>CAWUFW010005803.1:0-1267258 GCA_963921515.1 Calotriton arnoldi | reverse complement strand
ATCCCCATGTGCATGCACATGGCAGTGGTTTGTATCACTAGCCATTGCCATTGTTGGGAGACCTGTGTAAGTGTATTGTGGCCGTGCCGTCCCAGCTTGACAGCTGGGCTGTGGCTCATGTGCTTGCTCAGTCATGTCAGTGATGTGTATGCGAAATTGCTATGTGTCGTGTTGCATTGACATGTGTCCTCTGCCATTGTCCCTAGGCGGAGACCGAACATTGACCGCCCATACCAATTGCTGGCGGACATGGACGATACAGAGGTTATTAGGAAGTTTCGGCTGGACAGGCCAACCCTGCATCGACTGTGTGCCATGTTAGAACCCCATCTCCGTCCCCGCAGGGTGTATCCGACTGCTGTCACCCCCACGGCTAAGGTGATGGCCGCCATGCATTTCTTCGCCACTGGGTCATTCCAGCACACAGTGGGCATTGGAAGGAGGGATGTCCCAGCCCATGTTCAGCAAGGTGCTGAGGGATGTACTGGCAGCCATGATGCTGTACCGGAACAGGTACATCCGCTTCCCCAGGGCTCGTGAATTGGCGGCAGTGAAGGGTGCATTCTATGCCCTTGGCAGAATCCCACACGTCGTTGGAGCCATTGACTGCACACATGTCGGCCTTGTTCCACCACAGGCCACTGAGCAGCTGTACCGCAACAGGAAGCACACGCACTCCCTGAATGTGCAAGTGGTGTGCCTTGCGGACATGGTGATCACCCACGTGTGTGCAAAGTTCCCAGGCTCGGCCCATGACGCACACATAATGCGCACAGCATCTTGCCACGACTGATGTCCAATATGCAACAGGATCGTGCCTGTATTGTCGGTGAGTATGTGGAGTGGTGTAGCATGCTGGTTGTGCGATGCTGTCCCCTGTCCAGTTGGAATTGCAACGGTTCTCTGTGTCCCTCACACCCAGGTGACTCTGCGTACCCGAATGGGGCATGGCTGCTCAGTCCATTGAGGAATCCTCGCACCCCAGCAGACGATCGCTACAATGAGGCACATGGGAGGACCAGACGTGTGGTCGAGCGTGCCTTTGGCCTCCTCAAGTCCAGGTTCAGGTGCCTGGACCGCACCGAGGGTGCGCTGGCGTACTCCCCACAGAAGGTGTGCCGGATAGTGGTGGCGTGCTGCATGCTGCACAATCTGGCCATTCGGAAGCAGATCCCCCTCATCGTGGATGACGGAGATCAACCAGGGCCCCAGCCCGCAGACCAGGACAGCTCGAGTGAGGAGGACAGCGGAGAGGAGGAAGCTGGTAATGTGCGGCAGCAGCTCATCGCCCGCTACTTCACTTGACGGTGAGTGTCCATGTACGGCGGCTGATGTGGCTGTATCTGTGCAGGTGTGTGTGTGCTGTGTCAGGGTGGCCGTTTGTTCACTGCGTGCTGTGTGTCAACGCTCCATGGCCAGGGTAGTATGCCACTGTTGGTGGCTGTGGCATTGTGCCCTATTGCTCTGTGCGATGTGTGTACATTGCTTGTAGTTGTTGACATGTACTGTGTGATGGGTGTGTGACACACTCATTGAATGTGCTCCTGTTCTGTCTCCCACCCCTAGGTCCCTACAGGCCCTCCGGATTCAAATGCCATGCCACGCATCAGGTGCCTTTCCGCCCAAGGTGGCCGTTGTATTCCGTACAAATAAGACACAGGGCACAAACAGCAGTTAGTGAAAAAGGTGCATTTATTACAAACTGTGACATGTGATTGTGTGTAAGGTGATGACAAAAGTGGTGCGTGCAGTGACAATGATCTGTCGGTCATGGCTGCGTGATGATCAGGGTGTACCCACTGGTTCTATGTCCATAGTCCAACACACATGCCATCCAGATGGCTGTGTGGAGTGGGATCGTAGTCCAAGTCAATGCAGTGGCTGGTCAAGGAAGGCTGGCGGAAGGCTGGCTGGCTGCCTCACTTGCGTCTGGAGCGTGCGAAGTCCTCCCGGGAGATCTGTTTCCTCTTTGGACGGCCCCTTCCACGTTTGCGAGGGGGGGTGCCTGCTTGCGACATGCTGGTGGTTGAGGTGTGATCACTGGCTGTGGACGCAGGGGAACTGGACACTGCTGCTCCACCCTGCGCCCTGGCAGGTGGTGGCGGAGGGGAGCTGCTGTCCCTGGCTGTGACCTCACCGCCACCACCAGCTGTCCCATGAGGTCCACGATTTGGCCCATACGGGCGTCCATGGACCTCAGCACCCCCAGCACCTCACGCGTGTCTGAGGCAGATCGGACCCATTGTCCTTGGGCCTCTTCATAGGCCCCAAGGACTCTGGCCATGTGAGGCAGGGCATGGCTCCCAGGGGAGGCTGGCGTTTCCCTGCCCCTGCTCCTCCTACCAGTCCTGCTGCCACCGGCCTGCCCACTAGCCACATTGCTCACCACGGTCCTCGCTGTGGCTCCCAGGGTGGATCCAGTCGTCCGGGCCACCACCTGCGCTGGGGCTGGTGCCAGCGAAGACGTGGCGGTGGTGGCGGCGGTGGTGGTCGGTGCGGCGATGGTGGCGGTTGCGGCAGTGGTAGTGGCCACAATGACCGTGGGTGTGGCCACAACGACAGTGGCAGCAGGGGGCTGGGAATGTTCAGCAGCCCTGGATGATGGGTTGGTGGGTAGGAGGGGTCCTGAGGAGCGGCTGGGCCCTGCCACACCAGATGGGCCTGCTTGGTTGTCCATGTCCGAAGAGGAGGACAGATCCTCCAGATCCGTGTGTCCTCGTTGGGGGCTTGTAGGCTGGCTGTGCTGGCTGCTGGCTCCATCCCCAGCATCCAGCAGTTCGTCACCTGTGGAGAGAATGAGATTAGTTATTGTGTTGCACCTGGCGAAGTATGTATTTGTCGTCTGACATTGACAGTTCGTGCAATCTCGTACATGGGTTTCCCGGAGGCGTGTGTGTGGCTGTAGCATCTGTAGTTGTGTGTGCTTGGCAATGGGACTGTGTGCTGTGCACATGTGGCATGGGACGGATTGGCCATGCCGATGGGTGTGTTGCTGTGCCCCTACTTATTGTGACTCTGGTGTATGCGGGCTCCTGGCCCATCCTGGGTCTGGTTTGTACTTTGCTTTTGGGGTTCAAATGGAACGCTTAGGAACGCATATGGCAACATGGGGGCTATGCCCCAGATTCGCATTTGGGAGGGGATATGCTTTTGGGGTTCAAATGGAACGCTTAGGAACGCATATGGCAACATGGGGGCTATGCCCCAGATTCGCATTTGGGAGGGGATATGCTTTTGGGGTTCAAATGGAACGCTTAGGAACGCATATGGCAACATGGGGGCCATGCCCCAGAATCGCATTTGGGATGGAATATGCTTTTGGGGTTCAAATGCAACGCTTAGGAACGCATATGGCAACATGGGGGCCATGCCCCAGATTCGCATTTGGGAGGGGATATGCTTTTGGGGTTCAAATGGAACGCTTAGGAACGCATATGGCAACATGGGGGCTATGCCCCAGATTCGCATTTGGGAGGGGATATGCTTTTGGGGTTCAAATGGAACGCTTAGGAACGCATATGGCAACATGGGGGCCATGCCCCAGAATCGCATTTGGGATGGAATATGCTTTTGGGGTTCAAATGCAACGCTTAGGAACGCATATGGCAACATGGGGGCCATGCCCCAGATTCGCATTTGGGATGGAATATGCTTTTGGGGTTCAAATGCAACGCTTAGGAACGCATATGGCAACATGGGGGCCATGCCCCAGAATCGCATTTGGGATGGAATATGCTTTTGGGGTTCAAATGCAACGCTTAGGAACGCATATGGCAACATGGGGGCCATGCCCCAGATTCGCATTTGGGAGGGAATATGCTTTTGGGGTTCAAATGGAATGCTTAGGAACGCATATGGCAACATGGGGGCCATGCCCCAGATTCGCATTTGGGAGGGAATATGCTTTTGGGGTACATGCTGTGAGCCATGGGTGCCGAACGTGACATGTGTTGTGGCAGCATGACAGTGCATGGTTTGAGGTGTGTGCATGCTTGACATGGCCTGCATATTTGCTGTCTGTTGTGATTACTGGACATGGCATTGGACGCATCGTTATGAGTGAGTGATGGTTGTGTGCCAGCCAACGTATTGCAGTTGTCCCATCTCCTTGGTGTGCGTGCTGCCCTGTGCCATGTGCATCACTGCAGTGCTCGGGGGGTGTGGCCCATGTTGTGTGTTGTTGCTCACAGTGTGTCGTGCACTTCATTGACTTCTGGCACATGGTTGGTCATGGGCATGTATCTTAGCGTGACTGCTGTATGTGTGGCAGCTGTGCGGATGACATGCCTTTCATGAGACTGGGGCTGACGGATGGGATGGATGGTATGTTGTTTGTGCATGGTGTGTCTGTGTGTTTGATGGGTTCAGTGGTGTTCGTGTGCATTTATGTTGTTCCGCTCTGTTGCGTCTAGTGTTGTTTGTCTTACATAGGCGTAGTTGTGGGGTGTGTGGTTGACAGGCAGTAGGGGCTACATGGACAGGACTTCAATGGTGTTTCGGTTGTGTGTGATGAGTTGCACAGTGGCTGCCGTGTGGGACTATATTCAGTGTGGCTTGTGCATGCAGACGTGGCTCCTTGGGTGTTGCTATGTCTGTGATGGGTCATGGGGGTGTGAGTCTGTTGTTCATGTCCGTGTGCACATTGTTCACTTGTTCGTGACGGTGGGCGGTGCTGCGTGTTCGTCTGCTACGTGACATGTCCCATGTGTTGGTCGTGTTATGGTCCTCATGCCTCCAGTAATCCAGCCCTGTCCAGTTTCCCACCTGCAAGTTGTTCGTACGTGCACTGTACTGGATGCCACATGGCTCTAAGCGGGGGTGCTCCATGTTGCAGGTCTGTGGGGGTGGGGGGGTGTTGGGGGTCGTGGGGGTGGCTGGACACCCACTGACACCGATTGCTGTGGACCGTGATGTCTGCCTTTCGGCTGTCGTTGTGCACTGCGGTGGCTGACACGTGGCTGTGGGGGATGCTCCTCCTTGCTGTGCTGTGGGACTGGGGCCTGGTGTGTGTTGTACTTGGGCTGTCCACCCTCCCACCCACTGCACTTTGTGTTCCTGCCACTTACCTGTTACTTGTCGGTTAGTGCAGCTGTGGCGGACACATGGGTGTGGTGGGTGCTCGTTGTGGCGCTTCTGGCATATTTGTGGACCTGTTGGTGGTTACGTGGCTGGCTTAGTGTACACATGTCCCCACGCATCTTACAGTTGTTCGGTTTGGGCTGTGTGTGGTAGTGTCTGTTGCATGTGTGTGTGATGTGTTGTGTATTGTGTGCTGGACATGGGGGTGTTTGTCCCTGGGAGCTGTGGCATGGTGGTAGTGCATGTGAGTACATAGCGGTGTGCTGGTATACATTAGTTTGTACTTACCAGCCTCCACTCCCCCTGCTAATCCGGCGAGGATCTCCGGATGGATTACGACTCGCACCTTCTCCTCCCACGCTTTGAAGGTCTTAAAGAGCGCGGGATTCCCTCCGCCAGTGACGGCAGCCAGCTCTCTGTTTTTGCCCTCCTTCTTCTTGACCAGGCTCTTTACGTCATTCCAACGTTTGTTAATCTCGACTCTGTTCCTGGGCAGGGTCCCGACTGCATTGACCTGGTCTACGATCCGGTTCCACATTCTGTTTCTGGTGGCTAGTGGTGTGTGCTGGACCATGTTCCCATAGATTTGTGGGTACACCTTGATGATCTCGTCGACCATGACCGTCAGCTCCATGGGCGTGAACTTGGGCATTCTTTGTGGTGCCATGATGTTTGTGGTGCTGGATGCGGTGTGTGTTGTGTAATGTGCAGGGGGTTTGTGGTGCCGGTGTTTGGTGGTGGTGGTGGTGGTGGTGGTGGTGGTGGTGGTGTTTGGTGGTGGTGGTGGTGGTGGTGGTAGTGATGTGTGCGTTTCTGTGGTGTGCTGCTGTCCTTGCTGTGTCACTGTGTCCTCTCCTCTCTGGTTTGCAATGTAGCAAGGGGTTGTGGTCTGTGGGAGTGCTGCTTTTGTACTCACCTATGTGGGTGTGTCCTCATGGTCTGTTGTTTTCAGGTGTGTTGTGTCTGGGGTTCTGGCCTTTGTATTTTTTGTTTGTCCGGGGGGTGTTTTCGGGATGTGTACTGTGCTTGTGTATTTGTGCGTGCCTTGCTGTGTGGACTTGTTGGCCATGTTGTGTGCTATTGGTTTTGTGTGCGGATGGTTTCTGTGCAGGTACGTTGGCGCCATGGCTTCTGCCGTGTCGATTCTCATCGGCGTTGTTTGCGCTGGCGGGCGGTATATTTGTGGTTTTTCCGCGCTCATGTCGGTGCGATCGTAATTTCACGTGCGGTGTGTCGGCCGTGAGGGCGGGCGGTTTTGTGTTGTCGTGCGTGTTTCCGTCCGTGGCGGGCGGTTTGACTCCGACTCGGACGTTGGCGGGCGGTATTTTGTGTGCTTTTTCGCCGATGGCGGTATTCGGTTTGTGTAATCGTAATGGCGTGGTCGGTGTTCAGGCGGTGTGTGCGGGCGGATTTTTGCCACTTCCATGCCTGGCGGAATTATTTACGCCGGGTATCGTAATGGGCCCCTTAGGTCTCTCTGGGGCTGACGCACTGTTTGCAAGGCATGTAAGTTAACTGTCTCATAGTCATTCCTTTGTTTCCTCCCACAACAGAATGATGATAGTTGGCTGTTCATCTCCCAGATGAATATTGTCTTTGTGTAGTGTTTGTCTTTGTCACACCTTTCCCCAAATCCCCTTTCCTATCCCCAGGCTGTGTGATTTATTGAGGTGTGACTTAATAATTTACACTGTTAATTGATCACACACTTGGTGGGGCGGATGTGGTAAAAGCAACACCAACTCAGTGCAGGATCTACAGTTCTTTTACCATAACAATAGCCCACACTGGCCCCATTTACCCACCCACGCATAAAAAGTGATTGATATCTTTAGATATCATTGGTCAGCATTGGTCAGCATCATCATTCTGGCACAGTTTTGCAGAAACACGAAACCTTGTCTACTCCAGACTTTGAGTCCCCTTCACGATTTGAGTATTTCGTAACTTTAGTTTTAATTAAAATACTAGCTCACCATTGCTCTGAATAATTTAGTATTGCTTGTTATATTTTCACCAGTCTGCTCTCAAGTGATTGCAAAGCTATAATATACTAATATATAACCCACTAACTCAGTTTTTTATTTCAATTTAGTTGCCTGCAATTAATAATTCTTCAGATTAATCCTACAGTTGAGACCTTGCTTCTGATCCCGCCACTCTGCGATAGCCTGCTACTACTAGCACTACCATGACACAATGGGAAAATATGCAGCCCTCGCTTAACCTATTCAGGTAAGAGAACTACAGAGCATTGTTGTACTTGTAGGCAATATAGACAATGCCAAATCCCCCCTCCCCCTTAGACTGCAGAGACTAGGAGAGTAGTAGGACAAGGGTACCACATAAATAATTGTTATGCATTATCAGCAAATTTTAAAAACAGGCTGCACTAAACAGCAGCAGTGCAAAGTAAGCCACCCCAAAAAAGATTTGAGGCATAAATAATGTAAAATAAATATGTATCACCCTAACAATATAATAAACCCCACCCCTTCCACCCACAACTGGCCCAACCCTCTTCCCAAACAAATCTCCCCATCCCAAACCAATGCCCCAACCAATGTCGAAAATGTCCATTGTCCAACAACTAAAGTCCAGACTCCCACATTCCCACCCTCTCCATTCACAACAAGCCCCACCCATCAAAACAAATGTTAAAAAAGTGGCAGAAGATGGCACTAAACACGGCAGGCTAGGAGCTTTCGGATGTGCCTCTCCATCTCTATCTGCCTGGCTTCTATGCATGTCAGCCTCAGCAGGACGCAGCAGATATTGCAGTCAGAAATTAAGCAGTGGGGTCAGCAGTGATGGAACGACAGTGGCTGTCAGTGGACTGTGGTACCGGTGTTGTTGAGAGGCTGGAGATGCTGGGGGCTGGCTGGGGCCATGGCCAACTGGCTCCTCCCCCTCCTTCTGGGCCACCAGCTGCTGGTACTCTGTCCGTATGGCCTCCAGATTCTGCTGCTGCAGCTGGGTTGCTACGTCCTGCCGGATGACTAGCAGGAGTGACTAGAAAGAGAAATGACACATTGTAAACAATGCTCTGTGCAAAACACTTGTTTAAAATGATGTAGTGAGTGGCACAGTAGCAGTACATTGCTGCCCCCCTAGGGTCATTCAAATTGATGTGATTAGAGACACAGCCATTACCCACACATGCCTCACATTAAACTAAAGGCAAATGCAATAACTGTCTGAAAGGAATTAAGCCAGAATATAGACAGCACACTAGTTTAAAAAAACAGTTTGTTTTTTTCTTTTGAAGGATTTCCTAGTTAAAAACTAAACAGGCACTTTGTGTGAAAAACTGAAAATAAATTACCCCTCATTAACGAGTAAGGCGTTATGCACTATGGAGTACAAGTATTCTCTCTCTTGTGCTAAATTAATAGAGTCATGCTAGCTCATCTGGTGCCTTAGTTGTACTCGTTAGTTGTACTTTTCTACTCTCTGCAGTCTGCAGTTGGGGCAGCTGTACTAGACAACTATGCCATTCCAATGGCCCTGCTCTTCTCCAAAATGCCTTTCAATTTTACACTGACAACAAGGCAGATGAATTATATGAATGATACACGTCATGTAAAAAATCAATCATGCAGACATCCTGACTGCTGTAAGTAGACAGTGGGAAAAGCAATGCACTGCAGTACAGGAATAGGATTAAGGAACGCGATATAGATTGTATTTGGTGCATTCATCATAGACTATCCTCTTCGCAAAAGTCAAGGCACTTACTTAGTCCCACTTTACTCCCCTGTGTCACCCTCCAGCCCACTTTATAATGATTTTTTCTAACAAATACATTTGCTTGGCAGTAAGGAAAGGAAACTTAACTTATTCTCTACTGCAGTGTAAATTAGAGGGATTAGGCCGGGCAAGTAGATGTTTTAATGATCATCATCATGTGCCTAAGCTTTGGCTAGTGAGTCACTGTGGTTGACAAATGTCCAAAGGGGAAAATCAGAACAGGTGTAAATCCGTTATGGAAGCCATGATGAAATATATCACTTGGCCAGAAAAATGTGGCACATGCAAAGAATTGATTTTTCAAATTTTTGAAAGGCTGGGACAGAGTTTAGTAAAGAATAAAGTAGTGATGCACTAGAAAGTGACTGAGTGAGCACTGGGATGGAAGGGAAACACACCTTGTTTTTGCATTGCCATGCATTGAAAACTAAATGCTGTATTAACTCATGCAGACTCACATTGCACAGCCAACACTGCAGTGCCGAATCACATGCAGCAGTTAGGCCATCATGGGTGGCACTGGGCCGGAGCAATGGGTGGCACTGGCGAAATGCCATGGGTAGGGAGGGAGGTGATGATTGATGATGGGTGGGATACATAATATCTGCATAGCTTAAAAGTACTGTGAGTCAAGGGAGTAGTCAGAAATACCACCTTAACCCTGTGATACAAAGCTTTGATAAAACCATTCCAAGCAAGTGAGTAGGTGAGCATGCCCCTTTACAGAAGAGCTCCCTTATTTCTTCATCTAAGCAATTATCCATTCATCATTGCACTGTTTTTTCTAGTATTCTTAATCTTCACCCTTGGCTTTGAGACACACCGTTTAGGCTTTACATTCTCTCATCCAGTCTTTCACCATTAAAAACCATTCATCCATATATATCCATCCATACGAACATAGCTCTCAATGAACCTTTCACCAACATCCATTTACCCACCCACGAATCCTTTCACTCATTCACCCATTCTGCTTTAACCCAACCGAGTTCCTTTCACTCACCCAAGCAGGGATCCTTTCAGCCATACCCTTTCACCCACCCAGGCAGGCATTCTTTCACCTGTACACCCTTTCATCCATCCTTCACACACCCATGCATTCTATCACCCACCTACATGCATCCATTCACCCACGGATCCTTTCACTCATATTACATTTCACCCATCCTTTCTCCTTCCAACCTTTTTTTCCTTTTCCATCAACCCATAGGTGTTAAAGTTCATTGTGAATCTTTGTCTACTATGTTGCAAATAGAAGAGGCCAGAACTACTCCCGCTGTATTTGCTAAAGCGAGGTAATCACAAGTCAACGCCCTTGCAGTGAGTATAATACTAATTGTCAATAAGCAAGCAATATGACTTACCACCGCCCGTCCCTGCCACCGCTGGGACACCCCCTTTGACAGCCGTAGCTGCATCTGCTCCGTTGGCACTCTCGCTGCCGGCCCCGACACTGGTGGGCTGTGTGGCTAAAAAAAATATTACACATTTTAGATGCCAGATAAGCTGCCCCCTATTATTTTCTTTTTTAGCAAAAATGCAACCACAATACATCACTACAGTTTGGTTACAGTATCTTCTATCAAAATATCACTTTGGGCATTTTGTTGGTTGGCAATGTTTGAAAAGCTATGTAGTCAAGCCAACCAAAAACCTTTTGTAATGGAGGGGCAGAGCTATGATCTATCTGAGTTATTGAAGCACAATGAAGGGGCGCAATAATTGGTAAATGAAGGACATCTGCTGGTATACTATGATAATAAAAATACATACACAACATTGGGGGGGTCCACTATGGCCACGCTCTCGTTTTACTGTTTTAGCATGAGCAAGAAAAAGGAAGCCTTCTTAACAAACACACGTATAATACCTTACTTGGGCATGCAATCTTCACAGTGGAGTAACTGACCTAAAATGGGTTCTCTGAGTCTTACAGTACCACCAGTCCACGAGATATATGAGGGGAGAGTAAAATCTTACTGACAAAACAGAAGAAAGGCAGCAGCAGACAGACCAGTAGAGACAGTTTGCAGTCAAGTACAGAAACCTGAAATATAGAAAATAAGTAAATAGGATAATGCAGGGATAAGAAGAATTTAGGAAACAAATAGAATGAAGAGGAGTTGGAAAAAAATGAGGAGACAGGCACAGTAAAATGGAAAAATAATTGTAAATGTGGAGTGGTAAAAGTTAGGGAAATAAAAATATTAACAAAAGGAGGACTTACTGGGGTCAATAGAGCCATCCGCTGTGGCACTCTTGGATGCACCTCTGGCTCCCACACCTGCCTCAGCAGTTCCAGGCCCAGCCCTCTTCTTGCCCCTGGATGCTGATGTAAAAAATAAAAAAAATTAAAAGATTAGTGGTACAGTTAATAATCTCCCCAAAAATAGTTTGACAGGTAAAGGCAGACGCATTAACATTGAACTTTTCTAAATCCGATCACCTATAGTACTAGTATCGTGGACCTATTCCTAATTTCCTAAACTTAACCCTATTCCAAATTTACTAAATTGCATTTTGGAGCTACTAATAAATTACAACAAATGATCTTTTCTTTTCTTTTCTTCTCATCTCATTCTCAATCTCTCAACACCCTTTGACGGGTCAACTCAGTCTGCATTTTTTTCAATGCATAGATGCATGCATACTACACATCACTAAGAAATTGCTTGGGGATGGGACTGTACGAGCTACAAAAAAGAGAGGCAGTAAGGCACAGAGAAGTGAGCAAATTCTAACTCACTAATACTAATAACTACCACCATTTTAGTAACAGGACAGAGAGAGTCTCTGCATGCCTTCTTAGAATATTCAGCACAAGTGAGCTCCAACGAGTATGGTTGGGTTGCAATGAGCACCAGGCTAAATGATGATCACATATTATTAGTAACATACACTTAACTTACCTCTGAGTGTGAGCAGCATGCTTGCTAAATGGGAAAATAATATTAGAAGACAACAAATAAATAATTATTACTCACCAAGCACCACAACTGCAATGCCCAGCAGGTCAAGAAGGCTCTGTTCCCTGTCGAGGATGTTGGCCCACTTGTTGGGTGCGCTGGAACCCAGAGCTGCAGGGCACAGCCTGATGCACCCTCTGCCAGTGTTGGCAATGTTCCAGGAGGCCAAACCCACTGCCAGGCCTGTGCCTGCTGCCATGGTGGAGGAGAGGTGGCGCTGCACATAAAAAATGAACCCAGACATCTCCACCTCTGAAAAATTGGCTGTACCCCTTCACAGCACCGCCGACTGCAAGGTAGGTGGCTGGTGCTACAGGTGGTTTAGGGGGCCCTGGCGCTGCCGCTCCCCTGCTCTGCCATGGTGGTGGGTGAGGGAAGAGAAGATAAGAATAGAAACAGAAAAAGGAAGGAAAGAAGGTAGGAAGGAAGGAAGGAAGGAAGGAAGGAAGGAAGGAAGGAAATGAGAAAGTAAAGCAAAAAATAAAAGCAGAGTTTTTTTGTCACTTCGCGGAGTTCTGCGTAGCATGACTATGCAAACTCCGCCCTGGCCTAGACCTATTATTTATAGGGGTGGGTGGTAAACTCCGCTCCATGGACGTGGTTCGCATTGTTTTTGCCCCTCTGCGCTCTGCTTGGAGCGTGGAGTTTGGCAAAAATTCAGACTCTGCCAAATGACAGAGTTTACCGGTGCCCACACCTACAAAAGTCCCAGGGGCATGGTGCACACTACAATTACTTCTTGAGTCTCTACCCTATATTCAGAGGATGAACAGACACCCATCTCCACTCTCGTGGATCCTATGGAATCCGCACAGCTATGCACATCCACCCCACTCTGCCAGGGTCCCAATTTCCCAGAAAATGATGCTTTCCATCTTTGAAAGAGAGCGATTGAACTGGAAAGCTCCAATCCCTGCTTCTTCAGCTGGTGATTAGTTGTGATCCTGGACAACTCTCTCTCCAAGCATTATTTGTAGTTTGAACTACAAGCATTTTGCTGCATTATGCAACTTTACATCCTGGAAGCTGACAACAGAAAATTAATTCAGCGGGTGAGTTTCAAAGCATCAGAAGTTTGCAAATTGGATCAATTCATCTTTAAAGCTACTACCCAGGTGGCACCATAACTCTTTTTCTAACAGGGGTCAAAACGAAAGATTCAAAAACATGTGAATTTGCATCCACAAACTAATAATAATTGTGTCTTGCAAATGAGCTCTGGGGGCACTGCACACTGACGGATGGATGGGGGCAGCATGTGTCATCAAAGTGTTGTTGTGGCTCTGTGTGGACACTGGAGGAAGGGGTGGGGGACGGTGTCAATACAAGCCAGATGACTCATCATGGCCCAGCAAATGGGGTTTGACTGTGTGCAGACATGTTAGGCAGGCACAAACCTTGCTGTCACATTCTGCAAAGTACAGCAGGCTTTATGTGGTTTTTATGCATGGCCTGCTTCCTTGGCAGCCTTCCCGGCTGTGGATTTACGGCAAGTGTTTTCCACCAAGGCATCCCTTTCATGTTCAAAAATTTAAATAAGCCTGGGATACCTTTCAACTCTGTGACTATCTGAACCAGAGCATGCTGACACACACACACACACACACACATTGCAGAACTCAAATAACCACACATTGTATGTACCCAAACTGCCAATGCTCTCTGCCTTTAGTGGTATGTAAAGTAAGTGTTACCAATGCATAGTGGTGTGAGAAGCCCTCATCACCCCAATTATGCCTGTCTGTTAGTACTGGCAATTATTCCAAATACACAAATGTTTCTATGTCATACTGAATCTTTTCTCATATAGAACCATGTTATTTGTACCTACAATTAAATGCAAGCACACAAACTCCCTTATCACGCATTTCTCTTGGTCTTTCTGCACTCACTCACAGGTATTTCTCCTGATACTGGCCTTTGCATGTGCACACACACATTTATCCTGGTTTTGCCTTTTACACACACACACACAAACACACACACACACAAACAAACACATCTTAAGCTCCACATTAATCATGAGACAGCGTTTGGAGTCAAGATGTGGTTATCGACGATGTTTCGATCCCCAACGGCGGTTATGGGACCATCATCAGTACAGGAGAATCAGAATGCCTGAGAGGTTGACCACATCTTGACTCCAAACCCTGACTCATGATTAATGTGGAGCTTAAGATGTTTTTTTCATTGTGACTACTGTAAATTATGTATCACTAAAAAGTCATTCTGCAGTTATATGCCTGGGGTCAGGCAATCTTTTGATTTCCATAACCCCGTCACTTCTTGATCACTGCATGATACTATATGCGGTTTCGTTTTTATTGAATGTGTAAATAAATACAATCTCTTCCATTTGGATAGTAACATACACAACTCCAAATTGTAGTTTTGTAGTTATGATTGCATATTTTCCTTGATAGGGACCGCTGTCTCTAATAACATACTGCTACCCTTGGTCCCTTCTGACTTACAAGGTTCCCTTGTCCTTTGTTCACATACTGTTTTGGAGGGTGGCACTAAAGAGTATGTGTGTGGCATATGGCACACTACATTTAAACAGTTGAAACAGTGATTGCATCAGCCTATGTGGGGCACAGCATGCATGACAATTACGGTTCAATGAAGTGCAATTGCCTATAGCGTGCGCGGTGAGGGTGTGAATTGAATTCCTGCTTGTAGCAAACGCTGAGATAAAAGCATTTTGTGCTGGCCTCCTTGTCACTCACTATGCACATAGATTTGATGCTGAGCAACAGGAATTGTGGTGGCAGCACTAAACTGAGGCAATTTTTTTTTTAAAAACACACTTTTCAACTTCCACGGATTAATGTTTGCTTCTGCAACAGCTCCCCCTGCTGGTTGATCATGGCAGATTTTATAAAGGAAGCCCTGCCCAGCGTTCGGGTGTGTGATCAACCGACTCCGCCCATTTGCAGAACTCCATGGGATTAGTCGGAGTTTTCCCGTAACTCTGCGGAATTCCGCATATGAAACTCTGCGGAGCCACCCAGGCCCAGTTACTTATAGGGAGAGGCATTGATTTGTTGAAAAATAACTATTGAATGTTCAAACAATTTGTTAGGAGCCGTCACCTATTTGCACAACTGACCTGCACTCTTCACCAACAGGCCTTACCCACTTCCACAACCCACACTGCAAAGCAGAAGCGTGTGACCACATATGAGTAAGTGCATGTACACAGATCCACAGGGAGTACAGGAACTGCTACATCACATCAAGAGATTATAGAAGAAGGCTCCAAATAGGCAATTAATGCTTAAAGAATTTAAATAAAATTCTAAAATGACAGTGCTTATGAATTCCTCAGTATGAAATGATAAATGCACGCAAAATGTTGTGCATGACCTCTATTATGCAGTGAGAAACTAGTGAACATACCTCCTTTCAGTTGCTAAGTAGTGCAAAATGCAGGTAACCGACAACTTTAAATGTGGGCTGGGATGCTTAGGATACAGATTTCAGAAACACACCTCCCCAACGATGTCCTACAGGCCCTGAACACCAGTGGGTTAAAGGGCAATGCAGTGGATCTGAATGCCTAAATCTGTGCACTGCATGGTGCCTTTTTTCTGTGGCGCCGCCTCTGAACTTTCTAAGTGGCTCACTTCTGGATAAATATGGCCTGTGCCTTTTTTGCTTGCTCCTCAGCAAGCCTGGAGAGTAGAAGCATTCTGAGTGAGAGTGAGCGGTTGCCTATCCTGCTTGTGGGCACGCCCAAGTAGCATCTAGCAAGCAGGAACCAGGAAAGCCAGATTGGCTTGTGTCCAAATAATGCATGTGTGTCTGCACCAAATGGCAAGAGACCCAGTCCTTGTCCCGCCTGCAGGTCAAACTAGGAAGAGTCATGGTCCCCCAAAAAAGTAGCAACCAACAGCACAAATTAAGCACTAGGCAGAGTGTAGTTAAGACGACATCTTGTGAGAAGGGTGATGCAAAAGGGTTTCATGAGCCACCACACCAAATCGTGCATCACCCTGCAAGAGTAAAACGCAAGAGCTCACAGTGGTGTCACCATACAAACTGTACACATGAACAAGAAGTGGAGTAATGAGGAAATGAGTGATTGAATTAATGAATGAATAGTTATTTGCATATGAAGAATGAAAATATTTACAAATGTTTACAATGTCATTAAAACTTCAAAAAAAGAAGTGGTGTATGAAGAAGCAGCAACCAGCAAAGAAAGGTGGTGCACAAGAAATGAGGCAGGTGCCAGTAGTGAGCTACAAGTGATCACTATTTAAAGGTAGGTGGCTGCAGTAGATTGCCCAAAGCTGCATGGGGATCTAGGTGAATGTACCTGCAGAGGTTTGCCAGACAAGCAATTAACCTTATGAAATCTCTGGTGAAAAGAAGTACAACGAGGGTAACGGTAAGTACTTCATTTATTTAGTCTTCACTCTCCAGCTCCCAGGCAGCAACTGCCAACCTCCCCACATTCCGTATTCCACGCAGGGAATACTCACAAAGGAACACTCCATCCCAGAACATAGATAGGTCCCCACACACCTCCCTTCCTATAAATGAAGAACCTAACAAGAAAACAAATGTACAAGAAAATGAGAAGAAATTAACCCAAAAACAATAAAACAAGATTAACAACTAAAAATAAATGGCAATGTTATAACACCTTCCAATGACAACTGGAAGCACGATTAAAAGAACACAAATACCAAAAGTCACTGCATTTTATAATCTCGAAACTTTACAGGTGTGGATCTTACTCTGGAAGAAAACCTTCTATTAGGAAAAGAGCTCGGATAATTGCATCTATTGGTAGGAAGTGAACTTGGAAGAGCAGGAGTAGTGTTGGGGGAACCAAGATGAACAGGAATAGTCTGAGAGGAGTCCAAATGAACACCCATCTTCCCTCCCACGTACTCCATTTTAGACCGAGGAACAACAGAAATGGCACACTTGTTCCAAACTTTGCCATTTTCTAGCACAACAACACGGTCTTTCACTTCCCTCACCTTAACAGGAGGAGAAAACCGAGACACCCCCTTGCGGACGAATCCAGGTTTCTTAATTCTCACCCAATCACCCACACAAACAGGAGAAACTCTCTCAGAAACCGTAGTGTACTTAGACTGGACGGCAGTCCTCACATCCGCCACCCTGCTAAGTTTGGATTGATTAATCTCCTTCCTGAACATCCAGTTCTTGTTCAACTTAGAACCAGCAACTCTCCCTCTAAGTAACGTGAAAGGAGATATCCCTGTACTTACATGGGGCGTGGTTCTGATGGCCCACAACATGTCTGCAATGACAGAACGCCACGACAACCCATTAACTAGAGCCAACTGTATCTGGTCCTTAATGACGCGATTAAGGTGTTCCACCAAGCCATTACTGCGGGGGTGATATAATGATGTTAAAACATGTTTGATACCATGCTCCTTGAGGAAATTCTCCATCTCTAAAGACACCAATTGCGTACCATTATCCGTCACTAATACCTCAGAAAATCCTTCTCGGAGAAATACTTCTTTAAAGAAATTGATGACAGCCCAGGTATTAGCACACTCAACAAATTTGATTTCCAGCCATTTTGACATATAGTCTATCAAAACTAAAGCATACATCGGTGAATTTCCAGAAAAACCAAATGGACCACCCACATCAAAAGCCAACTTGCTCCAAGGTGCGTTTTCCACAACCACAGGATCAACCGGACTAGGATGGGTCACTTGGGACTTGTCACTGAGGACACATGCACAACAATCTCTGACAAAATGTTCGATAGATCAATCTACACCAGGCCACCAAAAATCCTCACCAATTCTGCGTTTCATGGCACGGATACCTTGGTGACCCTCATGGGCAAGATCCAAAAATTTTTCCGCAAACTTGTGGGAACAACTAATAACCCACCTCTACGTAAGACCCCGTCTACTACAGACAACTCCTCACAAACCCTTCTAAAAGCGACCAAGACGGAGGGTAAATCCTTGTTTACGGGCCAGCCCTGAACCAAGAATTTAGTAACCACACAGATATCCTTGTCTTCAGATAAAGCTTCCAACCACTCACGCTCAGAGAGTGCACCCCTCGCCACACCTTCTACAGTCCCAACAGCACACACAACATCAAGATCATTTTCAGCTGGTATACAATTGTCATCAACAAGGGGCAGACGGGAAAGACAATCGGCAACATTGTTTTTGACTCCTGGTACATATTCCAAATGATAGTTGAACTCCTGAAGTCTGTACTGCCACTTGGCGATACGTGGCGTGGCACGACCACCCCCCCTTGTGGTAAATAGATCAACCAAGGGTTTGTGGTCAGTCCTGAGAGTAAACTCATTTCCCCATAAGAAGTTTCGAAAGTACTGGACACCCCACCATAGTGCTAATGCCTCCTTTTCAATGGTGGAATATGAGCTTTCAGCACCACGAAGAGTCCTAGAGTCAAATGCAATGATTTCTTCATAACCATTACTCCTCTTCTGCAACAGAACAGCACCCAGACCAATGTTGCTAGCGTCAGAGGAAACTATGCACTTGTCATTGATGTTAAACATTTTCAAGGGACGAGCTTGTACAATCTCCTTTTTCAAACTTTCGAATTGACTGTCACATTTTCCGCACCACACAAATTTCACATTCTTTTTCAACAATTCTTGTAAATTGGAAGTTTTATCAGCAAAATTCCCTACAAATTTTGCATAGTATTCTACGAGCCCTAAGAATGAGCGTAACTGGTCCTTATTGTTGGGTGCAGGTGCATTCTGAATGGCATCTAAGATTTTTATCTTAGGTTCGATTCCCTTACCAGAAATGTGGTGACCCAAATAGTCAACACCATCCCTGAAAAACTTGCACTTGTCTTTTCTTAAGGTAAGCCCATGGAGTTTCACAGTATCTAGTACATGCTTAACTCTACAATCATGCTCTACTTCAGATTGTGCATACACCAGAATGTCATCCTGGAAGAACACCACCCCCGCCGTATCTTTAAACAAATTCCCCATGAGACGTTGAAACACAGCGGAAGCCGATGCTAGACCAAATGGCATACGCTTATAGCGAAAAGCTCCTTCAGGTGTTACGAAGGAGGTGAGATGCCTTGACTCCTTACATAACTCAATTTGGTGGTAGGCTGAGGAAATATCAAATGACGAGAAATACTTAGCCCGTTAAGCGTCGCCAGCATTTCATTAATGTTGGGCAACGGTTGGCGATCGATCCAGATGTTTTTATTCAGATCGCGCAAGTCAACACACATTCTCAGGGATTTATCTGCCTTGCGCGCGAGAACTATGGGGGCCAACCATTCAGATCCTTCAATTGCTTCAATCACATCCATGCGACACAAACGTTCCAATTCTTGCTTTAATTCTGCACGCAAGCTCAAAGGTACTTTACGCACTTTATGTGCAACCGCTATCGCTCCATTTTTCAGAACAATGCGATGCTGGAAGCCTTTAAGCTTCCCAAGATTGTCGCAGAATACTTCAGGGTATTTTTGAATCCACTCATCACCTGACAAGTGTTTCACACTCACAGCATTTGAAGAATCTGCGGAAGTAGGAGAAGTGTAGAACTTAGAAGCTTCCCGTTTGGATAAAACCATGTTGGGATGATTGGGGTCAAGAATGATGCCTAGTTCCTCTTGGTCTTGCCACCCTAACAAATTCGCACCATCCTTGACAACGAATACAGGCCCCGAAGCCTGATCTCCATCAAATTCCATTTCTGCATCAAAACTCCCCAAGACTTCCACTCTTTTGCCACCATAGGCAAAAATTCTGATATTCGACTGGTGTATTTGAATACTATCTAACTCCCCAAGGTCTTTTACGTTAATAAGGGTGAAGGGAGACCCAGAATCAGCCAGAAAATGTACACTCCTTCCATTCACTCTAACAACGCATGCAGGAGATTTCCGTCTGCATGTACTTCCCATGGATGCAATTTCAATTACACCCTCAGACTCGACCGATGACGACGATAGCATCAGAGACATATAATCACTCTCTTCACCAGAGTCACCCAGGTCCTGTACAATAGATTTTACGATTTGAACATTACGCTTGTTGGACCCTACAGCTTTACAAAAACGAGCTAGATGACCCTTTTTGCCGCACTTAAAACAAGTTTGATTCAAGGCAAAGCAGTACTTGGCTTTCCCTAAATGATTCTTGCTCCCACAGCGGAAGCAAAATGGTTGAGCATTCTCAGACTTAGTTTTGGATGCAAATCGTGGAGAGGAATCCCGCGTCGCACTCTCATTAGGAACCGTAGTCGACTTGGTCTTGTGTTTTAACGACATTGACTTGACCTCGGAAGAGTGAGAAGGGTTGCTCATTTCCTTCATACAAATTTGAGAGTGTTCAATGCTTTTAGCGAGCATGATGGCTGTTTCTAGAGCAGGATCATCAGAAGATAGTAACTTTTCCTGAATCTTTTTGTCACAAGTGCGTTCGATCAACTGATCACGTATGATTTCGTCTCTGAACTCCCTGTAATTGCACGAGATAGACAGAGTTCTGAGTGCAGAAACAAAATCATCTATGGATTCCCCAGGGATCTGAGCCCATTGTAGAAATTTGTGACGCTCGAGTACCACATTCTTTTTAGGATTAAAACGCTTGTCCAAAGTTTTGATTAACGATGCATAGTCATCAACTAATAAGGAGTCTCCATCCTCACCACCACTCACACGAGTGGTGACAACCTCGAGAGTCAAGGTTTTAACAATGCTTCTACCTTCCGCACCCAAATTATACATTAGTAGAGCCTTTTTCTTTTTAGTTGTGAAGGTGTCACCATCAATAGCCTCCAAATAAGTTTCAAAAGTATCCTTCCACTGGTGCCATGGCATGGAAGGAGAACCAGGAGATTGCAACAAGGATGGCGGAGCAATGACGTGATCCATGCCTGCACTATACGTGGGTGAGTTGCTGCCCACACACTCCGCTAGTGAATGTATCTTGATGTACCTTACAACAAAATTGCGAGAAGTACCATTAGCAAAAGACTGTGCACATCAGTGAAGAATGTGCACACACTGTAACAAGTGACAATAGTAATCGTATTATCAGCGCTTGGTGACTTATGCAAACAGCTGTGCGTATCAGCGAGATGAAGGATAATTGACACGCAGTAGCTAATGCATGAGGCTGAGCGCATCAGCGTGACTACAGTGACTGATGCGCCGGGATTAAATGCTGTGCGCATCAGCATGGAAAACTGAGTGTTGAAAGAGCTGAGCGCATCAGCGTAACTATGGTTACTGATGCGCGGAGTTAAATGCTGTGCGCATCAGCGTATGAAGCTTGAAAAGTTGGCACGGCACACGGGGAAATTTAAAAATGGCCGCACGCAATGTGGCTACGTTGCGTGTGTGATTAGAAGGTCAGGCAAACAGGCAGCAGGATGACGCACAGCGCGTCTACGTAGAACGACGTCACAAGGCAAAGGCTCGAGCTTAGGCGATTTCCATATCGCGCGAGCCCGGCCGACACTGTACCAGAAGAAATACCTGGAAAACTTGAAAGGCAAACTGCAAGGCACCACGAAGAGGTCACACGGACTCCCACGAAGTGGAGAAAATGGTTCAGCAACTTCGGTGCAGCTTGGGGAAACAGTCGTGAAGCGCCGTCACAGCCTCGAGATCAGGGAGCAGGAGATAAGATGGAAGAACAGAAGACTCCAGTTGAAACCCAAATCGCCGCCAATGAAAAGAAGTACAACGAGGGTAACGGTAAGTACTTCATTTATTTAGTCTTCACTCTCCAGCTCCCAGGCAGCAACTGCCAACCTCCCCACATTTCGTATTCCACGCAGGGAATACTCACAAAGGAACACTCCATCCCAGAACATAGATAGGTCCCCACATCTGGCAATGAAGTTAGCTGAAATTTGAAATGTAAAAGTACACATTTGGAAAGAGAAGCACAATTTTGAGCTCAAGGTTTCATTTGAATCGTGGTTACCAGATCCAGATTGTGACCATAAGCCGCTTCTCTCATTCAGTACATGCTGTTTATTTTAAGAGCATTTCTTTTCTTAAGAAACACAGCGAGTCGCCTTTATAACCAAAAGCATCTTGCTGTCTACAGGGTGTCCAACCCTGCCAGTGCATGCAGCTAGTTTATACATTAAAAGGCATGCAAATGGGTTGGAGATCAAATGAAAACAAACATAAAAGTTCCTTCATTTGTTCTAAATGGACCAATTTCACATTTAACCATTGAACCATTGTGTTGAATGAGAGCCGTTGTCCTAAACGCCAAACAATGAAAGGCAGCATAGCAATAATTGGCACTATAACTCGGAATTTGAATATGTTATAAGATTTACTATTCAAGTGCATACAACAAGCAAAAGGATGCAAATACCTGGGTTTACAAACAGAATGCACATAACATTGTAAATAGCCCTGGTAGACTTTTTGCAGATTCTTAAAAGTAACCGAGCACAAATTACACCAAATTACTCCATCTCAGTTGTCTGGATTAAATAAGTTTAGATAGGATAACAGAAAGAACAAGAAACAGAAATGAATGGAAATGTACATGGGACAAGACAATTGAGAAGTGTGGAAGAAGAAAATTGAGTACACATTGAAAAACATCTATAATAGTAACCTTGTGAGTGGATGGCAAAACTGTGCAAGGTACTTAGGGGCAGATTTACAAGCCCCTTGCGACACTTTTGCACCACTGTTGAGTCACTTTTTGTCATGCAGCGGCAGCAAAAACAATGCGCCACGTTGCAGCCCATTTACAATGTCACGCATCTAGGGAGATGCATCACCTTGTAAAGCCCTGGGCCACATTATACCTGCGTCATGTATAATGTATGCAGGGTGGGTGTTCCCACGCGTGAAAGCCTTGTAGAAGTGACGCAGTGAAATCTACAAGATTTCACTGCGCCACTTCTAGAACGCCACTGCGTCAAAACCCTACGCCTGCTTGGAGCAAGCGTAAGGAGTGGAGCAGTGTATTAGGAATAGGCCTCCCCATGCATTGCTGGAGTCAGGTCATGGTTTTGACACAACTTCTGCAATGCATGACTTTTGCGCCAACAGATGTGTCAAAATTTCTGATGCATCGGTCAATCCTTGCGCCATTACGCGCCGCATTGTAAATACGGCGCATACATGGTGGTGCAAGGGTTTTTCACGCAGCCGCAGGGAAACTGACGCATCTATAGAGATGCATCAGTTTCTTGTAAATAAGCCCCTCAGGGCCAACCGCCGCGGTCACGATCTGATTCCGACCGCCGAGGCCACGAAAGATCCCCCGGCCGCAGATGTCAGTCCGACCGGCATCGTAATGAGGCCCTGAGTCTTTGATGCACCTTTTCAGTTCCCTGCAAAATTCAAGAACTGAGGTGGCGGCTCTACTGTGCAGAGGCAGGTTATTCCAGGCTTTAGGAATGAGGAAGGAAAAGGTAAAACTGCCAGATTTGGTTCTGCATATTAGGCCAATAAGTGCAAGCAGGAGTCCAGGTGGCCAGCGGTGTCTGTTAGGTCTTTGGAAGTTAATGTGATTGTTGAGCTAAGTGGAGTTTATGTGCAAAGATTTTTATGCATGCATGAGGAGCTTTTAGAGTACCCGTTTGTGGATAGGGAGCTAGTGGAGGTTTTTGAGGTGCTGGATGATGTGTTTGTGAGGGGGTAGTCTGACTGTGAGTCTGGCAGCTGCGTTTTGTTTGGTTTGGAGTCTTCTGGTCAGTTAAGCATTTTTTGTTACATAGAGTGTGTTGCTGTAGTCCACCTTACTGGTGATGAGGATTTAGGTAATGGTTCTGTGAGTGTTTGATGGACACCACCTAAAAATCGTCTTGCATTAGGTGGAAACTGCGTTTACTTGGTCTGTCAAAACAAGCTGTTTGTCAATTAATATTCCAAGATTCTTGGCATGGTTTGATGTGTTGAATGTGGGTCTATTTTCAGCAGGCCACCAGCTGGAGTCCCATAAGCAAGATGTCTTTAATGAAGATAATTACTTCTGTCTTGTCTGTGCTGAGTTTGAAACAGCTGGTTTTCATTTATCTGAACACTTTGGACACACAGGCGGGGAAGATAGCCTGGGTGTTCGATGTTCTGTCTGGGACGAAGAGGATTGAGCTGGGTGTCAACTGTGTAGGATATAATGTTGACTCAGTGGGTAAGACCGATGCAAGCAAAAGGGGCTATGCAGGCATTGAACAATGCAGGACTCAGCAAGGATACTTGTGGAACTCCATAGATGAGGTTGGTGGCATCCTAGGTGAAAGACACCAGGCTAACCATCTGGGTGTGGCTTGTATGGAAGGAGTAGATCCCGTGGAGTGCAGGACCTTGAATGGTGGCTTTGGTCAGGCAATGAATGAGAATGGCATGGGAGACGATGTCAAAGACAGCGGATAGATCTAAAAGGATGAAGATAGCGATGTCTCGTCTTTCCGTGACCTGTCGGATGTCATCCATAGCAGCGATGAGGGTGGTCCTGGTGTTGGGTTGAGTGTGACTCTAGATGAGTGGTGACAAGGAGGAGGTTGTCACTGAAGTGGGTGGCTAGACATTTGTTCATGATCTTCTGCATCAGTTTTGAAAGGTGGTGTAGCAGAGAGATAGGCCCATAGTTGGATAGCATCTTTGGGTCTGCTGAGGGTTTCTTTATGAGGTAAAGAACATAAAAACAGAAAGATTGAGCAGCACCCTCGAGTATCATTATCTGTATGTTGTTTCTCAGACGCCGAAGTTAAACTCAAATAATAAGAGATGTTACAAAGAAGTTACTAAGTTACTTGTGTCTAACTCAAACTGTACTGTTTATATTCTTTGTTTATGTATTTCACATCCCACTATGAATATTACAATGTTTTTTATTACTCATTATACAGCAAAGTGCAGAGAACATTCTATAGGGTTTAACGCAAACCGCGTGGTTTAATGGAGGCTTATTTTGGAAATACATGTGTACCGTCCACTGTATTAAGAATGCAGTAACCATGCTGTATCATTATAAGTACTCATTGGAATGGTCTTGCTTTACATGTTACAACACCCTTTAAAGATGGCGGCATCTGCTCACCCCAAATGTCTGTTTTCCTAGCAGAGTTTTTAAGCACAAGAATAGCATAGTGCCACCCATTAAGAGCTAGAAGTGACAAAGCCTTTTCCCATTTTTACAGCGAACTCAAATATATTGAGGTGAGCAGAGTCAGAGTGCTGCTGGTGTTGTAGGGTGCTTCATATACAGGAGCTACTTTAGATATGTATATATGTATATATACTTTCCAACTATACAACCAACAAAATAAAAAATAGAAATATATATTGCAAAATATAATTAATTGAACTAATATGATGAATATAAAACAATTGATTCCAATAAAATGTTGGATTTTGCAATGGTTAGATTTGCTATTCCCACTCCAGTCTAGGCAACAATATGGAAAGTGTTGGGCTCTGGATAGGTTAGATTTACTATTTTCACTCCAGCCTAAGGAACAGTAGAAAGTGTGAACTCCGGAGGGGTTAGATATACTATCCATTTCCAGTCTATGCAACAGTAGAAAAAGTGTTGGACTCCAGAGAGCTTAGCTTACTATTTTCACTCCAGTTTAAGCAATAGTAGGTAGGTGTTAGACTTGGGAGGGAATGCATATAAAATTCCTCCTCATAATCATAAAAATATTTATGCTATTTATTTCAAGAAAATGACATTAAACTATGGCACAAATGACACTCTGGATGAGAGTACTAGGGCAGTTGTATCCCCTGTCCCGGTGGGAACACCGCAATATTTGGCCAGTAACCCAGGATCTGGTCCAGTAGATATAACAAATGGAGATACAGAGGAGGCAGTAACGATCGGAGACCCCATTCTAATGAAATGTTTTTCTCACTTACTGATGAGTTGAATACCTCTGACACGAACTTCAGTGACTCAGAAGCTGTTCCTCAGTCCTGAGGGTCCAGGGTTAGTTCCAATGGTGCTCTTGGTGAGATTTTTCAAACAGCAAGGAAGGCACGGCTGTGAAGGATGAACATGTAAAGGCTACAAAAAATGGGGCAGGGGCCGTAAGGATCCTCTCAGGGAGTGCAGGCCTTGAAGTGGGATTATTCGGCTACTCAGCAGACCTACCCAGAGGAGGTGAGTGATAATGGGTTGCAGTGTGAGAGAGTATCGAAGGCAAAAGGAGGCTGAAGAGAAGAAAAAGTGGAACCCTCTCTGGGACTGATTTATCAGTCTATAAAGCAGTTGCAGGAGCATACTCAGAGAGACAGCTGTAAAGCCCGATTAGACACCAGGGAGCAATAAGGAAAATTACCAATACATGCTCAGAAATCGGGAATGGAATTGCTGCAGGAAAAGATTGAGTAAATATATTTAAAGGAGATGTTGAAGCTGCAAAAGGGCAGGGAGCGGCACATGAGTCTCAATTGGTTGACATAATGGGGAAAACAGAAGATTTTGACAATGGGCAGAGAAAGAATAACCTGAGGCTCCAAGGGGTGGCAGAAGGGGTAAAAGGGAGGGATATAAGATCCTTTACCCTGAAGTTGTTAAAAGGTGCCTTTCCAGACCTTTTTAAGGTGGAACGGGACATGGAGGTACAGCGAGTACACTGTTTTCCATTGATGATGGAAAAACCAAGGGAGGGCCAGCCAGACAGACCTAGAGTTATTTTGAAAATGTCTTACTCTGCCAGGCAATTTTTAAAAAAGCGTGCCCTGAAGCAAGAAGGTCGTTTTTCAGTCATACATTTTTCATATGCCCTGACTCCTGCCATACTACGGTAGAAAGAAGGTGGCGACTGAGACAGTTCATCAAACAAGTTCACCGTTTGGGATGTGAGGTATACTTAATTAACCAGACTAGACTGAAAGTTTTAGTTAAGGGAAGGATAAGGACATTCATGTCAGAAATAAAGGCCAAGGAGTACCTCAATTAGTTATCATCAGGACCATTGACAAAAGTAGCAGGGACATGAGGGGGAGTTTATAATGGGGTATGCCTTTAAAAATGAGAATGAGGAAAAATCTGTGGTGGGCACTGTGCTGACATGTTGGTGGAGTTCCAAAGGGGCAGAAGGCCGAGACTCAGGGCATGGCCTGAAATACAGGGATAATCTATGAACATCCACACTTTTAAAAAATATTTAATGCTGCATATAATGAGTGATAAACACTTTAATAGAAGTGATTAGGTTAGCAGATATGAATATACTCTCCTGTTGTTTTGATTGATCCACTGGGGGGGCACCAGGCTATCCGCATGAACCATCACTCAGGCCAGGGCGGACTGACTGCCTTACAGAGGTGTTGGGGAGGGGAGGAGGACTGCAGGGGGTGTGTGGTCAGGGAAGGCGTGGGAGACAGGGGAAGGTTTGGGGGAGTGTGGGTTACTACAGAGAGAGCAGGGTATATTTGTGGTGAGGTTGATAAAGCTGAGGCATATCATAGAAAGAATGGAATAATGTGGGTAGAACTGTTGGATTCAGGGTGGGCAATTTTGTAGATAGATGGCTATGAGTAAGTTGCATATAGCTACATAAAATGTTAATGAGGTGAATGACAGGACCAAAGGACAGCTATAGATCTGCAGATGGTAAGATCCAACATTATGTGTCTTCAGGAAATGCACATAGAAGTGGGGAAGCAAAACCCGCTTGAAACATTCGGTTAAACAGTGATTGGCTCCATGAGTCATGGGACAAAGACTAGAGGAGTGACCATATTGGCACATGGACAAAAATTTGCTTGAGTTCAAACATGTTTGTGATGATAGTCTCGGGAGATGGGTGATCACCCAGTGTTGCTAACCGGGAGAGGTACCAGTTGGTTCTGGATGACCCAGGGGCGTTTGACTGGATAAATAAGGAGATGGCATTATGGCCCACCATGATCATAGTTTGTGGTGATTTTAATACTCATATGCAGGGTAACCAGTTGAAAGATGGAGTTAATGAATATGTTGTGCTTAAACCGCAGGTGTTTAAAGCTTTATGTGAAATGGGGGGAGATCACAGGTTAACAGATGTGTGGGGAAGTACGATGGCCTCAGACCCAGAGTTTACAAAGGAAGCATGCCCTTCTAGATTAGGTTTTGTTTCTTATGGTTTGTTGCATAACTACACAGTGGAAAAATTCCCCAGGGTCATCTCAGACCATAATCCTTTGGTGTTACAAATTGCAGTTCAGGGGAAGTCAGAGTAGAAGGGAATTGAACATTTGACCAGGCTTTATTGAGAGATGAAGACTATGTTAAACTTATGGAGAGATGGACACTGATGTTTATGGAAGAGAATCGGGGTAGTGCCCCTCCCGGGGTAATCTGGGATGCCTTTAATGCAGGTGTTTGGGGATAACAATAAGATTTAGTTTTAGTCAGCAAAGGAAGGAAAAACAACTAATCGTGGTATGGTATGGAACCTTGGCCGAAGCACAGTATAATGTCTCACTGGCCAAGTCATCCATCAAGACGATCTCCGCAAGGAAAGCAGCCGAGAGGTATATCGTCTGGAAAATAAATAGCTATGAATATAGTGAGCAGGTGGAACATCTTCTTCTCATCAGAATCCAGCAGAAAATATCACAGGGAGAGATTAGAGTAGTGATGTCATCAAAGGGACACAGTGCTAGCGATGCTGAGGGTATAAAGGACCTTTTTGGGGAATACTACCAAGATATTTATAGTGAAGGTATAAATATGGGGACAATGAAGTGAAACAATATCTAGAAGTGGTCCCCTTTTCGCAATTTTAAAACCACAGACAAAGTGTTACTAGATGCTAACATTACAGCAGAAGAAACCCTGATAGCAATCAAAGGTTTATGATCAGGGAAAGCAGTAGGTATGGATAAGATTCCTATTGAGTTTTGTAAAGGGTTTCCACACAGCTTGGGGCAGTTCTGATGGATTTGTTTCTGGGTGTTTATGAAGGCCAGCCTCCTCCAGCATCATGGGCAACAACGAATATAGTAGTTTTTCTGGAAAAAAAAAACCCTCAAGACCCAGGGTCATATCACCCCATTACACTGATGAACAGCGATGGTAAAATATACTCAAAAGTATTGGGCAGCCGGTTGTCATGTAGAATTGGTAAGGTTGTCTTCCCTAGGCAACACAGCTTCATTTCAGGGAGGTGGGCCATTAATCATATACGGTGTGTAATCACCTTACTGGATGCTGCAGTGGTGGCAGGAGACCCTATGGCATTGATTTTATTAGATGCTGAAAAAGCTTTTGATTGGGTCTCCTGGCAATATCTGTGGGCAGTTATGAGTAGGTATGGCATAGGACCTAGATACATCAAAGCAGTGAAAGTGTTATGTCTCAACCGTACAGCGAAGATCATACTAATGGGAGGGTATTCTGAACAATTAATGATGCAGTGTGGTACGTGACAAGGATGTCAATATTCGCCAATATTATTTGCCTTATATAGACCCTATAATATGCAAACTTGTAGTGCTAGAGGCACTCCTATGTATTGAAACCATGTGATGACCTTTGACTACCATTTTTAATGGACTTTTGGTGTTTTACTTTACCCTAGCCTGAATGTACGACATCATTTTTCCCTGCATGTGCTAGTAACTCTTTGTAGTTTTAGAGTGGGAGCTTTCACAGAGTAGAACTGCCTTGCCAGGAACAGAACGTGTGGGATATGCATTTGAAAGCATGAGAGAGAGAGGTGTGGAATGTGCTTCTTGGTCTCGAAGTGCAGTGTTATAAGCAGTGATGCTCAAATGTGCATTATGTTGTACATTGGGAGATGAAGTGTGTGATGCTATAGGCAGTGGTGCACAGATTTGCATTGTGTTGTACATTGCGAAGTATTATGAAGTTCTTACTATTGGCTTTGACATGCCCTCATGTCATCTTGAATTCTGACTCTGTCTTGCTTGAGCTTTTTGCCCGCACAGGCAGGATCCCAGATTACTCAAGTTGTTTAGGCTATTCACGTTCAAGGTTGTTTTATTTTCTGTGCTTTTGGAGATTGTTGAATGTATTGCTGGAGACTTTCGTAAGCTTCGTTAAGATAAAGGCTGGAACATGTGAAAGTGCAGACGGAATGTGAGAACTCTTTTGCCTTTGGAATGCTTGCATGGAAAGTGACCAATTCCAGTAAGTTTCTTTAGTGCAGAGAAGGACCTCTCGGAACCTTCTGGTGTGTTTTGAGATTATAAGCTTATTTTTGCCATTGTGATGTGTGAGTGTCTGTGTGCACATTCAAGTTTCCAGTGGCTATAATCATATGAGGTGTTTTCTTTGAGTATTGACTTTGTGATGTGTGAGTGTCTGTGTGCACATACAAGTCTTCTGTGGTTGTAATCATCTGATGTATTTAGTGTATATATCTTTCTGATTTCTTGCAGGACGTCCAGGATTATCTGCTTGTACTTCATTTCATATTATTATCTGCCATGCATTTAACAGTTGCATTTGCCTACTTATAAGTGTGTATTTATTGCTTGCATATATACATATATATCTCTATATTCATTTATTTCAATGTTGTTCATTTGACATATGGGAAAGCCTTTTTGTTAGAGAGTGTTGCACAAATAAAACCCCATGTCTTATTCTGAAAACAGTCTTTGATGTGTTTCATTTTATAAAAGTGAAATCCCTTTCCAGGTGGTGTTTTGTCATTTTTATTTCTTCGTCATGTTTGAACCTCCGTGTGGGAGGGCGGTATTTTCTATTATCTGGGACTGCGAAGCAATACATTTTTGGCGTCACTCTGAAGGATACGAAAATTCAATTTAAAAATAGGGAAGAATGTTTTCTAAAATGTCAATGTTTTCAATTGCAGATTCCCAGATGCCAACTGAGTTATTGGGGTGGGAAGTTGCTTCTAATGCATGTTTATAAGATGAGGGGCAAGCACAGATACTTAATTGTTTTCAGGATTTTGCTTTTTAAGAGGGAAAACAACTTGGTATTTCAGAGAGCAAATGTGGTGTCATTTTGAATGCATTGCACAGCATGTATGGAAAATCTGGGCAGTTAGAAAGGGAATGTAATGAAATGCAAAAAGAAGTTGGCTAAAATTAAACAGAATTCTGATAAAATACAGTTTGAAAATAAATCATTGAAAAAAGAGTTGCAAATTTAACAGTCAGCACAAGAAACATGGGGCATTTCGCTAGACTGTTTAGATAGCCAGAGTGAGTCGCTCATGAAGAATGTGGTTGGAGAAGAGCTGCAGGTTAATTTACAATGCTCACAGGATGTTTTAATTAATTCTTTGGAGGACTACCTCAACCAGAAATTAATGGTATTTTGGACAGATTTCAGCAGAAACCGGAGGAGGTAGATTTGATAACATGCCTCGTACGTTTGTTTGAATTAGAAACTTCTGAAGTAATGTTGAATTGAAAAAATGTAGCACAGTTTCATGCACTCAGCATTGATTGTAACATGCAGGAATAGTTTAGATACTATAGAGAAGATAAACAAATCAGCCTGTTAGAACTAGCGATTGTTGGTTGCAGTTACAAATCAGACTGGTCAGTAAGTGACAAACCTTCCTTTCTGAAAAAAGAAATGGTGAAAAACGCTATCTTTAAACATGACTCTTAGTGGGGAGAGAAGCAGCAATGTGCTTTTGAATCTACAAAAGCGGTTATACAATGTGTTTCAGGCGTGTGGCCTGTACAGAAAGGAGACATTGAATTACATGTGACAGTTCAGGGGCAGTGTGCTACTTAGAGTGTGTGGGAAAAACAGGGAATGAAGAGGGTACTCTTGGGCTTTTGGACTGAAACATTTTCAGATGTGGGAGAGTGGTATACTCCCTTTGAAAAACACTTGCTAGTGTTTCATTGCACTGTGACAGACACTGGGCAGACACACTTGTGTGTGTGTTTTTGTGCTCTGATAGAAACAAGGCAGACACGGTTGCTTTTGAGTTGTGCTCTGATAAACACAGGGCAGACACAGTTGCTTTTGAGTTGTGCTCTGATAGACACAGGGCAGACACAGATGTTTGTGTGTTTTTGTGCTGTGACAGACACTGGGCAGATACAGGTGCTTTGGTGTTTTTGCACGCTGACAGACACTGGGCAGATGACAAGAAGGTTGAATTTTGAACTTTCCCTTGAGTCATACAGAATAGGTAATGTACAAGAAGCAAATGTGATCAAGTGGTAAATACAGGCAGAAACTACAGTTTTGCATTAACAGTTGGTGCAGATCCCAGTAGAAAGTCCATGGGTGGTGTTTGAGGTGCCTGAGACACAGGATTCCCCTGTGAGGTGGAACAAGGAGTTGTGGCAAAAGATTTGGGAAATGTTACTGCAAAGCACAGCTACTGTGTATCATGTAGAAGCTCATTGTCCCATACATTTATTAGACAGTCACTTTACTTCCCTTATAGATGAAAATGCTAAAGTCTTGGAGACAGAGGTGGTGACGCACAATTCTGATTTGGTGGGCATGACTAAGTGGGAGCACCTAGGAGAGAAAGACACTACTAACAGGTGGGCAGAGAATGAAGGGATGCATATTCCCGTAGACTTACTTAGAACTGTTATTCCTATTTGTCAGTATGCACAGCTCAGGCCAGTTACACAGATAGTGAGGGGCCAGTTGAAAAAAGGAAAATTACCAGCACAGATAGGGCAGGTGGATTGCCATGGGCCCATGCTAAATGATCAAGGGTGTACTTATTCAGCAGTGTGTGGAGAGATAGTCAGGAAGGGGACTGCCCCAGCCCTTCTTACCGAGCAAGGGGAAGGAGAGTTTGACTCCAATACCAAGAATCCAGAGGCCAAAGAGTGGGTAAAATTCCCAGCAAATTCCCCAGAGCCAGCTGAGAACCGTGCAGACAGAACAGCTAAAACTTTGCCATCTGACCCAAAACAGAAAAATGAGAACGTGTGGTTTTAAAAAAATGTTTTTTGCAAGAAGAGTGATGCTTGTTTCTTTTCTAGATCATACTGCGACGTGTTGATGTACCTAATGTCCCTGTCCTGTGTGTGGGTGCCTTTGTCTGAGTGGGACCGTGAGGGTTTTGGACCCCCAACACTGAAGTGACCACCTGACAGCACAGACTGACATCATTGCTGACATCCTTTGGCTGAATCAACCAGATGAACTTACCTAGAAAAGACAGTTTTTGAATGTGCTCTAATGGCAATGAAAGTGAAGAAAAAAAAGAGAAGAGATATAATCTTAATTATAGCAAGAAGGCTGTGTACCTTTCACATAGAGAAATGATGAATTCTAGCATTGTATATCGGAAGTGTTGTAGGAGAAGCTGTTTATTCATTTTGTGTATGTATGTACATTTATTTTTGTAGATGAGTTATTATCAGATATACATGAGTTATTTTAGATGAAGTATTATGTTACATGCTTTCATAATGTCACTGTTTTAATGTGTGCTTCATTTTATATTCATGCTTTCACTCAAGAAGTTGATTTTTTGATGTATATGTTATGATGGTCAAAGGTCATGGGGTGTAATGCAGTGCTAGAGGCACTCCTATGTATTGGAACCACATGATGACCTTTGACTACCATTGTTTTAATTGACTTTTGGTGTTTTACTTTACCCTAGCCTGAATGTACGACATAATTGTTCCCTGCATGTGCACGTTTCCTTGAAGACTTCTTTCGTATCTCTTTGTAGTTTTAGAGTGGGAGCTGTCACAGAGTAGAACTGCCTTGTCAGGAACAGAACGTGTGGGATGTGCATTTGAAAGCATGAGAGAGAGAGGTGTGGAATGTACCCCTTGGTCTCGAAGTGCAGTGTTATAAGCAGTGGTGCTCAAATGTGCATTATGTTGTACATTGGGAGATGAAGTGTGTGATGCTATAGGCAGGTGCACAAATGTGCATGCCGTTGTACATTGCGAAGTATTATGATGTTCTTACTATTGGCTTTGACATGCCCTCATGTCATCTTGAATTCTGACTCTGTCTTGCTTGAGCTTTTTGCACGAACAGGCAGGCTCTCAGATTACTCAAGTTGTTTAGGCTATTCACATTCAAGGTTGTTTTGTTTACTGTGCTTTTAGAGATTGTTGAATGTACTGCCGGAGACTTTCGTAAGCTTCGTTAAGATAAAGGCTGGAACATGTGAAAGTGCAGAAGGAACATGATAACTCTTTTGCCTTTGGAATGCTTGCATGGAAAGTGGCCAATTCCAGTAAGTTTCCTTGGCTCAGAAGAGGGCCTCTCGGAACCTTCTAGTGTGTTTTGAGATTATAAAGCTGGGGTTTGTTGACTTGGAAACTGGGATTTGGGCCTGAACGGCGGACGCGTCTTCAGTGCAGGAATCTGGTTGCTGAGTCTCTGGCTGGAGTGGGCCAAGATGAAGTTTGCACCAGGTGATGTGTTTTATTTTTGATTATTGCCATTGTGATGTGTGAGTGTCTGTGTGCACATTCAAGTCTCCAGTGGCTATAATTGTCATTGTGATGTGTGAATGTCTGTGTGCACATTCAAGTCTCTAGTGGCAATAATCATCTGAGGTGTTTTCTTTGAGTATTGACTTTGTGATGTGTGAGTGTCTGTGTGCACATCCAAATCTTCAGTGGTTGTAATCATCTAATGTATTTAGTGTATATATATTTCTGATTTCTTGCAGGGCATCCAGTATTATCTGCGTGTACTTCATTTCATATTATTATCTGCCATGCATTTAACAGTTCCATTTGCCTACATATATTCATATGTATTTCTATATACGTTTGAATGTTGTTCATTTCACATCGGGAAAGCCTTCTTGTTAGAGAGTGTTGCACAAATAAAACCTCATGCCTTATTCTGAAAACAGTCTTTAATGTGTTTCATTTTATAAAATTGAAAATATCTTTCCAGGTGGTGTTTTGTTGTTTTTATTGCTTTGTCGTGTTTGAGCCTCCGTGTGGGAGGGCGGTATTTTCTATTATCTGCGAGTGCAAAGCAATACAAAACTGGAAAACAACATTGGTATTTTACCAATATGCTATCACGTATGGGATACAAAAGTATTGGCTTACGCTGATGATATGGACATAGCGACCCCTGACGCAGATATGGCTTTACTGGAAATCGAAAAAGAGGCTGGTAGCTTTGGGAGGTTTTCGGGATACTCGTTAAATAGGGATAAAACACTGCTAATTGTTAACAGTAATGTGGAAACCAGTGATAATCAAGTAGTTAATAAGGCAATATACTTGGGAGTCACTATTACCCCAAAGATTGGCCAAATAGTGGAGAATAATATGTCTGGCACAATTGAGCAGGCATGTAAAGATTTCTCAAGGATAGATAATCTTCATTTGATTATAATTGGCAGGAGTAATGGCGTTAAAATGATGTTCCCCCCCCAAGATATTGGATCTGTTTCGGGCAATGCCATTTGAATTTGGGAATCATTGGTTTAAACTAATGGAAGAAATGGTAGCCAGATTTATCTGGGCCTACGTTAAAAGCAGGAGATTCCTCAAGTATTTGACCCTGCCTAAAGAAAGAGGGGGCGGGGCTGTCCCAAATTATAACTGTATCATTGGGCAGTGCCGTTTCAGTATTTGGTTACCTTAATAGGGGATAGAGAGGGGGTGGGTTATGGAATGGAATAAATTCCCTCTGTTTTTGAAATACTTCTTTGTGCAGAGGCAAGAGGATGTCTACTACATCAGATAGAACCTAGCTATTTAAAAAAAGCAAGGTTCAAGACCATTAAGGGAGACTATAAAATCTTGGCAGCACTGTGACAGAAACTTGAGGTGGGCAGATATATTTTTACACTCTTATACATGACAATTCCTGTCTCTCTGATGTTTTCTGGGATTCCTACATATCGGGATGGAAAACAAAGCTTTGTGCGGCTGGGGGGCTTTTTAAATGTAGGTTTGATCACTTTTGAGGCATGAAGATCGAAATTTTAACTGAATAAGAGGGACTTTTTAAAATATCTGAAAGTTTGAGAATTTTTGATTAAGAAGGGATGGGGACACCAGGGGTTTTCCTGAATGGAACTTATGGTCTTATTGATGAGAAGGACAAGGTTCAGGATAGGGCAGGCGTACAGGGCTCCAAACTCTCTATCGACGGATGATGTGGAAAAACAATCTTTGAAATGACAGGGGAAAGAGGTGCCTGTGAAAATTCATTTCTGGAATCACTGGAATTAGGTCATGCGATATTACTGTCAGCTAAGTTAGCGGCGCAACATTATTAAACCATCTTTGACCTCTATTAAACCCCTGGGAAGATCATTAAATGGGGCGGGGGTGATACAGGTAGTAGATGTCCAAGATGCCAATGTCTAGGGCAGATTTGGTACATATGTTTGGGAGCTGCTCTTAGAATTACCCTTATTCCCCAGCTTATCCTGTTGGATATTTACAGGGGAGAGGTCCCTAGTTTCGCTCAGCTTTTTATGTCTGTATCAATGGCGGTGTAAGGTCTGTGTATAGCGTCTGCTTGGATCGATCACGATCCACCTACATTTCAGCAATGGTTCACTAGACACTTGGCAATTTTATTTTAGAAATATCGCTATACTCACATAAGGGGAAGAAAGCCAAAGGGAAAGGGAAACGTATATGGGCTCTCCTTGCTGATTGGGTAATAGGAAAGCAGATGGGAACAGTAAAATATTAGGGGATGGGACATTAAGTAAGTAACAATCTTTAAAGATTTATAGCCTGAGGTATAGAGCAACAGTGACATTTTTATATAGGGTTCTTTCCTGTTTCTTTTGTATGCATTTTTTGGTATTTGGCAGAGGTGTGAAGGAATCATAAGCCATGAATTTATGCTGTGTATATACATGGATGTACTGGGGTTTGTTTTTGCTCTTCCTCTCTTTGTAAGAGGGAGTGGGGGTGAATAATGATACCTTTTGTAATAAGGAATGATTTAAATAAAAAAATACCAAATAACAATTTCATAAATGTGCAAATTTAAATTAAATTAAAAATTAATTGTCTTTCCTACCTAGAAAGAAGAAATAGCACACACCAAAAAAACGTAATAATAAATACAAAATATGTATTTTAAATTACTTGCACAAAATAAATAAAATAAGATTTTAAATAAAAAAATAAAATACAATTTTAGAAACTTTAAAATTTAAAGCGTACCACTAAATTAATAAATCAATAAAATAAAACAAATGATTTATAATAATGGGTGAACCATTATAGGAAATACATAAATAATTCTCGATTAATTATTTAATCTTAACAATTAATCATAAAATGCTATAACATCAATAACATCCAAACCTATTCCCCCACAAGAACAACAAACACACTACTAAAATATAAATTGCAAATACAAATTGTCAGGCTCTCATGAATATGAGATAGGAACTCCTCAGAATCCGGGTGATGCACAAAGATGTCCACCTCTTGACATCCCCAACTCTGATTAGAAACCCACAGAGTATTAGGGCGATCAAGCGAGGGAAGGGAATTAGGAAAGGAACAGCTGGGAATAGGAGACCTGTAAAACAAAGAGAGAACACCATAAGGATACATGCAATACGTTTCTACTCTCATATGATCTCACTATGAACTGAGCTATACCTCAACAAGCAGTCATCTTTTCCAATCCTGCCTCCGACTCAAAATAGAGCTACCATGTCTCCATGCAAAAACACCTATGAAGAGAAACACAACATTAAATATAGACTCTTCCCTCATTAGACAGTAAACACTGATTGGGTCATGCAACAGTCATACATACCAAAATCATACATAGGAAAAAAAGAAAAAAGGGATGCCCAAAATGAGATTGTAGAAAAATAGTTAGGCGAATACAGATTCACTATTCAAAAGTATCGCCTTAGTAAGGCTCTGTGTTTTCGAAAGAAAAGTAGTTCACGAAATGTCATGCATTCCACAGCTGTAGACGATACACAAATGAGTTATAATGCATGTGTCATTTTAAGGGGGAGAAGACTTCCTGGAAAATAACTTTAGAATTATGAGGCCATTCTATAGCCCGCAGGAATCCTATTCAAAAAGCAAACTGCCATTGAAATACCAGATAAGACTTCCTACCCAGAAGTCGGAGTGCCCCACCCGGGCCGATGAGAAGCGAAGAAAACGGGAGTCAGTAATTGACTTTCTTACCGCTGCCTTTGAAGCAAGAATACCTGGAATCTCCACACTCACGAATAGTACAGCTGGACTGGCTCTAACGAAGACAAGAATCTTTCAGGGAAATGCAGTCAGACAGCGTGTTATCTGTGACCTGGATACCTGGAGATGCCTTGAATTGCAGAGAGCAGCCGAACTCTGCTGACGAAGAACTGTAGCGAAACCACCAGGAAGAAGCCCCCACAATGCGGAGAGCAGCGGCGGGATGAAAAGATGCTGAAAAGTGACTTCCAATTGCTGAAGAGGAGCAACGTCCTCTGCTCCTAAAATACAAAGAAATTGACTCGCTGAGCCGAACGAGTCCAAAGGAAGGTGAACGATGAATTATGCACGCTGAGTGGCGTGCGGAAGTAGAATTTATACCTCACCCCTTTTTTTCCCATCCGCAAGGCCTCCTGGGAGTTGTAGTTTTCCGGCAGCCCAGCAGTTGTGAAAGTCAGGAAGGTGTTTACCGGGCATGGATCCCAACACAAATATACACATTAAAATATATTTTGAAAAAACAGATAAGCAACAATTTAAAAAAATCAAATTATAAAAACAATAAACAATTATACAATTAATTAAAAATCAAAATATATTTAATATGAATTCATATTTTATTAACTTTCCACCCTATTTGCCTACAAAACTGACAGCCCACTACTAAAATCAAAATAATTAAAAAAATTAAAACATTTAAATATACATGAAAATAATAAATTAAACTTACATACATAAAATTACTGTTAAACAAATAAACAATTTGCATTATTATAAATCAAAAGAATACTTAATTTACAACATAAAATTAATTGACAATGAAATAAAATTATTTAAAATTGACTTGACTTCCATGTCTATTCCCCTACAAACACAACACCCCACTACAACTCATTTGGATACTGGTGAGACATCCAGGCCATTGGTCCGACCGCCGCATTCCAATGCGGCAGTCGTACCGCAGTGATCTGGGGGACAGGCGGCTGCCTCCAACAGGATCAAAGATCCTACCATGATGGCACCGTCGTAGGGATTAGGGTGTCCCATTCCGACTGCCTTTTCATGGCAGTCGGAAAGGGACTTTGGGGGCCCGAGCAGGGCCCTCGTCCACATGGGCAACTGCTAATTCGCCTGGGGGCACATTTAGTGCCCCCCCACACATCTATGCACCGTGTACCAGGCACCACGTGGTGCCGGGCACATGGTACGTGGATGTGCACTAACTGCCTTTTACTACTGCAGCTTGTGCTGCAGCCCTTTTCCTTGGCCGCAGTGCAAGTTGCAGTAGAAAAAGGCACTTTACGACCACCTGCATGGCGGTCCTATCATGATAGGGTGGGTGGGACTCTCGTCCAACCGCTATTATAATCAGGCCTTACATTTTTAGGCAAAAGATGTTAACAAGAATATTTGTTAAACTATAAATATTGAATGCTTATAAAAAACAATGGCCCTTATTACGATGGCTACCGGTCACTATCCCAGCGGGTAGGAGTCCGCCTAACAATCAGTCGGTGTTCTGGCCACCCAATTATGATCAGACCACCATGCTGGTGGTCAGAAAGTGCTTTATTCCACTGTGACTTGTGCTGTGGGCAGGAAAAGGGCCACAGCACAAGTCGCAGTGGAAAAAAGCACTTTGTGCACATTCATGCACCGTGTGACAGGCACCATGTTGTGCCTGGCACATGGTGCATGGATGTGCCTGGGGGGTACTACTTGTGCCCCCAGGGCCACTTTATAGTGACCTATGAGGTACGGGGTCCTGCTTCGGGCCCGCAAAGTCTGTTTCTGTTTGCCTTTTCATGGTGGTTGGATCACCAAAATAAGGCAGCTGTAAAGGGACATTGTGATCCCTACAGGTGCAATAGATGGGATACGATTCTGAACGGGGCTCCAATAGGATCGTGGATCCTGCCGGAGGTGGTGATCTGTCTCCCCAACCTCTGCAGTCTGACCACCTGGATCCAAATGCTGCAGTCAGACTGATGGCCTGTATGTCGGGTGGACCGCCACTGACGGCCTGTCAGTGGTGGTCCGCCTGACATCGTAATCCTGCCCATTATTCTTAACTACGATATTCTATTAAACAATATTTTTGTGCTAATAATATCCTTGACTTAACATTTAGGTATTTTTAAATCGATATTTGTGTCATTCACCCTAAATTCAAAAACCTGGTTTCAAACAATAAGTAGAGCTACTAAAATGGATGGCTTCCAGTAGTTGCATTAGGGGAAATTGAGGGCAACCAGACCTTAGAAGAGGAAAGGCTGGTGAATCCTTCTTGGTACAGCTATCACAAAACTATTGTATTGTATTTGTTGGGTATGGATATTGGTGGGCATGCTTATCTCTAGCCAGATCTCATATTTTAATGGATGGGTCCAGAGCAAAGTTGTAGTATGTATGTATATCATGGTCGGTCCATCCTAGGTAATAATGTGTATACATTGAGTAGGCAGTTACTTTTATTAGAGCCCCAAGTGCTGCTCAGAAGGCTTGACCCGAGAACAGCAGTAAGGGGTTTGGTGGATGAAATAAAGATGACAGGCCAAGTCAGTTGAGGTGAAGACTTGTTCAGTGGATCTGAGTTACTTCTCTCAATAGCAGTAGCACAAGATTTGATGCCAGAGATCATTTTTTTGATGGGAGTATGATCTATGTTGCAATCGGCAGGTGTTTTACCACTGTTAGATATCTGTAAGGCACTGATAATGTGTACCACCCTTGAAGACCTTCACATGAAGGCTGCGGATCAATCTGGTGCTTTAAAATTTAGACTAGGAAAACGATTGTCTACATAGTGACTATAAGGATTCTGCACCTGGAGAACTGTGAGGTTTGTAGTGCCCCATTGTTAGAGAAAGTTCTTACTGGGTTTATCTGATTCAATTAATTTAGCAGAGCACCTTGTTCTGACTAATGCTCATGACATGCTGACTATCCAGTTCTGCTCGCGCTAATGAGGATTACGATAAGAGAATGTAATAATTCCTGACTAGTCACATGAGTTCAAAATGGGTTGCCTTAAGTGGAATGGGAATGCCCAGACGTGGGTCTCATGCACACTGTGTCACTGGAAGCAATATCTGATGAGGGCTAACTAGACTGAAACCATTCCTATGTTGCATTACGGTTCAGAAAAGACCTGGCCTGACAGTTTGAACTGGACTGTTCCCATTGGAGTAGGGTCAAGACTAATTTGCATGTTGGTGGATTCAAACTGAGGTGGCATGATGTGTAAAATAACGATGGATTGGGATGCAGCCTGAGTAAATACCAGTTGCTGAGATTAATTCAAGCATTCCAGCCATCACTTTTTGTATACTTAAATTTGTCAAGAAACATCAATCCATGAAGGGGAAAGGCTGAGCAAAGGCAGTTTTCTAACAATGTAGGCTGGTGGACTGGAGGAATTTGCCTGGTGAAGTTGCTCAGATAGAGAGAAACTAGAGAGCGGATGATGGGTAATAACAACTGGACCACTTCTTTGTTAAGGGCCATTTTTGGAAGGCTCACCTTTGTTGATAGGTACCAGGTGGTACTATATATTAAATAATGTAAACACCCATATGGTGTACAAAAAAATATTTATTTTATACAAAAAATACACCCACAACAAGCCCACCTCCTCTCTAAAACCAACTGAAAATATTTAATCAAAATCTACCTTTTCCCCAACTGTTCCCACCCACTCTACCCACATCAGAGCTACCTCCCTCCTTAAGCCCAGGTTATAAAATTATGGGGCCAGTTACGATGCCGGTCGGATGAATGTCCGACCGGCATCATTGCGGTAAAGGGACCGACCGACATGTAGTTGGCGGTCCCGACTGTCAAATGAGGATCCAACAGCGGGGGAGGTGGTCGGAAACATGCATTGAGGCTTGTGCTGCAGATCAAAAATGGGCGGCAGCACAAGCCCCAATGCCAAAAGGCCTTTTTTTTAAGTATCTCTGCACACTGTGGCAAGTACCATGCGCTGCCTGCCACATGATGCAGGGATGTTTTAGGGGCGCCACAGGTGCCCCCCTAAGGCCCATAGCGGAGGGCCACATGGGAAAGGGGCCCTGCAAGGGACTCCAATAACTCCTTTCCACCATCCTTTTCACATCGGAAGAAGCGATGTGAAATGGCTGGCGAAAAGGTTGAATCGTAATCTCCACAGCAGTGCCTGAGAAGGAACTGCACCATTGTGGGGGATGTGATCCGACCGACCGCCCGACAGATTCCTTGAGCCCGTTGGAAGCTGTCGGTTGGTCCCTGGGGCAATGCGGTCTGACTGACAGCCTCGTAATGCAGAGGTCTGACCGCAGATATAGATGTCTGTGGGATCAACACTGATGGCACGTCGGTGTTGGTTCCACTGACATTGTAATCGGCCCCTAAATGTAAAGCTAATCCTTCCCCAGCTAGTTCCCCTTTCCCTGTTTTTCCCACCCACACCACCGGCAACAGACCCATCTCCTTAAGCCCAAGGCGCAACACTATGCAAAACTAACTATTACCCAACTGTTCCTACCCTCACCACCTGTTACAGGCCTACATTCTCCTGTTAGAAATGCCCCTCCCAACTGCCCATTTTCTACTAAAATATCCCTCTGGCCTTTCTAAATTCAGATAGTTCTTTCAACATTCCATAGAGATCTTGCTTTTGTCCTCCTCAAATTTGGTGGACGTGATGCTTCAGTGCAAAAAGTACATTAACTTTACCTGCATGGCACCATTGTATTCTCACTCTGAAAGAGCCTTTTTCAACTTTAACAAGGCTCATTTCACAGCCATACAGTCGTGCCAAGTATCACGCATCTCTCGTTAGACTAACGCATTTCAGTGTGGTGCTCCGCATCACCGCACTGAAATGCATTGTCACGCATATCTGCAGATATGTCAGCCGTCACTGTGAAGCGCTGTGGAAGGCTCTTTGTTTGGTAGGTGGCAGCGCGCTGCCTGCAGGCTGTGCCGTGTGAGCGCTGCTCCCGCAGGCTTCGGGGCTCCCAGTGGAACTAAGGCGCCGCTGGGAGCATTACAGTGCTACAATGTATCTTAATATGATAATTCTGCGGCGCTGCATGGCTCTGATTCAGACAACCTGACTTCAGGGCTCGGGCAGGGCGGATTCTGCCTGGCACCTGGCTGCAGGGAGTCCCCGAAGCCAGTCACGCTGCCTCTATGCCCTTACATATCTCTCTCTCATGTTCTCACTGCTTGCCCATCCCACCTTTTGTGTCTTGAGGTGACACAGGGCCTCAGAGTCCGAGGGCTCTCTCATCTCCAGCCCCGCCCTGTGACTACCGACATCCATGGTTCACAGGTAGCACATAATGTGCTGCTCCCTCAGGCAACACGGTAAGGTCCCCACTCAGGCTCTTCTCCTACCACTCGGCCCGGGGATCTTCAGAGATCTTTTCTTGGTCACTTCTTAGCACTGCGTCGCCCTCACATGACCCCACGCTCAAGCCATCACTCCGTAGCACAGAAATGAGCTTAATTCAGCTCTGCATTTATACCAGTCTCAACCAGTGACCGTCGCATTCTATATTCCTATACTATTCTGTCTGGCTGCAGTGTTAGTTATACAGTACTTTTCAGGAGTCCTGGAGTGGAGCGAGCCCGCAGTGCGTGATAAGTTAAGTCCCACAGCATTTACTAACTCGTTTTAATTGGGCTGCGCCGGTGATATAATTATTTTTGGTGTCAGTGAACTATGGGGTAATTTTTGAAATAATGCCGCCGGCTGTCAGTGACCTGTGTCCCTCAGTTGCTTAGTGCTACTTCTTGCCTAATCAATTCCTGTGCCTGTGTGTGGCGGTGTCCACGAGTCAGCTGTGTTGACTATTAATTTTAAATTTAAGCAGCGCCAGCTCATCTGTCATTTTGCTCTCTGTGCCTGCAGCCTGGGTGTCCCCTTAGGAGTGTGAAAGGCACAGTAGTGCAGAGAGAGCGCCACAGAACCCAAGGAGGGCTAGAGGTCCTGGTTGGCAGTGTTATGTTTAAGAAGCAGAGTGCCACACACATTCACACAAGTAGCATAACCCTACATGAGTTCTATAAGTGTGTCTGCAGCCTGGGTGTCCCCTTAGGAGTGTGAGAGGCATGGTAGGGCAGAGGGAGCGCCTTAGAACTCAGGAAGGGCTGGAGAAGCTGGGGATCAGTGGCATGAGGTGCTTAGAGGCAGAGCGCCTCACACATTTACACCTACAGCATGAGGCTGCACCTGCTCTCTGTGCCTGCAGCCTGGAGTGTGAGAGGCATGGTAGGGTGGACGGAGCACCCCAGAACTCAGGTAGAGCTGAAGGTCCTGGGAGTCAGTGGCATGAAGTGCTTAGAAGCAGAGCGCCTTGCTCATTCCCATCTAACTGCAGTTCCATTTCTGGTGCTTTGCAGCATTTTTAAGATCTTCTTGGAGTTTCTCGTTGCTCCAGTGGGTTTAATTTCTGATATTTATATGTTTCCTCGTCTTCATTGCTTGATTTTGATCACGAGAAAGTGTCACTCATAGTCGTTGAAATGTAACTCATAATTGCACTGAAATTATGAAAATGTCACACATGGCAATCTGAAACCTTGGCAGCTATGGCCATAGTATGTAGGTGCTGTTCACTTACAAAAATACACATTTGGCACTGGAGTGCTTGTGCCAAATGTGTAATCAAATAAAAGAAATGTATGCCTCGTACAAAGTACTAAATATACATTTTAAAATTTAAAAATGTAAATGTCACTTACCTGTCTTCCTACCTCTAACCTGAGTAGATCTGTTCCCGATCCAGCGTGACCCACTCCTGGGTGTGAAGACTCCAATGTGACGGCACATAGTGTACTGCACTCTCCCTCTACTTCTAATTCAGCTCTGTCAAGTTGTAGCCCTGGCCAGGCCTTCTGCCAACATGAGAGGAATGGCACAGTTTGAAAAAATCCTCTTCTTTGGTATGCAGGTGGTCGGAGCTTGGCTGTTGGGGGGAAAGACCGCTGCCTTCAACAGCATCAAGAATCCCGTCAGGGCGGCTGTCGGATTTTCAATCCCTGAATTGGGGTGGTGCCTGCACAGGCACCGCTGTTGTGATTATGATATCTTTTCCCTCTGCCTTTTCATGGCGGTCTGACCACCATGGAAAGACAGACGGAAATGGACTTCGGGGGCATACAGGGCCCTCATTCTCCATGGGCCACAGCTGAGTGGCATTGGGGGCATACGTAGTGACCCCCACACATCCATGCACCATGTGCCAGGCACCATGTGGTGCCTAGCATATGGTGCATGGATGTTTGAGAGCTTCTCTTTTCCACTGCGGCCTGTGCTGCTGGCCTTTTCTAAGGCCGCAGCACAAGCCGCAATGGAAAAGAGCAATTTTTTGACCGCCTGCACATCGGTCACATTGTAATTGGGCAGGTGGGACCGCCGACATATAGTTGTTCGGACACCTGTTCGCGGTGATGCCCATGATAATGAGGGCCTAAGTTCCAATATTAACAGTAACAGAACATATATAATATGCCTTGATTTCAAGCTAACTATAGTGAACAATTGAATTGAAACATCTTTATGAAAAAAAATGGCTGGCAATGCAACCTTACATGCCAACGACAGTCACCCCATGATTCTGAAATGGAGTATCCCCTGGGGAACTCCTATGAGCCCACTTGAATTGCAGTACTTCTGAGTATTATGGCATGGCATCTTAGAGTACTGCAACAAGTAGAAAACAAAGTATGTTACTAAAAATGGGAAACCATACTATTTGACAATCTCAATAAAAAAGACCAACTTGTTACAGAGAAAGGTGCTAGATTTACAAATTCATATGGTATAACCAGGAAATACATTAGGGACACTCTAACTATATACTAGGACGTTCTTACTAATGATAAAGTGATCAAACCAATCCTGAGCCCAAGACCAATGTTAACATTTAGAAAAGTACCCTTTATAGCGTTATTCAACCACTTTCAAACTAACAACATGGAGTGGTCATATTCCAGCTTACGCTGTGTGTGGTAATTGGAAAACCTATAAAAATAGTACCACTGTGATGAAATATAAAGTACCCATGACAGGAAAATAGAGGTACATCCTTAAGAAAATAACATGCATAAATGACTACATTGAACGGGATCTTTATGCAAACAGATTTACATATACTCTTCTGCAATTTTTATCATGCCCATAAGAAGAGATTTATTATTCCATTTTTGTGCAAACATACCTTTAGGCGCTGCCGACCAGCCTTATATTTCTTTCAATGTTGGCCGTCCCCTTGCTATGTTATTCTCTGTCTTCATACCTTTGAGCTGCTGTTAAGATTAGGAGAGCCCAGCTACCCTATAATGCATGATAATAGAGGCTGCTAGTTAATGAGCCATTGTTTACATGATTTTAATGATACAACTGTGTGCATTGGAAATTTTGATTATGACGTAAAGTTTTTAAGGAATTATTTATTGCGGTCTGTTTTTTTTTTTTTTTAAAGGAATTTACTTTTGTTAAGTTTTTAACAACATTTGTACTGCAACATGTATTTTTTCACTTTATATACTATGAATATATAGTGAAATAAAGAGTATTGATGATGATGATGACTACCTTGTTTATGTAATTGAATGTCAAAGGTATGTGGGAAGCACTATTTTCCCAGTCAAAAAAAGAATTATTTAACGTATGAGGGAAAATATCAACAAGGATACTGGTTACAGCATAAAAACACATTGCACAGCAGCACAGGAGAGTCACATTCATGATCTTAGGCTCTATTGTGTTGATTGTATAGTCATGAATCCAAGAAGTAGCAATAGTTTACTTGAATTAAGTCATCTAGAGTTGTGGTATATTACAGATCTTCAGATCCTATATCCTAAAGGCTTGAACTAGGATGAATAATGTATGTTGACTTATAAATCAGCAAGCCCTCTTCCATATCCTGATTAAGGGCCTTATTATGAGTACAGTGGTCCTATGACCACTATACTCATGGTGGCGGTCTGACCACAGCCACCACTGCCGGTGAGTGTGGCTGTCGAATCTGTGGTGGTGGTGCAGCAGTAAGGGGCAGGAATACGCAGGTGGTGCCGGTGCAGCACCACCGAGCAAATTCAGAGTTGCTTTTCCACCGCTTATTTCATGCTGCTTTGGGGCCTGGGGGTGCATGCGGGGGGGGCACATGTTGTGCCCCCCTCGAAGTGCTCCCCGTTCCTGCACAGTGTACTGTCATGGTGGTGGTCTGCTGTGAAGGCTGTTGTATGAGCCTAACACAGCCACTGCCCACCAGACCTGGATTCAACTCAGAATGCAACGGGTGGGCACACCACGGTTTTGGCGGGCCTCCTGCAAGCACAGCAGTGGCGGTGCTGCAGGAGGACTGCCAAACTCATAATAAGGCCCTTAGTGTTTTCAGTAAATCATGAGCTTTAATGTTTTTAAGATTTATATTTTTGTACCATTATTTAAAAACCTTTTTTTTGGCTGTGGTTCAATGCAAGATCATAGGAAGACATAACTTCTACACCTTAAGAAAATGTACAAGCACTAATAATACCTATCTTAAGAGATATATAGAATCAATATCTGTCAGCTGTCAACTTGGTTGGCCTATTTGAGCAACATGTATTTATTTACAAATTGTGGCATATTAGTAGGCACTTTTGGATCTCTATATGGCAAATGGAATTGATCATAGTGTGGCAAGAAGGATTAGGAATTATCATTAAGGTACACATTGATATACACAAGTTACCATTTATTTTGTTATACATGTGCAACCGCAAAGGCATATTGAGTATGATCAGCATACCTAATTGGATGTCACTCCCAAAATAGCCCACTTGGGTGTTTCTTACGAACGTACATATACTTACATAGGGGTGTGTAAAATTCAAGTAATTTGCTTTTGCCTAATTAAGCACAATTGTGTCATATTATGCAAAATACAAATCATTCATTTTGTGCTATATGTTAGCACAAAATGCATCATCTCATCAATTTGTGTCATAAATGATGTAATTTTAGATGTCATAAGTGATGTTATAAATGCTCTCATTTAACATTTCATGAGTGATGTAATATGTAAGGGCATACGCAGAGCATGACTTGGGCATGAGTTATAGTTACTTCAGTGCTCGAGTAAGAGTTACATCATTTAATAATAATTACTGAATTTAATGTAAATCACTGTCAATATATAAAAGGCAGGCCTATTGGATTTGTCAAGGTGTCTCTGCAATATCTATCAATAAACATACAAATAAACATTTTTAGTAAAAACTGCATTAAACAAGTGGCAGACTCTTTCTTTTACACTCCTCAAGCCATATTTTGCAAGCATAAAACCAACCCCAAGGGGTCACTTTATTCCCAAGATGAAGAACAAAAGCTCCAGCTCCGGGAATGCTTAAAAATGTCATCACATTTTCTGGGTGATGTTTTGTAGAACCCAGGAAACATAGGGTTAATTATATTATAGCATTTCTGGGGTCTTCTGTACTCACTACTGTTCCAAAGGCAGTTAAAAATATGCTGGTGGTGCCCCTGCCCAAAATGGGGCACAACCATGCACCAAACTATATTTAAATTTGCCCATGAAGGGCATATAGGGCACTCCTTCCCGGAGCAGTGTTTATTAAATGAGAGGCTCAGGATGCTTCTTTGTTATTCTTTCCCCTTATAATTTTTTTAACAACATCATTTAACATTTTGAGTTAAGGAAACATGACACACAGTGCAGAGTCATCATGTACATCATTGAAAACCAATATCGGGAGGACATTGGTATTCAGCCACACCCCAGAGTCACATGACATGATTTTTCTAACAAGGTTCAACATTGTCCTCCAGTTCAGAACGTATGGCAAGCTCTCTCCCCAGCCAGTGCTGGATCCCGAAATGCCATTTCATTCATTATCCAGGGTTTTGTGAAGGAGGTTTGGGGGTCCGCAGGACCCATGAACATCCTCACTGGGGAGTGATATGAGAGGACTTTGACGCTGATCTTAGTGTCAACTAGGCAAGGGAGCAGAGAATGGGAGACTAAGAAGTAATAGATGCATGAATACGTTTTGAGAACATTAGTGTAGATCGTGTAGTCACATTCGCGCGGGTGATGGTGGTGCCAAGCATCAGTCAAGGAAAGGTCAAGCAGGTCCTGGGACAAAACATGGGGAGCTAGGATCTCACCTTGGCAAGAGGTGGTACAGTCATTTTGCAGATCGAGGAAAGCGTTGAGATCCCTAACCAGAAGTATATCTACCAGTGCGAAGTCCTTGGAAAGAGATCAGGATAAAAAGCCTCTTTTTCACCATTGTGCAAAAGATCAAAATGAAGGTGATGGGTGTGTTTCCTAACATATCCCGTATACTCATATGGCACCCCTCCCTATCTCTGTATGTACTGTCCAATTTGAAGACGAGGTCATGTTGGAGGAGTATTGCAACTCCCAGGGTTTTGCTGGTGTAGGACGAGTGGAATTGGGTTGCATACCAATTTGATCGCAGGTGCATAGTGTCAGCATGAAACAGATGTGTCTCCTATTATAGTACAACATCCACTTCATTCCTTTAGAGCCAGTTGGTCAGCACCCAGCATTTCAGAGGAGTTTTGAGGCCCTGGACATTGAGGGTAATGATGTGCAGGGTCATAATAACTAGGTATGGAAATAGTGCCTATCCTTGTGGATGACTACGGGGATGGCATGTGTCTTCCTCCCATCACTCGCAGATGTACCTTGCAAGTGTGTCGATAAAGGAAAAAGAAACATATTAAACAACAGACATCAACAGTACATGAACTAATGTAGAAACATTCGGGTCACCCTGGCGGGCCCCAACATAACATGAGGCCCTGTTGGTTACCCCCAAAAATCGAGCAATAAAAAAGACATGAATATACACTCTAATAGTCCAAGAGGAAGAAGGGTAGGCTCTGAAAGAACCATGAGCCCCCCATGTATGCATAATCAGAGTCTAAGTAGGTGAATCTGAGTTTGATGAAACATATGCAACAGTTCCCTTAATACTTGCATGCCGCCACGTGGTCATTTACTCTAACTACCTGTTAGTAATTAAGTTGAAACTTGAAACCCTAGGTTTTAAGGGATACCATTGGCGCAGAGTGGGGACCAGAGTAGGTAATGTGGATGAGTGTTCCTTTTGACGAATGTGTGACTGCAAAGGACCCCTCCTCCTCTGTGACCATGATGCTGGTATCCCCTAAAATCTAGGGTTTCAAGTTTCAACTTAATTACTAACAGGTAGGATAGTGTGGTAGGACCTAAATTAGGAGACCTCCCTGACCAACCTAATTAGTCTGAACAGGAGATTATTTAGGAATATTTCACCCATAGGGATCCACACACCCTGACAAATGCCCCAGACCTTACAGGCTATTAATGATGGGCAGAAATATGTTGGCAGGTAGTAGTTGGGTGTGAGTCTTTGTACTCTACTACCCAACCAATTTTGACTTTTTAACCATACCTAGTGTTCCACTGAATAAAGGTATTTCCCCTAGGCACACTAAGGTATTTTTAAATATTTAGCTGGATCCCCTGTCTTATGGTGTTGTCCAGTAAGATTTATGTAAGAACTCCCTCCTATCTAGTCAGTCTTCGAGGAGGTTGAGTCCGCCTTGGTGGTATTGTCCTAACAAGGTGGGGTGAGGATTCCTATGATGAGGCATGACACTAAAAAGTGTGTGAGGTTTCCTCTTCCATTAAGGATGACTTTCCACAGACAGTAATCTAAGGTTTAAATTTCGCTCAGTCTATATACGTGTCAGAGCCAATAATTATGGAGCACTAAGTACACGGTTCTTTAAATTTTTGACAACAATTTTCACCGTACACATATGTTGTGATAGATGTTATGTGAAGGGACGTAGGGTGCCATACCCTTCTCTTCTCCCGAATTGTGTTTCCAGGCATTTGGATACATATCTTTATATGTATCCAAAAGCCTCCATCAACTCCTCATAAAGCCGGGACCCACCAATGGTGGCACTGATGCTTGTCAAGGGTTGAGGAGCCCTCTACATTTAAATTCACATTCAGACACTGACACGTGCATGGGACGCACTCTCGCCTCATAAATCCCATGGTCCCAATTCTTTAAGTTATGAAGTGTATTACACCTTTCCTCTGAACAGACCATCGTGTTTCGGAGTAGAACATGTCGTGATCAAGGTGTGTTCTTTGCCAAAATGCTTCAGAGGAGTTAGATTTAGTATCTCCATTCCAGTCTAAGCAACAGTTGATAAAGTGGTGAACTTTACAGGGGTTAGATTTACTATTCACACTCCAGTCTAAGCAATAGTTGAGAAAGTGTTGAGGTTGGTATGGGTTAGATTTACTATTCCCACTTCCGGCTTAGGGCCTGATTACAATGTTGGCGGTCTGACTGCCCCCATCCTGTCAGAGGCGGTCCGACCGATGCTAGACCTTCGGTCCGACCGCCGTATTACAATACTGGCAGTCGGACCAACACCAGCTTTACGAAAGACCAGCAACACCAGCAGGATCCAGGATCCCAATGGTGCGTTGGTCAAAGGAGCGCCAAGGAATGGGGACGGTACCAAAGCAGGCACCACCATTGGGAATATGATATTCCTTTCCGACAGCCTTTTCATGGCGGGAACCCTGCCGTGAAAAGGTTGTTGGAAAGGGATCAGGGGCCCCAAACAGGCTCCCCTGCCGTCGTAGCCACTGAAAAAGTATCCCTAGGGGCACATGTAGTGCCCCCCCTTCTGTGGCAATGACTTTCGTGCACCGTGGGCCATGCATGGCATAGTGCATGGCAGACGGTGCACTGAGGTGCTGAAGGCGACCGCCAGCCCAGCGGTCCATTCCAAAATCGGCATTCGGACCGCCTGCATGCTTGTCAGGCGGTCTCAGTATAGCTGCAATGGCTGTCGGTGGTCCAACCATCGTAATCAGGCCCTAAGTAACAGTAAGGAAAGTGTTAGACTTCAGAGGTATTACATATAATACAATTAAAATGTTGTACTTATAAAGTTAATCTTTTGTTTTATTTGAATTCTTAGATTTTGACCCTGCTTGGTAGGTCGCTCCCCCTCTGCACAGCTCCGCCTGTGTGTCCCTGCCCCAGCTGCCACTGCTGAGGAAGTTCGAGGCCCTCCTCCACCCGCAGGCTACCACCTGCGCCTCATCCCTGGTGGCCAGTGGTAGGCCGTAGGTTTGTATCTCTTTGCTTGCCGTTATTGTCTGCCTTATTGTATCCTTGTCTGCCTCCTATTGTATCCTTGTTTGCCTTTTTTGCCTTACTGTTTGCCTTCTGTTCCCCTCATTGCCCCCGTGTGTTTGAGCCCTTTTTGCCTTCTGCTCCCTTCGTTGCCCATTTTTGCCTTCTGTTCCCCTCGTTGCCCCCGTGTTTTTGAGCCCGTTTTGCCTTCTGTTCCCCTCGTTGCTCCTGTATTTCTGTGCCTTCTGTGCCCATTTTTGCCTTCCGTTCCCCTCGTTGCCCCCGTGTTTTTGAGCCCGTTTTGCCTTCTGTTCCCCTCGTTGCTCCTGTATTTCTGTGCCTTCTGTGCCCATTTTTGCCTTCTGTTCCCCTCGTTGCCCCCGTGTTTTTGAGCCCTTTTTGCCTTCTGTTTCCCTCGTTGCTCCTGTACTCAACACCGGATGACGATCACGCAACTGCTTCCTGGCCGCCCCGAAGAGCACCCAAGGACCCTTCTCCTGCCGGAGCTGCAGCTTCACCAGCACCCAGCCCGCCGACCAGGAACAAACCCAACCACCTCAGTTGCATTCTTCTCAACACCCGCTCCGCCCGCAAACACGCCGTCGAACTCTGGGACCTACTCGACTCAACCTCCCCTGACGTCGCATTCCTGACGGAGACCTGGCTGAACCCCTCCTCGGCACCCGACATCGCCATTGCCATCCCGGAAGGCTACAAGATCTCCCGCAGGGACCGCACCAACGGAGTAGGAGGAGGAATCGCCATCGTCCACAGGAACACTCTCAGAGTCTCGACCAACAACGACGACACCCTCAGCACCGCCGAACACCTGCACTTCCAGATCCACACCGACCCCAACACCACCCTCAGAGGAACCCTCGTCTACAGACCCCCCGGACCTCTACCACAGTTCAGCGACTCCATCACCGACTTCGTCAGCCCTCATGCCCTCGCCTCCATGGACTACATCCTCCTCGGGGACCTGAACTTCCACCTCGAGAACAACAACGACACCAGCTCTACCACCCTGATCGACAACCTCACCAACCTCAGACTCAGACAACTCGTCACAACTCCCACCCACTCCGCCGGCCACTGGCTTGACCCCATCTTCTCCGCAAGCTCCCACGTCACCTTTAGTCACACCACCGTACTCCACTGGACCGACCATCGCTGCATCCACTTCACCTTCCAGAAAGCCACCACGCACCACCGCACCCAACATATGCCTCGCCGCTGCTGGAGCAAAGTCACCGAAGACCAGCTAACCACCACCCTAGCCCGGCGCCCACCAGCTGACCCCACCGACCCCGACACCGCTGCCCGCAACCTCAGACAGTGGATCGACGACTGCGCCAACACCCTCACCCCGCTCAAGAAACCCCCCAACAGCCACACCAGCAAGAAAGCCAGCTGGTTCACTGAAGACCTCCGGGCCTCCAAGCAATCCTGCCGAAAGCTAGAGAAGAACTGGCACCGCAAACAAACACCGGACAGCTACGCAGCCCACAAGAACGCCACCCGCAGACACCATCACCTCATCAGATCCACCAAAAGGGCCTCCTTCAAAGACCGCCTAGACAACAACGCACACAACAGCAAAGAGCTCTTCAACATCATGAAGGAACTCTCTAACCCCAGCTCCAACACCAACGACATCCCACCTTCGCAAGACCTATGCAACTCGTTGGCCGCCTTCTTCCATCGCAAGATCGCTGACATCCACGACAGCTTCAACACCACGATCGCCCCGACAACCACTGAGATCCCCGCCCCCACGACCAACATCCGCACCAACCGCCTGCTCTCCTGAACCAACATAAACGACGACGACACCATCAAGATCATGAACACCATCCACTCCGGATCTCCGTCAGAACCATGCCCACACCACATCTTCAACAAAGCCAGCACCACCATCGCACCCCATCTCTGGAAAGCCATCAACATATCCTTCGAGACAGCAACCTTCCCGGATAGCTGGAAGCACGCCGAGATCAACGCCTTACTCAAAAAACCCAAGGCGGACCCCAAGGACCTCAAGAACTTCCGGCCCATCTCCCTACTCCCGTTCCCGGCGAAGGTCATCGAGAAGACCGTCAACAAACAACTGACCCGCTACCTCGAGGAGAACAGCATCCTGGACCCGTCCCAGTCCGGGTTTCGCAGCAACCACAGCACCGAAACTGCCCTCATTGCCGCCACCGATGACATCAGGACCCTGCTAGACAACGGAGAGACCGCGGCCCTCATCCTCCTGGACCTGTCAGCCGCCTTCGACACGGTATGCCACCACACACTACGCACACGCCTCCACAACGCCGGAATCCAAGAGAAGGCCCTGGACTGGACCACCTCCTTCCTCTCCGGCAGAACACAGAGCCTCCCCCCCTTCCGCTCCGAGGCCACCGAGATCATCTGCGGCATACCCCAGGGCTCATCCCTCAGCCCAACGCTGTTCAACATCTACATGGCTCCACTCGCCCACGTCGCCCGACTGCACGACCTCAACATCATCTCTTACGCCGATGACACCCAGCTGATTCTCTCCCTCACCAAAGACCCCCACACCGCCAAAACAAACCTCCACGAAGGAATGAAGGCCATCGCCGAATGGATGAGGAACAGCCGACTGAAGCTGAACTCTGACAAGACGGAGGTCCTCATCCTCGGATCCACCCCCTTGGCCTGGGATGACTCCTGGTGGCCGACCGCACTGGGAGCAGCCCCAATACCCACCGACCACGCACTCAACCTAGGAGTCATCCTCGACTCCACCCTCTCCATGACTAAGCAGGTCAATGCCGTCTCTTCCGCCTGCTTCAACACCCTCCGCATGCTCCGCAAGATCTACAAGTGGATCCCCACCGAAACGAGAAGAACGGTCACCAGGCCCTCGTCAGCAGCAGGCTGGACTACGGAAACGCCCACTACGCTGGAGCCTCTGCCAAACTCCTGAAACGGCTGCAACGCATCCAGAACGCCTCTGCACGCCTGATCCTCGACATCCCTCGCCGCAGCCACATCACCCCTCACCTGAGAAACCTGCACTGGCTCCCCGTCAACAAGAGGATAACCTTCAAGCTCCTCACCCACGCACACAAGGCACTGCACAACACCGGACCTGCGTACCTCAACAGACGACTCAGCCTCTACACCCCCGCCTGCCAGCTTTGCTCCGCCAACCTCGCCCTCGCCACAATACCCTGCATCCGAAGAGCGACCTCCGGTGGCAGATCCTTCTCCCATCTCGCCGCCAAGACCTGGAACACCCTCCCCATCCGCCTACGGCAGACCCAAGACCTGCTGACCTTCAGAAGACTCCTGAAGACCTGGCTCTTTGAGCAGTAGCAGCACCCCTCCCCCCCTCAGCGCCTTGAGACCCTCACGGGTATGTAGTGCGCTCTACAAATGTTATGATTGATTGATTAGATAATATTATGGGAAGGGTTTCGTTAATGTTGTACGTGAAATAATTTTTCTTTTAAAATTTAGTTTGTTTCTTTAAGTATTATTTAAAATTAAATATTTTGGTAATTTTAAAATGTATTTTTTTATTTTTTGTTTCTATTTGAAGATGTGAGTGTTATCATAAGTACTTTCATTATTTTAAAATTTTTATTTTATGATATCAAGTATTACATTTTCTATTTTATATAACAGTCTTTATTATTTTCTATGTATTGTCATTTAATAACTTTCTTTTATTTTCTATTGAAATATTTCAAATAAATTATTGTGAATTATACATAATTGATGATCAATGAATCAATTATTTAAAAATCAAATATTATTATAAAAATATTATAATTTTAATATAATCCCACCCTATTCTAAAAATGACATTAGTAACAAACATATAAAAATTAAATACACATTACAAGAAATAAAACACTAAGGGGCCCATTACGATGGCGGGCGGAAGCACTACCGCCGTGCTGGCGGATGCAAAAACCACCAGTTACCGCCCGCATGCCGCAGCCCACACGCCCGCCAAATTACGATGCGAAAAGCAGGCCAAACACCGCCGGCAAGCCAGCAACACCGTCCGCCATCAAAGTGCGCCCGCACACGTAGCGGCGCAGCACAACTGACACACACCGTCCGACGAAACACGTCCCGCCCGGCGCATAAATTACGATGCCGCAAACAAACGGCTCCCACGGCAAAGAGACACCGCACGTGAAAGAGAGGCGGAAACACGGACGCAGAGCACGGACAACGAAGAAGCGGCACCCCGGGCATGAATCCAGCACTGCAGGCCCTTCCCATGCTTCTGCTGATGCACCACCAAGGACGCAACGTACCGCGGAGACGCAGGTAGGCACACACACAACAAGTGCACGCAAACAGCGCACACAGTGCAAGGGCGGAAAAAGCGGACAACCCCCCACCAGCGCGTGCACACTACACATCCACCATTGCATCCACATATGACACACAGGCCAAATCCTAACATCGCGGAACACATGTGTACACACCACCTGGGACTAGGAACCAACCACCCCGTCACGGCCCCAAAGCGCCGATGACGCCACCACACATGCGCACAACGCAGAGGCCAACCGCAGCGCCATGCATGCGTCGCACACAGACACAGGGACACAACCAAGCAGCACACACATCAGCCCCACCCCGAACGCACATGACACGTGACAGGCCTGCCACAGACATGTCCCCAACGCCCAATTCACGGACAACACCCAACGCCACACAACCGACGCACACATGTCAGTGAAGTCACGCAACAGCAGGACACACCCCAGTGTAACAAACATGGCGAAGCACACAGCGGCGGCAACACCAACTAGGAGAAGCAGGGCCCCTTCGGGAAGAGGAACGCCAGTACCACACTGAAAAACCCATACCACCCTGCACATATGAACAAGACACATGAAACGGAACACCAAAGAGCCCGGTGACCGACAACAGGTGGCCCAAGAATTACATCCACACACAAGGCCCAACGCAGAGCGGAAAGGCAGGCTGCCGCCCACACAAGGGAGAGCAGACAGCACTGAATGACCTTCCATTCCAACACCGAAACCACAGCCCTACGACAGAAGCCGGTGAATACAGCCATTGTCCAAGAATAGACCAACACAGGCTTGCCGAGGAGACCGACCACAGGGCAGATAGCGCATATCACAGAAGCACACAACGGACGGGGAAGAAAGAAGAAAACACTCCCCCATGTCGGCCACATGCAAGTTAATTGGAAGGAGTCACACAGCACTGACCTTGAACTGTCTGAGAAGCATGTGGGAAGAGGGCCCGTGTCCTCCAAACAAGCCAACAGAACACAAGTCCTGTCTCCCCACGACTACACAGAGCTCACAGCAACCCCGGAGTGTGCACATTGCAGACTGCACACACAGCCGGAGCACGCCACCACAACGCACCGCTGCGAAATGGCAACCGCAACACACCTACCCAACTACGCCGAAGAGCTCAAGCTGTACCAAACCAGCACGATACATACATTGGGATGCGATCTCCTGTCCCTGCTGAACGTAAGTTACCGACTGACTTACCGCATCACATTGTTCAGCTGCGTCATGCCCGTCTTCTACTGTCGGAGGTGTCCCTACCAGCATCCCGTCGAGATATGCCTCTCCAACCCGGCATGTCTGAAGGCGGACCTGCTACCACTACTCCTCCCTCTGGACGCACACGACAGGGCCTGCTCTGCCTATGGGGGCATGGCGTATGTGGCCAACATCGCACGCGCACTGAAATGGAACCACTGTGCCTCCACACGACGGATCATCGAGAACAGCTACATCGAATGTCACCCAGCATGCCCCATCATGGTCCTCCAAGGGACAACCTACGAACAACACCTTGACAGCCACCATCCGCTTCATTGGCTGGCAAACATGTACACCACCAATGACATGGAAGCCCTGCTGGACGGCATCGCATACCTGACAACCTGTAAATACGTCGGACCACAACGCAGGTTCCCCGACTGACCTATGAAGTCCAACCCCGCACCCATGCTCAGCTTCCGCACGGACTGGCCAGTCACCACCACAACAGCCATACCAAACGACCGGCAACTGTAACCACACCATCAACGACATCGCCATGACATCGGATATGACCGGGACATGCACACTGTTCCCCATCACATCCAGGAACACCGCATGCATCGTGGGAGGCAGTGGCATGGGCTCTGTGCATCGCACCCACATGGACGGAACTGCACGAACAACCAGGACACGACATGGATCCAGCGCACATGGACACACACACCGCTCAGTGGACATGAATAGGTCGCCTGGAGTCTGTGGGTGCTGCACCCCTCCCACCCCCGCCCCGGGAATCCCATACCAGGACCTTTGCATGGACGACAAGTGCATACAACAACAACACGACCCCAGTGACTGTGACATGTCCAGTAACCACCACAGTGCAACAACAAGTGGCACGCCGCTGCATGCACGCAAGCACATGCCCTGATGTCATCTCACATGCACGCGTGCATGAGGAACAACCGCAGCAAACCTGTCACATGGAACTGAGATGGACTGTGCCCATGATGCCGAGCGGTCTGGTAGGCTACATGTATACCGTCTGTGTCAAAGTCCGCAGCTCCGCAGCTATACGTAAATGTACATTAGCACAGCCTTGGCCAAGCAGATGTAACCCCACACCCTATCCCATTTGTAATCATGCTCAGTATATCCTCAATATGTATTCCGCTGCCAGTAGTGTCCACTATACTGCATCACAGAGGACAGAAGACTCAATATAATGTTTGAAACCAGAACTGTCTCCGCTGACTCATTTCACAAGTACGAATGAGAGAGGATGAGAGTATGTGAAGTACACGGCAGTCGTGACATGACCATGTAGTCCACTGGTATTGGATGTCAACGCAAATGAGTAGCACTACTGTGGAAGACACACATGTGTCGTGTGAAGTCGTATGGACGCAGTGCTCAGGTGGGTGGGTGCGACGGGTAGATGCGCACATGCCAAGTTGGAGCACGCCGTGTTGGGAGGGCTCATGAACAGTACACCACCGCTTCCCTGGGCATTGTGAGAGGACACCTGTCGGGGGGAGTGAACACGTGTGTGCACAGCAGCCGGGCACACGTACAAAGCGGTACCAGGCGCACCTCAGCCCACCCTCTGTGGACGAGCTGGATCCTGTTGTGCGCCCGCCATGCCCCTTGACAAGGCACACACAGCCCCAGTCGACCAGGTGTAACCCCAACATAGTCAATCCGCACAGGCGATACAGGGCACGGGATGGCAGTGGAGCATGGTGTGTGAGAGGTCTCCTCGCGCTCCTCCTGCTCATATCACGCAGGCAATAGAACCTCAACGTCCAGCATGGCAAAAAGTCAAATGGAAGTGTAGGGGGGACGCACCACAGCACGAGCAGCACTGACGTCACGGGAGGTGGCTCGCACCATCCCATCCATTGCCCATCATACCAACCACGACACATGCCATTGCGACTAAGTGCAAGCGCGTGCGCCACCACCCCTGAGCCCTCCCCAGAGAGGCCAAAGAGTGAATGTGTGGGCCATCAGCCACAGACGGACGCGGCATGGCCGCAAGGGCAGCCACAGCCACTGGGTGTCGCAGGTGGCGGATCCGGAAGGCGAAGACTGTGATGCATAGTCCATGCAGGCCGGGTCTCCATTTGGGGCACCACGCAGGTGGACGGCGTCCCGCCACACATCATACCCTGAGACAGCCCACTCGTGCAACTGGACCCACACATACACTCCTTGCCCTCTCTGGTGCGAGCTTGGGGCTGCCTGTGCAAGCGCTAGCCTCGCAGGTGAGCATGCATATTGGGGGGCGAGGGGAGGACATGAGGGCTGGGGCGAAGATGACTGTATCACTGTCAGTTAGTACAAGGGATGACCCAGATGTGGAAAGGAAGAGACGTGTCCCGTGTGTACTGCAACTAGTCGCCAATCCAACTACCCCCATGTCCGGAATGTAAGCCCGCACCTAGGCCCGCCCATCCGCCACATCGAACATACCACCAGCACGACAACCTTCCCATTCGAAACACTGACTGGGGGTGGCGACCAGTGAACAATCATGTGTAGCCTACCCACGCGTACATGTGGGCCCTCCATGATCCATGTCACCTGCGGCAAAGACATGACATGCGCAATGAGGGAAGTGAGGAGAGCTGTCCGCCCCACGCGCAGAAGGTGCATCAGCTCCACAGACCCAGCAGCGAGTCCAGCAGGGGTCACATGTGCAGGGGCAGCTGTGCCTGGTGTGAAGGCACATGCATATAGACAGCACATCGACCAATGTGTAGTCTGCCCACATCTACAGTCCATCATCATGCGGACATAGGAATTGAACACAGGGCAACACATCTTCAGTTGGTGCACCCACTGTGACCAACAATGCGCAATCATCGACGTACCCGCCCTGTGCATGGCCCCCCACCCAACGGAGGCACATCCAGTGCCACCATCCCACACACACAAGCCTTCCACGGAACATGCTGTGTCCAATGGTCAGTACAGAGTCAGCGCCCATCTGGTGGATCCTGAACAGGAGACACATGCACACACATGCCAGCTCCCACTATGTACGACTGCCACCTGGCACGTGCAATGTAACCTCTCACCTGTGACGTGTGACTGCAAGCACACAGCCGTCTTGGCATGGGGCTGTCAATGTGGACACCAGTCAATGTTTCGGGAGCTGTGATCCGTACAGTGCTGTACATAGGGTGCAGTGCTGACACCTACTACTGTCTCATATCCCCTCGTGCCACAGGTCCCACTTGTATTGGCCGCTCAGCCCGTGCCCACATCGTCGTCGTCGTGTGCCATACTCATCCAGCCTCGGAAGCAGTACCATGCTCAGCAGACACTCATGTTGCCGTGGCGTTGCCGCTTGACGAATATGCAGTCAGTCCCCATCAGCACGCCCCGCAAGTCATTGGGGCCTAGATCCCCATGTGCATGCACATGGCAGTGGTATGTCTCACTTGCCATTGCCATTGTTGGGAGACCTGTGTAAGTGTATTGTGGCCGTGCCGTCCCAGCTTGACAGCTGGGCTGTGGCTCATGTGCTTGCTCAGTCATGTCAGTGATGTGTATGCGAAATTGCTATGTGCCGTGTTGCTTTGACATGTGTCCTCTGCCATTTAACCCAGGCGGAGACCGAACATTGACCGCCCATACCAATTGCTGGCGGACATGGACGATACAGAGGTAATCAGGAAGTTTCGGCTGGACAGGCCAACTCTGCATCGACTGTGTGCCATGTTAGAGCCCCATCTCCGTCCCCGCAGGGTGTATCCGACTGCTGCCACCCCCACGGCTAAGGTGATGGCCGCCATGCATTTCTTCGCCACTGGGTCATTCCAGCACACAGTGGGCAGTGGAGGAGGGATGTCCCAGCCCATGTTCAGCAAGGTGCTGAGGGATGTACTGGCAGCCATGATGCTGTACCGGAACAGGTACATCAGATTCCCCAGGGCTCGTGAATTGGCGGCAGTGAAGGGTGCATTCTATGCCCTTGGCAGAATCCCACACGTCGTGGGAGCCATTGACTGCACTCATGTTGGCCTTGTTCCACCACAGGCCACTGAGCACCTGTACCGCAACAGGAAGCACACGCACTCCCTGAATGTGCAAGTGGTGTGCCTTGCGGACATGGTGATCACCCACGTGTGTGCAAAGTTTCCAGGCTCGGCCCATGACGCACACATAATGCGCAACAGCATCTTGCCACGACTGATGGCCAATCTGCAACAGGATCGTGGCTGTATTGTCGGTGAGTATGTGGAGTGGTGTAGCGTGCTGGTTGTGCGATGCTGTCCCCTGTCCAGTTGGAATAGCAACGGTTCTCTGTGTCCCTCACACCCAGGTGACTCTGCGTATCCGAATGGGGCATGGCTGCTCAGTCCATTGAGGAATCCTCGCACCCCAGCAGACGATCGATACAATGAGGCACATGGGAGGACCAGACGTGTGGTCGAGCGTACCTTTGGCCTCCTCAAGTCCAGGTTCAGGTGCCTGGACCGCACCGAGGGTGCACTGGCGTACTCCCCACAGAAGGTGTGCCAGATAGTGGTGGCGTGCTGCATGCTGCACAATCTGGCCATTCGGAAGCAGATCCCCCTCATTGTGGATGACGGAGATCAACCAGGGCCCCAGCCCGCAGACCAGGACAGCTCGAGTGAGGTGGACAGCGGAGAGGAGGAAGCTGGGAATGTGCGCCAGCAGCTCATCGCCCGCTACTTCACTTGACGGTGAGTGTCCATGTACGACGGATGATGTGTCTGTATCTATGCAGGTGTGTGTGTGCTGTGTCAGGGTGGCCGTATGTTCACTGCGTGCAGTGTGTCAACGCTCCATGGCCAGGGTAGTATGCCACTGTTGGTGGCTGTGGCATTGTGCCCTATTGCTCTGTGCGATGTGTGTACATTGCTTGTAGTTGTTGACATGTACTGTGTGATGGGTGTGTGACACACTCATTGAATGTGCTCCTGTTCTGTCTCCCACCCCTAGGTCCCAACAGGCCCTCCGGATTCCATTTCCATGCCACGCATCAGGTGCCTTTCCGCCCAAGGTGGCCGTTGTATTCCGTACAATAAAGACACAGGGCACAAACAGCAGTTAGTGAAAAAGGTGCATTTATTACAAACTGTGACATGTGATTGTGTGTAAGGTGATGACAAAAGTGGTGCGTGCAGTGACAATGAGCTGTCGGTCATGGCTGCGTGATGATCAGGGTGTACCCACTGGTTCTATGTCCATAGTCCAACACACACATGCCATCCAGATGGCTGTGTGGAGTGGGATCGTAGAGCAAGTCAATGCAGTGGCTGGTCAAGGAAGGCTGGCGGAAGGCTGGCTGGCTGCCTCACTTGCGACTGGAGCGTGCGAAGTCCTCCCGGGAGATCTGTTTCCTCTTCGGACGGCCCCTTCCACGTTTGGGAGGGGGGTGTGTGGTGGCGACCTGCTGGTGGTGGGTGAGGTGTGCTCACTGGCTGTGGACGCAGGGGAAGTGGACACTGCTGCCCGAGCCTGCGCCCTAGCAGGTGGTGGCGGAGGTGGTGTTGCTGGCCTTGCCTGTGACCCCACCGCCACCACCAGCTGGCCCATGAGGTCCACGAGTTGGTCCATACGGGACACGAATTGGCCCATATGGGCGTCCATGGACCTCAGCACCCCCAGCACCTCCCGCGTGTCAGTAGCAGACCTGGCCCATTGTCCTTGGGCCTCTTCATAGGCCCCAAGGACTCTGGCCATTTGAGGCAGGGCATGGCTCCCAGGGGAGGCTGGCGTTTCCCTGACCCTGCTCCTCCTACCAGTCCTGCTGCCACCGGCCTGCCCACTAGCCACATTGCTCACCACGGTCCTCGCTGTGGCTCCCAGGGTGGATCCAGTCGGCCGGGCCACCACCTGCGCTGGGGCTGGTGCCAGCGAAGACGTGGTGGTGGTGGAGGCGGTGGTGGTCGGTGCGGCGATGGTGGCGGTTGCGGCAGTGGTAGTGGCCGCAATGACCGTGGGTGTGGCCGCAACGACAGTGGCAGCAGGGGACTGGGACTGTTCAGCATCCCTGGATGATGGGTTGGTGGGTAGGAGGGGTCCTGGGGAGCGGCTGGGCCCTGCCACGCCAGATGGGCCAGCTTGGTGGTCCGTGTCCGAAGAGGTGGACAGATCCTCCAGATCCGTGTGTCCTCGTTGGGGGCTTGTAGGCTGGCTGTGCTGGCTGCTGTCTCCATCCCCAGCGTCCAGCAGTTCGTCACCTGTGGAGAGAATGAGATTTGTTATTGTGTTGCACCTGGCGAAGTATGTATTAGTCGTCTGACATTGGCAGTTCGTGCAATCTCGTACATGGGTTTCCCGGAGGCGAGTGTGTGGCTGTGGCATCTGTAGGTGTGTGTGCTAGGCAATGGGACTGTGTGCTGTGCACATGTGGCATGGGACGGATTGGCCATGCCGATGGGTGTGTTGCTTTGCCCCTACTCATTGTGACTCTGGTGTATGCGGGCTCCTGGCCCATCCTGGGTCTGGTTTGTACTTTGCTTTTGGAGTTCAAATGGAACGCTTAGGAACGCATATGGCAACATGGGGGCCATGCCCCAGATTCGCATTTGGGATGGAATATGCTTTTGGGGTTCAAATGGAACGCTTAGGAACGCATATGGCAACATGGGGGCCATGCCCCAGATTCGCATTTGGGATGGAATATGCTTTTGGGGTTCAAATGGAACGCTTAGGAACGCATATGGCAACATGGGGGCCATGCCCCAGATTCGCATTTGGGATGGAATATGCTTTTGGGGTTCAAATGGAATGCTTAGGAACGCATATGGCAACATGGGGGCTATGCCCCAGATTCGCATTTGGGAGGGTATATGCTTTTGGGGTACATGCTGTGAGCCATGGGTGCCGAACGTGACATGTGTTGTGGCAGCATGACAGTGCATGGTCTGAGGTGTGTGCATGCCTGACATGCCCTGCATATTTGCTGTCTGTTGTGGTTACTGGACATGGCATTGGACGCATCGTTATGAGTGAGTGATAGTTGTGTGCCAGCCAACGTATTGCAGTTGTCCCATCTCCTTGGTGTGCGTGCTGCCCTGTGCCATGTGCATCACTGCAGTGCTCGGGGGGGGTGTGGCCCATGTTGTGTGTTGTTGCTCACAGTGTGTCGTGCGCTTAATTGACTTCTGGCACATGGTTGGTCATGGGCATGTGTCTTAGCGTGACTGCTGTATGTGTGGCAGCTGTGCGGATGACATGCCTTTCATGAGACTGGGGCTGACGAATGGGATGGATGGTATGTTGTATGTGCATGGTGTGTCTGTGTGTTTGATGGGTTCAGTGGTGTTCGTGTGCATTTCTGTTGTTCCGCTCTGTTGCGTCTAGTGTTGTTTGTCTTACATAGGCGTAGTTGTGGGGTGTGTGGTTGACAGGCAGTAGGGGCTACATGGCCAGGACTTCAATGGTGTTTCGGTTGTGTGTGATGAGTTGCACAGTGGCTGCCGTGTGGGACTATATTCAGTGTGGCTTGTGCATGCAGACGTGGCTCCTTGGGTGTTGCTATGTCTGTGATGGGTCATGTGGGGTGTGAGTCTGCTGTTCATGTCCGTGTGCACATTGTTCACTTGTTCGTGACGGTGGGCGGTGCTGCGTGTTCGTGTGCTACGTGACATGTCCCATGTGTTGGTGGTGTTATGGTCCTCATGCCTCCAGTAATCCAGCCCTGTCCAGTTTCCCACCTGCAAGTTGTTCGTGCGTGCACTGTACTGGATGCCACATGGCTCTTAGCGGGGGGTGCTCCATGTTGCAGGTCTGTGGGGGTGGGGGGTGTAGTGGGTCGTGGGGGTGGCTGTACACCCACTGACACCGATTGCTGTGGACCGTGATGTCTGCCTTTCGGCTGTCGTTGTGCACTGCGGTGGCTGACACGTGGGTGTGGGGTGTGGGGGATGCTCCTCCTTGCTGTGCTGTGGGACTGGGGCCTGGTGTGTGTTGTACTTGGGCTGTCCCCCTCCGACCCACTGCACTTTGTGTTCCTGCCACTTACCTGTTACTTGTCGGTTGGTGCAGCTGTGCCTGACACATGGGTGTGGGGAGTGCTCCACCTTGCTGGTCTGTGGGAGTGGGGGCCTGGTGGGTGTTGTACTTCAGCTGTCCCCCTCCGACCCACTGCACTTTGTGTTCCTGCCACTTACCTGTTACTTGTCGGTTGGTGCAGCTGTGCCTGACACATGGGTGTGGGGAGTGCTCCACCTTGCTGGTCTGTGGGAGTGGGGGCCTGGTGGGTGTTGTACTTCAGCTGTCCCCCCTCCGACCCACTGCACTTTGTGTTCCTGCCACTTACCTGTTACTTGTCAGTTGGTGCAGCTGTGGCGGACACATGGGTGTGGTGGGTGCTCGTTGTGGCGCTTCTGGCATATTTGGGGACCTGTTGGTGGTTACGTGGCTGGCTTAGTGTACACATGTCCCCACGCATCTTACAGTTGTTCGGTTTGGCCTGTGTGTGGTAGTGTCTGTTGCATGTGCGTGTGATGTGTTGTGTATTGTGTGCTGGACATGGGGGTGTTTGTCCCTGGGAGCTGTGGCATGGTGGTTGCGCATGTGTGTACATAGCGGTGTGCTGGTATACATTAGTTTGTACTTACCAGCCTCCACTCCCCCTGCTAATCCGGCGAGGATCTCCGGATGGATTACGACTCGCACCTTCTCCTCCCACGCTTTGAAGGTCTTAAAGAGCGCGGGATTCCCTCCGCCAGTGACGGCAGCCAGCTCTCTGTTTTTGCCCTCCTTCTTCTTGACCAGGCTCTTGACGTCATTCCAACGTTTGTTTATCTCGGTTCTGTTCCTGGGCAGGGTCCCGACTGCATTGACCTGGTCTACGATCCGGGTCCACATTCTGTTTCTGGTGGCTAGTGGTGTGTGCTGGACCATGTTCCCATAGATTTGTGGGTACACCTTGATGATCTCGTCGACCATGACCGTCAGCTCCATGGGCGTGAACTTGGGCATCCTTTGTGGTGCCATGGTGTTTGTGGTGGTGGTGCGGTGTGTGTTGTGTAATGTGCTGGGGGTTTGTGGTGCGGGTGTTGGGTGGTGGTGGTGGTGGTGGTGGTGGTGGTGTTTGGTGGTGGTGGTGGTGGTGGTGGTGGTTGTGATGTGTGCGTTTCTGTGGTGTGCTGCTGTCCTTGCTGTGTCACTGTGTCCTCTCCTCTCCTCTCTGGTTTGCAATGTAGCAAGGGGTTGTGGTCTGTGGGAGTGCTGCTTTTGTACTCACCTATGTGGGTGTGTCCTCATGGTCTGTTGTTTTCAGGTGTGTTGTGTCTGGGGTTCTGGCCTTTGTATTTTTTGTTTGTCCGGGGGGTGTTTTCGGGATGTGTACTGTGCTTGTGTATTTGTGCGTGCCTTGCTGTGTGGACTTGTTGGCCATGTTGTGTGCTATTGGTTTTGTGTGCGGATGGTTTCTGTGCAGGTACGTGGGCGCCATGGCTTCTGCCGTGTCGATTCTCATCGGCGTTGTTTGCGCTGGCGGGCGGTATATTTGTGGTTTTCCCGCGCTCATGGCGGTGCGATCGTAATTTCACGTGCGGTGTGTCGGCCGTGAGGGCGGGCGGTTTTGTGTTGTCGTGCGTGTTTCCGTCCGTGGCGGGCGGTTTGACTCCGACTCGGACGATGGCGGGCGGTATTTTGTATGATTTTTCCGCCGATGGCGGTTTTCAGTTTGTGTACTCATAATGGCGTGGTCGGTGTTCAGGCGGTGTGTGCGGGCGGATTTTTGCCGCTTCCATGCCTGGCGGATTTTTTTACGCCGGGTATCGTAATGTGCCCCTAAATAAATTAAAAAAACAACTATGGAATAAAAAAAAAAAGAAATCAATTAAATATTTAATTACCACAAAACTAAATTAACAATACAATTAAAAACATTTTAAATCAATTAACATCCCACACAAGTCTCCTAAAACCCAACAACCCACTATTAATAATAATACACTTTAAATATACATTCAATTACTATTAACAAATTAAACTGAAAAATGCAAAACAGCAATTTTCATGGTGAACAAATAATTACATAATTAATTTACAATAACAAACTAATTACCAATAAATATAAATTAATTATAATTTAAATAACTTTCCACCATATGCCTCCAAAGTATTTGCATGACCTACGGTTTTAAGTTGAGAGGTGATCAGTTATGCATTTACCACTGATAAGACACATTCTGCCAGGCCCTATGGACAACCCCCTATAGTTTGGTAAAATACATTACATGCATTCCTGAGATGAGCCTAATGACATACAACCTTAGAGCTATGTATACAACCCCAGTCTGGGTTATACCACCTGTAAGTGAGTCACCACTACATTCTACATTGTTCAATAATCTGCAGTGCCTCATAATCTTCAATGAAGATCTTGAGATTCCAGCCTCTTAAACATTCTTATTAAATAACATTTGCCTAAAGCACTGTGTAACAAATGTTTAACATGGACCCAGACAACCACTGGTGGATAATTTATTGTCGATAGAAGCTTTGGCTTTTCTCATAGATTTTTTGCAACTGGCTTTGGTTTTAAGCCACAACTTACTTTGAAACATGGGTCATCAACCCACATCCTGTTATTATTATTACTAAGAACTTATAGTGCGCACAGTTACCCCAAGGGGTTTCCCGGCGCATGGCAGAAAAAAAGGATGCAGAGGACTACATAGGCAGGTTAGAAAAGCCAAGTCTTCAGGTCCTTGCGAAAAGCAGGAAAGGATGCACAGTTCCTCAGTGAATCCAGAGGGGAGTTCCAAAGTTTCGAGCCTGAAAAAGCAAAAGAGTGTCCCTTCATGTGGGACAAGTGGAACCTGGGTACAGTAAACATGACCTATTGTGAGGACCCCAGAGATCAGAATGGATGGTATAGGTGAACCAGATCCAGAATGTATTTAGGACCACCTCCAGCTTTTGCCTTCAACATATAGCATAAAGCTTTAAACTTGATCAGGTTGATGAGGTTTGAGATAATAAGCCAGTGCAGCTCACTGAGGCAATTTTGGGCAACCGATAAAGAGGCCTAACAAGCAGAATTCTGTACTAGCTGCAGACAACGGATAGAAGTTTTGTCGGCTCCTAAATACAGCACGTTGCCTTAATCAAGTCTAGAGATGAAAAGGGTTTGAATCACAGTCCTCTGCGCAGATATGGGGATCAGTCAAAGGATCTTTTTAAGCCATTTAAGGACTGCAAAGCAGGTTGCCATCAACTTAGCCACTTGTGGGTTTACGGATAATGATTTATCCACAAGAAAACCCAGATTCTGAACCTAGTCCGATGGTGTAGGTAGTACACCTAAAGAGGTAGGCCAATGGTGTGGGTTCCAAAGAGCGGGATTCTTGCCCATTATCATGACCTCTGTTTTATCCCCGCTGAGCTTGAGTAGGTTATTATACATCCATCAGGAGATCTGACTCACGCCCAAACTGAGGTCTGAAGGCCCATGACTTTGAGCAGACAAAAGGTGAAGATGATCTGGGTATCATCAGCATAAGAAAAAAGGGACAACCCACTGCTCTCTACCACATCAGCTAAAGTGTGGATCTAAATGTCAAATGACATCGGGCTCAACACAGAGCCCTGCGGAACTCTGGAAGAAAGAGCTTGTGATCTGGATCTCTCAGTAGAAGCAAAAACCTGAATGGATTGATCTTTAAGAAAAGAAAAGATCGAAACCACTCCAAGGCCCCACCATCAAGACCAAGTGCCATCAGTCTCTCCATTAAAATAGGATGCAACACGGTGTCAATGGCAGCGCTAAGATCTAATAAGATGCAGTAGTTCCTCCCTCATCAAAGCGCTGCCTTTGTGACTCAGTTATCCCTAAAAGGATGGATTCTGTCAAGTGTCCACAAAAGAAGTTGACAGGCCATTAACATGTTTCTCCAAGATATTGGAGAAAATAGGCAGCAAAGAAGTAGGCCAAAAATTAGCCAGATTAGCTGGGTCCAAGCTGGCTTTTTTTAGAAGAGGAAGGGCCATCATGTGTTTACACTTCTGGTGGACAACCTCTTTGCTCAGAGACGCATTAAGAAGATCCATGAACATTGATAACAAGCTGGAGTCCAGCTGGCAAAGCATGTAAAGAGGTAAAGGGTCTTTGCGGGGAACCAGACCTAATGGACTGGAGGATAAAATTAAAAGATGTGGTGTCCAATGGGGACCAAGTATTACATTTAGATTATTGACTAAGGGTAAGCTGAGAGTCTTGGCCAGCAAAAGAGAGAGATTCTGAGTGTTGAACATAACCTCCGTATCGGTCGATTGTACTCCCTGTAAATGGTCACTAGTCAATCGAGAGTGAATATTTCCAACGTTTTGAATAAAGAAGTGTACAAGTTCATTACATTGAGTGTGAGAGAGAGGCGGAGAGGAAGGCAAATTGCAGGGGTTGGATAATTCCTTCACTACTTTAAAAAGTGTTTTTGCACAATTTCGAGCCCTTAAAAGTTTATTGGAGTAGAAATCAGCTCAAGCCAAATTACAGAGCCTGTGATATTTTTTCAATGCTGCTCTGTAGTTGGTTTTGGTGTTCTTTGTGTAGGACTTTCTCCAAACCCTTTCCATGACCTTACATTGTTTCTTCTCATGCTTTAACATTTCATTAAACCTCATTTGCTGGAGGCAAATACCGGTCTGAGCTTTTTACTGTGACCTGTCGGCTTTTCCCACAGCCTCCATAAGCCAGGGATGATTTTGATCATGATCTCGGACCAACAGTTACTTAATGTCTGGTCTGGTACCATGAACTAGATTATGAAAAGTCATGTGCACTCAGCCTTTACCTTGTTTAACATGTAGTATTTCTTGCACCCAAAACTATACTGGTTTGTAAAAGTGCACCATATATCTTAAAATATGCACAACCACACTTGCCTCCAGTTTTTACTCTCTTTCCATTCTACACACCCACTTGTGTACTCACACTAACTCCATGCTGCATATGGCTATCTACACTTTATTAACAGTTTCTTTTTTTAAATGATGTAAGGTTTTATGGAGTAATGTGAATCCGATGATGTCATTTGAGATGACAGTGATGTCATCAATGATGCCATTTAACATGTCACAAGAGATGCAATAAGTGAGGTGATAAGTAGGGTATGCTTTGGATGCAATTTATAGTTAGTTCACTAAACTATTACTGGTTAATTGTAGTTTTTTGTTTTTAATCCTTTGTTCATATCTCATTTCAATGCCTAACTATAACTTCCCTTTAACATTCACTTTTCTCAGTCAGAGAGATACATAGATATAGATAACTATCTATCTGTATATGACACAATGGCAGTTGTAGCTATAGTTAGGACCAGGTTTCTATTGTAAATGGATTTTTTTGGTTTGCTAATAACTTTAGCTCTGTTTTGATGAATTTTCATTAAACATTCCAAATTTGGCAGAAAGCTAGATCTTGTTGCAGAAAGTATGCTGTTTGTGACTTGGTGTAAATCTGTTCATTAATTTTTCATAAATTAAGGTTCCAAATGTATAGATATCTAGCAATGCGGTACGTTCGTGGTACTTTCCCAGAATACCATAGTACCGTGAGCTTAAAGCATGTGATCTGATTGGTTGGAGTGATACTTCCTTGGTACTACTGAGGTACCATGAGGGCAAACCACATGACATGATTAACTGGCCGCAAGATGAAGACAAAGTTGCCACTGCCATTTTATGACTCACGGACTAGATCCCAATGTCATAAAAATCAAATAAAAAGAAGGAATAGGAGGGCAGAGTATGGGTACCCTGACCCCTTGTCCCTTGAGGGGGCTTGCAGAAGGAAATCACCTATAGTGAAATTTAAAAGATATTTTTCTCATGGCACTGCTCTACCGAAGTACTACTCACATAGATCGGATAAAGTGCTGAACATAGAGGACCATTATATACCATTAGTAAGACATCCCCAGTTACCATCTAGGTTCTCACCTCATCAAGCTCCTTATTGTCAACAGAAGGGAAATACACATAAACCGCAATATTTGGCCCAGTGGAGGGGAGTCCCTAATTTAAGAAATAAGTATAATGTAGGGGAATTGCCAAAAGATCTAGAGAATATAGAATCTATTTAACTAATGTCCCAAAACTAGATAAACGGAGTTGAGTGGATGGGGAAGCTCTTAAAAGTAAGGTTACCCACTGGATCAGGCATAACCAACAATGTTTGTCAGTAGTATACTCAGATACAGTGAGAGCAGAAGACTTGCAAGGTGGGGAGAAGGACCATGATACTATCTCCCTTACAGTTGTGGATAAAAAGATTGTTGACAGATTATTTGCTATGGACTTGAGAACAGAGCCAATGTCAAAATCAACAATAAGGTTCAAGCTTCACAAGCTGTCCCTTGACAGCATAGGAAACACGCAAATCCGTGAAGCAGTAGATTGACTAATGCCATATAGGATAGTCTAACAGAGTAGTACAAATCTAATTTTAGAACATGGCCAGGACACGGAGATAGCACGAGTAGGGTGGTGCACCAAGAAACACAAGTGTGTAAAAGTAGGGAGGAAAATACATTTACAAATGTAGAGATAAGGTGGGAAGAACATTTGAACACCTCTAGTAAATTGGGCAAGGAAACTCTAGCAGTGATCTCATGGAATGTAGCAAGACTAAAAGTAGGCTCCTAGATCCCAATTGGCATAAATATGTAGAGCGGTTCCGTCTCTGCCTCTTCCAAGAGGCATGGCTGCGAGATCCACCCTATAAACAAGGGTACAAACCATTTGATAAAAATGAAACTCCCTTAAGGAATGGCAGACCATCAGGAGGCTTGGTTATGCGGATAAAAATTGCTTCAGGTGTAAACATTGACACCTACCATACTAATTCATTATATATGCTTTGAGTTAAAATAACCACATATAATGATATACTGTTACATGTGTTTAACATCTACATAAGATCAAAGAGATCAAATATTAAATCACACATTATAAAATCACTGGACACTATCCTCAAAAGTATAGATCCTAGTGACACAATTATTGTAGGAGGAAATATTAATTGTACCTACGAGCTGCTTATAGGCTTGGACTCAATTATCGAGGAGGAGGATATGGTAAGAGATATCCCTCAAATGGAAGTAGGTAACCATGTACCATGTACTATTGTGACTATGCAAATGGTGCATTTTACAACAGAGCATGGCTTAAGAGCATGCAATTGAAGGATTAAGGATGGTAATGAAAGAGATACCATTTTGTATGCATTTAGAAGGGGTACTGCTCACTCAAGAATTGATCATTTATTTCATACCACAATAACATCGTACAAAATTGCAAAATTCAGAATAGACAGGGAAAGAGAGGATAGCGACCATTGTCCCTTATGGCTAGAATGGACAGGGTGCAATACCAAAGCACAAAAAACTGGTTCAGCCCCCTTGTTGAATAAACCTATCACAGGGAACAATCGTAGAACACTCAAACTGCCCTGTAATGTGAATAACATGGAGACCATGACTAACATTTATAACATCTTGAGAAATATCACAAGAGCAATCGCTCGTGAACCCTGGTCATTGTTACCCATCAAAATCTTGTTTTTGAATTAAGACCATTATTAACAAAATCACCTGCCAGTAAAATAAGGCAAGGAGTGAGGAGGGAGGACTCATGTAACCCATGATATATAGCTAATTGCAAAGAAGCTAAGAAGTCCTTACTCCATAGCCTCAAGAGTGGGAACACACTAATGGTAAGGGAGGCTAATGATAATTATAAAAAGGTATTGTCAAATTCACAAAATATCTGGGAGGACACAAATTGGTGTGACTTACTCCAAGCAGCTAAAGTGAAGTATTCTGTTTTATTTTGGAAAATAATTCCACATGGAAGCAAGGGCATAGTTTCTCACACAGAGCACTATGTGGATCCTGACACCTGGATTCAGTACTTTACTAATCTTTACTGTGCCCCTAAGCACATTGAGCAGGGCGAGCAAAGGTTTTTGAGTACTAGGAAAAATGGAAGTGAGTAACAGGTACTCCACTTTAGTCTAGCAGAAACAGAGCAGGCTATTGACACTATAAAACTGGGGAACGCTCCTGGGTCAGACAAGATTCCTGGGGACCTGCTGAAAAAGAAGTGTGGGTACCCTATGTAAACCTGATAAGTAATGCAGTTGCATCAGGGGCACCAGTTTCTCTGACATGGAATGGGGCAGAAATAGTACTGTTCATAAAATGGTAACAAGTGTGAACCAGGGAATTATCACCGCATAGATGTGATGCAAAAAACATATGATTACCAAATCCTGAACAGACTGAATGATTGGATTTGTGACAATGATATATTTCCATGTTTTCAAACAGGGATCAGGACCTGCACCAGTACTATCGATCAGGTGTTTTGGCTTATGTGCATCTTATGGAAGTGCATTAAAATAAAGGGAGGTCATGCCTATATAGCATTCATAGACCTAAAGGCAACATTCGATTATGTCCTGAGAGGACTTCTATGGGCAACATTAAAGAGCCAAGGTGTCCCAGACAATATTCTGACCCAGATAATCAAGTTACACCAAAACAATTCTGCTAGAGTTCGCTTGGGCGAAAACGGTAACCTCACAAAACTAATATTAATAAGGAGAGGAGTTAGGCAAGGGTGCGTGTTGAAACCAACCCTGTTCTCCCTCTATATCAATGATGTTATTGATCATTTAAAGCAATGAAGTCATGATTTCCCTATGCTCTGCACAAACCCGGTTCCCACATTGCTTTTTGCTGATGACATTATCTTGATCTCATAGACACCAAGGGGACTTCAAAATCTTCTTAAAGCTTCCACACTTACTGCATAAAAATGGGCTAAAAATAAACATAAATAATACCAAATATATGACTGCAAAACCACACAGGTCCTTTAGGAAAAACATCACAGTGGGGGAACATACATTGGAGCATTACATTGTTTTTAAGTATCTGGGTGTAATCTTGACACCAATGTATTTTGATTCAATTAGTAAACAGATAGAACATGTTGCAGCACGGAGACCTCTCCTCTAATGGATTAGATTATGGACAGCACTGGAAATGGGTCATTATAGAGAAGGTCTTAGGGACATTTTGGAATTAGATCAAAAACAACCTTTCCCTTGGTTGCGACATGTTAAAACTTGGCGTGTTAAACTTGGCCTACCTTTATATTGGAGTAAGCCGCAAACATTATTAGGCAGCTCAAACAAACATCTTGAGTCCATTTACTGGGAGTATGCTGCAAATACATACCAAAGTAATCCAAATCTAGGTCGATTGACATTACAAAATCCTTTCCCATCAAGCCAAATCCTGCCTTTGAGGACTTTTTAGATGTAATCCAAACTTATTTGGCAAAGATACTGTATTTAAAATTCTGCTATGTTATTCTTCAAATCAGAACACATACTTATAAATGGAAGATGGGTGATATGCTTGAGAATGAAACTGGCATGTTAAGCACTTTAGATCAGCCAGAAAACATTGCACATATTTTGTTCTTTTGCACAGCTTATAATATGAATAGGAAAAAATGGATTTGCCCACTCTGTAAGAATTTGGGTTTTAGGAGATTTTAGGAAGCTCTAAGAATACTGAGAAAGTGACACATCAGCTCATATAATTTTTACTCTTAGCAGATACTTACTTGCAGTTGGATTTATACACTAGAACATGGGTCTGAAATTTTAAAAGATTAAAATCATTTGTAAACTGCTTTTTACAAAGGTATACTGTTTGGCTATGTTGAGTATTTTAATAACTTTTTTATTTGATTCTTTTAAATGTAAGTACACTTAATAGACTGGTAAATTAAAGTTTTATAGGATCTTTTATATAGCTGCACGATTGCTGTAATATTAATCTCTCGAGATCAAAGTATATAAAATTACTGATATACAACGAGATCTTTTTATAGATACACAATTGTTTACTCTCAACATTGCTAGGAACATGTGTGCTAAAAACAAGGTGCAGATTATTAGTATAATAGATTTTTAATTCTGAATTTTTTTGTTAGCTGATCCTGCATTATTTTATAATAGAGAATCACTGTACTGAACTTCTTTTCGAAATGCTTGCTAGCTTAGAATAGACTGTGCACTGATAATGAAATTAAATATTTTTATGTATGTTTTACTTGTAACTTTTATGGCCTAAGTTCATACTACTACTTACACTTTTGTGTAAGTTTACGATTGCTTGCTATTAACCAAGGGAATTATGAATAGTATCTTTATGAGTGCAGAGTCTCTGCACATAAAAAGACCTATTGTTTAAAAGTGTAAGTTTACCTTTGTTAATCAGGCTCATCTACCTATATATATAACTTATACAGTGGCAGATGCCACTGTGTAGTGATGGTTAGGTCCAGGTTTCAATGGTAAAGGTATTTGTGGTTTGCTAATAACTTTGGGGCCATTAAATGATTTGCCACAAAAATTTTGGAAAAAAACCAGAGCATTCCTCCACCTCAGATCCTTCCTGGAAAGGTTTGGGGGTGATCTGTTAAGTGAAGGCTGACAAAAAAAGGGGGGTTCCCAAAACATGTTTTGAGCATGCAATGTCTATTTGAATTTTAGACACAGGTAAAGCCAAAACAGCTGAACAGAATTACACTAAATGTGGCAGAAAACTCGATCTTGATTTAGAAAGTGGGCTTTTTGTGATATGATGTAAATCTGTTCAGTAGTTGTTTAGAAATTAAGATTCAAAATGTATAAATAACTGCTTATTACCTTACATATTACATTACTCACGACATGTTCTATAACATCATTGATAACATCAGTGCAACATGTGAAATGTCATCATTTATGACAACACTGCAAAAGCATCGAGAGTGAGTTATAGTTACATCAGTTTACAATAACTGGTGAATTTCAGTGTTTTTTTTTGTTTAAAATGTAACGTTTTAACAAACATTTTTACACAAATATTATGTCACCTTACCCTTTGTTATTTCAGTGAATTTCTCAGTTTTTTTAAATGTAAAGTAAGATATGATATCAATACCCAAGTACAATGTCACTTTAACATTTGTTTTTTTAGTGAATTTGTGACATTTCTAATCATATTCACCAAACATCCTCACTGAGCATAGCTTTAGACTGTATGAAGCATGGGGTTGCTGCATGGCCTTGCCTGCGACCAGGCATTTAGGTCAACACCTTGTGGGCAGCCAACACCTCACCAAAGATGACCTGCATGGGATCGGACGCAAGTGGCCAACCTCCACACAGCTTTTTTTCAGTGTGGGGTTGGTTACAGGATGTTACCACAGCTGAAGCACCAAAAGTGTTTCTACAAAACAGCACAAGTTTCACTTGTGGATGCTTGGGTGCTCTCATGGTACCATAGTTCTGGTGAGAGTCCTGCAGTAGTACATGTGAGTTTGATAGCTCCCACTGGAGTGCGGTGGGAACCATGGCACAACAGTTTTTTAATTTAGCCCTAGGTAGTTCCTTGTGGGCTTAGGGGTCAGGTTACCTCACACTGCACCCTTAAATCTTCTTGCTTTATATAGACTCATTACAAGTGGACCAAGTCCTCGAGTCCTGAAATGATGGTGCAGCATTACTCTTCATGTTGCAGCCAGCCAATCAGATTGCTCAGTCCTGTGGGAGTAACACCTTTCCTGTGGGACTAATGGAGTCGATGGGAAAAAAGCTCTCTGGTCAGAATGCTCTATTTTTAAATTTTGCAGTAAGGGATCAACCATCTGGATAACCTTGATATTTACACCAAATCACAAAAAGCACACTTTCTGAGTAAAGATCTAGCTTTCTGCCAAATTTGGTGTAAATCTATTCAGCCAGTTTTTCTGTATCACTTTCTAAAATTCTTATGGGAATTACCATGGGAAAAATATGTTCTGGACCCCCACAGACCCCCCCCCTACTTTTTCTCAGGCCCAACGTGACAGGTGACCCTAAAGCTTTCCAGAAGCAGCTGAGGTGAATTAATATTTTTGGAAAGTTTCGGGAAAATTATGCCAAATGAGCCACAGGTATTAGGAAAACATAAAAATGCTTTTCCTGAGGAAACTATGACCTAACATAAAACTACTTAGCAGTGACTGCCAGTGTATATTATGTGTAATGTGCATACAATATAAATCTTGTCATTTAGAATATCTGTACTAGCAAACTCATATTCACAAATTAATTACTACAGTGCAAAGGTCTAAACTGACATGAGAATAACAGTGTTTACTGTCTCACAGATGGCATGTTGCAATAACTTTGTTACCTCTGCTAATTGTCAAGAGGACTCTTCAATGATATTTTTACCTCTCTATACAAAGTTAACTCTTTCCATACTGGTTTTAATTAAATACCTTTTTTAATGTAAATTCATATAATAAATGCTGTTACATAAATAATATATGCAGAAGTGCAAAGTGTATTATTATGCTCTTCATAACCATCATTGAGAGAGATAAGGGGCGTCATGACCAACATCAATCTTCACCTGTCATGAACCATCCCCATCCACAAAATTGGCAATTAAGAGCATATCACACTATCCATGTGCACATATACTACACATGCACAAGTAGATAGTATTACTATTTTTAAAAAATGTGATTCTCATGGTTAATGATTGTATTAGTCACTGAAGGTTGTCCAAGTGAAGAACTAATTCAACTACTTATAATATATGATCTTGGTTTGACTTAGAGGAAGTAGTTCATCAAAGTAATTGAAATAGTTAAACATGTATTTATCTGTAAAAGTATACCTATCACACTTTAATTAACAATAATGCTCCGCTGTACCCTCTGCTAAAAAACTTTCAAAGTCCACATTAATTTACTTGGCAATGCAATGTTGCACAAAAGATCCTTTACACATCAGAAATTAATTAGCTGTCAGGTTGCATTTAGCAGTTTTAATGGCAATGTAATGTTCCCTCAATGGCGTCTTGTCCCTATGGGGTCGTGCAATTACTTACAAATGCCCTCTAATCTACCAACAAAATGCTCTTAGGACATCTAAAATTAGAACTCTGTTTTCTGATTTGTCATTGCATTGTTATGTATTGGTCTCATACCCACCTCATATTGTAAACATGCTTTGAAAATATTGTTAGTCGCTACAATTATGACACAGCATTGAACAGTGGTGTATCAATGCTGTGAAATAAGGTTAATCTGAAGCTGGAGCCTGCTTTCTTTAGTTCATGTCTATTTCTCTGTTTAAAAGACTATAATTTAAAAACCATGTTGTTGAATCTGTTGGTGAAGAATATTCCTGTTATTCACAGTTACCCATATATGATCCTATGGATATCCCATTATAACATATTAAATTTAATTATTTTTATATCCACTTGTACATCTAATTCTTATTATTGGAAAATCACAGTGCTATTTTGATGGAGCCTTTTTATGTTTTCATAAACTTTGAAACTATTGAGAAGCGATCAGCTTGGATAAGGGGACAATAATTGAGTTTTGGTCACCTACCCCAATTTTAGTGGATACTCATGTATCTTTGGGTGGGTTCGGAATCATTGGGTACTGCCACCACTGCTTCATCCAGAGAGGAGGACCCCCATCCTCCCACTCTTTGGTTTTCTTTGGAGTATGTTCTGTACTGCCACAAAGTTCCCAAGAGGTTGTTCTACCCTGATGTTCTGTAGCACTAAGAGCGTGCTGGGGAACCAGAGGTGGTCTGGCAATTACTGGTTTGAATCTACTGTGTGCAATTGCAGAGGTCATGCATGGGTGCATTGTGCACTATCCTCTCGAACCTTAGGTTAACAGCACTGCTGCTGGTCCTGACTGGCCCTGCGGTGGAGAAAGGTGGGTTGTGGAGGCGCTCTGGAGTGGGGTCTCCCTCAGGAAAGTGGAGGTCGAATGTGGCTGAGCAGCCTACATATCTGGTATTTAGAGAAATGCTCCTGACTCTGACACCACTATATGAATGAAACATCTAATTTGGAAAACCCAGGCACCTTTTTATCTTACCAGGGCCTGGACTAGTGCATTAGTGCTTGTAGATTTAACAGGGAACTAGAAATAGTAATATCATTCAGCTCTTCTCCTTGGCTGCATCAATTTTGTGGTCAGACATGGGGGAAGACGACATCACAAAATAAAATGATGGACAGACTGTTGAAACTTTTCAAACACTCACCCCCAGTCACAGATCTGGGATTAATCCATTGTTATTTTGCTCATCACGTCACCCCAGTTTGGACCCAGCCGTATGCAAATCAGTCTTGACCCTGCTCCCCATGGGGCAACACCATCCAGCACAAAAATAATTCATAAAGGCTTTTTCCCCTTTTCATGTGCTGCATAATGCAGCTAACTTTGAAAGATGAAACAACAATACAATGAGAAATAAAGATATTTATTCCTGTCCCTCCTCTTCTGGGCATGGGTAGCATTTTGAAGCATTCCCATATTTACCATTCTTGTTACATGTGGGGATATGTGGCACTTCGCAGGTGACTTCACAGGAATGTCCCAGATCCATCTATGGAATGCCTTCTAGCCTGAAATTTGGTTAGTCGCGGACCAATTATCTGCCTTGTAGTACATGTCATTACCAGGCCACTTGTGCGGCACTTTAAATGTCAGTAATGCTTTTACGTTGTTCTTTTGGAATTGTGTATGATGCAATAATAATACAAAGGTATCTTTATTGTTTGTCTAAATAATTGGTAATGACTGAAATATGACAACTCTTGTCACTGTGTTATTGAACAATTTGGGAATGGGGCATGCATAGCTTGTACGTGTGTGTTGCTTCAGTATCAGACAGTCACACATAAGCTTTTAATACCTAGTAGGCATCTTGGTGATGACAATATTGTGAAAGGCATGTTCAGTAGTGTAATAAGCAAATCTCTGTGAAAAATAACCATTAGTGTTTGTTGATGTAAAGACTCACATCATAGAAATCATACTAAAACTTGAATGAAGATATTGTAGATTGAAATGACAGTGTAACTATGTGTAATCTAAATGCAAATCCACAAAAAGCTATGTAATTCATAAATATACATCTTTGCATAGCATCTGGTAAATATGTAAGGATATACAATTGTATCTATGTCTCTTTTCTAAAGATGGAAATAAAACATAGTATATGTTTCACAATGACAACAGTATATTATAGTAAATGTGAGTGGTAAACATGGGCCTTAATTATGTATATGTAAGACTGTCTTTGTACACCCACAACTTGATGACATGCCCTGAATGACAATGAGACTGCAGTAATTCAGCATATGTACTACAATATGGCTCAATGCTGCACTCTACCGCCACAGCTAAACTATACGGTGTCAAGTGCCAATGCAGGCATCCATGTCCCATTGTGGAAGGTTTATTTGTTGGGACATCTTCCACCACAAAAAAAACTTACAGGAGTTACCTGTTTATATAAGTGTGTAGCATAATACACCTCCCATAGAAACAGTAAACAAAAAGACCAAATAAAGTTATGTTTCTCAAGCACAGCCTGCATAGGGAAGACGTACAATGAATTTGTGTGTCCATGTGTAGTGCTCTGGGCATATCTGTCAATGGTACCAAATTTATTAGTTGGATGCGTGGGTACACACATGTGCTGTCTATCTAATGTATTTCCAGTGCTGAATAGTGCAAGCCAGCAAGTTGTACTACTTTGCATTTTTGGGGATTTTAGAAGGCACTGAAGGTGGATATGTGTGGTTGTGTAGATCTGACTAAAATACTCCACTTCCCCTGCATCATCTTGTGTGAGAGAAGAGCAAGACAATACTTATGAAAATGAATCCCCATGCTAGGATTATAATAGGATGTATAATAACTCTGTAGAGCTGTATATGCAGTAACGATATGTGTTTCAACTAGATATCTTGCTAAACTTACAGAACAACTATGCAATAGTTCACATTTTGGATGTATAATCATTCCCATATGTTCAAAAATTATATGTAGGCTTCCACTACATTATGGTCTAATTGTCATGTAGACATATGTTCATGTGAGAGTTCAGTGTTTAAGGAATTTTGAAAAATATTAATTAATCAATGTATCATTCTCTATACAAACCTACTTTTGTTGCAGATGAAAGAACTGCTTCTCCTGTACAACAATCTGTCAATGACGACAACATTGATCTCGACTTTCCCCTACCCTCCATGGATGAAGACTCCTTGAACAAGCTCCTAGACACTACTGACAGTTCTCTTCTAGCCTTGTCAAGGGAATAAGACGCTGTTGGTTCTCGATATGAACGAACCCAGACTGCAATTGACACACCTGCTCATCATATTGCCTGTACAGATAATTATGAACCCCAAGTATTTTTCCAACACAGTGGTAGTGGTCCAGCAGCGTATGATGGCACTCTTGAAGTAGTCCGGAGGTGTCTCAGCCCCAATAAAGGGTTGGTCAAGGCAGTGCGTGAAACCCATTCTTGATGGATCGTTAGCAAGCATTGTTGGTGTTATGATACTGAGGGACAAAGAAGAACAGACATCAGCATCTAACATCAGTGATATTGTCGAATTTCTACAAGCCATTAATACCTCCAGTGTTTGGAACAAGGACTGGATGCCTTAGGCAACAGATTGGAGTCTAAAATAGACTCCTTCATAGCAACAATGAATGCCATCAACATCAACATCATTGCTGTGTTGCAAAACCAGCAATCCCTTGCCATGAACTACCATGCAGCCTTACTAGCATTCACTGATGCAATAGGGAAAATTGGGCAACCATGTTCATCCTCCGATGTTTGTGCATTGGGAAGCCCTACTATTACACTTCAGCCTCCTACTCCACCACATCGACAACAGGAGGCTGAGCTTTCATCAGAGGAAAAAGATGTGCAGTTTCCAATTTTCCCAAAAAGATTTTCCTGGTGAACGTTAGTGAGTGTGTTCTGGCAAGTTAATATCATTCGTATGTATTTATGATCATCTCATCCTATTTTAAACCCACTACCGTCTTCAGTTGGTGACATGCAGGTGTCTTTGGTCAACTATTCTTGTCATACAGCATCCTTCTTAGCTAATGGTAATGTCCTGAAGAGTACTCACAATATTTTGTAAATCATTTTGGATTTCTATAATGTTTGGCATCGTTTAATTTCAATCCTGATGTTTGGCTTTCCTCCTCCACCACGAACATTTCAGAAAATAATGTCCTCATTAACAAATGTGTGTAGCATCTGGATCAAGTGATTCAGGACAGATGAATGGACCTCCAACTCTGAAGAATGGAGTAATATGGAGGATTCCGACTCCAGTGGGTCTGACAGCTCTTTGCAGATGAGGATGAGACAACTGAGAGGTAGGAACTTTTTTCGAGGAGCCTCTCTACAAGGCCCTTGGTGGCCCCACAACCTTGAGGATTCCCGGTCCAACCTTTCAAACCACCTCCCTTTCAAGGGCAGGGATATCTGCCTTTTTTGGGCAGAGATGTGACAGGTGAGGCAGAAAAAGAGGCGGCAACAGGCCAGCTCCAGAGAACCAACCAGGCCCACAGAAGAGCCAGGTACATTGGGACCCGGCAATCCAACACCGACTGATGCGGAGCATGACCAGGGAACCAATCTCTTCAACAAGGAGCATTCCAGCCTCATCGTGAACCTAAGCCAGAGAACACTGACCGCCTTGGAGACGAGTGTCCTCAATAAAGTTTTGAGCTTCGTCCCAACTCACTTAGGCGATGACTTCACTACGCACAAGGAATTGTCTGCATTTTTCTGTAAGATACACCTGTTCTATTTTGATAAGGCTGACAACAGTGATGTGGACACTGATGCTAACAAAAGCTTCAGAAATAAGTCCACCTTTAAACCACCATTGCATTTAGTTCCTCCTGAGGTAGCCACCTTTGAGAAAGCGGTTCTCAAGGATTGCGGGTCCCAGAGAACCCTAGCAAAATACCCCCTTTTTAATCTTTTCACAGAAGAATTGGACTGTCTGAAGTCACTGGGAAGTGACAGTGTAATTGGTATAAAACAAGCAGACAAAGGGGGAGCCAGGGTTATCCTGTATCTACAAACCTTTCAGGAAGAATGTCACCATCAATTGAATGATACGAAATACTACAGACGATTAGAGTGGTACCCTACTCCAAGGCTACAGAAGACTATCAAGACCTTGGTAGAAAGGGGCAAAGATGTTAGCTAGATCATTAGATGTGAGGCTGAATTCTTACTGATCACTCACACTAGGATCCCCTATTTTTATATCCTGCCAAAGATCTGTAAATCTAGATGACCACCTACCGGGAGATCCACGGTCTCTGAAATTGGATCCTTATTGGTACTACTTTACCAGTTTGTACACTGGTTCTTACGACCTATGATTACCTAGATACCATCCTTCCTCTAGGATACTAAACATATACTTACTATCCTGTCTGACATTCCCTTTGACTCTGAGCGACACTATCTAGTTTCCTACGATGTGGAATTGCTCTATACAAATTTTCCACAAGATGACACCTTACAAACTGGAAAGGGACTACTTGAACAAAGGGATCATGATGATATTACTCAAACAACTTTTGTGATGGAATGTGCCATGATTGCCATGGAAGATATCAGAACAAACTCTATTGGCAGGTGAGCGGAACTTCAATCAGCAGTACCTTTGTCCCGAGCATGGCGAACCTGTATATGCACAGCTTTGAATCTACTCATATCAACCCAGCTGAGAATTCCCATTCTGAGAGCCTGAAGTTGTGGAGGAGACTCATAGATGATATCTTGGTGATGTGGACTGGTGATCCCAAGTCTCTACATGATTTTATGGAGCGGCTCAAAACAAGGAACCCCATCTTAGATTCCCCAGTGAATATAGCAAGGTAGCGCTTCCGTTCCTAGATCTCCTGCTATATCCCAAGGATGGAGGGATATACTCTGAGCTAGATAAGAGTCCACTGGCATGCAATTTCCTCCTTTATTACAATAGCTTCCACCCACAGGCTCTTTGACACAACTTACTAGTGAGGCAGTACCTTAAGATCAGAAGTAACTGTACAGAATTAGCGAAGTTCAAGGAGCATGCATCACTACTCAGTACCAATATAACTATACCCTAAAGACCTCATCCTTAACAGCAGAGAAGCCCTCCTTCAGACACACCCCAAGCGAGAAACGGACAGACTGGTCTGTGTGAGCACATATAGCCATCTCACAAATATCATCAAGGAAGCGGTTAATAAGAACTGACATATTCTGAGGGCAAGAGAGAAAACGCTACCTAAGCCTCTCTTCACACTGAAACAGAGCAAGAAGATTGGAGATATGATAGTCCATATGAGACACTGATCTACCTCCCGCAGGATGAACCATGACACCTTGTGGTCAATTTTGTCAGTTATAGGCCACTTTACATGCAAATCCAGCTCAGTTTGCCCACACATGCAACCTCCTGTCCGCATCAATCTTGGTCTCAGAACTCCCTGGGAACTCTTTAGTCATATAAATTGTAACACAGAAGCAGTAATATATCTCCTCACGTGCCTGTGCAAACTACTGTATGAGGGCATGACCACCGGCAAAGTCAGAACAAGGATAGTGGAGCACCAAAGTTCAATGAGATGTAAGAAATCTAACACCAAACTCACTAGACACTACCTGGTCTCTGGCCACGCAGAGAACAATATCAAATGGGTGATCATAGACAAACCCCGTTTTTCACCAGTCATGGGCACCCTTGAGTCAGTCCTATTCCATAGGGAACAGAGCTGGATTTTCAGACTTAAAAGCAACACACTAGGGCTGAATTATGACATTCCCTGGACCAGCCTGGGCCGCTAGACAACTAATAATGATGTGCCCTTATATATGCTATGTATGCCGGCTCACCCTGGGGAAGTGGACATTAGCTTGGGAGTGGCTGTACCTGTGCTTCTGAACTAGCTTATATTCATGGCAAGACATGAAATGCGGTGTTCTTCTCTGTAGAAAGAAGTGTACCTCTGGTAGCCATTGGCTTGAGTATCTACTTCATTTGGCTGCTTAACCTGTTTGGTGCCTTTTCTGATGCAATCTTATTCAGAGATACCTCCCCCCTGAGACTCCCAGCTGTCGTGACACATGGTGTCCTCTTCTCCACACCTCGGTCAGCCTTATTCTAGCTGCCCTTTCCTTTTAACGCTTTAAGAGTGGATTATTCCACCATGTTGCCTTAAAACCTCTGAGCACCGTTCCAAATAAGAGTTTTCTATTTCCATAGGCACTTGAGCCATGTGCGGTGCCGCAGAGATCAAAGACTGTTTTTGTGTTTTAATAATATTTTTTCCATCCATATATTGGAGATCCCCCCAGTCTGTCGTTCATAACCTTGTTCAGGTACTCTCCAGGTGTATGTTATAGACATGGCTCTGCCTCTGGACTCCAACCTCCAGCAGGACCTGAAATACTTTGTTGTACGCAAGGGCATCACCATCCCAAGCGCACCAAGCCTGAGCGCACCACTCTTCGCACTCTTTATTCAGAACTGATTGGGAGCCTGTCTTGACTCTCTCCAGGATGCTACTAGTTCCCCAGCTCTGACATGAAGCAGGTAAGGGGTCTGCACACAGGCCCCCTTGACATAGGGGCTGATTACGATGATGGGCGGACGCCACCATATCCTAAATGTTTACCATAATGTGAAAACATTTATTTAAAAAGGTTACTACATTTATAAAAGTGTAATGCATTTTTTAAAAATGTTAAACTTGTCAAACAATGTTGTAAAAAATGAAAAAAAATGTAAAGTATAAATTAAATAATAGTATACAATTATTGAATACATACTAATAAAAAAATATATGATAATGTAAAAACAATTATTTAAAAAGTTAATAAATGTATAAAAAATTTAAGCAATTGCAAATGCACATCATACAAATATATTAAATATGATGTACTTCTGTTTTTTACAGTAAATAATAACAAAAAGATTTTTTTACATCACTTTGGGCCTGATTACGATGGTGGTGAAACCGCCACCGACAGCCTGTTGGTGGCGGCTTCACCACCATCAAAAGCAGCTTCTAAGCCCGCCACATTACAATGGCGGGCGTGTCTTTGGCAGTTGGAAAGACTGACCGCCACGGTTCCGACGTGCTCAAGGAGCCTGCAGGACCGTCGGAGGGGAATCAAATCCCTACAATTGTGGCGGTGCCTACCAGGCACCATGGCGGTCACAATGGCTATATTTTGTGTTGTGGCATGTGCTGTGAGCTGCAGCACATGCTGCAAGACAGAAAGGGGACACTGCACATATCTCTGCATTATGTGGCAGTCACCATGCGGTGCCTTCCACATGGTGCAGGGATATGAAGGGTGGCATCATTGGTGCCCCCCAGTGCCCATATCTGAGGTGCAGGGGGGGAAGGGGAGCCTGGTACGGGCCACCAAAGTCTCTTTCCGCCTGCCTTTTCATGGCGGTTATCCGCCATGAAAAATGCAGGCAGAAAGGGACATCATAATCCCTACGGCAGTGCCTGGCAGGCACCACCACCGTTGTAGGGATATGATTCCCCTACGACGGTCTGACAGGCTCCTTGAGCCCGTTGGAACCATGGCGGTCGGTCTTTCCGACTGCCAAAGACACGCCGCTATTGTAATGTGGCAGGCATAAAACCTGCTTTTGATGGTGGTGAAGCCGCCACCAACAGGCTGTCGGTGGCGGTTCCACCACCATCGTAATCAGGCCCAAAGTGATGTAAAAAAATCTTTTTGTTATTATTTACTGTAAAAAACAGAATTACATCATATTTAATATATATGTGTAATTGACATTTGCAATTGCTTAAAAGTTTTATACATTTATTAACTTTTTAAATACATTTTTTTACATTATCGTAATTTTTTTTATTAGTATGTATTCAATAATTGTATATATTTGATACTATTATTTAATTGATACTTTAATTTTTTTCATTTTTTACAACATTGTTTGACAAGTTTAACATTTTATAAAATGCATTACATTTTTATAAATGCAGTAATCTTTTAAATAAAAAAAAAATTCACAACTTTTATTAGTATATATTAAATAATTGTATACATTTTATAATAATATTTAATGTATACTTCTATATTTAAAAAAATGTAGTATGGGGCTTGGCTTAGAAGCTCATGGAGTAGGATGTGCTCTGTGGTGGCCTCGGATCCACAAGGTGTTCTAAAGCATCTAAAAGCACTGAAATCACAACTGTGGGGGCACCTATGTTTTGTGCCCCGTGGGTGAGGAAGAGTTGCTGACCAAAGAGTCCAGCCCTGGGTAGGCTGTGGCGGCCTTCAATGGGCTGACGGCTGCGCCATCTTGTTTCTCTTGGGACATGACTCGCCCTCCTAAGTGCCTCTGCCAGGACTGGACTGCATAGGGCTTTCGCAATAGCTACAGAGGATTTGGCCTGCGGTGATGCCTCAACAGCCCATGTGACTGGGCCCCCTTGTAGCACTTCTCTTCCTCGGGGGCGGTCCACTGGAGGGGGCTACTGTCATGGGGTGGGTGAAGCCCACAGCTGTACCCAAGCACATTAATCTGCCCTCCCCAACACCAAGAGAGGGCCTTGGCAACATTGGCCGTGTTAGACCCTGCCGCTGCCTTTGAAGCCACTCTGCCCATGCTTAACTCCACCCACCGCCTTGCGCTTCCTGAACATTGGTACCCCGACCTGCAGACCACACATCACAATGGCGGACGACAGACAGCTTGCAGACTCACCGAGGAGGCCACGACCTTGCCTCCTGGGGCTCTTGTGAGTTGTTCTTTGGCAGGGCGGGCTGGAAACAGGTCCCTCTGCCTCCTGTTGGTGACATCCTGGGGCCTGCCCAATAGACGCTGGTGTGATTGCTGATGACCTGAGGGGAGTGGAGAATCGGGTGGCAGATCAGAGGTCTCTCCTCCCTCCACCGCCTACCGACCTCAAGCATAGGGTTGTTTTGCCCTGAGGCCTTGCTTCTGGCCTAGACCTCGACACAGGATGGGCAAACGACTTTATGTACCCCCTGCCCTTCCTCCACGCTCACTAATATTAGTGATCAGCCTTTAACCAGTGCAGGCCTGCATCCCCTGTTCCACCAGCCCACACTATTAACTCTCTAGCTCCCATTAGCATTGAGTAACATCAGATGCTGCAAGTGGAACCTGTGGCCCTATAACACTGCCTTGCTCGAAACAACAGGGCTGGGACTCGCATCAAGGTGTCTAGCTTGCCCAGGGTCTGGGAATCTGGCTCGAGAGGCTGGTCTCATCCTACTTCTGTAGCCCCTCTGCTCCTCAAGCCCAGTGTCTTGTCCATGCTGTGCTTTCTGTGGAGGGAGTGATGATGCAACCTGTGCTGCCTCTGCATTAATTGCTTGCTATACTTGCTCTGGCCCCTGCATCTTGCCCTGGAGCTGACACCTCGGAGGACCTCTCGGACCTGCCTGACCCATGCTTTTCTGTACAAAGAGGACCCCCTGGGTAAGCAGTAAGGTGCACATAGAGAGACATCCGGGGTGCTCTCTGCCTCCCTCTTCAACTTCTTTTGACACTAGGGGCCACACAGAGGGTTGCTGAGATGCTCTCTAGACCCTCTGTGATGCAGGTTTGGGACCAGGGCTTGTTTGGGACTACATCAGAGCTGGAGCCTTCTTTAATGTGACTTGTGGGCTCTTTGCACCGTCCATATTTACCTTGAGTAGATCTGTGAGTGGGTGAGAAAGAGTATGAGTGAATCTATAAGTAGGTACATGGGTGTTTGGGTCTGTGAGTGGGTGTGAGAGTGTCCGAGTTGTTCTGTGAGTGAGTGCAAGAGGGCCTGAGTGGGTTCTGCTCATTCTCTGCTTTTTTTCTGCTCACTTCTGACCTTTGTTTTGCCTCTTTCCACTCATTCCTGACCTTTATTTTGCCTCTTTCTGCTTGTTTTTTTACCTTTATTTTGCCTCTTTCTGCTCGTTGCTGGCTTTTAGTTTGCTTCTTCTGCTAGTTTCTGGCCTGTATTTTGCCACTTTCTGCTCATTTCTGATCTTTACCTTGCCTCTTTCTGCTCGTTGCTTACCTTTATTTTATCTCTATCCCCTTGCTTCTGATCTCTATTTTTCCGCTTTCTGCTTGCTTCTGACCTTTAGTTTGCCTGTCTCCGCTCTTTGCTGATCCCTAATTTGCCTCTTTCTGCTCATTTCTGATCTCTATTTTGCATCTTTCTGCTTATTGCTGACCTCTAATTTGCATCTTTCTTCTCATTGCTGACATTTATTTTCCCTCTTTCTGCTCATTGCTGATCCTTATTTTCCCTCTTTCTGAGCGTTTCTGACCTTTATTCTGCCTCTTTCTGCTCGTTTCTGACCTTTACCTTGCTTTCTTCTGCACTTTGTTGACCTTTATTTTGTCTCTTTCTGCTCATAACTGACCTTTATTCTGCCTCTTGCTGCTGGTTTCTGCTGTTTATTTTGCCTCTTTCTGCTCTTTGCTGGCCTCTATTTTGCCTCTTACTTCTTGTTGCTGGCCTCAATTTTGCCTCTTTCTGCTCTTTGCTGACCTTTATTTTCCCTCTTTCTGCTCAATTCTGACCTTTATTCTGCCTCTTTCTGCTTGTTGCGGACCGTTATCTTGCCTCTTTATGCTCGTTGCTGGACTTTAATTTTTCCCTTTTCTGCTCATTTCTGACATTTATTCTGCCTCTTTTTGCTCGTTACTCACCTTTATTTTGCCCCTTTCTTCTCTTTTCTGACCTTTATTTTGCCCGTTTCTGCTCATTGCTGACCTTTATTCTGCCTCTTTCTGCTAATTTCTGACCTTTATTCTGCCTTTTTCTGCTCGTTTCTGTGTTTATTTTGCCTCTTTTTCCTCTTCCCAGGGACCGAGGAGGGAGCCTCAAGGCCCCCACGGTCCCAGCCTCCCAGCCAGCTACCGACTCTTGCTGGAGCCGGCATTGCTCCCGCAAGCAGGGAGCTGCTTGAAATACCAGCTCCCTGCATGCAGGAGCAATGTTTTCATCTGTATCCCTGCACGAATATTTGCATGCAGGGAAACAGATGAAAACTCAGTTTTCTGCAGCCAGAGCTGTTTGACAGCTCCGGCTTGTAGAAAGCAGAGTTATGTCAGCTCCCACCAAGCAAAAGTAAACAGCTACCTCCCCGAGGATGGACGTCTCAGGTGGTAGCAGGTGCCGGGCATGGGGGGTGGCGGTCCCCAGGGCCATCTGTGGCTCAACCAGGGTCCTCAGTGAAGTCACTGACCTTGTCATGAGTGATGTAACAAGTGAGGTCATAAGCAGTGCATTGCAGGGGCATAAGTTATAGTTAGCTTAGGTTACTGTAACTACTGAATTTCAATGGTTTTGTATGAGTAAAATCTGAGCCTAACTATAACGGCCCTTTAACCTTTGGTTTTTTTCAGTGAATTTCTAAGGTTTTTTAAAAATTATATTTCATAACTATAACATCCCTGTAACCTTTGACTTTTTTAGTGAATTTCTAAGGTTTTTTTATAACGTCCCTGTAACTTGTTTTTTTGGGTGAATATCTATGGTTTTTTAATGTTATTTCCTAACTGTAACCTGTAACCTTTAAGAGTGAGTGTGTGAGTGAGTTCATGAGTGTCTCAGTGGGTGTGTGAGTGAGTGTGTGCATGAGTGTCTCACTGGGTGTGTGAGTGGTTGTGTGAGGGTCTGTGAATAGTTGCACAAGTGTCTGAATGGGTGTCTAAGTGGGTGTGTAAGTGTCTGAGCTTTTCTGTGACTGGGTGGGCCCTGCTCATTTTTTGCTAATTCTCTGCCTTTTTCTGCTCATTTATGACCCTTATTTTGCCTCTTTCTGCTCATCACTGACCTTTATTTTGCCAATTTGTGCTCGTTTCTCACCTTTGCCTTGCCTCTTTCTCTTCTTGCTGACCCTTATTCTGCTTCTTTCTGTTCGTTTCTCTCTTTTATTCTATCTTTTGCTGCTCATTTACGACCTCTATTTTGCCCCTTTCTGCTAGTTTCAGACCTTTATTCTGCCTCTTTCTGCTTGTTTCTTCCCTTCATCTGCAGCTAGGACAATATTAAGTGTAAGGATGAGGGTGTGCCTTGTTTAGTTGCACGCACATGGCACGGGCAAAGGCTTTCCTATTTCCTCTGGTATGTTCAGGGACAGTGTCGGACTGCACTTGAGTCCATCAAAATTAATGGACAATTGAGTGCACTGCTGATGCAATGTGGTCATTGTAAAGTAGGTTTAAACACATAACTGGGTGCTGTCCCAGTCTGAAAACAATTTGCACAAAAGGCAAATATAAGCCCAAAAAACAAGCACCTGCCAACTAAGTTTATTTCTGTACAAATGGGAAAATTATCACACGTTTGTGTGGGAAATAGGCCGATCGGAAGGAATCCGTGGTTCTGATACACAGTTTTGAAAATGTTTAATATTATTTTAAGTATATAGAAGTAACTGATTGTAAAGATAAGATAAGGCAGGACATATTAGGAAGGTGGGAATTCATGCTTAGTCTTTACTAAAAAAGAGTTTTTTACAGTTAACATGGACCCACAAATCTTCGGCTTCGGATCCGTGGTGTCACACGATGTCAAAAAGAAGATACTGCCATTTAATTGGTTAATATTGTACCACACCTATTTTTGAGTAGGGCCACTCCCTAAAACAGTTATTATTCCTCTAGATGCTGTTGCAGAAACTTCTTTTTGGAAATCTTCCAGAAATATTGATTTCCAGATTGGCTGAAGGGAGTGCTGCACCACCACCTGCAGAACTTGTGTTAATTTCACATGAAGAAGAGGATGAAGACCTGCCTTCATCTTCACGAAAGGAGGGTGAGGCATGGCAGTTTTTTACCATACCCAGTGGAGAAAAAAAGGGTACAGTAAGATTTGTAAAGTGCAGGCTGTGTAGGAAAGAACTCTCTTGTGGCTCAGCAAACAAATATAGCCACAGGACCTTAAGTGTGTGGAAGCATGTCCTCACAATTCATGAGCGTGCATATCTGCAGATGATGTGAGCAAGGGAAGAAACAAGCTTGGTTGCTGCAGCTGGGTTGTCATCATCATCTGCTCATGCCACGTTTGCAGAAATTACAATGCCAGTAACCTTCAACGAATTAGGAGCTATGGGTACTCACTGTGCCACCTGCCACAAGCTTGTGGTTGAAAAGGTGAAGGATGTCACAGGTGAAGAAGCAGGGCTGTTAGTTTTTTTAACTTTATTTTCAAAAAACTGTTTTTTAAGGGAAAAAAACATACAAAAACATAAAAAACGGTTCTTGTTAGAACCACCATTGAATCAAAGAAAGAGCTGTGTCTCACTCTTTATTATTCTTGTGACTTTTTCTCTATAGAGTGACAGGTGTATGAATAACTCAGTCTGTCTGTGTATTCGTGCATGTAGTAGTGAATGCCAGGGTGTCTCACTGTGTATATGAGTGTGCATATGAATGTGTCAATGAATGCATCACTCTACACATGGGCATGTTACTGTATGTATCATTGAGTGTCAGGGTGTGTCAGTCCGTATATGATTGAGTATGTACCAGAGAGTTTGAGTGTGTGGATCAGTGAGTGTCTGAGTGTGTCACTGGATGTATGACTGTGTGCATGGGTGTGTCTGTATATGCATGACTGTGTCTCAGGGTGTGAGAGTGTATGTATGTGACACAGTCTGAGAGTCAGTGAAAGCATTAGTATACTTCCTTGGCTGTATTATTATATGTACGAGTGTGTTGAGTGGTGTTTGAGTGTATCTATGAGTAACATTCTCAGCTATTCAGTGAATGCATCAGTGTTTTTGATTGACTGCATCAGTATATGTATGAATGCGTCCTGTGATGTCTGAGTGTATATACGAGTGAGTGTGTCAGTGTGTCAGCAAATGCATCTGTGTGTTTATCAGAGTGTCAGTGTATGTGTCAGTGGGTCCTAAGATATCTGATTATATCTATATGTGAGTGTATTAGTGTGTTAGTGAATGCATTGGTTTGTATATGGGTGTTTAAACATGTAACAGGGGGCCTTATTACGATGGCGGTCGGACGAGCGTTGGTCCGCCATCGCTGAGGGATGGTAACAGCCTGACTAGTAGTCGGCGGTTCCACCCACCTGATTATGATGTGACCGCCCATGAGGCAGTCAGAAACAGGCCTGGAAAAGGGCCACAGCACAAGCCACAATAGAAAAGGACATGTTTGTAAACACCCATGCACGGTGTGCCAGGCACCATGTGGTATATCTATAAGTGTGTCCTGGGCTGTCTGAGTGTATGTATGAGTAAGTGTGTGAATGTGTCAGTGAATGCATCAGTGTGTTCATCAGAGTGTCACTATATGTATAAGAGTGTCCTGTGATGTCTGAGTGTTTGTGTACATAAGTGTTTGAGTGTGACAGTGAATGCATCAGTGTGTATATGGGTGTGTAAGTATATGTATCAGAGTGTCTTTGGCTGTCTGAGTGTCTGAGTGACTCAGTGAATGCATAAGTGTATTTTATTGACTGTGTCAGTATATGTAAGAGTGTGTCTTAGGGTAAACGTGTATATGTATGAATGAGTGTCTTAGTTGGTAAGTGAATGCAAGAATGTGTGTAGCTGTGTCTGTATATGAATGACTGTGTCCTAGATTGGGAGAGTGTATGTATGAATCAGTGTCTGAGTGAGTCAGTGAATACATTACTGCACTTGCTTTGTTGCATCAGTATATCTATTAGTGTCTCCTGGGGTATCTGAGTGTAAGTATGAGTGAGTGTCTCATTTAGTCTTCAAATGCATCAGTGTGTACTTGGGTGTATCAGTATATGTATGAGTGAGTTCCAGGGTTTGTAAGTGTATGTATGAGTGAGTGTTTGAGTGTGTCAGTGAATGCATCAGTGAGTTCAGGGGAGTGTCAGTGTATGTGTAAGTGTCATAAGCCACCTACCTGGATCCCAGGTGATTCCAATGGGGCGACGACTCTAGCTCCTGAATTCTCTCAAGACTTGCCCTTGGTTTACAGTAGGAGACACTGCTCCAGTGGCAATTCCCAGGGGGCAGTGGGTTGGGAAGTAGAGAGCGTGTGAAATCAAAAGATGTTGTAGCTCGTCTACTCAACCGCCACACTGCAGTAGGCATTCACACCCATCTGATGAATGGTGCACGCAGATATGTTATCTATAAACAAACAAATAATAAAGCTTTAGTCTAGTATTAGCTATATCTTTTAAGGTATCACCCCATGAAAACCTTTTATATGTCAACCGACCTTTAGTTTTGTTGTCAGTTGTTTTTAGATAGTCCATAGATGTTCCTTCATCAAAGTTTTGCAACTGTAGTGAGTATGATTCCAGCATCAAACCCACAAGCTAATTTGGATGGGTTTAGCTTCACCCAAGTCCATTCTGGCAGAGCCCTGCCAACAGAAAATATTAGTTGAACAAAAACACTGGTTACCTTGTCTACAAGCGCGGCTGAACTCAGCGCGCAGTGAAATCAAGTCTGTTCATACGTCTCTCCTTTTCTTCTTGTTTTTCCATCCAGGTGCTAGACTGATGCGGGACGTCCTCTGCGGTTAGGTCGAAGTGAAAGGAACAAGGGAGCTGGCAAGACAGAGTGCTGGAAGTCGGGAAACAGGTAAGTTGCAGGCAAAGAGCCTAAGCGAAGGGGAGGAGTGTGGACGCTCTTTACATAAGACTGCTTTAGAACGTTCATAATGGTCACATTCTAATTGTTTGTAACAAGGAGCAGTTGCAGATAATTAACTTGATGAGGCTGCCTTCTAGAAGGTGCTTCAGAAAATTGATAAAGGTTGTGTTCTAATTGCTCGCGGCAAGGAACAGGTTCAGATAATTCATTTGATGAGGCAGTCTTCTAGAAGGTGTTTTAGAAGGTTTGCAAAGGTCACATTCTAATTGCTTGAAGCAAGAAACAGGTGCAGGGATTAATTTGATGAGGGCTGTATTACAAAAGGTTCATGTTGAGGTAATCTATGCTGGTTGGTTGATGTTTCCATGGCACCTGAAACCTGACCTTGCATATGCATGGTAAAACATTTGTAAAAGTTATTAAGCCATTTCAAACAAACCAGGGAACACCAGCTGCAGCAAGCTATTACCAACAACATGTAATTCTGTCAAATGTCAGGGTACAAGATGTTTGTTCATTTGTAAGTTTTAGGAGGAGTGCTATGAGTCATGCTGGTATATTGTGATAGTCAAGAAAGGTGAGCTGTGGCAGGAATCCTGACAGTAAGTGTGTCCTAGAGTGTCTGAGTGTATGTATATATTTCAATGAGAGACTATGCCAGTCAAGGTATCAGTGTATCCATGGGTGTGTTAGTGTATGTATCAGTGTATCTCAGGATATCTAAGTGTTTGTATGAATGAGTGTCTGAATAAGTTAGTGAATGTATTATTGTATTTGGTTGGCTATGTTAGTATATGTATGAGTGTGTCCTGGGTGTATGCATCAGTGAGTGTGTATGTGTCTTAATACCTGCATTAGTGTATGTGTATGCATGTCAGTACATCTATGAATGTGTGGCAGTGTGTAAGCATGCATGCCTAGGGTCTAGGTGTTTCAGTGTAAGAAACAGTGTAAGTTTGGATGTATGACTGCATACATTAGTGTGTGCCTGGATGAGTTACTCTGTACATCAATGTGTGCCTGGGTATCTTTGTGTATGAATTATAGTGTACTTGGGTATGTGAGTGTATGCATGATGGTGTTACTGGGTGTGCAAGTCTATATTTTACTCTATGTGGGTATGTCAGTGTATACATAAGTGTGAAGTTGGGTATAACAATCCATACCATCAGCGTCTGCTTGGATGACACATTATCTGTATCAGTGTCTGCTTCAGTTTGACATTGTATCCAGGAACGTCCTGCTGGATGTTTTATAAAAGGAAAACATGTAATTAGTCACCTACATTGCTCCAATAAATGATTCTGTTTATCTGTGCTAAAAGAGAGAAAACATAAATATAAGGTATTGTTACATGTTATAAATTTGGTTAGCAAAGATTAAGTATCTGCAATATAAATGTTCATGTTAATAAAATACACACAGGTACAACATTGTAAAGCCATTATACATTTAATTTAAAGATTACATTTTCTTTTTTTTGCTGTTCTCAGCTTACATACTTGTACACTTTAAACAATGTACTGAATGAAGTTTCATCCTTGAACAGCGGCGGAAAACAATCATTTAGATTGTAGACAAAATAACAGGACTGCACAGTATGACACTACAATTAAGTGACATTATGCACTGCACTCACTACAAATAATTAGTAAATTAATGCAACTATTGCTACTGAACCAATTTAAGGGAGCATATCACAAAAAATAAAATGGTATAATATTGCAAGTAGCCCATTACATTGAAATTGATGTAAAGCACATCGAAATTTTGGAGTCTATTTTGAAGACATCACTCCTGGTAGGCCGAATGATGCCTTAGACATTGATGATCCATGATCAATAAACATTGCATATCAGTTTTTAAACAGGAATCCTCCTTAGAACTTTGGTTTAAGAAAGAAGAGGTATGAATTCAGAAGTTTAAAAGTCAGTTTTTGTTTCAATGTTAGCATGCTGTCATTACATTCTGCTAATCACTAGCTGTTCTTAAATACACAGTGTAGTGTCCTGAAGTTATATGAAGTCCTTTATGAAAGAGGATAGCCACTGTAGTATATGTCCTGCTTTGATGTTTGTAATTTGTTTCAATTTTAGATCCACTGCTCTGCATCGTTACAACATTAATATCATGCATTTCCCAGTTCACTGTATCTGCAATGTAGACATACATTCTGATCTACAATTTGGGCAGCTCAAATTTAGGTGAGTTTTTTTAGTCAGTCTGTCAAAAGGCAGTTTTAGATTCTGGCATTGTTAAGTAGAGAAGTCGTTCAGAATTTATTTGAGTGATGAATGTGAATGGTGAAGTTCAAATAAGTCATCAATATTTATTTCTTCTTCTAAAACTCCAAGTATGACTATTAAAAATTATTGTACATCTTGTTGAGTGTTCAGAGTAAATATTAGTAATCTGCTACATATATCTAAAAGGTCTCTAATGCCTGAAGCAGAATGTATTACAGTTCTGTTACTGAGTAAACGTATTTGTTCTTTGTTGAATTTGATTTACAAAATATGGTAAACCAAATAGTACATTATAATAGTAGCAGTTGACTCCTGAACTGTTTTCTAATCGGTATCCTACAATATTTCCTTTATTTTGCCAATTTTTCCTTCTTAACGTCTTCTTCCTTGTGTTTCTTTTGCTTCTTTTGGGGAACATCTATTGACTGTTTTTTAACCTTCTGTTTTGGACAGATTAGCTGTTTCTCATAAGTAGGATACTGACCTAATTGAGGAGTGTATAGCCTTCTCGACCGATTGTATTCTGTTACGCAGCTTCCATCGGCACTAAATTTCATTCAATCAAATTCAACTAAGAACAAACCTGACAATGTTCTTACTCAAGATAATGCTGCTTACGGCATACCTTCATTACATACTGTACTTCCAATATTAATGAAATCTGCATCCACACTTGAACCTTGAGATTTAAGAATAGTTACAGCACATGCTAAAGGCAGTGGAAACTGTTGCCACTCCATATTTACGTCCTTCACAAGTAATAAACGTACAATACATCGGCCAATGTCCTTTACTTCATCAATCTGATCAAATTTTATGGCTAAGTACTCAACCTCGTCCCTATTTGGAAATTCAATTATAGCAATAACTTTGCCCATATCACCATTTACTAGCCCGTCTTCCACATTTAAATTACACTGCTAAATCACTTAACACTTCTTACACACGCGTATTTACTTTTCTTATCCTGCTGTCTTTGACACAGACTTCTCCAAAGAATCCAATTTTGCTTGTAGTGTCTCAGTTAGTAGTATTGTTATTCCATGATGCTCCATTTTATCAATAGCTGTAATTTCTAAAATATCTTCTTTCTCCAGTTCCAGTAATTGTTCAATGGAGTTGGAGCACTCTTGAAGTGTAGGCATTAAACACAGTATGGATTTGTCTTTTTCAATGAAATTGTGCATTTGTTCTGCCGCTGTGTTGTTAGATGAAAAACTTTTCTTAGTTTCCAAAGCATGTTTCCCCTCTTTTGTCAGAACTCCTACTCTGATGTCCTTTAGGATTTTCCCATATTGTACATCAGATGCCTGACGCATTTTCTTCACTAGTTCCTTGTATTCAAAGTTAAGCCAAATATTTGCATTGCCAATGCTTCCTAAATAATTTCTTGCATCAGTATAGAGAAGTGTCTTGAAAACAGGCTGACAGGTGTAAGTTGCAGTAAGTCACCAAAGACAATTAAATGTTTTCCTCCAAATAGCACGTCATATTCAGTTATTAAAATCTGCTGCATTCTCAAATATGCTTTTGAAGGCAAACAGTAAGTTTGAAACCATGCTCACCTCATCAATGATTAAAAGCTTTAGGTTCCTCAGTACTCTGGACACCTCAAGACAAGCTTCACCAGATAACTTCTGATATTCCAGTTTATTCTCATGTTCAACAGGAAGCATAGGTAGACGGTGTAAAGTGATTCCTTTTATGTTGCGTGCAGCTAATCCAGCTGGCGCTGTTACTGCACATGATAAATGTGATTGTCTAGTCTTCTGTAGAGAAGCGGTGAGAACTTTCATTAGAAAACGTTTTCTAGTGCCAGCCTGACCACTGAAGTATAGCAGTATTGACTTAAATGAAGAACATTCACATTCTTTCTTCTCATGCAGAAATCCATTCTCTATTTTATGTTTTACTTCAATATAAATTTCTTTCTGTTTGTCATTCAGTTGTGCTACTAAGTGTTTGAAATCAACAGTTTCCTCTCTTGCTTGTCATAATGCAGTCTCCACCTCACAGATGACAATTGCTGCTTCATTTTGAATAACTTGTTGTATAAGTGGATCTTGGCTTAGTGGTCCAGAACATTGGCTGCTTTGTGAACTCTCCTTATCAGCAATGGTTTCTTCTTGTTGCATCTCATATTGTCGTGTAGTTCCTATAGTACCCCTGCAGGACCTGCGCGTTTGGATAACATATACTGTGGGCTTGGTGGCAGACTGGCTCTGTGCACCCCCACCGCGTATGTTAGCCTGGTTTGCATTAGCTAGCTCACAGTGCCACTAGAATCTCCTCTTATCGGGGAGAGATTAGTTTCTGGCAACCTTAGATCATGACAACCCAAATTCCTCAGAATCGTGGAAACAATGTACTACCTTTCGCTCAGTCACTCGTGCTTACTTATTCGGTTTGTCTCAGAGAGTTACACAGAATAAACAGTCTGGGCGTTTCAATAAGTATTTATTGAACAGTTGTTATTCTAGTGTAAAATATATGTGCTGCAGTAACCAGCAAACAATAGCAGAGATATATTATCAGCAGTACAATAAAAGCAAAGGGATAGAACAGTTCTACCATATTGCAATAGTCATGAATACATACATGAATATAAAAAGCATTATGAAAGTGCGCGTACTCCTACGATGCCTAACTAGATGTACCTGAGTGTACCTAGCATATGTGTAGGTCTAAAAGCCTAAGAGCCAAGAATCCTTCTAGGATTTAGTCGAACCCCCATGCCTGAATAGAGGGAGTGTGGGACACCATCCTGGTCTCGAGTTGGACACCCCGCAAGGGCTGTGTTAGACCGCTGTCAGCTGGAGTGACTGCATGCAGGAGCCTCAGCATCTCTGGTCAGTGTGTCAGCATGGAAGTCTTGGTTCCCTCTGTCTTACTGGGGTAAGATGTGGTATATTTATACCCTGAAGACTCTGTTTGCTTCGTATGGTTTGTATTGGCCATGTTAGACTTGAGGAAGACGTCAGGGGTGAACTTTGTACATACATATTATGCAGGTGGTGTATTCCTAGAGAGCCATGCATAATTGATGAGTACAGTGTGGGCCTGTGTTTGGGAAAAACCCTGCTGTATTCAAAACCACAGAATAGATAACGTTCAGCCCTCAGAGCTCGTTGTGTACTAGCAAGGACCAATGTAGGTGAAAGATCATGCCTATATAAGGAATCATGACTATAATAGGACATGTACAGTTATGACCATAATAGGGCATATGCGGCTTTGACCATAATAGGGCAAGTACGAATATGACCGTATTAGGGCAAATACGAATACGTCCATTTTAGGGCATGTATGAACCGGTCTACATTAGGGCCTCTATACGGGACATAACACCCATTCCTCTTCCAAATAGGATGACAATGACCATACTTAAAATCTGGACAATTTAAAAACATTTTAAAAGCAAGTAAAAACATGGTTTGAATATTGTAAAAAAAAATCAAAAATGTTATATTTCAGCTATTTCCAATTGCCACTAAAAAAGAAATGTCTATTTTGTTTCTCTATATAAGTTGCGTCACTCAAAGCTAAAGAAGGCCATGCTTTTCTTAAGCGAAAGTGTCAATTTAGGAAATGTTCCAAATTTGCTCGTTTATTATGAGAACGAGTGGGGAAGCCGAATTCTTTCCCAGGACGCGATGAGCCAATTCGAGATTAAGTGTCCTGGCTGGGAAGCACAACATTATTGTTAGCTACTGCAGATGACAAATCCAACGCCTCACAGAGAACGTCAATCGCACATAGATGGTATGTAGCACTGCCAACAGTTGGTGCTGCGGCAGCTTGTGCGGCAGTTGTTACCTGGGTGCCTGAGGAGGAGTCATCTAACCCAGCAGGAGCAAACGGCACCTGCGGATTCTCAAGGAATGCGTTCATCAGAATCGGAAGACGCTGGGGACAACGGCATGGGCCTTTAGGGGGTCCAGCATTGCATCCGTGGTCGGAGGCGCATCTGATGGAAATGTTAGACAAAGATCCAACGTGCATTCTTCTCCGCAAAGCAGGCATTGAAGAACAGGTAAGATGCAGTCTACCCAGACTGGACGAAAGGATAGAAACCAGGAGGCCTTGAGTTCTCGCAGGCAAGAAATGCCCAGAAGTTGTACCATGCATTCACAGTATTTCCGCTCCAGGAGCATGTTTGCCATTCCCTCGGGAATTGGGCCGTCCATTGCATAGCAGTAGTATTATGAATAGGACCCCTGCAATCAGCAATAGGATAAGCGGGAGTCCTCCAAATACGCTTCCCAATACGGAGTGTATAAAATTTGGGATTACTCCAAGGACTGTCTTAAAGGTGCTTAACAGTCCTGACCCTATGGTCTTAAATAGGTGTACAATACCGCTCGTATCAGACATATTGAAGACACGTCCCACCATTTCTACAAAATGAAAGGGGCAGTATATCAGTATATCAGTCGAGGTCCTTGCAACTTGAAGTTCATAGGTTTCTCGAGCGGAGGTTAAGGGCACGGGTTGCTGTAAAAGCATGGCTTGCAGTCTGCTCAAAGTATCAAATTGTATGAAAGAAACGTTCAGTGAAGGCCATAGAAGCGCCTCCCTGACTGTGTTCAGTGGCGGAAACAATACTTGCATACAGCAAGTAACCCTGGAGTTAACAGTGACCAGATATGCGACTCCCGGAAGCATCCCACAGCAACCTTGACCATTTAGCATCAAGTAACTCCCATTCGAGAGCAGCTCTAAAACTGGCGTGATCACTGCAGCTGGGGTCCCAGTCATGAGACAAGATAGGTTTGCCACTGAACCGTTACAGGCTCCGTGTAGTGATATATCCTGACACATGAGAGAACCAATTAAAGCGTTCTCACAGTTTGTACCACTCAGATACACTTCTCGATCCCCATTCCGGCATCGATATCTATATGGTAACTCCCAAGATTCCTTAATGTATTCCTTACCCATTTTTTCATATTTGCCTGCCTGCCTTTGCTCAAGGCAATATTGAAACTGAAACGTAGTGACCGGCAGAGTGATTTGGCCATGAATTAGCCATTCAGTTGATGGTGATTCGGCTACAGTGAAAGGTAGCCTTTCCAGTTTCTCAATACGCAGCATTGTATATTTGGCTTCCCTCTGTGCCATTTCTGTCTGTTTATCAGTTACATTGTATTCTGAAAACAGGGACGTGGTGTTTATAAAACGCCATGGCACATAGCCTGCACGCAAAGATTGCAGCGTCCAACTTAGCATCATAATAGAACATAGCTGAGATTGCCTGTGTTGTAACAAGGCCAGATCTTGTTCTAATATGTCGATTGCCGAAGACACAATGTTGCCTAAGGAGTAAATCCTGGAGGTCAAAGTTGTTAACCCATTATCCACTACAGCTAATGCCTTCTCTAAGTTACTACGGTCTATTTCCCGTATTCTCTTTGCTGCCTCCTGTTGGGATATTTTCCATTTTTCATTATAGTAGGCATAAATGCCAGCATATATGAAACGTTTCTGACGTGTTTTCCTTGAGCCTAGTAAAAAATCCCTACGGTCTACATCAGATGTGAGTAAGGTCAAGTGATGTTTTACTTCTGTGAGTGTTGAGGTCTCTAGGCAATGAAGGCACAACTTCCCAACACTATAGGATGTCACTACCCCTGGGTGTTGTCTCTGTACAAAGCGTGTATCTGGCGTATGGATACTAAACCCTTCGGTTGTATTCATAAATCTCTGTCGACAGGTGTTTGTGTCAATGGGCCAAATCAGCCATTTTGTCCAATCAGGATCTGATCTGTTGTACTGGAGAATGTCATCTAATCCTACCCCTTGTGTAGTTGAATTCTGCCCCCCACCCATCTGTGATGGTGTAGGAAACCCGGGTGAGTTCAGTTCCTTATTCTTGGCTAGTCCAAGACAGGATGTCTGCTGCACAGTTTCATTCAAAAATATGATCTGCTGTGGAATGAGGCATGCTCTAAATAGCGCTTCTGTTCCCTGGACTTGCCAGTACCTCGAACCTCAGATTGATTTTAAATCTATAGTGTCCTTCCTGAGGTCGAAACCCTGTGCAGACAACTGGGCCGTAAAGGAAGCAGAGTAAATCTGTTTGGTGTTAGTCAACATAATTTTCTGTGCTGATGTTTTGCCACTTTGTAATAAAATGACTTTGGGTCAGATGTATTAAACCCTGAAAAATATGTGAATTTCTGTGCAAATGTTTGCGAACTACCTTTTGGAGGAGTTGGGCAGTGTTCCCACTGGTGGTATTCAAATACATTTCTAGGTGTTATAGATTTATGCAAGAAATGATGACCATATTGTTGGTAACAGTACAATGTATCATAGTCTGAAGTAACTTCTAACATTTCATTGTTCGGAAATGCAGCAGTTTTTTCTAAATCAGACATCATAGCATTTACAGTTTCAGTGTCCCAATCATCAGAAAATGTACTGGAGGTATATGCTATCATTTAAAGAACTTTTAAATACATGCTTAAGCTTTAAAAGTTCAGTCGGACCGAATATTTCATAATCAATCTTGTCCCATACTATACCGTCCGGTATAGGAACTGCTGTGATGTTCACTGAAGACAAGTCTCTTGGTTCACGATGTGAAGACTGGTGCGGTTTTAAAATTAAATTGACTCTTTGGGCTTTAGAGCTCTGCTGGAGGTATCGTCCATTAATAAGCATACTAAAAGTTATTATTAAACCTAGCCAGAAAAGAAAAAAGAAAATCCCAGTGATATACCATAGTTCAATCCAAGGTGATACCAGGTAAGTCTTTCTAAAAAAGTTCAAAAAGTCAGTGATTTTCTGTTTGCGTGATTTTTTGGCTGGCATCGTTTCCAGTTCGCTTGGATCCAGTGAAAACGTATCAAAGTTCATGAAATAGCCAGAAGCAGTTCGATCAATTGTTGGAATTGCATCGGGATTTGTTGACATTGGATTTTGCTCTTGACGAGGCATGTTGACATAGATGTCTGTAGTCGGTCTTATTGCAACTTGGTTGTTAAGTTGATTTTCTTCTTGTTGAAGTGGAACGAGTTCCATAGCATTGTTGCTTAGTCCTTCATTCCGTACAGGTGTCTCTTCAAACGTGATGAGTCTTTCTGTTTGGACTTCTTGGATTGTAGCGAGAGGAGGGCGTCTGCTACTGTGGAGTCCACAAGGCCTACTGTTTAGTATCGGCCACATAGTGTGGTTTGATTAAGTCGATTGAGACAAATCTTTTCTCCTTTTTCCCGGCAAGAGGCGGCAGAAGTACAGTTCTTGTGCCTTGGATTGCTAGGACCGGTACAGGCTTTCTGTAGGATGGCCAGAATTATTTCTTGTCAGCAATCTTCTCTCTGACCATATCCCCGACTTTTGGGATGCAGACAAGTCTTGCCGTTACTGCCTTGCCTCAGTGGCGGCCTGTTTCTGGAGCACGTTACTTTGTTGTGTTCTGGAATCATTTAGATCCTGTAAAACAGCCAAACGATCATGGATATCAAATGGTTTTTCATCCGCCACTGTGCCTTCACAATCAAGATCAGGTACCCACATTCTTGTCCCAAATAGGACCTCGTAAGGAATGACACCCCCTTGAGAGCTTCTTGGCTGGTTGTTGATAGCTCGTTGGACCCCATAAAGGTGATCGACCCATCTACCGCCCTTGCCTAATACCCTAACTGTTAAAGATTGCTTTAAGTCCCAGTTTTTCCTCTCCACAACGGAATTTCCCTCGGGATGATACAGAGAGGAGTACCGCAATGCTACGCCCATTCCTTCCATGGCCTCTTTGTAAGCTCGAGAGCTAAACGCCGGGCCACAGTCAGAATGTAACGTGCCAAATGCGTATGTGCCGATAAAGACTCGCAAATCTTTTATAACAGTTCGAGCGTCAGCAGAGCGCTGAGGCCAAACCTTGAGGAAACTTGAGCTGGACGTACACGAACGGACAACCTAATGCTGTCTAACAATGGTATCTGTACTGGACGTGTTGCGGTGGAGCCTTCCATCTGCTTGCAGATGTCCCAGTTCCAGACATAGTTTCTAATCTGCCTTCTCATCACGGGCCACCAGTAGCGTTGTTTCAACAAAGAAACAGCCTCCCTAAGCCCCTTATGTACAGAACCTTTATTTATTTATTTATTTATTTATTTGCTTATATAGCGCTAGAATCGACCCCCGAAGGGGTATCTATGCGCTTAGAGCAGACAGTGAGGGCGTAAAGCATCTCCAGCATGAAATCAGCAAGTGTAAAAAGATTGGTCTTGAGCAACTTCCTGAATTGCAAGTGATCCAGGCACTGCCTTAAGGGCAAAGGGAGCTCATTCCAATAACGAGGACCAAGATGGGATAGAGCTTTTCCTCCTGATCTTGCCTTGCTAACTCGAGGCACCACCAGAAGGTGTTTAGCACTCGAGCGGAGGGATCTTGATGGTATATAGGGCGTAAATTTCTCGGTAAGGTAGGAAGGGCCCAAGTTAAGCAATGACTTATGGATGGTGCAGCAGATTTTAAATTTAATCCGTTGGCGGATGGGGAGCCAATGCAACTTCAGGAGAAGAGGGCGAGAAGGAGTCCTGGAAGGGACATTGAGGACCAACCGCGCCGCCGTGTTCTGAACTACCTGCAGTCTACTGAGTGAAGCATCATTAGCAGAGACCAGCAGGCCGTTACAATAGTCCAGATGACTCAATACCAGCGCCTGGACCAGGGTTCTCCGGGTAGAGTCAGGCAGCAAGGGGAAAACTCGCCCGAGCAGGCCAATTACATGAAAACAGGAACCAGCTGTCTGAGCGGCATGCTCCTTCAGACTGAGGGCTTGATCTAAACGAACACCCAGATTTTTGACAGTAGACCTGGGGACAGGATGGGGACCCAAGTCGATCGGCCACCAATCTGGGGGTCATAAGAGGGGGGCTTCTCCAAAGAGCATTATCTCCGTTTTTCCCACGTTACACTGGAGGAAATTATTCTTCATCCAGTGCGATATGGCTCTCATCCCATTAGAGAAGGTCAGTTGGACCGCTGAGGTGAATTTATCAAAAGGAAAGAGTAGCTGGGTATCGTCGGCATAAGATATGGGGATGAACCCATGTGTTCTCAAGAGGTTGGCCAAGGGAGCAATATAGATGTTAAATAATGTAGGGCTCAAACAAGAGCCCTGAGGTACTCCCTTGGTCAGATCTATAGGAGCCGAACGATACGGGCCTAGGTTGACAATCTGGGAGCGATCAGACAGAAAGCTCCTCATCCATTGTAAGGCTGATTTTCTTAGCCCAACCTCTTCCAACCTTTTGATCAGAATACTATGGGAAACTGTGTCGAACGCTGCGGATAGGTCCAACAGCACCAGAATCATAGAGTGGCCTTTATCTAGGGTCATCCTGATGTTGTCTGTGACCACTAGTAATGCTGATTCGGTGCTGTATTTGGGCCTAAAGCCAGACTGAGAGGGGTCTAGACATTCTGTCAGTTCGACATAGTTGGAAAGATGGGTATTGACGTGTTTTTCCATTAATTTGCTCAGGAACGGGAGGAGTGAAATAGGACGAAGGTTAGAAAGATCCGTCCAAGATGTTTTAGTATTTTTACGAATAGGTCTAACCTGAGCAACCTTCCACTCCAGCGGTACATGTCCCTCCATTAGAGAGAGATTAATAAGAGATTGTATCGAGGGAGACAGGTGTTTAGCCAAAGACGGAATGACTTTAGCTGGAATCTGGTCAGAAGGGGACCGCCACAATTAAACCTTGCCTACGATCCATATTTGGTATTACTTTATCCCACACTCCAGGAATCTGAGCATATGGAATGTTTTGTGCATCTAACTTGTAGGAGTACTTGAGTGGAAATTTCTTTGGTACTGCTGTGCTGCCTTTGCGTGAAGCATTGACAGCTACCATAATCTCGCCGTCTACTCTAGTTTTTGAATGAGTAACTGCAGCTACGGCGGCTGTGCGTACAGCCCCCTTTGCGGCTTCATCAGCCAATGAATTCCCTTCAACGTGAACGCCATCACGCTGATGACTCAGTGTATGTATCACGTGAGCCCTTGGTAGTTCATTTCTCAACTCCACTACCTGTTCCCATAGCATTTTATGCTTAATTGTGCCACCTTTTGCATCTTTGAACCCGTTTTGTTCCCAATGATGTAGATATTCATTGTACGACTGTACACAGTAAAAGGAATCACACACAATTAGTGTGGGGAATTCGTGTTCCGTGGTTACAAGTGCCAGTATCAGTGCTTTTAACTCTGCCAACTGAGCCGTGCAGTCTCCTAGAGATTGCGTTTTAGTGCAACTCGGATGGAACTTTCCATCGTGCATGCGACCGTTAACAATCGCACACGCTGCGCTGTAAGCTTGCTTACTCCCTATGGCTGGTTGAGCAGAACCGTCAGTGTAAATAATATATTCATACTGATCTAGAGGCAAAATTTCAATTGGTAGAGGATATTCTTGTTCGTATTGCAGGAATGCCTGTGTTTTCAAACTTGGGTCAAATCTGTATTCAACATCCGTTGCAGTAAGAGAATTAGCCCATTGTATCCATCTGGGATGTAAGGCTTTCACATTTGGAATGCTAGCTTTTGTAACAGCTTCTAAAGCTGGTACTGGGGTCACGACAATTATGCGTTTAGCCTGAGCCAGAGCTCTTTCTCTTGCTACAGCGGTCTGTACTGCTGTCAGGATTTTGTCTGTTGAAGTGAAACGCATTTCTGCGTTTGTATACAGGTGTGATTTGTATGCGATTGGTACTGTTTCACCTTCATTAAAAGTTGAATAAGTGTACCCGCATTGACCCGCTATGACTCGGATCACTAAGTTCTGTGCGTTTACGCGTGTCTGTAAATGTTTAGAAGCTATCATGTCTTCCTGTAGTGAACGTAGGATGTTTGTATGTTCCTGTGTCCATTGTCTGATTGAACAATCAGGTTTTATTAAGTCGTAGAAAGGTTTTACTCTTTCTGCGTAATCCAAAATGTATGTTCGACCAAAATTTAGGAATCCCAGAATTGATTGTAAATTTTTTAATGATTTTGGAGGTTGGAGCAGCGCACACTTTTCTAAAAAGTTAACTGCTACGCTTTTCCCTTCACTTGATTGCTCGTATCCTAAAATAGGACACTGAGGTGGGCAATTTTTGATTTTTTAAAGTTAAATTTATAGCCCTCAGAGGCGAATCCCATAATAATGGTGCTCACCCTGGTCAAGTGCCTCTTTAAGTCATCGTCCGTCAGATAAATGTCATCCACATAGGACAATGCTTCTTCATACAAATTTTGGAGTAACTCTGTTACCCTTGCTGAAAATACCCCAGGGCTATTTTTATACCCTTGGGCTAGTCGACAAAATTGTCGCTGGGACCCTAACGCACTGAATGCGGTCAGATACCTGCTTTCAGGGGCTATATTTTGGCAGAAAAATCCATTTGAGATATCTAGTGTTGTATTTTTTGAGCACAATGTTATTCATTAATGCGGCACTGTGTGCATTTTGAACTGCAAATGTCTTTGTGCAAGTGTTTAAATGTTGGTAATCCAAAACTAAACGATATGTGTTGTCAGGTTTCTTTACGGGAAACAAAGGATTGTTCATAGGTGATGTGCAATTTTCAATCACCCCCTGGTATTCAAGTTGATCAAGGATCTCCCTGACTTGTCTTTTAGCTGCCTGCTTTATAGGGTATTGCCTTTGAGCATTTGGGGAAACTTTTAACGGGATCACGTGGTGGGTTGAATCCTCATCCCAACCAACATGATTTTTGTACAATGCTGGAGCTAGGGCAACCGCCCACTCCTGCGCATATGCATGTTTAAGATGTATGGGAACGAGGTGGGAAAAGGCTGGAAAAATTATAGTTTCTCCCCTAGGGCACTCCATGACGAATGCTGGCGGCCAGTCTTGTTCTGCTAATAGAATGTCATACCCAGATGACAGATTTTTCCAAAAGAGACCTTTAACTTTTCTGGGCTTGTCCCCCTCCATCCAGAGTGTTATCTCATGTAACTTATGTGGGACACTTACCCGAGTATCAGGTGTTTCCACCGTGATATACTCACTCAACTCCACTGTCACCAGAAATTCCTTCAGGTTCTGGTGAGCTATCGTTACTTCTGCCGCGCTGTCTAGCATCGTCAGAGCCCATTCCCCGTTCAGAAGCTGTGTCCTCAGAATTCTAGGCATGTCTGATCTTGAGACCTGCTACCTTCTTCTTTTTGAACTGAGGTTTCTGTTTCTGTTTATCCTCTTTTTTAGGTGTGTAATCCGCAGCGCGTTGCGTGTCTCTGGACTTTGTACATTCCTCTAGTCTATGTTCTGACCGTCCTTCCCTCTCGGAGTTTCTTGACGAACCCTGAAAGGAACGAGAGGAACGTCTATCAGTATCCTGATACCTGTCAGGTTTTTTAATATTATTCCTATTCCTGAGGTTATACCTCCTTTCAGAGGGCTCCTGTTGAGGAGACCTACCTCTGGATTGAGATCTGCTGTCTTTAGACATTTGTTTTTTTTTATTTTCCCACTTCTTTTTAGAAGAAGTAGGTGTCTGCTTTGTAGTGTCCTTTTCAGGACTGCCCACTAGTTGTGGTTTTAATGCTTTCCCACCTAGACTGTCTCTGCCTAATTCTGCATATGCAGTTTCAATTATTTTGGGTAGTTCGTGTTGATGATCCTCTGGACTGAACTCCCTTAGGCGTTGGCGGATTGCCACTGAAGCTGCTTCCCCCTTAATGTTAGCTAGTATTATGGCTGATACCTGGTCAAAGTTATTTAGTAACTTCATCCCTAAGTTAAGGGCAGGCTCTGCTCCGTATTCATTTTGTATCTGTCTCAATACGTCCGGTATTACTGCTAAGGACAGGATACCATGTGTTCTGGTATATATGGCAGCAAAGACTGAACCCCAAGAGGTGCAGTCCTCTACTTGTGGTGTGATCCCCATGGGCAAGCAGATTGTTAGAATTCTGTGTTTTTCATAGGTGGTAGTATTCGGGAATACTGCCTCAAGCTGAGTTATTTTCTGAGCTATCCAGAATGGGATTTGTTCGCGTTTTGCTGGCATTTTGCCCATTACTGCGTGTAATGTTTGAGGAGTAATTTTATTTCCTGTACCCTGAACTGGAGTACTGTTTGCTGCACCAGCTGGTGCAGGTTGGATTGTTAAAGTCCTCATGACGAATTGTGTCAGGTTTCTGTAGATTTTAATTAAATCTCTGTGTTGTACGAGTAAGTCTGGCTGTGGCATTGTTCCAATGTCAGGATGCGGTGTGTAAGCCGCTAGTATTGGCCACGTGGCCCCGTCTCCTCCGAGCGGGTCTAATCTTACTCTTCCTCGTACGTGGGGTAGGGCGCCATTAAACCAGTAAAAATGTTCCTGGTAAGTGAGTGGAATCTCTATGTCCTCAAACGGGGCATATTCCCTTGGTGCATTCCCTCTCATATAGTAGTGAAATGTCTTTGTTATGGCATTTGCTGCTGGGAATGTAACCCATGAATAGAATACCTCTGTTTTGTTTGATTCGTGTGCCTCAATCACGAAAACTACCATGCCACCCGTGGCTGGTAAACCATTTTCTAATAGTCTTATGGTGACTGTCCTTCTGAATTTTGATGCAATCTGTATTGCATCCTCAGGATCCTCTTCTCCCTCTAAAACATTCAGGTCAGCTCTCTCATCCCCTGAACCAGTCATGTTTGGAGGAAGTGGTGTTCTCAGGGAACTTAAGATGAGATGTTATGCACAATTTAGGAACTAAATGTCCTTCAAGCTTGATTAACCAACAGCCAATAAATAGTATTTTCGTACTACTCAGCTGCGGCGGATTTTGTGCCCACCCACTCCAGAAATCTCTGGGGTTTTGTGAGTAGGTTCTCTGAGAATAGCACTACTGAACTACTCAGATTCTACTGTTAAATAAGTACCAAACCAACGTTGGTGGCGCCATGTCGTGTAGTTCCTATAGTACCCCTGCAGGACCTGCGCGTTTGGATAACATATACTGTGGGCTTGGTGGCAGACTGGCTCTGTGCACCCCCACCGTGTATGTTAGCCTGGTTTGCATTAGCTAGCTCACAGTGCCACTAGAATCTCCTCTTATCGGGGAGAGATTAGTTTCTGGCAACCTTAGATCATGACAACCCAAATTCCTCAGAATCGTGGAAACAATGTACTACCTTTCGCTCAGTCACTCGTGCTTACTTATTCGGTTTGTCTCAGAGAGTTACACAGAATAAACAGTCTGGGCGTTTCAATAAGTATTTATTGAACAGTTGTTATTCTAGTGTAAAATATATGTGCTGCAGTAACCAGCAAACAATAGCAGAGATATATTATCAGCAGTACGATAAAAGCAAAGGGATAGAACAGTTCTACCATATTGCAATAGTCATGAATACATACATGAATATAAAAAGCATTATGAAAGTGCGCGTACTCCTACGATGCCTAACTAGATGTACCTGAGTGTACCTAGCATATGTGTAGGTCTAAAATCCTAAGAGCCAAGAATCCTTCTAGGATTTAGTTGAACCCCCATACCTGAATAGAGAGAGTGTGGGACACCGTCCTGGTCTCCAGTTGGACACCCTGCAAGGGCTGTGTTAGACCGCTGTCAGCTGGAGCGACTGCATGCAGGAGCCTCAGCGTCTCTGGTCAGTGTGTCAGCATGGAAGTCTTGGTTCCCCTCTGTCTTACTGGGGTAAGATGTGGTATATTTATACCCTGAGGACTCTGGTTGCTTCGTATGGTTTGTATTGGCCATGTTAGACTTGAGGAAGACGTCAGGGGTGAACTTTGTACATACATATTATGCAGGTGGTGTATTCCTAGAGAGCCATGCATAATTGATGAGTACAGTGTGGGCCTGTGTTTGGGAAAAACCCTGCTGTATTCAAAACCACAGAATAGATAACGTTCAGCCCTCAGAGCTCGTTGTGTACTAGCGAGGACCAATGTAGGTGAAAGATCATGCCTATATAAGGAATCATGACTATAATAGGACATGTACAGTTATGACCATAATAGGGCATATGCGGCTTTGACCATAATAGGGCAAGTACGAATATGACCGTATTAGGGCAAATACGAATACGCCCATTTTAGGGCATGTATGAACGGGTCTACATTAGGGCCTCTATACGGGACATAACAATATTTCCACCTTTCAAGTAGTTTGAAGAGACTGGACACTGAATGCTGTCTTTTACAGCATTGAAAGAGTCTTCATAGCAGTTGTAGTCTCTCCAAGTAGTTCTGATTCAGCTTACCAAGGTTTGAATAGTTGCAGAAGAGCTAAATAGAAAAACTCTCTTTTATCTGCTGTCTGGCAACTACATTGTCTGTGGTTAATTAGATTTTCTTTGCTATGTCTTACCAAATAACTATTACATCCAACTACTGCATTCTTCCCTTCCTCCACATTTTCAGTTGCATTCCTTTGGAATCTGTGTGGTTGAAGTACTTCATATAAGCACATGTTGTCCAGGTGTTGACTTCTTCTAGGATAGTGCACATCCAACATATTTGATTTTACTATATCTCTGCTTTCAGGATCATATTCTGCTAGATACTGAATTTCTGGGAAAGACTTCAACACCCTATTTCGTGTGCTTGCAAGGCCTAGACTTATCCAAGCAATTCCCCTTGACTTTGAGAACAAACTGGCTGAGCTCAACCGATCACCACAATCATAGGAGGCCATCACCCTTTGAGAAAGCATTTTCTAGTTGAAGCTGTACAATTTTTAGGTAGAGTCTTTTCTGCAGAAATCTCCCCTCACATCTCCTTCATCTCTGTCTTCTCTGATTTTATCATGTATGAAGTGATGTACTGAGCAACAGCAATAGAGTTATCTGCAACAAATTGTAAATCGATATTTGCATTCCACATTTTTTGAAGCACAGGGTTGCAGTCCCTAATATATTTGGAGGCCTGTGTTTTTCTCAGGTTGTATGTGTTTTTTGGTGATTTCCTTGTCAATGAATGTCTGGCTGCAGACATAAAGCTGTTCACTCTCCCTTCAGAAATGGCAGGTTGTGGGAATCCAAATCTACATCTCGTGCAAAATGTTCCTTTGAATCTGTAATTTTGACTGCAGTACTTCCCATATCTATGCATTTGAAATCGCAAAACCTGTTGTCTCAAGTCCCTATCAATACCGTCTTTTGGAATGACACAAGTTGCATACTGTTGTATGAAAGACAAGACAGACTCATCACTGTCTGTTCCAAACTTCAGGGCATTTTTTATCCATAAAGGCATATGAATATTAGGAGCACCTCTTGCTTGGTATTCTTTTGCCAAAAGAAGTGAGTTAATTCACCAAGTGGAGGATTATTATTACTGCATGTGAAAGGCATCAACGCTTGGAATCTGTGATTAAAATATCTGCAAACATTAGCAGGATCCAAAGAGCATAGTTCTACAGTTATCTTTGCATTGATGTATTTAATATTAGAGTTTACTTCTTACAAAAATTCAAGTAGGTCATCCAATGCATACTCAGCACAACTAAGTATCAAAAAACAAAGTGGGTGCACCTAGATTTCTCAGCATACATTTCAGTTCTCCATGACGGCGATACCAATACTAATTAGTGCCACGTTGGCGCACCATCAAATTAATCAAGTTGTAGTCCAAGTTTTTGTCCTTCCCATGAATGTTGTCAATGAATTGCTTTGCAGAGAGAGTTTGAAGATTAGAGATATAATGTTGTTTTTTTTAACTTTCCTAACGTCCACTAACTCTTGCCATATTTCTTTGTTTGCTCTTAGTATGGACACCATTTACTAGAATAATAAGTGGCTCATCATAATCTCTCTGTACCCCTATAGTTTCAATATGCTTTTTGAAATCCAATGGCAAGTACACAACTCTACCTTCAAGACCTTTCTGTAACTCTGTTGCAGGTAACTTCCCTGTTTTTGGCTCCATACGGACAATAGCTTGGAATGTATGTATAGACTGTATTAGAATTGGTTGATAAACATTTACATTTTCAAGTTCTTGCGGGATTGAAACTAATTCTAATTTGTTATATACTGCTCTAGCTGGTGTTTTATTATTTCTTAACTTGTCAAAACAAGACTTGAATCTAATTAGCTGTGTACTCAAATCAAACCACTCTTCTACAAATAAATAAACAGTCAACTCCTGCCACTTATCTCTATTCTCTTGTTCAGTTTTTACATACACACCTACATTGCAAATTTAGGTTTTGTAGTGAGTGCGTCGAAAACAAATACAAACATGGTTTGGTTTCTTCAGAACAAACTGTACTAAACTTTGCATCTCATGAGCAAAGTTTTCAGTGCTAATTCCTGTATCCTGTTCCTCTACAACTCTAGTAATAAATTCTTCATTTTTCCTAGAGACCTGGACTAAAGAAATGAAACTGGATATCTTCACAAACTTTTTTTTAGCTCTGCTACTGTTCCATGCAGTAGACTTCTATTCATCAGACTTCTATTCATCTCTCCTAAAAATAAAGCATGAGTTTTTACACATTAAAGTCTCGTAACCAAATTTCACATTTTTGAAGTGGTGAACAGCTAACTTCCTGAAATGATGAAAGGTGCTTTGGCACACTTTCTTTGATAGACATGCTAGTGAATGTCCCTTTAAATTACTATACCTCCTTATCTTGCATAGATCTAATCCTTGCAAAATTGAAATTTTCAAACTTCTGCATGAAAACTCTCTTATGAAAGTTTTTAGTAAATCAATTGATTCCTGACGAACACTGAACATACTACTACAGTTCCATTTGTATACCTGGGCCTGTCTACACCTTCATTGGACCTCTTCAGCTATCACTTCCTCTATATTCCTAGGGACCATGTCCTCTTTTACAACAGGAGTACCATCTTTTAATTCATATGAACGACCAGCTAAATCAACTGAATGCACTAGGGTGCTTCCTTAGAAATAGCTTTCCTCATTAAAGTAAGTTCTGTGCTGGAGGTATGCTTCCATTTGCATTTAAAAATCTTGCAAACTTTTTTCTATAAATAAGCCTTTTTCTAAAAGTTATTTACTTCAAATACAGTACTGTTTTGTCTAGTGTCCTCATTCTATTCAATATTAAGATAGTTTCCTCTTCAAAGCAAATGCTTTCTCCATAATGTTCTCAATGTGTTGCTTTTGTTTAAATGTAGCACTACTCAGATTTCTTTATACGTTTTTACAAATTCTATATTGCTCTAGTCAGAAATATTTTATCTTGTAACTCCTTAATCTGTGTCTGTCTCCTTGATAAACTCCCTGTTTTCTTAGAACATTTCCTACTGTCAGAAACATGTACTCCTTCCTTTTTCCTGGCTGAACATCACATTCTATTTCTACTTAACACTTACTCTCATTCCGTATTTAGTGGGATATTTTTTTCAGGAACTGCTTAGTACGCTTACCAGTTTCTCTTTTTGTCTCTGGACATTCTCCACCTTATTTTCTTTTTCTTTTTCAGTTTGAAGCACGTAATTGTGATTTATCAGTTTCTTTCTTGTTCGAGTTTTGTTAAGCATTGTAAATCTTCTTCTTTTAAATAGAAACGGATTTCTAGAAAGGAAATAAAAATACTTTTACCTGTACAGAACATAGTATTAAATTAGCTATTTTTAGCAACCAACTAAGTACATAAGTAGTTTTTAGTTTCCAAAAGGTTGTAAAAGACTTCCAGTATATACTTATACACATGTGCTCGTGTATGCAGAATATTGTGTTACAGTTTGTCAGAGTATATTTCAGTATTTGAGGTTCAGTTAGCATTGGGTCAGTCTGTGTCTCTTGATGGGTTAGTATATTCTTCAGTGTATGCCTGGATGTGTAAATGTATGCATCACTGTCTACTTCGTTGTGTCAGAGTATGCATGAGTGAATACCTAGGCCCTTATTACGATGTTGGGCAGACACCGTTGCGGGATAAAAAACGCTCAACCATTGGTCGGCAGTTTCACATTCCTGATAGTGCGGTCGGAAACTTCAATTTTTCTATGGGAGCTTGCGCCATGGGCTGTAAATGCCTGCAGCACAAGCTCCCATTGAAAAATGGAAGTTTGCAAACATCCCTACACCATGTGGCAGGCACGGCATGTTGAGGCTGAGGGAGGGGTCCCTACTAGGGTCCCCCAAAGTCAGTTTCCGACTGCCAATCCATGTCAGAAAGGCCAACATGGATTGGCTGTCAGAAACTGACATCATAATCCTGACGGCAGAAATGCCATCCTTAAGGGATTATGGTGCCTTCCCGACTGACCGACGGGCTCTTTGAGCCAGTAGGAACCGCGTCAGATTCCCCTGTCGGTTTAAACTCGGTCTAAACCAGTGGTCGGAGGCTTTCCGCCCAACATCGTATTCGGGCCCCATGTTATGTAATTTTATGTAGGAGGATGCTAGTGAGTGTGTTAGTGTATGTATCAGTCTGTGAGTACACATGTGAAAGTATGCATCAGTCTATGCCTATGTGTGTCACTATATGTATACAAGTGTCATTACCTGTATTATTGTATAGATGACTGTGTGGCAGACTATGTCACTATATCCATGAGTGTCTGCTAAGATGTGGATGAGTATATGTAAGTGTATGCCTTGGTGTCCAACGGTATGCATCTCGAGTGAGTCAGGACTGACTTATATGTAGTAGAAGAGGACTTGATGGCTTAGAACATGTTTTAATTGTGATCACTGCCTACCAGGACAACAGCATACACACTCGTTACTGCAACAGGCCTTAAACATGTTTAAAGGCCTACTTGTCTAGATGGATAAGTTGTTAATGCCAGATCTACACTACATACCTAACTGAGTATGTAAGTTCCTGTAGGAGTATGTTTTTGGATATGTTAGTTAGAATGTGCAGTCATTCCTGCCTCTCTTACTTTCTCAATAATTCTGTAAAAGTATACGTAAGGTGCTGCATGGCTCACTTGCTGGCTGTATACGTTAGTTTAGGGGTATTTAACTGTGTGTGCAGCTGCCTCCTATACTGTTGGATATGTGAGAGCTGTATGTCTGTGAAAGTGGATGTTTAAGTGTCTCTGTCGATGTGTAACTAGGTGAACTAGTGCCGCTATCCTTTTATATGTTGGTATGTGTCTTGCAGTATAGGTCTAAGACTACATCTATAACTGGAGATAGCTGGGGATATGGGTCTGGTAGTGTTCATATAACAAAATAGACTTCAGAATTATGTCTTTTCTTTTAAACTCATAGCTCCCAGCCCAATAGACTACCTACAGCTTATCTCAGAAGAGACTTATATGTAATATAGGAGGACTGGATGTCTTAGCAACATGTTTTGATACTGAACTCAGTCTACTAGGACAACTGCATACACACACTCTACTGAAGTAGGCATGAAACATGTTGAATGGATGACTTGTTAGTGCCAGTTCCCCAGTACATATCTAACTAAGTGGGTAACTGTCTCTGAGTTTGTGTTATTGGATATGTAAGTAAGTATGTTGATGCATCACTGCCTCTCTTGGTTACTCTATGGATCTGTAAATGTGTATGTAAGGAGCTCCATAGATCCATTGTTGGCTGTGTTAGTTACAACTGGAGTATTTGACCGTCTACACAACTGTTTCCCATTCTGCTGGATACACAGCAGCTGTATATGTGTGTGAGTGAATCTTTAAGTGTCTCTGTCAATCTGTGATTAGGTGTATTAGTGGATGTATCCTTTTAGATGTAGGTATGTGACTTGCAGTATAGGTAGGAGGCTGCTTCTATAACTGGAAAATAAGTCTAGTAGTGTGCATATAACTAAATAAAACTAGAGAAACATCTCTTATCTTTCAAGGAAATACTTCCCTATCTAATAGCCTACCTACAACATATCTCAGAACTGACATACATGTAGTAGAAGAGGACCTGATGGCTTAGCAACATGTTTTAATTGTGATCTCAGCCAACTGGGACAACTGCATACACACTCTTTACTGCAGCAGGTCTGAAACATGTTTAAAGGCCTGCTTGTCTAGATGGATGAATTGTTAGTGCCAGATCCACACTACATACCTGAGTGTCAAGAGTCTTACTTGAAGTTTCCCAGATACTTCACAGGAGCAGAACGATGCCTTTACCCAATGCCACTCTGAGACCCCCTCCACGCTCCCAAAGAATATTTCTAGAGAGTATGAAGGAACTCCCAGGGGGGAAAGGGGTATGGGGACAGAGAAGAGACAGCCTCGTCCTCTTGTAAATAGGTGTCTTCAATAACAGGTTCTTATAATGTTCTTCCTTCGCAGTTATTATATATTGACTCTGTAAAACAAACAACAAATTACTACAAGTCTAATCATCCCCTATGACTCTATATATATATATCTTAGCCAACTTGACAATGTACCCCTAAGAGGCTGGGCTATTGCCTCTCTTCTTTTTAGGTAATGTAGTTCCAAAATATTTTATGATTTTAGAAGAAAAGTCTCCTCAATAGGTGGTATATTCCTTGAACTAATAGATTGATTGTTTAGTGTTTAAACCTTTTCGGTATATTATTTCTCAAATTATACCAGTAGACTCTACAGACTTTTCAGGTATAGGAATTCTCTCTCAAGTTTTTCTTTTTCTTTTTCTTTTATCTCTCAACAAGTACAGGAATGTAAACTGAATGCCCTTCTGGGAAGCGGGATACAGGTAAGTGCAATATAACTATTTACAATCTCTAAATCACTTTAATATCCCATGCGGGTACTTGCGTGACTGAACGGTTCAGGATTATAAGCATTGAGGTCTTCTGGCTCGAGAATTTCTTCTGGCGACAAGACGTGAGACTCGTGGTTTTCTTTTTTCTTCAGCCTTGAACCTCGTAATACTTCTTTGAAGACACAGAACTCCTCCTTCAGGCAAATGAGCACCCGACGAGTAGCGGAACACTAGCTACCGACGGGCATGCGCAACGAATCCTCTCTAGACTACACTGACTACTAACGCGCATGAACTCGGGGGCACAGCTGATCTCCTCAGGAAGCTTCAGTGAAGTGCGCAATGCTGAGGGTGCGCGCAAGCTTCACACTGCTCCTCGCACCTTCAGCTGGAGGACTGGTGTGCTAACCTCTCGTTAGCCGCCATCTTTGAGGACTGCCGTTTTACCAGCGCGGTCCAGGGCTGGTTCTCTTGTCTCTTCCGGGTGCTGAGGTGGCCCCTAACAACAGGCTGGGTAAGCGTTTATTCAGACCTAGATTCCTGACACTGAGTGTGTCAGTGCCTATAAGGGTGTGTTATCGGATACGTAAGTAAGCATGCTGGTTCATTCCTGCCTCATTTACTTACTCTATGGATCTGTAAACATATATGCAAGGAGCTGCATGGATCACCTGCTGGCTGTTTAAGTAAGTACAGGGGTATTTAAATGTGTGTGCAGCTGCCTTCTATACTGACCTAACTGAGTGGTATATGTGTAGATTGCTTACTGTCTGCATTAGTAACTCAGGGCAACTCTGAGTGGAAGTCACTCTATTACTGCTGTATAAATGACTGGTATACATTAGTGACTGGGTACATAAGTGCCTGTGTTTCTGTTTCAGTGAGTATTTCCTTGGTTGTAAAAAACTTGATTAGATCACTGTTCACTTTAGAGTTTCACAGTTTGTGCCATTACTGAATAAAAACTGTGAACACTTTCATTTTGTTAATCTTCACATATATTTATTCTGTTTTTCTAATCACTGTGCTACTAGTTATTGACTTTAAATAATGGAAAATGAAAATCCTTTGGCAAAACCGAGGTTAATATCTGGATTAATCTATTATTACTTTGCTTTTAAGTGTAAATCACTATTTGATTTTATTACTGTTTTATTTTAACGAATTTGCATAGTTTTTCTACTAATGTGTTGAACAATAGATATAGACAGTGTAGGAGGATATTAAAAAGAATAGACACAATATTGACTAGGAAAAACAATAGGATGAAACGCGGTGATTGTTAACATGAGTATCAAAAGAATACAAGCCTGAGGCAGATTCCACAGAGAGAGGTAAGAATTTTGAAATTTTGGGGACCAGGAATGAAAGCAGCCTAAAATGGGATTGAATGATTGGGGAGTGTGGCACACTTAGCACAATATGGAACATGGCATTTGCAAACACATAAGGAGACAACAGAAAGGGCAAGGCTATGGGCACATTTAAAAATAGTGGTAAGTAAGGAAAAAATAATGAATAAACGGAAACTGAGCAAGACTAGAAAAGCCAGACAGGCATGTAATGCAAACATTAAAGATAGGTTGAAGGACACAAGGGAAAAAGAAGGGTGATAAAAAAGGAGGGAAAAAAAGCATTAGTCCTGTCCAGAAAAAGTAAGAGTAGAGAAAAGAAACTTTGGGTCATTTTGAGTTTGGCAGATGGTGTCACGACCCCCTCATGCACCCTCTGTGTAGTGGGCCTAGTGTGCAGGGCTAGTGTTGCTTTACCTCTGTGGTGCTTTATGACTCGCCATTATACCATGACTGATGTTCCCCAAGACCTGTAAATCCATTGTGCTTGAGTCCCTGCAAGTGTCGGAAGCAATAGATTATCAGCACCTGCTGTTACAAGGGCCTTGGTGTTGTTTTTCATATGCAAATTTTAACGAAAAATGATACATTTGTTTCCTGTTATTCGGTTCCGATCAACAAGTGCACCTGCCCGTTCTGTAAGGTCAAAGTGTACTAACACATGTTTTCGCCAAGGTTCGAGAACCTTCCGGATGGCCATTTGCCCCACGTGCCACTAGTATCTAGCTACATTCGTTGAGTCTTCGAGATGGTATATAAACCCAGTCCAACCCACAATCATGGCTTTGCCTCACTCCCCGCGGAACAAGCTTTACCCTTCCCACTCACCTGAGGAATCCTTCCAGAACCAAGAAGCTCTTCAGTCTCCTTAAAGTGCATTTGAACGGTGTTTCCCATGGCATCCGCTCCCTCGATGTCTTCCTCCTACCTCCCTTATTCCTGCACTGCTACTCCGGACCCCCAGGGTATCCCGCAGTCAAGACTTTGAGATCTTCTTCAAACTTCAGACAAGTTGAAGAACTAGGCTAAGTACTTGATATCAGATTAGTGCACACTAATCCTCCTATAATAGTGAGCAGGACCAAATATCCACATATTCAAAGACTATAGACTTTTCCTCCATGCCCTCTCTGTGATTACTCCAGCGCTTCTTGTGTGTTTATCCTCCGGACTCTTCCTGCAACCTTTACGCTATAACTGTTAGTGCGCAAGGATTAAAGACTTGAGCTTCATTATTCTCTGATCAACAGTAGTGCTAGAGAAAGCACTCCAGAGTCTTTGATATATGTTTGAACCTTGTAACGAAATTTGTGCTCCGAGTTTAATTATTTGTGATTTTGGTTATTCTGCTCTCATGACAAGGTGCTGATGAAACCTGTAAGCATATGTCATTGAAGTCGATTTATGGTCACTGTATGTAGAGACCTGTTAGTGTAAGGATGGTAACGTCCTCCTCATGTTATTTCCAGTGCATTGTATCATCGCAAAACCAGAGGGTCTGGTCCAGTGCAAATGTAAAAGGTCTCAGAAGTGACAGATCCTGTTTAGCAGTGTCGCACAGTCGCAGAGCAGATCCAGTACCACAAGTCTCTCTTTTCTTATTTTATCATCCCAACCCCTCTTGCCCCAGGGCCACATTTTGTTTAAGGAGTTTCTGTTCCTTTTACGGGCTAGGCCATGAAGGAATAGGAGGTCCAGCATCGGCTCCAGTATTGTCTCTACAGTTGGGACCAGGTGCGTGCATGACAGAAGGGATACTTGGTCACAAACATGTTGGATGTCCGGTCCACCATATTACACTATAGACAACTGCACTTAATATACAATGGACAGAGTATCTTTTGCATTTTGAACCACCATGTCTCCAATATCCAAAAGAATGAGAACAAAATAATGTTTGGCATGGCAGGCACTGATTAGGAAGTTGGCACACTACAACAAAAAGAAGAGTTTTTTACGTAGACTGAGATGGACAGAATTATGGGACTCAGTACAATGTCGGGCGGATGGTCAACTACAGGCCATCGGTGGCTGTATGCTGGTGGTCAGAACTGAAATTGTTGGGAGAAAGACCTCTGTCTCCGACAGGATCTATGATCCTGTCGGGGCGGCCGTTGTAAATCATATTCCCTTAATGGCAGCAGTGCTGAGCAGGCACTCCCGTCAGGATTATGATTACTATTTCCCACAGCCTTTTCATGGCGGTCCTACTGCCATGAAAAGGCTGTGGGAAATAGTAATCATAATCTACACGCATGGATGTGCACATATTGTCCTTTTCCATTGCGGCATGTTCTGCAGCCCTTTACCTGGGCTGCAGCACAAGCCGCAATGGAAAAGGACAACTTCTGACCGCCACACCGGAGGTCCTATCATAATTTGCCAGTTGGAACTAACGCCTGCATATAGGGTGGTATTCCGACCACCGTGATGTATGGCGGTGGTCTCACCGCCTGGCATCATAATCAGGCTCCATGTATGAGGGACAGTGAGAAGAAAGTTCTGATCAAAGAAAGAAAGTTGGCCCAAGGAGTGAAATGAGAAAATAATAGAAAGTTTGAAGTATATGCACAACTGAAGGATATTTAAAGGAGTTTTTAAAGTTGATAGATAGAACTGCAATATTGAAAAGTACACAGCTATTAAGGAACTTCAGGACAGATGCTATGATTAGAGAAGATGGAAATGGTTTGAATGTCACAGAGAAAGTTGTTGCCTTCCATGGAAGAGAGAGACAGATCAGATCCAGCAATGAGTATGAATGAGATCAGTGAAGGAACAGCAGGAGAATGGTTGAAAGAGACAAAAGAAGGGTCAAGGTCACTGAAGAAAATTGATCAATGTTGGATCCAGGAGACAATAGTAGGAGCAGTTACAGAGGAAAAAAGCAAGACTGGTGAATGGGTAGTCAAATCTGGTGAAATAATGGAGAAAAAAAGCATTGGAGAAACGAAAAGACAGCAAGCATGGACAGTATTAACTATTTGCAATGGTAATGGCAATGCATGGTCATTAGTAGGATGAATGTCTAAACATCCACCAAAACAAATTTGGCTTGGAGATTTGGAAAGGAACGAAAACGAGATGTTTATCATCTCTACTTGAACCTGATTTGCTACAACATAAGCCTTATGAGTAAAAGATGTATGGAATGTATTACTTCTTTGGACATTGGTCTCAGTATTCACAAGGAGATACTATAATCCAAACTACATAGCAAACCTGCGTCTGGCAACTCAATACTGCAAACAAAGAGCAGTCATCTGTAGCATCAAATATGTGGCATTCCGGTAGGAGGGGACTATGGGCTATAAAAGATTGCAATGACAGTGAACTCGAAGGAGTAGGCAGCAGACTTTGAACAAGAAAGTACACAGGGTAATGCCTAATAATATATGCTTGCTTCTAAGTGAATTACCAGTTTTTGCAAATCACTCACACAGAGATCCGAGGTATGTAGTCAAAGGGAAAACTTAGCTAAACTAAACAATATTTTGACCAGCAAAGTTTTTTGGGGATTTCAGTAGTAACAGCTTGTAAAATAATCACCTTTCCCCAGCCCACAGAGAGCACAGGATAGTGTTCAGGTGCAAATCTTTAACTTTATTCCAGTAGATTCCTTAGGGCTCTATTATGAGTCTGGCAGTCCATGGACTGCCAGACTCCGCGCTAGTCCGATTGAATTTTGAGTGGGTCCGCCACCGCGTCCCCAAACAAGAGCTTTAGTGGATCTCTTACCCCGCGTGCTTTAACGCTGTTTGTACTGCCTCCGTGTTTGCCATATGCCGTGTACCCTTCATGGTCCATATTAACACAGTATTGGCAGGATACGAACAATTAATTAACTTCACCAATGAACACCCATCCAATATCGAGTGTCTATATTATACTTGCCCTATTTGCACGCCAAATGCACCAGAGTCCCATCAATTCCGACTCACGGATTTATTGAACTTTGAGGTACATGCACTGCGCATAGGACGTATATATGACGCACATATATTTCCCTTAGTACTGAGGGTTACAGATGTCGTCCTTAATGTCGTTTTAATGTTAACTCACATTACCCTACCCACACAGACCCTCCCAAAACTTAGCACTTGCTTTGCCTGCAAAAGTCCGTTTTATGTCAATGCATAAGTGCTATGTTTTTTGTGTTCTTTTCTTTTCTTTTCTTAGTGACAGGTACTATTGACCTGAACTTCATGAAGAAGGGTGAGTTAATAAATCACCCCATAAGGGTTGCCAATAATTCTGCTCAATCACTTTGACTCACAAGGTCCTGAAGAAAGCCCCCACCGACCCCTCCAGGGCGAGACTAGGGCTGAAACATGTCGACCTTTTTCTTGCACTTTAAACCTTCAGGCACTACAGAGTACTAATGACTCCATAGTAGTGCCCTTTTTCGTTTTTAGATTTGCCGGGACTGATCCTGAATAAAGTTACACCTTGAGAGAGCACTGAGCAATTTTAATTCACCTCACATCGATTTTATTCTCTGGACACTACTGATACAAACCAGTAGTCATACCTCCAGGTGGAGGTTAGCATCATCACTAACAAAAGACCCAATGATGACGATGCACTCACGGTCCTAAAGAGCGGAGAACCAAGATATACCGCTTTCAGTACTAGGACGTGTTTGAGGGTTTTTTTACTGGGTATCCACACCTGACCCTGGATTTTTCAGGTACAAGTGGTCCATTCCATTTTGATTATTTGATAATCTTGCTGCTTCATAATATCTTGCAATGTGAGTCTATATGACACCAGTTCAGACCTAGACCAAATGCGAAACCAATATTTTAGGGGAGCCAGTGCAATACAGTCCTCAACTTTGACTATACCTAAATTCGTCCTCAAAGCCAACATTGGCATACCAGGCTCCTGTTGTAATAAACGTCGAATTAAGTTGTTTTCAGTAGTTTGTATTTCTGTGCTTTTCTTGTAGCCCCAAACCTCAGTGCCATATGTACAAGAAGCCCTTGCTTTCATTTTGTAGGCTAGGATTGTTGACTTCACTGAATGTTTGCCCAATGAATTTGTGAACCTCAGGACCACTCCAGCTAGATGTGCCAATTAGATTGTACTTTTTGATTGCTGTTGGGACCACTTAAGTTTATCATCCAGTCGAATACCAAGATAATCGTAAGTGGATACTTGATTTAAAGGTGTTTTGTAAACCTTAAAAGTGGCTCTCAGTTTTTGCTTTTGGTTTAAAATCATGTATTTCACTTTATTAACGTTAATAGACAATTTCCTTGCTGTTCAAAAGGACTCAAAGCCTTCCAATATTGCATTGTCGGCAATGAGCAGAATTGGAATGTAGTCATTGCCTACTTTCGGTACATCCAAATGAAGGTTTTTCAGATCTGTGACAATGTCATATACGTAGCTGTTAAAAAGTGTCAGAGCTAAGACACAGCCCTGTTTAACACCTCACTTGATCGGTATTTAATTTATACATTCGCCTCTTGTGCTATATCTGATTCTTGTGGTGTTGCCAGAATGCAGAGCAATTAAGAGCTTCAAGATGTCATCAGGGAGGCACATTTTGTTTAAGATTACTCTGGCTCCTCCTGAACCCAGCTTGGTATGGTGTTATCGTATTCAAGTATTCCAGCCATTGATCTAAACGGGATAAAAGTAGTTTTCCGAATATTTTGCCCACGCCATCAAGTAATGAAATTGGCCGATAGTTAGTAACAAGGTCTCTCTGGCCTTTTTTTATGAATAGGCACCATTATTGATTTCCGCTATGAGTGTCGGACATCTCTTAGGGTCCAGATAGTATTAAAGGTTTGGGTTAAAACTAGAGACCAAAGAGTTAACTGGTTAAGAAAGACATCTGATGGAATTTTGGCCGGACCAGCCGCTTTATAAGGCTTTTGCGCCCTGATTTCTTGCTCGACTTCATTAAAAGTGAACTGATGCTTTTGCCCTCTTGTCATAGAATTTACTGGAAGTATACAAAATGTCGTTAACGGTCTGTGATATGGAGTCAACTTTTTCAAGCCTACATGATTGATGGATATCTGTCTGCTTTCTGAATGCCATTTCTGATCTCCACCTCTCTTGTTCCCAGAAGCACTTTGGTTGTCAGCTATTGGTAGATGACAGTGCGATGCTGGAGTAACAGGCCCATTGTACAGGGAATCAGCGTCATTTTTGTATAGCGTGCTGTAATGGTCTATCCAAATTTGAGGGCTAATGTTCAACTCCAGGTTCTTTGGAGGACCTCCACAGCCACTTCTAATGATTCCCCAAAATTTCTTTGCTTTTCGTGAAGATATTGCATCCAGCAGTTCTTGCCATAACTTATGCGAGTAATAGTTCTTTTTATATTTTAGGAACCCCTTATATTGTTTCCTTTTCTTTAGGAAGAGCTGTTCGTTCGCTTTGTCCACATGTCTGTTCTTTAGGACCAGAGACAATGATTTTTTCAGTTTTGTGCACTCCTCATCATACCAATCCCGACCATCCTGAAGAAATTTCACAGAAACACAATTAGTTGATGCTCTCTTTCCAGAGTTGTTGTACCAATAACTCCTCAAACTTGTTCATTTGAAACTGTTGTTGCTCCACATTATTCACTGGTGCATCTAATATCATGTTACGTAATGTTATCCATTTTGGACTAATAGTATCAATATCTATTTCCTTGCTATCTTGTAGCCTGATAATATTTTTCCTGTTTGAATTTAAAGTAATATTATTATGGCCTTTTGTAATTCGAGTAGAATTTGGCTTGTAAAGGCAAGGTCCCGGATGTTTCAAAAGCAAAAGCAGTGAATCGTGATCGCTTTCGAGCCTGCTAGTTACTCCCATATCAATAATAAGGTGCCAGGCTTCCATATTTACTGCTATATAATCAATAGTGCTTTGTCTGGTGCCAGCTTAATCAGTAGATTAGGGGGGTGGTCTGATTTGGTTCGACCATTGAGCGGACGCAGACCATCCTCTACCAGAACCTTAAAATTAATTCACTTTTCTTTGTTTTCTTACAGTGATATTTCTGTGGCAAGGGTATCTTCCAGGCTCTATCCTCTTTGATTAGTGATTCATCAAAGAACAATGGCTGCATCTTTGTGTTAACGTCCCTGCAAATGATTTTGCAGCCTGATCTTGATCTAGAGTAGACCGGACCTCCTCACATTGCATCATGGCAATGTATTGATGGTTTTTCTAAGCTTGATGTCAAAAGATGTTCCTTGAGGGACGCAAGATCAGATTTAATTTTGGCTCCGTCCCCTGGCGGAAAATATACATTTATAATTTCAATTGTCTATTTTTTATTTTCTAGGGATGTAATTTGCACAGTGTAATTTGTTTCAAAGTTTTCGAGAACAGAAGTTCTTATCCATGTAATGAGGCCTCCCTCTGGTCTTCCTTTTCTTTGTTTCATTGCTGGCAGATGATATGTTGAGTAACCATCTAGGTTAATCATGTCTACAGACCACGTGTCTTGAAAGCAGCAAATGTCCTGCTTTCTAATAAACGACAGCCACTCCTTGTCCTCTACCTTGGATTTTAAACCTGCTATATTCCAACTCAACATTTTCAAACACTCTTTTTGACCAGATTCCAGAACAAAAGTTCTGGGTTTATCCTACAGACATCCACCTCCTTGGTTTATTGAGGCAGAGGTTAATAACTGTCTTGGTGGTGGGTGAGGGAGTTGGTGATATAAGTTCTGAGCCAAGTTATTTACTATGCAGAACTTTAGATACGGTTGGTTAAGATGTTGAGAAAGAGTCATTATGGAGCTTAAGGCATTTTGCAACACGGAGGTTGTATTTTTAGTATGTTTACTTCTTCTCCCGGGACTATGTGGGATTAGTTTTTCCATAAATATGGACGGAGACAGGTCCTGTTCCAGGGGTGTTATGTTTATGCTACAGGTCTTTATTAGCATTTTATGGCTGAGGATATCCTTTGTTATCGTTGGATTTGACCAAGCTGTCTGAGTGGATTCTCTAGGGCTAAGCCTGTTTATTTGATCGAAACTGACCATCAGTAAATCATTTGATCTTATGTGCTGCATTCCAGGCAAGGAATTTACTAGATGCAAGATATTTCTTCTGTTTAGGAAGTCTTGGCTCCCTCTTGAGATATATTCCGGAGTAAATATGATTGTTGTCTGATCTTTGAAGCTGATTAAGGTGTCAACATTGCCAATGTTTTCAATGGGCCATTGAACAGTATTTTGCGTATTTCGCTTATAGCACTCATTCTCCTCCTTTGAGGTTCCAGTCCAAAGGTCCATATCTGTGTTCAATTGATTTCGTTGTGTATGTATAAGCAGATTTGGGTTATGGGTCAAAGAATTAGTTTGGTTTGTGTAATTTGTATGGTTTTCCCTACTTCACAAGGCATCTGGGCCTGGTTGCGCATGTTGAGGAATTGAGTTTGATAAAAACAGCTGTTTCGAGGTTCCATGAATGGCCTTTGTAAAATTAGATTCAATTTGATTCAGTGTTGGATTATTTTGTGCACTTAAACTTGAATGTGCTGCAATGCTAATCTGTCCAGGTAGTTTGGAGCTAAAAGTTGCTTCGGCTTGATTCGTAGTTTTACTTCCTGTCATGCCAGAGATGATGTATAGCTGCTCGGATTGTGGTAGAAAGTTACTATAAGCACATTGGTTTAATACATTTTTATAAGGCCACTGTGGTGAAATTTGGGCCGATGATTTGCCTTGCGGGTTAGTCGACACTTTGTTGGTTACTGATTCAATTAAATACTCCTCGTTTTCAAATTATTGGTTTTGCATTGGAAAGGTTATCCTGGATCCTGTTGGTATTCGTTTTATATGGGAGTGAAGTGTACAATCTTTTCGGCACAACAATCCTGGGTTTTGATTCACAAATGCACCATCAGTATCAAGTTTTACTCTAACAGGGACAGGGTTGGCTACATCACCTCCTTTTTCTTTCTTTTTGTCTTCTACTGCCACTACAGTCCCCAGTTGATGTGAATCTGCTCCTAGTATATATGGTTCAGAGGTGATGACGTGCTTCTGTTGTTTCAATTTATTTGTCTTTAATTTTGATCCCCCTTCTTGTACTTGGAATTCTCTTACTGCCTATTGGATTACTTTTTATTAATTTAGTTTTAGACCTCTTAATTCTAGTTTTTTCTTTGTTTCCAGGAGAGATATATGTTGCAGGCTCTTGTAGGTCGCTTAGTTTCTCCATTGAATTGCCAGGAGCCACGTGGGGTTTCGAGGGAATTGTAACCTTTTTCTTTTTTGCTCCAAGGGTCGTCTCTAAATTGGTATCAGGATTTTACTTGTAGAGGGATCTTCGGAGGTTGACTGGAAGTCAAGTGCCTTTTCTAGATGTTGTCTGCAAACCACAATCATGTTATTTATGACCGTTGGGACTTCCAGTAGTTTCTCTAGTATGGGAGCACAACTTTGGCACTCCATGGGTGCTTGAGTAGATTGTGCTCGTAGCTTTTCTTTTACTGTTTCCTCAATTAGCGCCATCCACTAATCAATATTGATTATTGTTGAAGTGAATTTCCTAGTAAGATGTAGTTGGGTATCAAGTTTTAAGGATTGTGGCATAATTGCATTTGCGATGGAGTCCAAAGTAGTGCACATGACCTTCATAATTCTTAGTATTGGTAGGTCTAGCTGGAACACGGTCTCGTTTTGCGCCTCATTACGATGGAAGTTCCCCGATTCTTCCCTTGCACTGATTTTTTCGTGATCGTCCAAGAGATTTAAATCATCTGAAGTGAAGCTATCTAATTGAAAGTCTCTCTTATTGCTATCAGAATTTCCTAAAATAGTGAGTTCTACATTTTTTCAGCTGTGCACTAGTTGATTCTGATTTTCCACTATAAAGCAATGAGTCCTTCGTGTCTTCTGTTTCTCTTGGATGGATAAAGTTTGGAGAGGAAGATAGCTGAGAGATTCTTCCATGATTTGTTTGTTGGTAATGGGGATGGAGATCAAAGTCACCCGAGCCTTTTACAGCCCTCTGTACAATTGGTAATGTTAATGGAGCTGTTGTTAGCATTGTAAAAGAGGTGGAAGGGAGCTTCTTTGATTGCAGCATTTCTGAGTTTTTACACACATTGTGGTCCTGGATACTCATCTCTGGACATAAGTTTTGAGTAAAATTCAAGTTGTAATTAGTCCAAAATGGATAACATTACGTAACATGATATTAGATGCACCAGTGAATAATGTGGAGCAACAACAGTTTTAGGAAGCATAATACTGGAACCTCTGTACACCAGATGCCAACTTTGGACACCTCACATACCAGAAATGTGAGGTGTCCAAAGTTGGCATCTGGTGTACAGAGGTTCCAGTATTATGCTTCCCTAAAATCCCTTGACAATCCTCTGTACTTATTGGTCTTATTCCAGTAGGCCAAAGATTTTGAGTTTCTACTGTACTTTCTTGTGCACTCATATAAATTTGGGCCGGCCCCTTAGGCACCTGTGTTAAAGAAACTGTACCTGTTTTAAAAATGGTTGCGAAAGTAGAATGCACATACCCCAGGACCTTTGGCGAGGTACCTGCAGACTCCTTATTTAGTAATTTGGCAGATGTATTCACAGCAGTAGTGATAGCTCTTGAACCCTGTTCAGAGTCAGTCATTGGCCTTCGTGGCCTTTAGTTTTCCTCTTGTCCCATACATTTTTACAGGTTTGTTCTTACTATATAAAATATGTATATATTTTTTGCTTCATTGCTTTACTTCACCAGTCAGACATGGTCACGGTCAGACACCGGTCAGACAGCGTTAGACGTCCAAATGTTGGTGGTTACTGGAGAAAATCTATCCATGCCATTGAGACTCTTTCCTCCTGCTTTCCTATGATCTAATTAGGTCACGAAATGTGAGTTACAAAGAATTCAATTATTCGAAGGAGTTGAAAATAGTTCAAAAGTTCAAAAATGTAAATAAACTTCTGAAAAAAGACGGAATATCAAGGGAATTCCGGTTATTCACGGTTTTTGTCAGGGCTGGAGCATACAAATTCTTTTGCAACTCCCTTTTGCAGTCTTTTAGGGAGCGAATAAACATCAAGCAGGTAGGACAAAGCAAAGCCAAAACAAAACACAACACAAAGGAAAGAGCGACAAGCAGAGAGGCGAGAAACTGAGCACTAAAAGCGGAAAGGCAAGGCAGAAGGACGGCCTGAGCTGAAGCTCGCCAAGCTACCCGCCAGCTGCACCCAGCCCTGACTGGGTCGCTTCCGCAAGAGCCCAGGCTCACACTTTGGCAGTCAGTAACTAATGCCGTTGCCACTTAAGCACAGTCCCTCAAGCGTTTTTACCTCTGTAGTGCCTGTAGTGCCTGCCCTCCGCCCACTCTGGAAGTCCCCTCAAAACCACCGCCGACACTCTGATACTCGAGTGCTTGTTAAACCCGGATACCCTATCTCCGAGTCTCAGCCTTCGATGAGGCTCCGATATGAACCTGCCGACTGCCAAACGAGGAACCCTCCCTTACCTTGCTCCTGCAGTCGCAGTGGCAGCAGTTGCGGCAGCTCCCCTTGGTTCGCTCCTTCTCCGTGCACCGAGCTCAAACGCCGGGCTCGAACGCTGAACTGGCTCAACTCGCTTCACTTCCGCTTCCAGATAAAATTTGTAAATAGCAATCTGGGGAAAAAATGCAAGTAAAAATATCAAAGATTTCTGTTTTTTCTGACATTTTCTTTTTGTAATTTAACAATTCATTTCTTTAGGGAAAACTCAAATGACCCCTCACTGGATTTGGAATTTTGTCTAGTTTGCAGATATGTATAGCTTTTTGGGTTCACCCATGCATTTCACATTTGTTTCTATCACACACTTAAAGTATGTAGAAACAACGAAAAAAAGAGGGAAATGCACTACCACTTAGAAAAATGCAAATACTGTGCTTTACAAAAATAATCGTTTTTTTTATAACTCTCCTTGTCCCTCAAAGCTAGGAGGGTGGTGATTTTAGCACAGCAAACCTTTTGTTGATGACATTTTTAGGAAAAAATATAATTCGTGCACAACACTTTTCCCTGTTTACAACAAAAACAAAGCTGTAATTTGGCTATTGTCTAGATTTCCTACAGGGGAATCCACAAGCCCTGGATACCTTTAGAAACCTCAATCTGTGGGAAAAAGGGTGTAATTTTGGCCTTGAAGCCTTTTGTGGGATAAAGTTATCACAACATAAAAAAGGCTCAGCAGTGGTGTGGAAAAGCCTCAGCTGCTAAGGGGTTAAAGAGGATATTGTTGTTTGTAGATATATTGGTTATAATAAATGAGTTGGAGGCTAGTTTAAGTTATTTCCATTAGTGTAACTCGTACATGGGAATGCTTGATTAACTATTGATATGTGTGTTAGGGTTTGTAATTGGAGAGTCCATTTTAGTGATAATGTATTTGTAAAGGTAGGGGCATATTAGCAAGCATCCACGTCAATTATCGCCGTTTAGCGGCAGGAAACTGCCGCTAAAACGGCGATAATGGGCTTGCTAATATGCGTTATAGAATTCAATAGCAGCCCAGGTTAGATGTGCAGGACATCTAACCTGGGCTTCTATTGGAATTCCATAACGCATATTAGCAAGCCCATTATCGCCGTTTTAGCGGCAGTTTCCTGCTGCTAAAACGGCGATAATTTTAACGTGGGTCTTGCTAATATGCCCCGTAGTTATTTAATGTTATTTTTAAGATTGGACAGGAAATGTGTATTGTTTTATGTTTCATATTGTTTACTTTGGGTTTTCAAAAGAATATATGTTGGGATGTTTGTTTTTCAAATTTTGTATAATTTTCATTCGATGTTTCATTTTACTAGCTCTTTTAAAAAAAATGGATTTGTCATGGAAACATATTTTTAGATTGATTAATTTTTGCATTTTTGGAGGTGATTTACATTTTGGATTATGTGTTGTTTAGGAACGTCCAGATCAGAATTATCTCATCTTCAGAATCTTTAAGTACTTTCATTTATTTTAATATAGTTTGCAGTATTGATTGTGGCTTTATTATTATGATGTATTGTTATTATTATTAATAATATGTTGCAGAGGTGTTCAGAGGTGATATTTTTGTATGTAAAAGCAGATGATTTGTTTAATGTTTTATTTACTGAATATAAAAGGTGCTACAATGTTCAGATACTTTACAAATATTTATAGTTATGCTTATTTATATACATTTGTGTTTTCTTATTTTTTAAATATTGTTTTTAACTTGTGTGGTTTAACCAATGTATGTATTAAAATAGATTTTCTTTTTAAATTAATTATGAAATTTGTTATATTTTTGGGATATAGATCTATTCATGGTCCTATTTTTATTGCTAAGATTTTTTATGTTGATATTTAGTTAATGCGTTTTATTTTTTGTTAGTAACAGTTTTTTATTTCAATACATTTTTTGATTTTGTATTCAAACTATTTCGTAACAATATTCTTGCTGATAATATTGTCATTACATATACTGTATAGAAAATCAATATTTCTGGTATTAATACTTAGTCCCTAATTACAAGTCTGGTGGTACAAGGACTGCCAGACTCGTGGTGGCGCGGCGGTCTAGCCACCGCCGCACTTGCGGTCCGACTGCCCCATTACAACTCAGGCAGTTGGACCGGCATGGGACCGCCGCCAGGGAACCGCCGATCCCTGGCAGTGGTGTGGCGGTCTTAAGGTCGTAATATGCTTGGTGGGACCGCCGTGGTCCCACCAACCATATTACGAGTTTCCTCTCTGCCACGGTTTTCATGATGGTTCCACTGCAGGGCCTCCTGGTGCCTCATGCCATGTGGATGCACACAGGGGCGCACAACATGTGCCCCCCTGCGTGCATGCACACCAGTTCCTGCACGGCATGGCCTGAACAGATCATGCCGTGCAGGAACCTTGTGTGGCATTCCCATTGCGGTCCCTTTTTACTTTGAAAGAGACACAGCCGCAGGACCACCACGCCTTTTTCGAAGGCACCGCTGCCTTTGAAAGAGACGCAGCTGCAGGACCACCACGCCACCTGCGTGAAGACCACTTTTAAGTCGTAATCTGCCAGGCAGCAGTGAGTCTTGGCAGTAAGGGGGCGTGGTGGTGGCGGCCAGCCCACTCCCATACCACCAAAACTCATAATCAGGCCCTTAGACAAATATATTTTTGTATCACATATTTTTGTGTTTCATATTTTGATCTACAACCTCACCCTAGTGAGTTTGCAGTCTCAATTAATTATATCAATTAATTATATCTACTCTAGTTCGTAACTCTGTTAAGCACTCAGTCAAAAGGAATGACATACTTGCCAACTGACCCCTGGAATTCTCATTCCCGATGATGCCAAAACTCACACTGCCCACTAATACAAGAAGTTCTCTGCCTTACATACAAGTGATCTGCCTGCATTTTGTTCCGAAAAGTTGATAGTCCTCTAATCTTACCTTTATTCATGCTCGGACAGTGAATTAAATTGAACTATTATTCCCTGGACTACCAGATTCTCTCATTTATAAATCATCAACGTCTGCTGCATCTTTTTCTGGGACCATAACAACATACTCTCAACAGCCCTTCAGCAAAGGGAACTACAGGGTAGGAGGTCTGGAACAACAGTAACAATCAAGGTGGTGACACAAGTATTATATTTCTCGTGTTATAGTATTATATATCAATGTCCTTTTTTTAAACTTTTTTTTATTATTAATCCATGATAGTCACAATACATTACATTTATATAATCAATGGTATAAAAATAAACATCAACTACATTATCAATAAACATCCAAATGCTCTGGGTAAAACAGAAATAGTGGTTAACGAGTTCATCCTTTACAGTACATACGATATTATTTAAGCTCTAAAGTGCAAGGTGCAACATACAAAATATATAACAGTTCATTAAAGTGCAAATGCTCAAATCGGCCAGACGACACATCACTCATCCATATAAGAGAGCACCGGCCCCCAAATTTCCCTAACTAATTTCCTCTTTTGAACCCCTTTTAGTGCATATAAACTGTATTCTAAATTAAAAATGGTAAAAAATCTTGCCCTCCATAGTTCAAATGTCGGGGCATCTTTATGGAGCCACATTGAGGCAACACATAGCCTAGCTATGGCTGTAGCCAGCTGGTCGGATCCATCACTCTCCACTACCCCCAACAACACATGAATTGAATCTAGTTTTATTGGACCCCCCAGCAATTCCGCTAAGAAATTTTCTAATTGCACCCAGAAGTTACTTAAATATCCACATGGAAAAAAAATGTGCACAATATCCGCATCATCAGTACCACAGCGAAAACACTTGCCGTCGTTTACTCCGCCCCACTTTAGCAACCTGGCTGGGGTATAATAGAGGTTGAACACAGTCTTACAGTGTTGTGCACGAAGGTTAGCAGACATCAATAACCTCCCCGCTAATTCGATAGAATATTCCACCTGTATACCTTGACACCCAAGACTATTTTCCCACTTAATATTATGTCTGTCTACATCGCCAACCTTAGGGGTCCATTACGATGACTGGCGGATGCACCTCCGCGATGCTGGCGGTGGGAGTAAACGCTGTTTTCCGCCCGTGAGCAGCGGTGCCCCCGTCCGCCATATTACAATGGCCAAACACAGCCCATTGTCCGTCCGCCGCGGAGCAACTCGCACCGCAATCAAAACACGCCCGCGGCGGAGACAACCAATCCAGAGCCACCGCCGTACACAATGACGTCCCTCCCGCCGTACAAATTAGGATGCGCAAAACAGCCAGGCCCACTGCAGCGTAGAAACCGGCCATTCAGAGCATACGGAAGCACCACAGCGGAGCGCGAAATTGAGAACCGGAGCCGAACGCCATGGACCCGGCACTACACGTCTTCCCGGCACTGTACATGATCCACCTACAGCAAGCCGTGGACCGTCGCGGACGCCGACGCAGGTACGCCATCACACAACTCCGCAAACAAACACAATCCACAAATCCATGTCCGATGTAAGGTGCCTGCCCCCACCAGACACCCTTGTGGGGACAGGAACACAACCACAGGTGTAGCCACACATGTCCCACCTGCCACTAGTCCACCCCTCCACACCCCAGCCACCATGTCCGCAATCCTGAAATAATGCCCAGTTCACGTGACCGCAGCGTTGAATCCGCGAGTAAAAATGCACACAATGTAGTAGCCTGGGCTAGCGCAAGGCAGCGGCAGTGCCCAAAGTACACAGGGCAACACCTCCCCACTCCACACACTAGGCCCACCCACACCATGAAGGGACATGCCATGTGATCTCCCTGTGCCCCCACATGGCCAAAAAGCAGCCAGGTGAACACACACACTGCACCACACAACAAACAACTAGGGAGACAGCTTCATCAGGTGTGGCTGCAGAGCAACACACAGCGTACAAGCACTGGGCCAGGGGAAACCACATACCACAACAACACACACACACTGACAGGAAAATAGAACACCACACACAGAGCAACTGTCAACTGCATGACACAACACAACACAAACACTGCACACAGCCACATCAGTCACAACACATGCACAGGCAAAGATATCAACATGCTACAACAGCCAAACATCAGGGGGTGAACAACAGGCAAGGACAAGGCAACATCAACTCACAGCACTGCATGCACACCAAGCAGTGTGTGCACAACACACATGCCAGTTACAAACAGAGATTAGTGACACACCATGAACACACACAACAACAATCTAAACATCACACACACAACAACACACCCAGGAAGTCAATCAGTCCACAGCAAACACACATACTTCCAAGCCAACACACACAGATGCACAAGTCTGGGACACAAAAGTTGAAACAACATGATCAGAGGAAACAAGACATTGGCAATGTTGAAGTGGAAAATAGAGCATGTGTCACAGTAAACAATACCCACACAGTAACCCTTTCATTTAGCAAGGACACTGACAAGGCAGACAACAGGAGTAAATATCTTATTTTTATTAACATTTTACACTGTCATGCAGCAAAAGTCAGACAAGAGCAAGGCCAGTGGCCAGTTCAAAGTTCAGGTGAGGTACATGAGAAGCTGCACAGGCCAGGGGCAAACAGCAGTGAACAGCAAGGCCAGTGGCCAGATCACAGTGCAGGTGAGGTACATGAGAAGCTGCACAGGCAAGTCTAGGACATCAGTCGACAACAAGGCCAGTGGCCAGTCCAAAGTGCAGGTGAGGTACATGAGATCCTACACAGGCAAGGGGCAAACAGCAGTGAACAGCAAGGCCAGTGGCCAGTCCAAAGTGCAGGTGAGGTACATGAGATCCTGCACAGGCAAGGGACAAACAGCAGTGAACAACAAGGCCAGTGGCCAGGACACAGTGCAGGTGAGGTACATGAGAAGCTGCACAGGCCAGGGGCAAACAGCAGTGAACAACAAGGCCAGTGGCCAGTCCAAAGTGCAGGTGAGGTACATGAGAAGCTTCACAGGCAAGGGGCAAACAGCAGTGAACAACAAGGCCAGTGGCCAGTCCAAAGTGCAGGTGAGGTACATGAGAAGCTGCACAGGCAAGTCTAGGACATCAGTCGACAACAAGGCCAGTGGCCAGTCCAAAGTGCAGGTGAGGTACATGAGATCCTGCACAGGCAAGGGGCAAATAGCAGTGAACAGCAAAGCCAGTGGCCAGTCCAAAGTGCAGGTGAGGTACATGAGAAGCTGCACAGGCCAGGGGCAAACAGCAGTGAACAACAAGGCCAGTGGCCAGTCCAAAGTGCAGGTGAGGTACATGAGATCCTGCACAGGCAAGGGGCGAACAGCAGTGAACAACAAGGCCAGTGGCCAGGACACAGTGCAGGTGAGGTACATGAGAAGCTGCACAGGCAAGGGGCAAACAGCAGTGAACAGCAAGGCCAGTGGCCAGATCACAGTGCAGGTGAGGTACATGAGAAGCTGCACAGGCAAGGGGCAAACAGCAGTGAACAGCAAGGCCAGTGGCCAGGACACAGTGCAGAGTGAGTACATGACATCCAGCACTGGGAATGTGTGGTACAGTACCCTGCCATGGTCAGCAACACACTCAGGGCATCATAAATGGGCAGTCCATGGTACCACTGTGGGAGAGACATGTGTGTGAGGGTGACCAACTCTCAGACTTGGCTGGCAGTATGACTGGGAGGTGGCTGTCTGTCGGGGCCAAGTGGGGTACTGGCTAGGGGAGAGAGGGGCCCAGCTGGGGTAGAGCCCTCAGTGTTCTGTGAAGCCTGAGGGCTGCTAGGTCCAGGTGTGGTAGAGGCAGCAGTGGTTTGGGAAGCCGGAGGGCTGCTAGGACCAGGTGGGGGTGGCACGTGGAGGTGGACTCATGCTTGCACGAGACCCAGTGTGTGTGGGAGAAGTTGGAGGGGTTCCCTTCCGCTTCTTGGGGATTTGATATGGCTTCCCTGTCCTGGGATTAATGCCAAGTGGGGTGTATACAACAGGCACACTTGTCACAAAAGCTGGCTCATGTGCAGATGCTGGTCCCCCCTCTGGGGACGTGCTGGATTCTTTGGGATGCTTGGCCCCGGATTGCCTCTGCCCCTGCATCGCCTGTTTACCCGGTGTCCCCCCTACAGTGGCCTCCTTCCCCTGCTTCACAGGGCTCTGGATGGGAGTAGATGTTGTGGGTGAACTTGTCTTGGAGCTCTTCTTACGTGTACCCTTAGCAGGCACCTGTTTGTCACTGGGCACGGAAACTTTGTGCTTGTCTCTGCGAGATACTTTTGGGACAGGTGAGTCCTTGGCTGGGGTTGCCTCTGAGGCATGTGAGCCTGAGGCCTGCTCCTTGCCATCCTTGCCCTGGGTGTGGCCTGAAGTGCTTTTGCCTCTGCGCTCTGGTGTGGGTTTACCTTTCTGTGGGGATGATGTCTGCGGCCTGGACTGCTTGGGCTGCTGCTGCCGTGTGCTGCATGTGCTGTATCTGTCCCTTGATGTCTGTGGTGTGTGGTCACTATCATCAGATGCGGCCACTGGCAGGGTGGTGGGCCTAGGGACTGGAGCTGGACTATGGGATTGGGCAAGTTGAATGGCTGCTGTCACTGCAGAGGCCAGAGACTGTACAGTCCGGTGTAGCCCACCCACATCGGAATGCACACCCTCCATAAAAGCCACCACCTGTGCCAATTTTTTGTCATGGTCCAGGAAGGCATTGAGGAGAGCTGTCTGACCCACACACAGCTGGCGCAAAAGGTCCACAGACTCCGCACTGATGGCAGCAGGGGGACAGGGGCAGGGGCAGCGGTGCCTGGGATGAAGGACACTCTTCCCTTCCTCGTGGTGCGAACACGGGCAGCAAAAGTGGGAGCAGCAGGGAGGGTGGGCACTGAACGCTGTGTGGTGGACGAGGAGGCAGACTCCCGTTTCCTTCGGACAAAACCATAGATGCATCACCGCCGTCGCCAGATGACGTAGAGGTCTGCCTTTCTGGCAGGGACTCCTCTAGATGACTACGGTCCCCTCTGATGCGCTGGTGACATCCGTGTCACTATGCAGGTGAGCATCACCTGTGCCTGATGCCTCACCACTGGTGTCCGTCCCGTGTCCTTCCGTTCCCATGTGAGATGCTGCATGAGAGAGAGAGAGAGGATAAGTACATCTGCATCATGTCAACAAATATCTGCAAGTGAAGCATCACTAATGATGGACAATGATCCATGTTGGACAACACCATGGGCAGTAACATTGTGCAACCTCAATACAAACATATAAATTACCGTGGAATGATGAAAAAGTGTACAGAATCCACCCATGTGATGGACACACAGCCATTTAGCCTGTTGGTGGCTACGTCTAACAACACACACATATCCCTCTGTGCACACCTAGGGCCCTGAAGGGTTCAAAGATCCTACTCACAACATGTTGCCAACGTCACAACATGATCCAGCAGAAGGCACCAACACAAACACAGACCCCAACATAACCACACACAATGTCCATGGGCACATGCCATCCACCATGTCGTATCTTGGGGCACAACTACAGTTGCACATCGGTGTCAGATGTTTAGCCAGCACTAATCTGACGTCAGGCACTGCACACATTGAGAATGGCACACTCAGATCATGCACTCTGCTGGACCCTGACATGTGATGTCCGTGACGACACCAATGAAGATGGTACCAGAAGCCAAAAACTACAAATGTGAAGTCAAGGCCCATTACACCAATGACATGGGAAGGTACATGTAGGGAGAATGCATGACAACTGCACCCCACACTGCGGCCACTTACACACCATTGCATCAAACTAGCAACATCACAGCCCTGCACTGGCCCAGGCCTGGAGCACATGCTGGCAAACAACAACCAGAGTCACACTCACAGAATACTCACCACCAGCTTGCTGCTGATGCACCTTCAGACGTGCATCCAGGTCAGGCTGCGTCACTGCTAAAATGCGTCCCATTAGTGGTGTCATGCTGCGCCGCGCCAACCTGCCGGATCGAGGGATCAGCCCCAGTGTCATCTCTGCCACGTTCCTGCTTAGCCATGCGATGTCCTCCCACCTCTTGTGACAGTGGGAGCTCCGTCGTTTGGAGACACCCAGTGCACGCACCTTTGATGCAATGGCCCTCCACACGGCCTTGCGCTGGTTGACATTTAGCTGTAGACATGGGAGACAAGAGGGGGCAACATTCAGTGTAACCAACCACCATTCCCCAGTGCAGGACCATGACACTGACTCATCCCAAATTCTGCCATTACGTCAGCGGCGACAATACATCTGCTAATTGCAAACATCATCATGTGTGAAACACACATTAAGGCATGCAGGTATGAGGGTGGACACAGTACATGCCCATCTCCTGGCCATGCATGACGCCAGCAGAGAGCTAAATGTGTATGCTGACCACATCTAATGCAATATTCTGGGAATAACAAGACATGCATGACATCACTACATATGTGACTGGGAATACTCACTGTGCCCAACACTGCGCAGCCCACAAAGCACTTGCCCTGCAACTGCCACACTGTGTCATTGATGTCACATTGAGGGACATGACCTCACGAACGCAGACCCTCATCACAAGCCCTGTTGTGTGCAATCTACATCTCTGTAATGGCACATTGATGGAGACTCAAGAGGAAAAGCACATATGTGACACTCTGTACATTCAGTGTTGTGTCACTGTCAGATTGGGCAGTGAATGTGCAGGCCATTTGGGGTCACACAGAGGTCCAACGTGGGGCAGCTCATCCCGTACATGGAGTGACGATTTGGAAACACAAACAGTGCCAACACATGCTAGTATGTGCACATGCTGGTGGGGACGGAAGAGTCCGGGCACAATAATGTTTGAATGTACCGTGTCATAGGTGAATGACCAACAAGAGTGTCACCCTGGGGGATTCAGGTCCTGAGTATGGCGCAGGACTTGAGATGAGGCACATATATAGGTCTAAACAATGGCCTCACTACCCTCTGGACAGCAACACTAGCTAAGGCCACAGATGGGCCTGTGAAGGACATCAGGGACACATACAGACATGCAGACTGGCAATCACTATCCTGACTCGTGAAATGAAAAGGTGCAGCCTCACTGTATGTCTGACAAGACATCATACTTCCCTCTGATATGGATGTGCAGGCAGGGAAACCTGTTGAATAGGCCAAACACACCTTCCCCCTGGAAACAGCATGCTAGGCAGTGCCTGACCCGCACTCACACTCCCACGCACATACTGCAGCAGATCAACTTCATGTGTCCCCCACCCTGCACTCTCACTCACACTCTGAGTTACTCACCATGACATTAGGCGCACCAAAGAGCCTTGGATACTGGTTGAGCACCTCGTCCACCAGGAGCTCCAGTTCCTCGGTGGTGAAGGGAGTGGCACGGATCTTCTCAGTCCTCGCCATCACTGTGGGCAGGAGAGAGCAGCAGCGGCTGTTGGTGGTGAGGGGTCTCAGTCAGCAGTCCCTGGAGGCAGCAGCAGGTGAGGGGTCTTAGGCAGCAGTCCCTGGAGGCAGCAGCAGGTGAGGGGTCTCAGGCAGCAGTCCCTGGAGGCAGCAGCAGGTGAGGGGTCTCAGGCAGCAGTCCCTGGAGGCAGCAGCAGGTGAGGGGTCTCAGGCAGCAGGCTCAGTGAGCTGTGGCAATGTGTGGCTCCCTCACACACATATATAGCCCCCAGGGCTCGCTTTCTGTGGTTCTAAGCTGCTGCAATTGGTGTTCCAGGTCTGCCTCATTCAAAAACATCCAATGACCGCCTCCGCGGTGGCGGAGCACGCCTACCGCGATTTTCAAAGTTGCATCAGGCAACCGCGATTGCGCTTCCCATTGGCTGGAAGGGCATGGTCCATGGCGGTGACACACCGCAGGGGACAGGCATGCGGTACCGTGGTGGTGCATCTTATGAGTGCAGCCAATGACCGGCCCCGCGGTGGCGGAGCACGCCTACTGCTATTTTCAAAGTTGCATCAGGCAACCGCGATTGCGCTTCCCATTGGCTGGATGGGCATGCTCCATGGCGGTGACACACCGCTGGTGCCAGGCGGTAGTTCCCGCTATTCCTGAGCCATGCATTGCCATGAGTGACCAGGATCTGGGTGGCGGAGCATGCCATCCGCCATTAGCCATGTGTATTTGCCTAGCAATCCTGCCATGCTGTCTCGGGCCATGGCGGTGACACATCGCTGGTGCCAGGCGGTAGTTCCCGCTATTCCTGAGCCATGCATTGCCATGAGTGACCGGGATCTGGATGGCGGAGCATGCCATCCACCATTAGCCATGTGTATTTGCCTAGCAATCCTGCCATGCTGTCTCGGGCCATGGCGGTGACACACCGCTGGTGCCAGGCGGTAGTTCCCGCTATTCCTGAGCCATGCATTGCCATGAGTGACCGGGATCTGGGTGGCGGAGCATGCCATCCGCCATTAGCCATGTGTATTTGCCTAGCAATCCTGCCATGCTGTCTCGGGCCATGGCGGTGACACACCGCTGGTGCCAGGCGGTGGCTACGGCGAGGGTGCAGCATGACATTGTTGACTATGGGCGTGATGGTGTTCTTAGAGCATGTTCAATGCAGCAAAGGACACATCGTGTAGTGTCAATGTCATGGGTCATATCTGTACTTTGAACAGTGGTCACTTTCAATTAAACATGGAACTTGATTCAATTGAAATGAGCTATAGTTCGTAATGAGAGCCTATACTTCATATCTAACACCAAATGCAACACTGAAAGGACTAATGGGGCACATTACTCCTACACAATTTCATGTCTGACCCTAACATTTTGCCCAAAGTTCATGTCTCTCACCCCATTGCCAGCCAAATTTCGTATCTGAGCCAAATTTTCACACACATATTCATATTTCACACAATATGTCGCTACACAGTACATGATTGTACATAGATTTCAGCATTGTCTCCATTACTCACCACATATCCTGCTGGACCTCTCCGCCGCCTTCGACACTGTCTGCCACCGCACTCTACGCGCACGCCTCCACGACGCAGGGATCCGAGACAAGGCCCTGGAATGGGCCACCTCCTTCCTCGCCGGCAGAACCCAGAGAGTCCGCCTCCCACCATTCCGATCCGAAGCCTCCGAGATCATCTGCGGCGTACCCAGGGATCATCCCTCAGCCCAACACTGTTCAACATCTACATGGCCCCCTCGCACGCATCGCCAGACAGCACGACCTCAACATAATCTCCCTACGCCGACGACACTCAACTGATCCTCTCCCTCACCAAGGACCCCTCGCCACCAAATCCAACCTCCATGAAGGAATGAAGGCCGTCGCCGATTGGATGAAGATCAGCCGACTAAAGCTGAACACGGACAAGACAGAGGTCCTCATCCTCGGCTCCAACCCCTCAGCCTGGGACGACTCCTGGTGGCCAACGACACTGGGAGCAGCCCCGACACCCACCGACCACGCACGCAACCTGGGAGTCATCCTCGACTCAACGCTCTCCATGGCCAAGCAAGTCAACGCAGTCTCCTCCTCCTGCTTCAACACCTCTGCATGCTTCGCAAGATCTACAGGTGGATCCCGACAGATACAAGAAGAACAGTCACCCAGGCCCTCGTCAGTAGCAGACTTGACTATGGGAACGCCCTCTACGCGGGAGCCCCGGCCAAGCTCATCAAGCGACTGCAACGCATACAAAACGCCTCCGCACGCCTGATCCTCGACGTACCATGCCACAGCCACATCACCCCCCACCTGAGGAACCTGCACTGGCTCCCCATCGACAGGAGAATCTCCTTCAAACTCCTCATCCACGCACACAAGGCACTCCACAAGACTGGCCAAGCCTACCTCAACAGACGACTCTTCTTCTACGTCCCTAACCGCCAGCTCCGCTCCGCCGACCTCTCCCTCGCCACCGTCCCTCGCATTCGAAGAACAACCACCGGCGGCAGATCCTTCTCACACCTCGCCACCAAGACCTGGAACACCCTTCCAATAAGCCTACGACAGACCCAAGACCTGCTGACCTTCAGGAGGCTACTCAAGACCTGGCTGTTCGACCAGTAGCAGCACCCCCCCCTTTTTTCTCCCCAGCGCCTTGAGACCCTCGCGGGTAAGTAGTGCGCTCTACAAATTCTGTGATTGATTGATTGATTGATATGTCACACTGTAGTCTGTTTGTTATCACCTATTTCAGCATTCATGTAAGGTTATTGTTCGCTGTAGCAAAACCAAGAGTATATGTCCACATGGACATGTGTGTGCTACACACACTGAAGCTTGTAACATACATCACCGGCACACTTTGAAATATGTGCCTCCTTAATCATTTGGCCTGTCTGTATGCATTTGGGTATGTTTTGTCACCATATATGCAAAATGTCATCAGCATTACTTGTGTCATTGTGTAGGATATGTGCTCATGTTGGTCTGCCTGTCATATGTGAATTTGTCACATGTATAGTCCACAGCTGTGAGTATGTTGATATAGGATTTTATGTGTGTGGTGTGTTCCGTTGGTACTCACCAAGGACAGGTACATTGACCTTGTCCACATGAAGGTCGTTGGCTTGCTGAGGGACTGTAGCCAAATGTGGTGCTGGTGCTCACTGACTGGTAAGTTTGACATGGCATCTGTGACCAGTAGAAGGTGACCCACAATTGGCCAGGACAGTTCAGCATTGCGTGTGCTTTCATGTGCAGTAAGTGTGCAGTTTTTGTAGGGTGCACAATTAGGACACGTGTGCAGTGATATTAAACTGACATGTGTGGATAAGCCTGCTATGGTGTGGTAGCCTTTCGGGGCACAAGCTGGTCCTGCGCTGTGTGGGTGAACTGATGGTGCTGTTGACTCAAGCTAATGATGGCATCCAAGACAGGTGAGATATACCTTGATAGGGCTGGCTGTGACACCCATCTAACTCAGACTTTTGTTGTTCTAATGGTACCAGAGGCCAACAAGTGATGCACAGCCAGCATCTTCGTCTGCAGAGGAATGTTGAGAGTCCGCTTTGTTGTTCCTGACAGGCTGTGTGGTATGTGGCTCAGGATGCTTTAGATAGTCATCCTTTTGTACCTGTGTCGGCGGATGACATCCTCTGTTGTTATGTGCATGAGGCTGTTGTGTCTTCGGTATTTACTCAGTATATTCATGCGTTGACTTTTAGGTGTAGTGGTGTGGCTTTGTCCGGGTGGTGGTGTTGGTTGTTTCTGTGTCACTGTTGTGTGTCCAAGCAGCTGGAGTATTAGCTTCATGGCAAATGTATTACTTTAGTTGTGTGTCTGGGCAGTGCTAGCTTCATACTGCATGTCATAGTGCAACTTTAGTGCAGATTGACGTTTGTCTACAGTCCTTTTGGATCTCGTACCTTATCCACTTTATGTGTGCCTACATTGACAATCTGTGTGCTTGCTGGTGATATTGTGCAGTTGTGTTGTTGTGTCTTTATTCACATCAAGACTGCATATGCATATGGTGGTCATTATTAGTCATTGAGTGACTTTGAATTGTGTGTAATAGCATGTATGGCATGTCTACCGATGACAGTGGATATTGGCACAGGCTTGTGAATATGTCTGTGAGTGTCTCTAGACTTGTGTGTATTAGCATTGGCTCACATTCCATGCTGAGTCCTTCAGAAGTGGACAAATTGTGTAGTTCATGTGTCCCATGTCATGATTGCACAAGAATGTGTGGCACGTACAGCAGACATTTGAAAGCCAGCAGTGTTTCTGTTTCACACATGTCCTGTATCATTTACTGTCCCTGCTGTTTGCACCAGATTCCTAAATGTGACTATTACCATTCACAGACACAGTTTCCATGTTTGTTGTTCTCACTGTGGTAATACTGAAGAAGTGTAGTACAATGTATTCTCTATGTGTCACGACTGTTGACTTGCACTGTATGGTGCATTGTGATGCCATTCAATGTTTGCGCTGTGTGAATCAGAAGCTACGGAGTTGTGCACATCTCATGGTCTGTTTATTTATTTATTTATTTAAGGGTTTTATATAGCGCTAGCCAGACCCGAGGGTATCGGAGCGCTTTACAGCATTATCAATCATAAGATACATTAATATAGTAATATGCACAATGGGTCCTTACGCATCGTCTAATATCTTTGCTACAAGCACAGAGTCACTTGTGAGATAAGTTAACACTGTTGTATGTGTAATGTCTCAAGACGTTTCGAGTGGTGTCATCGTAGAAGGCACCATGTCTCTTGATAGGATTTGGTCATGGACGTGGGGTATGAATCCTTGTGAGCACTGAATCGCTTGTAAGAGATGTTAACACAGTTTTGTGTTCAGTGTCTCAGGTCGCTCCAAATGATCACGTCGTAGATAGCACCCTGTTTCCTGCCGGGGTTTGATCCGGGATGTTGGGGGTCGTTGAGGTAGTCTTGGGGGGAGTGAGGTAGAGGTCTAAGGTCAAAGTGACAGCGTGCTGATGTAGGCAGGCTTCAGCTGTTGGGTTGTGGCTAAAACTTCGGGAGAGATCTGTTGAGGAGGAGGTCTTTGAGCTGCCTTTTGAATTTTAAGTAGGAGGGGTTGGTCCTGATGTGTATTGGGATGGAGTTCCAGATTTTGGGCGCACTTCCTGCAAAGGATCGCGATGCGTTTTTTTGTTTGCGAGTTTTTGGAGGGATAAGGAGTAGAGTGTTGGTGCTCCTTAGGTTTCTTGACTGACCTGCCTTCTGGAGTTTGGAGGCCAGGTAGGCGGGTTTCCCTGTATGCAGCGCTTTGTGCGTGAGGCATGTGGTTCTGAAGTTGGCACGCATTTAGACTGGGAGCCATTTTAGTTCTCTGAGTGCCGGAGAGATGTGTTCATATTTCTTTACCCCTGTGACCATTCTCGCTGCTGCATTCAGGGTTGATCTGAGGGGCGCTAGGTGTGATTTTGCTGCTCCTGTGAGGGTTGCACTTCCGTAGTCTCGCAGCAATTATCCTCCTTGACTTAAGTGCCGCATTCGACACTGTAAATCATGATATACTAATACACCGACTTATCAACTTAGGAGTATCAGGAAAAGCCATCACCTGGATCAAATCCTTTTTAGCAGATCGTTCCTTTCAGGTTTTTGAAGGCAATACTACCTCCGCCAGCATGCCACTCAGTTGTGGTGTGGCTCAGGGCACGTCCCTGAGCCCCACACTTTTCAATGTATATATGAGCCCTCTAGCTGAGATTGTCCGCCCTTTCGGCATAAAAATCATTACTTATGCCGATGATACACAGCTAGTGGTGGCCCTTAACCAACTACATACATCCCCCAACAGTCTGAGTGGGTGTCTGGAGGAGGTAATCAAATGGATGACACTATCTTGTTTAAAACTGAACGGAGAAAAAACTGAGCTCATGCTCCTAGGGAACACCGCCAAGCTCAACATGAATGCACTGTGGCCCACCTGCCTCGGCCCGGCTCCAGAACCTAAAAACACTATCAAAAGTTTGGGCATCTGGCTGGACAATTCCCTCAACTTCAACCACCAAGCAGCTAAACTTTCAGCCACCTGTTATGGTCTACTAAGAATGCTACAAAAATCCTTCCCTTACTTCCCCGTCAGGCAAAACAAATCATGGTCCAAGGTCTCATTATCTCACGCCTGGACTTTGGGAACGCCCTCTATTTAGGAGCCCGTCAATCCACTTTGCGCAAACTTCAAGTCATCCAAAACTGCGCTGCTCGAACACTCCTTCAGATCCCCCGTCGACTCTCTATCAAACCTGGGCTAAAAAGCCTTCACTGGCTCCCAATCAGGGAAAGAATTGAATTCAAGGCCCTTTGCATCGCCCATAAGACCTTCTGGAAGAAGGGCCCAGCCATCAACCATTCTCTCATCTCCCCTTACCAGCCAAACAGACAGCTCCGCTCAGCATCCTCCTTTCTCGCCTCAGTGCCCAGGATCAAGAGAAGTAGATGCGGCGGCCGCTCGTTCGCCTATAACTCAGCGAAACTCTGGAATTCCCCCCCCTTCAGTTGCGGGCAGAACCCAACCTGCTATCCTTCCGCAAACTGTTAAAAAACTTTACTCTTTAAAAAAACTGTCTAGCCCAATCTATCCTCCTGCTCACGTTTTGTCTACAGCGCTAGGACGCCCTAGGGTAGCTACCGCGCTTTATAAGCTGTCTTTTCATTTCATTTCATTTCATTTCTTGACAGCACCAGGGATTGAGTGGCTTGTTTGAGATCGTTCAGCGGGATGAAGGGTTTTATTTTGTTTAGGAGTTTGAGGTTTAGGAAGGCGCTCTTTGCGGTGTTCTTGATGTGTTTGCTCATGTCTAATTTAGGGTCTAGAGTGATTCCCAGCGATTTTAATGAATCGGCTAGGGTGGGGTTATAGTTGAGAGCATCAATGGCTTTAAGCCATTCTGTGAATTGGGGGTTCTTCTCCTTGTTGGAGATGAGGAGGATTTCCGTCTTGTCTTGGTTCAGTTTGAGGTGATTGCGTGATAACCAGTGTTGGACTTCTCTAAGAGTGTCGTTCAGTCTCTGAATGTCTCCAATGGAGGAGGTTTCCAGATAGATCAGGGTATCATCAGCATAGAGGTGGAAGGGGATGTTGTTTTTTTGAGTATGGTGGTAAGGAGTTCCATATAGATGTTGAAGAGTTGAGGTGATAGTACTGATCCTTGGGGGACACCTCTGCCAACGGGGAGTAGGTCTGACGAGAAGTTTTTGATTTTTATTCTTTGGGTGCGCTTCTGTAGGAAGGAGGTGAACCACTGTAAGACCACCTCTTCCGCTCCAACCCTTTCTTGAAGTGCCTTAATGAGAAGTTTGTGGTTGACTGTGTCGAAGGCTGCCGATAGGTCCAGGAGTACGAGTAGGCAGCATTGGCCTGTATCGAGAGATTTGTGCATGTCGTCAATAACATTTAAGATCGCTGTCTCTGTGCTGCAGCCTTTTCTGAAACCCGATTGGTGGGGGTCAAGAAGGTTGGTGTTGTCCATGTGTTGAGTGAGTTGGAGAAGAACACATCTTTCCAGGATTTTTGCTAGGAGAGGGAGGTTGGAGACGGGTCTGAAGTTGTTCAGATCGTTTGAGTCGGAACCTGGTTTTTTGAGTAGAGGTGTGATTTGGCCGATTTTGAGGCAGTCAGGCATGACTCCAGTGCTTAGGGAGCTATTTATAATCTTGGTCCAGAGCGGGCTAGGGCGAGTTTTAGCTTTTTAGCCAGTTGGGTAGGTATGGGATCCAGGGCGTGTGCTGAGGGTTTAGAGCTGGAAATCATTTTGATGACCTCTGCTTCCGAGATGGGATTGAAGGATTTCCATAGGTTTAGGGGGTGCTTGGGTGTGGGATCTTTTGGCCCCGTGGGCGGTTTACTGTCGGGGGACTGCACTGCGCATCCAGGGAGAGTTCTATCTTGGTGATTTTGTCATCAAAGAAATCGGCAAAGTTATCGCACAAGATTTTGGAGGCCACCGCTGGTGACGATGGGGACTTGGAAGTTTGCTGCCTAATGAGATTGAATAGTTCTTTGGGCCTGTTCTTTGCATTACCAAGGGCTTTGCAGAAGAAGGACGTTTTTGCGTTCTTTATGTGTTTATTATATTTTGGGTGTGCTGATTTGAGTCTGACTCGTAGGGCTGTGGACGGGTTGTTTCTCCAGAGTCTTTCTGCCGCTCTAAGTTCTCTTCTTTCTGCGTTTATGGCTGTGTTGTACCACGATCTGGATGGTATGCTCCTTACTCTTTTTAGTTTCAGGGGGGCTATTTGGTCCATAATGGAAGTCATAGTGGTGTTGTAGTGAGAGGTGAGTTCTGTTGTTGAGAGCTCATCAGTGTGGATTGGGAGGAGGGAGTTTACCCTTTCCTCCAGGTCAGCGAGGGGAATCTGACTTAGGTTTCTTGCCGAGCGGGGAGGGTTTTTTGTATGGGGCTGGTGTTGGATCGTTTGGCTGATGTGGAATAGAATGACATGGTGATCCGACCAGTCAACAGGCAAGGTATGGTCGATGGAGACTGTGTCAGCTTGAGCGATAATGGCATCCAGGGTTGAGCCTTTGTTGTGAGTTTTCTCTGTGCCATGCTGGGAGAGGTTGTTGTTGCTTAGGAGATCATTTAGGGTTTTGATTAGCAAGTTGCTCTCCTCATTCCAGTGTAGATTGAGGTCTCCTAGAATTATGTTGTTGGAGTCGCGGAGTGAGCATTGAGTTATCAGGTCAGAGAAGTGTTCTCGGAATGAGGCGGTGTTTCCTGGTGGGCGGTAGATGAGATGGCAGAGTAAGGATTTGTTGTCCCTTGACTTAATGGTGACTGTAAGGCATTCGAAAGAGTTATAATTGAGGGCGTACGTTTCCGTCACAGGGATGTGGTTTTTGTGAATGATTGCGACACCTCCTCCACGTTGGATTTTTCTGTCTTTGTGGATGATTGTGAAGCCCGGGGGCACCAGCATGTCCATAGTTGGGGGAGAGAACTCGTTTAGCCATGTTTCGGTAATGAACGTGATATCTATGTCATGGGTGAGGATGGTCTCTGCCAGTTCTGTTGCATGTTTGGTGGCCGATCTACAGTTAATGAGCATGCAGTTCGTATTGGCTGCCTCATTTTCGTTGTTTATCGTTGAGGGGGCCCTGGGGAGGTTAGCGAGGGAGGCATGGGGTCTTGGGAGTCTGGGGAGGGGGTGGTCTCTTCCCATTCCCGTGATGACCTGGATCTGGAGCTAGGGGCAATGACTGACTGACTGAAAATATTTGTAAAGCGCACTACTGCCGAGGCGTCTTGGCGCTGGGTGATGTGCAACAACAGTGGCCATCAAGTTCAGGGTTGGGAAAAGAGCCATGTTTTAATTTCCCTCCTGAAGACCGATCTGTTTGGCAGAAATCTCAGGTGTGTGGGAAGAGAATTCCAAAGTTTGGATGCTAGGAAAGAAAAGCGTTTACCTCCACACCTTACTCTCTTTATCTTTGGAAGTTGTACTAAACCAAGGGAGGCTGATCTTAAAGATCGAGACGGTACATATCGAGAAAACAAGGTTTGTACGTCCTTGGATCCTCCACCAAACAAGGCTTTGTGCACCATGCATAAGGTCTTAAAATCAACACGTCGCCGTACTGGGAGCCAGTGAAGTTGTTTTATGCTGGTCGATGTAGGGTGGTGTTTAGGTAGATTGAGTAGTAATCTAGCTGCCGCGTTCTGAATTGACTGCAGTTTGGAAAATTGAGCAGCATTTGCTCCTAGGTAGAGAGCATTACAGTAGTCAATTCTGGATAGAATCGTGGCTACTACCACTGTTTTCCTCAAGGAAAGCGGAATAAAAGGAAGAATCTTCCTCAGACCTTTCAGCATAAAGAAGCAAGCTGATGAGACTTGGTTGGTCTGGGGAGCCCAGGAAAGATCTTTATCTACCAGAAGACCGAGGTTCCTGACTTTTTTGACCGGAGCCAGACAGGTACCGGCTCCATTTGGTCACCATAATTGGTTCCAGACCGAGATTTTCTGGCCAAACTCAATCACCTCGGTTTTATCTACGTTAAGCTTTAAGAAATTAGCATTCATCCAGGTCATCAGAGCAGAGATACAATTACAGAATTGGGCTGCCATAGCATTCACTGGCTGTGTTACCGACACTATAAGCTGCGTGTCATCAGCATAAGACACCAGCGTGAAGCCGTAACTTTTTATTAATCTAGCCAGAGGAGCTACATATATATTGAAAAGCGTAGGGGATAAGGCCGAGCCCTGTGGGACTCCACCGGGGAGTGTGAATTCCTCGGACTGATATCCATCCCAAAATACCACTTGTTCCCTAGACGATAGGAAGGAAGAGAGGAGGGCAAGAGCTGTGCCCTTGATACCTAAATCCTGTAGCCTTCGTATTAATACCGCATGGTTCACGGTATCGAAGGCTGCTGTTAAATCAAGCAGGACCAATGCGGCCCCTCCTCCTCCATCCATCACCTTACGTATTTCCTCTACTGCCATAACCAGTGCAGTCTCAGTAGAGTGTGATGATCTGAAACCATGTTGAGTAGTATCCAAGATGTTGTTGTTCTCTAGATATGATGTTAGTTGTGAGTTCATGGCCTTCTCGAGGATTTTAGCAGGTAGAGGCAGACAGGAGATAGGGCGATAGTTTTTCTCGTCTAAGGGATCCAGCTTGGGTTTTTTAAGGAGAGGGTGAATACAGGCTTTTTTCCAGATCGTTGGAAATACTCCCGATGAAATACTTTGGTTTAGTATGGGGGATAGTGGAATACTTATCTTAGCAATAGTGGTGGAAGTGTCGTACGAGGTGGCAAGATCCATCGCTTCACTTCTGGACATAGCGGCTCTTGTTCTTTTTGATCTCTGTGTCTGGTTCGGGAGAGGGGTTGTGGTCCAGCTGCGCCGTTGGGTCTTGCGAGGCCTTGTGTGATTGGTGTTGGTGGATGAGGGTGGCGGAAGTGGGTGTTGATTGGGCTTACGGGGAGTGGAGAGGTTCCGTATAATTTCGGTGAGGCCCCGTAATACCGTTTCTAGCTGGCTTTCTAGCAGGGCGAGGCGCTGAGTTGTCTCTGTGGGGGAGGGGGAGGGAGAGGCTGGGGAGGATCTTGCAGCTCTTATTCTTTTGGGACCCAGTGGCTGATTCCAGATGGGGGTGCTGGTCGGGTTAGATCTTTGAGTCATTGGAGGTCTTGCGAGATTTGTATCGGTAGCTGTGGGTGACGGGTATGGGTACTGGCAGGGCTCTAGGGGTTGGTTTTTGGTGTTTGAGTTGTCCCTTTGGGTAGTCTTGGAGACGGGGTGTGGAGGGTCTGGGCGCGGTTCGTGCAGCCATCTCTTGTGTGTCGGAGGAAGGAGAGAATTAGGAGTCGTTGGTTGCAAGCAAGTTTCGAAGGTTGTTTGTTGGGAGTGGTGGATTAATGAAGGAGGGGGTGGGTGTTGTTCAGAGGGGGGTTGGAGAGCTTTGTCTGTGGATAGGTTCCACTTGTTTGTGGAGGGGGGGTGGATTGAGTGCTATCTGGGAGGGGTATACGGAGGTGGGGCCGATGTTCATAGGGGGGGTTTGGCTTTCGTAGCCGGGGTCTGGGGTGGCGGTCTGTTAGGGGATAAGGAGTTAGACGGGCGGGGGCTTTGTAAATGTGAAGGGGCATTGCGGAGCGATGGGAAGAGGGAGTCGAATGCTTCTAGGTTGCCATTGTTAGCTTGGATCATGACTGTGCCGTTGGTGTAGATGGTCACAGAGGTGTTACTGCTACGTATAGGGCGGTTAGGGAGTGTGCCCATAAATTTGCAGCTGTGGGAGGTGTTAGTTGTTTTGGATATGTGTAGATGTGTTCTGATGGTGGAGTTCCAAATAGCAGGTCTTGTGGTATGGAAAATGAGGTCCATTTTCATCTGGCCTTTGGACGAGCAGTGGTATAGGTCTGCGAAAAGAGTTTCCGGGACTTGCTTGATCAGTCTGTGTTTGAGGTTTCTTTTCGCTTTTGGTGTGAGGTTTGGGGGGAAAATGATGGAGAAGGAGCTCAGGCCGTGAGGTATGGTGGGGCGGAGGGGGGATGTGGTGGGAGGTGACATTATGTCTAGGGTGGGGGAGGGTGGATGCCTCGAGTGGGTTCTGTCTGTTAGTCTGGGAGGGTACAACTAGGAGGAGTTGGGGGTAGTAACCCTTCTCTGTGTCTAGGTAAGATTAGGTAGGATTTGATAATCTGGGAATTGGCGGAGTGGGAATTGCCTCTCTGCTTGTCTTTGCCGTCTTCAGGAGGGGTCAAATAGCTAGGGTAGGTGGTGAGTAACTGCTTCTCCGACCTTCGGGTAGGTCAGGTAGGTGGGGGCGTTTCTGGTGAGTCCAGGGGGGCGTGTGCTATGCCTCCCGTTTTTGATTTCAGCGCTTGTGGAGTTGATTTCCCCCAGTTGCCAGGGAGGTAGGTGTGGTATGGTGTCTGGGGTTCCGTTTTCCTGGTTGATTTCCTTTAATTTGTTTTCCACAATTTCCCAAGTTGTTAGTTTTCTGCAGTTTCCAGATTTATTTTTCGCAGGGGGGATGTGGGAGAGGGTCCGATGGGTTAACAGATGTTTGGGTGATTGGTGTGGTAGGAGTCCGGTGTTCTGTTTTCCCAGTTGTTTTCCCCTAATTAGTTTACTAGAGTTTCCCAAATTGTTTGTTTTTTGCAATTTCTAGATTTATTTTCCGCAATTTGTGGGGAGGAGGGAGGTGTGGGAGAGGGTCCCATAGGTTTGCAGATGCTTCGGTGCTTAGGTGTGGGCGGCCTCCATCTTAGGGTCAGGCATCTGGTAGTTAGGATGAGATGGGGTGTGCTGCGCCTCTTGTTTCCATGGCCAGCACGACTGGGCTAGATTATTGTTGGATTCTTCACACTATTAAAGGGAGAGGGTAGGTGTGGGAGAGGGACCGCTGTGTTTTCCGACGTGTCTGCTATTTGTGGCGGGCGGCCGCCATTTTGGGTACAGGCTCCTGGTTCTGGTGATGTGAAGAGGTATGCTCTATTACTTGTTGATTCCCTCACCAGTTGGGGCCGAGTCTCGCGTCTCCCGTTGCTGGGCTTGCGGGGGAACTGGGAGTTGGCTGGTCCGGTGGATTTTCCCATTCGTTGGGGAGTTAGAGGCCGGTAGCCGCCATCTTGGGGCAGGTAGCCGCCATCTCTGGGACAGGCCCTAGGTTGTGGGGCCTCGATGTGTTGTGCAGCGCCTCTCGTTCTCTGAGGCCAGCGCGTCTGTGTGGGATGCTGTCAGGCTCGGAGGAGAGGAAAAGTCTAGAGGAGGTGGTGAGTGGAGTTTATTTAGGGGGATTGCTTATTCCAGTGGCAGTCTGATTGGGGGATTGGATTGACGCCATCTTAGGGTCAGGCATGCGGTAGTGCGTCTTGCGTCTCCCGTTGCTAGTGTTATGCGTCAGTAAAGATTCTTTGCAGAGCTCCCGGTTCCGGTGAGTAGACCCTTTCGTGTTAGTTTCTTGGGTACTCACCGGCGATGGTTTCTGCGTGGGGGGGGCTCTACGCCCCGTTACGTGTCCGCTGACTTCTGCGTTAGGTTCTGGGTTGGGTGGGGGGTCTTCGCCCCGTTCCGCGTCCGATGTCTTCTGCGTTGGATCCTGTTTGTGTTGGTCGTTAAGTGTCCTGTGCTTTTGGCGGCATTTGTGACTCTTTGCGGGTCCAAGTGTGGCTGATCTGAGTCTTCTGCTGTGGAGTCCACCCGGTTCCCGTCTTGTAGGCGGTCTGGGTTGAGGATCCGCAGCACGATTCCTGATCGCCTGCTTGGGGCTTGAATTCCGGTGAGTCCCCGTTGCAGTGGGGGGGTCGTGGGAGGGGGGGCCAGCAGGGATTAGGACGTTTCAGTGATCCCTGGACCCCGCAGCTCGATGCCGGACCTCCGCCCCTGCGGCCATCTTGTTCATAATCTGTTGCAATGACGTGTCCCCTTTCATCTCACCTAGGAGGCGACTCAATGTGTATTGTCCTGTCACCCTGCTGGCTAACATTGAGGATGATGACGTGATACGCAGATTCCGTCTGGACCGCACGAACATCCAAGACTTGTGTGCCATGTTGGATCCTCACCTGCGGGCTGGCAGTACATACCCAACAGCATTGACAACCGAAACAAAGGTGATGGCGGCACTGCATTTCCTGGTCAGTGGGTCATTCCAGGAGACAGTGGGCATTGCAGGGGGGATGTCTCAGCCCACCTTCAGCATGGTGCTAAGGGATTTCCTGTTGGCCATGATGCGATACAAGGACAAATACATCAGTTTTCCAAGGCGTGCGGCTTTGGCGGATGTAAAGGCGGATTTCGATGCCCTTGGCCACATCCCGAATGCTGTAGGTGCTATTGACTGCACACATGTTGGCTTGGTTCCACCACAGGCACGGGAACACATCTATCGGAATCGTAAACATTCCCATTCCATCAATGTGCAGGTGGTGTGCCAGGCCGATATGATCATATCGCATGTATGTGCCAGGTTTCCGGGCTCCGCACATGATTCATACATCCTGCACAACAGCATTGTGCCCCAGCTGATGGCCAATCTACTTCCGGAGTGGGCATGGATTGTGGGTGAGGAGGCAGAGTCAAGTTGTGTGGTGTGTGTGCCATGCTGTCCTCTGCCACAGTTGTATTACTGAATCGTTATGTTTATTTCACACCTAGGTGACTCTGCATATCCCAACAGACCATGGTTGCTGAGCCCACTACGCAATCCTAGGACACCGTCTGACGTCGGCTACAACAATGCCCATGGTAGAACACGTTGGGTGGTGGAGCGAACCTTGGTGTCCTAAAATCGAGATTTCGCTGCCTGGACCGGACCGGGAGGGGCACTCATGTACTCACCCAAGAAGGTGTGTCAGATAGTGGTAGCATGCTGCATGCTGCACAACTTGGCCTTACGGAAAGGAATACCCATGATCCTGGACGATGATGACCAGCCATGGCCCCCCCTGCGATCCCACATATGTCCAGTGACGAGGATAGTGGTGAGGAGGAAGGTGTCGACCAGCGTCAGCAGCTCATCAACCGCTACTTCACTTGAAGGTGGGTGACGATGTACAACTGGTCCATTGTCTGTTGATGTAGTTGTTTGGGTGGAGGTCTATGTGATCTTTGTGAGTGCATCCTGTTGTTGAGTCAGTGCTGGCTGCCTGTGTGTTGGATACAGGGTATGTAGGAACTGCTACAGGATGTCTCTGTTGGTACTGTTGCACATTTTTATGTGTGCATATTGTTGTACAGTGAGGACATGTGTTGTGTGATGGCTGTGATGCCACCACCTGACTAGTGACTTTTGTTCTGTTGTCTTTTGCTAGGTCCCTTCTGCCTCCCCTTGCCTACAGAGGATCCATGCTCCTGTGACATTGTAACCATGGTAAACATTGCACATACTGTGATAAACATGGAGCAGACTCAAATACATTGGTGCGTTATTGTTGTTTATTGTCAATGGGTATATGTGAGAGGGAAGTGGATATTTACATAAGTGTGAATGGTGAATCTATGAGTTGGCAGTGATGGTAGATGAGACAATCAAGTAGGCACCACATTGATGTGGTGACACAGTCCAACAGACGGATGCCATTTCCATGGCAGTGTGGGTAAGGACAGTGTTCCAAGTCAATGGCAGGGTGAAGAGTGTTGCCATCATGGCTGGCTCCTTGACTGGCGTTTGGCAGGTGCTTTGCCACAGGTGAGTCCCAAGTTTTTCTTTGGACGGCCCCTCCTTCTTTTGGCAGGGGGGCATCGTCTGCTAGGCCACTGGGGTCTGAGGAGTCACCCCTCTCCGTGCCCGCAGGGGTGGATGATGAACTGTCATCCTGCAGGACAACGGGGATAGGTGGAGGTGTGTGATGTGGCACTGGCCTATCCCTCAGTACCGCCACTAACTGGCCCATGAGGTCCACAATTTGTCCAATACGGTTGTCCATGGACCTCAGCAGACGTTGGAGCTCCAGGGCATCTTCGTGGGCCTGGCCCATTTGTGCCTGTGTTCGTTCATAGGCACCCACGACTCTGGTGATGTTAGCCAGGGCTTCGGTCACAGTGTCCGGTGTTGTTGGAGTCCCACTTGTCCTCCCACCTGCCCTGCTATCACTGGCCTGTTGCCTCACCACTCTAGCCACACGCCTGCCCTCCACAGTTGTTGGTGTTGGCTGGGCATCCTCTGTGGCTGGGCGAATGTTGCAGGCAAAGGTGGTAGTGGTGGTGGTGGTGGTGGCAGCACAGGTCGTTCCAGCAGGGGTCAGCGTTGTTGTTGTTGCTGATGGTGGGGGGGCAGTGGGGTCATGTGACCGGTTGTGCCCTGGCACACCAGATGGGCCGGCTTGGAGCTCCTCATCCAAAGAATCCAGGGACTCCGCATCCGAGTGTCCATGTTCCGGGGGTGGAGACTGGCTCTGCAAGTTGAGGTTGTTGTCCTCTGCAGTCAGTTGTTGGTCACCTGTGGAACAGAGGGTACATGGTCATTGACTTACAGCCATATGGCTTGCTGTGTTTGATGTCTCTTATTTACATGTTATGCAACACACAGTTATGTATTTCATGAGTTGAATGTCTGCACAGTGTTGTTCGTCATGACATGATGTGGAGGTACATACATCTTGTTCCATGGTGTGACAAGTCATTGGATGCCATGCCCAACTTGACACTCGTTGTATGGAACTGATGAGTTGTCATCTGACAACTGGCTGCCATGCAACTTGATGTGATGCATCGAGGATGATTACTCTTCATGACAGATGTTACATATGCACATGTACTACACATTGTCACATTGTTATCTCATGCATACCTTTGTACTGTTCTGTGCTTGTATTTATTTGCTGGACAGACCATGTCTTTTTATTGCTACTATGGTCCTTCATGCTCAGCACCCATGGAATTTGCACATAGCATTCTGTGCAGGGCATATTTGGTCCCTGATTTGCTTACACATGGGTTTAGTTGAGTCACAGTTCTGTTTCTGTCACAGTTACATACGCATCGCTGTCTGCATTCTATCAACTGGGATGTAATTGGAGTGTATTTTGTTGTGATGTGTGGCATTGTGTTGGCATTAGCTCAATGCTTTCGTTGAGGAATGGTGGGGTGCATGCACTGGCTGCTTACCTGTACAGTTGGCATCTTTTGGGTGGACTTTCTACCACATGCTTCTGGGTGGGAGGGAGTGCTCCTTCCTGCAGAGAGATGGGGCAGGGTGTGCCTGGTGGGAGTTGTAGTGCTGGCCTCCCTATTCCCAACACTCCTCCCTGGAAAGATGGCTACCTACCTGTTAGGTGAGGGTGTAGCACACAATGACTGCCACATGGTTGTGGGTGTGGGGAGTAGTCCATCCTGCTCAGCTGTGGGACAGGGGGCCTGGTAGGAGTTGTAGTGCTGGCCTCCCTATTCCAAACACTCCTCCCTGTAAAGAGGGCTACCTACCTGTTAGGTGAGGGTGTAGCACACAATGACTGCCACATGGGTGTGGGGAGTAGTCCATCCTGCTCAGCTGTGGGACAGGGGGCCTGGTGGGAGTTGTAGTGCTGGCCTCCCTATTCCAAACACTCCTCCCTGTAAAGAGGGCTACCTTCTTGCTAGGTGAGGGTATAGCACACAATGGCTGCCACATGGGTGGGGGGAGTAGTCCATCCTGCTCAGCTGTGGGACAGGGGGCCTCGTGGGAGTTGTAGTGCTGGCCTCCCTTTTCCAAACACTCCTCCCTGTAAAGAGGGCTACCTACCTGTTAGGTGAGGGTTTAGCACACAATGAATGCCACATGGTTGTGGTTGTGGGGAGTAGTCCATCCTGCTCAGCTGTTGGACAGGGGGCCTGGTGGGAGTTGTAGTGCAGGCCTTCCTATTCCCAACACTCCTCCCTGGAAAGATGGCTACCTACCTGTTAGGAGAGGGTGTAGCACACAATGACTGCCACATGGGTGTGGGGAGTAGTCCATCCTGCTCTGCTGTGGGACAGGGGGCCTGGTGGGAGTTGTAGTGCAGGCCTCCCTTTTCCCAACACTCCTCCCTGGAAAGATGGCTACCTACCTGTTAGGTGAGGGTGTAGCACACAATGACTGCCACATGGTTTTGGGTGTGGGGAGTAGTCCATCCTGCTCAGTTGTGGGACAAGGGGGCCTGGTGGGAGTTGTAGTGCAGGCCTCCCTATTCCAAACACTCCTCCCTGGAAGGATGGCTACCTACCTGTTAGGTGAGGGTGTAGCACACAATGACTGCCACATGGGTGTGGGGAGTAGTCCATCCTGCTCAGCTGTGGGACAGGGGGCCTGGTGGGAGTTGTAGTGCTGGCCTCCCTATTCCAAACACTCCTCCCTGTAAAGAGGGCTACCTACCTGTTAGGTGAGGGTGTAGCACACAATGACTGCCACATGGTTGTGGGTGTGGGGAGTAGTCCATCCTGCTCAGCTGTGGGACAGGGGGCCAGGTGGGAGTTGTAGTGCAGGCCTGCCTATTCCCAACACTCCTCCCTGGAAAGATTGCTACGTACCTGTTAGGTGAGGGTGTAGCACACAATGACTGCCACATGGTTGTGGGTGTGGGGAGTAGTCCATCCTGCTCTGCTGTGGGACAGGGGGCCTGGTGGGAGTTGTAGTGGAGGCCTCCCTATTCCCAACACTCCTCCCTGGAAAGATGGCTATCTACCTGTTAGGTGAGGGTGTAGCACACAATGACTGCCACATGGTTTTGGGTGTGGGGAGTAGTCTATCCTGCTCAGCTGTGGGACAAGGGGGCCTGGTGGGAGTTGTAGTGCAGGCCTCCCTATTCCAAACACTCCTCCCTGGAAGGATGGCTACCTACCTGTTAGGTGAGGGTGTAGCACACAATGGCTGCCACATTGGTGTGGGGAGTAGTCCATCCTGCTCAGCTGTGGGACAGGGTGCCTGGTGGGAGTTATAGTGCTGGCCTCCCTATTCCAAACACTCCTCCCTGGAAAGATGGCTACCTACATGTTAGGTGAGGGTGTAGCACACAATGGCTGCCACATGGGTGTGGGGAGTCGTCCATCCTGCTCAGCTGTGGGACAGGGGGCCTGGTGGGAGTTGTAGTGCTGGCCTCCCTATTCCAACCACTCCTCCCTGGAAAGATGGCTACCTACCTGTTAGGTGAGGGTGTAGCACACAATGGCTGCCACATGGGTGTGGGGAGTAGTCCATCCTGCTCAGCTGTGGGACAGGGGGCCTGGTGGGAGTTGTAGTGCTGGCCTCCCTATTCAAAGACTCCTCCCTGTAAAGAGGGCTACCTACCTGTTAGGTGAGGGTGTAGCACACAATGACTGCCACATGGTTGTGGGTGTGGGGAGTAGTCCATCCTGCTCTGCTGTGGGACAGGGGGCCAGGTGGGAGTTTTAGTGCAGGCCTCCCTATTCCCAACACTCCTCCCTGGAAAGATGGCTACCTACCTGTTAGGTGAGGGTGTAGCACACAATGACTGCCACATGGTTGTGGGGAGTAGTCCATCCTGCTCAGCTGTGGGACAGGGGGCCTGGTGGGAGTTGTAGTGCTGGTCTCCCTATTCCAAACACTCCTCCCTGTAAAGAGGGCTACCTACCTGTTAGGTGAGGGTGTAGCACACAATGGCTGCCACATGGGTGTGGGGAGTAGTCCATCCTGCTCAGCTGTGGGACAGGGGGCCTGGTGGGAGTTGTAGTGCTGGCCTCCCTATTCCAAACACTCCTCCCCGTAAAGAGGGCTACCTACCTGTTAGGTGAGGGTGTAGCACACAATGACTGCCACATGGTTGTGGGTGGGGGGAGTAGTCCCTCCTGCTCAGCTGTGGGACAAGGGGGCCTAGTGGGAGTTGTGGTGCAGGCCTCCCTATTCCAAACACTCCTCCCTGTAAAGAGGGCTACCTACCTGTTAGGTGAGGGTGTAGCACAGAATGGCTGCCACAAGTGTGGGGGGAGTAGTCCATCCTGCTCAGCTGTGGGACAAGGGGGCCTGGTGGGAGTTGTGGTGCAGGCCTCCCTATTCCAAACACTCCTCTCTGTAAGGAGGGCTACCTACCTGTTAGGTGAGGGTGTAGCACACAATGGCTGCCACATGGGTGTGGGGAGTAGTCCATCCTGCTCAGCTGTGGGACAGGGGGCCTGGTGGAAGTTGTAGTGCAGGCCTTCCTATTCCCAACACTCCTCCCTGGAAAGATGGCTACCTGTGAGAAGTTGGCCTGGTATATGCTGTCCACTAATTATAGTGGGCACCTTGCACCAGTCCAAACAACCCCTTATTGGAGATAGGTTAAAGACAACCTTATTGAAAGCTATCCTAGTGGTAGCTATGGAGAGCAGCCTTCAGGCTAAGTCTTGAAGGAATGTAAAGCAGCTTGTTTTACCAGTCTATAATCTCTTGAGTGATCAAATGAAAGAGCACCACACCAGGTATATATTCAAAATATATGCATTTATTACTAAACACACCCCTCTAGTCTCTTTATGAGGCTAGAGTTCGAAGTACATAAGTTAGAAGTTATTTAAACACAGAAATAGCACAAATACACGTTTGGGCCCTAGGGGCGTACCAAACCATATACCAATAAAGTGGTATAAGAACCACGACTGAACTAGACACTAGGCCTAGAGCCTCTAGAAGTGCTTGGACCACAAGGAACCACCCAAGGTAGTGACACAGGGGACCCACGGGGGACGCGTGCAGTGTAAATACACAACCGCGATACGCTGTTAACTTCTATGGAGAAAGTCGTGATCGGGAAATTAAAGAAAAGGGACACTTAAAGGAGGACTTGGAGCAAACCCTTTGAGATCTAGGACTTTGAAGAGTCTCTACCCACGGGAGCACCGGAGTACTCGTGTTACCTCACCCAGGGAAGCCGGGTGCATAGGTGCCTTTCGGGGTCGGGTTTCGTCGTCGATTTGAATGGCGATCTGCTGCAAAGTGCTGCTGGCGACCAAGTGGAAAGTGTCCGGGTGGATCCAAGAGTGGATCGGAGATCTGAAGAACCTGAAAGCAGAGGGGACAGAGTCTGGGTCACTAGCCAGGACCAGGAGGGCGATGGACAGATGCCCACCGATGTCGAGTGCTTCAGGTGCGTTGATGGTCGTCTTGACTCTTCAGCCACGAGGTCCAGGAGGCATTGTCGGCAACCAGGAGCAGGATTCGGGCTGGTACACAATGTCTGTCGAGTGCTGAGGTGTCGGCGACCGGATTGGACCCAACAAGCCTTGGCAACGGCAAGTCTCGATGCAGAGGAAGATCGTCGATGGTGCAGACCAACAAGGTGTGGGGAACTCACCCAGCGAGGGTAAGTGAGGGCAGGCCTGGAGCAACCAGGATGCCAAGAAAGAAAAAGATTGGCCTTCATTAAGGGCTACTAGCCAATGGGCTAGCGACCGCGAAGGAGCCTCGAGACGTCGCACGTGGATCTGGCTCACAGGACACTCGTGGAGTGGAGGCCAGTGATCTTCGGTGCAGTTGGTGCTGGAGGCTAGGGCTACTCGGAGCCCAAAGCACGACTTCGTGGGAGACCCAGAAGAGGATGCACTTGCAAATGTGCTTGGTGTCCAGGGGTCACGGTCTCAAGTCACCCACAATAGCTACGGGCCTCAGCTTTGCTGGGGACTCAGGGTAGCCTCGGGGAAGTCTGAGACTCTACCTCTGGTGATGCGATGACTTCGGCGTCCGACGGGAGCTTCAGAAATGCGAACCGGACAGATGCTTCTTTGGTGCCTGCCAAGCAGGGGAGTCACTCCTTGACCCCAAGGGAGATTCTTCTGTCCTCTAATCGTGAGTAGAGCGTCGAAGGTCCAGGATTCAGTTTCAGAGTTTCGTCCAGGGATAATCTAAAGTCCTAAGGACTGGGTTCCTATACTTATACCAAGTTTAGGGGTTGGACTACTCTGTGGCCCCACCTATGGGTGGGTCAGGGCAGAGGGGTGGCTACACCCCTTTCCCTTTGTCCAGTTCGCGCCAAAGCAGGGGCTGCAAGCCCCTGATCCGGTTTGAACTGGGGTATGCACAGGGACACCAAGTGTGCCCCCAGTGCAGGACTTCAAAGCACCAGAAAGTGCTCCCGCCCAGCCCCAATACACATTATCCTGTCTGGGGAGGTGGTCACACCTCCCTGGGACAGGAAACCTATTGTCCAGGCCTCCCCTGCCGGAGTTTCATCCAGCAGCAGGAGGCCAGACTTGTGTCTGTGGCAGTAGCATCCATTTTGTGATGCCAGGCTTTAGAAAGAAGTTACCGGCCAGGCCAGGGTTAACATGTCTCTCCCTCTAGAAGGGTGGAATGCTACCCCGCTGCCAGAATTGGCGGGGGGTAGTATTCCAAGATGTTTGACACCAAACACGACATGTTTAGGTGCAGCCATTCCAAAGTTAGCATTTAACGCGAGGTTATAATGCGCTTAAGAGTATATGGTCAGGCTGCACTACAAACAGCATCAGAGAAGGGTCTCCGAACGCTGCAGAGGGGCCCTGCTCATGCAGGGGCACCCTCTCACATAGGAACCATGCACTCTGCCTTTAGGATTGATAAGGCCTGCCTTAGGAGTGACTTATAGGTTTATATGTGTGTATGTATTTAGTGATATAGGTAACCTATATCACAGTAAGGGGTGCATGCACCACCTTACCCAGGCTGCAGTAGCAGACCTGTGGTGTCAGTTTGGATGGCCTTCCAGGGGTGGCATAATACATGCTGCAGCCCCTGGTAGGCCTCTGAGGTACCTATGCCCTTGGTACATAGTATACCATATACTAGGGACTTATAAGGGCACTCCAGATTCCAATCAGAGATGTGCCTAAGGCACATGGAAACCTTTTACAGAGAAAGCAGATTGACTGGGGCCCTGAATAGCAGGATCCCAGTCCAACTAAGTCATAAACCAGCAAAACACCATAAAAAAGTGGGGGCAACCATATAGTCAGATTCCACCTTCCTACATAACCCCCCCAAACGAAAGGAGATAAGGCTAACCTTGGCCAGTTGAGCCTTCATTGACTAAGTGGTCATATAAGGAAGCACCTGCACTAGCATGGTTGCCCCCTGTCTTATGGTCCACTAAGCAATCCCTCACCCTAAGGGTATGAGAGGGTCTCCACCATGGGGAATCACTACCTGTGGTGTGCTTAGGTAAAGTACAAGGCTGGTGAGGTGTCTGAGTAGGGAAGTGAGGCCCTAGGAATGTTGGCCTCAGCTTCCTCAGATCACTGGTCACCATGTATGCCTGTCTTTCCATGACTGAGTTGCACTTTGCTCTAAGGGTCAACCTTTGGCTGCCTACAGCTGGGGGTTGGGTCCCTTTGGATGGACTACTGGAGGGACAGGGCAGGTTTGGAACCTTCAGGTCCCAGGTTTGCCCTTGCCTACCAGAGTCCTTCTGGGGGAGGTCCCTACATAAAGGCATGGGGGATCCCTCAGTGTGTAGAGGAGTTTTCACCTGGCTAGGGCTACTAGACTGGGTGCCCCTAATCTGCTGATGGGGGGGTTCCTCTGGACAGGTGGCCCTGGGGGGTCCACTGACCTCCCTGACCTCTGCAGCCCTGGGCTGGCTGAGGCAGGGTAGAGAGGGGCAGGTTACCTGCTCCAGACTGGGTACCACCTTGGAAGGGTCCTCTGCCATCAGGGGAGTGGCCAGGCCAGGCCTGACTACCTCTGGGGCAGTTCCTTCACTAGGGGTAGGGTCAGTTCCCTGAGGAGGCTGACCCTTACCTACTGTCTGGAGGGAAGAAGACTTTTCTTCAACCCTTGTGCTCTCTTTTGGGGGAGAGTGGGCCATTCTTTCAGGCTCCATCTCTCCAAATTCTTGGGCTGGGGCTGTGGCCATTACAGCCCCACTAACCTTTACAGGGACGCCCAACATCCTAAGGTGGGTTTGGTGTTCAACTTCAGCCCAGGCTGAAATCTCCAGATCATTGCCCATCAGGCAATCTACAGGTAAGGTGGGGGACACTGCCACTCTCTTTGGGCCTGTGACCCCCTCCCAGCTGAGATTGACTATGGCCATGGGGTGATCTGTTCTGACACCATCAATGTTGGTCACCTGGTATTTAAACTCAGGTAAAAGCTGGTGAGGGGGACTAGTTTCCCTGCCACCATGGTGACACTAGCCCCTGTGTCCCTAAATGCCACAGCTTTCTGACCATTAATCATTGGCTCCAGTCTGTACCTGCCCATTGCTGTGGGACCCATGGTAAAGGTGGCAAATCCTACACCACCATCAGAGTCAGAGGAGTCTGTTGAGGGGTCCCTGTCTGAACCAGGGCCCACCTCTGTTCCTGTTGCAAAAGCACCTAACTTTTTGGGTGCACTACTCCCAACTGGAGGATTACTACTGGTAGTACCAGGAGGGGGGTAGTAGTTGCTGGGGGAACATTTTCTTTATTGCCAATCCTGGGGCAACTGGGATCAGATTTCCAGTGCCCAGGCTTTTTACAGACATGGCAATATGGTTTCTTTTCAGGAGAGGAAGGAGTTTGGGACCCACCCCCAGAAGAGGAATTTTGGGGCCCTGTAGTGGACTTATCCTTAGATTTATCCCCACCTTTCTCTTGGGACTTAGTAGAATCTTTCTTCTGGTCACCACCCTGATTTCTAGTCTTTACTCTGGTTCTGACCCATTTGTCTGCCTTCTTTCCCAATTCTTGGGGAGAGGTCAGATCAGAGTCCACCAGATACTGGTGCAAAAGCTGGTTTTGACAATTATTAAGGATCTGCTCCCTCATAATCAAATTGTACAATCCTAAAAAGTCATGCACTTTGTTGCCATGTATCCAACCTTCCAGAGCCTTTGTAGCACAATCTACAAAATCAACCCAGTCTTGAGTCTGAGCTTTTTGGGTGTCTCTGAACTTCAACCTATACTGTTCAGTGGTTAGGCCAAACCCATCTATCAGAGCACTCTTCAAGACTGTGTAATTGTCAGCATCCTCTTCTCTTACAGTGAGGAGCTTGTCTCTACCTTTGTCTGCAAAGGAGAGCCACAAGATTGCTGCCCACTGCCTCTGGGGGACCTTCTGAACTTTACAGGCCCTCTCCAGTGCAGTTATCCATTTGTGGATGTCATCCCCACTCTGGTAGGGAGGGACAATCTTGTTTAGGTTTCTATGGTCATAAGACCTTTCCCTATCTCTAGGGATATTGCTGCCACCATGGGACTCTAGTCCCATCTTTCTTTTCTCTCTAAAGAGATCTAGGGACTCCCTGTCTAAGGCTACTTGCTTCCTTCTGAGTTCAAGCTGAGCTTCCTCATACTGAATCAGCCTCTTTCTTCTCTCATGAGAGGATTCCCTCCTATGAGATGAGACAGAGCTCCCTATTGAGGTGCCAGAGTGGTTAGACTCCTGAGAAGGAGATCTAGACTTCCTGGGCACACTCATAATCCTTCCTGGGGGACAAAGAGGGCATCATCCTGATCATCCTCTTCATCTTCCTCAGGAGGGATTGGGTTATCCAGGTCAGGGTCATTTTCACCCTCCTGGCCAGTTTCAGAGGGGGGCTGGGGGTATTTCTACCCCTGGTCCCATCCTCATCTTCTGCCCCACCCTCAGCTCCTACCCCTTCAGTCCCCAAGGGCTTACTAAGGTCATAAGCCACCAACAACTCTTTAAGGTGTTGGGTGGTGGGACTTTGGCCTGTCCTTATTTTTCTCAAGTTACATAATGCTCTCAATTCCAAGAATGGGAGTGTATCATACTTGGAGGGTGGAAGCTCAGTGGCTTCCTGCAAGGATTCTTTAGATCCTACCCTTAAAGACATTACTAGTGTGGTGTGGTGTATGCACTACCTACTCTAGTGTGGCCTACTAAACTCTCTTGAGTTGTAGAAAGGGTTGTGCTATCCCTTAACACACAACTCTAAGTTCAGTAGAACTTACTGTATTCTAAGCTTAAATTATATGTACCTTAGGTACCTTTAGTGGTTTTCAGTTGATCAATTCAATTGAGATTATCTGGTAAAACAATAGCAAGCTGGAATCCCACACGCTGCACACCAATGTGAGAAGTTGGCCTGGTATATGCTGTCCACTAATTATAGTGGGCACCTTGCACCAGTCCAAACAACCCCTTATTGGAGATAGGTTAAAGACAACCTTATTGAAAGCTATCCTAGTGGTAGCTATGGAGAGCAGCCTTCAGGCTAAGTCTTGAAGGAATGTAAAGCAGCTTGTTTTACCAGTCTATAATCTCTTGAGTGATCAAATGAAAGAGCACCACACCAGGTATATATTCAAAATATATGTATTTATTACTAAACACACCCCTCTAGTCTCTTTATGAGGCTAGAGTTCGAAGTACATAAGTTAGAAGTTATTTAAACACAGTAATAGCACAAATACACGTTTGGGCCCTAGGGGCGTACCAAACCATATACCAATAAAGTGGTATAAGAACCACGACTGAACTAGACACTAGGCCTAGAGCCTCTAGAAGTGCTTGGACCACAAGGAACCACCCAAGGTAGTGACACAGGGGACCCACGGGGGACGCGTGCAGTGTAAATACACAACCGCGATACGCCGTTGACTTCTATGGAGAAAGTCATGATCGGGAAATTAAAGAAAAGGGACACTTAAAGGAGGACTTGGAGCAAACCCTTTGAGATCTAGGACTTTGAAGAGTCTCTACCCACGGGAGCACCGGAGTACTCCTGTTACCTCACCCAGGGAAGCCGGGTGCATAGGTGCCTTTCGGGGTCGGGTTTCGTCGTCGATTTGAATGGCGATCTGCAGCAAAGTGCTGCTGGCGACCAAGTGGAAAGTGTCCGGGTGGATCCAAGAGTGGATCGGAGATCTGAAGAACCTGAAAGCAGAGGGGACAGAGTCTGGGTCACTAGCCAGTGACCAGGAGGGCGATGGACAGATGCCCACCGATGTCGAGTGCTTCAGGTGCATTGATGGTCATCTTGACTCTTCAGCCACGAGGTCCAGGAGGCATTGTCGGCAACCAGGAGCAGGATTCGGGCTGGTACATAATGTCTATCGAGTGCTGAGGTGTCGGTGACCGGATTGGACCCAACAAGCCTTGGCAACGGCAAGTCTCGGTGCAGAGGAAGATCGTCGATGGTGCAGACCAGCAAGGTCTGGGGAACTCACCCAGTGAAGGTAAGTGAGGGCAGGCCTGGAGCAACCAGGATGCCAAGAAAGAAAAAGATTGGCCTTCGTTAAGGGCTACTAGCCAATGGGCTAGCGACCGCGAAGGAGCCTCAAGACGTTGCACGTGGATCTGGCTCACAGGACACTCGTGGAGTGGAGGCCAGTGATCTTCGGTACAGTTGGTGCTGGAGGCTAGGGCTACTTGAAACCCAAAGCACGACTTCGTGGAAGACCCAGAAGAGGATGCACTTGCAAATGTGCTCGGTGTCCAGGGGTCACGGTCTCAAGTCACCCACGACAGCTACGGGCCTCAGCTTTGCTGGGGACTCAGGGTAGCCTCGGGGAAGTCTGAGAATCTACCTCTGGTGATGCGATGACTTCGGCGTCCGGCGGGAGCTTCAGAAATGCGAACCGGACAGATGCTTCTTTGGTGCCTGCCAAGCAGGGGAGTCACTCCTTGACCCCAAGGGAGATTCTTCTGTACTCTAATCGTGAGTAGAGCGTCGAAGGTCCAGGATTCAGTTTCAGAGTTTCGTCCAGGGATAATCTAAAGTCCTAAGGACTGGGTTCCTATACTTATACCAAGTTTAGGGGTTGGACTACTCTGTGGCCCCACCTTTGGGTGGGTCAGGGCAGAGGGGTGGCTACACCCCTTTCCTTTGTCCAGTTCGCGCCAAAGCAGGGGCTGCAAGCCCCTGATCCGGTTTGAACTGGGGTATGCACAGGGACACCAAGTGTGCCCCCAGTGCAGGACTTCAAAGCACCAGAAAGTGCTCCCGCCCAGCCCCAATACACATTATCCTGTCTGGGGAGGTGGTCACACCTCCCTGGGACAGGAAACCTATTGTCCAGGCCTCCCCTGCCGGAGTTTCGTCCAGCAGCAGGAGGCCAGACTTGTGTCTGTGGCAGTAGCATCCATTTTGTGATGCCAGGCTTTAGAATGAAGTTACCGGCCAGGCCAGGGTTAACATGTCTCTCCCTCTAGAAGGGTGGAATGCTACCCCCGCCGCCAGAATTGGCGGGGGGTAGTATTCCAAGATGTTTGACACCAAACACGACATGTTTAGGTGCAGCCATTCCAAAGTTAGCATTTAACGCGAGGTTATAATGCGCTTAAGAGTATATGGTCAGGTTGCATTACAAACAGCATCAGAGAAGGGTCTCTGAACGCTGCAGAGGGGCCCTGCTCATGCAGGGGCACCGTCTCACATAGGAACCATGCACTCTGCCTTTAGGATTGATAAGGCCTGCCTTAGGAGTGACTTATAGGTTTATATGTGTGTATGTATTTAGTGATATAGGTAACCTATATCACAGTAAGGGGTGCATGCACCACCCTACCCAGGCTGCAGTAGCAGACCTGTGTTGTCAGTTTGGATGGCCTTCCAGGGGTGGCATAATACATGCTGCAGCCCCTGGTAGGCCTCTGAGGTACCTATGCCCTTGGTACATAGTATACCATATACTAGGGACTTATAAGGGCACTCCAGATTCCAATCAGAGATGTGCCTAAGGCACATGGAAACCTTTTTAAAGAGAAAGCAGATAGACTGGGGCCCTGAATAGCAGGATCCCAGTCCAACTAAGTCATAAACCAGCAAAACACCATAAAAAAAGTGGGGGCAACCATATAGTCAGATTCCACCTTCCTACACTACCTACCTGTTAGGTGAGGGTGTAGCACACAATGGCTGCCACATGGGTTTGGGGGGTAGTCCATCCTGCTCAGCTGTGGGACAGGGGGCCTGGTGGGAGTTGTAGTGCTGGCCTCCCTATTCCAAACACTCCTCCCTGTAAAGAGGGCTACCTTCTTGTTAGGTGAGGGTGTAGCACACAATGGCTGCCACATGGGTTTGGGGGGTAGTCCATCCTGCTCAGCTGTGGGACAGGGGGCCTGGTGGGAGTTGTAGTGCTGGCCTCCCTATTCCAAACACTCCTCCCTGGAAAGAGGGCTACCTACCTGTTAGGTGAGGGTGTAGCACACAATGGCTGCCACATGGGTGTGGGGAGTAGTCCATCCTGCTCAGCTGTGGGACAGGGGGCCTGGTGGGAGTTGTAGTGCTGGCCTCCCTATTCCAAACACTCCTCCCTGTAAAGATGGCTACCTACCTGTTAGGTGAGGGTTAAGCACACAATGAATGCCACATGGTTGTGGGTGTGGGGAGTAGTCCATCCTGCTCAGCTGTTGGACAGGGGGCCTGGTGGGAGTTGTAGTGCAGGCCTTCCTATTCCCAACACTCCTCCCTGGAAAGATGGCTACCTACCTGTTAGGTGAGGGTGTAGCACACAATGACTGCCACATGGGTGTGGGGAGTAGTCCATCCTGCTCAGCTGTGGGAAAGGGGGTCTGGTGGGAGTTGTAGTGCTGGCCTCCCTATTCCCAACACTCCTCCCTGGAAATATGGCTACCTACCTGTTAGGTGAGGGTGTAGCACACAATGACTGCCACATGGTTGTGGGTGTGGGGAGTAGTCCATCCTGCTCAGCTGTGGCCAGGGGGCCAGGTGGGAGTTTTAGTGCAGGCCTCCCTATTCCCAACACTCCTCCCTGGAAATATGGCTACCTACCTGTTAGGTGAGGGTGTAGCACACAATGACTGCCACATGGTTGTGGGGAGTAGTCCATCCTGCTCAGATGTGGGACAGGGGGCCTGGTGGGAGTTGTAGTGCTGGCCTCCCTATTCCAAACACCGTCCCTGTAAAGAGGGCTACCTACCTGTTAGGTGAGGGTGTAGCACACAATGGCTGTCACATGGGTGTGGGGAGTAGTCCATCCTGCTCAGCTGTGGGACAGGGGCCTGGTGGGAGTTGTAGTACTGGCCTCCCTATTCCAAACACTCCTCCCTGTAAAGAGGGCTACCTACCTGTTAGGTGAGGGTGTAGCACACAATGACTGCCACATGGTTGTGGGTGGGGAGTAGTCCCTCCTGCTCAGCTGTGGGACAAGGGGGCCTAGTGGGAGTTGTGGTGCAGGCCTCCCTATTCCAAACACTCCTCCCTGTAAAGAGGGCTACCTACCTGTTAGGTGAGGGTGTAGCACAGAATGGCTGCCACATGGGTGGGGGGAGTAGTCCATCCTGCTCAGCTGTGGGACAAGGGGGCCTGGTGGGAGTTGTGGTGCAGGCCTCCCTATTCCAAACACTCCCCCCTGTAAGGAGGGCTACCTACCTGTTAGGTGAGGGTGTAGCACACAATGGCTGCCACATGGGTGTGGGGAGTAGTCCATACTGCTCAGCTGTGGGACAGGGGGCCTGGTGGAAGTTGTAGTGCAGGCCTTCCTATTCCCAACACTCCTCCCTGGAAAGATGGCTACCTACCTGTTAGGTGAGGGTGTAGCACACAATGACTGCCACATGGGTGTGGGGAGTAGTCCATCCTGCTCAGCTGTGGGACAGGGGGCCTGGTGGGAGTTGTAGTGCTGGCCTCCCTATTCCAAACACTCCTCCCTGTAAAGAGGGCTACCTTCTTGTTAGGTGAGGGTGTAGCACACAATGGCTGCCACATGGGTGTGGGGAGTAGTCCATCCTGCTCAGCTGTGGGACAGGGGGCCTGGTGGGAGTTGTAGTGCTGGCCTCCCTATTCCAAACACTCCTCCCTGTAAAGAGGGCTACCTTCTTGTTAGGTGAGGGTGTAGCACACAATGGCTGCCACATGGGTGTGGGGAGTAGTCCATCCTGCTCAGCTGTGGGACAGGGGGCCTGGTGGGAGTTGTAGTGCTGGCCTCCCTATTCCAAACACTCCTCCCTGGAAAGATGGCGACCTACCTGTTAGGTGAGGGTGTAGCACACAATGGCTGCCACATGGGTGTGGGGAGTAGTCCATCCTGCTCAGCTGTGGGACAGGGGGCCTCGTGGGAGTTGTAGTGCTGGCCTCCCTATTCCAAACACTCCTCCCTGTAAAGAGGGCTACCTACCTGTTAGGTGAGGGTTAAGCACACAATGAATGCCACATGGTTGTGGTTGTGGGGAGTAGTCCATCCTGCTCAGCTGTTGGACAGGGGGCCTGGTGGGAGTTGTAGTGCAGGCCTTCCTATTCCCAACACTCCTCCCTGGAAAGATGGCTACCTACCTGTTAGGTGAGGGTGTAGCACACAATGACTGCCACATGGGTGTGGGGAGTAGTCCATCCTGCTCAGCTGTGGGACAGGGGGCCTGGTGGGAGTTGTAGTGCTGGCCTCCCTATTCCAAACACTCCTCCCTGTAAAGAGGGCTACCTACCTGTTAGGTGAGGGTGTAGCACACAATGACTGCCACATGGTTGAGGGTGTGGGGAGTAGTCCATCCTGCTCAGCTGTGGGCCAGGGGGCCAGGTGGGAGTTTTAGTGCAGGCCTCCCTATTCCCAACACTCCTCCCTGGAAATGTGGCTACCTACCTGTTAGGTGAGGGTGTAGCACACAATGACTGCCACATGGTTGTGGGGAGTAGTCCATCCTGCTCAGCTGTGGGACAGGGGGCCTGGTGGGAGTTGTAGTGCTGGCCTCCCTATTCCAAACACCCCTCCCTGTAAAGAGGGCTACCTACCTGTTAGGTGAGGGTGTAGCACACAATGGCTGTCACATGGGTGTGGGGAGTAGTCCATCCTGCTAAGCTGTGGGACAGGGGGCCTGGTGGGAGTTGTAGTACTGGCCTCCCTATTCCAAACACTCCTCCCTGTAAAGAGGGCTACCTACCTGTTAGGTGAGGGTGTAGCACACAATGACTGCCACATGGTTGTGGGTGGGGGAGTAGTCCCTCCTGCTCAGCTACGGGACAAGGGGGCCTAGTGGCAGTTGTGGTGCAGGCCTCCCTATTCCAAACACTCCTCCCTGTAAAGAGGGCTACCTACCTGTTGTGAGGGTGTAGCACAGAATGGCTGCCACATGGGTGGGGGGAGTAGTCCATCCTGCTCAGCTGTGGGACAAGGGGGCCTGGTGGGAGTTGTGGTGCAGGCCTCCCTATTCCAAACACTCCTCCCTGTAAGGAGGGCTACCTACCTGTTAGGTGAGGGTGTAGCACACATTGGCTGCCACATGGGTGTGGGGAGTAGTCCATCCTACTCAGCTGTGGGACAGGGGGCATGGTGGAAGTTGTAGTGCAGGCCTTCCTATTCCCAACACTCCTCCCTGGAAAGATGGCTACCTACCTGTTAGGTGAGGGTGTAGCACACAATGACTGCCACATGGGTGTGGGGAGTAGTCCATCCTGCTCAGCTGTGGGACAGGGGGCCTGGCGGGAGTTGCAGTGCTGGCCTCCCTATTCCAAACACTCCTCCCTATAAAGAGGGCTACCTTCTTGTTAGGTGAGGGTGTAGCACACAATGGCTGCCACATGGGTGTGGGGAGTAGTCCATCCTGCTCAGCTGTGGGACAGGGGGCCTGGTGGGAGTTGTAGTGCTGGCCTCCCTATTCCAAACACTCCTCCCTGGAAAGATGGCTACCCATCTGTTAGGTGAGGGTGTAACACACAATGGCTGCCACATGGGTGTGGGGAGTAGTCCGTCCTGCTCAGCTGTGGGACAGGGGGCCTCGTGGGAGTTGTAGTGCTGGCCTCCCTATTCCAAACACTCCTCCCTGTAAAGAGGGCTACCTACCTGTTAGGTGAGGGTTAAGCACACAATGAATGCCACATGGTTGTGGTTGTGGGGAGTAGTCCATCCTGCTCAGCTGTTGGACAGGGGGCCTGGTGGGAGTTGTAGTGCAGGCCTTCCTATTCCCAACACTCCTCCCTGGAAAGATGGCTACATACCTGTTAGGTGAGGGTGTAGCACACAATGACTGCCACATCGGTGTGGGGAGTAGTCCATCCTGCTCTGCTGTGGGACAGGGGGCCTGGTGGGAGTTGTAGTGCAGGCCTCCCTATTCCCAACACTCCTCCCTGGAAAGATGTCTACCTACCTGTTAGGTGAGGGTGTAGCACACAATGACTGCCACATGGTTTTGGGTGTGGGGAGTAGTCCATCCTGCTCAGCTGTGGGACAAGGGGGCCTGGTGGGAGTTGTAGTGCAGGCCTCCCTATTCCAAACACTCCTCCCTGGAAGGATGGCTACCTACCTGTTAGGTGAGGGTGTAGCACACAATGGCTGCCACATGGGTGTGGGGAGTAGTCCATCCTGCTCAGCTGTGGGACAGGGGGCCTGGTGGGAGTTGTAGTGCTGGCCTCCCAATTCCAAACACTCCTCCCTGTAAAGAGGGCTACCTACCTGTTAGGTGAGGGTTAAGCACACAATGAATGCCACATGGTTGTGGGTGTGGGGAGTAGTCCATCCTGCTCAGCTGTTGGACAGGGGGCCTGGTGGGAGTTGTAGTGCAGGCCTTCCTATTCCCAACACTCCTCCCTGGAAAGACGGCTACCTACCTGTTAGGTGAGGGTGTAGCACACAATGACTGCCACATGGGTGTGGGGAGTAGTCCATCCTGCTCAGCTGTGGGACAGGGGCCTGGTGGGAGTTGTAGTGCTGGCCTCCCTATTCCAAACACTCATCCCTGTAAAGAGGGCTACCTACCTGTTAGGTGAGGGTGTAGCAGACAATGACTGCCACATGGTTGTGGGTGTGGGGAGTAGTCCATCCTGCTCAGCTGTGGGACAGGGGGCCAGGTGGGAGTTGTAGTGGAGGCCTCCCTATTCCCAACACTCCTCCCTGGAAAGATGGCTACCTACCTGTTAGGTGAGGGTGTAGCACACAATGACTGCCACATGGTTGTGGGTTTGGGGAGTAGTCCATCCTGCTCTGCTGTGGGACAGGGGGCCTGGTGGGAGTTGTAGTGGAGGCCTCCCTATTCCCAACACTCCTCCCTGTAAAGATGGCTACCTACCTGTTAGGTGAGGGTGTAGCACACAATGGCTGCCACATGGTTTTGGGTGTGGGGAGTAGTCCATCCTGCTCAGCTGTGGGACAAGTGGGCCTAGTGGGAGTTGTGGTGCAGGCCTCCCTATTCCAAACACTCCTCCCTGTAAAGAGGCCTACCTACCTGTTAGGTGAGGGTGTAGCACAGAATGGCTGCCACATGGGTGGGGGGAGTAGTCCATCCTGCTCAGCTGTGGGACAGGGGGCCTGGTGGGAGTTGAAGTACTGGCCTCCCTATTCCAAACACTCCTCCCTGTAAAGAGGGCTACCTACCTGTTAGGTGAGGGTGTAGCACACAATGACTGCCACATGGTTGTGGGTGGGGGGAGTAGTCCCTCCTGCTCAGCTGTGGGACAAGGGGGCCTAGTGGGAGTTGTGGTGCAGGCCTCCCTATTCCAAACACTCCTCCCTGTAAAGAGGGCTACCTACCTGTTAGGTGAGGGAGTAGCACAGAATGGCTGCCACATGGGTGGGGGGAGAAGTCCATCCTGCTCAGCTGTGGGACAAGGGGGCCTGGTGGGAGTTGTGGTGCAGGCCTCCCTATTCCAAACACTCCTCCCTGTAAGGAGGGCTACCTACCTGTTAGGTGAGGGTGTAGCACACAATGGCTGCCACATGGGTGTGGGGAGTAGTCCATCCTGCTCAGCTGTGGGACAGGGGGCCTGGTGGAAGTTGTAGTGCAGGCCTTCCTATTCCCAACACTCCTCCCTGGAAAGATGGCTACCTACCTGTTAGGTGAGGGTGTAGCACACAATGACTGCCACATGGGTGTGGGGAGTAGTCCATCCTGCTCAGCTGTGGGACAGGGGGCCTGGTGGGAGTTGTAGTGCTGGCCTCCCTATTCCAAACACTCCTCCCTGTAAAGAGGGCTACCTTCTTGTTAGGTGAGGGTGTAGCACACAATGGCTGCCACATGGGTGTGGGGAGTAGTCCATCCTGCTCAGCTGTGGGACAGGGGGCCTGGTGGGAGTTGTAGTGCTGGCCTCCCTATTCCAAACACTCCTCCCTGGAAAGATGGCTACCTACCTGTTAGGTGAGGGTGTAGCACACAATGGCTGCCACATGGGTGTGGGGAGTAGTCCATCCTGCTCAGCTGTGGGACAGGGGGCCTCGTGGGAGTTGTAGTGCTGGCCTCCCTATTCCAAACACTCCTCCCTGTAAAGAGGGCTACCTACCTGTTAGGTGAGGGTTAAGCACACAATTAATGCCATATGGTTGTGGGTGTGGGGAGTAGTCCATCCTGCTCAGCTGTGGGACAGGGGGCCAGGTGGGAGTTTTAGTGCAGGCCTCCCTATTCCCAACACTCCTCCCTGGAAATATGGCTACCTACCTGTTAGGTGAGGGTGTAGCACACAATGACTGCCACATGGTTGTGGGGAGTAGTCCATCCTGCTCAGCTGTGGGACAGGGGGCCTGGTGGGAGTTGTAGTGCTGGCCTCCCTATTCCAAACACTCCTCCCTGTAAAGAGGGCTACCTACCTGTTAGGTGAGGGTGTAGCACACAATGACTGCCACATGGTTGTGGGTGGGGGGAGTAGTCCCACCTGCTCAGCTGTGGGACAAGGGGGCCTAGTGGGAGTTGTGGTGCAGGCCTCCCTATTCCAAACACTCCTCCCTGTAAAGAGGGCTACCTACCTGTTAGGTGAGGGTGTAGCACAGAATGGCTGCCACATGGGTGGGGGGAGTAGTCCATCCTGCTCAGCTGTGGGATAAGGGGGCCTGGTCGGAGTTGTGGTGCAGGCCTCCCTATTCCAAACACTCCTCCCTGTAAGGAGGGCTACCTACCTGTTAGGTGAGGGTGTAGCACACAATGACTGCCACATGGGTGTGGGGAGTAGTCCATCCTGCTCAGCTGTGGGACAGGGGGCCTGATGGGAGTTGTAGTGCTGGCCTCCCTATTCCAAACACTCCTCCCTGTAAAGAGGGCTACCTTCTTGTTAGGTGAGGATGTAGCACACAATGGCTGCCACATGGGTGTGGGGAGTAGTCTATCCTGCTCAGCTGTGGGACAGGGGGCCTCGTGGGAGTTGTAGTGCTGGCCTCCCTATTCCAAACACTCCTCCCTGTAAAGAGGGCTACCTACCTGTTAGGTGAGGGTTAAGCACACAATGAATGCCACATGGTTGTGGTAGTGGGGAGTAGTCCATCCTGCTCAGCTGTTGGACGGGGTGCCTGGTGGGAGTTGTAGTGCACGCCTTCCTATTCCCAACACTCCTCCCTGGAAAGATGGCTACCTACCTGTTAGGTGAGGGTGTAGCACACAATGACTGCCACATGGGTGTGGGGAGTAGTCCATCCTGCTCTGCTGTGGGACAGGGGGCCTGGTGGGAGTTGTAGTGCAGGCCTCCCTATTCCCAACACTCCTCCCTGGAAAGATGGCTACCTACCTGTTAGGTGAGGGTGTAGCACACAATGACTGCCACATGGTTTTGGGTGTGGGGAGTAGTCCATCCTGCTCAGCTGTGGGACAAGGGGGCCTGGTGGGAGTTGTAGTGCAGGCCTCCCTATTCCAAACACTCCTCCCTGGAAGGATGGCTACCTACCTGTTAGGTGAGGGTGTAGCACACAATGGCTGCCACATGGGTGTGGGGAGTAGTCCATCCTGCTCAGCTGTGGGACAGGGGCCTGGTGGGAGTTGTAGTGCTGGCCTCCCTATTCCAAACACTCCTCCCTGTAAAGATGGCTACCTACCTGTTAGGTGAGGGTTAAGCACACAATGAATGCCACATGGTTGTGGGTGTGGGAGTAGTCCATCCTGCTCAGCTGTTGGACAGGGGGCCTGGTGGGAGTTGTAGTGCAGGCCTTCCTATTCCCAACACTCCTCCCTGGAAAGATGGCTACCTACCTGTTAGGTGAGGGTGTAGCACACAATGACTGCCACATGGGTGTGGGGAGTAGTCCATCCTGCTCAGCTGTGGGAAAGGGGGCCTGGTGGGAGTTGTAGTGCTGGCCTCCCTATTCCCAACACTCCTCCCTGGAAATATGGCTACCTACCTGTTAGGTGAGGGTGTAGCACACAATGACTGCCACATGGTTGTGGGTGTGGGGAGTAGTCCATCCTGCTCAGCTGTGGGACAGGGGGCCAGGTGGGAGTTTTAGTGCAGGCCTCCCTATTCCCAACACTCCTCCCTGGAAATATGGCTACCTACCTGTTAGGTGAGGGTGTAGCACACAATGACTGCCACATGGTTGTGGGGAGTAGTCCATCCTGCTCAGCTGTGGGACAGGGGGCCTGGTGGGAGTTGTAGTGCTGGCCTCCCTATTCCAAACACCGTCCGTGTAAAGAGGGCTACCTACCTGTTAGGTGAGGGTGTAGCACACAATGGCTGTCACATGGGTGTGGGGAGTAGTCCATCCTGCTCAGCTGTGGGACAGGGGGCCTGGTGGGAGTTGTAGTACTGGCCTCCCTATTCCAAACACTCCTCCCTGTAAAGAGGGCTACCTACCTGTTAGGTGAGGGTGTAGCACACAATGACTGCCACATGGTTGTGGGTGGGGGGAGTAGTCCCTCCTGCTCAGCTGTGGGACAAGGGGGCCTAGTGGGAGTTGTGGTGCAGGCCTCCCTATTCCAAACACTCCTCCCTGTAAAGAGGGCTACCTACCTGTTAGGTGAGGGTGTAGCACAGAATGGCTGCCACATGGGTGGGGGAGTAGTCCATCCTGCTCAGCTGTGGGACAAGGGGGCCTGGTGGGAGTTGTGGTGCAGGCCTCCCTATTCCAAACACTCCCCCTGTAAGGAGGGCTACCTACCTGTTAGGTGAGGGTGTAGCACACAATGGCTGCCACATGGGTGTGGGGAGTAGTCCATACTGCTCAGCTGTGGGACAGGGGGCCTGGTGGAAGTTGTAGTGCAGGCCTTCCTATTCCCAACACTCCTCCCTGGAAAGATGGCTACCTACCTGTTAGGTGAGGGTGTAGCACACAATGACTGCCACATGGGTGTGGGGAGTAGTCCATCCTGCTCAGCTGTGGGACAGGGGGCCTGGTGGGAGTTGTAGTGCTGGCCTCCCTATTCCAAACACTCCTCCCTGTAAAGAGGGCTACCTTCTTGTTAGGTGAGGGTGTAGCACACAATGGCTGCCACATGGGTGTGGGGAGTAGTCCATCCTGCTCAGCTGTGGGACAGGGGGCCTGGTGGGAGTTGTAGTGCTGGCCTCCCTATTCCAAACACTCCTCCCTGTAAAGAGGGCTACCTTCTTGTTAGGTGAGGGTGTAGCACACAATGGCTGCCACATGGGTGTGGGGAGTAGTCCATCCTGCTCAGCTGTGGGACAGGGGGCCTGGTGGGAGTTGTAGTGCTGGCCTCCCTATTCCAAACACTCCTCCCTGGAAAGATGGCGACCTACCTGTTAGGTGAGGGTGTAGCACACAATGGCTGCCACATGGGTGTGGGGAGTAGTCCATCCTGCTCAGCTGTGGGACAGGGGGCCTCGTGGGAGTTGTAGTGCTGGCCTCCCTATTCCAAACACTCCTCCCTGTAAAGAGGGCTACCTACCTGTTAGGTGAGGGTTAAGCACACAATGAATGCCACATGGTTGTGGTTGTGGGGAGTAGTCCATCCTGCTCAGCTGTTGGACAGGGGGCCTGGTGGGAGTTGTAGTGCAGGCCTTCCTATTCCCAACACTCCTCCCTGGAAAGATGGCTACCTACCTGTTAGGTGAGGGTGTAGCACACAATGACTGCCACATGGGTGTGGGGAGTAGTCCATCCTGCTCAGCTGTGGGACAGGGGGCCTGGTGGGAGTTGTAGTGCTGGCCTCCCTATTCCAAACACTCCTCCCTGTAAAGAGGGCTACCTACCTGTTAGGTGAGGGTGTAGCACACAATGACTGCCACATGGTTGAGGGTGTGGGGAGTAGTCCATCCTGCTCAGCTGTGGGCCAGGGGGCCAGGTGGGAGTTTTAGTGCAGGCCTCCCTATTCCCAACACTCCTCCCTGGAAATGTGGCTACCTACCTGTTAGGTGAGGGTGTAGCACACAATGACTGCCACATGGTTGTGGGGAGTAGTCCATCCTGCTCAGCTGTGGGACAGGGGGCCTGGTGGGAGTTGTAGTGCTGGCCTCCCTATTCCAAACACCGCTCCCTGTAAAGAGGGCTACCTACCTGTTAGGTGAGGGTGTAGCACACAATGGCTGTCACATGGGTGTGGGGAGTAGTCCATCCTGCTAAGCTGTGGGACAGGGGGCCTGGTGGGAGTTGTAGTACTGGCCTCCCTATTCCAAACACTCCTCCCTGTAAAGAGGGCTACCTACCTGTTAGGTGAGGGTGTAGCACACAATGACTGCCACATGGTTGTGGGTGGGGGGAGTAGTCCCTCCTGCTCAGCTACGGGACAAGGGGGCCTAGTGGCAGTTGTGGTGCAGGCCTCCCTATTCCAAACACTCCTCCCTGTAAAGAGGGCTACCTACCTGTTGTGAGGGTGTAGCACAGAATGGCTGCCACATGGGTGGGGGAGTAGTCCATCCTGCTCAGCTGTGGGACAAGGGGCCTGGTGGGAGTTGTGGTGCAGGCCTCCCTATTCCAAACACTCCTCCCTGTAAGGAGGGCTACCTACCTGTTAGGTGAGGGTGTAGCACACAATGGCTGCCACATGGGTGTGGGGAGTAGTCCATCCTACTCAGCTGTGGGACAGGGGGCATGGTGGAAGTTGTAGTGCAGGCCTTCCAATTCCCAACACTCCTCCCTGGAAAGATGGCTACCTACCTGTTAGGTGAGGGTGTAGCACACAATGACTGCCACATGGGTGTGGGGAGTAGTCCATCCTGCTCAGCTGTGGGACAGGGGGCCTGGCGGGAGTTGCAGTGCTGGCCTCCCTATTCCAAACACTCCTCCCTATAAAGAGGGCTACCTTCTTGTTACTTGAGGGTGTAGCACACAATGGCTGCCACATGGGTGTGGGGAGTAGTCCATCCTGCTCAGCTGTGGGACAGGGGGCCTGGTGGGAGTTGTAGTGCTGGCCTCCCTATTCCAAAAACTCCTCCCTGGAAAGATGGCTACCCATCTGTTAGGTGAGGGTGTAACACACAATGGCTGCCACATGGGTGTGGGGAGTAGTCCGTCCTGCTCAGCTGTGGGACAGGGGGCCTCGTGGGAGTTATAGTGCTGGCCTCCCTATTCCAAACACTCCTCCCTGTAAAGAGGGCTACCTACCTGTTAGGTGAGGGTTAAGCACACAATGAATGCCACATGGTTGTGGTTGTGGGGAGTAGTCCATCCTGCTCAGCTGTTGGACAGGGGGCCTGGTGGGAGTTGTAGTGCAGGCCTTCCTATTCCCAACACTCCTCCCTGGAAAGATGGCTACCTACCTGTTAGGTGAGGGTGTAGCACACAATGACTGCCACATGGGTGTGGGGAGTAGTCCATCCTGCTCTGCTGTGGGACAGGGGGCCTGGTGGGAGTTGTAGTGCAGGCCTCCCTATTCCCAACACTCCTCCCTGGAAAGATGGCTACCTACCTGTTAGGTGAGGGTGTAGCACACAATGACTGCCACATGGTTTTGGGTGTGGGGAGTAGTCCATCCTGCTCAGCTGTGGGACAAGGGGGCCTGGTGGGAGTTGTAGTGCAGGCCTCCCTATTCCAAACACTCCTCCCTGGAAGGATGGCTACCTACCTGTTAGGTGAGGGTGTAGCACACAATGGCTGCCACATGGGTGTGGGGAGTAGTCCATCCTGCTCAGCTGTGGGACAGGGGGCCTGGTGGGAGTTGTAGTGCTGGCCTCCCAATTCCAAACACTCCTCCCTGTAAAGAGGGCTACCTACCTGTTAGGTGAGGGTTAAGCACACAATGAATGCCACATGGTTGTGGGTGTGGGGAGTAGTCCATCCTGCTCAGCTGTTGGACAGGGGGCCTGGTGGGAGTTGTAGTGCAGGCCTTCCTATTCCCAACACTCCTCCCTGGAAAGACGGCTACCTACCTGTTAGGTGAGGGTGTAGCACACAATGACTGCCACATGGGTGTGGGGAGTAGTCCATCCTGCTCAGCTGTGGGACAGGGGGCCTGGTGGGAGTTGTAGTGCTGGCCTCCCTATTCCAAACACTCGTCCCTGTAAAGAGGGCTACCTACCTGTTAGGTGAGGGTGTAGCAGACAATGACTGCCACATGGTTGTGGGTGTGGGGAGTAGTCCATCCTGCTCAGCTGTGGGACAGGGGGCCAGGTGGGAGTTGTAGTGGAGGCCTCCCTATTCCCAACACTCCTCCCTGGAAAGATGGCTACCTACCTCTTAGGTGAGGGTGTAGCACACAATGACTGCCACATGGTTGTGGGTTTGGGGAGTACTCCATCCTGCTTTGCTGTGGGACAGGGGGCCTGGTGGGAGTTGTAGTGGAGGCCTCCCTATTCCCAACACTCCTCCCTGGAAAGATGGCTACCTACCTGTTAGGTGAGGGTGTAGCACACAATGACTGCCACATGGTTTTGGGTGTGGGGAGTAGTCCATCCTGCTCAGCTGTGGGACAAGGGGGCCTAGTGGGAGTTGTGGTGCAGGCCTCCCTATTCCAAACACTCCTCCCTGTAAAGAGGCCTACCTACCTGTTAGGTGAGGGTGTAGCACAGAATGGCTGCCACATGGGTGGGGGGAGTAGTCCATCCTGCTCAGCTGTGGGACAGGGGGCCTGGTGGGAGTTGTAGTACTGGCCTCCCTATTCCAAACACTCCTCCCTGTAAAGAGGGCTACCTACCTGTTAGGTGAGGGTGTAGCACACAATGACTGCCACATGGTTGTGGGTGGGGGGAGTAGTCCCTCCTGCTCAGCTGTGGGACAAGGGGGCCTAGTGGGAGTTGTGGTTAGGCCTCCCTATTCCAAACACTCCTCCCTGTAAAGAGGGCTACCTACCTGTTAGGTGAGGGAGTAGCACAGAATGGCTGCCACATGGGTGGGGGGAGAAGTCCATCCTGCTCAGCTGTGGGACAAGGGGGCCTGGTGGGAGTTGTGGTGCAGGCCTCCCTATTCCAAACACTCCTCCCTGTAAGGAGGGCTACCTACCTGTTAGGTGAGGGTGTAGCACACAATGTCTGCCACATGGGTGTGGGGAGTAGTCCATCCTGCTCAGCTGTGGGACAGGGGGCCTGGTGGAAGTTGTAGTGCAGGCCTTCCTATTCCCAACACTCCTCCCTGGAAAGATGGCTACCTACCTGTTAGGTGAGGGTGTAGCACACAATGACTGCCACATGGGTGTGGGGAGTAGTCCATCCTGCTCAGCTGTGGAACAGGGGGCCTGGTGGGAGTTGTAGTGCTGGCCTCCCTATTCCAAACACTCCTCCCTGTAAAGAGGGCTACCTTCTTGTTAGGTGAGGGTGTAGCACACAATGGCTGCCACATGGGTGTGGGGAGTAGTCCATCCTGCTCAGCTGTGGGACAGGGGGCCTGGTGGGAGTTGTAGTGCTGGCCTCCCTATTCCAAACACTCCTCCCTGGAAAGATGGCTACCTACCTGTTAGGTGAGGGTGTAGCACACAATGGCTGCCACATGGGTGTGGGGAGTAGTCCATCCTGCTCAGCTGTGGGACAGGGGGCCTCGTGGGAGTTGTAGTGCTGGCCTCCCTATTCCAAACACTCCTCCCTGTAAAGAGGGCTACCTACCTGTTAGGTGAGGGTTAAGCACACAATTAATGCCATATGGTTGTGGGTGTGGGGAGTAGTCAATCCTGCTCAGCTGTGGGACAGGGGGCCAGGTGGGAGTTTTAGTGCAGGCCTCCCTATTCCCAACACTCCTCCCTGGAAATATGGCTACCTACCTGTTAGGTGAGGGTGTAGCACACAATGACTGCCACATGGTTGTGGGGAGTAGTCCATCCTGCTCAGCTGTGGGACAGGGGGCCTGGTGGGAGTTGTAGTGCTGGCCTCCCTATTCCAAACACTCCTCCCTGTAAAGAGGGCTACCTACCTGTTAGGTGAGGGTGTAGCACACAATGACTGCCACATGGTTGTGGGTGGGGGGAGTAGTCCCTCCTGCTCAGCTGTGGGACAAGGGGGCCTAGTGGGAGTTGTGGTGCAGGCCTCCCTATTCCAAACACTCCTCCCTGTAAAGAGGGCTACCTACCTGTTAGGTGAGGGTGTAGCACAGAATGGCTGCCACATGGGAGGGGGGAGTAGTCCATCCTGCTCAGCTGTGGGACAAGGGGGCCTGGTCGGAGTTGTGGTGCAGGCCTCCCTATTCCAAACACTCCTCCCTGTAAGGAGGGCTACCTACCTGTTAGGTGAGGGTGTAGCACACAATGACTGCCACATGGGTGTGGGGAGTAGTCCATCCTGCTCAGCTGTGGGACAGGGGGCCTGATGGGAGTTGTAGTGCTGGCCTCCCTATTCCAAACACTCCTCCCTGTAAAGAGGGCTACCTTCTTGTTAGGTGAGGATGTAGCACACAATGGCTGCCACATGGGTGTGGGGAGTAGTCTATCCTGCTCAGCTGTGGGACAGGGGGCCTTGTGGGAGTTGTAGTGCTGGCCTCCCTATTCCAAACACTCCTCCCTGTAAAGAGGGCTACCTACCTGTTAGGTGAGGGTTAAACACACAATGAATGCCACATGGTTGTGGTTGTGGGGAGTAGTCCATCCTGCTCAGCTGTTGGACAGGGGGCCTGGTGGGAGTTGTAGTGCAGGCCTTCCTATTCCCAACACTCCTCCCTGGAAAGATGGCTACCTACCTGTTAGGTGAGGGTGTAGCACACAATGACTGCCACATGGGTGTGGGGAGTAGTCCATCCTGCTCTGCTGTGGGACAGGGGGCCTGGTGGGAGTTGTAGTGCAGACCTCCCTATTCCCAACACTCCTCCCTGGAAAGATGGCTACCTACCTGTTAGGTGAGGGTGTAGCACACAATGACTGCCACATGGTTTTGGGTGTGGGGAGTAGTCCATCCTGCTCAGCTGTGGGACAAGGGGGCCTGGTGGGAGTTGTAGTGCAGGCCTCCCTATTCCAAACACGCCTCCCTGGAAGGATGGCTACCTACCTGTTAGGTGAGGGTGTAGCACACAATGGCTGCCACATGGGTGTGGGGAGTAGTCCATCCTGCTCAGCTGTGGGACAGGGGGCCTGGTGGGAGTTGTAGTGCTGGCCTCCCAATTCCAAACACTCCTCCCTGTAAAGAGGGCTACCTACCTGTTAGGTGAGGGTTAAGCACACAATGAATGCCACATGGTTGTGGGTGTGGGGAGTAGTCCATCCTGCTCAGCTGTTGGACAGGGGGCCTGGTGGGAGTTGTAGTGTAGGCCTTCCTATTCCCAACACTCCTCCCTGGAAAGATGGCTACCTACCTGTTAGGTGAGGGTGTAGCACACAATGACTGCCACATGGGTGTGGGGAGTAGTCCATCCTGCTCAGCTGTGGGACAGGGGGCCTGGTGGGAGTTGTAGTGCTGGCCTCCCTATTCCAAACACTCCTCCCTGTAAAGAGGGCTACCTACCTGTTAGGTGAGGGTGTAGCACACAATGACTGCCACATGGTTGTGGGTGTGGGGAGTAGTCCATCCTGCTCAGCTGTGGGACAGGGGGCCAGGTGGGAGTTGTAGTGGAGGCCTCCCTATTCCCAACACTCCTCCCTGGAAAGATGGCTACCTACCTGTTAGGTGAGGGTGTAGCACACAATGACTGCCACATGGTTGTGGGTGTGGGGAGTAGTCCATCCTGCTCTGCTGTGGGACAGGGGGCCTGGTGGGAGTTGTAGTGGAGGCCTCCCTATTCCCAACACTCCTCCCTGGAAAGATGGCTACCTACCTGTTAGGTGAGGGTGTAGCACACAATGACTGCCACATGGTTTTGGGTGTGGGGAGTAGCCCATCCTGCTCAGCTGTGGGACAAGGGGGCCTGGTGGGAGTTGTAGTGCAGGCCTCCCTATTCCAAACACTCCTCCCTGGAAGGATGGCTACCTACCTGTTAGGTGAGGGTGTAGCACACAATGGCTGCCACATGGGTGTGGGGAGTAGTCCATCCTGCTCAGCTGTGGGACAGGGGGCCTGGTGGGAGTTATAGTGCTGGCCTCCCTATTCCAAACACTCCTCCCTGTAAAGAGGGCTACCTTCTTGTTAGGTGAGGGTGTAGCACACAATGGCTGCCACATGGGTGTGGGGAGTAGTCCATCCTGCTCAGCTGTGGGACAGGGGGCCTGGTGGGAGTTGTAGTGCTGGCCTCCCTATTCCAAACACTCCTCCCTGGAAAGATGGCTACCTACCTGTTAGGTGAGGGTGTAGCACACAATGGCTGCCACATGGGTGTGGGGAGTAGTCCATCCTGCTCAGCTGTGGGACAGGGGGCCTGGTGGGAGTTGTAGTGCTGGCCTCCCTATTCCAAACACTCCTCCCTGTAAAGAGGGCTACCTACCTGTTAGGTGAGGGTGTAGCACACAATGACTGCCACATGGTTGTGGGTGTGGGAGTAGTCCATCCTGCTCAGCTGTGGGACAGGGGGCCAGGTGGGAGTTTTAGTGCAGGCCTCCCTATTCCCAACACTCCTCCCTGGAAAGATGGCTACCTACCTGTTAGGTGAGGGTGTAGCACACAATGGCTGCCACATGGGTGTGGGGAGTAGTCCATCCTGCTCAGCTGTGGGACAGGGGCCTGGTGGGAGTTGTAGTGCTGGCCTCCCTATTCCAAACACTCTTCCCTGTAAAGAGGGCTACCTACCTGTTAGGTGAGGGTGTAGCACACAATGACTGCCACATGGTTGTGGGTGTGGGGAGTAGTCCATCCTGCTCAGCTGTGGGACAGGGGGCCAGGTGGGAGTTTTAGTGCAGGCCTCCCTATTCCCAACACTCCTCCCTGGAAAGATGGCTACCTACCTGTTAGGTGAGGGTGTAGCACACAATGACTGTCACATGGTTGTAGGTGTGGGGAGTAGTCCATCCTGCTCTGCTGTGGGACAGTGGGCCTGGTGGGAGTTGTAGTGCTGGCCTCCCTATTCCAAACACTCCTCCCTGTAAAGAGGGCTACCTACCTGTTAGGTGAGGGTGTAGCACACAATGACTGCCACATGGTTGTGGGTGTGGGGAGTAGTCCATCCTGCTCAGTGTGGGACAGGGGGCCTTGTGGGAGTTGTAATGCAGGCCTCCCTATTCCCAACACTCTTCCCTGGAAAGATGGCTTCATACCTGTTAGGTGAGGGTGTAGCACACAATGACTGCCACATGGTTGTGGGTGTGGGGAGTAGTCCATCCTGCTCAGCTGTGGGACAGGGGGCCTGGTGGGAGTTGTAGTGCAGGCCTCCCTATTCCCAACACTCCTCCGTGGAAAGATGGCTACCTACCTGTTAGGTGAGGGTGTAGCACACAATGGCTGCCACATGGGTGTGGGGAGTAGTCCATCCTGCTCAGCTGTGGGACAGGGGGCCTGGTGGGAGTTGTAGTGCTGTTTGTCTGGACACATACAACACAGTAGATGTGGTCTACCTTTGTGATGTTTGAGGTGGGGTGGATGTAAAATCAGTGTGACCTGTGTGTGTTTTTTGGGTGCAGATGTGTGCCTCAGGGATGTATCTTTGTAGTTGTGCAAGACAGTACATGGCAGTTTCATGGTATACATTAGTTGGTACTTACCAGCCTCCACTCCCCCGGTTATTCCTTCAAGACTCTCTGGATGCAGTATGGCAAGCACCTTCTCCTCCCACGCAGTGAACGGTTTTGGTGGGATGGGAGGGCCTCCACCAGTCGCATCAGCCAGCTCACGATTCTTGGCCCTCCTCTTCTTGACAACACTCTTCAGGTCATGCCACCGCCTCATGATTTCATTCTTGTTGCGGGGCACATTCTCTACTGCATTGACCCTGCCCACTATCCTTGCCCACATGTTTGTTCTTGTGGCTAATGGTGTCTGTTGGACCACGCTGCCAAAGAGTTGTGGTTCTACTCTGATTATCTCATCTACCATTACTGCCAACTCAGTGTCAGTGAATTTTGGCATTTTGTGATGTGCCATGGTGTGTGCTGTGCTGATGTTTTGGGGTGCAGTTGTGAGGGTGGTGTAGGTGGTGTGTGTGTGTGTTGTTGTGCTGGTGAGATGTGTGGTGTTTTGCCTATCCAATGTGCTGCAGGCTTTGGTTCCTTCAGGGCTGGAGTAGTGCAAAAGATTGTGGTCAGGGAAGGGGCTGGTTTTATGGTCAGCTATGTGGGTGTGTCAAGATGGTGTAATGCAGTCAGGTGTGCTGTGTGGGTTGTCCTGTGATTTGTTTAATTGAATTTGCCATGGGGGGGTGTCATTGGGAGGTTTCTGCTTATTTTGGGGGCAGCGCTAGTTGCCTGTGTGCTATTGCTGGCCTTTTTTTTTTTTCTTTTACTTGCCCATTTTTTTTTCAGACCATCCGCAGCGATGGCTGTGCTGCAGGGCTTCCGCCGGATCTCACATTGGTTACTGTTGGCGACCGCGGCGGACGGTAACAGCGGAACGTACCGCTGTGACATCGAGGATATCATAATATCATTGGCGGTCACGCCGCGTGTCTGGCGGCGTGTTGATGTCTTTCCGCTATGTTACCGACCGTCGCGGTTGAATTTTCACTTTCTCTGCCCTCTACGGGCAGTTTTTCGATGGCTCCTACCGCCGCGGACGGAATGTTTTGGCGGTTGATCATAATAGGGTCGGCGGGGTTTCCGCGGTACCTGCGGATGGTGATTTTCGCAACCATGGCGGTCGGATTTCTTTCCGTCCGCCATCGTAATGACCCTCTTAGTCTCTAATAATAAATTATATAACAAACCAATGCGCGCATTTTTCCTTACAGCTTCAACTACAGGATTTAAATCAACCTTCCATCGACTTTTGCAAAAGTAATCACGGATATGTAAATATTAAAAAAATTCAGTTCTAGGAAGATAATATTTCCCGACTAGCATCTCAAAAGACATCAAGCCCCCATTAACATATAAATCCCCAATACATTGAATGCCCCTTATCTGCCATCTGTCTACAGTCCTATCCCAGAATATAGGGGGCAAGAGAGTTGTGGCTGTGAACGGGGTATATTGGGAGACCCTCTCGAATCCGTAACACTTTTGCACCACTTTCCACACCTTGTAGGCAGCATTTAAAACCTTAAACCTGTTTTTTTTGTAATAACTAAGCTCCAGGGTCACAAACAGCCGATTATTTGCATCACTACCCAGCAGCATTTGGTATATAGAAGGAGCTTCAGCAACGCTAGAGGGGTCTACCCCCGTTAATAAAATATTCATACGTTGCAACATACACACCAGATAATATAAAGTAAAATCATGCACTGCCCATCCGCCTTTCTCACGAGGTAGAATCATATATTGCATAGCTCTTCGAGGTTTCCCGTGCGCCCATAAGAACCTAGCACATATTGACTGCAACGCTGCCAGCTGGACACAAGAGATTTCTAATGGAACGGATCTAAAAAAATATAAAACTTTAGGTAAGATTAACATTTTAAGGACGCTGCACCATCCAACAAGTGAGAGATGTAAACATTCACACCGGTCTAGCTGCTTCCGTACCGAGATTAAAATATTGCCCCAATTGACCTCCTCCAATGATTTTAAACATGTCCTTATTATAACCCCTAAGTATGATACCTCACTCAGGACCCGTTGATCGTTAAAACCATCTTGATTTAAGCACAGTATTTGTGTCTTGGATACATTTAGCTTATATCCTGAAGTGGCTCCAAACTCCAGCGCTAGTTGCTCTATCTTGGACATAGCCCCCATAGGGTTTGGAGTGACCACTGCCACATCGTCTGCATATGCAAACACTCAATAGTGCTCTTGTTTCCAAATTACCGGCTCTATCCCTGCATTTTGTTCCAACATCATTAAAAAGGGGTTAATATATAAAGAAAACAACAGAGGCGAGCAGGGACACCCCTGCCTTGTACCCCGTGTTATATATACAGAGTCTGATTCAAGACCCATTATGCAGATTTTAGCTGTTGGACGTCTATATAAAACTTGAATAGCTGAGATGAAGTTCTGTTTAAAGCCTGCCTGTTGTAATACAGCCCATTAAAATTCCCACGCGACCCGGTCGAACGCCTTTTTGGCGTCTAATAAAATCAAGCTGAATTTACTCCCTATAGTGTTAGCTATATCCAACAGGGTTATCACTCTATTGATATGATTAGTCGTGCTCCTCTTAGGTATAAATTCATGTTGTCGACTTGACACCAACGGGGCTATCACGTCAGCCAACCGGGTCGCGAGGATTTTGGCATACATTTTGCCATCTGCGTTTAATAATGATATAGGCCGATACGAACCCGGCTGATCGGCAGGTTTATCTTTCTTTTTAAAAACTATTATGCTAGCCTCATCCCAAGTCAAAGGGGCAGCTCCTGCTTGGGCCTGGAGAAAAGTGGTAAGCATGTCGGCTTTAAGCTCGTTGAAAAAAGTTTTGTAAATTTCCAATGGAAGTTTGTCAGGACCTGCTGCTTTGCTGGAAGCTAAACTGTTAATAGCTCCTTCCAACTCTTCCATGGTAATGGGCTCCTCTAATCTTTCTGCATCTAGCAAATCCACTCTTTTACAGTTGAGACTCTGCAGCAGGGCTTCCCCAACCTGTGTAACAGAGCACTCCTCAGTGTATAGTGCCTCATAATAATCGTGAAAGACCTTTAAAATCCCTATATCTGTATCCACCATATTCCCCCTAGCGTCTGCTACTGATCCAATTCTTTGCGCCGCCTCCCTTGATCGCACCCTTTGCGCCAAACAGCGCCCGGTTGCCTCTCCATATTCATAACTTTGGTTCCTGTTGATAGAGTGCTTCCTAGCTATTTCTTTACTCCAGTGCAAGTTTATTTTGGCCTTACACCGGGCTACCTGCATCTGCAGCTCAGAGATCTCAAGTCCAGCCTGAATCCCCTGCACAAGTTTTACTTCCGCTATTGATAGGCTGCCGCATAATTCCTGTAAAGCTGCTTGCATCTGCTTTTGCTTATGCAGCCCAAGACTCAAAGTCTCCCCTCTAAAGCCTGCCTTTAAAGCGTCCCATACAGAACCAATCCGTGCCGTGTTGCGATTTATGGCCAAAAATTCCTCAATCCAGACCTTCATATGTGTCAAATATTCACTATCAAGAAGCAGCTTTCTATCAAAAGAAAATATTTGCGGCCTAGTTCCAGTCCTGAGCGTACCAAGATTCAGTACTAGGGGTCCATGATCCGAAGAGATCCGCGGGTGCACCTGAATATTAGCACCCGAAAGTAAGCGACCGGATAAAAAAAAAAAATCTAGTCTTACCAATTTTTGGGGCGGATATGAATAAAAGGTATACTTGGGGTCCGTAGGCCTCAATACTGCCCACGCGTCAACCAAACCATGATCCCCCAGTAAAGACTGAAGTGCCTTAAAAGCTTTAGGTTTCCTCCCACTATACGATTTGCTGTCATCCTGTAGCACCCCTGGCTCAAGATGTATGTTTAAATCACCACACATGATCAACGGAGTGGGCCATAGTGCTAATTCCACATTTAACCCTTCTAATACTGAGGCCTCATCAAAGTTTGAGCCATAAATAGAGCAAATAGTATACTTTGAACTACCAATCATACACTCCGCAGTGGCCCACCTCCCTACTTTATCCGCCAACACTCTTCCGGTCCCTTGTATATGGTTTTTTGCCAGTATCGCTACCCCCGTAAAGTAGTGGATTGCTCTGTGCATACTAGCACATTAAACCCAAGTTCCGCCAATAATTTTCTTTTGCTCCATGGAATGTGAGTTTCTTGAACACATACCAGGTCTGATTGGAGCAAGCGTAATTTAGCCAGGACCCGTTGTCTCTTGTTATAATTGTTCAACCCACAAACATTCAGGGAGCAAAGACGTATGCCACTATTTATACGTCTATCCCCCATCTATTTTCCCCATATATTTAAGCATAAGGACCATATGTCTAAAACCATTGAATTTCTTACTTAATCTTTCTGCACCATCATGGATTATTTTTACTAATGACCCCCACCGCCCCCCACCACCCTTCCCAACACGGCTTTAGCCGAAGCCGTGACCCCCCCACCCTTCCCCAATTTAGAGGCTTGGAGACACAAGGCCTCCGAGATGGAACGAGCTTCTGCCCCCCCGGACCCCCCTGCCCTACCACCAACACGTAAACCATGCTTTACAAACAAACCCCTAAGTGACACAAAAAGCACCAAAAACCATTCACCGCTTAATCTGAAAATTTAGTCCTAATCCAAGTACATCTCACACAATTCATTAGTGTAAATAATCTAAAACCCACACCCCTTTACATTTGAATTTCTCCCCTTATCCGCTTTACAAAGAATGCAGGTATTCCTTAGCCGCTGTCTCTGCTGTGAAGAACCGCACATGCTCATTATAAATGACCTTGAGCTTGGATGGGTTCAGCAGAAAGGCTTGTGCATTTTTATCTCAAAATGGGGTGATGAGCTGACGCAATTGCCATCTCTTTTCAACAGTAAGGGGACAGTAATCAGGGCGCACAAAAAACTCTATCCCTTTCCCGCTTTTCTTATGATCCGGCCGCGCCAAATCATACACAGCCTCTCTCGCCAAATAGTTGTTAACTGATATCAAAATTGTCCTTGGTCTGCTAGCATTCTGGCCTGATCTATTACGCTGTGTGAAGGGGAACCTGTGCGCTCGCTGGATCTCCCGTTCCCAGTCCATTTGGGTTAACCCAGGAAAAGCATCAGAAAACAGTTCAATAATACATTTCTCTGCATCCTGCCCCTCCACCCCCTTAGGAATGTCTAATACACAGAGATTATTGCGCCGCAGGCGATTCTCCAGGTCAGTGATCTTCCAGAGGGTGTCATCCTTTGCGGTGCGAAGAGCCTCCGTTGTTGCTTTTTGCACGGCGAGCTCATCCTCTAAGTTCGAAATACGCGTCTCTGCCTCATTAAACCTATCAACAAACTCGGAGCATGTTTTCGCAATCCTCCGCACCGAGTTCTGTAGTTTTCTGCAAGCTCCCTGTGTGCGTTGACTCTCAGTGCGGGTCTCCTCCCTGTGGGCCATAATACTCTGATAGATAACTACCAGAGAGATGTCTTCAGGGTTCTCCATGGCGTTTAAGTTAGATTGTATCCCACTAGCCGCTCCATTAGTCCCGGCCTCACCCATGAATGAATAATCCCACTGGAAGGAATCTGTGCTCTCCACCATCTGAAGACCTACACCCGCACCTGAATCACCCCTCTTACGCACTGTTTTAGGGCTGTTTTCTGGGGTACCAGGCGACTCAATCCCCCATTCTGCGACCTCCTTCATCTGCCTGCTGCTGTTGCTGTAAAACTCCTTACGACCCGCACTAGGAAGGCCACCCCTCCGTTTAGCCTGAGTATTTGAATCGGTCTCATCCCCAGAGGTGTCAGAGGGGTCTGACATCGAAAAAAAGGGAAAGTCCCCCGAATCACTCTCCTTTGTAGAATCCTGATTGCCAGCTTTTTTTCCACTAATCCCTATATCAACACTCTCCGAGGGGAGTTCAGCACTCTTTACACCTTTCTCCCCCTCTTTAGATATGTCTCTGGGGTTATCCCCCGCTGTACCCTCCTTATCAGCCGACAGGTCAGAGGAAGAGTTCTCCCCCAGCGTACCATTTCCCCTGTTCTGTGTACTAACAGTTGCCATTAATGTGGGGGGTAGTTTTTTCTTTGGCTTCCCAGTTAGAAACAGTGCAGGAACTGATTTCTTACCGCCCTCCATACGAATTTTCTCAGGATTTGGGTCGGGTTTCTTCCTCTCTGCTTCACGCATCGCCCAGTTATCGGACGGCTCCATTGTGTTTCTCCCTCTTCCCCGTCCTGCCTTCGGGGGCATAGTGGCGCTGCGCTTCGTCTCTGGGTCTGCATCAGAATTCCTTTCCGTCAACGCTCTATGCTCACAGAGTCCGACGTGCGCATACCCAGAAGCCCGCCTTGCAAGTGCCAGGAGCCGCCACAGAGCCAGACATGGAGCCCGGCAAACACTCCACAACATCACCGATACATGCCCCTACACCATCCACTCTCGATTCTTCTCCTAATCCCGCATGGCAATAACCGTTCTCAGCAAACCAGAGCCAGTAATGCGGTAAGTGGAGCAGGGCGGAGAGCTCCGGGAGCTCGAGCTCACACGACCGCACTCACGGCCACCATCTTGCCTCCTCATATATCAATGTCCTTGAAACAATATTTATCGACTATTATATGCAGAATCTGCACTATAATACATGTTCACAGGCTTGCACTTCTCTTGCAATTTGTGCTGAAAAAATAGACACCTTTCTATCGACTACATAGCACCAGTTGTCAAGTGATTCTTGGCTGCTCATCATGCTAGCAATAAAACGTCAATTTACAGCTCGTAACTCTTGAAGTAATTTTTCAAAATGTCCACACTTTTTTTTATCTATTTCCATTTACCTTCTCATGTGAAGAATTAACAGCCAGTTACTTTTTTTATTATTTATGTAACTTGAGACTTCCGAGAAAGTTTATTTTTTTTATCTCTCGCCATGACTTTCTGAAATTCTATATGGGGTTCCTGCAATAGAACTTCAGTTTTTCTAATTTTCTATGCAATCAAAGAATTTCTTAACTACTGATCATATGTCTCATCAAACAGGTTTATTCCTTGACTATTCAGTTTCCTTTGCCATGTGTAACTCTGTCCTTTCCTTCTCTTTCAGCAAAACGGAGCATGCCTATTCAATCATCAGTGATTAATTGTGGACTTCCTTTGAGGCTCCTGCCATTTAAATGTACAACTTATTTGCACTCAAAACAAGATAAACTAGAGTGTTCTTCGAGCTCAAGATATTAGTATGCTCTTACCATGTTCATGAGAATTCTTATAACATAAAATCCTGCTGTCACTGCTACTCCTGCAATAACTGAGGCTCAACTCTTGCAGCTCACCAGACTCCAGCTGCTCCATAAGTATGGCAGGTGCCTACATTGTCCATTTTTGAGTAGTTTACAGAAACTTTCATTGGCAGTCCATGTCAAATCAAAGATGGAGTGAAACTTTTATTTATTTGAAACTGTATGTCATCGAATTGAGTAATTTGTTTTTTGTCATTTTGGCTTTATTTCCATCTGTCAAATACTTTTACATTTTTCTGAAATTGTTCCGGGATAGCTTCAGAGTGATACCTTGATACAAGTGTTGTTTTAAATTGCTGATTTCTATTGTGTACTCCCTCAATAGCCTTCTGCCTCTGTCCTGTACTACTAAGGGGAAAGGGGGCTCTCTAGAGAAACAGTGTTGTCCTAGTTAGGCTTTAATTTTGCTCGGTGGTGGGAGAAATTGTCCCACTTGGCAATCTGACTTCCAACGATATACATTCATTTAATTCAATTTAATTTACATGGTGAGAATTCTATGAAATGTTATGAATTCCTACAGACCTAGGAGTTTGTGGGTGTGCACTAATTTTGCAGGAACACTCCAAGAGTGCCCCCTTTCCATTTTCCCCAAGAAATGTAAAAATATTTTAAGAAAATGTACTGGACCTGGTGTCAAATCCTGGGTTCAGAAAGAACAAAGAAGTAAAATGGGAAGGGCACTGGACTAGGGAACAAGAAGAGTGCCCAAAAGAAACCAGATCATTAGAATTGGGGGCAGAGGCGTTCAGGAGAGGTATGCAGGTTGAGGTAGAGGGGGGATGGATAATACAACGAGTAAAAAACACAGAACATGGAAGAGAAGGAGATTCAGAAAGGGTAAAAGCTCAAATGGGTGATGGAAAAGAGGAAAACATGGGTAGGTTGTAAGGTGCCTGTTTATGGCAAGATCAAAGAGGCTTGTGAAAACAAATATTAGGAATAGCTGTTTTGTCTGCTGCCTTCGACATAAAACTCAATAAGGATCTATATCATCCAGACATTTTTCAAGATGGAAGAGGGTTATCAAAGTAAATTTGCTGAGATCACACGCAGCTGGTGGCATCATTCTAAGACATTGCAGAAGGTCCTACATTTTCTTGTTCATACACTGGAAAATATCAAATGAATCACAGCTCAGCTTGTTAAATAGCAGCTACAAAGATATGTATATGAACTGCAGATCACAGGAATAGATCCCTTATGGACAACACATTTGTCTATTAGCACTTTTAATAAAAACCTGTAAATATAGCTTGTACTCAATGAAATATATGCTATTCAATTCAAGATTACAATGCTTAGTCAGTCCAGAATGCAGCATGTGGAACATGTCAGATATAATTTCAATTAATAAAGCAAACAATTCACAGTGACTAATACTTTTAATAGCAGTAGTCATTATTGGCCATTTCATGAAACGTCACCCACTCTTGTTTTAGAGAAATCAGTTTAATGTTTTTAATGAAACATTGATAATTTGACAGCAATCTAATCATTATTGTTTCTGGATATATTATGTTTACTTTGGGAAAAAAACTAGTTATTATTTTAAAACAATTCCGATAAAGTTCCCATTGGAAAACAGATACAGTTTTTTAGGTTAATCTAATTTTTTTTTTTAATTGTAAATATAATTATTATTTTATTTTGTGATGTTGCTATGTGTGCTGTAAGTGGCTAAGAGTATACCCAGACGTGGGTCCCTTGCTTGCTGTACTCCTGGATTCAAGCTAGCCTGGCTGATGAGGGGTGATACCCCAGAACTGGTCCCAGGATGCTTGTTTCCAGTCCAGGGAGGACCTGGCTTGGCAGTTCTGGCTGGACTGTTCCCATGGGGAGCAGGGTCAAGAATGATTTGTATATGGCTGGGGTCAAACTGGGGTGACGTGGTCAGAAAAATAACAATGGATTATACCCAGATCTGTGACTTGGGGTGAATGGTTGAAAAGTTTCAACTCTCCGTCCATCATTTTATCTTGTTATGATGCTATAATCAATATTTTGCCAAGAGTCTTTCAATTATGTTTACAAAAAGGTGTTATCATTTTACCATTGAGATTATTTATACAAGCTCAATCACATCTTGTACAAAAAGTTTTATTTTCAATCATTGTATGGTACTCTGATCATTATCTAAGTGCTAATCTGATGGTAATTTTGGGACAATGTATTCATGGTTAGAGTAGCAGTATAAGGGTATTCAGGGTTCATTTGACTGTTTTTGAATACAGGATATTCTATATTTTGGATGCAATCTGACAAAGCTTAGGGCAAGAAGTGCACATCTTTGTAGGCTTTCTCATGTTTTTCTCAAGATTACACACTTTCTGTAGGGGTGGGCAGAGTGTTAAATTGGTGATGACCCCCGCATTGCTTTTCTTGTAATCTAATGTTGTTCAGGACAACAGTGCATGATTCATAAACATTTTTGCACAGTTAACAAAATATCATAATGCATAAATGTGGTGCATTCTAATAACTGGAAAAAGTCCCATATAAAAATAGCATAATAATGGCTGGCTCATACTGTGCACTGCCACAGGTGCCCACAACCATGCAGAGTCAACTTCCAAAACATAATGAATTTGCAGAGAACTTGAGATGTGTTATATTAACAAAATAAACTGTTTCTTTACAGGTTCTTATCTTCTCCATAGGAACAAATTGTCATAACTATGGTCCCAGTGAGTGGTCTCTGTTACTGCCTGAACAGGAAATTTGCAGACAAGGCCAATGGGTACATGTAAGGCAGGAATAAGTGGCTTTTAAGAGGGGAGGCAGGGGATTCTAACAAAACTTTCAAAGATTATGGTGATGTTGTCTTTGATTTCATCTTCAAATATGATTTTATGATTTTTGTCTAGGGTTGTCATAATTTAAAAAAATCTGGGTTGAATCACCACCCCAGTTCAGACCCAGTTCAGACCCAGCCAGAATTATGATGGACTCAACCCAGATCTGTGACTGGGGGTGAGTGTCTGAAAGGTTTCAGTGCTCCGTCCACCATCTCCTTGTGTTTGCTTTGTTTGCCCTAAGTTGGCAGGGTATGCCCACACGTGGGTCCCTTGCTCATGATGGAGCAGGGTTTCGCAAAAATGAAACCTGCTCGAATTGATACCCCCATAATACGTACTAACAGTAAGTAGTTGTTAAAAAACTAATGTACACCCAACACGAACACAAGGGAAATTGCTTTGCGCATGTTTGAACTAACACATAAACAAAATAATATTGTAACAACATTGTGTTTTGAGAAAAACGAGAAGCGTTGGATGAATAGGCAGCATATGCTTCAGTAATTTGCATGTTGCATCCTGTTTTGAACTAATAAATAATGCCGCTTTTGCACAAAGCTTATGCTAGGTAACATTAATGGGGAATAGTGCAAGGTGGGTGGTAAACAGTGAAGGTTTCATTATCATATAATTAATAAATGTTCATTTTCATTTACTTTAGTGTGCTAGATGAAGCAGCCATCTTTCTAAACTTGGCTAAAGTGGGAGGGGGAAAACAGAAGCAAGACAGACGCGCAGTGCACCGCAGATGACATGAGAAGGGTGAAGGCCAGAGTGTCAAACGACTGCCAAAAGAAGTGCCCAGGCATGAGACCGGAGACACAGACTGCGGATGATGTTAAAAAATGAATGAAAAATGTTAAAATTTGTATCACATGAAATAAAGTGAGAACAAGCTGAGAACCATACCCTGGGAACGAATGGTGAACAATGAAGTAGTTGAAATAAAGGTGAAGTCACAGTGGTGTGACAATGCCACCTCCCAAGCCCACCAATCCCTTTGCGAGATTTAATAAAGTTTGCAACAATTGTGGGACGGACATGTTAGTTTTAGGGTATAATTGGGGTGCCTTTAGGGGTGTGGTTTAAGCTTATGCTGGCAGGAGAGAATGAGGGGAGAGGCGTCGCTGTCCGTCGGTTTGCAGAGTGGCCTATCTGTTCCTGACCTGTCCCAATCCTGTTCCTTTTATCCTTTGTTCCCTGATCCTATTTCGGGGAACCCCCACCATCTCCTAGGCCGAGGGGTTGGTTTTCCTACAGACCTATAGGTTTGTATTTAGTCTAACTCGTACTCAGAATTTAACTTATTGATGTATTTTGTCTCTGAAACTTTTGCCTCTCCACCTGTCCACTCCGTCAATGATATGTATTATTTAGATGAAACTATTGTCTCTTCATCTATCCCCTCCGTTAGGTATATGATGTTTTGCACACATTTTGCTAAAACTTTTGTCTTTTACTCTAAACACTCCTTCATTGCATAAAGTCATTGCTACGTTTGGATGAGTTTGTATTTCATTTGGCCAACATATGTAAATTTTCTCCTTTCGTGAGATTCAGTGTTTGTATTTTGTGACCAAATGCAGTTGAGCATAATCCTTAATTATTTGAGATAAAATTCATTAATAACTTCACCGAGGGTCTGTGATCATTTAATTAATTAAATGGTTGGTAAGTTAGAAGTTATCATTACCATCAACTATTCAACTAATTGGTCCATCGACCAAGTGGAAGGAAAGTTGATGTAAAAAAGTTAGTTGGGATGCCATAATTTAATCTATGAAAAGAAAAGAATTGATCGTACATATAAATTGACCCCAGCGCATCAGGGATTCTGGGTGAATGTGTATGGGCCATTGTATTATGTTGTTATTGAGTATGATTCCTGATAAAATATTGGAGTCACGCTGGATCAGTTTCCTTGGTAGCAGAGGACGGTTTAATTATTGATTAGTTTGGTAATGATTATTGATTATTGATTGTATGTTCTTAACATGAAAAGTTAGTGTTTCGTTTTTATGTTGTCTAGAAGTTCAGGTACAGAGATACCTGAGGAATCCCGGGAATTGAATTTAGCCTGAAGTAGGCAGAAGAAGAGTGTGGTAACGAAGCCACACTGCAAAAGTACTTTGTCTGTTGAAATAATACCTAAAAGCTACTGAGGGCTGTAGGTGTTATATTAGGGAAAGTTCGTGTAAAAGGGGAGTGACTGAAATAACGAAGGGTCCACCAAAACTCTAGCCTTATCCCCAGGACAGTAACAAGACCCCTTTTCACGCCAAAAAGTCTTCTTGTGAAATCTTGGCCTTATCCCTAGATGAGTAATAGGTCCACCCGGAACTTGTTTGAAGTGTAAAATAGCGCTGGTCGTTATTAGGACTCGCATTGAGAAAACCTCTTGAAAAAGTGAAAAACGATCTCTTTATTTAGTGGAACAGACACAGTAGTATTGTTTTTGTGTTGTTACTAATAGAAATTTTGATTAAGAAATTTAGAAAATTTTGCCGTAATATTTTGTAAAGGGAGGGTCAGTAGAAGGAGTAATACTGACGTCAGAAAGACCGCGCTGGCATTGGTAAGGCAGCAGGCGTGTATTGAGCTGTGATTGGTTGGTTGGTGTGAGCCGCGCTAGTATTGGTTGAGATTTTTGCCTACGTAGCAGTACTCTGATTGGTTGGTTGGTGTGAGTTGCACTGGCATAGGACAAGAGCTGACAAATAAAATACATAGAATTACGGAAGTTTCCTTGTTTATTTTGGTGAGGTACGCTAGTGTAAAGGATTAGAAAATGAAGCTGCTAAAGAAAATAAATAATTTTTTCAATAAGGACAAACCGATTGTGACTAGAGAGGGAATTCCGATTCCGCCCCCGAAAACGCCTGCTTCTTATATGATGTTGGCGCGAGGATACCATACGTGTATGTGGTTAGAGAATTGGGTTGAATATACAAAGGACAATGGTGTCATAGCATTTCCACAACATGGTACATTCAATGTAAGGATATTGCAGAATTTGAGATACCGAATGAATGCATTAGTTCCAAATCCTAGATTGTCGCAGTATGAAGCATTGGAAGAATGGGAAGTGGAGGCGTTTGAAAAAGAGAAATATAGAGGAGGTAACGGAAGATACAGGAGTTGGGGACATGGCTATCCTTTAGAAAGTAGGGAAGAAAAGTTGAAAAGATGGAGCAGAAATGTAGTAGTCGAAGGGTTGTATTCAGTTTTAGTTGCCGATGATCAAACAGGAGGAAAGTGTAAAGAGAAAAAGAAGAATATAGAAACTGCTAGTTTTAGAGATGACCCAAATACTTCTGAAGATGATGAATTGTTGGAGGAGATGATGACTAAAAGACCTCCCCCTTATGAGGAAAATTCAGGAGAAGTAACCCCGAGTGCTCCACAGATGGGAACTTCACTGACTCCCCAGGTCACTGAGATAGCTAGGTTGGTGAGAGAAAATGAAACAAATTTGTTGAATAAGACCAGACTGGAACAGGTTCAGAAAATAAATCAGTTAAGCATGAATACAGAAGCATTGACAGTACCAGCGACAATTGGTCCCGTAGTTCTGTTGTATGGAGAAAGACAGAGTATGTCTAAAGTACATTAATTGACAGTTCTGAGAAGTGGTAGCAGGAGTGGAGTGGTGACGGCATTAAATGAGAAGGGTCAAAGTGATCAGAATAACACACTATTGTTAAAGATTGCAGGAATCGCTGTTAGCATGAGCTGAAAGCCATTTTGTACTTGGCAGCCATTTTAGTTAGCCATGTGCTCGCCATGTGCTTTCTCCCTCTTCCAGAGTCTTGCACATGCTCAGAGAGGCCTAGCTGGTAGAATGCACCTGCTCCTAGTATAGAACTGTCAGGCTATTCTTACTCATGTAAGCAGTTTAGTCTCCCCTCCCACTTTGTGGAGCAAGCAAATTTTGTATACCCATATTAGTCAATAAGCATGCTTGTATGTGCTAGGACCTCCCCTTGATTTTATGCTGACTATGTAACAAATACATATATAAGGACCCTGTTCTCTGCACTCATTAGAATGCCTCCTACAGTGGCCTGCGGGTACCGTAAGATGCAATCTCCCTCATCTGAGGTTAATAAAACATGTTTTTTGATATTACAGCTTCTGTGCCAATCTCTTCTTTGTTGGTCTTAAGGACCAGATGTATCAGTGAACCCCTAAGAAGGTTTTTATTTCTACAAATGGCGCCCGAAAGTGGACCTCATCGGTGCAGCGGCTATCCAAGGGAGTGGTCTTGAAGGGAGACAGGAATCTACTGAGGAGTACAGGACAGGAATCTACTGAGGAGGTACCCTGCGCACGGAGATTGTTTGTCTTCCAGCCCAGTATATTTCTGGTCTTCCTGATCTGATCCTCCAAGTGTTTGCCGCTCCCGACTGAGAACTTCTTTGGCGTGAGTATTTTAAAACGACCGTTAGGTCACTCAGAACTTGGCAGTTGGAATCTGGACACCATTTGATTGGTAAGAGCCGTTTTGCGGCACTTGCTGTTGGTTTGATGCCTTTGATTGGTAAGGTAGTTTTAGTAACACTTACTGTGGCTTTGTTTGTATGATTGGCCAATTTTGGAATTTGTTTTGTAAGTTATATATGCATTGCAATTCATATAGGCAGGTAATGAGGAGATTTTTCTCTAACTTTGAAAACTTGAACGGCACACATTGTGTTAAGTGTCACTTGGAGTATAATATTATATATGCTATAATATTCTTGGCATGCCTGCTTCTAGCACACTTTGTTGAAAGTGTTGCTGTTTTGGAGGTACCGATATGGATTTAGTAAGTACTTAGTTGACTCCCCTCAGAGGGGATACCTAAATAGGTTTACGTATAGTAAAAAGATATTTCTTCCTTGGTGACTAAGTACCCCATGGAACTAAATATGTACATAAACGGATCCGGATCTGCGCACTTAGTAACATTCATAAGTGGTGATATGCAGAGCGCTTTTTGAGTGTTCTACCAGCCAAAACTGGCGAATTTGGTGTATTTTGGCTTCTTGACCATGGAACAGTTTTTTGGGCTACTTTTGAGAGCTCTTCTTGTAAATATGACTTACAATTAGTATTTACAAATAGGTTGGTCTTGCGTACACTTTGTAAGCAGTCCTAAGTGTTGATTTGTGGGTTAAATATGTGTTTCAATGTCTATGTGGGGTTTGTGGTTTGACATTGGTAATACTTGTGTGAGTACTCTTTGTGAAAGAATGTCTAGCTTTAAGCGCGCTGTGTTGTGTACTCTGCGTGTATGACCCCCTTCTGTAACTGTCTGAATGAGCTCAATGAGTTTGTTTATGTTTTTTGCTGTCATCATTCTGTTATGCAAAATGTCATTTAGTTACTTACATATTAAATAAAAATCCAGAAATGAATTATATAACATATGCTAAACAGCTGCATGTTACTATTTAAATTGACAGAGTACGACACTGTACATGTGTGCAAATTGCCACAATGCTAAAGATAAAATTAGAATTCGTATTCAATAGGATTAAAATAGGCCTCATACAGAGGAAAAAAAACGAAATTGTGTGTTTTGTAATCAATAGACTAAAATACATGTTACAGCATTTTCCTTAAATACATTGTATTAGACATTAAAAGGCATGCACATCATATGAGTGAATTTGGTCGTTGCTGAACTAAATACACATTATAGAAAGATAGATTTGACTGCATTGAAATGCCTCAGTTTTTAAATAGACTGTGACATGCTTTTCTTTCAGCACCCGAGAAAAAAGCTTTCCAACAGCTGTGTTTAAACTGACTAACTGAAAAGAAACTGTTTTGACACAGCAAATGGGGATTTAACTCTGTCAGGGTATTTCAAATAATAAAGGGGTTTTTCCTGAGAAAGGCGTGAAAATTCGACGCCTGCTGACAAACAACAGCTGCATAAATAGCATATGGCTATTCCTGATCACGGCCACAGACAGGAATGCTGAGTCAGCGAAATTTTAAGTCAGTGTAAAACTGGTATAAGGGCCTGCATTATTTTAAAAGTTTCAAAAAACCAGTTTCATTATTTTGGATAACAGAGAACAAAATTGAAAGTAGGGATTTCCTTTCTTAATGCCTTTTTACATAAGTACATCTGTGGTTCTGATGTTAAATGATAACTGTCCTTTTAAAAAGTGGCGCAGACTTTTCCTGTTTCAAGTAAGGCTTCTGTGCTTAGGGTTATGAATGAATGCGTTTAAATATGATAGGCTACGAATGAAGCTTGCTTTTCAAATGTGGAATCATCAAAATGGTTGGTTTTGATTAAAAAAAAAAAAAATTAATTATATGAAAAAAATATATTGTTAAACATAAATGCTTTAAATTCGTTTTTTCATCTTTATAAAGCCTAATCATCATACTGTGAATTCCTAGTATCAAAGTTGAATTTAAGCAGTGCTGTACCGCAATAAGAAGGGAACTTAAATGTGAAATGTCACTTTACCCAGCCGTACAAAACTCATTTTTATAAGGGTATATCTTATACATTTCTGATTTCCCATTCCTGGGCTATCTAGAGAACACTCTGGGGTTCCTATTATGCAAAAATATTGTAGGATATTCATTTTTAAGTGCCCCTACCACCAAAGTCGAAATTGAGCTAAATTCACAATTTTACAAGCAGTTCTACCACTCAAGGCAGTTTTAACGTGCTCTCAGGCTTCAATAAAGTATATGCAAGTATAGAATAAACAGCTGACCTACTGTACCCAACATACTGTACATAAATGAAAATAAGTATACAGAAACCAGCAGACGTTATTATCCTACCTTTAAATTACTGGCAAACGGATCGGACAGGACTGCCTTTTAGCTGTGATTCTCCAGAGTTGCTTTGCATTACGAAAACCGCATGGCAAGCCTTGCACAAACAAAATGAGCAGCTGCTGAACGGGTCAAAGGTCGGAGTTCTGCATTTAGCAACTTAGCAGGGTGAAGGGTAATGTTTGCTGGGACACTTCGACCTTCGAAAGATTTTTTGAAAGACGAGATGATAGCGCAAAGAGAGGAAGAGAAGCTTTGCTTCCTATTTTTGGCAAACACACGTTTTGCACAGTCATATGAAACGAAGGAAAACAACCCTCAGTTGAGCATTGATCTGCCAGGTATATAAAATAATGGTTTTAGTTTAAAGAATACTGTGTAGGGGCTACGATAAGGAGGAAATGGATTTTAGTTTGCATTCATGCGCCCTCATGTTAATCAAGTACAATTGCTCAAGGAATTGATACATTTGTTGCTGACGCTTTCTACAGTACTTGATGTGCTTGAATCAGAGAATAGCCACTTTCTAAGATATCTCCTACAAGTTTGTTTGTGCCCAGTTGCTACAAATAGGGGTTGAAAGTGTTGACAGAAGTAAAACCTGTTTCAGGTTTTCCTACTGTCAAAATGGGGGAAGGAGGCTAGCTCCTCTACAAATTAAGGGTAGGCAAAATTATGTTTTCTCTCTTCTTTTTCTCACTTTTTTTTGAGTCTGTCTAAGCTGTCTGTGAAATAGCCATGAGACATTTCATTGGCTATTCAGTAATACTGTTTTAAAAATTGTTAGCATTAATAAAATGATAAAATCTATGTTATGTTACTGCCCATCCTGTATGAAAGAATGAGTAGAACAGATTGATGTTCCCTTATTTGATCTTTAAGGAGAACTGTATAGTGGCGGTTTCTGTTCAAAAATCTCAGGTGGCAACACTATTATTGTTTATGTTATTCTCATGTTCTATACAGTTTTGCAAGGGCATTGCTAGTTTTTTATTAGCTAGTCTCTGTCAATAAGCTGACAGCCCTTATTAGAGCTGGAGATAGGGTTTTTTTTCCTTTTGAAAATGATGTTGCATAGTCCAGATCGTGAAAAGTACAATGCAGGAAAGACGCTCATGTGATCCTTAGCAAACATTTTGAAGGAAAATATTGTTTTATAGGAATTTGTTTGTCATAACATGTTCTGCTGGAGAAAATGTACTCACTATGTTGAAGTTTAGTTCTTTTTGCAATAAGAATCCCTGTTAAATTAGCAGTTTTAGATTTTCCTGCTGCGCCTATAACATGAGAGCATGGTCCTAAGCATAACATGTAAGAGAAATTATTTTACAAGTGTCTGCAGTCCTGTACAAGTAATGTAAAATCTATGAGTAAAAGTGTAGAACATTTCCTTTTTCTTGAGGGTTCTTCAGATTGGTAATATAGGAATACACCAATGTAAGTATTTGGAGTATGTCTGTATTGTTTTTCTCTTTTCCTCAGAATTTAGTAAATGAACACAGACTTCCTTGGCTGTTTGGGATTGGGTGATGTATTACTCTTGTCAGTTCACCAAAACGTTCCTTTTATACTTGCCAATAGGTCCAGGGTTTTCTACTCTCAGATAGATGAAGTGGCTCTTGGGTGCCTTGCTAATGTATGGGGCGCCCCAAGACTAAGGAAGTATTCTGAGACTATCCTCTCTGTTGTTAGATTATTTCTGTGCCTTGTCTAAAGACCTCTTGTTCTGTCCACCAATAGATATTTGCTGCCTTACAACCATTGCCAGAGGGGCCCGGACATCAGATCCAGCCTGGGAGTCAGCACCAGTCCAGCCTACAGTCAAAGTGAAAGGAACCAGCATAGGCGTTGCTGGCAACTAGGACCTCAGTGAAGGCGGAAGCACTGGGACGTGAAGTGTGTACCCCTGCCACTGTCTTGGGCGAAAGACGGGGTTACAAATCAGGATGGAGAAATCTTTGTGTGGATCCAGTTTTTGATGCCCAGCTGAGAGAGTCACAGAACGACAAGGACGGCAAGGAGGCTTTTGCTTGAGGTGACCCCCTTTGAAACAAGGGTTGCTTCAGGCCTTTGAGTCCTGGTCCCAAGTGAATGCAAGTCTACGCCTTTGTTTGTTGATCAAGAGATGCCCGAGCACACTGGGTACAATTTGTGGCCCTAACAAAAGAGCAGTGCGCCAGAGGTGCAATACAGGAGTTAGGGAAGGACTTGAGTTTAGGGTACAGGTGCTGTGCCCTTGGTGCCTGTTAGATTAAAGTGAAGAAAACTGGTGCACTGCCTGAGACACTGGACAGGATCATTGAGGGTATTTGCCCTGGGGGGTGATTGCCCTATCCTGAAAGAAAGACTTTTCCTTCTCTGTGATTCTTGAGTTGCGAGTTGTGCAGCTCCACCGTGGGAACAACAAGAGCCTGCCTGTGAGGCTCAAACGGACACAGGGAGAAGACTCCCCTCTGGCTGGTTGGTTCTAGAAATTCCCAAGGACTCTTTTTTTGTTAGTAATGTACCCCTTTGGTCGTCCCATTTTTTTTGGAGGAGCAGCCCTTTGCGGCTCCTTGTCCTAATTCCTATGGCCCTGTGTGGTCCTCCTGGTCCCCCGGAGCCACAATTGTTTTTGTAATAATATGTCTGATTGCTTTAATATTTTTTAAGAGTAATGTTTATTCTGCACGAGAAAAGTTCATCTGAGCATGTTACTTTACTCTTTCCTTAAGTATATTAATTGATAATTTAGCCCTCATAAAAAATACTGAGAAAGTCTATTGAAAATGTTTTTATTAGGTATGTGCTGTTGGCTATTTTGAAATTGACATAAATAGTCACTGAAATACATCAGAGCCCTGAAACTTAAAATTAGACTAGATGGTTTTGGTATTTGCTTTCTGCTTAGGATTGGAAAATATTGAGATTTCTGTTTGAGATAATAGTCATTATTCTCTCTTGCTACCTGTATGACCCAATGCTCTGTTCACTTTGTACTCCTGCTTATACCTTGTATATACCTGCTTAATGAAATGTTTAGAATGTAAATGCCCACCTAGCATAGGATATTGATGAATTTATGAGAAGAAAATGTGCAAAATATTTTCTATGTCTCTACTAGATCATGGGAATGTCTTTAGCTCATGCTAAAAGGATCATCTGTTAAAGATTGCAGGAATCGCTGTTAGCATGAGCTGAAAGCCATTTTGTACTTGGCAGCCATTTTAGTTAGCCATGTGCTCGCCATGTGCTTTCTCCCTCTTCCAGAGTCTTGCACATGCTCAGAGAGGCCTAGCTGGTAGAATGCACCTGCTCCTAGTATAGAACTGTCAGGCTATTCTTACTCATGTAAGCAGTTTAGTCTCCCCTCCCACTTTGTGGAGCAAGCAAATTTTGTATACCCATATTAGTCAATAAGCATGCTTGTATGTGCTAGGACCTCCCCTTGATTTTATGCTGACTATGTAACAAATACATATATAAGGACCCTGTTCTCTGCACTCATTAGAATGCCTCCTACAGTGGCCTGCGGGTACCGTAAGATGCAATCTCCCTCATCTGAGGTTAATAAAACATGTTTTTTGATATTACAGCTTCTGTGCCAATCTCTTCTTTGTTGGTCTTAAGGACCAGATGTATCAGTGAACCCCTAAGAAGGTTTTTATTTCTACAAATGGCGCCCGAAAGTGGACCTCATCGGTGCAGCGGCTATCCAAGGGAGTGGTCTTGAAGGGAGACAGGAATCTACTGAGGAGTACAGGACAGGAATCTACTGAGGAGGTACCCTGCGCACGGAGATTGTTTGTCTTCCAGCCCAGTATATTTCTGGTCTTCCTGATCTGATCCTCCAAGTGTTTGCCGCTCCCGACTGAGAACTTCTTTGGCGTGAGTATTTTAAAACGACCGTTAGGTCACTCAGAACTTGGCAGTTGGAATCTGGACACCATTTGATTGGTAAGAGCCGTTTTGCGGCACTTGCTGTTGGTTTGATGCCTTTGATTGGTAAGGTAGTTTTAGTAACACTTACTGTGGCTTTGTTTGTATGATTGGCCAATTTTGGAATTTGTTTTGTAAGTTATATATGCATTGCAATTCATATAGGCAGGTAATGAGGAGATTTTTCTCTAACTTTGAAAACTTGAACGGCACACATTGTGTTAAGTGTCACTTGGAGTATAATATTATATATGCTATAATATTTTTGGCATGCCTGCTTCTAGCACACTTTGTTGAAAGTTTTACTGTTTTGGAGGTACCGATATGGATTTAGTAAGTACTTAGTTGACTTCCCTCAGAGGGGATACCTAAATAGGTTTACGTATAGTAAAAAGATATTTCTTCCTTGGTGACTAAGTACCCCATGGAACTAAATATGTACATAAACGGATCCGGATCTGCGCACTTAGTAACATTCATAAGTGGTGATATGCAGAGCGCTTTTTGAGTGTTCTACCAGCCAAAACTGGCGAATTTGGTGTATTTTGGCTTCTTGACCATGGAACAGTTTTTTGGGCTACTTGTGAGAGCTCTTCTTGTAAATATGACTTACAATTAGTATTTACAAATAGGTTGGTCTTGTGTACACTTTGTAAGCAGTCCTAAGTGTTGATTTGTGGGTTAAATATGTGTTTCAATGTCTATGTGGGGTTTGTGGTTTGACATTGGTAATACTTGTGTGAGTACTCTTTGTGAAAGAATGTCTAGCTTTAAGCGCGCTGTGTTGTGTACTCTGCGTGTATGACCCCCTTCTGTAACTGTCTGAATGAGCTCAATGAGTTTGTTTATGTTTTTTGCTGTCATCATTCTGTTATGCAAAATGTCATTTAGTTACTTACATATTAAATAAAAATCCAGAAATGAATTATATAACATATGCTAAACAGCTGCATGTTACTATTTAAATTGACAGAGTACGACACTGTACATGTGTGCAAATTGCCACAATGCTAAAGATAAAATTAGAATTCGTATTCAATAGGATTAAAATAGGCCTCATACAGAGGAAAAAAAACGAAATTGTGTGTTTTGTAATCAATAGACTAAAATACATGTTACAGCATTTTCCTTAAATACATTGTATTAGACATTAAAAGGCATGCACATCATATGAGTGAATTTGGTCGTTGCTGAACTAAATACACATTATAGAAAGATAGATTTGACTGCATTGAAATGCCTCAGTTTTTAAATAGACTGTGACATGCTTTTCTTTCAGCACCCGAGAAAAAAGCTTTCCAACAGCTGTGTTTAAACTGACTAACTGAAAAGAAACTGTTTTGACACAGCAAATGGGGATTTAACTCTGTCAGGGTATTTCAAATAATAAAGGGGTTTTTTCCTGAGAAAGGCGTGAAAATTCGACGCCTGCTGACAAACAACAGCTGCATAAATAGCATATGGCTATTCCTGATCACGGCCACAGACAGGAATGCTGAGTCAGCGAAATTTTAAGTCAGTGTAAAACTGGTATACGGGCCTGCATTATTTTAAAAGTTTCAAAAAACCAGTTTCATTATTTTGGATAACAGAGAACAAAATTGAAAGTAGGGATTTCCTTTCTTAATGCCTTTTTTACATAAGTACATCTGTGGTTCTGATGTTAAATGATAACTGTCCTTTTAAAAAGTGGCGCAGACTTTTCCTGTTTCAAGTAAGGCTTCTGTGCTTAGGGTTATGAATGAATGCGTTTAAATATGATAGGCTACGAATGAAGCTTGCTTTTCAAATGTGGAATCATCAAAATGGTTGGTTTTGATTAAAAAAAAAAAAAATTAATTATATGAAAAAAAATATATTGTTAAACATAAATGCTTTAAATTCGTTTTTTCATCTTTATAAAGCCTAATCATCATACTGTGAATTCCTAGTATCAAAGTTGAATTTAAGCAGTGCTGTACCGCAATAAGAAGGGAACTTAAATGTGAAATGTCACTTTACCCAGCCGTACAAAACTCATTTTTATAAGGGTATATCTTATACATTTCTGATTTCCCATTCCTGGGCTATCTAGAGAACACTCTGGGGGTTCCTATTATGCAAACATATTGTAGGATATTCATTTTTAAGTGCCCCTACCACCAAAGTCGAAATTGAGCTAAATTCACAATGTTACAAGCAGTTCTACCACTCAAGGCAGTTTTAACGTGCTCTCAGGCTTCAATAAAGTATATGCAAGTATAGAATAAACAGCTGACCTACTGTACCCAACATACTGTACATAAATGAAAATAAGTATACAGAAACCAGCAGACGTTATTATCCTACCTTTAAATTACTGGCAAACGGATCGGACAGGACTGCCTTTTAGCTGTGATTCTCCAGAGTTGCTTTGCATTACGAAAACCGCATGGCAAGCCTTGCACAAACAAAATGAGCAGCTGCTGAACGGGTCAAAGGTCGGAGTTCTGCATTTAGCAACTTAGCAGGGTGAAGGGTAATGTTTGCTGGGACACTTCGACCTTCGAAAGATTTTTTGAAAGACGAGATGATAGCGCAAAGAGAGGAAGAGAAGCTTTGCTTCCTATTTTTGGCAAACACACGTTTTGCACAGTCATATGAAACGAAGGAAAACAACCCTCAGTTGAGCATTGATCTGCCAGGTATATAAAATAATGGTTTTAGTTTAAAGAATACTGTGTAGGGGCTATGATAAGGAGGAAATGGATTTTAGTTTACATTCATGCGCCCTCATGTTAATCAAGTACAATTGCTCAAGGAATTGATACATTTGTTGCTGACGCTTTCTACAGTACTTGATGTGCTTGAATCAGAGAATAGCCACTTTCTAAGATATCTCCTACAAGTTTGTTTGTGCCCAGTTGCTACAAATAGGGGTTGAAAGTGTTGACAGAAGTAAAACCTGTTTCAGGTTTTCCTACTGTCAAAATGGGGGAAGGAGGCTAGCTCCTCTACAAATTAAGGGTAGGCAAAATTATGTTTTCTCTCTTCTTTTTCTCACTTTTTTTTGAGTCTGTCTAAGCTGTCTGTGAAATAGCCATGAGACATTTCATTGGCTATTCAGTAATACTGTTTTAAAAATTGTTAGCATTAATAAAATGATAAAATCTATGTTATGTTACTGCCCATCCTGTATGAAAGAATGAGTAGAACAGATTGATGTTCCCTTATTTGATCTTTAAGGAGAACTGTATAGTGGCGGTTTCTGTTCAAAAATCTCAGGTGGCAACACTATTATTGTTTATGTTATTCTCATGTTCTATACAGTTTTGCAAGGGCATTGCTAGTTTTTTATTAGCTAGTCTCTGTCAATAAGCTGACAGCCCTTATTAGAGCTGGAGATAGGGTTTTTTTCCTTTTGAAAATGATGTTGCATAGTCCAGATCGTGAAAAGTACAATGCAGGAAAGACGCTCATGTGATCCTTAGCAAACATTTTGAAGGAAAATATTGTTTTATAGGAATTTGTTTGTCATAACATGTTCTGCTGGAGAAAATGTACTCACTATGTTGAAGTTTAGTTCTTTTTGCAATAAGAATCCCTGTTAAATTAGCAGTTTTAGATTTTCCTGCTGCGCCTATAACATGAGAGCATGGTCCTAAGCATAACATGTAAGAGAAATTATTTTACAAGTGTCTGCAGTCCTGTACAAGTAATGTAAAATCTATGAGTAAAAGTGTAGAACATTTCCTTTTTCTTGAGGGTTCTTCAGATTGGTAATATAGGAATACACCAATGTAAGTATTTGGAGTATGTCTGTATTGTTTTTCTCTTTTCCTCAGAATTTAGTAAATGAACACAGACTTCCTTGGCTGTTTGGGATTGGGTGATGTATTACTCTTGTCAGTTCACCAAAACGTTCCTTTTATACTTGCCAATAGGTCCAGGGTTTTCTACTCTCAGATAGATGAAGTGGCTCTTGGGTGCCTTGCTAATGTATGGGGCGCCCCAAGACTAAGGAAGTATTCTGAGACTATCCTCTCTGTTGTTAGATTATTTCTGTGCCTTGTCTAAAGACCTCTTGTTCTGTCCACCAATAGATATTTGCTGCCTTACAACCATTGCCAGAGGGGCCTGGACATCAGATCCAGCCTGGGAGTCAGCACCAGTCCAGCCTACAGTCAAAGTGAAAGGAACCAGCATAGGCGTTGCTGGCAACTAGGACCTCAGTGAAGGCGGAAGCACTGGGACGTGAAGTGTGTACCCCTGCCACTGTCTTGGGCGAAAGACGGGGTTACAAATCAGGATGGAGAAATCTTTGTGTGGATCCAGTTTTTGATGCCCAGCTGAGAGAGTCACAGAACGACAAGGACGGCAAGGAGGCTTTTGCTTGAGGTGACCCCCTTTGAAACAAGGGTTGCTTCAGGCCTTTGAGTCCTGGTCCCAAGTGAATGCAAGTCTACGCCTTTGTTTGTTGATCAAGAGATGCCCGAGCACACTGGGTACAATTTGTGGCCCTAACAAAAGAGCAGTGCGCCAGAGGTGCAATACAGGAGTTAGGGAAGGACTTGAGTTTAGGGTGCAGGTGCTGTGCCCTTGGTGCCTGTTAGATTAAAGTGAAGAAAACTGGTGCACTGCCTGAGACACTGGACAGGATCATTGAGGGTATTTGCCCTGGGGGGTGATTGCCCTATCCTGAAAGAAAGACTTTTCCTTCTCTGTGATTCTTGAGTTGCGAGTTGTGCAGCTCCACCGTGGGAACAACAAGAGCCTGCCTGTGAGGCTCAAACGGACACAGGGAGAAGACTCCCCTCTGGCTGGTTGGTTCTAGAAATTCCCAAGGACTCTTTTTTTGTTAGTAATGTACCCCTTTGGTCGTCCCATTTTTTTTGGAGGAGCAGCCCTTTGCGGCTCCTTGTCCTAATTCCTATGGCCCTGTGTGGTCCTCCTGGTCCCCCGGAGCCACAATTGTTTTTGTAATAATATGTCTGATTGCTTTAATATTTTTTAAGAGTAATGTTTATTCTGCACGAGAAAAGTTCATCTGAGCATGTTACTTTACTCTTTCCTTAAGTATATTAATTGATAATTTAGCCCTCATAAAAATACTGAGAAAGTCTATTGAAAATGTTTTTATTAGGTATGTGCTGTTGGCTATTTTGAAATTGACATAAATAGTCACTGAAATACATCAGAGCCCTGAAACTTAAAATTAGACTAGATGGTTTTGGTATTTGCTTTCTGCTTAGGATTGGAAAATATTGAGATTTCTGTTTGAGATAATAGTCATTATTCTCTCTTGCTACCTGTATGACCCAATGCTCTGTTCACTTTGTACTCCTGCTTATACCTTGTATATACCTGCTTAATGAAATGTTTAGAATGTAAATGCCCACCTAGCATAGGATATTGATGAATTTATGAGAAGAAAATGTGCAAAATATTTTCTATGTCTCTACTAGATCATGGGAATGTCTTTAGCTCATGCTAAAAGGATCATCTGTTAAAGATTGCAGGAATCGCTGTTAGCATGAGCTGAAAGCCATTTTGTACTTGGCAGCCATTTTAGTTAGCCATGTGCTCGCCATGTGCTTTCTCCCTCTTCCAGAGTCTTGCACATGCTCAGAGAGGCCTAGCTGGTAGAATGCACCTGCTCCTAGTATAGAACTGTCAGGCTATTCTTACTCATGTAAGCAGTTTAGTCTCCCCTCCCACTTTGTGGAGCAAGCAAATTTTGTATACCCATATTAGTCAATAAGCATGCTTGTATGTGCTAGGACCTCCCCTTGATTTTATGCTGACTATGTAACAAATACATATATAAGGACCCTGTTCTCTGCACTCATTAGAATGCCTCCTACAGTGGCCTGCGGGTACCGTAAGATGCAATCTCCCTCATCTGAGGTTAATAAAACATGTTTTTTGATATTACAGCTTCTGTGCCAATCTCTTCTTTGTTGGTCTTAAGGACCAGATGTATCAGTGAACCCCTAAGAAGGTTTTTTATTTCTACACTATTAGATTTACCGGTTTGTGAGTTAGTAAAGGAAACCCCCCAGAGAGGAATATAATTAGACCAAAGGAGAATAGGGCCGAATGTCCTCCAGTAGCAGGGAGTTCAGCAGGTCCTTCACCAGAAAAATTCAATAATTGGATAAAGGAAATGACAAAGCCGAAACCACAACCACAGAGTATTAATGAGAGTCAATTAAAAGTAGATTTGGAAGAAATAATTATTGGAACGGTAAGTCCAGACAGGTTAGGGACTTATCGTGATGATGAACTGTTGTTTTCATGTAAAAGCATTACTTGGAGAGCCAAGAACTTACATGAAAAGATAACTGAGGCTGCTAGCGAGTATGGAGTAGACATAGAAAAATCGAAGGTGTTACAGAAATCATACAGATTGGCTTTCACTGACAAGGATTTAGAGAGGTTAAATGCGCCTGGAAAAAGATTACAGATAAAGGAATTGATGAACATTTTGAAGAAATGGGGAGATGTAGATCGTTGGATAACTAGATGGGCGAAAAAGAAAGAAGAAGCAGCTAGTAAAGGAACGTCTATGTTTACGTTAAAAGAGCCAGAACAGGCTGAAAGAGTGTGTCCGATGAGAGAAGTACCCGGTGGTGGATACGTTCATGTTCCATGGTCAAGACAGGATATATTGTCTTTTACGAATGATTTTCCTAGGTTGAGAGAGAAACCAGTTGAATGGTATAAGCAAGTAGAAAGGCTTGTGAAGGTCTCGAAGGTTTTGTTAAAAGATCTAGATGGGTTGTTTGAGATTGTTGTTCCAGCTGACTTATGGACAGAATGCAAAATTACTGTTGATTGGCCGAAAGATGAATATCCTAGAGACGCTAAAACAGGTGCATCCTCTGATGAGGTAATGTAAAAGTATAATCAAGTAATCACGTTTCTAAAGGGGAAAATGTCCCCAAAGGAAACAGATTGGGTTAAAATCGACAGAACAACCCAAGAACCAAAAGGATCGGTACATGCCTACTATAAAAGGTTGTTGCAGGTGTTTAAACAGTATAGTGGATTTGAAAATATTGGAGACAAAGATATGGGACATTTCGTGTATCGTTTTGTGTTTGGACTGAAGCCAGAAATTAGTAATATGATTCAACAGCATTTGATTTGCTGGCAAAGCAAAACGATAGACGAAATTTTGAGGTATGCAAAGTATTGTAGTGATGACATTGAATCAAGACATAAAAAGTTAAAAGAGAAAATAATATGGGCACAGGTGAAAGTGGCATAACAGCAAGAGGCAAATAATAATCCTCAAACCAGTAATCAAGCGGTGGTCAGAGTCAAAATGGACAGAATTTCAGTGGAGGAAAAGGAAGGGGAAAAATGAATAAAGAGGAAGCTATGAAGAAATTTCCTTGCCATGCGTGCGGAAAGCTTGGACATTGGAAGAATGAGTGTAGATCCGCTAAAAAGATTAATGGGGGAAATCAAAATTTGATTCCACAGATGCAGAATGAGGTGGGTGTAAAATCAACAGCAGCAGATAGTTACTCAACAGTTACAGGTGTCGCAAGCTCCCATGACAAATAATGTGAATGCTCAAGTGCAGAGGTACAGTGTGAGCACTGGATATCACAGAGGTGACCAAATTGGTAAGAATCAAGGTGTGATTCCGCAGTATTTGGTGCAGTGCAATGGGAATGATTCAGACTCATCTCAATGACGGTGCCTGAGGGGGGAGGAAGAGTGCGTACTTGGCGCATCCTTGGCAGTAGATCAGTCAGGTCCATTTGTTGACGGAAAGGTGGAAGGTAATGATATTACATTCCTAGTGGATACTGGTGCTACCTGTTCTACGGTGAGAGCAGCAGAAATTCCAAACCTATCCCTCTCGGGAGAAACTATCCAAGTTGTAGGAGCCTCAAATAAGCATATTAGAACACCTGTTACAAATCCAATTGAAGTTCACATTGGTAACTTCAAAGACATGCATCGGTTTGTGGTATGTGACTCAAGCCCAGTAAATCTCTTGGGAAGAGATTTGTTATGCAAGATGAACTGCACCATCTATTGTACACCAGATGGAATTGCATTTCAGACACCTGATGAGGATGTTGAATTTAAAATGATGCTAGCGAAGCAAGGAACAGAAGTGGATGAATTGTATTCACTTCTCACAGAATAATGTTTGCCTGAAGAATTAAAAAGTGCAGTGAGATCTGATGTGTGGGATGTTTCAGGAAAGGAGATTGGCTTATTGACAAATGTAGACACAATTCAGATTACAGTAAAGGATGGTGCTCTATATCCAAACACACCACAGCATAAAATGAGTCCAGAGGTAATTGCAGGAGTCGCTCCTGTGAATAACCAAATGATTGAACAAGGAATTTTGAAAGAAATAATGAGCAGTCCTTGTAATTCACCTATCATAGGTATCAAAAAGCCCAGTGGGAAGTACCGGATAGTGCAGGATTTGCGCAAAATTAATAAAATTGTAGTACCCTGTTGTCCAGTAGTACCAAATCCGGCTGTGATTCTTTATCAGATCCCATGGGATGCTGAATGGTACACAGTAATTGATTTGTGCCAAGCATTCTTTTCGATTCCTTTGCATCCGGAAAGCCAATATTTATTTGCATTCCGATTCGGAGACTGTGTCTTGGCATGGTGCCGAGTTCCTCAAGGGTACACAAAGAGTCCCTCAATCTTCAACCAGATCTTGAAAAAATGTCTGGAGACTTTAGTCATGCCAGGAAATTCGGTTTTGGTTCAATACATTGATGACCTACTGGTGGCATCAAAGACACGAGAGGCATGTGAACCATTTAGCAGAAGGAGGGCACAAAGTGTCCCCAGCAAAGCTACAATTTTGTAAACAAGAGGTCCAATACCTAGGCCATAAAATAGAGAAAGGAGTTAGAAAAGTGACCCCAGAAAGAATTAAAGTGATCAAACAGATGAGTCCACCCACGACACAAAAGGAAGTGCAAATGTTTTTAGGAATGGTTGGATATTGCAGGCAATGGATCAGTGGTTTCTCACTGATCGCAAAACCTCTACCGAGGTTAACACAAAAGGATGTGAAGGATCCGATTGTTCTGGATGACGAAAGTATGGAAGCTTTTGTAAAATTGGGAAGCAGTCTATGTCATGCACCTGCATTGGGAATGCCAGATTATTCCAAAGAATTTGCATTGTACTGTTGTGAGAGAGATGGGTGTGCACTCTCAGTCCTAACACAGAAACATGGAATGGCACGACGTCCAGTAGCATATTTGTCTCCTACTCTGGATTCGTTGGCTGCAGCGTTGCCAGGATGCTTGAAAGCAGTAGCAGCTACTTGCATGAGTCTGGAACAGAGTGAACCGATTGTGATGGGGTATCCAGTTAAAGTGTATGTGCCACATTCTGTCGAGATTCTTTTGACTCGTACCAGGACACAGTATCTTACTTCTAGTCGGCTGACTAAGTACGAGAGAGTGACTCTGGGTGCTGAAAATGTGACTGTGGTAAGGTGCACTACTGTGAATCCGGCAACTTTGTTGCCTAATTCTCGTTGTGAGGAAGTGAGAGAGGAAGCGGATTATGATTGTTTGGATGTGACCAAATTATGCACCAAACCTAGGCCAGACATAGAAGATTGTGAATTGAAAGAATCAGATTGTGAAATGTTTGTTGATGGATCCTGTTTGAGAAATAAAAGAGGTGAATTGTGCACTGACTATGCTGTTTGCACCATAGAAGGGGTTCTTCAAGCATCCTGTCTGAAAGGAGTAAACTCCGCCCAAATAGCTGAGCTAATAGCTCTGATTAGAGCATGCAAAATTGCCAAAAGCCTGAAAGTGACAATATTCACAGACAGCAAATACGGATTTGGAATTGTCCATGATGTCGGCCAGCTGGATGCAAAGGGGATTTCTGACCTCTTCAGGTTCCCCTATTAGAAATGGTAAAACTGTAAAAGAACTATTGGATGCTTTGCAATTGCCCAAAAGAATTGCAGTAGTCAAATGTGCTGCACATAAATCAGGAGATGATTATGTGATGAAGGGCTACAGATATGCCGACCAAATAGCATGTTACTGTGCACGAAATTCAATGGCTTTGAACAGATCAATTGAAAGGGGAAATACCGAATGTCATCTTTTGTTTACAGCAACATTTGAAACATGGGAAGAGGTTAGACAGATGCAGGAAGAAGCAAGTGATGAGGAAAAGGAAAGATGGAACAAAACAGGCTGTAGCAAAAGAACAGAAGTTGAACTATGGGTCTATCTTGATGGGAGACCAGTGTTACCAGATTCCTTACTTTCCCATATGGCCAGAGTTCACCATGGAATTGCACATGTCGGAAGAGATGCAATGATCAGACTCTTCAAGCAGTCATGGTATAATCCAAAGTTCAGGGTCATTGCAGAGAGTCTGTGCCAGAGGTGCGTTACCTGTCAGCAGCAAAATCCAGCCAGAAAGACAGTTGTTAGTTGGGGACGACTTGGGAGAGCAGGAGGTCCGCTTACCCGACTCCAGTTGGATTTTATTGAACTTCCCCCATGCAATGGGCTGAAGTACGTACTAGTCATTGTCTGCTTGTTCTCTTGATGGGTGGAAGCCTATCCCACGAGAAGAAACGATAGCCTCACTGTGGCTAAACTGCTTTTGAAGGAACTAATTCCTAGATTTGGAATTCCAGTCACTTTAGAAACAGATAAAGGAAAACATTTTAATAATGAGATAATTCGGCTGATTTGTGCAGCATTTAAAATTGATGACAGCAAATTGAGACCACCTTAAAAGAACCTTTAAGAACTAAAGAATGATGAAATTTGCTAACTGAAAAGACTGAATGACTCAGAAGACCAAAAGAAAATAAAAATAAAAGAAAGGGGTAAAGAAGAAAGCTAGTAGGTGTAGGATTGCACCATCATTAATTTTTGTCCTGAATTTTCATTTAGAATTCATAGGATTAGATAGATTTTTTTTTATCTTTAGGCCACAAAATGGCTAAAGCAGTAGTGACTGAACATCCAAAATCTAGTTTGAAACGTAGATGTATTAAAGCTTGCTTATGTAGTGTCTTGATGTTAACATTTATGTGGATATTATTAACTTTCCTTGTACCTATTCTAATGGTAACTAATGATGGAAACAATACTAATAATGTAACAAAAGAAAGAATGAGTGATGTCACTAATGAAACTCCTAATACTAAATTAGAACCGTTGGATGGAAGCATTCTCCATCATGATAAATCAATTAGTGATTTCACGCTAAATGTGTTTACCAAGTTGTTGTACGAGTATGTTGAAACAATGAAAGTAAGTGACTGTTATGTGTGCATGCAATTACCTTCGTCCGTCTCAGAAGGGGTGACCTATCGCCACCTACCTTTAACATATGGTGTGTCTTGCAGTATTTTAACATAGTATAAGAAAACTTTATTGCATGATTTGTTGAAACCCTTGCAAACCACTACAAATAAAAATTGTTGCAAAATATAACATTTATAATAAGTCCCAGGTTCCTGTGGATAAAAGCACCCGACATCGTAACATATAAAACTCTATTGTAAGTGCACTATCCATAACTCCTATAGTAGTGTTCCCATGAGGAGATGGCAGTCCTAGTTTAAAATAACATTTGAGACCCGCGTCAGCTAGCCTGTGCGCTACTCCCCTTCTGATGACAATTTTGTTTTATTTTTTGGCCAAAACTGTCCGTGTGCCAGTCCGCTCCACAAATGGAGTTAGTTCAGCAACTGATACAGGTGAGCAAGGGGTCTAGGTCAGGTCTCACCTCCGCAAGTTTTTTTGCAAAGCGATACATGAACCTAACCAAGGCGCAGTTTAAGATGGTATTCTGGGGATCAAAGCAGGCCAACACTGCACCTAAACATGGTCTGGCCTCCTTATCGATCCAACCCCTTCGTAGTAGAGCCCTTCTTTCCTTCAAGAGGTTAGGGCACAAACACAGTACGTGCAAAAGATCTTCCCTATGTTGGCCGCAAAGCCGGCATGTTTCCAGGGCACAGTCTCTTTTCCATTTGGGAAGATGGCAAATCGTTGGAATCACCCCCATTCTCAGTTTTAAGAAGCGGAGCTTAGTGCGTGCACTGAGGGTGAGAGTTAGATAACTCTGAGGTTTCAGCTGTGCGTAAGTGCTGAGAGTCATCCAGCCGTGACTTCTGGCAGAGAGGCTAGCCCTGTCTTCTACCGAGGAAAGTCTTTTCGCACTGAGTTTTGCTAGCCTCTTGAATTCGTTTTGGCTTACATGTAAGTCCCAGAGCTCGCTCAGGCCGAGAGTGCTAAACCCCCAGGACAAGTAGCGGTGCCCCGCTGGCCATCGTCTTGTGTACAGCTGGGCCCATAAGTGTTGAGCCAGACTGCCCTCCTTTGACGCCCTCAGCTTGTGACAGCGTGTTAAAAAAGCCGCCATTCGGCCCATTGACTGTCTACAGATGCCGAATTCCAGCCTAATTTGTGCCGGTGAAGTATAGGACGGTAGCTGGAAAGTCGTTCTAAAAATGTTTGCGACTAATTTGTCTAGTTGGCCACTGTCTAGCCCTTTTAGCACCTCACTTCCATAGGTTAGTGTTGGAATAACCTTTGCCTGAGCCGTCTGAAGCGTTGGAGCGAAAGTTGGGCCAAATAATTTCTTGTGAATGGAGGTGAGTGCAAATGCTAATGCAGTTCCTTTCTTTTTTTGTTCACCCAATTGGCTCTTGTACCTGCCATTGTTATTAAAAAAGACTCCTAAATACTTGTGGCAGCTGGTTTCTTCTATTCTTTCCAAGTTTAAAACCCATGCCAGCTTCTTGGGCCTTCCTGCGCAAACCGCCAGGATTTTAGTTTTCTTGTTGTTAATCTGAAGCCCATTCCTGTTTGAATATGCGGCGGTTACATCCAGGAGCCGTAGTAGACCTATCTTTGTGTGGCTTAAAAGAACCACGTCATCGGCATACAATAGGTTTGACAGGTGGAGGCTACCTACTTTGGGTGGGTGCGAGTTAGCTAGATTCAGGGCTTCCAGGAGATCAGATAAAAATAAATTAAAAAGCGTGGGGGCCAGAACGCACCCTTGCTTGAGGCCTTGCGTTGTCAAAATTGGTCGTGACAGTCTTGAGCCGTCTCCAATCTTGATCCTGACTCATGTGTCCTGATACAAAAGCTGCACAGCTCTCAATAAGCTGTTTGGAATGTTCAATATGGAAAGCTTCTGCCACAGCCTTGACCTGTTGACCTTGTCAAAAGCTGATTTATAGTCAATAAACCCCATATAGATGGGGCTAGTGCTGATCTCCGCCTGGTCGATTAAAAGGGAAAGTGCCATAAGATTGACCGTAGTGCCAGTATTGCTTGTGAATCCGGTTTGATTTGGTGGGATTATTGAGCATGCTTCGGCCCATGCCCGAAGGGAGCTTAGCAGTATCCCTGCGAAGTACTTCGCTTAGTTATCAATTAAGGCGACCAACCGATAGTTGCCTGGGGATTTTTTGCCTCCTCCTTTGAAGATTGGGATGAGGATCGATCCTTGCCATGAGGTCGGAATGATGTTCTTTTCTAAGATGGTAGAGTAGAGTGGAGCTAGCTGAATGGCCCAGAAAGCAGGGTCCTCCTTAAACAGGGCTGATGGAATGCCGCCTGGGCCTGGCGCCCCATCTTTTCGTCCCTTTTCAATCTGATTTTGGATTATTGGCGCTGTATGGGAGTGCTCAAGAGGTAAGTTGCCCTCAATCCAAGGTTGAACCTCCAGAGCTTTGCTGCCCTCTGTACCAGAATCCTGATTGTAATTATGTTCTTGTAGATCATTGAAATGATTATGCAGGAAGAGGTACCACTCAAATTCCAGTATGTTAGACGAGGCAACTTTGGGGACTCTGCCCCCTAAGCTATTTATAGTGCGCCAAAACCTTGCAGAGTTGTTGGACCTTATATCGTGGTATAGTCTGGCCCAGAAGGAGTTCCAATAGGACCTTCGTTCCCGTTTGGCAGCCTTCAAGTAGCTTCGGGCCTCTCTTAATTTGGTTATAGTTAGTGGGTCCATTGGCTTCCTTTTAAGTTCCCGCCATAGCCGATTCATGCTACGTTTGGCAGACCGTATCACAGGATCCAAAGGGGTCGGTTGTTTGGACCCAATCGCTTGTGTGTACTTTGTCGGTTTTGCGTACCTGGCTATCAAGTTTTCTGAGAATCTTGTCCAGTTTACAATTGGGTCCTCCATTGGCCTGAAGGTGTTCCCAATTATATGCTTTGCTTCTGTCGCCAGGAGCTGTAGATTATTGACTGAGCACTTGATGCGTTTTAAGTTGATAGTGAAGCTTTCGAAGGCCTGGGCCGCCGCCTGATCATGTTGCATCAGCCTAATGCTGAGGGAAATTTCTTGAGGGCTGTGATCGCTGTCCAATCTATTGCCAAACCCATAGCCAGAGACGTGATTCAAGAGGGAAAGGCTGACAAAAGAGTAATCTATCAGAGACGCACCGGTTTTAGATAGAAATGAGAGACCAGGCGGCTTATCAGGAAAAAAACGCCCATTAAGGGCTCTAAGGCCGAGATGTTCCAAATTACCCTGGAGGGCTCAGCCCTTTGGGTCTTCCTTGCTCCACCCAGGACGCTCCTGCGGTGGTATGGCCCAATCGCCTTCCTGCAGCTTTGTTACCTCATTCTTTTGTAGATCAGACATCAGTCACATATTGAAATCTCCAGATAGTATGATGTCTGCGTTCGGGAACCCAGATCTCATATTTAATACTGTCGCGGTCACCTCATCAGATAGGGATAGCCTAGACGCTGAGCTGGGATGGATGTACACGTTCAATAAAATTATGGTCCTAAACTGACCTTTAAAGGTTCTGAGTGAGATACCCACTGGCTGGAGAATCTGGGAGCTGCATGCTAGATCCCATGAAATAATTGCGCTATTAGCTGATATATAAATAGCTAGGCCGCCGCTACATCGTCCGGGGGACTTCAATTTAGTTGCCGGAAAGTGATGGATTTTGAACCCTTCTAGATGCTGCGGCTCCACAAGCCAAGTCTCTTGCAATAAAATAATCTCAAAAGACCATAAGTAGGAGACCATGGCCTCATCCCCCAGTTTGTTTGCTAGCCCATTTACGTTCCAAGAACATATCTTTAGAGGGCTGCCTTCATGAGCCTTTTGGCCCTTGTTTTGTCATTGTAGCAGTCTGGTTGAATTTAGTGACCCCGCCAACCATGACCATGTGCTAGCCTGCTCCGATCCCATAGTTTGTATATGCTGACCATCGCTTGAGTTTTTTTAACTAGAGGTGGGGGTTTTGCCCAGGGCACTCCTCAGGACCGAATAGACCAGTTTTGGTCCTGCGCATGGACGCTCCTCGGCCAGGATGTTGTGAAGGACATGTGGGTAGCCTGGTTCCTTACCGAGGGTTATGGAAATACCCCACTGTTTGAAGATTTCCATATGCCTCATGATCTTATTTGATGCCTCCGCCGAGCGCCAAGTGACCTTAGTGAGTTCGTTTGACTGTCCCTGGCCTGGTGCAATAAATTCTATAGAGATAATGTCCTGTGATGTGACTTCGTTTGACAGGCCTATGGCTTCTATCAGTTTCATAATATTCCCACGGTTTAAGATGTCAAAGCTGCCTTTGGACTTATACTCTGGATAGAATAGAGTATATGTTGGAATTACTTGAGCTGTCCTAGTGGTCTGATGGCCTTCAAATTTATTTGCAGAATAGATGTTCTCTGGGTCACAGCTGGTGTGGTTTCTTTGGCTAAGTTCCCTATAGAGAGATCCCTGCCCAGAGGCTGCCTCGGAGTTCCCCGCCCGTAGCCCTGCCCCAAGCATGCAGTGCGTTGAGAAGTTTCCTGCGGAAATTTTGGGGGCTGCATCCTTAATTGCTGTTGGATCGGATGAAGGAACCGACCTACTAGGTTCTCTTGGGCTCTTTTGGGCTGCTCCAGGGCCGATTTGCGCCCCGCTAGCTTGAGCCTGATTAGGTGATTTGGTGCTGCCAAAATGTTCTATTTGCCAGGAGCTCTTTGAGCCCTCTGCCCAAGACAAGGATGTGGGGTTCGAGGGTTGCATTTGGATGTTATCAGACGGCCCTGTTGTTCCCCTTTTTCCCGTAGGCTCGAGGTCTTCCCTGGCTAAAGCCTTCACCTCTTTCAGCGGTAGAGAACCAGTCTGTTGCTTTTTGACATTGCCAGGTAAAATAATTTGTTTCTCTGCTTTCTTAGCTACCTCCTCTGTTCCGTTTGAATCCTTATGTCCGATCGAGACCGCTCGTGTATGAGTGTTGAACAGTGGATAAAGGCTCGAGTCATGTGTAATACGGTGGATCTTATTACGGCCCTTTCGCTTTTTTGGCCGTTTTCCCTTGCAGTTGAAATTCTCCGTGTCCTGGTCTGATGGAAGTGTTAACGTAGGCACTGCGTTATCAGCCACTGGGGACTCTTGTTGGTTATTCCTTTCGCCGCTTATGGACGGTGTATCCGGGCGCATTGGCATAACCCTTGCCTCGCCCCCTCTATACCCTGGGTTTACCATCTCTTGAACGTTGTTTGCGGGGATTGTGGCACTGACTCCTTTGCTTGGAGGAAAAGGCTTTGCATTGGTGAATTCTTTTAAGTACGCCACAAGCTTTGCCATCACCTCCGGAAGCATGCTTAATTTGCCTATTATTGGTGAGCAGTCGCAGCCTTGTCGCGGATAGTCAGCATCCGCTTGAGCTCGTCTAATCAGATTATTTAGGTTTGTGATTTTATCATCTATGTTAGCGATGTACACTGCCAGTGTATTTAGTAGGCTGATTTGTATGTCCATTTTATTGGCTTGGTATGTCATGGCATCTGCTGACCTTTGTAGGATAACCAAAGCTGTGGCCCATGCCGATTCCTGTTTAAATTCCTCCTTCCCCCATTTGGGACCAGTGAGGGCGCAGGGTGGTTGGGAGCATCTTCCCCGTATGATGAGAGCATATTTTCCCATTCGTTTGATTGAATATAGGAGAGATCTCTTTCCAGATCGCACGCATCCTCAACGTAGGGGGGTGACAGACTCCGACCCTGCCGCTGAGTTGTGCGCGGGGCGGGCTCACTCGCACCATCCCCTTGTTGTGGTACATGCGCTTTCAGTTCATGGGGTGTGTTGGCGGAATTTTCCACGCTTCCCTTTTTACACGGTGTCGGACGCTTCTCTCCCTCAGCCGCCGCCCTTGTCTCCTTGTCCGGACTAGAAGAGCCAAGGCGGACTTCGCCTCCTTCTGTCGTTGCACAAAGTCGGCCCTGTGTGCCATTCTTTGTTGATAAGTTAGTAAGCTCAGACATACGGTCCGAGCTGACAGGAGGAATGACTGCGAGAGTGTTCATTGTCTGTGGGGGGTTTAATGTGTTCCCAGTTTTTTGACGCCCTTCCCCAACCGGGGCTGCTAATAGGTCCCCAAGACTGCCCAGCGTGGTAGTAAAAAATCCCCCGTGGAGCATATCAGGCTCCACAAGATTACTAGTGGCTGTCTGATTTGCCAAATTGCCAAGCTGAATGTTAGCGTCGGTGCTCTCTTTGCAGATGGTCACAATGGGGCTCAAAGGAACAGGTAGGCCCTTGATTCTCAATTTACTAGAGAAAACGGCAGAGCCTGCATATTTTAGAAAGGCAAATTTGGACGTTATCTTTGGTTGCAGGCCAATCGGCTTATAGCCTGCAGGTCTAGCTTCCAGTGTAAGAGGGTGGAGAGTGTTGACTGTAGTGCTTGCTGATAAGTTTTGTGGCAGGTCGAGTATCTGGTCGATGTCTACAGTAGGTGTCCCATGAGCTGTCCTCTGCTTCTTTTTCCTTAGAGGGGCCACAAGGCCCCTCTGCTTCCCCGATCGCATGCTTCGCTGTATCCAGATGAGTTACTGGAGGTCTAAGGCGCCTGCTTTTGGCCTGCAGACTTGACAGACAAAGTAGGCGGCACAAGCAGGCTGGGAGACATGAGGAAGAGAGCAGGGCTCACTGATGAGCTGCAAGCCGCACCCAGCCTAGCTGGGCCGCTTCCGCAGACTCACTGGGCACGCACTTCGCAGCCACCCCTAACGGTGACCATGCTCGCTTTCCTTCTCCCTGCTCCTGCCGCTGATAGCTGACAGCTGCTGAGTGCTTCTCCCCCTTGATTTCGTCTATTGCGACCAACTGCCCTCGTTGCATGGGGGGTGAGCGGAGGGATGAGAGAAGCTCGGGGAGCAGGGTCCGGGTCCGAGTCCCAGGGACTGGTGCTATTATCCTCCTGGATACTCTTGAGGACTTACAAAAAGACAGGCTTCTCAGGGCGCAACGCACCACTCACCGCTTCCTCCTCTGGGGTCGCGGGGGCAGTGGCTAGTTGCCGTCCTCACTCCATATTTCCGCTGCCCCGCTTGCTCCGTCACGACCTACGACCCCGTTGCACTGCTGCGCCACCGCTCGGCTCCGACCGCAACCGCCGTGTACCAGCACGGGGCAAGAAACCGACACTCTCTGTGGCTGTGGGGCTATTTTCAGTGCGCACCCCGTTGATTTTGCTCTAGGCCGCGCTGCTCCGCTCGCTCCTCCGGTCTTCGGACTTTGGACCTCGTGCACTCTCACGCTCCTCGTGCACGCTCACACGCTTGGGTAGCAGTGAGTTCCGGCAGTAAAGGCAAATTATGTCAAGCAGTGCAGCAGTGTCCTAACCAGTCTTTTTTATGTAACAGGTAAACTGGAGTACCATTACTCCAGCATAGATTTAGTGTTTTCAGAAATACCGGTGATTAAAAAATTAAATAAGGTTTTAAGTAGCAAAAATGCACGATATATGGGAGAGTTTTTCCATATCACTAAAACTTTAGATGTAGAATATGCTTATAGGAATAACTTAACCTGTAGTTTACGGGTGGAAGAGAAAATCTTTATATAAATGGTGGAAGGTAGAAGGGAAAATCTACAAAGGAAGGCTGCTTAACAGAAGTCACGGGTACCCCCGTGGGTTTTTAGGGAAGGAGATTATGAGAAAGGCGAGACATACACTGCAATGTCCCTGTACTGGGCTCAGAAGGGAAAAATATATTTGCTTTGAACAAAAACTAACTATAATAATTACTTTATTCGTAGTAGTGAGTGTGAGCACACGTTCCAAATTACTGGAGGTTGGGGATTGAAAGGTGGAACGGATCCTGTTTTTCCAGGAATCTATTATGTGTGTGGAAGAAAGGCCTACTATAGATTACCTGCACATTGGTATGGAAGTTGTTATTTTGCTATTGTCTTTCCGAAGGTCTGCCATATGGACTGAAGCAGCCATAAACTGAACAAAGTAAAGCAAGGACTAACACGTAACAAAATAACAAGCTTCTCAGAAATAGCAGGAGATATTTTTTGTGCACTGATACTCTCAGTTGGGGTCGTTCTGAATTCACATAAAATTCGAAAATTGTCCACAGTGGTTGATTGTTAATCTACAGATACCGCTGGTGGGTTCTTGATGATTGACACGGAAATGGTTGCAATCAGGTCAATGGTTTGGCAAAATCGACTTGCCCTTGATATTTTATTGGTGAACGAGGGTGGAGTCTGTGGTATGTTGAAAGTCCAACATTGCTGCACATATATCCCTAGTAAGAGTAAAGGAATTGAGGGATATATAAAGAATATTACAAAATTTCATGAAGATTTGACCCAACTGGAGGTTGATGGTGTTTGGGAGAGACTTGGTAAGAGTTTCTCCTCTATAGGTAAATGGTTTTCTACCTTTGGAAGTAGTTTATTAGGAAAAATAATAATGCCAATTGCTTCAGTAGCAATAATAATCTTAGTAATAATAACAACATATACGTGTTGTAAGTACAAGTGTGGAAGAAAAGAAGTGACAGAATCAAAGAATAAACAAAGCGCAAGAAAGAGAAAAAGAGAAGAAATAGAGTGAGAGGAAATGAAAGGAGAGTACTATGACTTGATGAAAGATTTAGATGAGGGTGCCATAAAAAGAGAGAAGAATACGGAGTTATAAATGATTAAAGATGGCACTCGGTTTGGTAGGTATTTTATGATGGCTCCTATAAGCCATCAGAGGGGAATTGATGGAGCAGGGTTTCGCAAAAATGAAACCTGCTCGAATTGATACCCCCATAATACGTACTAACAGTAAGTAGTTGTTGAAAAACGAATGTACACCCAACACGAACACAAGGGAAATTGCTTTGTGCATGTTTGAACTAACACGTAAACAAAATAATATTGTAATAACATTGTGTTTTGAGAAAAGCGAGAAACGTTGGATGAATAGGCCGCATATGCTTCAGTAATTTGCATGTTGCATCCTGTTTTGAACTAATAAATAATGCTGCTTTTGCACAAAGCTTATGCTAGGTAACATTAATGGGGAATAGTGCAAGGTGGGTGGTAAACAGTGAAGGTTTCATTGTCATATAATTAATAAATGTTCATTTTCATTTACTTTAGTGTGCTAGATGAAGCAGCCATCTTTCTAAACTTGGCTAAAGTGGGAGGGGGAAAACACGAGGAGTGAGTTTGCTCTGTCAGAAGCAAGACAGACGCGCAGTGCACCGCAGATGACATGAGAAGGGTAAAGGCCAGAGTGTCAAACGACTGCCAAAAGAAGTGGCCAGGCATGAGACTGGAGACACAGACTGCGCATGCTGTTAAAAAATGAATGAAAAATGTAAAAATTTGTATCACATGAAATAAAGTGAGAACCAGTTGAGAACCATACCCTGGGAACGAATGGTGAACAATGAAGTAGTTGAAATAAAGGTGAAGTCACAGTGGTGTGACAACGCCACCTCCCAAGCCCACCAATCCCTTTGCGAGATTTAATAAAGTTTGCAACAATTGTGGGACGGACATGTTCGTTTTAGGGTATAATTGGGGTGCCTTTAGGGGTGTGGTTTAAGCTTAGGCTGGCAGGAGAGAAAGAGGGGAGGTGCATCCCTGTCCGTCGGTTTGCAGAGAGGCCTAACTGTTCCTGACCTGTCCCGATCCTGTTCTTTTTATCCTTTGTTCCCTGATCCTATTTCTGGGAACCCCCACCATCTCCTAGGCCGAGGGGTTGGTTTTCCTACAGACCAATAGGTTTGTATTTAGTCTAACTCATTCTTAGAATTTAACTTATTGATGTATTTTGTCTCTGAAACTTTTGTCTCTCCACCTGTCCACTCCGTCAATGATATGTATTATTTAGATGAAACTATTGTCTCTTCATCTATCCCCTCCGTTAGGTATATGATGTTTCACACACATTTTGCTGAAACTTTTGTCTCTTACTCTATCCACTCCTTCATTGAATAAAGTCATTGCTACGTTCAGATGAGTTTGTATTTCATTTGGGCTGCATATGTAAAATTTCTCCTTTCGTGAGATTCAGTGTTTGTATTTTGTGACCAAATGCAGTTGAGCATAATCTTTATTTATTTGAGATAAAATTCATTAAGAACTTCACCGAGAGTCTGTGATCATTTAATTAATTAAATGGTTGGTAAGTTAGAAGTTATCATTGCCATCAACTATTCAACTAATTGGTCCATCGACCAAGTGGAAGGAAAGTTGATGTAAAAAAGTTAGTTGTGATGCCATAATTTAATCTATGAAAAGAAAAGAATTGATCGTACATATAAATTGACCCCAGCGCATCAGGGATTCTGGGTGAATGTGTATGGGCCATTGTATTATGATGTTATTGAGTATTGATCCCTGATAAAATATTGGAGTCGCGCTGGATCACTCACTATGCCACTAGATTCAAGCTAGCCTGGCTGATGAAGGGTGTTACCCCGAAACCGGTCCCAGGATGCTTGTTTTCCGTCCAGGGAAGACCTGGATTGGGAGTTCAGGCTGGACTGTTCCCATGACGAACAGGGTCACGACTGATTTGCATATGGGTGGGTCTGAACTGGGGTGGTGAAGTGAGCTAAAGAATGATGATGGATTCAACCCAGATCTGTGACTGGGGTGAGTGTCTGAAAAGTTTCAGTGCTCCGGCCATCATCTCCTTGTGTTTGCTTTGTTCACCCTAAGTTGGGTGGGTATGCCCACACGTTGGTCTCTTGCTCACTTTGCCACTGGATTCAAGTTGCCTAAACGTAACACAAAGCAGTACAAAGCGCTGATTTGCATTCCTCTGCATCAGAGGGGTATTACCCGGATGGTACATGGACGTTCCCATGCAATCATCCATGCAGCAGAATGCAGCACACATAGAAAGAGGAAAAAAACAAGGAGAAATAAACATATTTCTCATCGTTACACCTGCCCTGTGGAGGCATACAGTTTTGATGCATTTCCAGGTTTACAGATCCTTGTAAATCTGGGAATGCATCAAAACCCCTGGGTGCTGCGAGGGAACACCCATCGCAACGCCCATGGAATGCCTCCCTGACGCAGTGTAAGGCAACGCAGCAACTTGTGCTACGTTGCCTTACACCATATCTACTAGGCCATGAAAAGCCATGCAAAGTGGCTTTGCGTGCCCTCATAGATATGGGTCTGAACCCTGCACCGGCGGAGTATCATATAAAGTGATGCACCCGCTGCGCAAGGGGCTCGCAAATATACCCCTATGTGTGGAAATATCACGTGCAATTCATCTTGCCCATTGTTTGCATCTGATTTTAGTTGGCTGCAAGATGTGCTATTCTGTTTATCAGGCTTTACAAGGATCCTAAGCGTATTTGCATTATTCTTGCCCATATATTATCATTCATGCTGCTTTAGTGCTGCTCTGTGAGTGCAAAATTTCCTTTTCACACAAAATTTGATTGATGCTACAATCTGCGCCGATTTCGTGTGCCCCGCCCCCTTTTGCACCACACGAGCACTCGCGCTAAATTACAGTAACTCTGAGTCTCCATTTCAATCTTACTAATTTTCCTTCACTGCTTCAATAATTGGCCTCTTCAACCCTTGGCAATACGGATTACAGAACTTCAAGATATAAAGAAGCCTCAAGATAAAAAGTAAGTCTAACATTATACTGCGTTTATAAGGGTCGAAGGTGCTGATTAAATTAGGCATGATTCTTTTTCTAGAAAACTGAACAGATTATAATAAAAAAATAGACTTTCGCATCCCTATTCTCTCAGTATGCAAATCATCCTATCACGTGTTCACTTAAGCGCTCTGTGCTTAAAATATGATACAGTCTGCCTCTTTTGCAGTACAGTACAACCCTGCGTGTTTACATTTGCTTGAACATCCGAAATATGCCTTCTGTGTCAGCATGAGCTCGAGATGCAAAAGTTATTCTATCCGAAGAAGGCCTGTCCAAAGTGAAAATATGTCATGTTGGATTAGATTGTTAAAGGTTCACTGATCTGTAAAGATTATTCTGACAGTCGTAGAGAAATCCCAGTTTACTGGATCTGAAGTGACATCGGGTAGCATCCTGATGGAGACAAAAACAGAACAGATTGCCTGGGGCCTTAAAGAAACAATATGGGCACAACGTCGCTATTTCTGCTTTGCTATTTTAATTCAAAGCTTTCTTGCCGCTCTGTCTGCTTTCTTTTTTGAGATAAAGTCAAGAAATATTTTAGACAGATTTGACTTCATTTGCAGCGCAACATACGTCATTGCAGTAGGTCTACCCAATACTAGAAACCTGGCAGAGATAACCAGTTGAATAAGTGATTTTCTATGTCTCAATAGACCTGCTTAGTAAATTAAATCTTGCAACATCCGCGCAGCCTACTTGAAGACACCCTACCGGTGTCACATCATTAGCTGAGCGTTAATCCTTTGCAACAATTTTTTCGATATTGTTTACACCGGGGACTAACCTGTAAAATCCTCTTCACACAAGACAAGAATAACACAGGAAGCTGCTATTTGTCTGTGATCTGAGCAGCATGGGCGCATAAACCACAGGCCTCAGGGGCCTCCCATCATTTAAAGTAGCCAGGAGGGGATTAATCAAAGACAGCTCAGCAGCACGGTGCACAGTCGGTGTCAACTATAAAATCACATGTGCCTATGTACCTCGCAACTAAAACCACAATGTCATGAGATTTGCCATGTCCTAATTAAGATGGGGGACAGTTGGAGGCTCAAAGAAATATGTGTATCACTAAATGTGCAAATTCTAAGGTTCAAATCAGCTTCCTTATCGCCATTTAAAGAAAAAATAAAATGACCGGCGTCATAGGAAGAGCACGTAAAATATAGCATTTATAAAACTTATAAACCGTGGTAAACGGAATTTTTTGTTCAGGAAGAAAATTGGCTGATGTTTTAAGCACATGTTGGAAAATCGATACATGCCCCCGCCCCCGAGAAAGGCGAAATCATGGCTCACAAACGGAAACAAATTGACATTGTCAAGTACTAGCTCCATGGGGCATATTATCAAGGGCAGTATCGCCACTTTAGCGGCACTTTTTGCCGATAAAGCGGCAATATTTTTATCGCCCTATTAGCAAGCTGTCGCTAACAGCTGTTAGCGACAGCTTTATGGCGAACGCGACCGTTTTGTTGCCGCTTTGCATGTCAGCGATAATTATCGCTAATGACATGCAAAGTAGGCGTTCCTAACTAAAAGCGACTGGAAACAGTCGCTAACACAACTTCCCCCTATTAGCAATGCCCGCGAAGCGATAAAAAAAGTCGCGCTAACCGCGATTATCGCTGGAATTTAACACCTGAAAAAAACTTGATTTAACCATCTTGTCAATGGGAGGTGGATTGTAAGGTTAAGTCCTCACCTGCCTATTAGCAAGCTTTTCATTAGCGCAGTGAATTTATCGCTGGATTTCTTGCGCTATTGCTGGGTTTCGCCGCTATCGCTGGATTTTCTATCGCCTTGGAGATAAGCGTTGATAATAACGCGTTATCTCCGTGATGAAATCCAGCAATAGCCGGCGATAAAAAAAACAGCGCTAAGCGCGCTTTGAGATAATTATCGCAAATCCTTGGTAATATGCCCCCATGTCTTTCTTATCCGGTGGAAGAACACAGCAATCGCTAATTCGAATCTCGTTAATACGAGGCCCTCCTTCCTTTCATTAGAGGTTGGTCGACTTAAATCTTGGAATTTATAGTGCTTAAAAGTAGAATAACTATCTCCTGAATCACTATGAATGAAGGTTGAGACAGCCGTTTTATGTACTTTTCAACATTGCACATTTTGCACTGCATATAATACTTGTTCTACCTATTGTTTATATCTTTTTATGTGCTTTTATGTTTTAGTGCCGAAATTTTACTGACTGACTGACTGAATCACTATGTTGAAAGTTATGATTAACAAGTTAAAACACACTGACTAAAAATAGAAAAAAAATCCATCCTTTGGTTTTTAACTGGCCCAAATAAAGATAGAAAGCACCTGTGTCAAAAATATCATAGATCAGATTCAGGAAAGCACTTTACATTCGTAAAGCCAGATGGTTGATTTTAGAAATGCAAAGCACCATTTCCAAATATACAATTGTTTACTCCTATTGGCAGCTGGGACTCAAAGTGAACACACTACGAACATTTGCAAGGGGTGGTGGTGGCAAAGGGGTGTTCTTCACATCTGGTGACTTGGGAGGTTAGTCACAAATGCTATGCAGACATTCTGCGATTGGACAGCACAGTTTGGTTACTGATGGTTGAGGGTAGGAGATTACATCCCTTACTGTCAGTTTCCAGCAGTTTAAACTGCATGTTCAGGGCTGGACTGTTCATACAGAAGCAGAACAAAGGGTGAATTGTGTATGTCTGTTTTCTATCTTGAATGCCACTGTGGGCAAAAACATTGGACTGGAATGTGCCCCAAGAAATTGCCAGTGACTGCGATTAATCCCTTCCATCACTTTGCTCTTTGATGCAAAAACCCTAAGTGCAGCCTTTTTTGAGAATGGTACACAAGGAACCAATATCAAGCCCAAAGAAATATAAGAGGTCTCTTGAGTCCCACGAAGAAACAAGACAAGAAGCTCTCTTTGGAGATCAAGCATGCATCTGGATCCCATGCCTATCTTCTAATTCCACATTTGGCAGATAGATATTGAATTTTAAAATTATTTCCTTAGTTCAATGAAAATTCTACTTTCTCCGTTCTTTCTTTAAAACGTTATTTCGGCTTTAAGCCATAAAAGCACATAAGACAAAACATACATTATAAAACGAAATAGAATGTGCTAAATTGTGTGCAACGGAACAACCTATCGCTCCTTGCTATTCGACAAGCTCCTACAGCATTAAAGTTTATGCAATATATCAGGGAGTACCAGATATATCACTAACTGGAATTATTCATTAACCTGCTTGTAATTCCAGCTATCCTAGAGCTAGGTGTACATAACTTTCTGCATAGAAGGAGAGGTTGAACATCTACTAAAGTTAGAAAAATATACATGAAAATCTTGAAGGTTCTTCTGTTATAAAATGAGTAATAGTCATCCTGTACACCAGTGATTGTACCTATCGTTAGATTACTATTCATCACTGTACAAATTTACATTAGAGGTGCTCAGTTTATACCTTGTTCTCCACATACTCATCAGAAAGCGAGAAAAAGCAAAGACTGATAGCCTGCATGTGTCGTATCTTAGAATCCCGAGTGCTTCCTTATGTTCCCTAACACCCAAGTTCCGACACAGTGGGATTATCCAATACCTTATTTGGGACACATAGGTTGGGCAAAAGAAAATGATGTGCTCAATAGTTTCCTTATGTTCCCCACAGAGGGGGCATTGCGCCTCATTGGGCCATGGTGAATGATCCCACTTAGCAGTAAAGGCCCGGAGAGGTAGGGTTCCATACCGGAACTGCAAGTACAGGCACCTGGGTAGAGGGGTTCTATTTGGTCCAAGAAATCCTCCTGCTTGAAGGAGTCCTTAACTGTGAGAAAAACATTTGTTAGGGATCCATGGCTCAGCTGGCTGTGTATACGGTTATCTCAATATTGCCAGTATGCATTTTAATAAGTGATTTGGAAATGACCTCAGTCTGGACTGGGGCGTTCCATCGGCCATCCTGTCCAATGTCTGTGAGTATACCCTTTACGTGCTTTAGCTATGGAATTCTGCTGGAACCCACTTGGGACAGAATTTCCTCTAACCCCTGTCAATAATAGGACAGCTTTGGGGTTGCCCAAATCCTCCTCCAGTAAAGTACAGGTGCAATGCCAATTTATTAGAAATTTTTCGAACCCCAAGGTTCAGCCTGAGGGGAAGCAAAGGAGTACTTACAGGTAGACCGACCAGCTGTGGCATAAAGCGATTTTCACCTTTTCCAATGAGTCACAACCAGATGCCCCCACAGCTCGGCACCATAGGCAGTTGTCCCCAAGACTTTAAGGTTGCAACTTTGAATCTCTGGTAGTATGAGGCAAAACTGTGAATTGTGCGTCATCTTTAAGATACCTCACACTACTTGCTCAGTTTTTAATCGTTGCTGTGTAATGTGTGCTTGCCACCCTAGATGTTCCGTGAGTGTGAGACCTAAATACACAAATGTACGCACGTGTTCTAATGGGGCCCCTGCCAGAGTAGGATGTGTCTTTGTTGAGAACCCAGGATTAAGGACCATGTACTTAGTTTTGGTTACTTTGATCTCCAAACCCTTCAGCATGCAGAAACAATTAAACTGGTACAGAAGCTTCTGGAGTCCCATCGGGTTCCTAGAGATCAATAGGGTATCATCAGCAAACATGAGGACGGGAACCCTCATGTTTGCTAATCTAGGTGCATCGTTTTCACACTGGTCCAGGAATTTAACAAGGCCATTAGTGGAGAGTGTAAAGAGCCTGGGTGCCAGCATGCACCCCTGCCTGACTCTCTAGTTACAGGGAAGGGGTCGATTAGCTTTCCTGCTCTACCGTGTCTAACCTGTGCAAAGTTGTTGTAATGCAGCCTGACTATGCTGTCTAGTAAGTAACTTAGCACTCCCAACTCAGAAATGACTTCCAAGAGCGTTGTTCTAGGTACCAGGATAAAGGCAGAGCGCAGGTCTACAAACACGACATAAAGTCGTCCCCTTCCCAGTGTAACTGTTTTCCAGTACAACATCTGTAGACGGAGAGCTTGAACAATTGTACTTGTGGGATCTCTAAAGCACGCCTGTAGGGGTGTCAAAATCTAACTGTCAGCTAGCCAGTCCTGTAGTGTACCTAGTAGCACTTTACTAAAAAGCTTTTGTGTACTGTCTATGAGACTTATTGGGCGATAATTCGCCAGCAAATCGCAAGAGCCTTTTTTAAAATGGGGATTATTTCAGCCCTCTGCCAATGAGTGTGGGATAGGTGCCCCTTCAGAATCACTGAGTACTGCACTGCCAAATAAGCACTCCAGAGTTTTGTCTCACTCAGGAATAGATTGCCTGGGATTTTGTCTAGCCCTGGAGCTTTGTTTGGGACTATGCTCTTAATTGCCAAATGTATTTCCTCCACTGTAATGTCCGTGGGTTCCTCTTCTTGTGCATAAGTGATGGACTGTGGTGGATAGTCTTAGGACTTACCACACATTGAGCACTAAGTGGCTGTCCAATTTCATCATGCCTCAAGTGACTCCCCCTGATATCTTGCTGGTCTCCCTTCTGCGAGTATAAGTTGGAGAAGTGTGTCACCCAGGCTTTGGTTGCGATATTGTTTTCTATGATGATAAATCCATCCCTACTTCCAGTTGCTATCAGGTTCCAAAAGGTATGTTGGACTTAGGAGAGCTTCCTCAGTTGATTGATCAAACATGTGCAAATGTCACTTTATCACTTTGCATGCTGGTGGAGATCATACAAAGCAGTTTGCCAATGCAATTGAACCTGCTCCTCACTGAAACATCTGTTTTGTATCTTTGACAAGAGGGATCCCTGCCACCTTATGTTGCTGGCCCTGCTACCATATTTTGATGCAGTGGACCATCATAATCTCCTGTATCCCATAAAGTAGCATCTCAGGAGCGATACATTGTTTTCAAATGGTTTACATCATTCATAGAAGATCCTTTTGAGCTTGTGATGTTTGATGACTCAAAATCTCACACTGGATGGGATTCCCAGAGAGATGGTCCTTTCCCACATGAAGTTTTAAAATATTGACAGAATACTTAAGTGAGCCAACATTAGACATCCACCTAACTATCACCATGCAGCAGATCTTGCACATCGTTATATCAAGGCAACAGTGGAAGAAGACATCACTAATCTCGGTAAAGGTCTAGGTACATCCAGAGTTGAATGCATCATTGTTGTCTACAATTTAACCCTTAAAGGCAAAATCATTTACTTTTTGCTTTTCTTCCAGTGGCCTCAACATTGTTTACTGGTTACTGTCGCTTTTAGATCTTGTAATATTCTAACCTCTGGCCAGTAGTGGTAAATAACAGGAAAGCTCTGAGTGGGAGAAATTCAAATTTACTGCCCAAGGAATGTTCCTTGTGACCAGATACTTTAGGCACCTTTGTCAAGTCCAGATTTCTTTGTGCACACTTAGCGACTATTTTGGAGCTCGGATTCATCTAGCGAAGCAAGGCTGCAGGCTGTAGCCAAAGAGGGCTCTATGGGCTGAACTGGATTTACAGCTGCAGAAAAGCTACGAACTGAGGAAACCCAAATCTTCAGCCCAGCACCCACTTTTGTCAGATTGGCCTGGCAGGTTTTTCGCTGTCCTCCAGAGGTCTTTGGAGCCAAACAGTTTCTAAGTCCCAGGATTCTCAGGATGTATAAGAGGTACACTGATTGTGCCACCGACATGAGTAGCCCCCAAAAAGTATCTCAGACCTGCCACTGCAGTGTCTGTGTGCAGTTTGTTAACTGCCATGTCAACCTGGCAAGTGCACCCACTTACCAGGCCCTAACCATCCCTTTTCTTACATGTAAGGTACCCCCATGGAAGGCCCAAGGTACCCCCCTGGGCAGGGTGCAGTGTATGTGAATGGTATGACATGTACTTATGTGTGTGACATGTCCTGATAGTGAAATACTGCCAATTTCGTTTTTCACCATTGAAAGGCTATCTTGCCCCATAGGATAACATGGGAGTTAATTTGTAACATCTTATAAATATAACTTCCCATTGGGACAAGTTAGGAAGATAAAGTTTAGTATGCTTGAACTTAGAATATAAAGATGCATCTTTTAGTAAAGATGATTTTTATATTGTCTGTTTGAAAATACCACTTTTAGAAAGTGGGTATTTTCTTGCTTAGCCATCCCGTGTGCCTCTGCTAGTTTGTGCATTGACTGTCTGGCTTTTGAATGACAGGGGCTTGGGATGTGCATTCTCTCAGACGGCCACCGGGGGGGGGGGGGTGTTGTTGTGTGTCCGTGTCCTGCCTTTCCTGGATGAGTCAGGGCTGGGCTGAAAAGACCTGGGCTGCCTTTAGAGTAGGGGGAGGAGATTTCTTTCACACCTGAATGGGCCTGGTCTGCCTTGGACAATGCTGTCTCCACCTCCTACGGGGCAGGTGCACCAGAGAGGACAGAACTGGTTTTGGCTGGGCAAAGAGCTTCTCTGCCACCAGAGAACAAAGGAATTTGTGCTATAAAAAGTGGGGCCCAGACACCTGAACTTTAGATCACTTCTGGAATCAAGAGGAACCTTTGGCAAGGAGAAGAGCTGGAGAAACTGAGGAGAAGTACTGCCCTTTTGCTGTGTGTCTGGGGTTGGTCGCAGTAGCTGTTTCTGCCAAGGAATGGAGAAGGACTTTGCTGTGTGCTGTGTCCCCTGCTTGAAGAAGATCTCCAAGAGCTTGAGTAGAGCTTGCCTCCTGGTTTGTAGTCTCAGGGACACAAAGACATCACCTCCAACTCCCCTGAACTTACTTGGTGGGAGTTCTGACCTGCCAGGTGGGGCCTGTGACTGTCTTGGGCCTCTGAAGGTTGTTTCTGCTGTTGTTGGGAGCTGCAAAACCAATGCAACTACAAGAAAATTGACGCATTACTCTTCTTGCAGCAGTTTTTCCAACGCAGCACCGAGATGCGAGAAGAATCTCCACGCATCGCCATGCCGCTGCCGAAACGGATGCAGCACCTGTCGCCACTGCAAGAACTGATGCATCGAGCGGTCGCAGCTGAAGAAACCGACACAGCGCCGCTCGACGCCGCTGCATCGATCACCAACGCACCCAGGAATTCCCCACATCGCACCTGTGTGGGCAGTTTTCCCGACTCATCACCTGCGAATTGGAGTTGCCTCAGAATCAACGCATCACTTTGTCTCAGGGACACAAAGCCTTCACCCCCAACTCCCCTGAACTTCATTGCTGGGAGTTCAGACCTGCCAGGAGGTGCCTGTGACTGTCTTGGGCCTCTGAAGGTTGTTTCTGCTGTTGTTGGGAGCTGGAAAAGCAATGCAACTACAAGAAAATCGACGCATCGCTCTTCTTGCGGCAGTTTTTCCGACGCAGCACTGCGGTGTGAGAAGAATCTCCACGCATCGCTGTGCCACTGCAGATATTCACGCAGCACCTGTTACCACTGCAAGAACCAATGCATCGAGGGGTCGCAGCTGAAGAAACAGACGCAGCACCGCTTGACGCCGCCGCATCGATCACCGACACACCCTGGATTTCCACACATCGTACCTGTGCGGCCAGTTTTCCTGATGCATCACCTGCGGATTGGAGTTGCCTCAGAATCGACGCATCGCTTTCCCCCTACAGACCAGACCCCACTCACAACTCTCCTGCATGCAGCAGAACTGTCGCATCGCATCCTCAAGGCATCAGGAAATGACGCATCTCTTTGTTTTTCGACGCCTCCCATCGCTGCGGCTGTTTGGCCTTGTGAATTTTGTCGCAACAACACAGGTACTTTGAGAGAAATCATGCATCCATAGTTTTCTATGGACCCAGTTGCTTAAAACATTTTAAAGTCATTTTAGTAATACTTGTATGTTGGATTTTTGTTGTTTTGGTCTTGTTGAGTTTAGATAAAGATACTTTATTTTTCTAAACTGGTGTGGTGTCCATTTGTGGTGCTATCACTGTATTACTGTGAGTTTTGAGTACACATACTTTACACATTGACTTTGGGATAGGCCTGCCTGCTCGTGCCAAGCTACCCAGGGGGTGAGCAGGGGTTATCTTAAGTGTGTATCCCCCTTACCCTGACTAGAAGCAAGGGTCCCTATTTGGACAAAGGTACCTACCTCTGCCAACAAGAGACCCCCATTTCTAACAACCAGTGTTGGTAAATCTGGGAATGCGCCAAAATCCATGGGTAGATATGTGGGTACACCCACGCTCTACCCATGGAACGCCTTCCCAGGGTAGGATAACGCAACGCAGAGATTTGCGCTGCATTGCGTTACTCTGGATTTATCAAGCCATGCAGAGCTACGAAAGGTGTCCTTGCTTGGCTTAATATATGTGACTTAGGTTTTGCGTCGCCCTTGTGTCCCCTTGCACAGCACAATGGTGACGCAAAACCATCATAAATATGCCCCTCAGGCTTTTGTCTTCTGTTCTGAGAAGACTATTTTTCTGTTATCAGTTCTCATTGAGGGTTGAGCACTCAGAGGGCTGTTCATGGTGGCTAATGCAAATTAGCCTCCAGAGGATTTAGGCAGGGAAAAGGAAACATTTAGGAGTTCTTTTCCTTAATAGTTATTAAAAATTTGACTTCACAACTATTTCATAGCCAGAGATAGGGTTATTCAATTTAATATTGTATCACAGTGTTTTCCTAAAAAGCCAGCCTTGCTACAGTGAAAATAGCTTTTGGGAGTTTTTTACTGTAATGACATGTTTAACATTAAATTTCTCTATGCCCTACTTTTAAACACCATGCACCCTGACTTATGCTCAGTAAGGGGTGACTTATAAATATTTAAAAGGAAGATTTTGACCTGTGAAAAGGGGTCAAAAAAATTGCAGCATTTAAACTCACAAAGTCAGGCTACAGTGGTGGGCTTGAAGCCATGCTTTCCACTGTCAATTTAGTGGATGCACAATAGGCACTGCAGGCCACTACTGACATTTAAATTAGAGGCTCTGGGTGCACTTTATACCATATGTTAGGGACTTGTTCGAAGTTAACTATGTCAATTAGGGGAATACCAATTTCTTCATGTTGAAAGGAGGAGCATAGCACTTTTCCATGGATCAGCAGGGGTGAAGTGTACAGAGTTTTATAGCCGGCAAAAACAGTTAAGGCAAAAATCTGGGGATACACAACACAAAAGATGGTCATTTCATACACCATGTTAGATTATTTACAGCAGTTTCACGAGCTTCAGGACAGCCAGTACAAAAAAAGACTCCCCATTTTCCTCAAATAGTGTTAACCAATAGCTAAGTAGCCTCACCTTAGAGATACTATAATGATCCACCGATAACACAGATATTTCTGACCCATTATGACATGCATATTCTCAGTCATGCATCTTCTTACTCCGGCTTCCTTTCAAAAGTGGCATTACACTTTCATACCTAATTGGGAAAGCAGCCTCAATTTCATTAAAATTATTTATTTCAGAATTAAGAACAGTTCTGTTAAATCATAATTACATAATTTACATCAAAACACGATATAAGCAAAAATTAATTGATTTCCTTCTAGATAGAAGCTGAACACCTTATGCAATTTGTTCATTGTAAGGCCCAGTTAAAATTTAAATTTCTGTTGTGAAATTTGAAAAAAGTGCAAATTTCATAAAATTTCAGCATATGCAATTTTGTATATTTTTCTCACCAGACTGTTTTGAGTAAAAATTGTTTCAGAAAGAAGCATTTTTTTGCTTGAACCCATCTCCTGCCGGTGTCTCCTGAACTTTTATGCAAAATATGCTCCCACTTGAAAATTTCCTACAAAATACCAGCAAACAAAATTTTACTTTATTCATGCGAGTGTCACAAAATATATCAGGATTTCACAAAAAACGGTGATTTTGCATTTCGCAAGTAGTTCTATACCAGGTTTTTTGGATAGATGCAAAGCAGAATTTAGGAAAATCTTCGATTGTCTTCTTATTATCACAGGCTGCATCACATAAAGTGAGCATTGTGAGTGCTAATTGAACACCCAGCATCTGTCATAGTTTTGGGCTAACTAGTGTATTAAATAGTTGAAGAGCTTAAGCAGCCCTATTTTACCATCTAATGCAGTGGTAAATGGCTGCATATCCCAGAAATGTTCAAGGCATGTGCTGGTTTTGCCTTGAAAAATAGCTGCATTCATTGGCATACCTAAATTAAGCAATGAGTGATAACACAATGTCATGTACAAAGTTCAAAACAGCACTATTAAAACATAGCATGGCATACCCCAACAAAATAGTCAAAAGAGTATGCAACACAACTGTAGTACAACATCACAAAATATAGCAAATGTGCACAAATGTTCCTGTCCCAAATTACCACCTCTAGAACGGTCTTTTCTTTATACAGTGGTAAAAGGTGTTTGCACCAAGCACAGCCTTAACTAACTCCCAAAGACATGATATAGCACTTCTCAAAAATGTGCTTCAGGAAAATATGTTTCCTCTAATTTATTAAACCAACTTGTGTCTCTTTGTTGTGGAATCTGAGTGGTTGGAGGCTAGGAGGACAGCCTTAATTTAATGTTGTTTAAAAGAAGAATAAAAAAGCTGCCTCACTCAAATCTCGAAACATCAAATTGATTATCAGTTTTTAAATCTCATTTTACAACTTGATCTCAGAGTCAATATAAGCATTAAAGAATACTGAACACACCCACAGATATTCCTTGCTTTGATTGTGCCAGGATAGAGAACAGGTTGTGGGCATATCTGTTAATAATATTGAACCAAGTAACTGATGAAAATGAAAAACTGTTGGTGCCTCAGAGGATACTTTGCCCTCAGTTAATGTCACACCCAGATTAGTAATTGGTCAGGTTGTCAGTCTAATCCTGTCAGTGACCATGTTGGATGGCCTCAAGGTTTTTGGTAGTCATTTTAGAACTGAGGATGATAAATAATCAATAATGTCATGTAATAGCTTCTTTTGACTACATTCACATACTTTTTTCTGATGACTATCTGGACACTGGAGTGGGTGCCCAAATAAAATTAAAATGAATAAAGTCTGCATTAACTGACCATCTTTGGCATGATTTACCTCCAATTATCTCCACCCATTTTGCTAGACTTAAACCCCGGAACACTTTATCACTGCTAAAAAGGAGTAAAGTGCGTGTGCTCCATTTTTAGACATGGTTAAATTGTCTTACCCAATTTGCATATTTATCTTTCCTAGTCCATAGTATATGGTATAGAACATGCACCCTGGGACTGGAAATTAAATGCTGTCTGTGGACTGCAGCACTTATTGTGCTATCCATAGAGTTGAACATTACTGATATAAACTTACATTTGTAACTTTTGACACTAAATGGTTAAAATGTTCATACAAAGTCTATTTTACAAACGTATTACAAATCCAGTTTGTTGGTGAAATCACATTTTAATTAAGTATGTTGGGAAAGTAACTTTTAGAAATTTATACTTTTTCTGCCTGATCCCCAGTTAGGCTAATTAGCATTAGCCATGGACAGCTGGCCTGCCAGAGTCTCCCTAACAATGAGGTATAAAAATTACACCCACTAGAGACAATAGCTTGGGTGTTGGCCATTGTTTTTCTCTCCCTTACAGGAAGGATAGTTGGGGTGGGTCCAGTAACTTCATTAACTTGGAAGGGGTCAGAGTGAGGCCTGTTTTTTCTTGAGCAGATGTAAACTCAGACATGAAGGAAAGCAAACTTTTGTTTCCCAGGCCCACACTAGCAAACCCATGTGAGTGAAGCTGCCTCAAAACCTGCTTGGATTAGACACAGGGGAGGGGACTTTCATTTCCCTGGCTATACCTGTGGGTGGACGCAAAGGCTCTGCACAAGGGAAGGAGTGTTCCCATCTTTAATTTAGGAGTAAAGTGCACTGTTGGATTATTAGCAGTAGGGCATGTTATAATTGTCATGATTTATTCTTTTAGGTATACTCCTGAATTTATTATTTTGGTTAAGAGATATAAATGTTGAAATATAAAATGTGCATTTATTTATGTTATTTTTCATTGCAAAGTGATAATGAAGCCGGCTTGCATATGTCTATGTTATTTCATATGTTCTCTGTTCTCATGATTATTTTGATTGATGAATAAGGTTTATTAGAAGCATATCATTTACTTTTGTGTATTGTTTTTAAACAAAAAGCACAGTTCCACAGAATGTAAGAAAGCTCAAGGGTGCCACAGCCTCTTTTGCTAATTGTTTATCTTGAAAGGTTCAATAATGAACAGATATTATATATAAACCAACAACAGAGTGTGAAAAGATAGAGACTTGAGATATAGGCTATAGAGGACCATATCACCTTCTTTTGCTGAAGGCTACTGGGAGGCATATTTAGCCTTCTCTCAGTGGGCTTATCATGTTGCCTTTTGACGCAGACGAAAATAGCAGACTTTGCTATTTTACTGATTATTGATTCAAATGTTCAGGGAAGGTATGCGAGTGTGAACGATCTTTGAAACTCAAAATTAGATTCCTTCTTTGGTGCTAAGGGTAGTTTAGTTAGCCAAATAAATGAGGGTGGGGTTGGAGATGTCAATATGAAAGAATATTATAATTCCACCAACATATTACAATATTATCTGATATTCACTTAATTGGTAAATTTGCAAATGCTGCCACTATTTTGTTGATCTTTTTAACGGTTATTATACATATTATATGCACTAGGATAGGATTTTGCTTTTTAAAATAGGTTTCTAATATGAATGAGGGTATGAGTTCCACTAATTGTCCCTGGAATATCTCATATGATTTATTGTTACCTTGAATTCATCCAATTCACATAGCACTCAGTAGGTGGTGTGGTGGTTGCAGTTTAACTGTCTTTCTCTCTTGGGTTGGCACATTGACTAAGCCTTCAGTGCCAGGGGGTCTAGAAAGTCTATTACTGGATCATATTCTGGAGAACGAGCTAGAAAATGTATCAGGCATGTATGTGAAAAAGTGTGAAGGGGTACCCTGGGAACCTTTTCCCCATTGGTTAAGGAGAAGCCAGGAGTCACTTCCACCTACTAACCAGTGCAATCCATAAAGGTGGCACCTCCACAAACCCTTCTAAAATACCTTCTGGACCTGCAGAAGACAGGAAGAGGACTGGACCCTGCTTGCTGTAACCTGAGAGGTGCCCTGAAGGACTGGGTCTGCTCTGTCCTGTACTTAGGACAAAACAGTGGACCTTAAGCGTCAGTGGGCTAAATTCCTGTGTGGTCTCACTTTTTTCTGTATTCCTAGTTTCTCAAACACAACCAAACTTGCACTGGTCTTAGCTCAAGGCCTTGGCTGAATCATTCTCTGAAGTCCAAAGAGTCTCTTGTGAAGTCTGGGAGCCTTAGCTGAAGAGCTGATGAATAAGGGACTTACTCTTAATGACTTTTAGAACTTAGAAAAATTCCACTTCCAGGTGCTAGGAAGCTGGCGCCAACCGCTAGAACCAATTTGGTGAAGACACAACTTTGCAGGGCTGAAGAAATTGATTTGTCCCGCTTGGAACTTCTCTGCAGGAGCAAACCTGTCTCAGCGGATCCTTGATGAGAAGGTATGTGACCTCATAAATCTTCCTGCCTTGCCAAGCAGGAAGAAAAGGACCACCATTTCAGAGACTAAGTCCCAATATTGAACAGTCGAAGGTGCGAAAAGTAGTTGTTGCAATGCTTAGACCTCGACATTCAAATTTTCCCACCTAAACCAACAGCTACAGCAGGACCTCACCCAACGGCTATCTGAATTTGCAAGGACTTCACCATATACTGCCTGCTGCCTTGCCCCACTGGAAGACTTTTTCCTTCATTTTTCAGATTAAGCCTAAAGGTAAAATTCTTGACCGGACCATCATGCTTGATGTATCTGACCTAGAGATCCTTTGAGGGCAGCCCCAAAATGTGCCTAGGTTCTGCTCTACCACAAATATAGATCAGTAGCTCCTAGTGCTTTTTGGTGATATTTTCACTTAAATGTTTAAAAGCTTATATCTCTGGCACCTCTTCATGGATTTTAGTTGTATTGGTGTCATTTTGTTTATTACATCTTACTCTAGCTTTCTAAATTGAGACTTTTATTGTCTGTTGTTTTGACTTTATTACCATTTTACTACTGCGTACATACTTTACATATTACCCTAAGTTAAGCCTGTTTGCTCTCTGCCACAGAAACCAGGAGTTGAGCTCACTTAAATTATTTAGTAACATTTAGGATTCACCCTGACAAGTTAGCGACTACCCACAAATAACTGTAGGTGGTGCCTCCCTGCTCCGGGTCATACACCCTAACCCATAATGAGGACCTAACTGGTCAGGTATGTATGTTGAAATCTGATTGCGGTGGAAGTAATATTCACCTCCTTGTCCACTTTAGTCACTAAGTTATTGATAATAATGTAGATTATTCTTACTCAATGTATTGTAGAACAATGGAACATAAATACTAATTCATGGGAAAATTCCAAAACTTGGTTCTGTTCTGATATCAGGGTTTGGGTGAGGATGGACTCTTCTATATCCCTTTTAGAATAAAGATTTTCTAACCTGCTTGTCTAATTCCCAACTCACCACCTCACCAGAGCATGACTTTGTTGGCAGAGTGAGAGACACCTGCTAGCTTTCATGTTCTCCGAAAGAGGCAACTGCTTATTTGGTGTTTGTCCAAATTATCGGAAACACAAATATTGTGGGACAGATTATCATGTCAAAAATATCAAGGACAAGAATATTGTGAAGGTCATTTTGTATGGGTAAGTAAAGATTTCCTATATTTAACTCCCCAGTTATGTACCTTGATGATATATATAGAGCACTTCAGAGAGGTGATTAGAGCAAAACACTGTCAGGGGTTGCTTTTATTCATTTCAGGTTGGCTTGGATGGTATTTTACCAATCCAAAGCTGTAATACTGTGCCTGGAGTGGTAAAAGGCTTTGGTCATTTTACAGCTCAGCATGGATAGCACTGTGCTAATCCTATGCATAAAGACTTTGCTGTAGAAATGGTATAAGACTTTGTCCCTTTCTATCTCGGCATGGATGACACTGTGCTAATCCTATGCTTAAAGACTTTGATAGAAAAGCAGACATTTGAGGTGAGCAGATTTAGAGTGTCACTGGTGTTGAAAGTGCTCTATACAGGATCTGCTTTCCACCTAAACTTGAGAACTACCCAGAGTTCTCTGCTTTTTTTTTTGCATAATTTATGTGTCACTCTATGCCTGAATGGGTTTTGTTTTGACTTATATTGGGTGCTCCCTTGTGTCTGGACAAAGCTATACCTCTCTGAAGAGCTCTAATGAGAGCAAAACACATGGCAGGGGTTGCTTTTATTCATTTCAGGTTGGCTTGGATGGTATTTTACCAATCCAAAGCTGTAATACTGTGCCTGGAGTGGTAAAAGGCTTTGGTCATTTTACACCTCGGCATGGATAACTCTATCCTAATCCAATGCTTAAAGACTTTGCTGTAAAAATGGCAAAAGACGTTATCCCTTTCTATCTTTGCGTGGATGGCACTTTGCTAAACCTATGCTTAAAGACTTTGATAGAAAAGCAGACATTTGAGGTGAGCAAATTTAGAGTGTCGCTGGTGTTGAGAGTGCTCTATAAGGGAGCTGCTTTCCACCTAAACTTGAGAACTACCCAGAGTTATCTGCTTCTTTTTTGCATAATTTATGCATCACTCTATGCCCCTTTCAATCTCTGCATGGATGAATTGTACTACGGGATCCTCTGTCCCCATTTGCCACGGCCGCCCTATAGGGCCGGTACCCCCGATGTCAGAGACTTTGTGTGTAATTATCTGTACGGGTGCATCGCCCACTTTCCTCCGTTTGGATTACAGGATTTCCTTAACATTGCCAATACGGAGAAAAGAAAGGGAAATACAGTGGTTTTCTGCTGTGTTAGGAACTGTTATCTTCGTTTGCATCACGTTCAGAATAAACATTTTTCATGCCAGCAGCAATTGAAAATACAATATTCACGATGCCCTTTTAACCTGTAATTATTGCAGGTGCCATCTAATTCAAGTTTTGCTAAACAGCAGTGTTTAAAACGCTATTGAGGCAAGATGGGCATTTCACTGCTCAAAAACTGTATTATGGAACTTGTAGTATTTCACTACCCTTTGGAGTTTAAAAGCACCTGAGCAGTGTGAGTTGTGAGGAACCTTTCCTGTGATCAAGCCGTTACTTCCAAAACGCGTCAGGTTGATAAGGATATTATCTTCTGCAGCCTTGGTTTTACTAAATGCTGCTGGATTCTAGTTCTAGGCTTTGGCACCTTTCTTTCGCAAAAAAATAATAATAATATATATATATGATTATTATGATTAAGGAGCTGGTGGCTCCGAAACCGGTCAGGCAAGAAAAGAAAATCAGGAATGCAAATGCTGGTTTCCCTTATTAAAGAATTCAGAAGAATTACTACTCTGGAGTGCGTCTTTTTTTTTTTTTTTTGGACATCAAGGAAGGCATATTTATATATTACCTACTGGCAGTCGCCAGTAGGTAGTTATAGTTAGGACCTTGTTTCTATTCAACAAGTGTTTTTTCTTTTGCCAATATCTTTGGCGCCATTTGACGAATCTTCATGAAATTTTCTAAACTAATGGTTCACTCAGGTCAGCTCCTGTCTTGAAAGTTTCAGGGAGATTCGTCCAGTGGGGGCCGAGAAAAAAGGGGGGTCCCAAAGCACGTTTTCCCCATGTTAATTTCGAGAGGAACTTTAGACACGGCTACAGCCCGAACTGCTAAACGGAATTACACCAAATTTGGCAAAAAGGCAGCTCTTGGTTCAGAAAGTGACCTTTTTTTTAAATGGTGTAAATCCGTTCAGTAGTTCCTGAGAAATTCAAAAATAAAAATATCAATATCTGAGGGCCGAGGTGGGTTCGCGAACCCTCCCAAGCACGAGCTTCATTGTTATTGGCTGCCAACACTCCAAACCAAAATGTGTTGGCAGCCATTTTGTGACTCGGTTAAATCGAGTCACAAGGAAAAAGGGAAAGAAATGAAATAAATGAAGGAAAGGGAGCAGGGTAGAAACACCCTGACCCCCTAGGTCTGGTCAGGGGGTCCCACAGGGCCATAAAAAAGGATTTTGTTTTATTTTTCGGCGGAAGTCACGCTGGTTGCGCGAATCCCGCCGAGAAAATAAAAAAACAACAACGAAGCGGGGGCATGTGTGTGTATTTATGTGGGGGCCACGCAGCCCAGGGGACCGCTACCTCCCCGGGGCTCTTATTTATATATATGGTGGTGGGGGGGCACGTAGCCCCCCTGCAGCCCCAGGGACCACCACCTCCCCGGGGCTGTGTCATAAATATAGTGTGGGGGGTCAAACCCCCCACACGCCCCGGGGACCACCACCTCCCCGGGGCACTAATTATGTTAATATGGGGGTCTGTTGCGGACCCCCTGCCTGGGGACCTCACCTCTCTGGGGCTTTGAACTTGGTGGGAGGGGGCCCTCCTCCTGAAGCCCTCTATGGCCCTCGGGACCACCACCCCCAAGGGCCGGCTCCAGCAATGTCCCGGGGTGCCCACCCCCGGGACTTTTCAGCTTGCAATGACAGGGCGGGAGCACGGCTCCCGTCCTGTCATTGCAAACTCTGCTTCGCTTCATGGAAGCGAGAGCAGAAAAACTGCTCTCACTTCCATGAAGCGAAGCAAATTGCTTTAGGACAAGGGGAGCTGCATGTCAGCAGCTCCCCTTCTCCAAAAGCAATGCCGGCTCCCGCAGGAGGCAGGGATCTGGCTGGGACCGTGGGGGCATTGGGGCTCCCCCACGGTCCCCAACATGAGGCCAGGCCCTGGGGGATGGGGTCCCCGGAGCCATAATTGGCCTCAGGAGGGGGACCACGCGGCCCCCCTCCAAAATAAATAAAATCAAGGCTGGCCAGGCCCTGGGGGATGGGGTCCCCGGGGCCAGAAGTGGCCCGGGAGGGGAGCCACTTGGCCCCCCTCCTGTAGTAATATTTTTTTTTAAAATAAACAAGGCCAGGTCCCGGGGGATGAGGTCCCCGGGGCCAAAAGCGGCCTAGGGAAGGGGGGCCAAGTGACCCCCTCCCGGAAAACTAAATAAAAAATAAATGAGGCAATGCCCCAGGGGATGGGGTCACTGGGGCGGATACTGAATAATGGAAGTGAGGCGCTTTTTTTTCTTTCTATTTTGTAGTCATGACCCCAACGCGGCTCTCAGTGCGGCCCCACGTGTAACGTCACGTTGAATTCGCGGATCCACCTCAAATAAATAATTAAGTAGTATATATTATAGAAGGTAGTGTTACATTTGTGAAGTTGTTTTAAAGAGGTAGTGTGATTGAAGTTAATGATAAGATTAAAATTGATAGAGTTAGTAAAAATATATAAAATTAAAAATTAATGGTTAAACTTGAAAAGTGTATTGTGTTGTAGTACATGGAATTCATGCTTTTGCAGATTTGCAACGGGTGCGCGAATCTGCAAAAAATAAAAAAATAGTATGTATCTGTTAAAAAAATATAGATTCACTATTGTTTTATAGGGTGGCTCTAAAAAGAGCCCTTGTTTTTATTATGAGTTTTTTGTAGCTACATGTAAGTGCGGATGCAGAGCTCTAGGTTGTTGAGAAAGACTCTGTTTCCTTGATCTGTGAATTGTACTCCATCACTTCTGTAGATGTCTTCCATATCAAAACGTATATTGTTGTTATAGATGGAGCCCATCCTATGGTCTCTGAGGTAAGCTGAAACTGCTTTATTGACATTCTTCCTAGCGTTCTCAATCTGTGAACAGAATTGATTTGACCAATTCCATTTCTGTCTTTGGCATATATTAGAGTATACAAAGACAGTTTGAGGCAAAAGCAACATCAATTGTGCAAAGGTGTTCTTCATTAGCATTTCCAGACCTACCCCAGTCAATGTGCCTAGGTCATTGCCACCACAGTGCACAATCATGAGGTCAGGGGGTTGGAGATGCAAAAAGGTTTTAAGCAAAGGCAACAATTGGTGCCACTTTAATCCTCTCTGTGCAATCCATTCAATGTCCACATTTTGTAAAGCTAGGTCTTTGTCAATACCTCTGCGTTCAGCATACCTTTTGCACCAGAAAACATAGCTGTGTCCAACAATCCATACTGTAAGCATCTTGAAGGGATGTCTGGAAGTAATGAAAAGATGTCTGTAGCTGAGGTAGTCAGTTGGTAGAATGAGAGGTATCTAAAATGGTGGACAAGACGCTGTTTTTAAAAAAGTAGATAAATGATTGGCTGTTTCTGAACATTGTACACTCACAAATAGGGTGCATGTTACTTTCTTTAAAAAGCATGTTTCTTATTGGTTATTTAAAAATGTTTGAAAGGTACAGTAGATAGGATAAAGTCATATTTTACAAAAGTCAACCACACCGGCTGTTTGCATTTGTAACCTTTTGTGCTGAACTTGAAAATATGGTGAACTTGTGACCTGCCTGTTCAGTTGAATGTTACAAAAACTGTTACTATGGAAACCGGGATTAAGCAGTATGGGGGAAGGGTTGAATCTTAACTGTGGTTTTAAAATATGGAATTGTAATTTTTTATATAAGTAATATGTTATTAAAGTAAGATTTCCCAAGTCAGTATTTTGTTTAGAAGTTGTGTGTTCTTAAAAAATAGTGCTATTATTATTAGTAATATATTTTTGAGCTCCCTTGTGTATTCGCGGCTCCATCGTGATGGTGCACGGTGGAGTCGCGACTCTAGAAAATTCCAGAATCAGTTTGGGCACTTTTAGAAGTAAGTTGGTAAGGGTTAATATGTCTAACCAATAGAAATGTGTTTTACAATTTGAAATAATGTAGGAAGCAATGTGATTTGTTATTTACATTTATTTCTGTGGAGAAAGAGAGGGAAAGTTTGCCATTACTGGTTTTACCTTGTTGAGAGTGGTGCATTACATTGATTGTGTGCATAAGAACATCTTTTATGAGTTTGTGATACTGCATATTCTACAAAACTATTTGGAAGGTGAGTTATATATTTGTGAGGTGTATTATATATTAGTCTTATTTTCAAACTTTAAAAATGATTTAAGAACTGTGATGTTTTAAATATTTTATTAAATGTAGAGATGTGTATTGTAGTTTGTTTTATTGTAGTTAAGTGTTGGTTGAAATAGATTGTGTATAGTAATATGTGTATATTGGAAGATGTATTAGTGATTATGGAAGTTTGTAATAGCGTTTGGAAATCTAAAATTGAAGTATACCATATAATTTTAGGTGTCACTTTCAAATTGGATGTGCACTCTGTCAAGTTTTAATGTGTGCATGGAGTTGTGATTGAAGTATGTCCCTACTTGTATATGTATTCTCAAATGTTTTATACATTTGAAGATGCATGATGTATAAGAAAGAGGTGTTGTTGCTTTGTATGTGGCTAAGCTCAAGACTGTGAGTAGTAGTAGAATGGTGAAGTTGTAGTACAAAAGTGTGGTTTAAAATATGTTTACATAAAGTATTAGTGATTAGGGTTCTTTTTTATAAGTCTGTAGAGAGGTACATTTGAAATATGCCACATAATGTTTGGTATTTTCTTGAAATGGAGAGTGTGTTCTGTGAATTTTTGACGTGTGCATAGTGTTGTGATTGAAGAAAGTCTTTACTAGGAGATATATTGTGATGTGTGTTATGTATCTAAAGATGGTAGATGTATAAAAACACATGTATGTATCTATTTGTATGTTTCTTTTATATATGATGCTGCTAGCAAAAGGTACAGACATATGCATGCATGCTTTCAGGAATATGGTGAGACTTACAGTTGAGACATGTGAAGGGTTTGTGCTTTATTTTTGGCTAGGTGTAACACTCTAAGTAGTTGCAGAATGGTAAAGCTGCAGCACAAAAGTGAGGTTTGACACATGTTTGCAGAGAGATTAGTTATTAGACTAATTTTTGTGAGTCTGTGGAAAGCTACAGTTCAAATATACAGCATACTTTTCAGTGTCTGCTTGAAATTTGAAGTGTAGTCTGTCTAGTTTTAAGATGTGGATGGTGTTGTGAGTGAGGAATATCTCTACTTGCAAATCTATTATTGAACGTGTTATACGTCTGAAGATGTTAGATTTATAAAATACAGGTATACATCTAGTTGTATGTTTCTTTTATATATGATGGCACTAGGAAAAGGTACAGACACAGGCATGCATGCTTTTAGAAGTATGAGGAAACTTAAAACAGAGATATGTGAAGGGTTGCTGCTTTGCTCTTAGATATGCTCAATACCTGATTAGTAGTAGAATAGTGAAGCAGCAGCTGTAGATAAGTGATGTTTAAGATATGTTGGGTGAGGAATAAGTGATAATAGTACTTTATTAGAGTCTGTATAAAATTTCACTTGAAATATGCTGCATAATTTTAGGTGTGTTTTTGAAATGTTAAGTGTAGTCTGTCAAGTTTTAAAGCCTTTATGGTCTTGTGAGTGAGGTATGTCTCTATTTACACATGTATTATTATGCTTTTGGCAATAGGTACAGATACAAGGATGCATGGTTTTAGGAATATGGTGAGACTTATGGCAGAGATATCTGCTAGGTTGCTGTTTTATATTTGTCTAGGCACAACATTCTGAGTTTTCGTAGAATGGTGAAGCTGCAGAACAGAAGTAAGTTTTATGATATTTTGGGAGAGGGATTAGTGATTAGGCTACTTTCTATGAGACTGGGGAAATGTATACTTGAAGTACAGTGCAGAAATGTAGGTCTCTCATTGAAATGTAAAGTACAGTCTTTCAAGTTTTAAGTTTAAGGTCTGCATGGTCTTGTGATTGCTGTATGTCTGTACTTGCACATGTGTTCTCATGTCTGCTATGCATGTGAAGATACTAGACGTATAAAATACAGGTATACATCTATTTGTCTATTTCTTTTAGATATGATGATGATTTGAAAAGGTAGAGACATATGCATGCATGCTTTTAACAATATGGAGAGACTTACAGTTGACTCATGCAATCACCCAGACATTTCTCATGCACTCTTCCAATCACCCACACATTACCCCTGCATTCAAGCAATCACCTAGGCATTACCCAAGCACTCCTTCAATCACCGAGCCGCTACCCATACACTTATGTAATGACCCAGGTACTATCCTTGCAGTCCTCCAATCACCCAGGCACTATTCCTGCACTTATGCAATTACCCAGCCAGTACCCATACACTTATAAAATCACCCAGACACTACTTATGTACTACCACTGCAGTCATGCAATCACGCAGGCTCTACCTATGCACTCATGTAATAACCCAGGCACTACCCTTGCAGTCATAGAATCACCCAGGCCCTACTGTTGCACTCATCTATTTACCTAGTCACTACTCAATGACTCATCTATGACTTCAGGTACTATTCATACACTTATCCATGCACTCAACCTCTATGTGTGCACTCATGCAATTAGCCAGTCACTATCCATCCTCTCCTCCAATTACCCAGCCACTACCCTGGCACTCATACAATCACCCAAGCACTACCCATGGAGTTATGGATTCACTTAGGCAGATCTATTACATGTCTCAGTTGTAGGTTTCACCATATTCCTGAAATATTGTATACATATTTCTTTTGGATATGATGATGATTTGAAAAGGTAGAGACATTTGTATGCATGCTTTTAACAATATGGAGAGACTTACAGTTGAGTCATGTAATAGACTGTTGCTTTATGTTTGGCTAGGCCCAACACCCATGTAGTTATAAAAACACCCAAGTACTACCCATGCAGTCTTCCAATCATCCAAGCACTACCAATGCACTGCTGCAATCACCCAGGCACTACCCCTGCACTCATGCAATCACCCAGGCACTACCTATGCACTCATGCAATCATCCAGGTATTACCCATGCACTCCTTCAATCACCCAGCCACTACCCATGCACTTATATAATCACTTAGGCAGTACCCTTGCACTCCTCCAATCACGCAGGCACTACCCCTGTACTTATGTAATCACTCAGTCAGTACCCATGCACTTATAAAATCACACAGGCACTATCTTTGCACTCCTCCAATCACTCAGGCACTACCTCAGTACTCCTGCAATCACCCAGGCAGTACCCATGCACTTATAAAATCACCCAGGCACTTCCTATATACTCCTGTAATCCCCCAGACATTACCCCTGCACTCATGCAATCACACAGGCATTACCTATGTACTCCTTTAATCCCCCAGACATTACCCCTGCACTCATGCAATCACCAAGGCATTAGCTACACACTGCTTCAATTACCCAGGCACTATCCTTGCACTCCTCCAATCACCCTGTCAGTATCTATGCACTCCTCCAATCAGTCAGCCAGTACCCATGCACTTATACAATCACCCAGGCACTAACCTAACACTCCTCCAATCACCCAGGCACTACCCTTGTTCTCATACAATCACCCAGGCACTACCCCTGTACTCATGCAATCACTTAGGCACTACCCCTGCAGTCATGCAATCACCATGGCATTATCCCTGCACTCATGCAATCAGACATGCATTACCAAAGCACTCCTTCAATCATCCAGCCACTACCCATACAGTTATATAATGACCCAGGCACTACCCTTGCACTCTTCAAATCACCCAGACACCCCTGTACTCTTCCAATCACCCAACCAGTACCCATGCACTTATAAAATCACCCAGGCACTACCTATGTACTCCTCCAATCACCCAGGCACTACCAGTAAACTCATACAACCACCCAGACATTACCCCTGCACTCATGCAATCACGCAAACATTACTCATGCACTCCTCCAATCACCCACACATTACCCCTGCACTCATGCAATCACCAAGGCATTAACCAAGCACTCCTTCAATTACCGAGCCACTACCCATACACTTATATAATGACCCAGGCACTACCCTTGCAGTCCTCCAATCACCCAGGCACTATTTCTGTACTCATGCAATTACCCAGCCAGTACACATACACTTATAAAATCACCCAGACACTACTTATGTAATACCCCTGCAGTCATGCAATCACGCAGGCTCTACCTATGCACTCATGTAATAACCCAGGCACTATCCTTGCAGTCATAGAATCACCCAGGCCCTACTGTTGCACTCATCTATTCACATAGGCACTACTCAATGACTCATCTATGCCTTCAGGTACTATTCATACACTTATCCATGCACTCAAGCTCTATGTGTGCACTCATACAATTAGCCAGTCACTATCCATCCTCTCCTCCAATTACCCAGCCACTACCTTTGCACTCATACAATCACCCAAGCACTACCCATGGAGTTATGCAATCACTCAGGCAGATCTATTACATGTCTCAGTTGTAGCTTTCACCATATTCCTGAAATATTGTATACATATTTCTTTTAGATATGATGATGATTTGAAAAGGTAGAGACATTTGTATGCATGTTTTTCTACCAAATTCATATATAAAAGTAATATACAAATAAATGTATACCTGTGTTTTATATGTCTATCAAATTCACATGCATGATATGTATGAAAATTCATATGCAAGTAGAGCCATACCTCAGTTATATGACTATAAAGGCTTTAAAACTTGACAGATTGCACTATACATTTCAAACACACACCTATATTTATGTGGTATACTTCAAGTGAACTTTTCTACGACTCATACAAAGTAGTGTAATAACTAATCCATCTCCTAACATGCCTTAAACTTCACTTTTGTGCTGCTACTTCGCCATTCTAGTAATGCTCAGGGTGTTGGGCCTAGGCAAATATAAAGCAAAAACCTATGACATGTCTCAGCTGTAAGTCTCACCATATTCCTAAAATCATATATGCATATGTCTGTACCTTTTAAATTGAAGGTAGTTCTTTATTTATAGATGAGAATATTTGTATATAATTATTTTAATGATATTAAATAATTTTTAGAAAGTTTTTAAACTTTTCTTTTTTTTCAGATATTCTCCATTATTATTAAGAAAGATTCAGTATGACAAGAAAAGTTCAAAAGAAAAGACAACAAAAAAAACAGAACTATTTAAAGGAGAGAGAAAAGCAGAAATTAGATGAAGTACAACATGTGACATTGAAGAAAAAGACTGCTGGTAAGAGAACTAAAGAATTTGTTATTTAAAGAACGTAATGAAATTTCAAAATGGGGAAAAGAGAAAGAAAAGTAGTACAACCAATCAGAAGGAAACGAAAAAAGGACAAATTAATGGAAAATCAGGTTATGGGAAAACAATCTATGTTGAAAGAAAGATGAAAGAATATAAAGACATTAGGAAGAGAATGCATAAAAGTAGAGTACTACAAAATTTATTGAAAGATTGCAAAAAATATAAAAGAAGATCAGCATCTTACAAGAAAAAACAACAGATTGAAAGTGTAGTCGAAAAGGCTTTTGAATTGAAAAGAAGATTGTTTATATTAGTATTGAAGAGACTGAAAACATTGAATAAAACAAAGCACTTTATGACGGAGAAAAGCAAAAGAAAAAGACTGGTTAATAGAACTAACTTTTGCAAAAACATTTCGGGTGAATGGAAGCATACTTCTAGTACTGAACCTTTTTTTAATGAAGAAAGCTATTTTCAACAAAATACATTAGTTCATGCAGTTGATACCAGTGGTCGTTGTTATGAGGTAAAAAATGGTTGTCCAATTGAAAAAGAAAAGATGGTTCCTAGAAATGTGGAAGAAGTAATAGCTGAAGAAGATCAAGGGAGACGTACACAAGCTCCAGTGTATAAGTGGGATTGTAGTAGTATTTGTAGTATACGACAGGAATCTATTGATATATTACGAATTTTCTTACGAGATTATGGTAAAAAAAGTGTTAAAAAGAAGATTAAGATGTTGCAAGGACTAGATCCTTGTAAAGTGAGAAAATATACTAACTTGCAGGGTCATTCTCTGGCTTGTCTTTCTAGAAAAGTGTGTCAAAGTACTTTTCATCATTCAAGAATGTTAGCAGTACATCATTCAGAAATGCGGAAGTTAGTAAGAAGATTGTACTATGTAAAAAGTCCTGCATTATCTTTAAGTGAAATAAACACAGCTCTTTTGCATGGTTCAGTATCGGATGTAAAAAAAGTTTATGATGATATACAGTTTCATTTCTTTGGTTCTCAAGAGGAGTGTAGAGAAAGTGAGAGTTTGATAAGTGTAGGCGTTGAAGAAGAGGTGGAAGATAGTACTATTGAGAAGTTTGCAGAAGAAATTACAAAGTTTAAGGTACTTTCTTGTGAAAAACCAAACTATGTTTGTATTTGTTGTCGACTTACTCACTATAGAAGTCAAACTAGGAATGTTGATCTATATTTAAAAAGTGAAAAGGAAAACAATGATAAGTGGGAGCAATTTGGTGCTTATTTGTTGGTGGAAGGTCGTTTTGAGTTGGGTAGTGATCAACGTATATGTAAATATTGTTACAACAAATTAGAAGAGAACAAAATGCCAGCTAGAGCTGTACATAACAACTTAGAGTTGGCAGCTATTCCTCCGGAACTGGTAGATTTAAATACGTATGAGTCCATTCTTATTCAATCTGTGCCCCCGTTTCAGGCTATAGTTCATATGGAGCCTAAAACAGGTAAGCTGCCTCCAACAGATTTACAAAGAGGTTTAAAAGGAAGAGTTGTGTAGTTACCTTTAGATTTTAAGAAAAATATTAAAACTGTTGGTATAGACAGAGAGGAAAGTGAACCTGTAGTTATTCTAGTTAATGGTGTACAAACAAAGAGTCGGAAAATATGGCAAGAGTTAGTAGATGTCACCAAACTTCAAAAGGCTACATTATATCTTGTACAAAACAATACTTATTATAAAACTGTAAATGTGGAAGAACAAGAAATATCTTTAGAAGATGAAACAGAAATTTCAACTGGCCAAATAGAAAAAGTGGACAACTCCAAGAGTGAAGAAATGTATGAATATTACAGTATACATGTTATGTTAGTAGGAACTTCTAAAGCGCACGGTCACCAGAAGGTTTCATGGCGCTAATCTTGAACAGTGTTGCGGCGCAATGGACTATGCGTAAGCTTGCTCGAACAACCAGGTCTTAAGCGCCTTTCTGAACCCCAGCAGGTTGTCGCACATCCTGATTGCCAGTGGTAGGGAGTTACAGAATTTAAGGGCGAGGTAGGAGAACCTACACCCACCCTGACGTTTGAGTTTAATGGCAGGGGAAGTCAATAATTGAAAATGGGCTGACCGTAGGTTGCGAAGTGGGGCATACTTTACAATCATACAGCTGACGAATTTGGGGCTCCTGCAATGCAATGCCTTAAAAATTAAGCACCCTGTCTTAAAAGCTGCACGTTGGGCAATAGGTAGCCAGTGGAGTTTGGCTAGCCAGGGTCTGGCGGATTGCCATTTAGGTTGTTTGTAAATTAGTCTCGCAGCCTGGTTCTGTACTAGTTGTAGGCGTTTAAGTAGAAACAGAGGCAGGCCAAGGTAAATGGAATTTGAAAAGTCAAGGCGCGAGAGAACCAGAGCTATCACCACCTGTGTGAGGGCTGAGTGGGTCAGCAAGTAGGCAATCCTCCTGATTTTACGCAATTGGAAAAAACAGGTGGAGACCACTGCCCCCACTTGTCCTCTAAGCGAGAGGTCTGCATTTATAGTGACCCCCAGGCTTTTCACAGAGGGAGAGGGAGTAGGGGGGGATCCTAATTCTGTCGGCCAATAGTGAGGGCCCCAAGAGATCTCACTCTTCCCAGGCAACACTAGTTCCGTCTTGCCCGGGTTGAGTTTAAGATGGTTGAGGTCCATCCAACGCTGAATATGAAGCATGGTGGCTTGGAATTCGAAGACAGAGTCAGGAGAGTCCAAGGTAAAGACAAGCTGGAGATCGTCAGCATAATTGAAAGTAGTTATCTTTCTGTTTTTTAATGAGTGGATCTGGGGTATGAGATAGAGATTAAATAAGTGTGGGGATAGGGACGAGCCCTGTGGCACCCCGCATGTAGTGGCGAGCTTAGAGGCAGTAAATGAGCCAAGTCGCACTGCTTGAGTTCTGCCTTCAAGGAAGGACTTTATCCAGTTGTATGCGGGGCCCTGTATGCCGGCCTGCTCGACACGGTCAATCAAGATTTTGTGATCGACCGTGTTGAACGCGGCCGACAAGTCCAGGAGCACCAAGGCCTGGGGGATGCCCTTGTCCGCATTAGCTCTCATGGTGTCCAATACTGCAAGAATTACAGACTCAGTTGAGTGGGCGGGCCGAAAGCCAGCTTGGTGTGGCTCTAGGTGATCTGACTGTTCAATTAAATTGGAAAGGCACCTGGCCACATGGGCCTCTAGGATCTTGGCCATCCTCTACATCCTCTACATTCAAAAGAAGTGATAGGAAACACTATTGAATTATTTCAAATGAAGAAAGCGAAGGGAACTCCCATGAGTGTATGGGAAAAATGTTTAGAAGCTCGTTGTTTTCCACAGCTCTTCCCCACTGAAAAAGGTGGACGATATGATGAACGACCAGTACAGATTCCAGCTTCAGAATATCGTACGACAAGATTGTACTCAGAAGATCCAAGATTTCGACAGTGTATTCCATATTGATTTCATCTTCTGTTTGAAAGTGACTTGTCTGGACTTTCATATGCAGTGAACCACATATTAAAATCAAGAGTTCATCTTACACATGTTTCTGCAAAGGAATTCTTGGACAAAGTTCAACAAAGAGACGATCAACTAGAATCTTAGTTAATTAATTTGATGGCGTGTCAACTTGGGACTAAAGAGTATTGGTATCATTGTTAGCATTTAAAAAACCTTTGAAATTCACTGAAAAAACCATAGGTTTCGGGGACGTTATAGTTAGAAATTAGCATTTAAAAAACCTTTGAAATTCACTGAAAAAAACCACAAGTTTCAGGGACGTTATAGTTAGTTAGACATTTCATACGTACTAAACCACAGAAAGTTTGGCTGTTATAGTTAGTTGAGCTAAATATAACTCGCGCCCCTGTAATGCACTGCTGATGGCGTCACATATTGCATCACTCATGACATGGTCAGTGACATCACTGATGACATCACTGATGACATCTCAAGTGAGATCTGATTGGCTGTCAGCACTTCATCCAAGAAGTGTTGCCAGCCATCTTGGGACCAATATACATGATAGCACCCCATTAAAATGCATTGTAGTGAATGGAAGATTTTGAGGGTCACCAAAAGGAGAACGTATAAAGGGTGATAACAGACTTTAGTTACATTTTAAATCATTTGTTCATGGTACCATACTAATTGTAGGAATTGTGGTGTGTTCTAAGGTGATTTTACCCTGTGAAAAAGCCTTCTGCTGGGATATCATGAATCATGTTTGAGAGAAAGCTATTTTCTCATGCTTTTCCCATAGAGGTTTGGAAGGTGCTCCAGAAGCTAAAATGAGAGCATATTTTCTGTAAATTCACATTATCTTTCTCAGTCATGTGAGAATGAAGTCTGATATTCTCAGTTAAACATGTACATCCAACAAGGGCAAAGACTGTCAGTTGATTCCTTTGTGTTCTACTGCAGCTACCCAGAGTGTTCTAAAGAACAACTAGATCGCTAACAGTCTTACTTATGACAAAAGTATGGCACACCTGAAGCCATCTTGATTGGAATAAACTGGTAACACTTAAAACATTTAATTTAAAAAGGAAGAAAATGAGGGGGTTCATGTTGCCATAGAATTTATGATTAGTGCTGCAGAAAGAAAAATTAGGGCACATTTTGAGTGACTTCTCAAATCCTCTTCTATTTCATTAAAAAATTCTGACATGCAGACTGAAACATTCACTTTCAATACCAGCAGCAGACTTCTAGTTAACTCCCTGGTGAGCAGTAGCTTTACTACAGTGATCTAATGAGCAACTAAAGTGCTAAAAATCTGAATTTATGGCCAATGTGTGACACATCAAAATGCCTTCTTGATGGAATCAAAGTAAAAAACTGAAAGCATTTCCTACTGAGGAGACTGCAGTAAATGAGGAAATTAGGAAACTTCATAACAAATAAGTCTCCCAAGATGGCCACCAGAGAAAAAAGAGCCCAAATGTAGCACAGATATCACCCATATATAGCCCACGTATAGCCCAATGACAGAAGTGTGCAAAACACTTTTTAGTTTTTTGTTTTTTTGCAGTTTTATGTAGTGGAGACTGGTCAGGTATTGGAGCGTTGCATCTTACTTGGACCCCTTATTGCGTATTTTGCACAAAGTACTTGAGATTGATCTTGCGAAACATTAAACTTTACTATTCTGTTAAACTGAAGTTGCTCTGAGCCGTGCTTTGTAACACCCGTTTTTACCTACTGGTTTTAATTAATTCTCATTGATTGTATTAAGAAAGAGGATTTACTGTTTTTATGTACACTTTTATGATCTATTTTTACAAATCAGATCGAATAAAGTTTATTGAATTGAATTGAAGTCTCCCAAGATGGCCAGCAGAGAAAAAAGGAGCCCAAATGTAGCACAAATATCACCCAGATGTAGCCCACGTATAGCCCAATGACAGAAGTGTGGAAAACACTTTTTATTTTTTGTTTTTTTGCAGTTTTATATAGTGCAGACGGGTCAGGTTTTGGAGTGCTTTACATGAGCATTGGTTACATCACACAAGGACAAATTCATTTTGGTTGTAGGCATGGGGAGATTAAGTGATTTGACCAGAATCAAGGATGTCGAGCTAAAGCAGAAACTCCAACCAGGTTCCCCAGTTGCAAAGTCTGCAGCTCTGGAAGTAACACCACATCCTCTCCCCTAAGTGCAACATTTAATCAAGTGGTCAACTGGATAAAAAAACATAAAGATAACAAATAATTTAAAAGTGCTTTGTCGCTATTTGAGAACTCAGAAAATATGACCTTATTTTAGTTTTTTAGAGCACTAACCATAATTTCGATGCAAATAAGACCCTCTCATTTCTATAATTTCTAAAGGAAATGCTTTAGGTATTACAGTTTTGATTACATCAAGATGACATCAGGCGTGCCACACTTTTGTAATGAATATATAGAATGTTAGCAATCTAGTTGTTCATTAGGCTACCGTTGAGAGGCAGAGGTCAGGGGCGCGGACTCGGAAAATTGAAGGCAGGTAAGAGGGTGCAGAGGCAACAATTTGATCACACTGGGCAGGCAGCAAGGGCAGTGGCAGCACAACAGACTATGGAGAGCAGTGGGAAGGGGGCAGGTGCAACAAACCAACAATGCAGGACAGGCAAGAGAGGCTGTGGCAATATAATAGACCATTGTGGGCAGAAGGAAGAGGCAGTGGTAGTCAACCATACATGCCAACAGACCCGATTCAGCCAGGAAATGCCCAATGTTTTTAAGCCAAAATGGGCTTTATTTTATCTGTTTCCTGTCTACAATCTCCTCTTTTTCAATGTAAGTCAATGGGGAAAATCAATTCCCCAGTTTTTTTTTCAAAGTCTTCCCATTACCAAGTTCAAAATGTTAGCAAGTATGGTACATTGGATCATGGAAGGCAGGAGGAATTGGGGTAGAGACATGGACTCAGATAACAAAGGACAGGAGGTACATGGACAGGTGCACCAAACTGACCTTACAGGGCAGGCATCAGGGTTTGCAGCAGCACAATACACAACACAGGGCATGCGGGACGGCAGTGCAGCAAAACAATCCATGGAAAGTAATAGGGAGGGGACAGGACCATGCACATGGACAACAGAGAACAGAGGGGAAAGAGGCAATGGCAGCAAGCTGATCATAATGGACAGGCAGGAGAGAAAGCTGCAGCATAATGGACCATAAAGGGCAGGAGGGAGGGATCAGGGGCATTACAATGGAACAGACAAGCCAGGAGAGAGGGAATAGGGGTCTGCACATGGAAAACAAATGGCAGGGGGCAGGGCAGGAGCAGCAAGCTGACCATGGAGATCAGGCAGATGGGCACCAGAAGCACAACACAAGATGGAGGGCAACAGTGAGACTATAATGGCATACACACAGACCATGGAGGGAAGGTGGGAGGAGGTCAGGGGCAGCTAGCTGACCACACAGGGAAGGTGGGAGGGGCTGTGGCAGCATAGAAGACCATGCATGGCAAGCGGGAGGGTTAGTGGCAGCACAATGGCCATGATGGACAAGAAGGAGGGGGCAGGGGCATGCACAAAGGACCATGGAGCATAGAAGGGAGGGGTAAGAGCTGGGCACAGACAAGAGAGTTCAGGGGAAGGGGCCTCAAAACAGACCACACGGGGCAGGCAGGAGGAGCAGTTGCAGCACAACAGACCAGGGAGGGCAGAAGGGCGTGGCAGTAAAATGGACCATGGAGGACAGGAGGAAGGGGATAGGGGCATGGGATGTGGACAGGCAGGGCGGAGGTGGCAGCGACAGGTTACAGTCATCTGACAATGCTAGGCAGGTGGGAGGGAAGTGGCAGCTCAACAGAACAGGATGGTGCAGGGGCATGCACACAGACATCGGAGGACAAGGGAAGGAGAGTAGGGGCAGCAAGCTAAGCACAGAGGCTAAGCAGGAGGTCAATGATGGGGCATAGAATTGGGCAATGTAGGGCAGGAAGTGGATGGGGCAGCAAGGTAACTGTTCAGAGAAGGTGGGAAGACCAGCGGCATAACAACAGCCACACAGGGCTGCAATGAGGGAGCAGGGGCATGGACTCGGACAATGGATGGCAAGGCGGAGGGGAGGCAGGAGCAGCAAGCTTGGGTGGGGGCAGCACAATGCCAGGCCAGGCCCTGCTTCCAACCCCCCACCATCCATTGTGATAGGCATCTTACTTAACGCAAAACAAAACCTAGAAATTTGCTGGAAAAAAATGATTTCACTCTTACAAAACCAGTGAAATTCAGAAGTTATAGTTACCTGAGCTAACTATAACTTACGCCCGTAATGCACTGCTTATGACCTCAGACATTACATCATTCATGACATGGTCAGTGACATCACTCATGACATCACTCATGACATCTCAAATGAGCTGTGAATGGAATGGAACTATAATCGCTAGAACTTTATTTAGGGATAGTGTGTGTGTATTAACACCCCTTTATTTTATTTTCTTTCGTGTAAGAACCATTATAATATGCAACGTGACCAGATCAATATGGCCGATAGCCTTTCACTTTAAAGTAATGTGTAGTCCTTTGTTTATGTTGATGTTTGCAATCGTAAGTATGTTTATTATGAACAAGTCACGTTGACGAACATACAGGTACGGCGGTCACGGGGCAAGATATGCTGAAATGACATTGTGTGCATATTAACACTTGTTTTCTTTTCTTTATTGTATGAATTCCTGAATTTTCGCATCGTGACCAGGCCAATATGGCTTTTTGGATTAATGTAATATGTAGTCCTTTGTTAATGTTGGCAACTGGAGGCATTTGTACATTTAAATAAGGAAACTACAATGACGTCTTGTATCGTTATCAAGGTTCGGATGAGCCGAAACGCGTGGATCGCGTACTTTGCAGATTAAATACTTCCAGACTACAACCTGAGTACTGATTCCTTCCTTGTAAGATTAAGAGGAGATTGAATTCATATATATAAAATCGCTGAAAAAACCACAGGTTTCAGGGACGTTATAGTTAGAAATTAGCATTTAAAAAACCTTAGATATTCACTGAAAAAATCACGTTTCAGGGACGTTATAGTTAGGCTGATATTTCACTTATACAAAACCAGAGAAATTCAGCTGTTATAGTTAGCTGAGCTAACTATAACTCACGCCCCCGCAATGCACTGCTGTTGACGTCACATATTACATCACTCATGACATGGTCAGTGACATCACTGATGACATCATCCAGTGACTGTGAGTGTTTCTAAAAAAGTTTAGGAATGTGATATATGTATGATGATTCAGTCAGTGTGTGACTGACTGTATAAGTGAGTGATTATACGTGTCTGGGTAAATGTATGGGTGAGTGACGAATCTGTGTGAATGTCTGTATCAGTCTGTCAGTTGGTGTAAGTGGCTATTTGAGTTGGTGAGTAGCTACATGAGTGTCTATATGGGTTAATGATCGGTTGTTTGAGTACCTGTATTGGTGCCTGACTGTCTGTGGGGGTGGGGAGGGTGTGTGACTCCCTGCATGGATGTGTGAGTGGGTGATTCAATGGGTGTATGGGTTCATGAGTGCATCTGCAAGGGGCTGTATGGGTGAGTGAGTGTGCATATGGCTGTGTTCTTGAGTGAGTGGATATCTCAGTGGTATATGTGTGAGTAACTACATATGTGAAAGGCAGTATATGTAAGTGTTGGAGTATATAAGTGACTATATGTGAGAGGGAGGATTGTGAGAGTGACTGTATGGATGAGTGTGTGCTTGTATCAGTGATTGTATAAGAGAGTAAGTATGTGTTAGTATCTGTGTGAATAAGTGAGGTGGTGTGTATATAATTGTATAGGTGAGTAAATGGCAATGTGATTGATTCTTTGCGTGACTGACTAGGTGTGTGAGTAACTCTATGGGTTAGTGGCAGTGTGTGAGTGTCTGTATGGGTATATGATTGCATATATCAGTGGCTGTATGAGTGAGTGACTGCGTGAATGAGTGACTGTATGGGTGAGTGAGTGGATGTGTGTACACCTATGAATCAGTGAGCGTGTATATACTAACTGGTATTGGTGTGTCTATGGTTTCGAGAATGATAGACTGTATTTTAGACTTGGCGTATCAAAGGTTATATTAGGGTGTGAAGAGGTGCATCAGATATTAAGTGGATGATGTCATCAGTGATGTCATTTGAGATGTCATCAGTGATGTCATCAGTGATGTCACTGACCATGTCATGAGTGATGTAATATGTGATGATTGTATAAGAGAGTAAGTATGTGTTAGTATCTGTATGAATAAGTGACTACGTGTATGAGTAACTGTATGGTTGAGTGAGTGGATGTGTGTGTAGACCTATGAATAAGTGAGTGTGTATGTACTAACTAGTACTGGTGTGTCTATGGTTTCAAAAATGGTAGTCTGTATTTTAGAGTGGGTGTATGAAAGGTTATAGTAGGGTGTGAGGAGGTGCATCAGATATTAAGTGGATGATGTCATCAGTGATGTCATTGACCATGTTATGAGTGATGTAATATGTAACGTCATCAGCAGTGCATTGCGGGGGAGCGAGTTATAGTTAGCTCAGCTAATTATAACTGCTGAATTTCTCTGCTTTTGTATGAGTGAAATGTCAGCCTAACTATAACGTCCCTGAAACCTGTGGTCTTTTCAGTGAGTCTATATATTTATATATATATATATATATATATATATATATATATATATATATATATATATATATATATATATATATATAAAAAACCTAGTGGCAGTCACCACTAGGAACTTATAATTAGGTCTGCATTTCCATAGTCAGAGCGTCTTTTGGTTTGCTTATAACTTTGGATCCATTTGATGAATCTTCTCGAAACTTTCCCCCAAAAAGTTTATCCACCTTAGCTCCTTCCTGGAAAGTGTTAGGGTGATCTGTCAAGCAGGGGGGGTGAGGAAAAAGAGGAGTCCCAAAACGCAAACTCCCCATGCATTTTCCGATAGACTTCTTTAGATAAGTTTTCAGCAAAAACTGCTGAACAGAATGAAAACAAATTCAGCAGGAAACTAGATCTTGGTCCAAAGATTATGCTTTATGTGATTTGGTGTAAATCCCTTCAGTAGTTTTTCAGAAATTAAGGGTAAACAATAAATGAATTTTTTTGCAGTTGGCCTTGCAAGAGTTTCTGAGACTTTCATGGGAATGGCAGTTTGAAAATAGAGTGTTCTGATTGGGCAAGGAAGCTTTACTTCCCTTGGGCCATCTCGCTCCATGAGGAGTCAGATTTCCACGAGAGTGAGTCCTCTGATTGGCTGCGAGTAACATCAAAAAATGTTGCTGGCAGCCAGTACAGGACTCAGGGCTTAGATATATGGGGGTAGGGTAGGGATACCCTTATCCCCTTTGCCCCATGGGGGGCAGAGTGACCCCACCGGGGTCAAAAAAGAAAAAACAATGACAGAAAATGCCACCTTCTCTCAAGGAACAATCATTACTTCAGAAAAATGACAAAATCTTTTTTAATTTTAAAAAATTTGTCCTTGTTTGAACCCTGTTTGGATTACAGTGAGGGCTATATATATCAAATTTCCCATGGCAACACTGCCCCTTGCAGCACACATAGAAACAGAAAATCGCCATTAGTGATTGTTCATGTGCAGGAAGGTTTCCCTTCCTGCACATAAACAATCATTAAAAAAATTACGTTTTGCAACTTCTATATGTGCTGCATTCTGCAGCTCACATAGAAGTTACAAATCGCCATTAGTGAATTTTTATGTGCAGGATGGGACACCTTCATCCACATGAACAATCCTTCCCTGCAACGTAGGCACCCTTGCACTATGGTGCAAGGATACCTAGGTTGACGCTAGGCAGCTAAATTTAGCACCAGCGCTAGGGGAAATGCAGGGGTGCACCGCATACTTGTAATTAAGGTGCATCCCTGCATTTTGAAATTGTCAGAGTGCAGCATTTGCAATTTTTGCTTACCACCGCGCTCCGACGGTTTTTATCTGAATATCCCCCTGTATTTCCTCCACCACTACAATTTTCTTCAGATATTTTCAGCAGGTCCAAAACCTTGGGAAAATAACTTTTAACCACCTGCCTTTTGCTTATTGTAGTCCTTCACACTGGTTTTGTGATGGTATGAGATTGTGGATCATTTCGCTCAGTCTTGTGAAAATGTGAAATATTCTAGGATCATCATCTTCCCCTCCATTTAGACAGTTTCCTAAAGGAGCACGTCAGCGTGGCATTTGTCTGCAGTTGATAAAATGAATACCATTGGCTTAGATGATGTCAGCTATTGTTAGTTACAGCACTACACGGCCATGCTGGCAAACTCGATATGCAAACACATTATTATTAGGGTTTTTACTCCTGCGGCATTCCTTAATTGAAACAATTTATTATTGTGTGATAGATGTATAATTTAATGTGTTGGGCCTCATGCCTAACTGCTCCAATTTTTTCCAAATCAGGCCCTGGCCTCAATATGTCGACATCCACTCAAAAATACAATCAGCGCTATGAAGTATAGTAAAGAGTGTTAGGTTTTTTTCTGGATCAACAAAATTTTAATGGGTAGCAGCAGATGTTCATTTCCTGAAAGATTACATTTTCCACGGCAGCAGCTGCAAGAATGAATTCAAGCATTTATTACTCTCCCACACCAGCCAGGCCACTTGCATAACTCGCTGAAACCTCAGGTCACTGAGGTAGCTTGTTTCAGATAGCAGATAAAGAAGGAAAGTCTTGTTAGGACACGTATGTACCTCACATAGGGCCCGATTCACAAAGGTAAACTTGGACTTTTGGTCTAAAATTAGACTAGGGAATTCACAAAGGGCAATTACGAGTACTAAACTATCTTTATGTCCACACTCGGGCCCATAATTTAGTTACCTGAAGTGATTCTTACATATTGCATTCTGTATATACATTCATTTTAAGAATCGTTCAAGCTTTCGAACAAAAGGCTTTGTAATGACAGTATTTAATAAAATAATCAGCAAGTGTAAAATAATAATATGCACTGTTGATACACAAATATTGGTTTATAAATATTTGTTGTCGTGAATGCAATGACTACCAATAGCACATGCATGCAATAAGGGAATGTTTACTACCGATCAATTAATATTTAAGGCCTCATTTGGCGTTTGGCTGACTGCGTACTCCACCACAAATATGGCGGATGTCCTGTCCGACATATTACAAGTGCATAATCTCCTTTGGCAATTGTAATGCAGCAAATATGTGATGTTTTGACAGAGTATCCCATTTGCCAAAATTTAAATTAGGCCCTCAGTTCCTTTGTTTCGTTGGATCAAAGTCACATGGATCCCACTCTTGCCTTGGCATCGTGGCATCGTGGCAAAGAGGGTAGAGGATGATATTGCATTGATTATTCTTGATTAGTGATTTTGTGATATCGGTTTTCTCATAGTCTGACATTTCATATGGGAATCAATAACACATTCATTCTGTGTGGCGGTGTTCACTTTTTCATGACCTTTCATATGATTTGGTGTCAGAAGAAGTCGTTTTTCAGGTTGGGTCAGAAAGGGATAAGGTCAGGAGCTTTGGAAATGTACAACGGTATGTTGTTCCAAAGGTATTATCCCTGCTTTTGCATTTGGTTTTGCAGTTGATGATTCTGATGTTTCTGGCAGAGGGTAGTGATTGGATATGGTAATAAGTGTTTATTTTGTTTTTGATATGCTTGAGTATTCATCCTTTATGCACTTACGGCATGTAGTTGCATATAGTTACATATGTGTATAACACATGATTGCATAACGCATTACATGCATACAATCATTCATGCAAACATTCATACAGTTGCACACACATAAGTCATACATTCGCTCATCACCTGCACACACTTTTTATCCAATGAGTGTTGACTTTGATGTTGATACATAGAATTCAGAATGTTTGCATAGTATTTATATTAGGTCACAGAATGTTCATGACAGAGTTGGAGAAGGATTTAATTGAAGCTGGTTGATTTGCCAGTGTGATTGCACGTTGTGGGGACCTTATCAGCTTACGACTCTCCATAGCAGTAGTCTTTATGGAGATTCTGGCCTGTAGAGGGAGCTAGTGGAATCTTTGTAGTTGTGATGTTCTTGGGTGCAATTTTGTAGTTTATGTATATCCGGTGTACAGCTACAACAATTTCGACTTTTTCTGCCTGTCTTTTGAATGGGGCATGCCAGTGTAAAAGGTGTTGCCCTAATAGGGACACAAGGTGACTAGTGAGCCTAATAACACAGAGTGGAATTCAAGGGGTATGAATTTTTAAAGATGTTTAGGGCTGGGACATTGATCACTTCACAACAGTCTGTATTTGTTTTTAGAAGCAGAAAAGTTCATCCCACATGACATGCTGAGTTTCATCATATGTTCTGAAGGGGCAGTTTATTCGAAGGAGGATGCATAATGATGGGGTGGAACTGTAATGACATTTTAATCAATTTTTGAGTTGTTGAGTTTTAAGCTGTTTTGTCACATGCAGAACTAATTGGTCAGAATGACATTAGCCACAGCAAGGAATTTGCATTTTTCACCTCATTCAGGTAGGTAGATTTTGATCTGGGAGTTTAGTTGTAGGAGTCGAATTGTAAGTGTTCGGACCTGAGGAGCCAATGAGGAGTTTAAAATAAATGTTGCCAAGCTAGAAAGAAAGGTGGAGCCTCGTGGAGCCCTGCAAGCGACTGACCTGGGAAGCGACAATAGCTTTTCTATTCTTACTCCTAGACAGTGGTTAGACACAAGGAATTCAAGGCTCTTAGTGTGTCAAATGATCTGTTGGGCGGTGATTGGATATTCCAGAAGAGTTGTGTTAGAAATGGGCCCATTCTGCAGGGTCACACAGCATTTTTGAACTTTCTATTGAATCCTATTTTTTAGAACTCTGTGGTCTTTACCCCTGCTAACCAGGGGTAAAGTGCGTGTACTCTCATGTTAAATGTGGTAAAATCGGATTAAAACTGACACATTTGATTTCCTTGTAAGTCCTTTCTACCTAGGGCCTGCAAATGAATAGCTGCTAGTGGGCTGCAGCACTCATTTTGCCATTCACTAAAGTAGCACTGCAAATAATGTCTCCAGGCTGGACTCTTCAGCCTGGGTGTGCATTTTCAAACTGCTAATTCAACCTGGCAAAATAAACGTTTTTGCAGGCCTAAACCTTCCTTTTTAATACTTGTAAGTTACCCCTTAGATAGGCCTTGAAATCCCATAGGGGAGGTCGCTTGGTATTTACAAGTAGGACATGCATATTTTATATTTTACATGTCCTGGGAGGGAAAACCCTCCAGTGTCTATTTTCCCTGTGGCACAGCTGGCTCTCCCATATTTTAACACTGGTTTACACTATTAAATTTACTAAGTGCCACGTTCAGTTTAGGAGCAGCTAGAAAATTGTTTCAAGGACTCATTTAAAAAATAATTAAAATCCTATTTAATGGTTTATATTTTTATTTTGGAAATTACACTTGTTGAAAGTTGTCATTTTCCCACCTTAAACCAAAAGGCTATCCTGACAATGTCAAGCTGTCATAGGACCCCTGATGGCTCCCCTGTGGTGAGATGAGTATTGCCCCCAGACAGTGAACAGACGGCTCTGGGTGTGAGAAGGAGGTTTCATTTCTTGACAGGATGGCCTGGGGTCTGTGCCCAGCCCCTTTGGCAGACAAAGCTCACACCTAGATCAACCTCACTTTTGTCTCTCTAGTCAAACAGACTCCAAGCCAAATGGGAGGAGAGGAACTGACCAGAACTGTTTTAGGTGATGGACAGAGGATTGCCCTACACCCACAGTTGGCACTGGGCGTACAAGTGGACTCCACAGATCTCTCCTCAGAACACTGCTGGACCTGTGAAGAATCAGAAGAAGGACTATCCTGCTGTCTGAAGAACTTGAATGGATACTGTACCTGCTTGCCTTGAACCAAGGACCCCAGAAGCGACCCTAGAAGTGACACCAAGGTTCAGTTGGCTTACCTCCTGTTTGTGCTACAGGAATGCAACAAGCATCCAGAGGTCTCTCTCTAAACCTGCCCTGGACCAAGCTACTGGTCTCTGTTGAAATTAAATCTAATGAAATTAAATGATGTAGATTCATAAAGCGCACAAATACTAAAGGTGTCAAGGTTGGTGTAAGTCCTAACCTGCAAGTAGTGCCTCCAGGTCCTAGACCCGTGGCTGGTGTCAACGTGTACTCCTCATGTCCCCAAACTGCAAGAAGAGGGATTTAGAAACTTTTTGGCAACATTTTGCTCGGAGAAACGACGGAGACCAGGTTTGCCTTCAAAGCCACAGCGGTTAATGTTGAATCGCCGTTTGACCTCAACATGCCGGCTTGCCCCTCTAAAGTGATCTGACTTTCAAAAACGTTTCTAAATCTGAACATAGGGGACTTCACCAGGATCGGCACAGAGCAGAATCTGGTCGACATAGAGGCCTTCCTGGACATGAGCTTCAGCTGCTCAGGGCATTCCTAACTTCTTTGGCTACCACACGGAGACCCTACCCTTCAGGAACCAATCACCCTCAAGTTTTGCTTCAAATCTAGCTTGCCCTGCCTATGACTCATCCACGACCAGTTTTCTCCATAAAAGTTTCGAAGTCAGGAGGTAAAGTTTCCAGAGGGATGAACCTGGTCCATGCATCTGACCAGTGATCCATCGCGGTCGGCCTTACCGTTTGTCTTTGACCAAGTTTAGTGTGACCAGATACTCAAGGAAGGAAGTTGGAGTATTATGTAGTGATGCTGGTTAGGCTTCTGTTAGACTTGGCATACTTGTCGTGGTTTCCCCTGACTTCTTGCCTCTACCTCCTACATTTTTGACTGTGTACTGGATTTTGGTTTTGCTGGCTTAGAAGCTTTGGGCACTTTTCCACTGCTGATCAGTGTCAAAGTGTGAGTGCTCCCTGTGTAAAATGTGATTCTGATTGGTTATCCATGATTAGCATATTTGATTTATTGGTAAGTCCCTAGTAAAGTGCACTGACTGTGCCAGGGCCTGTAAATCAAATGCTAAAAGTGGGCTTGGAGCACTGGTCATGCCACCCACATACGTAGCCCTGTAAATGTGTCTCAAACCTGCCACTGCGGTGCCTGCGCATGCAATTTTTAACTGCCATGTCGACCTGGCAAGTGCACTCACTTGCCAGGCCCTAACCTTTCCTTTTCTTACATGTAAGCCACACCTAAGGTAGGACCAGTGTACCCCCATGGCCAGAGTGCAGTGTATGTGAAAGGTAGGACATGTATGTTTCACATGTCCTGATAGTGAAATACCGTGTATTTTGTTTTTCACTGTTGAAAGGCTGGCTGTCCCATAGGCTATCATTGGAGCTGCACTGTAACATTTTACATGGATGGCCCGTGGATTCACAATAATGAATCCATAGCTCAGTCCTGGTAGAGTGCCAAGGAGCAGTCAGGCTTTACTAGAGAAACATGTGTTAAGCATTTCAGAGTATCAACACTGATGATAGGTAATTGACACGACTCGAATGAAATATGAAACTAATTTATAATAATAAAGCAGTTTTTCTACAAATTTAGACACCAAAATTAAGTCAGTAGGATATGTACAACCAGAGTTACAGATTTTAGAGTGAAAAATAAATCAATGCAATTTAATACTGTAAACCTTTAACCAATGGTAAAAAGCACTAGTGACAATCGGTCACTTGCAGGTCGAGTTACTTGGAACCCACAGGGGGTTAAGGGGATGTGGGTCCCAGGACCAAGCCACGAAAGTCACTTTGATTTTACCTGGGTTGAGAAGCACAGTGCAGAGTTGTCCTGGCTGTCCTTGGTGCTGAAGTGGGAGCCTCAGGGGAGCTGGTTTTGCCGCTTACATGGTGCTGGCGAGGAAACTGGATGCAAAAAGTTGACAACTGGGCAACTGCTGTGGTCAACTGAAGGTGCTGTGGCATTCCCTTGAGGTGCAGCATCGAGTAAAGGTGGTGGTTGCAGCACTGGCCACTAACAAACCTTGGTAGCGGTAAGGTCAGCAAGAAGTTGTTTCTACATCCGCAGGTCTGGGGAAAAATCTTAGCAGCCTGAAACTTGCTAGAGGTCAGGACTACATTTCTCACAATGCACTGGATCATCTACTTTTGGGTGATCCCTCTGAGGGCCCGATGGCCAGTAATTCTTTGGTTCAAGTACATTGTTTTTACCTGAGGACTGCAGGGGAGTAGTGCCACTAGTCCAGGAGAGTCTGGAGTTGCCTTTGGCTCTCAAAGGGGTCCCTCTGCATGGGGGAACCAGTGTTTGGTCTGGGATGAGTCACAGTTTGCAGTTTCAAGACGGTTGCCACAGGTGAGAGTATTTGGCCAGCTCCTGTTGTCACAAACTCAGGTCTCTTATGTGTCCTCTATTGCAAGTCAAATCAGAACTACGGTTCTTGTGCCAGGAGTACCCTTACATCCTAGATTTAGGGGTGTTAGGGGGGTGGGTGCAAGTGGCCAATGGGCTACTAGCTCAAGTTGCTAAGCTGGTACTGAGGTGACCACATCCTGAGGTGGGGTCACCTTTACTATCCAGAACCCTCAATTCTGCCACTTTTAAAAATGGTGGAAATGCTTCTTACCTGTACAGACGAGGTACCCCAACCTAGGGATGTGGCTAGCCTTCTGGGCTGTACACCTCCTGACTACATAATGTTCCCACCGCCCTGGGTGCAACTGTGTCTGGGGTTAGGGGGAGGGCTGTTTCCTTCTTTGGGAGGCAGCCTGGCTGCATATCACAGGCAGTGTAAGCTTTGAAGCACACCACCTTGATGTGCCACTAGCCTCCTGTCAGGGAGGGAGATGTGTCCTCCTTCCCATCCAGGCCATTGTTACTGACTCCTGGTAGAGTTTACACCTCCTGGAGTGGGTCAGAATCTGGTCTTGGTGGCAGCAGCTGCGGGCTGACAACCAGAGCAAAGGAAAGGCTGAGACAACCAGGTGGGCAACCTTTAAAGTAGCCATCTGGGTGCATGCCACATCGACCTCAACACACAAATCCTGTCAGGATAAGGCAAGTAGTTTGATACCAAACATGACATAATTTGGCGGTACCATAATGAAGCTGGCGACCTCGGGGTGCCCGAGTACCTGCCCAGGTTATCCTACGGACCGCTGACCACTTATAGTAGTTCTAAATGGAAAGAGGCTACTACAGGGACATATAGACTTGCACTTATAAGTCCACTCATTTAGTATAATGCACCCTGCCTCCTGGGCTCAGGAGGACTTACTTAGGGGTGACTGCCATATATTAAAAATAGTGCTTTGACCTTGCCACACATGGTGAGGGCAAAGTTGAGTTCGAGCAGTTTGCACTGCTTCTGCAGTCTGCAATGGCAGGGCTTCTGTCATCTGTTTACTTGGGTCACTCAGGGTGGCACAAACAGTGCTTCAGGTCCTGGTGACCCCTTCAACTCCCATGCCCTAGGTACCACTGGTACCGTTTACAAGGTACTTATAAGGGGATTACGGTCCCTTGCCAATTGGGTTACAAATTCACATGTATCAGTTTTAGGGAGACAGCACTGGCATGGGGGCCTGGGCAGCAGGCTCCAGTGCACTTTCGGAGTCATGGTCATTAGCTTTGGGGAAAAAGTGGGGGGTGGACCATACAAAATGGGCACTTTCCTTCACCCACGGTTGGCGCCATTCGTTTTTTGGTGTATTTTATTTATTAAAATAGTCTCTATTAATAACTAAGGGCCCGATTACGAGTCTGGTGGTACACAGACCACCAGACTCGTGGGGGTTTGGCGGTCTCCCGACAGCCCTATTACTATTAGGGCGGTCGGACTGCCACAGCCCCTCTGAAGCCGCCGGTTTGCAGCGGTCAAGAGGCAGTAATAAAGTTTCCTCTTCGCCAGCAGTGTCATGGAGGTTCCTCCTCTATGAATACCGTGGTGGGGAGTGGAAACAGAGTGGGCCTGCAGGGTCCCCTGTGCCTCTTCCGCATGTGCATGCACATCAGTTCCTGCATGGCATATGAAATGAAATGAAAATGGGTACTTATAAAGCGCACGGCTACTCCACAGAGTGTCCCGGCGCTAAGGAACACCGATCAAGACAAGCACCCTGAGCCCTAGCCCAAACTACCTCAAAAATAGTTATTGCTGGAACAGCCAAATATTTAGCTGTCTCATAAAACTGAGCAGATCCTGGACCTGCCTAAGAAAAAGAGGCAGACCATTCAATAGGCGGGCGGCCAATACTTGGAAGGAGCGACCGCCTACCCGTGACCTGGTAAATTTGGGGATGAGAATCAAGGACTGCCCTGAGGATCTCAAGACGCGTTGCGGCTCGTAATGCTGAATCCGTCTCCTAAGATATACAGCACCGGTGCCATGAAAGGCCCGAAAAGCCAGGACCAGTGCCTTAAACTGGATCCTCTTTTGTGCCGGCAGCCAGTGCAAGGCCTTCAGGTGGGTCGTCATACGAGCTCTGGGCTCAACCATGAGTATAGCTCTAGCGGCAGCGTTCTGAACCACCTGCAAACGGTTCAGAAGATACTCAGGGAGGCCCAGATACAGAATATTGACGTAATCCAACCTGGAGGTAATTAAGGCTTGCACTACAGTTTTACGGTATTCAACCGGTAACAGGGGAAGAACGTTTTTTAGCATTTTTAGCATGCCAAAACACGTACCGGCGACCGTTTGGATTTGAGCCTTCATCGTTAGAGTGGCTTCCAACTTGACCCCCAAGTTCTTCACTATACTGACCGGAGCGGTGGGAGGTGACATGTCACACGGCCACCATAAGTGCCATGATTCGATTGGCGGGCAACCAAAGAAGATGATCTCTGACTTTTCCGGGTTGCATTTTAATTGATTACACCGCAGCCAAGAAAAGACCTCCGTCAGACACATTTTGATCTCATTGCCTCTGAAATCGGAACCTTTGTCGCACATAAACAATAGCTGGGTAACATCGGCGTACGAAATTATCTTAGCGCTGTGCGCCTCAGCTAAGAGTGCAAGAGGGGCCATATAAATATTAAAGAGCGAAGGGCTCAATATAGATCCCTGCGGAACCCCATCCTTCATGTGCGGAATGGAGGCAGAGAAGGGGTGGACCAGATTTTCTGCTGTCGATTACTCAGGAAAGGAGACGAACCACTTGAGTACCGTGCCCCCAATATCACAATCCTGTAGCCTCTGCAGAAGTCGATCATGGGGCACGGTATCAAAGGCCGCCAACAGGTCCAAAAGGATCAGCACTGCACTTCCTCCTTTATCAAGCTGAGTTTTAATGGTTTCCGAAACTTCCAGTAGAGCTGTTTCAGTACTCAAATGTGTTCTGAAACCTGATTGGCTGTCATGGAGGACATGGTTAGCTTCCACAAACTCAGTCAGCGTTAAGTTAATGTGGGGCATATTAGCAAGACCCACGTTAAAATTATCGCCGTTTTAGCGGCAGGAAACTGCTGCTAAAACGGCAATAATTGTCTTGCTAATATGCGTTATGGAATTCCAATAGAAGCCCAGGTTAGATGTCCTGCACATCTAACCTGGGCTTCTATTGGAATTCTATAATGCATATTAGAAAGCCCATTATCGCCGTTTTAGCGGCAGTTTCCTGAGGCTAAAACTGCGATAATTTTAACGTGGGTCTTGCTAATATGCCCCTGTATTTTTCGAGCACTTTAGAGAAAAAAGGCAGCAAAGATATTGGCCTGTAGTTAGAGGCTACTGCTGGGTCCGCAGAGGGTTTTTTCAGTAAGGGGATAATTTTGGCTTTTTCCAGCAGCTCGGTACCCACCCCTTCTGTAAAGAAATATTCAACACCTGGTTGACGGTTGGATTTATGGTCTCAGCAATGACTGACAAAATTTTTGCAGGGCAGGGATCCGACGGAGAGCCTAACTTCAATGTGGTCATTATCTCTAAAGACTTTTCTAGGGGAATGGGCAGGAATTGGGTAATAAAAGATCTAGCCCCAGCATTTGCTTGACGAGGAGACTTCATTATGTCTTCAGTTGCTATAGCTATAGTGTCGAAAGATTTTTGAATCATACAAATTTTATCATGGAAATAGCTAGCAATATGGAGAACCCAGGCAGACGTAGGAGTAAAAGGAATGCTCACTGGGCTAGGGGATGAGAAATCCTTAACAATTAAAAAAAATTCTTTACCCTTATGAGCTGCTGCCTCAATCTTTGAAAGGAAAAAGCTTTTCTTTTCTTTGCGGACTTCATTGTAGTGAGCTTTGAGAGCTTGTTTATAAATAACTTTATCTGTGGATTTAAACTTATTCCGCCATACTCTCTCCAACTTTTTACAAGCACTTCTACTTTTCCTGAGAGATTCAGAGAACCACGGCGCAGAAGTGCGAGTCCATTTGGCTACGCACGTAGTTAAGGGTGCTAGTTCAGCGACGCGGCCCTCTAACCAGTTTTCCAGACTGAGTGCGTCTGTCTCAGGATCGCCGCTAAAAAGAATGGGACTCTGACTCATAGCTTCTCTCATAGACTCTGGCGTAATCTGACTAAATGGTCTAAAACTGCATGAACGGGGCTTACCCCGAAGTTGAGGGTGGGGTATAACTTTGGGTATTTTGAAACCTAAAAGAAAATGGTCTGACCATACCAATGGCAGTGGAGTATCAGTTTCAATTATGACATTGGAGAATATCTGATCTAAGATATGCCCCTTGTCATGGGTGGGGAGGTGGACGAAGGGCACAAGGTTAAGAATCTCCAAGGATTCCCGCAGCCGTACTGACTCCGGCTCGGCTGGCTTATCCATATGGATATTAAAATCTCCTAACACCAGACAATGCTTATATTTGGTTGCTACTGGAGAAATGACTTGGCTAAGTGACTCAAGAAATTTTCCTGCGGGGCCGGGCGGCCTGTAAATAAGGATGCCTGCAATTGTCTGATGGGCAGAAGCGGTGAAAAGAAAACCAAGGCCTTCCGCACCATCAATATCCTCAACAGGTAACATGGAGCACGAGAAAGTATTTAAAAAAATGATAGCATAGACTTTTCAGTCCATGCCATGCAGGAACTGTTTTGGGCATTCCCATTGTGGTGGCCATTTTCAGGGCACCGATGTAGGAACATAAAAAAAAACTTGACAGACAGGAGGAAACTCCTAATCTGGCAGGTGATCTGACCATGGCTTTGGCGGTGTGGCGGCAGGGCGGACCCGGCGCTGGACCGCCAATGTCGTAATTGGGCCCTATATTGGATTTTTTCTTGTCTCATGTTTTCACTTTATTTCTATTTGTGTGCTGCATAAATATTTTACACATTTCTTCTAAATTAAGCCTGGCTGCCTCATGCCAGGCTACCAGAGGGGGAAGCACCAGTTTATTTTGTTTTTTTAGCTATTCACCCTGACAGAGACTGTGATTATACTTTGAGATAGGTTCCTACCCACTCAACTAACACTCCAATTTCTGACAAGGCAATTGTGATCCACTATGGTAAAGAAGACAGACAACTATTGGAAGACTTTTGATCAGCTTGTTTTATTATGTCATCCCAGACAGTGACTAGGAATATACCTGTGTCATGTCGTCACCAGAAGCAGATTGGTCGCTGTTTAGAAACTGTTAATTTCCATGTAGGTTTGGAGATGGCCAGTAACTACCTCTCCCAGGACTTTATAGTCCAGGGGCATTCATGCTATAGTATGAGGTGGCTTCATTCCGCTGGTTTGGCTTTCTAGATTCGAAGAGTGTTTTAGGACATTAGGGCCATCCCTAGCACTGAGCTGGGTATCAAGGCAGTTATCTGTGTTCCTGGGAAATCTGTATGCATAGCTCCAAATGTAGCCAGGATTGAGTCACCTATGTCTTTGTTGGGCTATACGGCTTTTAGTAGTGCCAATACATCTGTATGGCTTGATGGTGTGAATGAGAAGGAAGGGGATGGCTACTGCTGTGACACTTGGGTCATGGGGCTTCTATACTCACTGAGTATCGATGTGTATGTACTGTTTTTTTACTTTGACAGTAAAGAAGGCATTTTGCAAAATATTAGACTTTTTAGGTTATACCGGTAGATTGGTTAGGGATAGCTCACCTTCAAGCTGTGTAGGAGTACTGTGTCCAGAAAGCATGTGGCCTCAAATGTGAGAGACACTCTTGGATATTATGTTGACATCAAGGATGTTGTAAAAGTACAGGAAGTGTTTTGTAAGGGAAACTGGGTCATTTTCTTGTCAGAAATTGTTTCTCAGGTTATTCATAGTTGGTTGAGGGTGAGTAAACATTTATCAAGCAGGGCGAATATGGGTTCAAGGAATGCTTCAGCTGGGCGGACAATAACAATATTTTGTAATTAATGTGGAGCAATGCCTTGAGAAGTAACCCTATAGTTTACTAGGAGGAAAGTAAAATATGAGAGGCTGTCAGGGTAGTTTTATTGATTACGGTGGCCTTCCTCTTTCAGCTTGTCTGTCGACATGTATGAGTGTGTAGTCATGTGGCATTAGGTGCTCAAATGAGTGTGCCTCTATGAATCTATTAACCCGATCTCAGTGATGAGGAGCATAGTAAGGGTGCTCTTAGTTATGAGACTATATATGTTGTGTGCATAGTTGGTGACTGATCAAGCATTTATCACACAACATTGGACTGATTGTGTTAAGGTTTTAGGTTAAAATCTGGAGAATTGTATGAGGTCTTATCAGGATGTGAGTTCATAATGGTATTTGCAAGTCAAATGTTTTTCAGCATAGAGTCAATATGGATGCCTTTATAATAAAGGCAGTTTAGCTCTGACAGCATGCAATACATGGGTATTCACTGTGTCCTTGAAAGTTGGAGTCAAAAACATCCAACCTGGCACTTATTACAGAGACATTATGTTTGGTGTCAGGTCATTCTCAGCCTTGAGAAATTTAACTGAAACCATCCTGTAAGTTATCATTAGCAGCGTAGGTCCTTTGCAGTGATGTGTATGCTTCTTGACCTGAGAAGGACTACGACTAGCCAGGGAACATATTATTGAGCATCACACCAAACAATGATGTTTCAAGCAGAAAGACTGGATATTTTGGAGTACCAGACAATGGTGGCTGGTTCTGAGACACATGGTGAGGGTCTTCCAGGTGAGAAAAAAACAATTGAACAATCAGGATGTGGCAACGGGCGCTTCCAGAATAATTTAGGAAACAGAGGAGTGGGAACAAGTTGCCATGCAACTGCTTAGTGGTATGGTTCCATTTTGTGATTCCTGCATCTCTTTTTTGTTCTATCTACTCCTCTTGAAACCAACCTTCCTCTCATTAGTACTAACCTGGAAGATGACTCCTTTGTCAGTGTCCGACCTTTTCTTCAGTATTTCTTCAACTGTCGGCACTCTTTTGCCAATAGCATCTCCTGGTAATCCCAACATTGGGCAAGGACTCCTGATACTTTCTGTGTTTGTTACTAGCATTTCCAATTGGAACATCAGGTGAGATATGAAGTATCAAAGGTCTTCCTCAGTATCCCTAATAATAATCCAACATATATATTTTCTATATTTGTGTGTACTTGCATTACTAGACACATGCACCGTTCTACATGTTTAAGCATTACTACAGCTGTTGGCATTTCCTATCCGAGTGGTGAGCATTCAAAACATACCAGAGATGAAGCCAGGCTTACAGAGCTTCTTCTCTCTCTCCTCCCTACTTTCCATTTTTCCTCAAGAGATCACATAGGTTCAAGCTTATTCTTTTCCTGGCAAGCAGATTCCTCTTGGTGGAAATTGATGGATTCACATTGGTGCTTGTTAGACCTGGCACCATTGGCGTGGGTCTCCCTTCCATTTTTTCGCTGTTGCCTCCTGTGTTTTTGCTATGTTTTTGCTGGTCTAGATGCTTTGGGCACTTTGCCACTGCTATTCAGTACCAAAGTGCAAGTGCTCCCTATTGTAAATTGTTGTAATGGATTAGTGACTCCATGATTGGCCATTTGATTTACTTGTCAGACCCTAGTACAGTGCACCATGTGTGCCCAGGGCCTGTAAATCAAATGCTGCTGGTGGGCTTGCAGCACTGGTTGTGCCACCCACAGAAGCAGCTTGTAAAATGTGGCTCAGGCCTGCCATTGCAGAGCCTGTGTGCAGTCTGGGACTGCCATGTCGACTTGGCAAGTGCATACACTTGCCAGTCCCTATGTCCCAGGCCTGAACGTATCCTCAGGATCGAACCGATGCTCTTAGGGGTCCACCTCCCGACCGCCCCAAGTCTGGATATAAAGTACGCACAGACTTTAGGATGGTCAAGCGGGGGAAGGGAAGGATGGGGACAGCGGGGAAGGAGACCTAAAATGAAAGAGAAAAGAACATCACACACATGTTTTATAGCAATATCCTACTACTATGCGTGAGAGAGTTTTTGACTTACACTAACCTGTAAAGAAAGAAAATACCGCCGTGCAGACACGGGGGGGAAGCAGGTAATCACAATGTCAGTGAACGAAGGCTGCAAGGGGATAAACATATGTCACTCAACATGTTCCCTTATACGTAAGTGCTATGATTGCGCTAAAACTCTGTGTCCTTATTTTACCTGTGCATGAAAACACTTTTCTTTAAAGGTAGAAACGAAGGTGACCACCCGCCATCAACACCCCTATATCAAATGAAAGGAGAACGAGCAGGCAGTGTGAGCGTATTGTTGGTAATCCAAATACTAATCTCTTATTTAGCACCCTCCAGGGAAAGAGATTTAGTGGTAATGTTATCATTAAACAAAGAATTAAAGTACGAGTTCAATATCACTCTTAAAATGATAATCAAATCCAAACACAGTTTCATAGATTTTCCTCCCTGCAAGAGCCACTGTCAAATGGGCTCGCCAACAGAGAAGAAGTAGCCAGCACTCTAAGGTGCAAGAGTAATCAGGGATTCACCCAGTTCTCCCCTGCATGAGCCACTGACCAACTGGGCTCGCCAACAGGGAAGAATCAACACTAAGAAATACGAAGGAGTTTAAATGAGGTAAAGTATAGAGAAGTGGTGTCATCTGACACCCCTACCGGACCAAAGAAGTTTCCAAGAGGCGAAGACTCTGACCGGGTCAAGGAACGAGGTACCGGTCACTCTGAATAATCGGCAGCGTCTCTTGCCGTGACCGCGTCTTTTCTATTTTCCCGGAAGTCACGTGAGACGTTGCGTCTCACGTCCGACGTCCTCTGAAGCTGCCGGGAGTTGTAGTTCCCGTCAGCCGCGCCTTGATCCTGCCTGGGAGTGCGTGTCTCCCGTGGCTCCTGACAGTACATCCTCCTCCCGGAGAGCACTGACAGGCACAGGGCTTGTCCGGATGACGTCTATGAAAGGAGGTAACCAACCTAGGAGCATGCACCGCAGATCCCGGTTCCCAAGAATTATCTTCAGCATCATACCCTTTCCAAGACACCAGATACCAAAGGCGTTTACGCCGGATCTTTGAGTCCAAGATACCTGCCACCTCGTATTCTTCCTCTTGATTAACCCACAACGGAGCAGGGCGTCCTTGGGCTGTGCAATAAGACGGCTTTAACAAAGAGATGTGAAAAACTGGGTGTATTCTCATATGTGAGGGCAGTGCAAGTTTGACCGCGACTGGGTTAATGTGTCTCACGACTTTGTATGGACCTATGTATCTGGGATTAAATATACTGTACCGCTTGAACCTTATGTTACGTGTGGATAGCCACACCAGATCCCCTTCTTTGTATGTAGGCCCTGGTCTACGATGTCGATCTGCATACCTCTTATACATCTCTTTGGCATGTATTAGCTGTTGTTGTGTGTCTTTAAGCGTGTTGCGTATGTGCACTAATCTTTCCTGTACCTTCGGAACTCGTTCACTACACCCTGGCGTTAAAAAGGGAATGAAACGAGGGTGATGACCATATGTGCTGTAGAAGGGAGAGTGTTTGGTGGAGTTATGCTGTGCGTTATTGTAAGCTATTTCTGCAAGCCATAACCACTCCACCCAAGCCTCGGTATTTTTATCTACATAACATCGCAAATACTGTTTCAATGTTTGATTTAGGCGTTCAGTTTGTCCATCTGTTTGAGGGTGGAAACTGGTGGACATGGTGGAGGAGATCTGTAAAGCAGAACACCATATTCGCCAGAACTGAGCAGTGAACTGGGCCCCTCGATCTGACACGATTGCCTGGGGAAGTCCATGAAGTCTGACCACATGTATCAACAATAGCTTAGCTAACTGTCCGGCGGGAGGCAATCGTTTGCAGGCTATGAAATGTCCTAATTTTGTTAAGTAGTCGATCGCCACTAAGATGACTGTATGTCCCTGGTCTTTGGGTAAACCCACAATGAAGTCCAGTGAGAACCTTTCCCAGGGCTTGTTTGGTGTGGGTAAAGGTTGTAAGAGACCCTGAGGTTTTCCTGTGACTGATTTGTTTTGAGCACAGACTACACAATCATTTATCCATATGTGTATGTCTCTTCGAAGAGAGGGCCACCAGAACTGACGTAGTATCTTTTCACACGTTTTCTCGTTTCCGTTGTGTCCTGCACTAGGATTGGCGTGACACCATTGAAAGACCATGTGTCGTAACTTCATTGTAGGAATAAGGACCTGGTTGCCTTTGACTGGGATGCCTCGTCGTATCTTCCACTCGGGATGTCCTTTCAGCCAGTCCCTCCACCGGAACGTCTGCATACCCTTATCCACCTCTCGCAGGAAAGTGTTGGAATGGAGGGCTCCGATAACTCTAGATGGTTCTATTATAGCTCTTTCGGATCCCTGTAGGGCTACTACCGTGGATTCCTGTCTGGACAATGCGTCTGCCTTTTTGTTCATCGCTCCGGGTCGGTAAGTCACTATGAAGTCATACTCTTCAAAAAACATCATCCATCGTAACAACCGGGGTGAGAGTAGCCTGGTGGTTTTTAAGAATTGTAAGTTACGATGATCCGTGTATACGGTGACGGTGTGTCTGGCTCCCAACACCCAATGCCTCCATTCCATAAAAGCTTCTTTTATTGCAAGCAGTTCTTTTTCGGCTATAGTATAGTTTTGTTCGGCATTATTCAATTTCTTGGACATGAACGCCACCGGATGCAACTGTCCTGTGGCGATGTTCCTTTGAGACAGCACCGCCCCAATAGCCACGTCTGAGGCGTCTGCCTCCACGATGAACGGTAATGTCGGATTTGCATGCATGAGGACAGGAGCTGTTATGAAAGCTTCCTTCAAGATGTCGAATGCCTTTTGGGCCTTGTCGTCCCAGAAGAACCGGGTATTCTTCTTTGTCAATTTGGTTATGGGAGCTGCCTTATGGGAGAAATGTGCGATAAAACGTCTATAGAAATTAGCAAACCCCATAAAACATTGGATGTCCTTCACATTCTTAGGACAGGACCATTCGGTGATAGCCTTTACTTTCCGTGCTGCCATTTCCTGACCGGTGGGGGTAAGCATTACCCCCAGGAATTCCACAGTGGACACATGGAACTCACATTTGCTGATCTTACAGAAGAGGTGATTATTTCTCAAGGCTTGAAGAATCAATCCCACGTGTTGGGTATGTTCCTCTTTGCTGGTGGAATAAACCAAGATATCGTCTATATAGACAACTACGATGCGGTCTAAGTAAGCTCGTAAGACATCATTAAGAAAGAACTGAAATGCAGCTGGCGCATTACATAAACCAAACGGCATAACTTGGTATTCATATAAGCCGTACCTAGTCTTGAAAGCCGTTTTCCATTCGTCTCCCTGCCGCATTCTCACCAGATGGTATGCTCCACGAAGATCCAGTTTTGTGAAGATTACTGCACCTTTGACTTGTTCTAATAAGACGGAGATCAATGGGAGAGGATATTGATTACGAATAGTAATGGCATTCAAGGCACGAAAGTCAATACAAGTCCTGCGTTCGCCATTTGCTTTGGCGATAAAAAACAAAGGAGAGGCTGCTGGGGACTTGGAATGACGAATGAACCCTAAGGCTAAATATTTGTCCAAATACTGACGGAGGTGTTCGTTTTCGGGTTCCGTTAGAGAATACACCCGGCCACAGGGAACCACAGCACCGGGTATCAGGTCTATCCGACAATCATAGGGACGGTGAGGAGGAAGGATTTCAGCCATATGCTCATCAAAAACGTCTGCGTACTGTTGATAACAGGAAGGCAGGTCTATTTCTTTTTCTGCTGCGGTGGCGATATGATGAAGATGAGCTAGTGCTTGTGTTGGCGTACTGGAATATCTGGTACAATTCTTTTTGCAATACTCGGAGTCCATAGAAAGGGTCTTCTGTTCCCAATTAATGGTAGGGTTGTGTGTGACCAGCCAGGGCAATCCCAGGATTATTCCATATAACGGAGCTCGTATTACGTCGAAGGACATGATCTCTTGATGTTTCTGGTCGTATTCCACTGAACAAGTCTCCGTGGTGTGTCTAATGGGTCCCGACTCCAATTGTTTCCCGTCTACAGCAAAGACCTCTTCTGGTACTGTTTTGGGTAGGAGTATGACCCCCAATCTACGGGCTTCGTTCTGATCAATAAAACATCCAGTAGCTCCGGAATCCACCATAGCTTGGACGTGATAAGGTTTCTCTTTAATATATATCACCAATGGTATAAAGAAATGTTCTTTGGAAACGTAAGTGTGGTTTCGAATGGAAGGAATATATCTACTGCTCAAAGACTCCCCTTCTTCCCGTCTTGAGCTCGTTAGTTTTCCGTCTCTGGTCTGGGTATCGGAACCGCCGCTGTTCCAGTTCGCGTGCGGTTGAACTTGGGTTTCACCGGACATTCCCGTAAGAAATGTCCCTTCTTCCCACAATATAAACACAAACCATTCTTACGTCTGTGATCCCTCTCATCTGAAGTAAGCGAAGCACGGATAGTCCCTATTTCCATGGGTTCGGTAGCGGAGGTACTATAATCATGGGATCTCGGGCGTTCGAAACGAGGAGTGTATTTTTCCTTCCTCCGGACTTCGCCCTTTCTCTCTCCCAATCTATGGTCCAATCGCATTGCCAGGTCTATGAGATCCGCACAGGAACGAGGTTGGGGATCCACTTGGGCTATGACGTCTTTTAGATCCTCTTTAAGTCCTTGATAAAATATAGCAGCTTGTTTACTCTCAGGCCAATCAGTTTCTGCCACTAATCGTCTGAAGGTGTTCAGGTATCCGATCAGATCTTTACTCCCTTGTTTCAGGTCTAGTAATTCTCGGTCTGCCGAGAACGTATCCCCCTCCTGTCGAAGGTTTTCTCGAACTCCTCTCGGAAGGCATCCCAGTCATGTAACATGGGGTCATTTCTTCTCACAAAAGGAACTGCCCATTGAGCAGCATCCCCCGATAAGTATGATATTAGAAAGGCGACCCGAGATTGATTGGTAGTGAATGTTTTTGGTTTGCAACTGAAATGGAGAAGAACCTGTGACAAGAACACTTGTACCCTACGTATATCCCCTGTGTATTTCTCGGGAGGGGCAAGGGGTATAGGAGTTGGTATTTCCACCACCATAGTACTAGAGGCAGGTTGAGACTGACTACCAAAATCAAAGGGATTTCTTTGCATCCTGTCTACTCTTGCCTGTAAAGCAGCGGTTTCACTACGGGAAGCCTGAAGCTCAGCCTGGACAACTGCTAAGGCTGCCATGACGTCGTCTAAGGTCGCCATGTGTGAATCAGCTCGACCGGGAGGATAAATCTGTTCGTGGGCCGATTATTCTGTCCCAGGCCTGAACGTATCCTCAGGATCGAACCGATGCTCTTAGGGGTCCACCTCCCGACCGCCCCAAGTCTGGATATAAAGTATGCACAGACTTTAGGATGGTCAAGCGGGGGAAGGGAAGGATGGGGACAGCGGGGAAGGAGACCTAAAATGAAAGAGAAAAGAACATCACACACATGTTTTATAGCAATACCCTACTACTATGCGTGAGAGAGTTTTTGACTTACACTAACCTGTAAAGAAAGAAAATACCGCCGTGCAGACACGGGGGGGGAAGCAGGTAATCACAATGTCAGTGAACGAAGGCTGCAAGGGGATAAACATATGTCACTCAACATGTTCCCTTATACGTAAGTGCTATGATTGCGCTAAAACTCTGTGTCCTTATTTTACCTGTGCATGAAAACACTTTTCTTTAAAGGTAGAAACGAAGGTGACCACCCGCCATCAACACCCCCTATATCAAATGAAAGGAGAACGAGCAGGCAGTGTGAGCGTATTGTTGGTAATCCAAATACTAATCTCTTATTTAGCACCCTCCAGGGAAAGAGATTTAGTGGTAATGTTATCATTAAACAAAGAATTAAAGTACGAGTTCAATATCACTCTTAAAATGATAATCAAATCCAAACACAGTTTCATAGATTTTCCTCCCTGCAAGAGCCACTGTCAAATGGGCTCGCCAACAGAGAAGAAGTAGCCAGCACTCTAAGGTGCAAGAGTAATCAGGGATTCGCCCAGTTCTCCCCTGCATGAGCCACTGACCAACTGGGCTCGCCAACAGGGAAGAATCAACACTAAGAAATACGAAGGAGTTTAAATGAGGTAAAGTATAGAGAAGTGGTGTCATCTGACACCCCTACCGGACCAAAGAAGTTTCCAAGAGGCGAAGACTCTGACCGGGTCAAGGAACGAGGTACCGGTCACTCTGAATAATCGGCAGCGTCTCTTGCCGTGACCGCGTCTTTTCTATTTTCCCGGAAGTCACGTGAGACGTTGCGTCTCACGTCCGACGTCCTCTGAAGCTGCCGGGAGTTGTAGTTCCCGTCAGCCACGCCTTGATCCTGCCTGGGAGTGCGTGTCTCCCGTGGCTCCTGACACCCTAAACCTTCCCTTTTCTACATGTTAGTCACCCCTAAGGTAGGCCCAAGGTACTCCTGTGGGCAGGGTGCATTGTATGTGAAAGGTAGGACATGCCCTGATGTGTGTGGCATGTCCTGATAGTGAATTACAGCCAATTTCGTTTTTCACTATTACAAGGCTATCTGTTCCCATAGGCCATAATGAGCAGTTTGATTATAACATCTTATCATTATAACTGACCCAGGGAACAAGATAGGAAAATAAAGTTTAGTATGCCTGAACTCAGAATGTTAAAATACATCTTTTAGTGTGGGTGATTTTTACATTCTGTGTTTGAAAATACCACTTTTAGAAAGTAGGTATTTTCTTGCCTAACCATCCAGTATGCCTCTGCTAGGTTTGTGTATTCCATGTCTGGTTTGTGAGTGACAGGGGGCTGGAGAGGGCCTTGGCTCCAGCAGTCTGATGGGTCAGGGCTGGGCTGAATAGGCCCTGCATTGAATAGAGAGTAGGGGGAGGAGATTTCCTTTCACTTGCCTGAGCCTTCATAGAATAGAGAGTAGGGGGAGGAGTTTTCCTTTCAGCTACCTGGGCCAGGTCTGCTTTCAACAATGCTGTCTCCACCTCCTGCCAAGAAGCTGCACCAGGGAGGACAGAACTGGTTTTGACTAGGTACAGACACTCTCTGCCTTCAGAGAACAAAGGATTTAGTAGTATAAATATTGGGGCCCAGACCCCAGAACTTTAGATCACTTCTAGGAATCAAGACAAACCTTTGCCAAGGAGAGAAACCAAGGAAGCTGAAGGAGGAGACTGCCCCTGTGCTGTCTGCTGTTTGGGGTTGGCCTGCAGTGGTTACTTATTGCCAAGGAAAAGAGAAAAGGAACTTTGTGTGTACTTTATCATCTTGAGGAAGATCTCCAAGGGCTTGAAGCTGAGCTTGCCTCCTGTTCTGAAGTCTCAGGGATACAAACACTTCACCCCCAGCTCCCCCTGAATTTCCTTGCTGGGAATTCTACCTGCAGAGAGGTGCCTGCTGTCGGTTTGGGCACTCTAGAGACTGCGTGTCGCTGGGAGCTGGAAGCGCGATGCGACGAGGAAGAAGCCTGTCGCCGCCGCAACTGTTGCCGTCGCATCGCCGAAGAAGCGTGTCACCGCCGCAGCAGTTTGCCGTCGCATCACCGAAGAAGCACGTCGCATCACCGGAGAAGAGTGCCGCCGCCACAGAGGTCACCGCCGCATCACCGGAGAAGCGCGTCGCAGGGCCTGTCGCGGCTCAAGAAACCATCGAGTTCGCCGCACGGCCGCCGGGCGTGCACGCATCGCATCCAAGTTGTCGCATCGCATCAAAGATGCCATTTTGTCGCATCGCACCGGATCGTCGCATCGCATCGAGGTGCCATCTTGTCGCATCGTAACCGGAACGCAGTAAGAAACCGACACATCACCTCCTCTCTGGTAAGGAACCGACGCATCACCTCCCCTTCGCTGCAGTAAGGAACCGACGCATCACCTCCCCCGAAGCAAGGAACCGACGCATCACCTTCCCTGCTACCCTTTTGTTTATGTTGCGTTACGCATCCAAGGTACTTTGAGAGTAAAGTGTCGCATTTACCATCTACATTGAACTAAGCTATTTCTACCATTTGGAAGTCATATTTTTTAATACTGTATTGTGGATTTTTGTCGTTTGGTCTTGTGTTAAGTCTAGATAAAGATTACTTATTTTTCTAAACTGGTGTGGTATCCATTTGTAGTGTTTTCACTGTATTACTGTATGTGTTCACAAATGCTTTACACACTGCCTCTGAGATAAGCCTGCCTGCTCGTGCCAAGCTACCAAGGGGGTGAAAGGGGTTATTTTAGGAGTGTAGCCCCCTTATCCTGACTAGAAGCAAGGGCCCCTACTTGGTCAAAGGTACCTACCTCTGCCAACTAGAGACCCCCATTTCTAACATTGGTGGTCAGCGGTGAGGATTTGGACTTGCATTTGTGACTCATATACAGTGATTGGTGTACACTAGTAGTGAGTGCAGACCATAACGCGACCACATACATTTTGGTAGAATTTTTTCCTTGGGAATTCTATTTTTGCTAGAAACTGCCAATCCTTGTTACCGTGAGCAAAACAGCATCCAACGCATCTATGGATCAACAATTTGAAGAAGACAGGGTTCATATCTACACTGTGCCACAGCTTAAAACCCTCTGTAAAAGATTTTGAATCTCTGTGAAAGGCATCTCCAAGAAGGAGGAGTTCCAGAAGGCGCTGAAGGCCTGGATGGAAGCTAGAAAAACTCCTGAGCATTCTGAAGAGCCTATGGAGGAGGCAGAGGATACAGATGGGCAGCTAGATGGGCCATTGGGCCTGACCGGGGAGAAAGTACCTTCCAGGGCAGGCAGCAGTGTTTCTTCAAAGGGCCTGTCTCCAGAAGAGCTGGAGGACAGGGAGAGGGATAGGATGCATAAGATGGAGCTAGCCAAGCTCAAACTGGGTGGTCAGATGGAATTAGAAAGCAAGAAGTTAGCCTTGGAAGAAAAAAGGATGCATTTAGAGCATGAGAGAATGTTGAGGGAAGTAGAGTTGAAAGCCAAGAGCTTAGAAATTACTCCCTCTGGTGGCAGCACACCATCCATGCCTGTAGAAGCAAGAGTATTCATCCCCAAAGATGTAATTAAGGAGTTCCACAAGCATGAATATATTGGGCAATGGTTTAAGGCCTATGAGGTGGCCATGACCTCCCACCAGGTCCCTGAGAAGGATTGGGGAGCGGGGTTTTGGGGGCGGTTTCTCAGTGATGGGCGGGACACCTTATTAGACTTGCCCTCTGAGGACCAGAATTCCTATGTCCACATGAAGGAAGCCTTGATGACCAGGTATGGGTTGACCCCAGAGCTTTATAGACAAAAGTTTAGAAATTGTAAGAAACTGGAGTCAAGTACTTGGGTGGAATATGTGTCTTTTTTTTGCAGAGCATTGGATGGTTAGGTGAAGGGTAGCAAAGGGAATGATTTTGAAGCGCTCTATGATTTGATTGCATGGGAGCACTTGTCCAGTAATTGTTTTCCAGAGCTACGCCAGCACCTGAATGATAGCAAGCAGACTAACCCTAGGAAGCTTGCTGAGGAGGCTGACCGCTGGGTTAGTACCCGGGTCCACAAGGGTCATGTGGGAGACTTCGCCAAAGGTGGGCAGGGTCCCCAGCAGAAGAGTGGGGGGGACAAGGGTAAACAGAGGGAGTTCCAGAAAGGGCCCCAAAGTAATCCCCAAGGGAACCAAGGGAAGGGTTCCCAGCCTCCCCCTGAGAAGAAGTCAGGGGCCCCACAGATAAGCCTGCTCAAAAGGGACCCAGGACATGTTATGCGTGTGGTCAAGTCGGCCACTGCTTCTATGATCCTAAGTGTCCCCTGAAAAGGAAGACAGCACCCACGGGTGCACTGCCCCAGCAGATGGCTAGCGTAGCCCTGGGGGAGGAGTTGGGTGCCCAAGGTGGGTGGGGTCCGGCAGAGATGTCCCTGGTCTCTTTAAGAGACAGTGAGATGGTCCCTAGGACCCAGCTGCCTGATAACACTAAGAAGTACAGGCAGTGGGTGACCATTCAATGGCCATAGGGTGGAGGCTCGGAGAGACACCGGAGCCAGTGTGACAGCTGTCAGTTGTCGGCTGGTGTCTGAAGAGCAGGTGATCCCCCCATGCATTTTACCCTGTAGTTGCCGCTGACAACTCAGAGAGCCACTGTAAGGTGGCCCAGGTTCCCTTTGAGTGGGGGGGGTCTCAGGTACCTTTCAAGTAGCTGTGAGGCCAGCCATGCCTGTTGACTGTCGGCTAGGCAATGATTTGGAAAGCTCCCCTTTGGCTAACGTGGAGAGAAGTAGGCCTGGGCGGTAAATTCCGCTCCGCTCGCGGAATTTGCGGAATTTTGGCAATTCCGTGTTCCGCGGAGAACGCGGAATTGCCGAAAATTCCACGATCCACGGCGTAGCGGAATTTTTTTCTTGTTCGCGCTTTCAAAATGCGTGGTCGCGCGCGCGGGAGCGACTTACCAGGATCCCTGCATTCGCCAACGAGTTTTCCTATCCGTTCGCGTGCGGCACGAGATTTTGGTAGCCGGCCGCGAGAGTGTGCGATCGCGAACACGTCATTCGGACGCGTCATCGGACATCCGCATTCGCAAACAGGAAACACGCATCGCGAGCGGGCGGGACAAGTGAAACAAGATGGCCATGCCAATTGGCGACTCCATGGGCAAGTTCGCGAGATATTTCCCCCCGAGCACACAAACAGCGTCCCCGAACAGGAAAAACACATCGCAAACGGGCGGAACAAGCAATTCCGCGTGCTCGCGGAATTCTGCGGAGCTCGCAGAGATTTTTTACCGTTTTTCAGAACTTTGCGTAACGCGACTACGCAAATTCCGCCCACCAGGTCTCATTTGGAGATGTTGGGTCTGCCTGAGTGGGCATGTGTGACCACTCGGTCCATGGCAGCCAGTAAGGGTATTCAAGAGGACCTGGAGCCTGAAAGAGTGGCCCAGGTGCCTGCCTTAAAGAGAAGAGGCAGGGGGCGCGGGAAACCAGCCCCCGAAGTTTCCACAGTCCAGGAGGAGGCAGACCTTGATGGGATGCCCTGGAACCTACAGGGGAACAAGTAGCTGAACTGGGGGACCTGCCTGAGCTGACCCAATGGCAGCAGGAAGGAGGACCCTCCAGGGAAGAGTTCTGCGAGGAGCAGAAGAAGTGCCCTTCTCTTGTGGGTTTGCGGCAACAGGCCACAAACCAGGCAGCAGGTGATCAGTCTGGATCACATTGGATCTACTGGGAGAATGGTCTCCTGTATAGTGAGCCTAAGGTTGCTGAGCCTGGGTCAGCCCGTGTGCTGGTGGTACCCCAGCGCTTCAGAGCCTTCCTACTGGGTCTGGCTCATGATGTGCCTTTAGCAGGACATTTGGGGCAAGACAAGACCTTTGAAAGGCTTGTCACCCACTTTTATTGGCCCCAAATGCGCAAGAGTTCAGATACTCATTGCAGGACCTGTCAGACTTGCCAGGCAAGTGGTAAGAGTGGGAGGAAGCAAAAGGCTCCTCTCCAACCGTTCCCTGTGGTCAGCACCCCCTTTGAAAGGGTGGGCATTGACATTGTGGGGCCTCTGGATCCCAAGACAGCCATGGGCAACAGGTTCATCCTGGTCTTGGTGGACCATGCCACCCGGTACGCGGAAGCCATCCCTCTCAGGACTGTGATGGCCCCCGTGGTGGGACGTGCATTGATGGGGATTTTCTTCCATGTGGGGTTCCCCAGAGAGGTGGTGTCAGACTGTGGTACCAACTTCATATCTAAGTATATGAAGTCCCTGTGGCAGGAGTGCGGGGTAACCTACAAGTTCACCACTCCTTACCACCCCCAAGGTAATGGGCTGGTTGAGAGATTCAACCGGACCCTAAAAGGCATGATTATGGGTCTTGAGGAACCTATGAGGCGTAAGTGGGACGTCCTCTTGCCAGGCCTTCTGTTTGCTTACAGAAAGGTGCCACAGAAGTCCTTAGGGTTCAGTCCCTTTGAACTGCTGTATGGTCACCCTGTAAGAGGACCTCTGAGTTTGGTAAAGGAAGGCTGGGAGAAAGCTCCCAGTAAACCTCCCCAGGATGTATATAGCTACATGCTGGCCTTCAGAAACCAAACTCAGCGTTTCAGACAACTCGCTTAGGCGAATCTGGAAGCCAGCCAGGAGGAGATGAAACGGTGGTATGATCAGAATGCCACTCTGATCGAGTTTCAGCCTGGACAGAAAGTGTGGGTCATGGCCCCCGTGGAGCCTTGTGCGCTCCAGGATAAGTGGACCGGACCATTTGAGGTGGTGGAGCGCAAGAGTGATGTCACTTACTTGGTGGACTTGCGGTCTCCTAGGAACCCTTTGCGGGTCCTGCATGTAAACCGCCTGAAGCCCCACTTGGAGAGGTCCAAAGTGGGCATGCTCCTAGCAACAGATGATGGAATGGAGGAGGAGACTGAGCCTCTTCCTGACCTCCTGTCTGCAACAGAGCAAGATGGGTCGGTGGACGGTGTGAACCTCTCTTCCGCCCTGACCCCTGAGCAGCAGGATGACTGTCGCCAACTGTTAGGACAGTTTCCTGAACTGTTCTCCCTGACTCCCGGTGTCACTGAGTGGTGCGTCCATGATGTGGACACTGGGGACAGTCCTCCTGTAAAACACAAAACTTACAGAGTGACTGACAGGGTGAGAGCTTGCATCAAGGAGGAGGTCTCCAAGATGTTTGCCTTAGGGGTGATTGAGTCCTCTAACAGCCCTTGGACCAGCCCAGTGGTCTTGGTCCCAAAGGCTGCCGCGCCTGGTGCCACATCCGAACTCCGGTTCTGTGTGGACTACCGAGGACTCAATTCAGTCACCAGGACTGAAGCGCACCCCATCCCCAGAGCTGATGAGCTCATTGATCGGTTAGGGGTTGCCTGGTACCTCAGTACGTTTGACTTAACGTCTGGGTACTGGCAGATCGCCTTAACTGATTGGGCAAAAGAGAGGTCCGCATTCTCCACACCAGATGGGCACTACCAATTCCGGGTTATTCCCTTTGGGATAAAGAATGCCCCTGCCACCTTTCAGAGGTTGGTCAACCAGGTGTTGGCTGGACTGGAAGATTTCAGTGCCGCCTACCTGGACGACATCACAGTGTTCAGCGCCAGTTGGGAAGAACATCTGCGCCACCTCTGGGAAGTGTTGATGGCACTGCGGAGTGCAGGCCTCACGATCAAGATGAGTAAGTGCCAGATCGGGCAGGTTTCCGTGGTGTACTTGGGACACCAGGTTGGGAGCGGCCAGGTGGTGCCTCTACAGTCCAAGATTGAGACCATCCTGGCTTGGGAACCCCCCAAGACCCAGACAGAGGTGAGAGCCTTTTTAGGACTCACAGGGTACTACAGGAGGTTTGTCAAGGGGTATGGCAGCATTGTTGCACCCTTGACAGAGCTGACTTCCAGGAAGCAGCCCAAGAAAGTGAACTGGACTGACACTTGTCAGAAAGCTTTTGATGCCCTGAAGACTGCCATGTGCACGGCGCCTGTGCTTCAGGTGCCCAACTTCTCAAAGGAATTCATTGTGCAGACAGACGCTTCAGAGCATGGTGTGGGGGCTCTACTTTCACAGATGAATGAGGAGGGCCTAGCCCAACCTGTAGCCTTCATTAGTAGGAGGTTACTTCCACGGGAACAGAGGTGGAGTGCAATTGAGCGTGAGGCATTTGCTGTGGTCTGGGCACTGAAGAAGTTGAGACCATACTTGTTTGGGACTCACTTCCGGGTTCAGACAGACCACAGGCCCTTCAGATGGTTGATGCAGATGAGGGGTGAGAATCCAAAGCTCTTGAGGTGGTCCATTTCCCTACAGGTGATGGACTTCACGGTGGAACACCGCCCTGGTATAGAACACGGCAATGGTGATGGTCTGTCCAGATTTTTCCGCCTTAGTGAAAAGAACTCCCAAGAGGTAGGGTAGTTCTCCCCACATTTCAGCTGGAGGGGACACGTGTTAGACCTGGCACCATTGGCGTGGGTCTCCCTTCCATTTTTTCGCTGTTGCCTCCTGTGTTTTTGCTATGTTTTTGCTGTTCTAGATGCTTTGGGCACTTTGCCACTGCTATTCAGTGCCAAAGTGCAAGTGCTCCCTATTGTAAATTGTTGTAATGGATTAGTGACTCCATGATTGGCCATTTGATTTACTTGTCAGACCCTAGTACCATGCACCATGTGTGCCCAGGGCCTGTAAATCAAATGCTGCTGGTGGGCTTGCAGCACTGGTTGTGCCAGCCACAGAAGCAGCTTGTAAAATGTGGCTCAGGCCTGCCATTGCAGAGCCTGTGTGCAGTCTGGGACTGCCATGTCGACTTGGCAAGTGCACACACTTGCCAGTCCCTAAACCTTCCCTTTTCTACATGTTAGTCACCCCTAAGGTAGGCCCAAGGTACTCCTGTGGGCAGGGTGCATTGTATGTGAAAGGTAGGACATGCCCTGATGTGTGTAGCATGTCCTGATAGTGAATTACAGCCAATTTCGTTTTTCACTATTGCAAGGCTATCTGTTCCCATAGGCCATAATGGGCAGTTTGATTATAACATCTTATAATTATAACTGACCCAGGGAACAAGATAGGAAAATAAAGTTTAGTATGCCTGAACTCAGAATGTTAAAATACATCTTTTAGTGTGGGTGATTTTTACATTCTGTGTTTGAAAATACCACTTTTAGAAAGTAGGTATTTTCTTGCCTAACCATCCAGTATGCCTCTGATAGGTTTGTGTATTCCATGTCTGGTTTGTGAGTGACAGGGGGCTGTAGAGGGCCTTGGCTCCAGCAGTCTGATGGGTCAGGGCTGGGCTGAATAGGCCCTGCATTGAATAGAGAGTAGGGGGAGGAGATTTCCTTTCACTTGCCTGAGCCTTCATAGACTAGAGAGTAGGGGGAGGAGTTTTCCTTTCAGCTACCTGGGCCAGGTCTGCTTTCAACAATGCTGTCTCCGCCTCCTGCCAGGAAGCTGCACCAGGGAGGACAGAACTGGTTTTGACTAGGTACAGACACTCTCTGCCTTCAGAGAACAAAGGATTTAGCAGTATAAATATTGGGGCCCAGACCCCAGAACTTTAGATCACTTCTGGGAATCAAGACAAACCTTTGCCAAGGAGAGAAACCAAGGAAGCTGAAGGAGGATACTGCCCCTGTGCTGTGTGCTGTTTGGGGTTGGCCTGCAGTGGTTACTTATTGCCAAGAAAAGGAGAAAAGGAACTTTGTGTGTACTTTATCATCTTGAGGAAGATCTCCAAGGGCTTGAAGCTGAGCTTGACTCCTGTTCTGAAGTCTCAGGGATACAAAGACTTCACCCCCAGCTCCCCCTAAATTTCCTTGCTGGGAATTCTACCTGCAGCGAGGTGCCTGCTGTCGGTTTGGGCCCTCTAGAGACTGCATGTCGCTGGGAGCTGGAAGCGCGACGCGACGAGGAAGAAGCATGTCGCCGCCGCAGCTGTTGCCGTCGCATCGCCGAAGAAGCGTGTCGCCGCCGCAGCAGTTTGCCATCGCATCACCGAAGAAGCGCGTCGCATCACCGGAGAAGAGTGCCGCTGCCACAGAGGTCGCCGTCGCATCACCGGAGAAGCACGTCGCAGGGCCTGTCACGGCTCAAGAAACCGTCGAGTTCGCCGCACGGCCGCCGGGCATGCACGCATCGCATCCAAGTTGTCGCATCGCATCAAAGACGCCATTTTGTCGCATCGCACCGGATCGTCGCATCGAGGCTCCATCTTGTCGCATCGTAACCAGAACGCAGAAAGAAACCAACGCATCACCTCCTCTCCAGTAAGGAACCAACGCATCACCTCCCCTGCGCTGCAGTAAGGAACCAACGCATCACCTCCCCCGAGGCAAGGAACCGACGCATCACCTTCCTGTGACCCTTTTGTTTATGTTGCGTTACGCATCCAAGGTACTTTGAGAGTAAAGTGTCGCATTTACCATCTACATTGAACTAAGCTATTTCTACCATTTGGAAGTCATATTTTTGAATACTGTATTGTGGATTTTTGTCGTTTGGTCTTGTGTTAAGTCTAGATAAAGATTACTTATTTTTCTAAACTGGTGTGGTGTCCATTTGTAGTGTTTTCACTGTATTACTGTATGTGTTCACAAATGCTTTACACACTGCCTCTGAGATAAGCCTGCCTGCTCGTGCCAATCTACCAACGGGGTGAGCAGGGGTTATTTTAGGAGTGTAGCCCCCTTACCCTGACTAGAACAAGGGCCCCTACTTGGTCAAAGGTACCTACCTCTGCCAACTAGAGACCCCCATTTCTAACAGTGCTCATATCCAAAATCTCAGTAGCAACCTCTGTGGTTCATAACACATGTCACAGTCTCAGCATTTCTCAGGCTCTTCATTCATCTCTGTTGATACCAGTTTTTCTAGTGCTTCCCAAGGTGGGAGATGAAAAAAACAGTCTAAGGGCAGCAAACTGTGGTATATTTTACACAATCAAGTAACTGTCCTCTTCAAAATATGTATGTTAAAGTTCTTTACTTGGACATGTCAAATACATCGTTACATTTTTCCCCAGACGAAGGAAGAGCTAAGGCTTGTGTTTGGGGTTTAAAAAACAAGGATGATTATTTAGAGACACCACTATGGTTTTCTGCATGTCAAGTACAAATTGAAAAAGACTCTGTTAGAGAACATAAGAATAGGCATGAAGAAGGTTATCAGTTGTAATAAAGACGTGTACTGTACACACGATGCAACACATGTAAGAATTAGGTCGACCTAAAAATAAACTATTGCATCCTTCAATGCAGATTTTTTCTAGTTAACACACCACTATACAGGTGGGCAGTTGTGTGCTCAGCAGAAACAGACACATCATATATCTGTTCTCCAATCAGATTATGCTCTTAAAACTTTTCTAAAAGTTTGCAAACATTGTCTTTTTGCCAGGAACGATCCAAGTCATAAACTGACCACAGCACAAATACAACACAGCAGCGTTGCACATCTCATCTTCTCAAATCAAATCCACTGAGGATAGCTGTCCAACTCAGCAATGAAATGTGTGGCCAGGGAATTTGTCTCTGGTTCGGAGCTTTAGTTCTCAGCTCCCCAGACCTCATTCTATCTGAGATGATCACAGGCACAAATATGTCAAAGGAGCAAACTGCAGTTGGGTCTAGAGGCTAAACGCCACATGAAGAGAGGCTTCTGTTTCAGGAGTCACTCAGTAAATCATAAAGCAATAAACGCATTTGGTTGAAACTGAATCGGGAATGGCGGGCTTTACGCACGGCATGTGCTGCATTTCGCTGGCAAGAATAGATGTTGATTGCATCCCGTAGAAATACCAGCAACACCATTTCCCATGAGGGATTCTGTGAGCAAAACCCCTGGCAGTGAGCAACGCATGATTACACTTGTATTTCAGTAATGTGAACCTCATTCACAAAGTTCCTGTGGGAATTTCAGCGACAGATATTAAGTTCTCACTCACCCCAACACACTTTTTATCCTCTCTCATATTTGTCCTATGTATGCCTTATTTTGGTGCAAAAAAGTATGAGCTTTGCTGATTTATTTCCTCAAAGAATATACAGTAATTTTGAAATTCAACTATCAGGGAATTCTTTTGATTTTTTTTTTTTTTCACTGCCCACTTGAGTAAACGGGATTCTCTGTGAAGAATAACATGTACTGCCATTTATGAAATAGATACGTGAACGTATGTGCCATTAACACTGTGTACAATTCAGGATAATATTAGGGTGCATTTATTATTCCGATTAGCAAACCGGATGCTTGTTAGGCAATTAGCCTTATAGATGTGTCACCTGGGTTATAACTTATCATCATTGGTGTCTTAAAGGTCAATTTACTGACTTGGTAATAGGATTGGACGAGTGGAATAGCAACATCCAGCCAGGTTTTTAGAATATCAACAATGAATATATATGTGTAAAATTGACTTGCCTTTAATATCCGGGGATATTCTTTGCAACATTCTCAAACCCAACTGGATGCTACCACTAAGTAGCGTGACAAGCTCAGCCCTGCATTGTCAAGTTTCTTTACCCAATGTTTAAAACAAAAATTGTGACGTCAGAAAATCGTGTACCTATCAACATTAACAGTAATGGAAGGAGAAGCTCCTGGATCTGTAAGCATTAGTAATGGTTGTTGGGCCTGTCAGGTTTGGTGTTGTCTAGACCGATCAGCCTTTTGTGTAGTCCTCTCCCAAACCTTTTGCCTTCTCCCCTCCTGTTTGCTGAAATTTGTTTTTGTTTGCTTTAGTATTCTGTGCACTTCACCACTGCTAACCAGTGCTAAAGTGTTTGTGCTCTCTCCTCTAAACATGGTTAAATTGGCTTACACGTACACATCCAGGCCTGGGACACCCTATACTGACTACTCAATAGAGCCACCTGATAATCCTCAAAATCATAGGCTTTGCATTTGTTTTAGTACCTTCAATGCCATTTGGAAGTTTGAATAAAGCCCATCATTATCAACAGCAATGACAAGTGATTCCCACAGCACCTTCTAAAACAATTTACTACTCCAACATGGCTGCCGCATCTGGCCACACACTAGTCCATTTTTTATCTTTTTATCTTCTGACCTCATTCCAGTTTTACCCTTCTAAGATGGCTCCCGAAATGCCTGTCACACAGGAGTCTTTCATCCCTGTTTACCTACCGACACAAGCAGAGTGGGTATTTAAAATCGAGACTACTGGCACCACGTTACCAGCGTCCCTGGCGTCCAGACGTGGGTAGGTCCCACACTGAGGAGCTCCGCACTAGAGGTGAGTCGTATTCACCAACCCTGAGACCGACGGGCTTACTAGATTGCAGCCGGCACCCGGCTGTCACTGCCCCGGGGTTCCCACCGCACCTTTTACATTGATTCCAGCCTATAAACACAGGCCCAGGTCCCGCTCTGGACTAATTTGGCCCGCTAAGGAGCCCTTGTAAAGCTTTGCCGTGGCTTTATTACCAACATGCTCCGTGGGAGATCATTGGCTACCCGTGGTTTCACAGGACTTTACTTAGTCCTTGTTTCCGACATATACTTAGAAGCGCTTCCCGCTTTTCACCCGTGGATGGGTCTTTTTACTATTGGAATCGCCCGGGCCACTTGCCTCGGCCCCCGTTAAACAAACCCCTCCAATCCACCTTTTGCGCCCCCCACCCCCTTCCCTACGCTCACAGCCTGTTTTTTACTAATGACTGGGGTTCTTTACTAATGATTGGGGTTAGTGAGTACGCACATTTTAAAATAAATCCCCTAACATGAAGCGCACACCCGCTGCCTGTATTTACATATGATTGGGGGTAATCAGCACGCACCTTTCAAAGATGTCCCCTAACATGAAGCAAATGGTAGGAGCACTGGGCATCAGATATCCATTACTCATACACCACATAGCATAAAAGCTTAAAAACATGAGTTTCTCCAGAACACGAGGGATGGCTTTATTTAATTACCAGTAGAGGACAAAACCCATTACCTGGACTTTACCTTCCTCCAGGCTACTACCTTCCATCATTGCTGCGGTTGGTGTGGACGCACAGGCTGACGCAACCGTTCCGGAACCGATAGGTGAGTCCTCAGTGTCATTAGTGGCACTACACTGTAAGGATGATTTGTTAGCCTTTGGTCCAGGCCATAACATTGTACCTCTTGGTCGTGAGCATGTGTAATGAGTATTGGGACTGGACCATGCATGTTTTTAATGTTACCTCTTCCTATGGATGCATAAAAAGGGTTCACCGACTGGTGTGGGCCACGACAATGTGCAGATGTTTGTTTGTGTCACGATTGTTCTACTCCCCACGTGTGACAAACACATGGTAGCTCACTGCAACTGTTTACAGGTTTCCCTGGATGTTTTTTGTTTAATTTCCTTGCCTTTGTTTCCCTATCTTTCTTCCCTCCAGGACCCTGAGAATGACGTTTCCCACCCTACTTGACATTTCTACCCCCCCCCACAGATTACTTCGGAATCTGATATTAGAGGGACAGTACAATTAGGAACCTCCTGACTGTCCCCCTGTATTAGAGAGTAGATTAGGTACCCCCTGCACCCCGGTCCTGAAGAAACACCACTCATCCGTTAGGAGTACTTAGGCGTGAAACATGTTGACCTTTTAAAACCAACACAATCCCTTCACACTTCACTATTCGAGCTGTAGCAAGTTTAATTCCCTTGCTAGCCAGGACTCTAGCAGTCTGTTTTTAGCCACAGCACCAGTGTCCAGCGAATAAAGGACATTCTGGACACTTGTAGCTATTTTTAAAACACCACTACACCACTCTACTCACCTCACCTTTTCCCCACTGCTTCACCATATAGGGGTATACGGTTTTACAACATTAAAGATCTCCGGCAAAGAGCCCCCCGCGGGGCCCGTCGGCCATTGCAGCGCCGGCCCGACGAGGAGCTGCCCTATGATGAAGCATGACACCCCTTGGGGTGTGTGAGGGCCCTTGCTCCTATTGGAGCACTCCCCTTCCTTACTAGTGTTCCTTCTCCAACTGGTTGTCCTCCCTCCCTTCCCTCCAGTCCCTGCCGCTCCCTCCCCATAGGAACTGCATACCCTTTGTCTACAGATAAACTGGCTTACACCCCATTGGCACATTTAATTTAATTATACTTCCTTAGCAAAGTGGTACTAGATGTACCCAGGGTCTGTAAATTAAATGTTAATAGTGGGCCTGAATCACTTATATGTCACCCACTTAAGTAGCCCTTTAAAACATGTTTCAAGTCTGCCATTGCAGGCTTTGTACATTTTAAACTGCAAATTCGACCTGGCAAAAAAACCTTTCGCTAGGTCTAAACCTTCCTTTTTAATACATATATGTCACCCCTAAGGTAGGTCCTAATCAGCCCATAGGGCAGGGTGCATTGTATTTAAAAAGGTGGACATGTACTTTTACGTTTTACATGTCCTGGTAGTGAAACACCTACATTCATTTATTACTACTGTGAGGCCTACCTGTCCCATATGATAACATTGGCTTACCTTATTACATGTAAGTGCTACGTTGTGATTGGGAACAGGTCAAAAGGTCATGTTTGGTTGCAAAAGAATTGTAATTTAAAATCTTCTTTAATTGTAAAGTCAGATTTGAAGTTAGAATTCTGAAAATGCCACTTTTAAATAGTTGGCATTTTCTTGTCCTAACTACTTAGTGCCTGAAGCCTGTGCCCTGTGCCACATGACTGGATATAGTTGGCAGTTGGCCTTTGTGTATTCCTCCCAGAAAGTGAGACATAGGGGGGCTAGGCTTTCGCAGGATGGGCCATCCTGACAGCATGGGGGTGCCTGCAGATCTGTTCCCTGCCCCGGTTTCATTTAAAAGGGGCTGCCTCCAGAACACTCACAAAGAACTTGTCACCAGCCTGTTGTCACCCCAGGCCCTTTGGAGCCTGGGCAGGGGAAAGAATGACCAGATGTGGGAGGAAGTCTAGAGGTTTCTCCCACTTCAAAGCTGGCACCAGTTATAAATATTTGACCCTCAGACCATCTCTTCAATACACTCATTGACCTACGGACACTGCAGAAGAAGCACTGCCCTGCAGCCAGAGGACTGCCCTGCCTCTTGAGGCCTATCCTGCTCTATGAGAAGGAAGATTGGACCTGCTCCCTTCATCCCAGGCTAAGTGGTTCCAAGGGTAAGCTGGCTGACCTCGTGTTCTGAGCTACAGAGACACAACAAGCTAGAGCTAGAGTCCCAACTGCAACCGCCTAGATGACCTGCTGTAATGGACCTGCCTGGACCTGTAATTGGTTCAGCTTGAGCCCTGCTGGCCTCTGCTAGAGCGAGTTTCTGATCCCCAAGAGGTGCCTCCACAAGTCCTGGACTCCTCCTGGCCAAACTTAAGGTTCCAAAAAATCGAGAGGAAAGCGTCGCAAATCTTCACAAAACTACTCCGCACAACTGAAAGCTTCATTGGAACCAACGTTGAGTGATGTGAAGCCCTGCAAAGCCTCACCGCACATCTGAAAGTCTCATCAGAACCTACGCCAAGCAACGCAAAGCCTCATCACACAGCTTTACCAGAACTGACGCCAGACAACATGAAGTCTTGCAAAGCAATGCTGCGCACACCTCGCACCAAGAACATTTGGTACAACTCTCAGCAGGCTAATCTTCGTCCTGGGTCTGGCCTGTGCTCCATCATGGTCAGCCTGAATATGTGACTTTGTCCTGGTCCAGTATTGCCAGATACCCTCAGTTGGCGCCTTGTGCCTTTTGGTGTTACTTTTATCTAAACCTTTAAAATTCAATATCCAGTTCAACTGACTACATTTTTGTTTTTTCAGTCTCAAATTAATTAATAAATCACAATTTATTTTTCTACACTGGTTCGGTATTTGTCATGTGTCATGTTTTCACTTTATTACTGTTTGTGTACTGTATAAATACTTTGCACATTGCCTTTAAGTTAAGTATGACTTTGTTTGTGCCAGACTACATGAGGGTTAAGCACAGGTTAATTTAGTGACTTTTGTGGTTCACCATGACAAGGATTGTGGTTCTTAATTGAGAAGGGCTTCAACCCCCTCAACCAATAACCCAATTTCTCACATTGTTATTTTATGTAACTGTTTTGAAAGGAGAAATCAAAAGCAGCAATATGGCCATAAATAGAAAACTTCATGAAGTCATGCTAAAGTTTTAATCTCTCAGCTATACAAATGTGGGAACATGCATTTATGTGTAAACACGAAAGCAAGTTGGCATAAGGAAAAAAAGACATATTGAACAACTAAATACCACAAAGAATTGACTTCCCATTTGGAGGAAAACTTCCATCATCCAGTTGTGTGGGGTTGTCTCTGTAACTGTGGCCTCCTATGCATCAAACACACAAGAGTTGTCCAGCATTCCTTATTAGACCCCTAATTATTTCCTATTTTGAGAAAGTGGATTATTAGATGAGGTTGCTGCGCGTCCACTACAAGTCATAATAACGCTATCTTGTTAGGCGGAGAGGGGGGTGCCGGAGCACCCCCAAAATAACCATGTTGGAGTTCAGAAAGTGAATGAGCAATAAATATGCCTTTACATTTTGTTTTTATCTCGCCATATTTGCTGTGCAAAGACAGAAGTCAAATGGCAGGCTGTATTGTGTGACAAATTGCTGCTTATTTTTTAACATGGAGATTAGATTTTTACTTTTTTTTCTCTGATTGCAATGTGGCAATCTTGCTGGAGTACAGAAAATGTGAAAGGAAAGACTGTAGAATGTTAATTATTTTTAACACAACAAAAATATATCTAGACACCTGTAAATAAACTGTAGAAAGGTTTCAAAATATATCAGCAGTTAGGAAAGTACAAATATAGCACCTTTTTTATCATTCTAAATTGTGATGGAAGCAAATATTTTATTAGGATCAAAATAAATCAGGACACTTAACTTGGTCTGGAACAAAGAATAAACATTTGCTGAAACCTGATTCCCACACAATATTGTTTGCACGCTATATAGTTATATCATTAAAACTGCATGACTTTGCACATTTAGTGGAAAAGTTGCTGTCTGTAAATGACAGTGTGGTTTTTAACTATATTTGAGAGCGTGTGCTTCAAAATGCACCATCGGATACACACCAACTCCTTACCACTCTCCTGCTGAAAGGGCGTGACTAATTTGCTACACTTGTTCTTTTTGTGACGCTTGGCTTTTTCACAACCCCTCTGACTTCAGTGATATAACGTTAATGGCAGCACCCCATCCTGAAAATTGTTCTAGCACCACTCAAAAACAACACAATAAAAATCCCACTCCAATTTTAAAGTAAAAAAACTGAGAATGATTTAATGTATAAAATGACACCAAAACAATAAAGCATTAAGAGCCAACCATGGTCTTCTGGTTGAGCTTTCCTGGGACATAGGCACAATTTAAGTATGACCGCGATGGAGTATGGGTTGGCTACTGCAACCAGGTTTGACCTGGTCAGAAGGTTTTACCGTCTGACTTAGTCTCTGAAATGAAAGTAGAAAATCCTCAGCGGGACCAGGCAGCAGGCTGTGGCCAGGAAGGGCTTCACAAGGCCAGCTAGCCATCGGACGATGTCCCGTTGAAACTGGTGACTTTTGTCAGTAAAGCTCAGGGCAGAAGAAATTCGAAATTTGTCCCCTCACCAGCCAGATACTTTTCGTGCCTTTGCCCTGTGTAGATATTTCTCTGTTCAGATGAAAGTCACTTTTTTGGAGCATGGGTTCCTGTAGCAGGGCAAGGTTGCAAGTTGTAGCCAAACAAGGGTCCACGAGGTCAGACTCCCTCTCTGCGATGTCCTGCTGAAACAGATTCCTGCTGAGGAAACCTTTGGGAAAGAACAATCTGAATTTTTGGCCCAACGCCATCACACCTTTGTTGGATTGACTTGGGAGGTCTGCCTCTTTCTTCCAGAGGTCTTTAGAGCCAAACAGTTTCTAGGTGACAGATTTTTCAAGATGTTAGGATGAGTACATTTTAATGCAGCCAAGGATCCCTGGACCTCAGGAGCAGCAATAGAGAGTCAAGACTCATTCAACCAGAAGCCATCAGCAGGGTCCAGGACAGGTCCAGTTAGAACTGATCAGCTGGACTCTTCAGGAATAAGGGCCCCTTGCAGCTTGTTGTGTCTCAGTAGCTTAACAGGAGGACAGCCAGTTGACCCTTGAAGTCTACGTCTTTGTCCTGGGTACAAGTGGGAACAGGTCCAACCTTTCAGGTCTCATCAGAGGTTTAAACAGCAGGTGTAGTCATTCTTTTGTCTTCCATAAGTCCAGCAGTGGTCTGAAGATGGTGCCCCAAGGGTGCCACATTTATGCATGGCACTAGCCTGTGGGTGGAGGTAACTGCTGGCTCCTCCTCAGCTAATAGTAAAAAAGTTCCAGTGGTCTCCCTACCCACTTTTGCAGCTGTTTCTGTGTACCCTACTGCAAACTGTCCCACAGTGCTCCTCTCCGGCAAATCCAAGATGGTGAAACCCCCTTGACCTTGTGCAGAGCCTGAGTGTCCACCTAGAAGTGTGGCTAGGGAAATGACCAACACCGCCTCCACTGTATTCTCTTCAAACCAGTCCAGGGATGCAGCTCCTCTTTTACTTGGATTGGTGCTTGCCTGACTGGGGAAGATCCCTGCCCAAGTGTCAACTGGCATTTTCCTGTGACAGGCTTGGTCTCATTGAAGTTAATTAATTTCCTGGGCATACCCCAGAAGGTCTTCATGCAGGGGAACCGAAGCAGAGCTCCCCACAACCAAGGCTTTTTTCCTGCTCTGGTAGCAATTTTCACAATTAATCAAGGGGGTATTCAGATGCCAGGTGACAGTTGGAGCTCATGCAAAAGGGCCTCCAAAGGCTTTAAGCAAGGAATAGGTAATTTTCTAAAAGTACCTTCGCCATACTAGTTATCATTAATTTGATTTTAACATTAAATTGGATTTGAAATAACTGTTAAAAAGATTTTTGAACTTTATTTCTAGCTGTTTTCAAATGATAATTAGCATTATTAAATGTAATAATGTAATCCTGTGCTTTCCTTTGGTGCAGCCAGCCTTGCTACAGTGAAAATTGCTTTTGGTGGCTTTTTCTGTGTAAGGACATGGGTAACATTATGTTTATACATGTTCTTCTTTTACCTTGCACCCTACCTTATGGCTTATAAGGCCTACATAAGGGTGTCTTATTAATATTCAAAAGGAAAGATGTGACCTGTCAAAAGGTTTTTTTTTCACAACATTTTTATTGGGTTTTATCAAATATTCATGATAGCACCGGCCAAAGGGGTTTATTTTGAAAGGTCAAATTGCAGTTTTAAAACTTCCCATGCCAAACCACAATGGTGGGCCTGCAGTCATGTGTGCAATGTCACTGTACTGGGTGGCACAGTGAGTGCTACAGTCTACTAATAACATTTACTTTAAAAGGCCCTAGGTATAATTTTCACAATATACAAGGGACTTATGGGCTAGTGAAAATTGCAAATAGTAGTTTAGCAAATTTCAACATGTTTTAGGGGTCAGAGCAAATGCACTTGGGCCTGGCTAGCAAAGTCCAAGTGCACAGAGAAGAAAAAACCAGCAGCATTAGTCCAAAAGAATGGGGGTTATCATGCAAAAGAGGTATCTTCCTACATACTTAGGCCCTCATTATGAGGGGCCCGACAAATGGCTTGGATTTACCCCAACCCCACCCGAAATACTGATACTGGGGGATCAGGGTTTTGGGAAAATTCTGACCATTACTGGTTGGTCCAGAAAGACCACAGAGAAATGATGAATTACCAGAGAATCTGTAATTCTGGGTCCAATTCCCCTCATGATTCCTCATTTTCTCTTGGATTTTCACACATATATTTTGACTGTTTTCAGCAGTTGAAATATCAGCATGAAAACAAACAGAACAGCTGGAATAACGTAGATATCATAGTTCCGATTATTTTAGAAAGGCATTTTAGGGTTCTATCCCATTGCTATACAATTAAGTTTCTCTCTTAATATCATAAAAACTAGCAAGAAATTATGGATTAAGGTGCTCAGTCTGTCATGTGTCTCCACCATGTCAGCTCAGATGTATTTTAACTTCTAATGTGCAGATATCCCTATGAATGATTTGTATCCAGGTTACATCTGTATGCATGGCACATTTAGTAAATACGTAAGTACCAGAACATGTATTGTAAGCGATCAGTTGGTGTAATCATCCGACCATTTTTCCTATCCTATTCATGTCTCTTCACCATCTCTCAAAAAGACACCAAGTCCAAAACCTTTCTTTGTTAGATCTGTCCGATGTACACACTTGTCTGGTTGCAGCCATCAATTTCCTATTTTAGGAAGTCCTCCTTAAGTCCACTGTTTGTAAATTTCCCTTCTTGCCAACAAAAAGCATACAGAAAAACACCTTTTCCCGGTCTGAGTGCAAGGCCTTATCCATTCGTTTTAATACCAATGAATATAAAGATGAGGCTTATCTGTATGTTACTATCTAGAATTTCTGTTAACAACTTACACACATCTTGCCAGAAGGGATACAACGCTGGACAATCTATAAACATTGTGGATATCGTTAGCATCCATCTCGCCGCATTTTCTACATATAGGACCAGATGTACAACCCTAAATTGCATGCGCAAACGGGTTTGCGACCCATTTGCGCATGCAAAAGTACACAGGGCCATGTACAATTCCTAAATAGCGATCGCAATTTATATGCAACTCGCTATTTAGGAATTGCGAGTCGCTATTAGGAAGGGGCATTCCCTTCCTAATAGCGACCGCTAAGCCATGTATGAATGTTTTGCGACCGCAATTGTGGTTGCAAAACACTTGCAAATTACCACCCCCCTCAAGAGGGTGGTAATGGAGTCGCAAATGGGAAGGGGTCCCCAGGGGACCCCTACCCCTTTGTGACTGGCCCCCAAAATATTTTTTAAGGGCAGGCAGTGGTCTCAGGGACCACTACCCCTGCCCTTAAAAAATGAAATGAAAACGTTTCATTTTTTATTTTTTCAAATGCATCCCGTTTTCCTTTAAGTAAACGGGCTGCATTTTATAAAAAAAAACTGCTTTATTTAAAAGCAGTCCCAGACATGGAGGTCTGCTGAGCCCAGCAGGCCACCATCCCTGGGAGTGCACGCCATTCCCAATGGGGTCGCAAATTGCGGGTGGCTCATGAATATTCATGAGCCTCGCAATTGCGACCCCATTGAGAATCGCAAACAGTGTCTCAGACACTGTTGTGCATACCAATTTGCGAGTCGCAAATTGCGAGTCGCAAATGCGATGCAATTTGCGAGTCGCAAATTGGCGGGTCATACATCTGACCTGCCAAATAGCGCCTCGCAAATTGCATCGCATTTGCGACTCGCAATTTGCGAGGCGCTATTTGGCATGTACAACAGTGTGTTTAACACTGTTTGCGATTCCCAATGGGGTCGCAAATGGCGAGGCTCATGAATATTAATGAGCCTCTGCTAATCTTGAGCCCATTGGGAATGACAGGCCCTCCCAGGGATGGTGGCCTGCTGGGCTCAGCAGACCGCCATGTCTAGGACTGCTTTTAAATAAAGCAGTTTTTTTAAATGCAGCCCGTTTTCCTTAAAAGGAAAACGGGATGCATTTAAAAAGAAAATGAAACATTTTCGCTTCATTTTTTAAGGGCAGGCAGTGGTCCTTGGGACCACTGCCTGCCCTTTAAAAATATTTTCCCATGCATTTCCAAAGAGGAAGGGGTCCCCTGGGGACCCCTTCCCTTTTGCGAATGCATTACCACCCTCTTGAAGAGGGTGGTAATTTGCGAGTGTTTTGCGACCGCAATTGCGGTCGCAAAACATTCATACATGGGGTTGCGGTCGCTATTAGGAAGGAAACGCCCCTTCCTAATAGTGACTCGCAATTCCTAAATAGCGAGTCACAAATAAATTGTGACTCGCTATTTAGGAATTGTACATAGCCCTTTCACATTTTGCATGCGCAAACGGGTCGCAAACCTGTTTGCGCATGCAAAATAGGGTCGTACATCTGGCCCATAGTCCCCACACTGCTCTTAGAGTTTTCCAGCTTCTGTAGTATCGAGTAGCATGTGTGAAGGGTAAACAGATGGTTCCTTTTAGTGCAGCAGGTTTAACAATGCCATATAACCATTTTAAGAATACATGCCATAAAATCTCAGTCTCTGCTTGGGGCAAGTCCATCTCCCATATTCTAAATATTGGTTTAACTTTTCTGACTACCGCTGTGACTAGGCACCAGTACCAGGCAGGTCCTTCTTTTTCTCAGGATGTGTGTCCTGTAGATTTTGTTACATCTGGCAAATTGTTTTCTCAGTCTACTCTTTACTCTTCATCCACATAGTTATTTTTACAAATTTAAATGTGGTGAGATGCCCTTCTGTTCTTTCCCCTCCATTGTTCCCAGGTAAAAGTTTTCCCTTCACATAATAGGTTACTCCAACTCCGCATCATGTCTTTATTTACAGGCATACATAACCTATCATTAAAACAGGATCCCAGTTTAGCACCACATTTGGGCAACTATACCATAATGTGGGATATCCACCATTGATGTAATTTTGTACCAAAGTCTAGCTGCAGCTTTAGGAATATTCAGCTTAACTTTGTTAAAATATCTGGGAAACCAAGGGGCAGATTTACAATAACTGGCTCATCCCTGCATATTAGCAGGGATGCGCCAGTTATTTTGCGTGACGTAAAAAAAACCTTGCGCCACCATGGATGCGTCGCATTTACAATGCGGCGCACTGTGGCGCAAGGATAGACTGATGCGTGACGCATCTGTCGGACTAAAGGTGACACAGTGCTGGAGTTGTGTCGCAAGTGCGACGCAACTCCAGCACTGCTCAGGGGCGGCCTATACTTGCTGTGCTGCGTCACTCCTTACACCTCCTTAAAGCAGGCGTAAGGTTTTGACGCAGCGGAGTCGTAAAAGTGACTCAGTGAAATCTTTAGATTTCACTGTATCACTTTTACAAGGCTTCCTTGCGACGGAACGCCCACCCTGCATACATTATACCTGATGCAGGTATAATGTAGCGCAGGGCTTTACAGCGTGACGCATCTCCCTAGATGCGTCACATTGTAAATATGTTGCATACTGGCGCATTGTTTACAACGCCGCTGCGTCACAGAAGTGACACAATGGTGTCGTAAAGATGTTGCAAGGGGCTTGTAAATCTGCCCCCCAATTTGTAAAGAAGCCTAATTTAGTTAGATCCACAGTCATGCATTCCATTCATTTTCCAATTGTTCCTGAATGTAGTGTTACAATCATCATCCTTCAATTATTCAACTGAGAGGCCCTGTAATATAACTGTAGACTTGTCAAGGCTAGGGCCCCTTTAATTAGCTTTTTCCTTTGTTTCTTCCAAGAAATTATGGCTCCCTTATTACACTAGATAAAACTGCTTAAATCTCTTTGGAATTACTTTAGCTCTTTTTTGTTAAATGTTAGGGGAATGATATCAAACACAAAGGTAAACACTGGTAAAATCACCATCTTAATCATATTAACTGGGCCGTATGTTGTCAATGGCAGACTGTTCAATTTCTTCAGTAATCCTTTGTTTTTCTAATAATCCTATTTAAATATATCTCTGTTAGATTGTCCAAGTTGTTGAACACATTTATGCCCAGGTATCTAATAACCTATTTCTCCTCTACCCCAATCCCACTGCACTTCCAAGCCATTATCTCCAACTTATCGTTGTTCACCTGATTACCTGAAAAGTGGCCAAAGACTGATCCTTCCAGTTGTATATGGGTTAAAGTGTTGTTGACTTCATTCATGTAAATCATAGGATTGCCAGTATATGAGGGTCTTTATTTTGTGAAGCCATTATATTATCTTGCTATTCTGCCTAAGGGCCTTTTTATGAGATTGGCGATGCGGGAGCAGACCACCTCTCTCCTGCACCGCCAAACCCATGGTTGAACCAGCCGCCAGATTAGAAGTTTTCTTCTTTCTGGCAGGCGGTTCTTTGGTGTTCCCTCAGCGGTGCCTATGAAACAGGCACCGCAATGGGAACGACAAAATCAGTACCTGCACAGCATGGACTGCTGTAATCCATGCTGTGCAGATACTGGGGCACATGCACACAGGAGGGCACATGTTGTGCTCTCCTGTGTGCATCCACATGGCACAGAGGTACAAGGAAGCCCTGTAGGGCCCCCTTTGTTTCCTCACCGCCACACTTTTCATGGCAGTCGCACTGCCTGAAAAGTGTGGCAGTGAGGAAACTCATAATATGCTTGACGGGGCTGCAGAAGCCCCGCCAAGCATAGTGCAGCCTCAAGACAACTGCACCACCACCAAGGATCTCTGATCCATGCTGGTTGCTGTAGTCCCAGGGTGGCCCAACCACCCATGTCATAATAGGGCAGTCAGAAGACCGTCACCGCTGTGCCCCCATGAGTCTGGCAGTCCGTGGATCGCCAGACTCATAATAAGCCCCTTTGAGTTTGTGCAAATTGTTCAATATAGAGAGTGACAAAGAGGGGGATGAGGACAACCCTGCTTGGTTCCTCTCATTATCGTCTCTTGATCAGTCAAGTTATCACTGACCAGGATCAAAGTTTTGGAGGAACTATAGACCAATTGTACAACCTTACAAAAGTATCTCCCAGTTCCAGAAGTTTCAGTACTTCTCCCAAAAAAAGCCAATCAACTTGATCAAAGGCCTTAGCAGTGTCCAGTGTTATAACAGTCAAGGGTTTTGAGAAAGCGGTAGCTAATATCATAACCCCACCAAAGTATGAGTTAGCTCATACAGATATCTCACTGAGATGAACCCTTTCCGATCCTCTTGAACCAAACTTTTAATTTGTTAAGCCAGTCTCTTCACCATAATCACAAGAAAGATTTTATAGTTGCAAGGCTCACATCGCCAGCTTGTTCGGTTTCAAAATTAAACTGACGATTGGTTGCTTTCAGCCAAGAACCTGGTAAAGGGGTGTTTCCTTCCAAGATTTTATTAAATAATGTCTTCCATATTGGGACTATTATTTCTTTTAAATTTACATAAAGCTCAATTGGAATGTTGTCTGGCCCAGGGCTTTGTTTTTGTGTATTTCCTCTTCTTTAATTTCTTGACTCAGTATCAGCTGCTTTTCAAAGCTTGACTGTCACGGTTGCGGCCGCGCGTCCTTTCTCGGGTCGCGCAACACAGCCATACCCGGAAGGGAGGAGGAGGCCGAGATGTGGAGAAGGCCACGGTCTAATGTTGCCACATCCTCCTGCATCAGACCGCCTCCTGAAAGTCCCAGTTAGTCGCAGTTAGTACACTCGGTTGCGGCAGTATAAATGCTGCACCTGGGAATCCATTGTTGCCTGAAATCAATCAATCAATCGGGTTTACAAAGCGCGCTACTCACTCCGGATCAGTCGAAGAGCCAGGTCTTGAGGCTCTTCCTGAAGGTGTGCAGAGTGGGGGAGCGTCTGATGTTGACTGGGAGCTCGTTGCAGGTTTTTGCTGCGACGTAGGAGAAGGCTTTCCGCCTGCTCTGGTTCTGCGGATGCATGGGGTCTCTGCCAGGGCGAGGTCGGCGGAGAGGAGGTTCCTTTTGGGTACGTGGAGGGAGACTCTTTCGTTGAGGTATTTGGGTCTGATGTTGTGGAGGGATTTGTAGGCGTGGGTGAGTAGCTTGAAGGTTACTCTCTTCTCGATGGGGAGCCAGTGGAGGTCTCGTAGGGGCTGGGTCATGTGCTCGTGTCGTGGGGTTCCGAGGACGAGTCTGGCTGCGGTGTTCTGGATGGTTCAGAGCTTGTGTAGCAGGGTTTTGTTGATTCTGGCATAGAGGGCGTTACCGTAGTCCAGTCTGCTGGTTATGAGTGCCTGTGTGACGGTCTTTCTGCATTCGGGGGGATCCACTTGAAGGTCTTGCGGAGGATGCTGAGGGAGTTGAAGCAGGTGGAGGCGACGGCATTGATCTGGCGGGTCATGGTGAGGGAGGAGTCTAGAATGATGCCGAGGTTCCGGGCATGGTCTGTCGGGGTGGGTGGCTTTCCGAGCACAATGGGCCACCAGGAGCTGTCCCACGCAGTGGGGGAGGATCCAAGGACGAGGACCTCTGTCTTCTCCGAGTTCAGTTTTAGGCAGCTGTCGCTCATCCAGGCTGCGACGTCTTTCATTCCTTCTTGGAAGCTGAGTCTGGTGTCTACGGGGTTCTTCGTGAGAGAGAGGATGAGCTGGGTGTCGTCGGCGTAGGATACTATGCTGAGCCCATGCTGTCTGACGATGGTGGCGAGGGGTGCCATGTAGATGTTGAAGAGCGTGGGGCTGAGCGAGGATCCTTGGGGTACTCCACAGTTGATCTCTGTAGGTCCGGAGAGGATGGGAGGGAGTCTGATCCTTTGGGTTCTGCTGGAGAGAAAGGAGCGGATCCAGTCGAGAGCGGTTCCTCGTATACCGGCGTCGTGGAGTCTGGCTGCGAGAGTGCGGTGTGAGACGGTGTCGAAGGCTGCGGAATTAAAAAGTATTAAAGAGCGACTTACCTATATTTTGGAAGGATGCACTTCCTGTCCTGTCACGCGAACGCCTTCTGGATCTTCCTGGCCTTGATTCCTGAATTTCCTAATTCTCTTTGCTGAGCTGCTGGCTTAGTAGTGTTGTTTGTATTCCTACTTTCTCTTTAGACCTGCAGAGACAAAAGGATACAAGAGTGGTTACCAACATCTGACTTCTCTTTTAAGTTGGTAAGGTGCATGCTTAAAAGAGGTTTTTGAAAAATACTCACCACCCTGTGCTGTGATTCCATGAACTCCTTTGGATTGTGATTATTTTCTCTAAAAAGAGGGAAAATACTGTAATTTGGTGATTACACTTCTAAAGCAAAAGGATTGAGATTTAAAGACTATTTTTGCTGAGATTCTTCTGGTAATCCATTGAACATTGCTCAATTGCTACTCTTGCAAGACAATAAAGGAGTGATTTAAATTTCATTTGTATGTAGTCTGACTTAGAAATCTATCTATTTATTTTAAGGTAACTCATTTGTACTATAGTGATATTCTAGGTTCTTGATTTTCATTGAAAATCTGTTTACCAATATTCTGTGCGTATATTATTCCCTTACGAATTACGTTGATTAATCAGGGTTCCAGCTTCTAGATTCTAGTGGGAAAGTACAAGGTGATTGATAAAGCATACATAACATACATTTACAAAACCTAGATACATGCATAGTTATGTTTATACCTGAGAAGTGTAGGTTCTAAAAACAAATTGTATTTCTTTAGAAGCATGATGATACTAGAACACAGAAGCAACCTGCAGTCCGGAGAACTTACACAGTCATATTGAAGACACACCACGGACGCCATCTTTTGTTTTCTCAATTTCCCCTTTACCCTGGGTGTTGATCTTACCAAGAGGTTTATTTACATTTCAGGTGTTTATAGGGCTCTGGTGGCATAGGAAACCAGCTTCTGGCATTCACATTCAAATCTCACTCCCACAAGATTGCACAGCCAAATCAAAATTGGTTGTGTCCAGACATTACATTAACTCATTCAGATGTTTGCTTTCTTACCAGCTCGTAATCTTAGGAGTGCCAGATGTGCATTCTTCTTGATGTAAGCTCTCAAAGAAATTAAAAACGCTTTCCCAGTATCTTGGGGCATACTAAGAGCAGAGTTTGTAGTACTGTCAAATATTTATTTGATTTCAAAATCTTTTTATTGAAAATATTTGGAGCACCATATTAAGAAATACATGGCAGGGATTATCAAACAAGAAACAAGTCAAATGCTATAGAAATCTCATAAGACAACACAGCTTGTGAGTAAGGATTCGACCCAATACACAGGTATGCTTCTACACCCCTGCTTATTTCCACCACTTGCAATAGCAAATCCTCTGGATAGTGACCCAGTTAAAGGGGTTCTCGGTGGGAATGTGAGTACTTACTGTCCCTACTAAGTCCTCCCTTAAGAAAAACATGAACTAGTGAAAGAAAGAAGAAGAGAAAAAAGAAAGAAAAACAATATAAACATGGTATCATGGTGTAAATGGTGTGGAGTGGTATGACGTGTGGGGTGGGCGGTGGGTCGAGTCCAAAAACCGCGCAGCGAGGGAAAATGTCCTCCTTGGGGGACTCCATACTTGGTCAGATATGGAAGAGGTGAAGAGCCCTCAGTCGGGGGCTACATGCAAATAAGGGAAGACCCTCCGAAAGGTATGTCACTAACAGGGACCAAATGTAGTCGAAGCTTTTCCTAGTGTCCCCCATGATGTCCGTCAGGCGTTCGAGCGCCAGCGCTCGCCATAGTCTCGCATGCCACTGCAAGTTGGAAGGGGCCGCTGTCTTTTTCCAAGCTGCTGCAACCGCCATCTTAGCTGCGCCTAGGCATAGCCACATAATGGCTCGGTCGCTATTTGTTTGTCGCTTCAATAGAGGATCTCTTATACCCAGTAGAGTGTGTTCAATGGTTTCCGGTATGGGATACCCTAAAATCAATTTTATTTGAGATAGAATTTCCTTCCAAAATGGTTTAATGGAGGGACAGTCCCACCAGATGTGTCTAAAATCTCCCACCAAGCCACAGCCCCGCCAACATCTATCAGAAGTGTTAGGGAAAATTGTATGCAGTTTCTACGGGTACATGTACCAATCATACATTGTTTTGAAATAAGCTTCCCGAAGGTACATTGAGCGATTATGTTTTGTTATATCTTTATAAAGGCGGGTCCACTGTCTCTCCTCTACTGGTGTAGGCAAGACGGCTTCCCAGAAAGCTCAGTGCTTCGGTCTCTCCCGAGGGCCCAACGACCGAATAAGGGCATACAAAAAAGATATATTGCCCTTAGTGGAGGGTCCTGACTGTGCAAATTTCTCTATGGGGAGCAAGTCCCTGGTAGCGGCCAGCCGCTCCTGTGGTTGCTGCACCCAGTGCTTGAGTTGCGCATAATGGAAACCCTCATGTGCTTCTAATTGGAATTCTTTGGCGCATTCCTCAAACGTCATTAGGACCCCCTTCTTATATAGGTGGGAGATCATTAGGCAGCCTCCCTGTTTCCACTGCGTAAAAGGCCCCTCCTGCATGGCCGGCGGGAAGTCGGGATTAAAATGGATGGGGGTGAAAGGCGAGGGAAAAGTGGATAGAGCAAGGGTTTTAGAAAGCAGATCCCAAACTCTCAGGGTAGTGGCCGTTGGGGTACTGATGTAGGCGTTTGGTGATCTGTGCTGTTTTTTTAACCACAAAAGATCCCAAACGGTCCTGCCCGTAATCTGGCGGTCCATACGTAACCAGTGTTTTTCTGACTCCCTGAGCGACCATTCCGTGATGACCCGGAGCTGTGCCGCTCGATAATAACTTCTAAAATCCGGGAGGGCCAGGCCTCCTTCTGATCTGGGTCTAGCCAGAATCCTGTGCGAGAGTCGGGCCCTTTGATCCTGCCAAATAAATTTGGTGACTGCTTTTTTGAGATCAGCAAAGAGCTCCCTGTCCACAGAAATCGGTAGACCTTGAAATAAGTAAAGTAGTCTAGGGAGAATATTAATTTTCACCGCGTTTATTCGACCAATCCAGGAAGTGTAGGCCGCCCTCCACCCTTTGAGGTCATCCTTAATTTGCCGCAGTATCGGTGGGTAATTGGCGTTGTAGAGCCCTGAGAGTTTGGGAGTAAGCTTGACCCCTAGGTAAGTGAGATGTTTGTTAGTGCAACAAAAAGGCACGGTCTCCTTTAGCCGCTCCCAGACACCCGCAGGGAGAGTCAGGTTTAAGAGGAACGATTTGGAGCTATTCACCCGAAATCCCGCCACTCGTTCGAAGCTCTCCAGCTCCATTAGCAATGCCGGAAGCGTGGTCTGTGGATTAGTTATGGGTAGGAGCACGTCATCGGCAAAGAGAGTGATCTTGTGAGTATCAGGGCCGAAGGGCACCCCCTTGATGTCTTGGTTGGCCCTTATCCTCTCTGCCAGGGGCTCAATACTGAGCGCGAACAACAAGGGGGACAGCGGGCACCCCTGTCTCGTCCCCCTTGTGAGCGTGAAAGCTTCAAACACCGCTCCATTCACCAGAACTCTCGAAGTGGGAGAGTGGTAGTTGGCCTGTATCATAGCTATAAACGCCTCACAAAAGCCGAATCGCTGCAAGGTTCTGGCTAGGAAGGCCCAATCGACATGATCAAAGGCCTTCTCCGCATCCAGCGAAAGGAGGGCCGCGGGGATGTTTTTCCTCTGTACCTTCTCAATAATATGTGCCATTCTGCAGAGGTTGTCATGGGTCTGACGTCCCTTGACAAACCCCAATTGGTCAGGATCTATCAATGCCGGGAGGAGGTTTTCTAGGCGCGTAGCTAAAATGTTTGAGTAGAGTTTAGCATCCAGGTTGAGAAGAGCAATTGGCCTGTAAGAGGCACACATTGTGGGATCCTTACCTGGTTTAGAGATGACCGAAACCAGGGCCTCCCCCATAGTGTCCGTGACTCGGTTCGACTTTGCTATTTCGTTAAATAGGGTTACTAAATGGGGGGTCAATTCGGGCGCAAACGTACGATAGAAGTGGGCATTAAGCCCATCCGGGCCCGGTGCCTTCTGTAGTTTTAAAGCATCTATTGCTTTTTGGACCTCCTCCTTAGTGAACGGCCTACTCAATTCTTCGTTGGTGTGAGCCGAGACCTGGGGCAGGGAGAGGGATTGCAAGTATTGTTCCTGGGCTTGGGTGTCCACTGGGTCTGCGGAGTACAGAGCTTTGTAAAATCGGCCAAAGGCATTTGCTTTGTCCTCTTCCGTGGAGTGGGAGACGCCTGCGTCATCCACTATCTGTCTAATGTATGCTTTTTCTTGCCTTGCTCTAAGTTGGCGCGCTAGGAGGGAACCTATCTTGTTCCCACTTTCGTGCCCCCTGGCCTGCAATCTTAGTAGTGTATGCTCGGCCCTGTTAGTGTATATGGCTTTCAATTTCCCCTTAAAGGCAGTGACTTTCCGGAGCGATTGGCTTGAAGGGGATGTTTGATGGTTCTTTTCTGCCACTTGTAACTCTTTTTCCAGTTGGAGCCTCTCCCCCTTCTGTTGATTTCTGAGGGCCGTGATTAATTCTATGCATTTGCCCCGAATCACCGCCTTGAAGGCGTCCCAATTGTTGTTAAAGGAAGTCAGGGCTGGGTCGTTGTTTTTGAAAAATTCCGTAATAGTTGCCCGCAGGTCATCTCTAAAAAGTCTGTCTCGACTGAGACCACTGGGGAAAAACCATCTCCTGTGTTTGGACCGTGGTGCCGGCCAGTCTAAGGTAGTCTCTAGTGGGGCATGATCAGAGAGGCAAATCGGGTGATAGCGGGAATCCAATATTATCCCCAGGAGGGACTGACTGAGAAAGGCATGGTCTATTCTAGAGTGAGTTCTGTGGGAGCGGGAAAAAAATGAATAATCTTTCTCAGTGGGGTGGGTTTCCCTCCAGGCGTCTACTAAGCCTAATCGCTGAATCGTCGCTTTGAGATATGTGCTAAATGTCCCCCCCCGTAGCTCTCTGGGGATGAGTTGTATCCAGTGCGGGGTCCCAGATGAGGTTAAAGTCCCCTAAAAGCAGAATATCGCCCTTGGCAAACCCCTCCAGTGTGGTCAGGAAGGAGGTAAAAAAATCTAGTTGACCCGTGTTAGGTGCGTATATTGTGGCTATAGTGCATTCCCTTCCTCTAATCACCCCGCGCACCATTACAAAGCGCCCTGAGGTATCGGATTTAGTCACGTGATGCAGAAAGGGAAGCGTGGAATAAAAGAGGAGGGCGACCCCATTCTGCTTCGAGGCAGCAGAGGAGCGGAATATCTGGGGATACCTCTTGTGTTTCAACCTACCCTCCTCAGATTTCTTGAGGTGCGTTTCCTGCAGTGCGGCCAGGAGAATCTGATGATCCGTTAGATATTTCCATAGGGATTGCCTTTTATTGGGGGAAGTAAGCCCCCTCACATTCCAGGAAAGACAGTTAACTGCCATAGTCTGGGGCACATCTGTTCCATCTGATTGTAAGTCGGATCAGGGCCTCCCGGCCAGTTGCCACCCATCCTGCCCACCCGACACCACCCCGCAATACACAATAAGGAATCACCATGATACACAACAAATAGAACAACAACAAAAAACCAATACATTGAGTTGTGGGAACCTCCATCCCAGAGGAGGGACTCCCGACGAACAACTCCAGAAGCGAGCCCATTTCCACTCCCAGATACCCCAGCTAGTTCAAAATCAGGGTGTACTTTTCGTCACCATCTTCAACCAATAGCATAAAAAAAAATGACCCACATGAAATACCAGGCACCAAAGTTGCTCTGTGGGTACCAGACTCCCAGAAACAGAGTTCGGGAGGAATCGACATGGATACCGTAAATCTGTGTCTGGGCATCAATGGCCCCACCGGGGCTCCCTGTCATTGTTCAGTGTCGCTCCCCATTGAGTGGAGCTGCTCACCCGGAAAATTTTCCCAGCAAACCTGAGACTGACCAGCATTAACTCGTTGTCGTCTTGTTTGTCCGACCTGCCATTCTCCATGCACCAGCGCCACTCCGCTTCTCCCTCCGAACTCCTTCAATTTGCCGCGACATGGATGCATTTGGAGAGGTGGGGGAATTAAGACCCAGGAGCTCCAACGCTTCTCCGAGGTACCTGCAGTGAACCGGCTTATTTTCCATGTGGAAGGCAATGCCGAAGGGATAGGTCCACCTGTACTTGACTTGTCGTTCTCTCAATGCTTCTGTAACCGGGCGAAACTGCTGGCGACGGATCAAGGTAGCCTGAGCCACATCCTGGAAGAGCGAGCATGAAGCATTCTGGAATGTGATTTTCTCTAAACCTCTCGCTTTTTGCAGAACCAGTTCCTTTGTCTTGAAGGAGCTACATTTCGCAAGGATATCCCGCTGCTTCTTGTTGGAGCCAGGTAGCTTTGGACCCACTCTGTGTGTTCGCTCGAGTCGCACCTCCGGACCACCCTCTCCGATCACAGAGGAGAAGAGGCCCACCAGGAAGGCCTCGAGGTCCGGGCCTTCGCTTCCTTCTTCCAGACCTCGAATTCTTATGTTGTCGCGTCGGGAACGATTTTTGAGGTCCTCGCATTTAAGGACAGAGGTCTTCAGTTGCTCCCGGAGCGACGCCGTTCCCTCCTCCAGTGGGCCCAGCCGGTCCTCCAGCTCCTGACATTTCGCCTCCAGATCTAATGTGCGTGCCCCCACCGAGTCCACATCAGCTTGCATAGCTACCATCTTCTCTCTCATCTCAGCCCGGAAGGATTCAAAGGAGGCTGTCATGTCCGCCTTAATATTCTCTCTTAGTACCCTGAGCGACTCCAACAGATCCTCCCGAGTGAGCGCCATGGTGCCTCTTGATCGTGCGTCGCTTTCCTTGGCGGAACCTGTTCCTGGTTGGCCAAAATAGTTGGAGACTTTGTTGGTCGAGAACTTTTTGAGTGGCATATGGGGATGTAGGAGCAGGCCACGCCGGGCCTCGCCAAGGGGAGGGCATCGCGCTTGACAGGTCACCAGAAGTGAGGCCCAGTGGTGGGTGTCTTCCGAGCTGGTCCCGCGGGGCTCCGCAGTTCGGATCCTTTATTCGCCGGCCAGGCTAACTGCCCTTGTCGTGGAACTCCAGCGCAGCCCACCAGCGGGAGACCCCCTCTGGCTAGATGACTCCGCAGCTCAACTGGGGACCTAGATCACGGTACTCACACCACCAAGGCAGGCTGCTCTGTTCCTGCAGATTATCCCCTCCTCAGGCCATCCAGCCTACTCGGGAGTTCCACACCGGGGTTGGGGACTTGGTGCTGTACTCTTCCCACAAGGACACTGAGGCCTCCCCTGGAGAGAGCGAGGATGCCTGAAGCGGGAGCCACCCTATTGCGTGGTAGGTGGGCTGGGACAGACGCTGTGGAAGCCCCAGGGAAGCTTGCCGGGTATTGCTGGACTTCAAAGAGAATGCACGGCACTGATTGGGGACCTCCCGCCTCGAAATGGTGGTTTTCTGCAAGCAGCCGCCGCCATGTTAGGGTCAGGCAGGCAGCTTTCCACTCACCGCCACACCTCACAGTTCAGGATCCCCCGTCACCTGGAGCCCTCTCAGGGAGATCTGCCGTCTCTCGGATTAGGGATGAATCCGCCTGTAATCTGGTCTCTGCACTGCTGGAGGGTAGCGCTGAGCGGAGTCCCTCTGTCGCGAAATGGCGGCTTCCCGCGTGCAATCGCCACCACACTGGAATCAGGTATGCAACTTCTCCCCCTCCGATGCGCTGCTCAATTCGGGGCCCCCTGCCTCCTGTGATATTACCGGGGGTGCTCACAACCTCACAGAATCGGGAAGGGGATGCCGGCGGACTGGTCCCGACCTCATCCGCGCCACACTCACCCGATCCACTCCCTCCTGATGTCCCCCGTCCGGGGATCGCTCCTGTGAGTCAGCCGCTCCTCAGCGGTGGGGGGCCCCCCAAAGCCCACTGTTGCGCCAAGCAACCAGCCAACCAGGGAACAGAGCCACACCAGTGGCGGAGGAGCGATATCACAGGCTCCAGAGATGCCACCGGCGACCAGCCGCCACTGTGCGAGGCGTCACGTCGAAACAGGTTCTCATCCAGCAAACTCTGCAAATGGCCAAAAACAGGTACCGGGAGCTCCCCACAGCATGCCAGGGGCTACATCTTTAATTTCCGAAAATGGATGGGTCTCTACTTGATGGATAACATCCTTAAGACAGATTAAATCATGGGGCCTGGGCCGGAGCCGATCGGATTCACGTCCGAGCAGCCATGATGGCAGGCCACGCCCCCCAAATATTTATTTTATGTTATTCCTATGGCGATCCACCCTTTTTTAAAGCCGCAATCTTTCCACACTTATATCAATATTAAAAATGACAAACCTTACTGGCTTCCTATTTCATGCTATATTGCTTTTCCGTATAAGCTTTAAACATGTCTTGTGAGATTTGAAGGCAATGTAATAATTCTTTCCTCTCTTCTAGACCCTTTCAATATATTTTGAATATCTATAATATTTTTCTCTAATCAATGAGCCTCTATTTTTCTTTTTTTAAGTTAAAGTGGCAGTTCAGGCTTTAAACATCCTTAATTTATTTCCTTCACAGATTTTATGAATCTTTCATCCTCACATTAGCAGTAATAAGCAGCCTTCTACTCATAGACTTGGCCAGCTGCATCATTATACACTCACAGACACCCAGCCATACACATACTCACCAACCCTCACTACCACACCCACCCACCCATCCATCTCCACCACCACCCTGCCCCCAAAGAAGAATCCAAAGTTCACAGACAGTGAGTTGGAAGTCATGGCAGATGAACTCATCAGAGTAGAGCCACAGTTATTTGGCTCCTTGGTCCAACAGACCCTCCTATCCCAGAAAAGCAAGATGAAGGCGAGGATTGTCGACAAGGTGAACGCACTAGCACCTAGCATGCGCACAATGGATGACATCAGGAACAGGTGGTACGACATACGCAGGAGCGTCAAGAAACTCATCGGCAAAGAACATGCCCTGAGCCAGCACACTGGTGGCGGTCCCCCTGCCAAACTGGTGCATCTCACTTCCTGGGAGGAGAAGGTGCGGGCCATGCTCCCACCAGTTGGCCTCCATGGATTGCCTGGAATACCAGAGCCTGGTGAGTACACAAACAACTATTCCAAATTGTGATGTAATAGCAATCCGCCCCACAGACATTAATGTCAGGGGGACAGAGAAAACATTCACTGTCATCAAGCCACAGCAACCTAAAGATAACTATCCTCTCATGTGTATGCGACCTAGAGAAACACAATACCTGCAATGTCCCAGTAACATGTACCTAGGCCAATACATATACAAACCCACTGACAAATACACCAGGGATTTGGCCCCAAACACCACCGAACACCGTCAGCCATCATGCTACCACAGTAACACACTCCCAGGGAAGCGGAGTCACAGGAAGGAATGTTTGGTGTGCCGGGAAGGTGGGTGTAGCGGAAAGCATGATGGGATTTGAAGTCACAGCCCATAGTCCCCATCCCACATGTCCCAGGAATACCCCCATGCACCATGCTCACCTCACAGGGAGTGTCAAAGTACTGCCAAGATTGATGAAACTGGGCTCTGGTGTGGGGAGCACAAGGCCTTGCTGGGACTTGGGCTCCAACAAACACCAGGACACCACTGTCAGACAACTTCAACATGTACTTAGACTCACTGTCATGGAAGCATGGCCCATGGTGGCCTATCTGGTCCAGGGGGGAGTAGGAGTGCAACCTCAGACTACATCTCCCAGCAGGCCCTGTCACACACACCCCTCCCACCACCAACAAACAACACACCTGGGACCAAGCACAACCTGAGACTCAAGGTAAATCGACTTCCAAGATGCCTGACACTGGGCCCTGGGGGGAGGAGCAGCAATCCATGGTGGTATTTGTGTGCCAATGCAGATTGTAACTACAAACATACCTGCGATGTTACAGGAAAGATCCCCATTCACAAAAGTCACTAAACTGAGAACAAACTCACAGCAAGGCAATGGGATCCAAACACCAGTCACATGCAGCAGCCATCTTGTCAGCACACATTCAATACCAGGAAAGCTGAGTCACAGGAAGGAAGCATGGGTTTGCTGGGAAGGTGGGTGGAGTCAAATGCATGATGGAGTTGAAGTCACAGCCCATAGTCCTCATCACACATGTCCCAGGAATACCCCCATGCACCATGCTCACCTCACAGGGAGTGGCAAAGTACTGCCAAGATTGATGAAACTGGGCTCTGGTGTGGGGAGCACAAGGCCGTGCTGGGATTTGGGCTCCAACAAACACCAGGACACCACTGTCAGACAACTTCAACATGTACTTAGACTCACTGTCATGGAAGCATGGCCCATGGTGGCCTATCTGGTCCAGGGGGGAGGAGGAGTGCAACCTCAGACTACATCTCCCAGCAGGCCCTGTCACACACACCCCTCCCACCAACAACAAACAACACACCTGTGTGAGGCACAGAAGTGCACGTTTCGCAATGTCCATGCAAGTCAATGAAACTATACATGAGCTGTCCATGCACACAGCTCTACGTGCACATAAAACGCATCAGGTCATCAGGACAATGTTCCAAACCTACATTGGCATCTGCCTGTGATAATTGAGGACAATGCTATGCACATACACTTATCATGAAGCATTGTACCTATTTGAATGTGTGTGATACGTTGATGTGTGCTGAACCACAACATACATTGTGTGTCTCTTCTACCCACAGGGGCATCTGGGGAAACTGCAAGAACAGACGAGGTAGATTCCCAGTCCCAGCCTCTGGTAGACACAGAGCTGGCCGGCGTGGATGCCTCTCACTCCTCTGACGACGACCACGAACGACCTGGACCCTCCGGTGTGGATCAGCGTGCAGCAGCAGTAACATCTGCACCCCCTGCCACCACTCCTGCTACATCTGACAACACCCAGATGACCCCTACTAACAACGACAGACCAAGCCAACCCAACACCGAGGGCACAGCAACACAGGGCACCCTGGAGGTGGCTGCCAATACCACCAGTGCCATCACAGGAGGAGGCTCAGTGTCGTCTGTGCCTGCAACAGCAGGACATGCTCGTGGGGGTAGGGGTGGTGGGAGTGGGGGCAGGCTGAGGCCATGTCATGCCCATGGTGCTGCACCCCAAGCTGATCCCCAGTTGGGACGCATCATAAATGCGTACCAGCAATGCACCGGAGACTTTGGCCATGTTATGGGACACCTCAGGGACATTAAACAACAGCAGGCTGAACATCATGCCAGATTGGACGCACACATGTTGCGGGTGGAGACACACATGGCCCGCACGGAGTCCAAGATGGACAAGTTGGATGATGTAACGGCGGTGCACAGAGACATACTTGGATGCCTACGTCAGATTGCAAACAACATGGCCCCATCTCCCTGTGTGCCCACTACATCAGTTGCCACAACATCTGCAACTGCCACAGGTAGGGAGGTGGACTCTGATGGAAACTCCAGCGCACCGCCCCAGCCTGCACCTGAGGGACCCCCCCAAAGAAGACGAGGGGTCGTCCAAAGAAGGACAAGTGAGAGGCAGCTGGCCATGCACATCCCCCAGGAAGTGAACACCTGTTGCTGATGTCCACCATTGTGTGCAAACCCTTCACCTTCTCGACTGTCCCCAACTCTCCCACATGTGATGGAAGGTCTGATTTGAACCAATGGATCTAATGACTGTGGACTTTACTCTGGTAATTTCATCTACCAACACTACCAACCCCCCTGTGAACTTTGGATTCCCATTGCACTGTACAGCACTTCATGTCACCTACATCATTCACACACATGCATGTAAATAACACTTCAACTCACACTTGTAGCCTCTGTGTTAAATTTAACCGGGTTTGTCACATATAGGTGATGATATGCTAAAGTAAGACTGTGCAGGAAAACCACCAGAGCAATCTAGACACTGAAATGTGATTTCTGTTGATGTGACACATATGAGAGGTACACACTACTAGGTCAACACAACACAAATTCCCCATGCCCATCAGATTCTTTGCCTCAGACATTGTGAACTGCAAGTACACACAAATGCTGAAGCAGTGGCAATCAGCCCACAGGTCCAGCATGCCAAGGATTGTCAGATGTGTGGACACAGAGGAAGCACACCACAAACTGGTGCGCACCTTTATTACACATACACAACAAGTAAACTAAACATCAGATGCAAGGTACCCTCACATGACAGTGATCAAAAGTAACCAAGAATGGCAGACATGCCAGCACCGGGGTGTGTGGGATGATGCATCCGGGAACCATTAAAGGTTGCACTCTGTGACCGTATTGTGCGTTTCAGAGGTTACATGTCACCAGACAACAGCCAATGGACCCTGTGAATGACAGACATACAACAGTATTGAAATCACTAAATCACTGCATACATCTACAATACACATTACAAACACTATTCCAAAGAGTTGTGAAAAGATACGAAGATTCATGGCAACACTGATTGGGAGGACATACTAACTCAAGGGACACATCAATGCAACAATCATGACACGTAGCATGCAGAAACACATATGCTCTGACAGTGCACAACACAGACACACATCAGGTGATGCAAGAATAGCTGACAACACATCACTGTATACTCACAATTAGGAGAAGAAGTTGTTGATGAGCTGAGTCCAGACATCCCCTCACCCTCATCGTCACTTGCAACATGTCCCAGGCCAGGATCCTCCCATGCTGGCGGTTGATGGCCGTCATCATCTTCGATGAGAGGCACCTCCTCCCTCACTGCCATGTTGTGTAGCATGCAACACACAATAAATATCTTGCACACCTTTTCAGGTGCATATTGGAGGGCCCCTCCTGTCGGGTCCAGGCAGTGGAATAGGCTTTTCAGGAGTCCAAATGTCCGCTCAATCACTCGCCTGGTCCGCCCATGTAGTTCATTGAAACGTATCTGCGCTGGTGTGACAGGGTTCCTAAGAGGTGTCAGCAACCACGGCATGTTGGGGTACCCGGAGTCACCTGCATTCAAACAGCCAAACATGTCATGGGTCAGGAAAGAGCGTGCAATCCAAAGATACTTAAAACACACAAGGTAAAGTGCAATTACACACTGACAAGCCAGGCACGCTGGTTCTGCAGCTGTGACATCATATGTGGTATCCTGCTATTCCGCATGATGTAGGCGTCGTGTGCTGAACCAGGGAAACGGACACAGAGATGTGAAATTGTCATGTCCGCAAGACATACCACTAGGGCATTAATACAGTGAATATGTTTACGGTTGCAGTAAGTCTGTTCATGGGCCTGTGGTGGTACCAAAGCCACATGTGTCCCATCAATTGAGCCGATGACATTTGGCATCCCTCCCAGTGCATAGAAATCTGCCTTTTTGCCTGGAATTTGTTGTTGGCTGGGAAATCGGATGTATCGGTCCAGATACAACAACATTGCCTCCAAAACATCACGGAGAACACGACTGAACATGGTCTGTGACATCCCACCAGCACCAGCCACTGTGTATTGGAATGTTCCGGTGGCAAAAAAATGTAGGGCTGCCATCACCTTCACCTTGGGGGTCAGCGCAGTTGGATACGCACGCCCAGGTTGTAAATGTGGGGACAACTGCTCCTCCAAATCCTCAATCAGCTGGCTTGTGAAGCGGTACCATCGGATGCAGTCACATTCAGCCATGGTTGCAAGGTCCGGGAAGGGTCTGTGGACATTAGGTCTCCTGCAGTACATAGGGAATCAAAGAAAGTATTTCAGTTCCCCCACATCTGTGGCTATGACCATGCCAAATACCACATGCTACATCACATCAGGACACAATTGAGTCAGGTGTGTGCAATTCAGCATGGACACATATGCCAGCCATGTGCCCCTCACCTAACATGTCAGCTCCACCTGGTGACACCACAAGTGCCATGCTCTGCTGTCGACAAACTGTGGGCTCTGTCACAGTACATCTGAACATATGTCACATACCAAACACACACCTCAATAACTAGTGAGGACAGTTGTGTTGTCAAAATTACAGGGGACTGGCAGCCACACACACGGGGAACATGCATTGCAACATGGACACAGTCACCATGTAATGTCTGATGTACACGTTCCATCACAACCATCAGTTGTCTGCATGGCAAATGTGGATGTCTGTGACACACAGACACAACACTAAATCACATGCCCAAAACTGATGGAGGTTTGGGGGGATTAACAACTCCCAGATACAAATATGTCCATGTGCCTAGCACTATACGCAAATACTCATGATGTACCACACACAGCAAGGCCAGGGACACACATGACATATCATATGCAATGTAGGGTTCATGTAACATGGCAATACACAATGTGCCCCTGCAACTGTGCCCAGGCCACATGTGTTGACCAGCCAAGTCCCCAAGCACATTAGGGAGGTGCATCACACACAATGCCTTTTTGTGACCATGTAACATGGCACATCCTGGTAGTGTGTACCACATTGTGCACATCAAATATGACATGTGTAGACATGTACCCACACATGTAATGAGGCATGAATAGTGATTGCCTGTACTGTGTGACAGGCTGTCACTGTGTTGTCCAGCCCCTCAGTCCATGTCAAAACATTTAGGTTGGCAGCTTCTGACCATCGAATGTAAGGGTCACACAGGCTTGTGCGATTGTGAATGACGCGTCGGACACATAGGGACCAAGGCGTACGCACGCCTTGGTCATAGACTGTAATGGCTATTAATGCGGGTGCGATTTGATGAGACGCGTCGGACACATAGGGACCAAGGCGTATGCACGCCTTGGTCATAGACTGTAATGGCTATTAATGCGGGTGCGATTTGATGAGACGCGTCGGACACATAGGGACCAAGGCGTATGCACGCCTTGGTCATAGACTGTAATGGCTATTAATGCGGGTGCGATTTGATGAGACGCGCGGACGCCTAGGCTCCAAGGCGTACGCACCCATTGGCTATTGGCTGTCATGGAGACGAGCCTTGTGTTTTGCTACGTGTACGACTCGTGTGCTGCCAGATTCAGTTGGGCCACTACAACAATGTTGCAAATTCAATGGTGTCATAATGCAGAAAGTTTGAACGACGCGGAAGGCGTGTCCGATGCATTCAAAGTCATGGATTGGGCAAATTCGGATAATGCGAACGAGTCTGACCTATCTCTTTGGCCGCATCGAACAGATACTGCCTCTGTAGCACAGATTTAAGGCTGTCTGTTCCCCAGAGACTGCACTTGCTTGCACTACATGCCACAGGACTGCATTTCATGACACCACTGCTGCTGTCTCTGCATCCTTTGTATCCTGCAATGGCACGTACTGTGGAGAGGGCCCCAGCATTCACTGAGTAGGAGAACCAGGCCCTGCTGGACAGCCTCCTTCCACAGTACTGCAAGCTGTATGGGAAACCAGGGGAGCAGGTGAGTGTGGAGTCCAATGCCTTTGCTTTTGTACATGAAGTCTGACTGGCACTACTAGCATTGTGCTCACCAAGGGCAAGCATGCACACTGAGTAAGTTCAAGTTTCTGAGTGTGCTGATGCATGTACACAGCTGGCAATGTTTCTGATTGACTTACTGTCCTTTTTCCCTTATTTAAATGTGTTTATGTGTGACATACAATTGACTAATAGTGACACTTCCTGACATGCAAAACCTAGCATTGATGAAGAGGGGAATGTGACAATGTCTGCCATTCCAGCCATTTCAGCAACCCAAAAACTGTAAGGGCAACTATGAACTGCTGCAATGCACCAGACATGTAAGGGTACCAATCTGCAGGAGGGCCTCATGGTGGTTTGGGAATAAGAAATTGCCAGTTCATTGCAGTGAGATAGTTGGTGTAGAGTTGCACCACAGCTGCAGACCCTAGAACCCAGCTCTCCTCATCAGCTGTGTTGCAGATACAGTGCTGTATGCTTGTCTGCGAAAGTTAAGCAAACACCTGTAACCCCCCCCCCGGTAGCAAATGTGCTGACTCAATTGATATGTTGTTGTTGCCAGTGTTCACTAATCAATGTGGGTCATGCAATGTAGGGAGAGGCTGGGGAGGGGGTGTAAGTGGAGTGGCCCATGTGATTGGTCTACCCGTGCTGGTACACGTCCTGTGCAAGTCTGTGCCTCACAGTGTCCGGTCTGAGCAGTGAGTGGGTGTCCACCCTGAGGCCATCGGTCTGCCGGCTCTGCCATGTCGTGAATTGGGGCTTGCACACAGGACAACTGCCCATTACCATAGTTGCACTACCTGCATACATGATATGCACTGTAAAGTTCTACATGTGTGTATGGGAACATGGAGCATGTGTAGTGATGTTGTCTCACATTGTCATCCTCACAAGTCACTGCCCATGAGAAGAATGAAATATGGCAGACCATCGCCCGGGAAGTTAGGTCGGTGGGGGTCTACAGACGCCGCATCTGCCACTGCCAGAAGAGGTGGCAGGACCTTCGTGGCTGGACCCGGAGGATCGCAAGGGTTCAGCTGAAGCTGTCGCCTCCTCGCAGGAGGGGCGGACGCCGGAACCTGACACCCCACATGCTACGGATCCTGGCGGTGGTCTTTCCAGACCAGGATGGGCAGTTGAAGGCCAGACAGCAGCAAGGAGGGGGTAAGTCCATGCCTTGTTGGTGTATTTGAGTTAACCTGCACTTTGCACTCCTTCAGCCAAGTTACACTCCCACAGTTAGTCTGTCTGCTCAGACAAGTTCCATGTGGCTATATTTGGTGATGCCCCATTCACATCTGATGCCCAGGTGTGTCCCTTCCACTCTTTCACATGTGTCACTTGGGCTGTGTGTATTTACTGTTGTCCAAGGGAATGTTGACAGCAACATCAGCAAAATGTACATTGACTTGAGCTACATGGGTGAGGCTAATCTGGGACATGTGTCAGATCATTTATGGATTATTAACCTGTGCTCTGTGTGTGCTCAACATCTCTGCACTAATTGCTGTTGTGGGTCAGCATAGGAGTGTGAGGTATTGACCACACACCCATGCAGCAGGCATGCACAATCGTGACACATCAGACATTTGATGTGTATGAGTTCCAGAAAATGCATGGTCACCTGCATTGTGCTCCTGCTAATCCCATGTATCACATGGCCCATGGACAGGTCTGCCTTCTCCGGTCATCTGAGACACTCTGGCTTCCTAATCTTGTGTGTCAGCCAACACTTCGACCATTGTGAACGTTTATTATCATGTGCCTGACTCTGTGTCAAGCTGGCCTGCCATAGCTTTTCGTATTTCAGAGATGTGCTATATGTTTGTCATGGACAGACATCTGACATGTGACTATTGGTTCTGCACACAGGGCAATACATATGTGTGTAGTCACTATAATGTGCATAATGGTGTATTCAACAGATTTGTGTCAGCAGCTTTACTATGTACTTGTGATGTCCTCTGTGATCAGGTATACAGGGTTGTAGACTCACAAACTGTGATGTGTCAAGTTGCTTATGTGGCTTTATCATATTCTATCAAATGTGTGTAGCATGTGGTGACCATGTATACATGACCACTACCGGAGTTCCATTCACAGTGCAAACATGAGTGTGACACGTTGCTGAATGTGGAGTTGGCATGCACTGCCCCTGTGACAGTAGTCAGTACTGACTGATGGGCCAGACAGGCCTGTGGCCTTATGTTACACACTAATATCTGGGGCATGCTGTATTGTGACGTGTGTCATGTACTGCAGCCACAGTGTGCTAGCTTTACGTTTCAAGACATGGGCCGTAATGGTGTCTGGTAATGGAAGCATGTTCATCATAGCAACAATGAGGTCATGCCATCACAAATGCTGTTCCAAAACCTGAGTCAGTGGCCTGGAATGTGACATGTGTGTCAGAACACATGTCAGTAACGATCAGAGCAGATCAGAGTACTGGGTAGTCTGGTAATGCCTGCACATGTGCTGTCCGACATCATACATACTATGGGCTGATGGGTCCATTGTCATCATGGGTACAGAGGGCATGGTTCACTGGCAGACTGATAAGTGCCAGGTTCACCTATGTGTGGTAGATTGTGATGCTGTTTTTAAATGATGCCAGGGCTTGCACAGTGATGTGTTGCATTTAAGGTAATGTGTCCAGTACACACAGGTGACTGATGTGAATCTGTTTCTCCTTGTTCAAGGCATCATCAGCAGACACAGGAGGGGACAGCTCCACGGACCGTGAGGAGGGGCGCAGCCAGACTGGTTCCGCTGTGGAGGAGTTGGAGGGAGCCAGTGGCACGGAGGGTGAGGGGAGCCACACTGAGGGCGAGTCAACAGCCACTACATCTGCTGCGGACGACGAAGGCTCAAGTGATGATTCCCTGGAGGAGGCGGGTGTGCCAACACCAGAGAACACTGACAGCGAGTCTGTCCCTGCCACCTCCACCATCTCCACCCTCCCAGTTGCTCCCATCCCAGATGTCCGTGGAGCCCCCCGTGTTAGGGCGAAACTCTCCTTCAGTCCAGGCAACACACCCCCTGCCTCTGTCTCCCCTGCTGCCCTGAATGTGGAGTCTGTGGACCTGCTGAAGCAGATCCATGTGGGGCAGACATCAATGCTGAGTGTCCTCCATGCTCACACTAATCTCTTGACACAATTGGTGTCATTCGTGGAAGGCATGTCAGAAAACATGTCTGCCCAACAGCGGATCAGTCAGTCCATGGACTCCTCACTGACGGCAGCAGTGTCTCTCCTCCAGCAGTCCCTCACAACACCTACCTCTGGCCCATCCACAATCCCCACTACTCTCCCCGATCTGACCACACTCACACCTGCACCGTCACGCACAACACCAGACCCGAGCAGCACACGCACACAGAAATCTAAGTCTAAACGCACCAGCACGCACACACAGGGGACTGATGGCACACACACAGGGGATATGGTACAGACGCACAGACAACCATCCACAACCACTCCGCAGGCCTCAGACACCTCTCCTGCCAAATCCTCTTCCCTGGACTCCCCTGCAAACCCCCCTTCCCAGAAGCTCTTCCTCTGTGAGCTTGGCCTCTTCCCCTCAGATACACCTGGGCCAACTCACAAGGGGAAGAGGAAGTCACCTCGCCGGGAGGGTATACCCCCGACCCCACACACCCTCCCCCAAGAGCAGGGACACTGAGGCCCCCACCCGGAAATCCCCAAGAACCAGGAAGACCCAACCACATTCACACACTCCCACCACACACTCTCCATCCTCAAGCTCCCATGCCACCACTCATTGTGTTCCGCCGCCACACCCTGCCCCAGGTACACCCACCCACCAGTGGCACATGCCCAAAGTCATTAGGCCCTCCCCCCTTCCACAGACACTAACACAACACCCGCCCCTCAGCCTGTTCCTGCTACTGCAGTGGAGCCCGTGTCCCCCCCGAATGTCCTGGCCACTGCAGGGGAGCCCCCGCCCACTACATCAGACATCCTCACTGCAGTGGAGTGTGTACCCCCCATGTGTCATGGCCAGTGCAGTGGAGCCCCAGCACACTCCATCGGACATGCTCACTGCAGTGGAGACCTCACACACTCATCATGACCCATCCACTGCAGTTGCCCCTGTGACCCCTGTACCCACCACCACTCCCCTGCCCCATTCTTGTGCCCCCTGATCCTGTCCCTGCGGTGCCTGGCCTGCCACCATAGATGCCCCTCCAAAGGGTGATGTCCCCTACTGTGTGTCAGTGCAGGCAAGCTATGGGTGACATGTTGTCAGTTGTCCCCCATCATGGACTAATTTCATGGACTAGCCATTGGCCTTTTTGCATTCCGGACTGGACTTTTCCCCTTTACGTTGCTGAATAAAGTTATTTTTTGTTATTTCTTTGTATTGCATCTCATGTACATGATGTTGCTAAGGAGTGTACTTAAGTTGCTGTTGTGCTATTGTCATTTACCAAAAAGTGATATGATGTTGTGATGTGTCTCATGTGTGCCGTGGTACATGAGTCATATTGCAGTATGTCTCCAAATCATCATTGGGTGTCAAAGTAAGATTCCCATGATCACACCTGCTTTTGCACAGGGATTGGGACAGCCTTTGAATTACTTCACATCTTTGTTTGCCACTGTTGCACAGGTTTAGTGCTGACATGTGTGCACATGTTACATCTTACTGACTCGGGCCGTCAGCACCGGACATTCATTTTGATGCATGGGTGATGAACAAGTCATCTGTGTAATTAGTGCAACTTGCCATACATATGTTTGGAGTATGTGCTGGTGACTTAAGGGACACTGCAGGACACATGCTGATGTGACCAGAACCTTCAGGCAGAATTAATAGGTGGCTCACTGGCAGACATCTATTCTGACATGACTTGGCCCTGCACAGACGACTGTTGGCACAGCTGTGGTTACACATGAGTGGAGTCACCTCATGGCAGTGTGTAATCCCGTGTCATTGACTGGGCCCATGTGTTGTGTTCTGTGTGCATGTCTCAGTGGGTTACCTTGCTTTTTTCCACACAGCCTACATTCCCTGCAGATGTTCCTGACTGTGATGCTTACTGAGTTGTCCTGTGTTTGCCGTAGGTGTTAGACTAGGTTTCCTGGGATGTGGGTGCATGGTAAATTACTGGTCATATGAGAGTCATCGGTGGGTGTGTTTGATGTAATGGCCCTGGTACGTGTGCAAACTCCCATGGGACATAATCAGGATTCACCACGGCACTTTGGTGTTGCCAATACCAGGTTGTTTTCACTTTGTGGTAGCTTCATGTGACTGCGTAACTTGTATGTGTGTGTGAGTGCTCACACTCATCAGATCCTAGCCTTCAATGTCTGTTGCTGTGGAAATGTGTTCTTTGTGGGTCTCCATGTGCTCTCCATTGGTCTGGGACTGTGCCAAGGATCCCAATGTGTCAGATAAGTGTGACGTCATGCACATGTACCTCATGATATACAGTGTGGGAGTCATTCGCAAGGGATGTTGCCTGGCCATGTGTGATGTGTTTGTACACCTTGGATCCCCCCTCCACCCCTGGGATTGTCATCGGTGCATGTGCAATGTCAGGAGTCCATGTGGGCTTGGCTGCTGCTCATTGTTGCAGATCAAGGTGTGTGGCATTTGGAGTGGGCATATGTGAGTGTTCTCATGTCTAGGACCCTACATACATAGTGGGCTCACATCACAGCCCATGGCCGTTTAGTTTTCTGAGTGAGTGTGATGCCAGTTGGGCTGTCACTACATGCCACAGTGCGCACATGTGACTGTGCTCCACAGTAGGGTGTACATCCAAATTTGTAATCGCAGAGGGCTCATCATACAGGCTACTGTCACCACAATGTGGGCTCCTTGTGGGTATTGATGGAGTGGGTCTGTCTCTTGCTGTGTTTGTTGCTGTGCAGCCCAGCTTAGGTCACATGAGTGTGTTGTGGAATCACTCATGTCACAATGGCTGATTGCCCACATAGAGGTGGCCAGTTCCTGTGGGACTTCTGGATGTCAGTGTGTACACATATATCTGTTTTGAGTTAAACCCCACATGATGGGTGTCATACTAGCCTGAGTACACTGAGACACACACACATGTTGTGTTCATTATGCAGTGTGGGGCTGGCTGGTTGTGTATGTGCACCTGCACCCATGCATTGGTATGGCTTCACTGGACTTTGCCTGGAAGTCGGGTGTAGGTATTGCCGTACTGTCCCTGGTACCACTACCTCATCATTCAGCACATTCTTCATGGTTATTATGTTCCATTGCTGCCATGGTATGGGTCTTGATCATCTGATGGCTGCAATCTACACAGGATTCCTTGGTATGTGTGTCTGTTTGTGTGCATATGTGTGTATGCATTCTGGTGGCCACTACTTACATTGTGTAATTGTACATTGGAGGCATTGTCAGCCCCCATGTGCACTGCTACTCTGCACATATCAGAGAGATGTTAGTCGACGCTGGACACTTCCACTCAACAGATCTGTGTTTGTTAGCAACACACCCACTACTTAGCCACTACATTGCTTGTGGTGTTACGACCAAGAATCTGACATGCAGATTTGCATTGGCTGTCATTTTTGGACAGGCACTCACATTTAGCTCACTGAGTTGGGGTGGGGTCTTGCCCCATTGATGCTATGTTCCCGATATGTATGGATTTAGTATGCCACACTCACCTTTTGGTCAGAGTAGGGTGGGAGGGATCAAGCCCCATTAGCACGATGTACCACGTTTGGTGGTGTTTTTGACACCACATCCACCTTTTGCTCACAGATGTGATGTGAGTTACAGTATGTGTTCCCTTTCAGTGTCACAGTTTCTGGGACTTCACACACAATACACAATCTTGGCATGATGGTAGGGTGAGGGGTATTTGGCCTACAAGCCATATGGGTGGGAATGCTGGTAGTGATAGGCATCCCCCCTTGTAGGTAGAGTATGCTGGTAGTGATAGACATCCCCCCTTGTAGGTAGAGTTTGCTGGTAGTGATAGGCATCCACCCCCTATGGGCTGGAGAATGCTGGTAGTGATAGGCATCCACCCCCATGCAGGTAGAGTATGCTGGTAGTGATGGGCATACCCCCTTGTAGGTAGAGTATGCTGGTAGTGATGGGCATCCACCCCCATGCAGGTGGAGTATGCTGTAGGTGGTATGCATTCCCCCTTGTAGGTAGAGTTTGCTGGTAGTGATAGGCATCCAACCCCATGCAGGTAGAGTATGCTGGTAGTGATAGGCATTCACCCCCATGCAGGTGGAGTATGCTGGTAATGATAGGCATCCACCCCCATGCAGGTAGAGTTTGCTGGTAGTGATAGGCATCCCCCCTTGTAGGTAGAATTTGCTGGTAGTGATAGGCATCCACCCCCTATGGGCTGGAGAATGCTGGTAGTGATAGGCATCCACCCCCATGCAGGTAGAGTATGCTGGTAGTGATGGGCATCCCCCCTTGTAGGTAGAGTATGCTGTTAGTGATGGGCATCCACCCCCATGCAGGTGGAGTATGCTGTAGGTGGTAGGCATCCCCTCTTGTAGGTAGAGTTTGCTGGTAGTGATAGGCATCCACCCCATGCAGGTAGAGTATGCTGGTAGTGATAGGCATCCACCCCCATGCAGGTGGAGTATGCTGGTAGTGATAGGCATCCACCCCCATGCAGGTAGAGTTTGCTGGTAGTGATAGGCATCCCCCCTTGTAGGTAGAGTTTGCTGGTAGTGATAGGCATCCACCCCCTATGGGCTGGAGAATGCTGGTAGTGATAGGCACTCACCCCCATGCAGGTGGAGTATGCTGGTAGTGATAGGCATCCACCCCATGCAGGTGGAGTATGCTGGAAGTGATAGGCATCCACCCCCATGCAGGTAGATTATGCTGGTAGTGATAGGCATCCACCCCCATGCAGGTGGAGTATGCTGGTAGTGATAGGCATCCACCCCCATGCAGGTAGAGTTTGCTGGTAGTGATAGGCATCCCCCCTTGTAGGTAGAGTTTGCTGGTAGTGATAGGCATCCACCCCCTATGGGCTGGAGAATGCTGGTAGTGATAGGCACTCACCCCCACGCAGGTGGAGTATGCTGGTAGTGATAGGCATCCATCCCCATGCAGGTAGAGTATGCTGGTAGTGATAGGCATCCCCCCCTTGTAGGTAGAGTTTGCTGGTAGTGATAGGCATCCACCCCCTATGGGCTGGAGAATGCTGGTAGTGATAGGAATCCACCCCCATGCAGGTGGAGTATGCTGGTAGTGATGGGCATCCCCCCTTGTAGGTAGAGTATGCTGGTAGTGATGGGCATCCACCCCATGCAGGTGGAGTATGTTGTAGGTGGTAGGCATCCCCCCTTGTAGGTAGAGTTTGCTGGTAGTGATAGGCATCCACCCCCTATGGGCTGGAGAATGCTGGTAGTGATAGGCACTCACCCCCATGCAGGTGGAGTATGCTGGTAGTGATATGCATCCCCCCTTGTAGGTAGAGTATGCTGGTAGTGATAGGCACTCACCCCATGCAGGTGGAGTATGCTGGTAGTGATTGGCATCCACCCCCAATGGGCTAAACACTGCTGGTAATGATGGGCACACCCCCCCCCTATTGGTTGTGCCTGCTGGTAGTTATGGCTATCTACCCCCTTTGGGTGTTGAACTTGCCATCTGCGGGGTACGCGTCGATTCCTGTTGTTCATTCGGTCATAGAAGTACAGTGTAGGGATGACATGCGCGATCGGATACATGCTTGGTTCGTCTCGTACCCGCTGTTCTTGTTGTGGCGCGAATCGACACGAAGAGACTCCTGTTCCGGATGCTGAGACGTCCCATCAGTGGCGAACCGTTCGGCGCGTAGGAAGTGCGCATCGTACTTGCCTGACCGGAAGCTGCTGTTTAAATGCCTCGGACGAGTCGAGTTCAGCGCTTATGGTTCCGGCTCGTACGGAAAATGTTGCTGATTTCGGAGCCTACGGCTCGGTCGGCAATCGGACACATTTGCGCATCGTACTTCCTTGCCCGGACGGATCGGCTCCGGGACCGAGTGGGTCGTAAGGTAAGGCTATGGACGGCGGTCTCGGAGGGCTGTCCGACCCGGATCGGAATCGGCCCCTAAGATGTATTGTTTAGCATTGGCGGTAAAAATGTTGCAAGGGCCTGATTTAGATTTCAGTGGACGGATTACTCCATCACAATGGTGACGGATATCCCTTCTGATGAAATATAAATCCCATAATGTCCTATGGTATTTATGTTTTGTCAGACAGGATATCAGCCACCGTTGTGAAGGAGTAACCTGTCCGCCGAAATCTAAATCAGGCCCTTAGTTTTTTATACTGTGATTGAAACACATTCTTATTTTGTGTAATCAAAGGACAAATTTGAAATTTGGTTTCTCTCTCAACCACTCCTTTTTATAAATGCAATTATTGATAAAGCTTGGAATATCACTATTTGCAAGACAGATCAATAGTAGGTAAGGATAAATTCTCTGTTGTAGCCAATGCATTCCGTTAATTAAGAACTTTTTCAAAATCATAGAAAAATTACAAACCAATAAAAACTTATTTTACAATGAATGATTACAGAAACACACTTTTTATGTATACAGACTGCCAGTTGTGGTAAAAAAATCAATTTCATATCAGAATACATCTCTTTAGACATGATTAACCTTTTTCCCAAATCAGAGCACCAAATAATATTTAACATAATGTTAAATGAAATATTTGACAGAGCATCTTCAACTAATTACAACTTAGATGTGAACAATCAATATCTTTTATCACTACTTATTTCATATCCATCAGACACAGGTTTGTTTCAATTATCCCCTAGTACATATGTAATCAGAAAAAAGAAGGTGTGAGAAATTGGGGTGTTGATTGAGCGGGGGTTAACCCTGCTCAAGCAACAGCCACAATCCCTGTCAGGGTGAACCACAAAAGTCACTAAATTAACCAATGCCTAACCCTGTGTCACTTTGGCACAAAAGCAGTCAGGCTTAATTTAGAGGCAATGTGTAAAGTACTTATGGTGCACGCAAACTGTAATAAAGTGATAACACAAAACAAGAAAAATCACACACCAATTTATAAAAATTGAGTAAATGTCAAATTATTTGACACCAATACGGAAAATATCCAATCAGTAGAAACAGAATTATGAATTTTTAAAGTTTAAGGTAAAAATCAGCGCGTAAATAGCAAAGCACCAACCACGGACATCTAGGGGCCGATTCCGATCTCGGTCGGAGGCGCACCCAATACCATTCGGTCGGGAAAAAAGCCATGCGAAAGCCTGTTTCCCGACCGATCCGTACAGCACACCGAACGAATAAGTACGATGCGCACAACAGCACAGAATCCGGCCGAGCCGTACTCACCCAAACCAGGTCCTGTTCCCCGACCGAGGCGAATCCGGAAACGCCGAATCGAGTCGCACGGAAGGAAAAATGCAGCTCCGTCCGGCCGAACGAGTACGATGCGCTTTCCGTACCCGCCGACGAGGACGACGCAAAGCAACGAGAAGGACGAACGACACGAACCAACCATGAATCCCTTCGTCCCGATCATACCAATATTCTACATTTACTACCGGAACAGGCACGGATGCGTACGGCGCAGAAGGTAAGTCAGACACCAACCACAAAACACATACAACACGTACACGACACATCACACACACACAGAGGGATGCAGAATATACTTACACCAGCAACAGCAGCACCATAGGGGCGGGATGCCCATCACCAATGCCACATATGCACACAGGGGCCTGAATGCGCACCACCACCCCTATGCAGGGGGGCAGGATGCCTACCACTACTACCACCCTCACCCAGGGGGGGCTGGATGCCTACCACTACCACCACCCTCACCCAGGGGGGGCTGGATGCCTACCACCACTACCACCCTCACCCAGGGGGGGCTGGATGCCTACCACTACTACCACCCTCACCCAGGGGGGCTGGATGCCTACCACCACCCTTAGCCAGGGGGCTGGATGCCTACCACTACTACCACCCTGAGCCAGGGGGGCTGAATGCCCACCACTACTACCACCCTCACCCAGGGGGGCTGGATGCCTACCACTACTACCACCCTCACCCAAGGGGGCTGGATGCCTACCACCACCCTTAGCCAGGGGGCTGGATGCCTACCACTACTACCACCCTCAGCCAGGGGGGCTGGATGCCTACCACCACCCTTAGCCAGGGGGGCTGGATGCCTACCACTACTACCACCCTCACCCAGGGGGGCTGGATGCCTACCACTACTACCACCCACACCCAGGGGGGCTGGATGCCTACCACCACCCTTAGCCAGGGGGGCTGGATGCCTACCACTACTACCACCCTCAGCCAGGGGGGGCTGGATGCCTACCACTACTACCACCCACACCCAGGGGGGGCTGGATGCCTACCACTACTACCACCCTCAGCCAGGGGGGGCTGGATGCCTACCACCACCCTTAGCCAGGCGGGGCTGGATGCCTACCACTACTACCACCCTCACCCAGGGGGGCTGGATGCCTACCACTACTACCACCCTCACCCAGGGGGGCTGGATGCCTACCACCACTACCACCCTCACCCAGGGGGGCTGGATGCCTACCACCACCCTTAGCCAGGGGGGGGCTGGATGCCTACCACTACTACCACCCTCACCCAGGGGGGGCTGGATGCCTACCACTACTACCACCCTCAGCCAGGCGGGGCTGGATGCCTACCACCACCCTTAGCCAGGGGGGCTGGATGCCTACCACTACTACCACCCTCAGCCAGGGGGGCTGGATGCCTACCACTACTACCACCCACACCCAGGGGGGCTGGATGCCTACCACCACCCTTAGCCAGGGGGCTGGATGCCTACCACTACTACCACCCTCAGCCAGGGGGGCTGGATGCCTACCACCACCCTTAGCCACGGGGGCTGGATGCCTACCACTACTACCACCCTCAGCCAGGGGGGCTGGATGCCTACCACCACCCTTAGCCAGGGGGCTGGATGCCTACCACTACAACCACCCTCACCCAGGGGGCTGGATGCCTACCACCACTACCACCCTCACCCAGGGGGGCTGGATGCCTACCACCACCCTTAGCCAGGGGGGGCTGGATGCCTACCACCACCCTTAGCCAGGGGGGGCTGGATGCCTACCACTACTACCACCCTCAGCCAGGGGGGGCTGGACGCCTCCCACCACCCTTAGCCAGGGGGGGCTGGATGCCTACCACTACAACCACCCTCACCCAGGGGGGGCTGGATGCCTACCACCACTACCACCCTCACCCAGGGGGGCTGGATGCCTACCACCACCCTAAGCCAGGAGGGCTGGATGCCTACCACTACTACCACCCTCAGCCAGGGGGGGCTGGATGCCTACCACCACCCTTAGCCAGGGGGGGCTGGATGCCTACCACTACTACCACCCTCACCCACGGTGGCTGGATGCCTACCACTACTACCACCCTCACCCAGGGGGGCTGGATGCCTACCACTACTACCACCCACACCCAGGGGGGCTGGATGCCTACCACCACCCTTAGCCAGGGGCTGGATGCCTACCACTACTACCACCCACACCCAGGGGGGCTGGATGCCTACCACTACTACCACCCTCAGCCAGGGGGCTGGATGCCTACCACCACCCTTAGCCAGGGGGCTGGATGCCTACCACTACTACCACCCTCACCCAGGGGGGCTGGATGCCTACCACCACTACCACCCTCACCCAGGGGGGCTGGATGCCTACCACCACCCTTAGCCAGGGGGCTGGATGCCTACCACTACTACCACCCTCACCCAGGGGGGCTGGATGCCTACCACTACTACCACCCTCAGCCAGGGGGCTGGATGCCTACCACCACCCTTAGCCAGGGGGCTGGATGCCTACCACTACTACCACCCTCAGCCAGGGGGCTGGATGCCTACCACTACTACCACCCACACCCAGGGGGCTGGATGCCTACCACTACTACCACCCTCAGCCAGGGGGGCTGGATGCCTACCACCACCCTTAGCCAGGGGGGCTGGATGCCTACCACCACCCTTAGCCAGGGGGCTGGATGCCTACCACTACTACCACCCTCAGCCAGGGGGCTGGATGCCTACCACCACCCTTAGCCAGGGGGGCTGGATGCCTACCACTACTACCACCCTCAGCCAGGGGGCTGGATGCCTACCACTACTACCACCCACACCCAGGGGGGCTGGATGCCTACCACTACTACCACCCTCAGCCAGGGGGCTGGATGCCTACCACTACTACCACCCACACCCAGGGGGCTGGATGCCTACCACTACTACCACCCTCAGCCAGGGGGGCTGGATGCCTACCACCACCCTTAGCCAGGGGGCTGGATGCCTACCACCACCCTTAGCCAGGGGGGCTGGATGCCTACCACTACTACCACCCTCAGCCAGGGGGGGCTGGATGCCTACCACCACCCTTAGCCAGGGGGGGCTGGATGCCTACCACTACTACCACCCTCAGCCAGGGGGGGCTGGATGCCTACCACTACTACCACCCACACCCAGGGGGGGCTGGATGCCTACCACTACTACCACCCTCAGCCAGGGGGGGCTGGATGCCAACCACTACTACCACCCCCAGTAATAGGATGGACAATGCATGACACAACCAGCACACCACAACCTAGGGAATGCAAGAAGAAGACATCCCCCCAACACCATGACAAGCGTGTGTAGACTGTGTCAAATGCCTACAACACCGAACATGACTTTGAACATACAATGTGACCCCCTAGCACATGTGCCACACATATATGTGTGTGGCACCCACAATGCAAGCAGGCCATGACCATTGTGGCAATGGGGTCCAAACCCCCATCATCACAGTGACCAAAAGGTAAGTGTGGGGTCCATAGCTGAAGCACATTTTGAACATTGTGGCAATGGGGTCCAAACCCCCATCACCACAGTGACCAAAATGTAAGTGTGGGGTCCATAGCTGAAGCACATTTTGAACATTGTGGCAATGGGGTCCAAACCCCCATCATCACAGTGACCAAAATGTAAGTGTGGGGTCCATAGCTGAAGCACATTTTGAACATTGTGGCAATGGGGTCTAAACCCCCATCACCACAGTGACCAAAAGGTAAGTGTGGGGTCCATAGCTGAAGCACATTTTGAACATTGTGGCAATGGGGTCCAAACCCCCATCATCACAGTGACCAAAATGTAAGTGTGGGGTCCATAGCTGAAGAACATTTTGAACATTGTGGCAATGGGGTCTAAACCCCCATCACCACAGTGACCAAAAGGTAAGTGTTGACAAAGAAAGAGGTGCAACTGCCAAACTGCATGGATGATTCCTGGTCACAGAACAAAAAACACATCAGTGGCAAAGTAGTGTATGTGTCCCATTGCAACATAAATTGGAGGAGCCAAATACTGCAGTGAAAATAAGACATACCTTTGGCCATGTGCAGACAAACAACACCCATGGGGGCTGACACCGTCAACAATCATCAATGACACAATGACAGAAGTGACCATCAGAATGCAGACCCACATATTTGCACCAATGGGCACACAAATGCAGATACCCTGTGGAGACTGCAGATGTGAGGTGAACAGATACCATACCATGGCAGCAATGGGACACACAAACCATGATCATTGTGCTGACCGATGACCTAGGAGTCCCAGGGACAGCAGGGGAAACCCACCAAACTACATACAGCCAATGGCACACCCAAGATATGCCAATGCAGTGGTGCAGATGCACAAACACAAACAGGCAGACCCACACTGCACATCATACACAACAGGTGAGGGGGGTGCCAGTGTCCCCAGGCAACCACACAACACATGAGGAGACCTGAATACCAATCATACAGATGTGCATACAGTGCCACACAAAGGTAACTCATGGATCCAAATCCCCTATGTGGGCAAGCAGGCATTGTCAGATGAGAGGGAGCACAAATCACACATGTCACACAGGCACGTAGGGACAGCAACTGACACAGCAAGACACAGACACACCACAGCACCACCCCCAGGGCCCCCACAATGTGGTGACCCTGGGCTGCATTACAATCCCACTGTGATGACAAAGCTAAATGTGGTTCACACTGTGAACCACAGTCATGTGTCCTGAGCAACTAACTACCATCACACCTACACAAGCACAAATCAATCAGCATGGCCAGTAAGCCAAGGCCAACATGGAGGCAGGGGCCTAGCCGGGCAACAACTCTCATCTGCACACACTCAACACCACACCCCTCGACCTCCAACAATGTGCAGCAGTGAAGTACACATGCACTGGTGACATTGCACATGCACCCATGACTATTCCAGGGTGGTGGGTGGGAACCAAGGTGCAGAAACACATCACACATGGCCACTCAACAAGACTCCTGAATGTCTGACACACTGCACACTACGCTGTACATGGACATGACAGCAATACCACACCAACCAATGGGATCCCATCCACAGTCACACACCAATGAAGAAGCCAAGGTCCCCCACAAAGAACACACATAGACAACAACCAACATTGCAGCCCGGACCCTGAGGAGTGCCAGCAGTCCCACACACAACGTGTCACAATCACTGAAAGATAACACAAACTGGAAATCACATGACAGGGGCAAACAACAAGTGCCAAGGGGAAACCTGACTGTGACCCATCTGCGTCTGCACACAAACTCAGCCCTGACAGCAAACACACCTATGGGTGACACCCTGATGACCAGTAATGTGCCATGCACCCACATCACAGAGAACCCAGGGAGAAGACTTTGGGGGAACATAGGTCAACTCAGCTAGCATCACAAACAGGTACAACACTAGGGATCACAGCATGCACAGCTAAACGGAAGTGAACACACAGACATGCACATACAACACACACCTTGGGCGCAGGCAATGTCACAGGAGTACACACTGCCATGAGGGGACTCCACTCCTGTGTGAGGAAAGCTGTGCCATATGTTGCCTCAGTAGGGCCCCATCATGTCAGCTGAGCACTTGGTCACACAATCAACAATTAGCACCAAATGAGGGCTCCCGTAACATCAGCCTGGTCATGGAAGTGCCAACGGAATCATCAGCACAGATCCAACACACTTGTATAGCAATATTGCACTGACAACACAGATGAGTCCTTCCCCATTGATGCCCAAACCTGCATGTCCACTGTAGATGGCCACACGGTCAGGGAAGTAGACGAATTGAACAATGGCAGGCACAACAGATGTGCAGGGGTGGAAGCCACAGATGTGAAATAGCCAATCTAAGTAGGAAATCCCATTGCCAAATACTGAACACATGACACCCTCAGATGCTGCTATGGATGACATGGATACACCACAGGATAGGACACATTCCCCCTGGACCACATGGGTTCCTGCACAGTAACACTTCATTATCATGAGACCAAATATCACCATCACTGCAGCAAGGGCATGGTTAGCATCATCAACATCATGTACATCAGAAGCAAAAGCACTAGAGAACAGAAAGTTGCTTTATTCAGCACATGTGGCATTAAAAGTAGAAGTCCGGTAGAAAATAAACAAAGGACAATGGCCAGTCCATCAACAAAGTCACAAGTGGGTGACAGTGGCAGATGCCACCCTACACATGCCTGCACGAAACCAGGGACAATCCACTAGGAGGGGCAACCGGGGGGGTAGGCCAGGCACCGCAGGGACAGGATCAGGGCTCACCAGGAGGAAGCAGGGAAGGGGTGGTGGGTGCTGGAGAGCCACTGACAACTGCAGTGGAGGTGTCTGACATGGTGTGTGCCGGCACAACTGGGGGGCATGACTCAGATGTTGTGGGTGCCGGCACGACTGCAGTGGACCCTGCAGATGGAGTGGACAGGTCCGCCACTGCAGTGCCCAAGTCAGACAGGGTGGTAGTGTACTCCACTGCAGTGCCTACCACCAGGGGAGGAGAATGGGGAACAGGCAAGGTGGGCTGGACAGAGGGGAGGACACCCTCACCACATCAGTGGCACAGACAAGCGCAGCGGGGGTGTGGTGCCGGGAGAGCAAGTGGCAAGAGGAGAAGGCCGGAGCCTCTTGGGGATGGTATATCTGTGGGTGGGGGAACCTGGGCAGGGTGTGGTGGGGGCACCTGTGGAGTGGGGGCCTGAGGGATGGAGGAAGGAGACCTGGTGCTTGAGCTGCAGGGCGGCGGCGGGGTCTTGCTCTTACCACTCCGGGGGACTTGCGGGTGGGGGCCTCAGTCTGTCTGCGCCTGGGGGAGGGTGTCCGGGGGCGAGGGGCACTCTGCTCCGTGTGGGGGGCTTCCTCTTCCCCCTGGATGCTGGAGCAGCTGGATTGGAGGGGAAGAGGCCGAGGTCACTGAGGAAGAGGCGCTGGGTCTTTGGGGTTGCAGGTGAGGCAAGGGAGGGTGTTTTGGAGGGAGAGGTAACTGAGGACTGCGCAGTGCCCATGGATGCGTGTGTGTGTACCAGGGCCCCATCCCCTGTGAGTCTGGTTTCAGTCCCCTGACTGTGCGTGCGTGTGCGTTTTGTTTGTGGCGTGTGTGTCTGTGTGCTGGATGTGTGTGTGCTGGTGTGTGCCTGTGCCGGTGTGTGTGTGCTTGGGACGGGTAAGGTGCTGGGGAGTGTGGATGGAGCAGAGGCAGGAGGGGTGAGGGACTGTCTGAGGAGGGACACTGCTGCCGTCAGGGAGGAGTCCATGGACCTATTGCCCCTCTGTAGGTCAGACATGCCCGATGAGATGCCCTCCATGAACGACACCAGCTGAGTCAACAGAGCGGTGTGCGCATGGAGGACACTTAGCATGGCTGTCTGCCCCACATGGAGCTGGCGAAGGAGGTACACAGACTCCTCACTCAGGGCAGCAGGGGACACAGGGGCAGGGGGTGCGGTGCCTGGCCCAAAGGAGACACGCTCCTGAACATGGGAGCCTCCACGGACCTGGGGAATGGGAGCCGATGGGAGGGCGGTGGTGGTGCTGGTGGTGGCGGGGACAGCAACACGAGCTGGGGTGTGGTGGCTGCTGACACCCGCCTCCATAAGGGAGTCATCCTCCGAGTTGCTCTGGTCCTCAGCTGAGGTGGATGGTGCTGAGGACTCCTCGGTGTGGCTCCCCTCGCCCTCCGTGCCACTGGGTCCCTCCGACCACTCCTCGGCTGCTGACCCAGTCTGGCTCTCTGGCTCCTCCTGGTCCGTGGAGCTGTCCCCTGCCGTGGATGTATCTGCAAACAATGGGGAAACAGACAGACATCAGTCACCTGCACCAAACGCACACACCACTGTGAGCACAGCACATTACAGAGCAAGCCCTGGCATCATTAGTTGTACATTGCTAAAAGTGCCCTAACTGAACAGGAGAAGCCAATTGTCAGTCTGATGCCAAGCATGGCACTCACATCCCACATGGCCTTGCACCCATCTGTCTGGTGTCTGTTGGATTGCAACACCCCAGTGTGGACACATGCACCAAGTACACAGTAGTTGGACAGTGCAGAGGACACGGTGTGGCATGTGGACATGCACACATCACAGCTCTTGCCACTGAGTCAGTACAGGTTTCCGGATGAAAGGGATGCCCAGAGTCAAATAGGAAATGCATGTGATGCATACCAGCGACAGACACCATGATGCACCCATGTCCTGATAGCCATCGCCACAATGGTGTGCATGTAGCACATGTCACTCCCCTGCAGGATCACCAATACGTAGACACATGCCATGGCAGAGGCATGACTGCTAAGTCATACATCACTGTCTCAGTGATGTATGACTTGGCAGCCAGACAACAACACTATGCACTATGTCACAATAGTAGGTCATGGGGAATGCAAGTCCTGGAGCTGCACAAGTGCACATGTACATCCCCCACACAACACATCATCTTAACCCTCACCTGTCCAGGTCATACCTATTGGACATATGGGAGACCTGTGACACTACCCTCTGAACCTGAGCCCCTCACAATCTGCTGTGAATGGGGAACAGCTGCCTGAACTTCACATTCGCATACCCCAGTCTGCACGGGCAGCTGATCAAACACCTATGTGACACACAAGTATCGTCTCCTATGGTCACATCTCCAGGGGCATGCTGAGCCCCTACCAAGAAACACCCCAGCAGTCCTGGCAACTAATCCACAGCACACTGACACAGAGGCAGACACCTGAGGGATCAAATCACTGCGCACAATGTGTCAGCTGATACACGGGAGTGGGAGTACAGAGTGCATTGCATGGCCTGGAGTAGGCATGACTGTCCTGCTCCACATGAATGAGGGATGAGCCCTGGACAGTGGATAGCTGGCTATGTATGTGTGACACACGTAATCTGCACACTCCTGGGGCCCAAACATTGTTCCCACCCGCTGCATGGGCGTGTGCCACATACCCCAGGCACATGTGGTGGCTCAGCACAGCAAGTGGACCGCATATCAAAGCAACACGCAGATTACATGTCCGAACACAGGCGTAGTGTGAACAATGGACCCACCCATGATGCCCACAACAGAGTTAGGGAAACAGATGCTGTCCCCCATCTTTAGTGAAGCAAACTGCAAGGACACAGTCCCAAGTGACACAATTCCCTGAATGTAAGGGCCACACCTGGGTATCAGATGAGCAGTGGGCAGTGCACAATAGAGGGACATGGCTCCTGGACAACATGACTGCTGCACAGTGGCAGTTGAACCAGGCCAGAGGAGGGCACACAGCATGTAATACAGAGTTCACAGTGCAGTCTTTGACTCGCCCCCTCCTTGCTGCTGTCTGGCCTTCAGCTGCCCATCCAGGTCTGGAAACACCACCGCCAGGATCTGGAGCATGTGGGGGGTCAGGGTCCGTGTTCCGCCCCTCCTGCGAGGAGGCTACAGCTTCAGCTGGACCCGTGCAATCCTCCGGGTCCAGCCCCGAAGGTCCTGCCACCTCTTCTGGCAGTTGCGGATCCGGCGCTTGTAGACCCCCACGGACTGGACAGCCCGGACGATGTCCTTCCAGATCTCCTGCTTCCGATGGGCATTAACCTGTCAGGATGACAAAGTGAAAAGGCCATTACTACACATGCAACATATCCGTGCATGACACAGTTGTATATACATGTCTCAATCACAGGGGCACATGATGTACACAGGCAGTGCAAAGCTGCCCATGGACAGTTTGCCAGACGTCACTACATGGTATCATTGTGTGGGAAGTAAAACCTTGTTCAAATGCACTGTCACTGCACCATACCTGTCCAGTGCATGTCACTACACACTATGGGGGGTGACAACTACTCAGTGAGCCTGCTAGCCAGTGGCGTGCAGACTTTCAGCCTTGCTAGTCAGACAATATGCACATTCAGAAAGGCAGTGCACAGAACACTCACCTGCTCCCCTGGTGTCCCATACAGCTTGCTGTACTGTGGAAGTAGGCTGTCCAGCAGGGCCTGGTTCTCCTCAAGGCTGAAGGCTGGGGCTCTCTCCACAGTACGTGCCATTGCAGGGTCCAGAGGGGCAGAGACAGCAGCAGTGCAGTGGCAGATGTCGTCCTGGAGCATGTAGTGCAGGCAAGTGAGCTCTCAGGGGAACAGCCAGCAATATATATGTGCTGGAGAGGCAGATACTGTCCCTTGTGTCCAAAGTGATAGGTCCAAGTCGTTTGCATCTTCTGAATCTGGCCAATCCATGGAATAGCAGCACCAAAACACGCCCACAGCATCCTTCAAATCTTCAACTTCATGACATACATGATTTTGCAACATTGTTGTGGGTGACCAACTGATTTTCCAGCAACCGACTCGTTCGAAATTCGAAAACGCGTCCGTTGCCAGGCAAGGCCATTGTCAATGGGTGCGCACCGATCGATCCATTGCGGTACAACGCGTACAGGGGTACAACGCGTACCCGCACACATTGAATGCAATGGGCCGGCCGGGGGCACCGATCGGTCCATTGCAGTTCAACGCGTACAGGGTACAACGCGTACCCGCACACATTGAATGCAATGGGCCGGCCGGGGGCACCGATCGGTCCATTGCAGTACTAACGCGTACAGGGGTACAACGCGTACCCGCACACATTGAATGCAATGGGCCGGCCGGGGCACCGATCGGTCCATTGCAGTACAACGCGTACAGGGGTACAACGCGTGCCCGCACACATTGAATGCAATGGGCGGCCGGGGCACCGATCTGTCAATTGCAGTACAACGCGTACAGGGTACAACGCGTACCCGCACACATTGAATGCAATGGGCCGGCCGGGGCACCGATCGGTCCATTGCAGTACAACGCTGTACAGGGGTACAACGCGTACCCGCACACATTGAATGCAATGGGCCGGCCGGGGCACCGATCGGTCCATTGCAGTACAACGCGTACAGGGGTACAACGCGTACCCGCACACATTGAATGCAATGGGCCGGCCGGGGGCACCGATCGGTCCATTGCAGTTCAACGCGTACAGGGGTACAACGCGTACCGCACACATTGAATGCAATGGGCCGGCCGGGGGCACCGATCGGTCCATTGCAGTACAACGCGTACAGGGGTACAACGCGTACCCGCACACATTGAATACAATGGGCCGGCCGGGGGCACCGATCGGTCCATTGCAGTACAATGCGTACAGGGGTACAACGCGTACCCGCACACATTGAATGCAGTGGGCCGGCCGGGGCACCGATCTGTCAATTGCAGTACAACGCGTACAGGGGTACAACGCGTACCCGCACACATTGAATGCAATGGGCCGGCCGGGGGCACCGATCGGTCCATTGCAGTACAACAGCGTACAGGGGTACAACGCATACCCGCACACATTGAATGCAATGGGCCGGCCGGGGCACCGATCAGTCCATTGCAGTACAACGCGTACAGGGGTACAACGCGTACCCGCACACATTGAATGCAATGGGCCGGCCGGGGGCACCGATCGGTCCATTGCTGTTCAACGCATCACTGTACATGTGACTGGCATATGTCAGCATGCCTGTCTCAGATGGACATATGCCAGCCACAGATAGCTCCCAGGGAGTGAGGGGCACACCTACATCACGACAGCCTGTCCAAACTTTATCATAAGGCATGTAAGGCTGCATTTCCTATTGTGTGTATGTTGGTGTACATGTTGTCCTGTGGGTGTCACCTGTGGGCAGCCACCCCCAGGCTGTGCACGTGTTCATGGGGACAGGATCCTGGGTGTTACGTGTACATGACCACTGTGATGTGCAACTGTTCATGTCTGTGCATGTGCCATGGTCACATTTCACGGTGGTGTATGTGTATGTCATGTCACATACCCCGTGAGTCCCATGTGGGACGGTATGTTTGAGCCAGGGTGTCCCAGTGGCACAATAGTGATGGTCCTCCACAGTCTTTGTGCATGTAGTGTTTACAATTTCTCTGATTTCATGTGCACAATGGGAGACAGTCTCCACATCCACATTGTGTGTGCATGGACTTTGATGTTGTGCGTGTGTGTGTCGCAGACGTCCATGTCTGTCCTGCCGTGGCAAGTGGGACCACTACCTGTGGGGGTCATGGTTGTTTTGCTGTGGTGTATACATGATACTCCATGTAATGCCAGTGTCCATGTGGCAATACAGGGTCCCTGGGAATGTACCTGTCGTTGAGCTGTGGTGCCTGGGGCACATCTGTCCTCACATGTCACTGTGGGGGGTGATTGTGACACGGCAGCAGGAGATGGGAACTGTGTCACGGCCTCATGATATCCAATGGGCCAACCTGGGACTAATTGATGCCACCTGTTGGACCGTGTTGACAGATGTTGGCCATGTATGTACCATACATGTCCTTACGGAACTGCAAACTTCATGTAGTTGTGCCTCATAATGATGTATGTTGGGATATTGAGTGTGTTCAATGCCGCATATGTGGGGTGACTGACAATCTTGCTTACTTCTCCTCTGCACTGCAGGGCTCCTGCTGTCCATCGACCATTCCCAGACCTGGCAACGATGGTGGAACGGGACTGCATCCGACGGTACCGCTTCACCAGGCAGCTGATTGAGGATTTGGCAGTGCAGTTGTCCCCACAATTGCAGCCTGGCCGGCCGTATCCTACAGCGCTGACCCCCAAGGTGAAGGTGATGGCAGCCCTACACTTCTTTGCCACCGGTACCTTCTAACATACTGTGGCGACTGCTGGTGGGATGTCACAGACCATGTTGAGCCGTGTGCTCCGCGATGTTTTGGCGGCAATGTTGCTATTCCTGAACCGGTACATCTATTTCCCTAGACTGCGATGACTCACTGCCGTGAAAAGTGACTTTTATGCCCTGGGGAGGATGCTGCATGTCATTGGCTCCATTGATGGGACACATGTGGCTTTGGTACCACCACAGGCCCAGGAGCAGGCCTACAGGAACCGCAAGCACTACCACTCGGTCAATGCACTGGTGGTGTGTCTTGCAGACATGACCATCACACATGTGTGTGCCCGTTTCCCTGGTTCAGCACACGATGCCTTTGTGATGAGGAGTAGTCGCATCCCCAGGATGATGGCACAGATGCAGAACCAGCGTGCCTGGCTTGTCGGTGTGTACTGACTTTGTGCCATTGTGTGTGATCTGATCTGTAGTATTCCGCCCACTTTTCCAAGTCAGCTAATGTGCACTTGTCTGTCCGTAGGTGACTCGGGATACCCCAACATGCCGTGGTTGCTGACACCCCTCAGGAACCCTGTGACACCAGCCCAGATGCGCTACAATGAGGCACATGGTCAGACCAGGAGAGTGATTGAGCGGACATTTGGTCTCCTGAAGAGCCGCTTCCGCTGCCTGGACAAGACCGGAGGGTCCCTCCCATATGCCCCTGCGAAAGTGTGCAAGATTATCATCGTCTGCTGCATGCTCCACAACCTGGCAGTGCGGAAGGAGTTGCCTCTCATCCAGGATGACAATGACCAACATCCGCCACCTGTGGAGGATCCTGGCCTGGACCACGATGCCAGTGACGATGATGATGATGATGATGATGATGAGGGTGATGTCCGCACACAGCTCATCACCAACTTCTTTAGCTGAATGTGAGTATCCTGAGGTGTCATGTCAATGATGTGAGTTGGCATGATATGTGTAGGTGGTGCTCTGGTGCTGTTGGAGTGTGTCCATGGGCTACTTGACTGGATGTGTGTTGCGATGTGTGCTTACAGGTGGGCTGTACTCCCCAACAGTGTTGACATGCTAACTTGGTTCTGGGTGGGTATCTTGTAACATGTATTGTGCATGAGTTTTGCTGTTCTGTCCTGTACTCCATTGCTTTTGACTGTGTGTCATTTCTGTCCTTCACAGAGTACTTTCAGATTCGTTTGGTCAACTGTGTCCACCGACGACGTGATTGCACTTCCAGGCTGGTAGCTGTTGTGTCCCTGCAGGTGATGTGCGCCACACCCATGGACTTCCTTCCGTCTACAGTTGTTGACTGTGTGCCCGCTGCCAGGTGGGATTACCTTGCATCTGTAGTGGTTACGACATGTTGCAACTGTGTAATAAACCTGTGCTTCACTTTGTGATGTGCGTTGTCTGTGGTCACACATTTGACTGCCATTTGCTTACTGCACCTGTGGGCTACTTGACTACAACTGGGAATGGGTGTGGTGTCTGTGCATTGCACCGTCTTCCCTGGCAACATCAGTGTAGGCAATGAGTCAGATGGCCTAGGTGTGTATGTGTTGTGTAGCCCTGGTGGTGTGTCTCCCTCATATGTGTCACGTTGCCTTTACTCACATGCCTGTGTTGTACTTGCTGTTGCAGTTCGCATACACAGTGTAATTTTGCAGTTCATCATCCCCATAACAGCACCCACGTTGGAATCACAACAGAGGCAAGTATGGTGTATTAGTGTGTTTATTGTGATACATTTGTGTGAATAGTGCATAGGATGGGTGGTGCTGTACATAAATCTTGCAATCAGAAGTTCCTAGGTGAATTGAAAGTCCTGGTAGACAGAATCCCCAGTATCGGGGCCACAGTTGTCTGACACATTGGTCCAACTTGTACTCCCCATGCAATGTGTGGGAGTAGTGTTGCCGTCAACAGGGTGAACAGTCTGTGCACAAAGGTGAACATCCAGAACAGGTTCAGGCTTCCTGGGAGTTGCGCTTGGCCATCGGCCTCTCACTTGCCCCTCTTCGGACGACCCCTCTTCTTGGGGGGGGGGCCCTCAAGTACAGGCTGCTGCGGTGCAGGGGACTCTCCGCCAGAGTCATCCTCCCTCCCTGTGGCATTTGCAGTTTGTTCAGCACCAGATGTTGTTGGCACACAGGGAGGTGTGGACTGGTTGCTGTTCATCTGGCGGAGGCATTGTAAAATGTCCCTGTGCACCGCCGTCATCTCATGCAGTGCATCCAACTTGGACTCCACGCGGGACATGTGTGAGTCCACGCGGGACATGTGTGACTCCACGTGGGACATGTGTGACTCCACGTGGGACATGTGAGAGTCCAAGCGGGCATGATGGGCAGCCTGCTGCTGTTTCATGTCTCTGAGGAGCCCCACTACCTGGCTGAGGTCTCCGGTGCTGGACTGGTACGCATCAGCTATGCGTACCAGTTGTGGGTCATCATGCACACCAGCAACCTCTGCAAGCAGCGACCTCTGTCTCCCACCCCTCCCACCACCCTGCTGACATGTGCAGTGCGTGCAGTGTCACGCACAGATGACCCTGGTCCACCTTGGGGGTTGGTGGTGGTGGTGGTGTCCATGGCCCCAGGTTGGTCCAGGGTCCCTGTGCTGGTGTTGCTCCTTGTTCTGTCCATGTCGGCAGGGATGGTATTTGTGGTGACAGTCGTTGGAGGGGTGGGTGCAGGGGGTCCTGCTGGTGGTCCTGCTGGTGCTGCAGCTGGTGGTCCTGCTGGTGCTGCATGTAGACTTGCACCGGATGTGCCAGGTTGGTCTTCTTCGTCCGAGGAGGGCAGAGGCTGTACGACGCCAGTGAGCTCCGCATCCTCTTGAGCCTGGGACTGGGACTCCTCAGCGTCTGCTGCTGTGTCCCCATCATCACCTGTTTTTGGGAGACACACACAATGTATGTTATGTTTCTGCAGGTATCAATGGTTGACACACATGACAGCTGTGACTGTGCCTCTGGGTGCGGGCCTGTACATTGCATTGTCCTAAGTCGTCACAGTCAGGGGTTGATATTGGTGTGGCACATTGTCCTGCATTATTTGGGCATTTCTATGTATTTTTTGGGGTGTGAACATGGTCTGCATTGGTTGTGTTTGGTTGACAACCGGCCCTCCTTCCCACCCACCCAGCCAGTCAGTTATCCCACCATGGACTGTGCTTGCATTGCAGGGAGTGGAAGTTGTCTCTCAGGATGTCAGTCAGTGGTGTCCTGCTGTTTGTTGGTGCACAGTTGCCAGCAGGGCCTTGTGCTCCCCACAGCAGTAGCCAGTGTCAGCCATCTTGTGAGTCCTTCTCCACTCCCTGTGATGTGAGCATGGTTCAGGGTGGTGTTGATGGGACAGTTGTGGGGGTGACCAATATCAGTGACTACGACTCCCATCATGCTATTGCCTCCACCCCCGTTCCCAGCATGCCCATGCTTCCTTCCTTTTGACTCTGCTTCCCTGTGGGGTGGGCTGGCTGTGCTGACAGGATGGCTGGGAGTGTTGTCCTGGCAGTTGTTTGGCTAAGAGTCCCAAGAGTGTCCCTGTGCTTCACACAACATAAACCAGGGTGGTGGTTCTTTGTGGGATCTTGTGTTAGGATGGGGGGCATTGCATTCTACCAGGTGGGTTCTGTGGAGTTTGTGTTGGGGTGTGTGTGAGGGGAGGTGCTTGTGACTATGGTCAGTGCTGCAAGTCCTCCTTCCCACCCACCCAGCCAGCCAGTTATCCCACCATGGAACGTGCTTGCATTGCAGGGAGTGGAAGTTGTCTCTCAGGATGTCAGTCAGTAGTGTCCTGCTGTTTGTTGGTGCACAGTTGCCAGCAGGGCCTTGTGCTCCCCACAGCAGTAGCCAGTGTCAGCCATCTTGTGAGTCCTTCTCCACTCCCTGTGATGTGAGCATGGTTCAGGGTGGTGTTGATGGGACAGTTGTGGGGGTGACCAATATCAGTGACTACGACTCCCATCATGCTATTGCCTCCAACCCCTTCCCAGCATGCCCATGCTTCCTTCCTTTTGACTCTGCTTCCCTGTGGGGTGGGCTGGCTGTGCTGACAGGATGGCTGGAAGTATTGTCCTGGCAGTTGTTTGGCTAAGAGTCCCAAGAGTGTCCCTGTGCTTCACACAACATAACCCAGGGTGGTGGTTCTTTGTGGGATCTTGTGTTAGGATGGGGAGCATTGCATTCTACCAGGTGGGTTCTGTGGAGTTTGTGTTGGGGTGTGTGTGAGGGGAGGTGCTTGTGACTATGGTCAGTGCTGCAAGTCCTCCTTCCCACCCACCCAGCCAGCCAGTTATCCCACCATGGAACGTGCTTGCATTGCAGGGAGTGGAAGTTGTCTCTCAGGATGTCAGTCAGTGGTGTCCTGCTGTTTGTTGGTGCACAGTTGCCAGCAAGGCCTTGTGCTCCCCACAGCAGTAGCCAGTGTCAGCCATCTTGTGAGTCCTTCTCCACTCCCTGTGATGTGAGCATGGTTCAGGGTGGTGTTGATGGGACAGTTGTGGGGGTGACCAATATCAGTGACTACGACTCCCATCATGCTATTGCCTCCACCCCCTTCCCAGCATGCCCATGCTTCCTTCCTTTTGACTCTGCTTCCCTGTGGGGTGGGCTGGCTGTGCTGACAGGATGGCTGGGAGTGTTGTCCTGGCAGTTGTTTGGCTAAGAGTCCCAAGAGTGTCCCTGTGCTTCACACAACATAACCCAGGGTGGTGGTTCTTTGTGGGATCTTGTGTTAGGATGGGGGCATTGCATTCTACCAGGTGGGTTCTGTGGAGTTTGTGTTGGGGTGTGTGTGAGGGGAGGTGCTTGTGACTATGGTCAGTGCTGCAAGTCCTCCTTCCCACCCACCCAGCTAGCCAGTTATCCCACATGGAACGTGCTTGCATTGCAGGGAGTGGAAGTTGTCTCTCAGGGTGTCAGTCAGTGGTGTCCTGCTGTTTGTTGGTGCACAGTTGCCAGCAGGGCCTTGTGCTCCCCACAGCAGTAGCCAGTGTCAGCCATCTTGTGAGTCCTTCTCCACTTCCTGTGATGTGAGCATGGTTCAGGGTGGTGTTGATGGGACAGTTGTGGGGGTGACCAATATCAGGGACTACGACTCCCATCATGCTATTGCCTCCACCCCCTTCCCAGCATGCCCATGTTTCCTTCCTTTTGACTCTGCTTCCCTGTGGGGTGGGCTGGCTGTGCTGACAGGATGGCTGGGAGTGTTGTCCTGGCAGTTGTTTGGCTAAGAGTCCCAAGAGTGTCCCTGTGCTTCACACAACATAACCCAGGGTGGTGGTTCTTTGTGGGATCTTGTGTTAGGATGGGGGGCATTGCATTCTACCAGGTGGGTTCTGTGGAGTTTGTGTTGGGGTGTGTGTGAGGGGAGGTGCTTGTGACTATGGTCAGTGCTGCAAGTCCTCCTTCCCACCCACCCAGCCAGCCAGTTATCCCACCATGGAACGTGCTTGCATTGCAGGGAGTGGAAGTTGTCTCTCAGGATGTCAGTCAGTGGTGTCCTGCTGTTTGTTGGTGCACAGTTGCCAGCAGGGCCTTGTGCTCCCCACAGCAGTAGCCAGTGTCAGCCATCTTGTGAGTCCTTCTCCACTCCCTGTGATGTGAGCATGGTTCAGGGTGGTGTTGATGGGACAGTTGTGGGGGTGACCAATATCAGTGACTGCCACTCCCATCATGCTATTGCCTCCACCCCACTTGCCAGCATTCCCAAACTTACTTGCTTTTGTGGGGAGTTCAGTATGTGTGGGTGTGTGTGCAATGGCAAGATGGCTGACAGTGGTGTCCTGCTGTTGGTTGGTGTGCAGTTCCCAGCATGCCCTTGTGCTCCCCACGACACAGCAACAGTGTCAGACATCTTTGATGGGCCTTTCCACTCTCTGTGGGATGTGCATGCGTGAGTGTGAGCTTGCTGGGCCATGTGGTGGGGGATGTAGAGCTGTGACTACGACTCCCATCATGCTATTGCCTCCACCCCCCTTCCCAGCATTCCCATGCTTCCTTCCTTTTGACTCTGCTTCCCTGTGGGGTGGGCTGGCTGTGCTGACAGGATGGCTGGGAGTGTTGTCCTGGCAGTTGTTTGGCTAAGAGTCCCAAGAGTGTCCCTGTGCTTCACACAACATAACCCAGGGTGGTGGTTCTTTGTGGGATCTTGTGTTAGGATGGGGGGCATTGCATTCTACCAGGTGGGTTCTGTGGAGTTTGTGTTGGGTTGTGTGTGAGGGGAGGTGCTTGTGACTATGGTCAGTGCTGCAAGTCCTCCTTCCCACCCAGCCAGCCAGTTATCCCACCATGGAACGTGCTTGCATTGCAGGGAGTGGAAGTTGTCTCTCAGGATGTCAGTCAGTGGTGTCCTGCTGTTTGTTGGTGCACAGTTGCCAGCAGGGCCTTGTGCTCCCCACAGCAGTTGCCAGTGTCAGCCATCTTGTGAGTCCTTCTCCACTCCCTGTGATGTGCGCATGGTTCATGGTGGTGTTGATGGGACAGCTGTGGGGGGCAATATGTGTGACTGCGACTCCCATGATGCTATTGGCTACACTGACTTGGCCAGCATACACAGAATTCCTTCCTTTGAGTGGTCTTCACTGTGTGTTGGTGTTGTTGTGGTGGCTACATGTCTGGATGTGTTTGTTAGTTCTATTTGTGCCACTGCCTAGCTGTAGTTGTAGTTGTGTTTGTACATGTGATGGCACAGTTGGATGTGACTTTTTTGATGGCATGTGTTGTGTTTATCTGACTGACATACACATTTTGGGATGATTCTGTTCTGGTTGCTGTGTAATTGCTATGAGTGCATGGTTTGACTCTCCCCTTGAAAGTGATGTGTGTGTGTTTTGTGACAGTATATTGTGTACATTTGTTGTGTACTCAGCAGGCTCTGGGATGTTCTCTAGTCCATATACGCTCACTGGCAGAAGGATGGCCCGCACCTTCTCCTCCCAGGGCCTGAGGTATATTGGCTTGCCGGTGTGTTGGCTGTTGATGTAGTCTTTCTTGAGCAAGTCCCGTACCCTCCTGCGCACGTCATACCACCTGTTCTGGATGTCGCTCTTTGTGCGCCGACATGGTGATAGTGCGTTCACCCTGTTGATGATCCTCTCCCACATCTTGGTTTTCTGGGAGATGGGGGTCTGTTGGACCAGTGTGCCAAACAGCTGTGGCTCTACCCTGAGGATCTCGTCTACCATGACTTCCAATTCACAATCTAGGAACTTGTGATTCTTCTTGGGGGGCATGGTGATGGGTGGTGATGGTGAGTGATGTGTGTGTTGGTGTGCAGGTGAGGGTGTGTGAGTGTGTGTTTTGCTGGGTGTATGTGAGGTAGGTATTTGTTGGTGTGCTGATGGTGTGTGGCTTGTGTGAGGGATGAGCTGTGGGTGTGTGGTTGCTTTCTCTTGGGTGCTGGCAGTGGAATGGCATTTGCAAAGGATCATGGTTGTGATTTGTGTCCTTTATATGGGTGGAGTTGTGGGTGTGTCTTTGATCTCTGTCCCCACCCCCCCCAGTATGTATTGGCTTAGTAATTGCTTGTTTGGCCTTTTTTTGTGTGATTTTTCCTTGGTACTGTCTGTGTATGTTGGAAACGTTCTTGTGACCGAGTCGGACCCTGCATTTGTCTCGTACGGTCTTCTCCGTTTCGTTCACGCTGTGTTTGTGCAGTTTTCTATGCTGCGTACGCGTCGGTCGCGGTGTTTTGTGTTGCTTCGGCTCGGTTTTGTATGCGTGTCGGTCGTACGGCTTGGCCTCCGTCCGACTCGCTCGTGGTTTTCGCGCCTTGCATCGTACTTTGCGGTTTGGAGTTCGCGTGTACGTTTCGGTCGGATTTGTTCCGGGTGCGTGTCGGTCGGTTGGATTCGCCTGTTTTTCCGACCGGATTGCTGTTTTCCCTGCGGCTCGGTCGTTCGACTTGGGTTCGGTACGTGTCGGTCGGATTTTGCACGCATTGCATCGTACTTGGCGTGTCGGGCGCCACAGGTACGTGTCGGTCGGTATAATTTCCGGATCCGAGTCGGTCGGTGCTTTTTCCGGCCCGAATCGGAATCGACCCCTTAGTCGCAAAAGACCAGGTCAAAGTAAAAAAAAAAAGCCGACAACGATGGAGCACGAGTCAGATACAGAACTTTCAAGGAAAATTTTTGGAGAAGGTAAAGTTCAGCTGGACAAGGCTGCAGGCGGTGTCCGAGGAGGGAGCTATGTTGTCAGGGAGCCGCTGAATGAGCATTTGGACTTAGCGCCACATGTACGTATGGTCCATTTTACAATTTCCTCATTGCAATTTTTTGCGATTCACCACTATGTAAATGCAAATCGACATGTACGTAGTGAGAACTTTTTTTTTGCATCTTGCAAATCATGCAAGTCACAGTTTTAGAAATCACATTTTGCAATTTACTAAATTGTGACTGCAGTTGCAAATTTCAAATCCAATCTCAAAGAAAGAGAAACACTTCCTGGTCCCAGTGTCACACCCTGAGGCTCAAACACCTGAACTAGGAAGTGCTTCTCATGCCTGCCAGTGAAGCAGAGAGAGATAGGACGTGCTGCTAACTGCTTATGAAAACAGCTATCTGTGTTGCCTTGAACAAACCCCCCCAAAAAACAATTGGCAAGGCAGGAAGAAGATAAGGCGGCAGGGGTCAGGAAAAGAAAATTACAAATTTTGGTAAAGGAGATTGATATCCTAACAGAGGAATGCTGCACTCACCATGATTAGCTGTTTGGGAAGGGTTCATGACTGTCCCTGAGGCACAAAAAAAAACCTGGATTGACATGCAGGTCAAAATAAATGCTGTTGGTGTCACACAGTGCCCTGTGGAGGAAATCTAGAAAAGATGGTACGACCTCAGGTCGAAGACCAAAGAAAAGGTGGCCACATGCCTGGAGGAGAGCCGTGCTACAGGGGTTGACCTTCCAGAGTACCCCCACTTACAGCCATTGAAACACTGGTGGCAAGCAACCCTGAGGCAGAGACAGTTGGTGGATTTGGCCAAATAGGCACCACAACTTCAGGACTCAACCTAAGTAAGTGCAGCATGTACACTGTACTTTTAAAGCATTTTTGTAAAGCTTCAGACACACATTAAGGTAGCACTGACTGCAGCCATACCAGTGCATAATAGGACATATAGTACTTGAAACATAGTGAAGTTTTTTTAAAAGTTTATTGTGACTAAACAACAAAGGTATGTTGGGTGGCTCACAAAAGAATCAATTTAAATATACCTTTCCACCACAGATGAATTTGCACAACACACAGAAGAGGCAGAGTCAGAGGGGGGTAAAGCAACTCGCCTGGATGAGGAGGAAGACCCAATTAACAACTACAGTGGAGCCTCCACATCACATAGCCACACCACAAGCGCTGTTTTTTTCACCCCAGCCTGCATCACAAAAGGAGGATGAGGGCCAAACTACAATTGAGTACTGCAATTACTCTCGTAGTGAGACTACACCAGCCCCATCTGTTGGGATATGGTTGCCAGAGATGTAGGGCAAGACCTCTGCCACAAACTCTTTCCATTTGGAAACATTGCCAGACAGATGGCCAAAAACCAAAGACAAATATACCACAAGATGGACAGCATGACAGCTGCTCTTGAGAAGTTGTGTCTCCAACTTGCAGACACTGACTCCAGTCAAAAACGGAGAGAAAGACACAGTACAGCAAGAATGGTCACCTTTAACCATTCTATTGGACGACTAGCACATGCAACATTAACCTTGTTTAGTAGGATTGTAAATCTACAGGTCGAAATGGGCCACTTTAGTGGTGAGGTATCAAGGGGGTTGCAACAAATCACATCTGCAGTTGAGGCTATGCAGACTGACTGCATTGCAGGTGTAACAGCTAGAGAAGGTCGGGATAGCAAGGACCATTGAGCATTAGCAGTGTGTGCACTACAGATTCCAGGTCCATGAGATGCAGAAGCAGCAGAGCGCAGGCTGCACCACAACCAGAAAGTAGTCTGTCAGCCTGTTGGGGTAAGAAGCTTTGAGATTTTTTGATTATTTGCATTTTGATCTTTCAGTTCACTCATATCTGGTGACAAAACCAGCAGAGCAGTATTTGATGTTCATCTGTTTGTTTTGTTTCACTCCGAAATACATACCTGATATTAAAGGAAACTTTGTTTACAGGCATCAACATTGTTTAGTGTTTCGTGGACATACACAATGCATTTTTATTGTTGACTCGCCTCCCAAAGTAATGTGTGGCAATGTGGTGCCTGTGCCTTCTCCCTCTACCTCTTTGCTCTCATTTTTATGCTGCTGGTTTGGTGGCACAAAATCTTCTTCTTCTGATCATGAGGCTAACACCTTGATGAGTAGGCCTTTCCTGGTTGCAATATTGTGTATGATGGCCCATGTTGCTACTATCTTACAAGCAATTTCGGGTGCATTATGTAGCACCCCCCCACTCTTGTGTAGGCACCGGAAACAAGCTTTCAGTAGGCCAAATGTCCGCTCAATTACACTCCTGGTACAATGATTGCAATGTTATATTGCTGTCCGTTTCGGAAGGTGGGGGAAAGGTATGGTGTAACAATCCATGGACGTAGGGCATACGCACTATCACCTGTAAGACTGACATAAATGTGTGGCTACATAATAACTTGACTAGGAGACAACAAACACATATATGTTTGTAAATTTCCTTTCTGTACCTAATAGATATCCATCATCAAACTCTCCTCTTTACAGCTATCTGCGTATTCGTCTGTGTCTAAACATGAAGAAGTCATGGGTGCTTTCTAGATATTGTGACTGTGACACAATATAAGTTATGAGATTGTGGGCATTACATACCACTTGAATATTGAGAGAATGTGTATTTTTACTGTTCCTGAAAATATATTCTAGATGGTATTGGGACATATAGGCAAATGTGTCCCATCTATACACCCTATGACATTGGGGATATTGGCAATCCTGCAAAATTGTAGTTTTGTACTTTGCATTTCCTGGCCATTCCTTGGTAGGTATATGTGGTGGTGAATGTAGAGCAGCATGGCATTGGTTCAGTGCAAAATTGGCTACACCTTTACACGCCACAATTGCATAACATAAATGTGCACTTAGTACATGTTTCTTGTGTGGTCTAACAACACTAAATTAAAGGTTGAACTTGACATATATTGCTAGAGTGCATTCACTGTAAGATTAGTGAATTTACTCATATTGTGTGCCTTATCTGTATTAAATGATATCCTTTGAAGACTTGATGAATAAACCATCCTTACTTAGTAGACATGTATTTATTATAAAATGAAATCGATTTACCTTAACACATTAAATGACATTTGCTGTTTAGATGTTGAAGTAGTAACCATCTTAGCAACAAATTTGAATAATGCAATGTATGTACTAATGTTTCACCTATTGCCATAAAATGTAGGTCTTAAACATACGTACATGTATACATTTAAGATTTGACTGTGTGCCACATATAATGCAAACTTAAAGTGCTGACATTTACATTTGTGTTTGAAAGTGCACACGCATATTTAACGTGCACTCTTACTTAACACGTTAAGTTGACATTTTTGGCCTACATTTCCATGCTGCATAAAATACTGTTTTCCATTTTCTGCTAACATGACTTTCTTTCAGGTATTCACACACATTGCTAGCTTGAGAGTAGATACCTTACTGTACTAGTGATAGAAGGAGAGAGCCGGAGAAGAAGATATTGAGGAAAGAACCTGGAGAGCCAGAGAGTTAACTGAAAGGCTTATTCAGCATCTTTTCTAACCTGGCCTGGTTGCACAAGGACGATTTCGTGCCGATGTTCAGTGTGGGTCTTTTTGCTAATTTTGCAGTCTACAAAGCGAGAATTGAAAAGGACATTGGAACCCCTAATGATGCGTACAGATGGGTGTTGCTAAAGAGGCTCTTGTGTTAAAAATCTACTGTTCACACTGCTGGAGAGCAGATCCCTTCAGGTCTCTTCAGAACACATTCAGACACTTTCCAGACTTTTTGGACTTTGAGTGGTTTGGACATCTATGATTATTCCCTTTGATTCTTGCTAAGTGTGGCTTAGGCTAACACTTACTTCCCTGACCCAAAAAGACTCTTAACCGAGCTTCTGCAATGCTGATACCTTCCTTTACTTCTTATACTTCGTTTTTCCCACTTCCTGTATGTCCTTAGATTTTTCCTATTTTTCTGCAGTTCCCTGATTTTTTGAGAATCTTTAGGTTTCAAAACCATCCTCTAATATAGGTGATTCTAGATTTACCCATCTATAGACGAGAACATCTGATACTCTTCTCTGAGCATCAGATACTATTGTTAATCTTCTGATTTGCTGTGACTGAACTTCTTGTTTGTTTAATATTGGTACGCCTAAACTTCTTTAAAAGGTTGGGTTTCCCAGTTGTTATTCTGTATCTTTATAGCATGGTGCTGAAAGTCGTATACCTTAACTTGATTGTTGACTTGCAATAAACCTTCTTAACTATGGTTACTGATTTGTGGTTCTTATTGTGTAGCCAAATGGGTTACACTGTTAATTGAAATTTGATTAATAAATGTTAACTCCCATCACCTCTCAGTCGAGAAAAAAGGTCCATCAAATGACCAATGGTAAGAGGGTTGACCAAAACGCTGCATCAGCATCTAGGACAGAACAGAAGAAATGTGACAGTGCACTTTGAGACACCCCACCTACTACAGCAATCACACCCTGGTCACTGTGAGAGGCCAATAGGTGTAATGAGCACAACACCTGAACATGAGTGGGGATAGAATTGCTGCGCAGAGTGCTGTTTTCTAGATGTGGCTGTAAGAAGGCAATTATCTCCAATATGACATTGCTACTTAGCCTGTTTTTGTCATATAGTTCTTCCTCTGTTGTGAAATGAACATTGAATATCCCCTTCTGTCTCTGTCTCGTTCTTTGCTGAGCAGCCAGTATTCGCACCCTTTTTGCAATCAGGAACACAGCAGCAATTGTGGAAATCCCTGCTGCATTCTGGGCCTGCTTTTATACTTTGTACCCATTTACCACCTGGTCTGAGTTGGTGGTATATAGCAAGTGCAAATGGGCCATTTTGTGAATATTCGCTATTTGCAACTGCCTCTAACATACAGTTAGCGAATTGCAATTAGGGATTTCCTATTTGTGATCCATTATTTTCGGTCTGTAAAATTATCGACTTGCAAAACAGTCCCTTCACAATTTTTAGTTTGCGAATGGCTTTTGTACATTGCAAACAGACATTTTTTCATTCGCTAACCACTTTGCAACCGATTCGCGAGTTGCTAATTTTTTGTACATGTGGCCCTTAGTCTCTTTTTGGAAGTCAAAAATCTTAAGCAGCACGAGTCAGGAGGCTGTAACTGACACGAGTTCCACAAGGCAAGATACTCATTTGGCAAAGGATTGCTGAGCAGGATTTGCTGCTGCAGAGAAGAACGTAAAGGGAGGTGCCACAAAGTCAGGCCATCCAGCAATGCACCTTGTGCAGATAGACGAGCAGGTTGATCCCGGTCTTCCCTCAGTTCCCAGAGCAGCTTTTAGCCCAAAATGTTCCTAGTTTCGGAATTTGGGTATCTGGGCACCTTTAGTATCACCCCCAAGAGTCCAGTACTGGGGGGGGGGCACCATTTGGGTGGTTAGGACTCACACAGGCTGTGTCCAGGTGCGGGTTGAAGATGGTTGGAGCATTTTCTTTCCCTGAGGGTCTGATCAGGATGCTAGCCAACTAGTCCTTGGAGTCATTAGAGTCACTCTGATAGTGACGTATCAGGGCTCAAGCAGCTGTGCATGCCTCTGAGGATACAAGGCAGTCTCCAGGTAGCAAAGCAGTCCCTCAGGTGCAGCAAAGCAGTCTTGGGGAGTATATAGCAGGACACAGCAACAGGCAGCCCTCTAAGAGTCCATCCGTATGTCCCGAAAGTGAACTAAAGAGCAAGACTGAGGGTCCTATTTTTATACTTGGTGCCTTCTTTGAAGTAAGAGAAGTTTCTAGGGAATTCTCTTTGAAGTGCTTGCACTTTCCTGCTTCCCCTGCCCTGGCTTAAAGCTGGCTTCATGCACAATGCAGAGGTGACAACTCCTTTGTGTGAAGGCAAAGCACAGCCTATTCGGTTGCAACTTGGGCTGTGCTCATGTCCACTCCACCCATTCTGACAGCTCATGGCCACTCCAGGCACACCTAATCCCTCTTTTGTGTGGTTGGCTGGGAGAAATAAACAAAGTCCAACTACCAACTACACACTGTCATGTGACCTAGGACAGGCTGCAGGCAGCAAATAGTTAGGTTAGGAAAATGTCAACTTTTTAAAAGTGGCATTTTCAAAATTGTGACTTTACTATGAAAGAGGCTTTTTAATTTCAATTTCTCAGATACCAAACATGAAATGCTGACTTTTTCCCATCAAAAGTTAGCACTTATTAAATATAATAAGGCAACCCAATGTTATCCTATGGGAGAGGTGGCCTCACAGTTGTGAAAAACAAATATAGGAATTTTCCACTACCAGGAAATGTAAAACTTAAAATTACGTGTCCAACCTTTGAAGTATAATGCACCGTGCCCTTTGGGCTACCTAGTGCCTACCTGAGGGGTGACTTATATTCAATAAAAGTGACGTTTAAGGCTTGGAAAGGGGGTTCTATTACCAAGTCCAATTGGCAGTTTAACACTTAATTCAGGCTGGCCTGGGACATGTTTTAAGGGGTTTCTTAAGTGGCTCATATGTGCAATATGTGCTGCAGGCCTAATAGCAGCATTTAATTTACAGGCATTGGGTATATTGTATACCACTGTATAAGGAACATATAAGTAAACTAAATATGCCAATCTGGTTCAAGCCAATGTTACCATGTTCAAGGGAGTGGGCCCAAGCACTAGTTAGCAGTCGTAAAGTGCATCAAGTCCTAAAGCCAACAAAAACGAATTTCAGCAAAAGGTGGAGGGCAAAGGCAAAATGTTTGGGGGACGACCACCCTAAGGTTCACAAGCTTAACAGAATGGAATCAAGATTCCTTCAGAATATTGTGTCTGTGTGGTGAATATGAAGAACTAATCATGAATGTTAATTATTGCTAGTCAGCTGATGTGACTGTTTATTGAAGAGACTTTAATTGAGTAATTGAGTGATAAAATATATTTCATGGCGAAGTAAAAACTTTAAAAAGTAGGGCAAAATCGATCTTATTTTTGATGTTAATGCTAAATGAGTGGTGAATAAGTGACATGGTGATTTTAGAGGATTGTATCTTTTATGATTATTTTTGTGTGGTTCTAATGTGTAAGAAAATTAAACTGCTAAAAAGTGAAGGATTCTGAGTGAGGACACTGTGTTCAAGAGCGGAATGACCTGAAGAAAGAATTTCCAGGAAATCATTTTTTTTACCTCAGCAGCACATTTTGGAAAGCACAGGTCATAATAGTTGTGAATCCTATTGAAGTGAGATACTTGTTGCATGTCTTATCGTTGAGCTGAGGTTAATAAGATTTTAAGTAAAATACTAATATTCATTTCATATGAAACAATGATATATGTTGATTATTTGCTCAGTTTATAAATTTGAATGTATTTTTTGGCATTTAATTTTTTTAAAAATCTTGTACATAATTTTGTTTTAATTGATTATTTTAGTTTTTTTAAATCTTTTTAAGTATTTCTAAATAATATTTCAGCAATGCCTTTTCATATTTGCTAAGGGATAATCATCCATGCAAGGGGTGAATCAATGCTTTTTTCATTGAAGCCCCCGTTCAATTACTTCCCTGAATGCTGCGGGGTAGGAGTCTGGTTCTGAGCAGTATGGACTGCTATGACCCAACCATGCACCCAAGAGACCATTCTAGCCATAACTCCCTGATTCTGAGCATGATGGGCTGCAAGGACCTAACCGTGTCCTTATGGCTACAGTCCAGTTGCAGTGTGAAGCTGGTTTTAACTATTTTGCAGGTGGCGACTTCGATGTCCTGGCTCTATCAATGCTTTTCTGTTTTTCAGCTTTTTAAGTTGATGTTTGATGACGTTTGTATTTGAGGTTTCCTGTATATAGTAATTTAATGGCTTGAAACTGAGATTAGCTATACTCATGATGTATGTGAGCAACACGCTTCACAGTTAACTACTTTTGAAAGATTAAAGCTTCATTGCAAAAAAGACAGAAGCAAGAACAATACTAACATTATCCATGGGGTAACCACCAAGTTGAAACTGGCAACAAAATAATTTCCATCAGTAGGAATTGCATTCCTGCATACAATCACCAAAAGTGAAAAAATACCCAAAAAACAGCAATGCTGACTGGGGGCATTTTGGACTACTCTCATCATCAATCTCCGCTTAACAGTAATTTACCACCAACAGGATTTTTTTGCATTATAGCAGAAGGAAAATGAATGATTTTGTATTTTTACTTATTTGCATATTGTGCCAGTTTGATGGTACTGTAGCAATTCCATTTGTTTGGCCTCATTGTGCAGGTAGTAATTTGCTCCATTCTTCACCTGGTAATGTGCATTATCTGCTAGGGACATGGGGTTCATATTACTTTTTAAGGTTTGGTCTTTTGAAGTTAGTTAATGTTTTTTTTATAATTTTGATTATTCAGAGGTGAAGTTCTTTTTTCATGATCGTGCATATAGGCCATCTCTCAAGAAATATTTGCCACAAGACACTTCATTCAGCCTTTCCAATAGGTTCAAATCTTCACAGAACTTTGCCCCATAGGCATGTCCACAATAGATACAATCAGTAGCACTGGCCATTTTGATCTTAGAGCCTTGCACCTTTTTTGGCCCCATGTAGTGCCTGACTAAAACTATTCTTCCATCTCAGAATCTCTTCAAAGTGACCACCTATTACACCTATTGAGTTATCCTGCAAGTTATCAGTTATCAGACAATAACTGCAAACAGCTATCTTTAAAGAGAAGTTGTCTCTACAGTGAAGATTAATAGCCTTTTTTAGAGTTTGGCAGAGAAGAGCCACATTGCAAATCAGTAGGGATACCAAGCAACCAAAACTGCAGTTCTTCTGCCTCATTTAGAGGTGTATGAACCACTAGGATTCCATTGTTGAAGCCTGAGCTGAGCCTGTTGGTAGGAACCTCTTCCATGCAGCCTGTCCTCCACAGGGCCACAGGGGTCACAGTGGACAAACTCCACCCTGCACTAGGGTGAGCTATAAATCATGGCACATCTTGCAAAGGTCGTGGTCATGGTTTCTTCACTTAGAGGCAACTGACTATACTGACTGCGAGGAAATAACCACACAATGGAGGCTCTCATGATAAGTTAGCAATCTTGGTTGTGGGCCCTTCTGTTAGCTGCTACCAGGCTCTCCATTTAACTTCATGCTCCTTAAGTGTTATAGTCAAATGTATGGCAAACTAGGGGCTTTGCTTACATCAAACACTCAGCCCGCCATTGTATTAAATCGTGCTGCTACCTAATGTTGTGTTTACATGCAGTAATTTCAACCACCACCACAATCGCCTATTCTACTAGAGACCGACATTTATTTCATGTATTCCTCACATCACCAATTTGTTCCCACCCACCAGTCCCCTGCTTCAGCTCATCTGTACCCATGTTCTTACAAGAACTAGTGATACTTCCAGTGGATTTCTCATCCTAATTGCTTTGCAGTGAATTAGGGACTGGTAAAGTATTACATTATTACTGTCCTGAACTCTCTGCTCTATCCTGCTTCCCACAATCATACTGTTCAGTCTAACTGTTTTTTCATTGCATCTCTTATCCACATCTTGGCCTCACATAACCCTACTAGGGTTTGTTTTACCTAGTATGTCCAATCCTCTATACCCCATCCACTTTCTTGAAAAACAGTGAATGCAAACTCAAGCCCTCTAGTGCTGAAGCTTCAAGAAACCAATGCTGAGCCCTTTGTTTGCTATTTGGAGCAGTTTGCATTTCAGTCTTCACAACTTTTTCAACAAATGATATCTAGGCCAAATTTGCAGAAATGTTCTCACGTTATTGACTTTATTGGCATTAAGGGTATGTGGATTACCATGTAGGGCACTTATAAAATAGCCAAAATGTAGCTACATTTTGTTATTTTTGGAAAAATTAAAGAAAGTGTGTGGTTTTTAAACATAGCTTCAACAAACGGTTTGGTAGGCTAGGATCACCCTCTTCCCAGCTTTCAGGAATAAACAGTTGTAAATCATTTTTTCACCACAGTGTTTGCAATTTTCTTAATCATAGTCAATATTTCCTTTTTTGTGGTTGCACCTATTTGCAGTTTGTGTGGGCAAGAGGAGTAAAACGTATAGGTGAAGCTGGAAAGCTGTGCAATTCTGGAATGCAGATACAATTCTGAAATCAGCAACGGATCATTTACATAGATCACTCCTGGATTGCCCAAAGTAACTAATGATTGAAACAAAATGTAATTAAAGTAAGTAGGAAAAAATAGAAATAGGTGGAAATGTTTTTATCTGAATGTTTTTGTCCCAATGGCTGATCTACAAAAGTAATATACAGTTATGTCCATCAGAGTCATCCAGTCTCATATATTTGTTGGTTTTGTTTTAGAAAATGTGTTCTTTCTTGACCACTTATTTGACATATGAAAGCCAAAATGGACAGAAATTCAATATATAATAACAAATGTTCTAAGATTCTGTTTTTACACTTTTCTCTCAATAAAAACGTTACCCCACATGTGTGCGTGGGTCCATTACAAGGGACAGGATGCAGTCAAAAATACACCATGGCAACATTAATACTTTTGATTCTGATTGCATCTGTTCTTGGGGTGGGAGTAGCTGTGGTATTTGGGGTTGCTGTAAACTGGAACCTAAGGTAACCTACCAACTCCAGACATTTTTGAAAACTAAACATACAGCCGAGTCTATGGTGGTGTGGCTCAGATACATCCTGTCACTTTTTTATACTGAGAATACCCTGCAAATATCAAACTTTGGTTGAAATAACTTAATTTCCTTATGTTTCTGAGAACAAAAGTTCCAGGATCTTAGAGAGTAACAAAAGACCTGCCACCTAGCATTTACACACTTCTTCTGTTAGAAATGTTGAGATACATGAATGGGTTTTCCTATGACCATATCAGGAAATGTCCCAAAATTCAACATGGAGATGTCAAGAGTTTTCTTTCTGGGGATGTAGGTAGTTCTGGTATGTCAGTCCAGGGTGGGCTGGCACTCAGGGAAACTCACCAAACCCACACATTTCTGAAAGCTAGACACCTGAGAAAGTCCAGGGTTCAGTCTTATGGATCCTGCCACTTTTTCCTACCCAGAATGCCAGGCAAACATGTCATGTTATGTTATGTTTATTTGTAAAGCGCACTGCACCTGCGAGTGTATCCTGGCAAAAACCAAGTCTGTGTTTCCAGCCATGCCTATGGTAGGTTGGGGAATTGGAAAGCTAGGTCTTCAACTTTCTGTAGAATTCAAGAAGAGAGGAGGAGCCTCTGATGTAGAGTGGAAGGTTGTTCCATGCTTTAGGAGCAATGTAAGAGAATGCTCATCCTCCTGATCTGGTTCTGTGTATGTGTGGGATATGTGCGAGTAGGAGTCCTGTGGAGCAAATGTGTCTGGGTGGTTGGTAGAAGGAGATGCTACTGTTCAGGTAGATGGGGTCTGAGTGTAATGCCTTGAACATGTATGTGAGGAGTTTTAATTGAGGCAGTGTAATTCCCTAAAGTTTAGTGGGAAGTGAGTTCTGTGTGGGAGGTTGAGAATGAACCTGACTGGCGAGTTCTGTATGGTTTGTAGTCTTCTAGTGAGCTGCTTGATGATCCTGGCATAGACAATGTGCCATAGTCCAACTTTCTGGTGACTAGGGCATGAATGACAGGTTTTCTAGTTTTGCTTGCAAGTCATTTGAAGATCTTCCTCAGCCTCTTCAGGGTGTAGAAGAAGAATGCAGTGACAGAATTGACTTGTGTGGTCATGTCCAGTTTGCTTTTGATGATTATTCCAAGGTTCCTGATGTGGGTTCTGGGTGTAGGTCTGAGTTCGACAAGCCACCAGTTAGAGTCCCATGGTGAGGTGTTCTTGTTGAAGATCACTACTTCTGTCTTGTCAGTGTTGTGCTTGAGACAACTGGCTTTCATTCAGTCAGCGACTTTGACCATGCAGACGGTGAACTTGTTTCTTGTGTTGGGAGTCTTGTCAGAGAGGGAGAATATGAGTTGTATTTCACCTACGTAGGAGAGGATGTTGATGTGTGCACAGATGACCATGGCCAGAGGGATCATGTATCCATTGAAGAGGGTGGAGCTGAGCGATAAAGCTTGAGGCACTCTGTAGATGAGTTTGTGGGCTTCTGAGGAATAAGGTGCCACACTGACGGCTTTTGTTCTATCCTTTAGGAAGGAGCAAAGCAGGTTCCTGGATGCCAATCTCGTGCAGGTGCCTGATGAGGATAGGGTATGAGACTGTGTCAAATGCTGCAGGAGAATGAGGGCTGCACATGTTGTCTGTGGTGGCAATGTGTGCTGTTTCTGTACAGCAGTTGGGCCTGAATCTGGACTGCATGGATGTGAGAAGCTTGTGGTTGCTGAGGAGGACAGTGAGGCACTGATTAATTAGTTTCTCAAAGACCTTTGCCGGATATGGTAAGAGGGAGATGGGTCAGTAGTTTTAAAGTGTGGCTGGGTCCACGGATGGTTCCTTGAGCAGGGGCATGATGGTGGCATGTTTCCAGGTGCCCCGGGATGTGGTTGAGTCGATGGTGGCCATGAGGATGGGTGTTAGTGCTTTATAGATAGGTAGGAGTCTTTTGGTGAAGGCGTTTTGGGGCAAGGGTCAGATAGAGTCCCACATTGGATGGTTTTTATGGGAGCAGCGATTTTGACTGTGGTGATGGCAGGCTACAAGGCCAGGGTTCATTTATCAGCTGAAATCGAAAATTGAGTTGTGACAGTGGCAGATTCCATTTGAGGGTTGAAGTTGCTGTATATGGCCAAGATTTTGTTACAGATTAATTCCAAGAGCTTGCATTAAAAGCCTTGTCAGGGAGTTATGTTGCTGGAGGCAGGAGAGGCTCGGTGAAATCTTTAATGATGGTGAAGATTTCCTTGCTGCTGCTAGTGCTGGCGTTGATGTGATCTGCAAGATCTGTGTGCTTGGTGTTCGGTACTGGTTGTAGCATCTTAGGGCTGATTTGAAGATGTCTTTATCTGCAGTGTCTTGACTTGTTCTTTATTTGGCTCCAGTTTCTTACAGTGGCAGTTCATCAGCCTGAATTCCTCTGTGTACCAGCTGGCCTGTGGTCGAGCTCTTTCCATTTGGTTGCACCAGGGACAGCCGGAGATAAAAATGTAATTCACCATGCCTCCCCCTAATGTCATCAATGTCCTGGATGAATTTGAGCCATGCTCTTTGGGATAGGTGCAAGAGAAGCTGGCCCGTGCAAAATCAGGCTCCCCTTTGGACCTATACCCCCCCTAGGATCACCTCATTCCTAGCCAATTCCATTGCGCCATCAGTAATGGCTCTTTACAATCGCTTCAGCCAAACTGCCAAACTTCCAACCGAGTGAAAGTATGCCCAAGTATCTCTTATTCTCAAAAAGTCCTCCACCAATCCTGATAGCATTTCCAACTACTGACCAATCTCGTTGCTCCTTCTTCAAGAAAAAATTCTAGAAAGTCACATAAAAACAACTGGTGGCCTTCATAGAAGAGCACAACATCCTGGAACCCTCACAATCGGGTTTGAGATTGTTGCATCCCACAGAGACTGCACTAGTGGCAGCCATGGACACAATCATAATGTCACTAGATGCAGGCACACAAGTCATGTGGGTACTACTGGACCTATTTGTGGCCATTGACATGGTCTCTCACTCAATCCGCAGACTGCATGATACAGGACTTTCTTGATAATCGAACCCAAACCGTCTGTCTCGACTCATTCAAGTCTTGAACAATGTTGATCAACACAGGAGTCACTCAGGATTACTGCCAGAGCCTAACACTATTTAATATCTATATATCTCCCCAGTCCCAACTTGTGAGATCATGTGCATTTGACATCGTATCATATGCTGACGACACCCATCTTCTCATTTCTTTTGGGCCGGATCAAGTAAAAGTTAAATCTCAGTTTGCAAGCTGCATGAGAGAGATCACCAAGTGGATGACCAAGAACTGCCTCCAACTAAATGACAAGAAAACTGAGATTGTGCTATTCGGCAAAGCTCAGAAGATCCGGTCAGCTGACTGGAGACCAGCAGAATTCGTCCCAGCTCCTTGCCCAAAACAAGTGGTAAAGAATCTTGGTATAAAGCTTTACCAAACTTTATCCATGAAAAACCAAGTCAATGCAACCTGTGGCATCTGCTTTGCCACAATGTGTCTCTTAAAAAAAGTCTTCCCCTGGCTTCCAGCCACTTCAAGAAAAACCCCAGTCCAGGCACTAATTACAAGTCACTTAGACTACGGGAATGCACTGCTAGTGGCAGCCAATGACATTCTGCTATCTAAACTGCAAGTTGTGCAGAACACGGATGTGTGGCTAACCTTTAACCTCCCCCCATGTTCCTCTTCTGCACCCAGTTTGAAAACCTTGCACTGACTGCCCATTAGAACACAGGAAATTTCTAAGCTATGCTGTCTGACCCACAAGGCACTACACAAGTCTCTATCTGCCTACTCACATTCCAGTCTCTGTCACTTTCATCCCACCAGGCTGCTTAGTTCCACAATTAAAGTGTTAGAAAAGATTCCTCACATAAACACCTCTACATTTGTTGGCAGATCATTTTCTTATCTTGCCCCATTACATTGGCATAAACTCCCCTTGCATGTTCACACTTGTTCTGAGTTTCCTAAGTTCAAAAACCTTTTAAAGACATGGATGTTTTAAATGCACTATTTCTGCCCTGAGTAGCAAGCTTCAGGAGTGAGTTGTGCGCTATAACAAGTGCTAGTAAAGTAATAGTTGAGGGGAGCCAGGGTGTTGGCGCAAGCAGCGATCCAGCTGTTGAGGTTTGTGATGGCTTCCAGCAAGTCACTGGTGTGCTTGGGCCAGTACTCCAAAAGGATGGAAACCCCTCTTCTGAGATGCTTTTCCTACTGGGGCAGGTGGTTCTGGTGGTGGTCGGTCTGATCGGGATGCTGAAACTGATGAGGGTGATGTCTGTCCAGGTTATAGTCATTGACGTGTTGACTGTGATATTGCTGATTGAGGAGAATATCAGGTCTAATAAGTATCGGGTTGTGTGGATGGGTTCAGTAACGTGCTTGGTGAGGCCAAGGTTTCTGAGGTTTCCAAGAAGGGTCATAGAGTTTGAGTTGGTGCGGTCTTCTCTGTGAAAGTTAAGGTCTCCGAGGAGGATGAAGGTGCTGGCAATGATAAGAGGTGCAATGAAGTCCGTTATATTGCTGGCAAAATTGGTGCCGGGCCCTGGTGGTCTGTATCCTAGGGTTCTGCCCAGGGAGAAGTTGGCTGTGATCCATATATTGAATGTGAGGTGTTCAATGTAGCTCCTGGGGATGTTTGTGTAGGTAGTGCAGCTGCTGGTATCCTTAAATTTTAACATTAAACTTTAACAAAATAACTGATTTTTCTCACTTCACTGTGACTCTCAGGTCTCTAGTTTTCAGAAATGCCCAAGATTGTTTGGGTTCAATGAGTTCTGGATCAGAGTCCAAATACAGTACCCAAGCCCTGCGGCAAGTAAGAGGAAATTGGGATTTCTTTTGTCTCATATTAACATATAATTTAGTGGCGAGGGGGTAAGCCCCTCACTCTGCAACTCCCTGGGGGTTAAATTACTGTCTTCTTTCTGGGAGTGGGGTTGTGCCAAGAACCTCCCCATCCCCAGGCACCAGTCTTTCTGGCCCCTTAGGGTTCTCCTCTAAACTTTCTCCTATGGGGGCCAGAAAGCCGATTAGGTACAAGAGATTTGCGTCCTAAAAAGTAAAGATTTGGGGCTAGAGACTTGGTATGGGTCTTAAAATGAGCACCAGGGGAGACAGAAAAGGAGGTTTAACCCTCTTGTCCAGCCCATATAGCCAAAATATGCTCAAAGTTACCCACATTTTCTCTCGCTGGCCATGGGGATGGCTGCAGTGTACTGGCCTTTGGCTCCAAGTGTGCACACTGTCTTGGGCCATGGGGTTCGGATGGGCAGCCCAGTGCCAAAATGTAAAAGTCCGCACCCCATTCCCTTTTTAAATCATTTCCCTGGTGCCTAGTAAACTTTCTGTTACCTGGGAGGCAGATTGTGGGTAGGTCCTCAGTCTACATCTGGATATTCAGAATGACTGCCTTGTGTCCAGGGATATATGGCCTGACCAATTCCAGGATGGGTGTAACCCCACCCCATCTCATTTGTTCTAACCAACATAGGTAGACTTTTTTGCTTCACTTAGGCCAGATTGAAGGTAAATACCCACAAAAGCTACAATGGGGGGGAGGTGGGGGGGGAGACTGTTTGTGCTCCAGTAAGGGGTGTGTGGACCTATGCCAGGATGGTGCTTAGTTGCTTTCTGCCCCCTGGAGGAGATGAAGAAAGGCTGTTTTGGTTTAAGAGGTAGGCATGTGACCCAGTGCTAAATTGGGCTGGTACCCCATCCTGTTCCTATTTTGTGGACAAAAAGATCTTTCTACTGTGTCTCTTGTGATGTTTGCCCCCAGAGGCGACAGAAAGACTGTTTGGGCGTCAGGTGCATTATGATGCCAGGATGGGCCAAACCCAAGCTCATTATATTAATTTATTAGCAATAAACCCTGGTGTCTATTTAACTTTCAAACCCACGGACTGGGTAGAACGAGGGTAAACACGCAGTCTACCTCTAAGGGTGCAGAAATAGTGACTATAGCCCACTACTATTTCGTGTGGGGTGCAATGGACCATGCCTGGGGAGGCACTGTACATGCATCCACATACACCAAGGTAAAGGAGATACAATATAGCAAACAATAGAAGATGCTCAGTGGTGAAGCGTACATTTAGACTCTTGAAGACAGGTTTATATGCCTACACAAAAGTGCTGTAACCTTGCAGTAAGTTCCTGACACTTGTTGTAAAATTATAGCATGTTGTTCAGCCTTACACAACAAGGCAACACAGAGAGGATTTATCATTGACCCTGACAATGATGTCTTAGATGACACCCTTTAAGTAATACACATGATGTAGGAAGCTATTGTTAAACCAATAAAACAAACATCTCTTCTAGCGTAAGATTTTGAAATATTTAATAATTTTGTAAACAACAAATGCACACTTTGGAGTATGCACTTGTTGTCTTACCCAGATCCTTTGCCACATAACCTTTGAAGTGGGCCATTTCCACTTGAACATTTATTGTCCTTTTGGACAATACACCAGTGACAGTTGCTAGATGATCTACAGCCTTGCCAAAACCATCAAGGGGACTATTGAGGTGTATTTGCCTACATCTGTTGGAAATGGATTCCTCTTTCATTGAGGTAAACAAACCAGTAACTGCTTCTCTCAGCTTGTGCATACATCTGGTCATTTTCCTCTAGGCCTTGTCATATTGTTTGAAATCCATCCTTCATTATCGTACCTAGACTTGTACTTGGTTTCCCATCAATTTGAGTGCCTTTAATTGTCCTTGATGAACAGATTGCATGGGCTGTTCTCATGCATGGAATTGAATGGCTGTGGGAACTGGGCTCTTTTGTTTACCCCACTTATTCTCCTAAATCGTATGCTGAGCTGAATCTTTCTCACTTCTCTTTCCTGCTATAGACATAATCTACATTTTGATGGCTATCTTTTAGATGGAGAGTGATATGTTGCCTGTGCTTCACGGGGCCGGCATGCCACTTCACCTGTTGGGGGTGAGGTAGGTCTTGCAGGTGTTAAAACATCTGGTTGAGTTGTGTTTCTTAATCACAGCTCAGCCTTCTCATCAAAACCAGTAGTACCCTCCTCTTCCTCCAGCTAAACTGTTTCATGTAGGGTAAAATACAGTAATCAAACTCACATGAGAAAGTACTAATAGGTTTGTACAGGCAGGTACAAAGTATAAACTGTATAAACTTAGCATAGACCCATTAGCTCAGCATATCAGTTATTATGAAAAAAAAACCTATAAGGTCCATAATGCCCATCACCTAACATACGTAATGCTGGGCTGGACTAAAATGTAAAACTAATTTGCTGTGGCAGGATAGTACATACATATTTCATTATCTAAGGTCCTGGTGTATTAATAGAGATTAGTAAGAAAATAAGGTAGCGAAAGGGCCATGACATTTCCATATGTCTCCCAGTCATTTTTGTGACTACAGTCAGTCCTTCAGGTGTTATGGTGGATTCAACAAGTTCCTCTAGAGGGTTTGGATGTGTCACAGTTGAAGATCCTTCTCCTGTGCCATATGCTTCTTGTACCCGGTGGCTAATGTCTCCTTAATCCACCCACTAAAATCAGGCCATTGATGCTTGATCTCCGCTATCCTGTGATTAGCTGCTACCGAAGGATTTATTTTTTCTTGGAATTCAAGCTAAGCCATTTTCATGGTAGCCTCTGGTCGTTGTGAAGCTCATCTCTCTGCCAAAGTATCCAAGTCTACACCAGAACACTTCTACTTTTTCTTTCTGGCTCTATTTTCTTTGTGTCAGTCTCCTGAGAAACTCCTCTCACATCACTCCAGTCAACCAATGTTCTCTGGAAAAAAGTATTTCCTAGCTGTTATCTCTTCAGCTGCTTTCTATGCGACATTCGTATTTTGCAACTGTTACTTTTTTGCAATTTGGAATTCCTTATTTTGCTCATGTGAATCAATAAAATGTGAAGCTCCACAGAAATGGCATTAGAAGACAAGAATATGCAAATATTCTGGGGGAAAATTACAGTAAGGCTGGGGAGTTTGAGAAGCAATCTGAAAGTAAACATAACAGAAGAAGCTTTGGTAGCCTTCTTCACAGGAGTTTTTAATGCTGCACGACATCTAAACAGAGAGACGGAAACAACATGACTGATACTATTGGTACTGCTAAAGCACTGAGCCACTCCTTAAAATTTTCCTGCAACTAACCATTTTTGGGAACCTAAGGAATAAAAGGGAGTTAACATCATCCACAAGTTCAAATTACAGTGTAACCAATTTGGTCACACAGTTAGGACCCAAAGTCAGTAGATAAGATTAAATATAGATTTATTGTAAATTCAAAGCCACAATGATGTACACAAATCTCAAAAATACATAGTAGAAATACAGAATCACTACTGGCAGACCAAATCGTGTAACAAAGTTAAGTTTCAGCAACCGAAAACACAAAAGAAACTCAGTAATTGCAATGCAGAAAAGGAGAAACAGAATCTGATTATCAGAATATGATTTGCGTACCTCTTTCCTAGGCATGAGTAAATCTAAATTACCTAAATTGAGCCTACTCTAGGTAGCACTTATTGGGGAAACTCAAAATAGATCCAGTAAAGCAGGAAGGTGTCAGCATTACAGAGATTTCTGTAGAAGCTTTTCAAAATCAGTAGTATTGAATAGCATAAATCCCAGCCGCGGTCCGTGCAGGTAACAGTGGTGAGGCGGTGGGGCCGAGTAGGGGGGAAGGTTTCGAGGGACGATGCAGAGGGAAAATTAAATAAATAATAAATTTTCTCTCGGCATCGTCCTCGAAATACCCCTTAGTTAGCCCCACCGCCTCACCGCTGTTACCTGCACAGACCGTGACTGATAAAGTCACACAACACAAAAAAAGGAAAGAGGTCTATCCCGCCCTGAGTCTAAAAGGAATCTGACTAAAGTTGAAGAATGATCACCAATTTATCCAACAAAAGAACATTCGAGAATCCAATCTTGGATTCCTACCGTCTCCCAATTCCTCACAGACAGCAGTCCTCTCTAAGGGGCACATGCATCAACATAGACAATAGCGATTCTTTAATTGCGATTATTAAGGAATCACAATTAAAGAATCGCTATTGTCTATGCATGTAGGAATCGCATAGAATTTTGCGATTCCTACAAATTCCTTAATTGCGACTCGCAAATTGCGACTCGCAATTAAGGAATTGATTCCCATTCATTCCTATGGGCCCAGAGGCCCATAGGAATGAATGGCAATTGCATGCGCAATTTGCGAGTACCCAATAGGTACTCGCAAATTGCGCATACAATTTCAAGGGTGTAAGGGTTCCAAAAGGATACCCTGCTGCACCCCTGAAATTACAATTTAACCACATGTTGCGCACACACATGCCCCAAGGGCATGTGTGTGTGTAACATGTGACTTTGAAAAATGCACTTTAGAGCATTTTTCAAAGAAATCGAAAATGACCATCAACTTTAGATTGATGGTAATTTGTGATTCATATTAGCGAAATCGCAATTTTTTTTGTTCAATGCATTGCATTTAAGGAATCGCAATTCGCGATTCCTTAACTTAAATGCAATCGCAATTTAAGTAATCGCAAATTTAGCGATTCCTTAAATAGCGATTTTTGCATTTGGGATGATGCATCCCAAATGCAAAAATACTGGTCGCAAAGGGGCAGATTCTATGAATCTGCCCGTTTGCGACCGGTTTTTAGGTTGATGCATGGGGCCCTTTGTTTGTTAGGGCATCGCGTCCTTGCCAAAAGTACTCCTCCTGAGCTTCACTATCTCCCATACACAATGTTCCTTCCTCTATTCATTAGATCATATGACTGCACCTGTAGAGGAGAGAAAAACATTTTAACCTGAGCAAATGTCTACGTTGACAGGTAAACATAAAATTCAAATGCTAAGGCCTTTGTCCAAGTTAACACTGAGAAGCATCTTTGTACACATTTAATTGCATGGTTATAGGTACATATTTGGTTATAAAATAAATTCAGAATGCTATTCAAATGAATATGTGATGAACATAAGAATTAACAATATTATTTGAACCACAAAAGTCCATATATATATTTGAGAACTGCAATCTGAGGACACTGTAAGGTAAACATTAGTATGCACATTCATATAAATGTTGAGAACACACAGTAAATACATTGTCTGTATCAGTTCAAGTGCACTGCATTATGATATTAGATCACAAACATACGTGAGACCATGTGTACTTATATATGGCATTGTCAAAACATAAGGGGATATGGGCTTTAGGTTCAATATGATACCCAATGAAGCCTTACACAGCTACATAGCCCATAGGCACGTTTATTTGCTCTGTTGTTCACAGTGATTTCAATTGTTAAGGCATGTTCCTCATGATGGTTGAATGTCATAAGAAAAGCCCCAGAAATAACTCAAAAGCAAATAGATCCAATAGACTCATCAATCACATTTTGGATCAGAGATTTTAAGTTTCATCTTCATTCTATTGGCTGTTTGGATGTATCCTTCTTCCTGCACTGGAATGCCTGAGGAAATATTTTACAATTGAAAAGTACACTCTATCATCACACATTCAAAACTCATCCATGCATTGTATACAGAAAGGTGTTTTGAAGTGTTTATTTGTTATGCATTGCTGAAGGCAATTCTTTTGCTTTTGGTAGCAATTGAAAGAGAGAGTGGCAAATAGTTTGGCTTTTCACATGTTTAATTCTTTTTTCCACTAAGATGATTTTTGCCAGGACAGCCCAGGACTGTAAGCAGACTTTGTTCTGCGTTTATTTTGCAGACAGGCATCTTGCCACCTGCACTCACTGCAGTGCCTAATTTAACAGTGCTGCGGTTGGACATGGTGAGATTCCTGCAGGTAGGGTGGGAAGGGCAGTGGGGGACGTGGGGCATCCCCATGAAAACAAAAAAAGACAATCACTGCAGGGCACACAACAGTGCCTAGTGTGTGTCGGTGTTTGCCTAGTGGTAACATATTCTCAAATCTGCCAGGACTGCATTTTGATTCAGGGACTCCTCCTTAGCAGCAACTAGTAAATGCTCTGGCCACCAGCTACTCCCTGCCAAATACAGATCATCAATTAGTCAATCAATTAAACTGTGCTTATATAGCATGACTTATCATCCATGAGGGTATCCAGGCGCTGGGCTGAGGGTCTCAGTCGAAGAGCCAGGTCTTGAGTCCCTTCCTAAAGGCTGTCAATGAGGGTGATGTTCAAAGGTGGAGGGGAACGTTGTTGCAGGATGTGTCGGCGAGCTGGGAAAAGGATCATCCTCTGGTGTGGCAGTGGTGGATGCACATGTCTGTGTGAGGGGAGCGGAGGTTTCTGGGGGGCTGGTGGAAGTTTAGGGGGTGGTTCATGTATGTTGGTCCTTGATCGTGGAGGGCTTTGTAGGCATGGGTCAGAAGCTTGAAAGGGTGGATGGTGAGCCAGTCGAGGTCTCTAAGGTGCAGGGAGATGTGGCCCTTTTTGGGGAAAATGGATGATCAGTCTGGCTGCTGCGGTCTGGATTGTCTAGAGCCTTCTTATGAGTTTACCGGTGGTGCCTGCATAGACCCCTCCCAATCAGGGCACAGCAATCACAGTAGAAGATAGAAGGACAAGCAGCATGGTTGCAGAAAAATGGCATAACAACAAAACATACAACAATCAATGGGATTCTCAAAATGTGCTTCTATGTTAAAAAGGCTGCACAATTGTTATTGCAATCACTTGGTAGAACTGGTCATGTCTCTACTGTTTTCTGCTCAACACTGCATTGTCACAGTAGTGCAGAAGGTGTATTTTAAGGTAGTGTGTATCACCCCAAGACCTGATTTACAATTGGGATGATCTAGAATCTAACAGTTTTGACCATCACGATGATAGTATGGTGGTGAACCTTTCACTGTTGGATTGTTCTTTGGATTTAGCACTTCCACCAGAAATTGGAGGACACTGCTTTATCACCCATAAATTGGGCCTATATAGCTTACTGTGAGTACGTTCCTGCCTATTTAAGAGATACATTTGCCTGTCTGGCCCTGAGATCATAAATCCAACTGTATCTGTACATCCCACAGATCAGCCAGTTTCACTAAGAAGCTGCTTGTTATTTTATCTTGCAGCAAATATATTAAGCAAGTTCTCCCTTGACATTAGGTGAATGCAAAATAACCTAAGAGGTAAAGTGAGCTTGCAGAAATGTTTGTTTCTATAGTGGTGGTTAATGTGTCTGCTGTTATAGGTGGTGGACACTGGTCCTAGTTTTCAGAAACAGGTACTTATTTTTCAAAATCAGAATTTAAGCCAAAGTGAAGGAGAGAAAAATGGGAGAATAAATGAGGAATAGAACTATATGAAAACAATGACAAATAAAAAAAGCAATGATGAAAAGACCCTGCAGATAAAAATACAGAAAGAGTATGGTGGTGATGAAAGAGGCATGAGGTGGAATCAAGATTAGGCAGCCTTTGTATTTGCCAACCTAACTAGAGCTGGATCTTTTAAAAAAAAACAACTTTACACAAATTAGTTCACCTTTTCTCATCAGCTCCACATTTAATTTGGTTTGGTGAATTACTTACAATTGCTTATAATGATATAAAATGCATAATGGATTTAACAGAGCGAGTGAAGAAAGAAATAAAAATAGCGAAAGATAAAGAGAGAGTCTGTCTCATGACGTGGTCACTCAGGTAAGATGGGAACAATAAATGAGAGATAGTTGAAGACAGTTTCATTTAATCATATTTTTATGTACAGAAACCTGTAAAGTTTGACATATTGCATGTGAAATAGAAAATAATAGCTTTGCTGCCTGTGGTGTGTTCTGTTGCTTGGTAACCACAAACACCTTGGCTGCTCACGGCAGATAAGATGCAAGTCATGTTGTGTTTTTTGCCATTTCTTATCACTTTAATATAGACATATTTTAGAATCAGGCAATTAAATTCAACTGAAGGGCAGTCTTCCTTGAACCACATTATATTCAAAATATGACTGCTGTATTGAGGAATAGAAGGTCAGAAATGTAATTAAATGGACTAAGTGCATCTCAAGAATAGTTTCACAGCCTACCTACACATAAGAGATTCTACAGCTGGAGAGCAATTATGGTGAGATAGACAGATGCTCATTAGAACATGAAGTCTTTGAAAGGCAGATGAAATGACACGTGCTTTTCTAGGAGCTTTCACATTTTACACTCGTGATGCACTAGTGCACCTTGAGGCTGATTTTAATGGTGGTCTGTTAGACCGCCGCCCGGTATTGTGGCAGTCAGGAGTCCGCCCAACAAGCAGGTGGTGAGCCAACCACTGCATTTCGATATGACTGCCATGCTATTGGTCGGAAAGGGCTCGGTATCACGGTGCCTGTGCTGCGGCCAAGGAAAAGGGCCACAGCAGAAGCTGCCATGGTGCGGAGCACTTCCTGCATGTTCATGGACCGTGTGCCATGCACCATGTTGTGCATGGCACACTGTGCAAGGAGCTGAGTGGGGCACTACATGTACATCCAGGGCCACTTTACAGTGGCCCACGATGGATGTGGGCCTTGTTTGGGTGCCCCCATATCTTTTTCCAACAGCCTTTTCATGGCAGTCTTCCCACCATGAAGAGGCTGTTGCAAAGAGATATTGTAATCCCAACAGCAGTACATGCCTCGGCAACACCACCATTCAGGGATGCGACTCCGACCGCCACCCCTTCGGGATCTCTGATCCTGGCAGAGGCGGCAGTCTTCCATCCGACTGCTGTGGGTCCGACTGCGTGAATTGTAATCCGGCGGTTGGACCGAAGGGCTGTCGGCAGTTGGACTGCCACTGATGGCCTGTTGGTGGCCGTCGGACCACCATAGTAATCATGCCCATTGTTACATGCCTGCTTATGCTTGACTTATATCGAAATGGTGGCACATGCACAGTATTCCACCTTGCAATGGTTTACGAGTTTCTTGTGCAATCACTCTCACAGGTTAAAAAATGTAGCATTCTATTACAGCTGGTGGATTAAATATGGGATCCTGATGAAGGAGAGCCTGTAGTTATGGATTAGACGATTAGTCCATAAATATTGTTTTTTAAAGCTAGTTTTAATGAAATGAATGTAAATATTATCCTGTAAAGGTCCCGTACCTTTCGTGAGAAAGTCAGAAATACTCTCACGACTTTATTGAGAAATGTTAATAAATGATTTCTCAGGGTTCAGGTAAGTTAGATTGAATCAAAGCTCCACACTAGCGAATTGTAGATAAATCGTTTTCGCGAAAAGGTCCCGTGTACAGCAAATTTCACGAAAGGTACGGGACCTTTTTCGAAAAGATAAGTCACTAACAACTCGGAACCTAGTCGTAAGGCTCTTCCTCCAACGCTATCATTCAAGCAGCTTTCTTGGGTTGAGACTATCAACAAATATCGTTAGAGGGACTTGTTTTACAAACATCTGTATGTCCTGAAGATGGTCTGACGGATGTCATTGCCATAACAGACCGAAACATCGACTATTACATCTATTTCCTTAACAACTAAGGCGTCTGAGGAATTGTTTTCTATTTTAGTTTCTTTTTCCTCTATGTACATTTCCTTGGAATAGATGATCACACTTTTGATTTGTAGGTTCATTTGTGTACCCTCTATCATAGTGTCTCGTTGTTTTTGAATGTACCCCTCTCATTTTTGTCCCACATTAAAATTGTGTATTTATGAAAGATAGATATACCCGTGTTTTCCAATTAATTTTCAATTGTTTCACTTTAATTGTGTTGTTAAACATTGACTTTGTGTACATTTATATAGATGTGCAGACTCTTGCTAGATTAAGCCACCAATTGGGGCTTAACAAATAGATGTTTAAGAAATTTAACTAAGTTCAGTAAACGAAATCCCTTGTAGGTACCTTTACTCAAACATTTATGCATTTGCCCAAACCTTCAAGGGTATATTGGGTTTCCCACTGGGACTATGTAGAGTCACATTGAGCTCACACTCCATAGGAAGGAGTGTCCCGGGCATTAAAAATGAGAAGAAAAAGTAGTGCTTTCTGCAATAATCACATGCCATACAACCATTTTGAATAAAAGGCCATTTATTAGGACAGGGTTGCAAAAACAGTTTCTCAACTTTAATACAACATTTAACATAATGTCAAAACATATTTAAACATCATTCCCTTCCTCAAAGAACAATTCTCACACCACACTTTTACCTCAATGCCTCATACCTTACTTCATTCTTTCCCCTTTCACTCACTTACCTACTTCCATTCCCCAATTTGTCCTTCACTTCCTCTGCCAAACATCCTCCAATGAAAACCCTTTTGACCTGACCGAAGAATCCAGCATACCATCTTCCTTTGCCTAAGCTCCCTTCATACCCCCCAAGGGGTGGCTTTGCCCACATGTGACTCTCCACCCCCCAAAATACTGCCAATCAGGAAAACCCTGTAGGGCATTTTACTGCCCCCCTTGTTCCAATGAATTCAGTGATCTGACCTTCTGCACCAGATTTTTTTGTTCCATAGATTACTCACCACATCCCTCATCTCCATCATGTAGTACGCATTCCCCATCTGAGAAAGGTGCACCCCATTGTCCCTAAAGAGGCACTGATCCTCTTCCCTTATGCCCCCATGGGTATCACTCTAATGTCCCTTGCCATGGAAAACACCCTCAGTGCCCTGTTGAGCTCCCTCTGAGCCTTGTCAATTGCTGTATGTTTCAATGCCCCCTCCAGCGTCTACGCAGCACAAACTCTGTCCAAACTAAACATCTCCCCCAAAAATTCTTCTTGATTGCTTTTAAGTCCTGCTGCATGTGTTGCAGCAGAGTCAACCCTGAAAGCGGGAACCAAGTCATTCTTCCCCAAATGCACCAGCCGCATACCTGGGCAACCCCTCTGTGGGACCAGCTTCGCCAACCATGGCAATAAATAGCCCCAGTGCATCCCACCTTTTCCCCACCATACCACCTCATGCCTGCTGCTGGTCAGTCCCAGGCTTTGTCCATAAATTTGCTGGTCTGCATACTTCACTGCCTACTGCACGAAAGAGTGTCCAACTATTCATGTCACCAGCTTGTTCCCAGGACCACTCATGCATCCTGTAGTAGAAAAGAAGGAGTTAGTGTTGACCACACTCCCCCACCCGAACGATCACGCAGCAGCCCTTCATTTTTGCAAATAGCGCTCACAGCATCATGACCTCTACCTGGCTATCTGTTGTATCTGTCTCCAATCCCACCCCAACTGTGCTGCTGCAGTGGCTGCCACAATCGTCAATGAGTGTATCCAAAAACTGGGTGGATTCTTACCTAATCTTCTCAACACCATGCGCAACACTGCCAGCAACTGAAAAGCAGTAACTCTATGTCCTCGTTCATGGCAAAATATAGCCTTATGCCTTCTGCCAGTGCCTGAGCCAAGCCTGAAACCCATGCCACTCTTGTACTGGGCATGTCTTGCGACTGCTACCTTCCTGCAACCAAACCCACTTACCTCTCTCTCTCTCTCTGGTCTGTCTGGTCTGTCTTCGAACGTCTCAGCCAAATTCCCATTCATCCATGTGCCAGACATATCTCCCCATGTAGCACACCTGACTGATCCTAACAATTCAGACACTCAAAAGGCACCAGAAAACACCCAAATCATGCATAACATAAACACAGCCACCTCAAAATGGTCATACTAACAATCTGGCAACACCACAAGAAGACCCTGTAACAAGTCAAATGTAATTGCTTCTTGTAACCTGCTCCCTGCTGAACCCCTTCGAAATCCTGCCCAAAATCCCATCCCTGGTTGGGTCAAAACCCCAATACAATTTCCCATAAAAAGAAATGCCTTCTAAATTGCCAGCAATAGTCATGAGTGATAAACCTTTTTCAATGAACAACATAAAAAAGTAACACTCTCCCTTCAATTTCAATGTGATCCTGTATCATCGCATTCTGAGGACATCCCTCAAACTCCCAAGCTCGTTCCATGCCAGACGGTAGCTCCTTCTGGAAGACTCAGCCAAAGACCTCTCGACCAGACCAACCACTCTCACTCCTCCCAACCCAAATGTCTGCAGGCAATGGTGTCTTGTTGTTCTCCGCTCCTGGTGCCAATCTGTGAAAACGATGCCACTGTGAATGACATAATGAGTCTGCAATATCATTGTTGACACCCCAGCAAGAATCATCTCAACAATCACAGAACTTTCAAATATTTTGCCCTCTGTTTGTTCACCAAGTACACCACTGTCATGTTGTCCACATTGAACCTCACCGTCCAATTTTCCCACACTGTCAAGGCCACCAACAATGGAAAATATTCAAGAAAAGCAATGTCCAGATCCTGTTGCAATCAGTGTGCAGGCCACTATTCTGCGCAGCACCTACCTTCCCAAAACAGTCGAAAACCATGAGCACCTACTGGATCTGAAATATTCTGCACCTGCCAAACAGTGTTCTTCTCCAGAAACATCATAGACACTCCATTGAAGTCTTCCAAAAAGGTTTGCCAGATACAAAGGCCAGCCCTCACTGCCTAAGAAACATCACTCCTGACATCGCCATGCCCAACTGTCTGCAAAAGGTCTGCCCCACCTCATCACTCTGCAAGCAAAATTTAAAAACCCCAACAGCTTCTGCACCATCCTTCAACTCAATCAACTTTCACTGATTACCTCAGTCAAGAACTGTTGAATCTCTTGTGCCTTCGCCTGCGGCAACCTTACCACCAACAAGGCAGTGTCCAGCTTAATACCCAGAAACATCAATACCTCACTTGAGCGTTCCTTGTTTTCGGGAGTCAACGGCCCATGTCCACTGCCATTGTCTCAAATTGTCTCAGAGCCCCGAGGCAATTGCCAAAGTCCCACCTGCCCACGAGCAAAAAATCGTAATGGCACACCTCCCAATACCCACTGTTCTTAGTGAACACTCACTGCAAGAATGTGCTGAAAGCCTCAAACAATGAACACGAAATTGCACAGCCCACCGGCAATACCCTGTCCCTGTAAATGGCAGCTCCAAATTGCATGTCCAGCTATGGAAAATCATTGGGGTGTATAGGTAACAGCTGAAAAGCAGACTTGATGTCACATTTCGCTAGCTCCACCCTCAGCAGCCCACACTGTCGCACCAAACGAATAGCGTCATCCACCGACGCATATACCACCTTAGGGGCCGATTCCGATCTCGGCCGGTACGGCACCGAATCGGATTCGGCTTAACCGGATCCGATTCGGAGGCCTAGTTTCCGACCGATTCGTACGGTTGTCCGCGCGAGCAAGTACGATGCGAGCGTACGCGAAATCGCCGACCGACTCGTTCCCGGGTCCGAACCGCTCCGACCGACTCGTACGGACACGACTCGCACCACGCAATGGAGACGTTACCCGACCGAGCAAGTACGATGCACGCTTTGAACATCCCGACCGACTCGTAGTGTCCGGCTCCAAAGAGCTGTCGGAGCCGGACTTCGGGGGTCCGTGTCGGACCCCCCTACATGCATAGCCGCACGAGTCGCACAGAGGGGGGACCCAAGCGTCCCCCCTAAACATGCATGTACGGTGCGAGTCGCACCGACGCGTACCCACTGTAGGGGGCACCCCTGTTCGCGACGTACCCATTCAGTCAATGGGAGCCCGTGTACGCGTTGTACGAACGGCTCCCATTGACTTCAATGGGAGTCCGACCGAATCGAGTCGGGCAGCATACGGCCGCATCGAACTCGCTCGGTCGGACTGCGGGAGTCCTGCTCGGTCGGAAATCTCTCCGGATCTGGCTAGGTCTGAGAGATTTCCGGCCCGAATCGGAATCGGCCCTTTAGTGTCTTCCACTGCAATAAAATCATTGACTGAAACTCCCTCCGGCCACGACAAATGGCGTATCATTCTGAACTTCCCTACTCCCTTCTTAAGCTCTAACCCCACTGGGGATATAATCAAGTCTGCCAGTGGCCACTCAAAAAAAGGGCCTGCCATTCTCCCCTCTGCTACCTCTATCTCCAATTCCACCACCTTGAGGGCTTCCTTTGCTGACCTTAAATTGTCTTCCCACCAACGCCCCCTGGAGCTTTGGTAACCAATGCAAAACCCCACTCCAACTTCAATGCCACCTCCCTGTACGGGTAGACCGCAAGCCATAGGATCAAAACCTCCACCAAAATGGGCGTAAGAGCCCTTATGCCTGACGAATGTTATCGTATCTTTTGATGCAGTGTTTATTAAAAACAAGTTTAAAATAAAAAAGAGCCCTTATGCCCAGCCAGGTCCTGCTGTCCCCTCCCTCTGGTCACCCTTCATTGTTCTGCAGACTCGCCATTGTGAAACACTGCATGTCTCCCCTCACATTTGGAACATTCATGTTCAAACTTGCATGGTTGTCTGGAACAAAAAACCTTGTTGAAGTTCCAACACCCCCCAACATTGGGTCCTGTTGACTTATCCCACTCCCTGTGCAGTGGGACGGGGCTGAAAGGGCCAGTATGTATTGGAAGGCTGCTCACTATCTGCATAGAGGCCATGGATTTTGTAGAGGACTTCCACTACATCCACAATTCAGAATCTACTTCCCCCCATGGCTTTTCAAGGTTAAGGCTCAACCGTGCCCTGAACTCTTCATTATAGCTAAGCCACGCGTAGCCATTAAAGTCCATCTACGCCTTCCTAATGATATCCATTTATTTGAACAATTCTCACAATAAACACTGGCATAGATAAAAAAAATTCCAACATCCAATTCTCCATATTAGTGGGCACTCTAGGTCTCCATTTCAGTTCCCACTTCTCCTCTTTGGACCCTTCTTCAGCCTGTATATCCCTGTGTAATATTTTTAACGCATCCACATACGTGTGTTTCACAATCCTGCTCTTAGTCTTTTCAGAAATGTGTGACCCCAGGGGCATCATCAGACGCATGTAGGGCAGCATTTTCTTATGTGACTCCTCTTCCTTGGCCTTATTGCCCCCTGCATGTCCCTTTAGGGCCCTTCCTCTGAATCCCTTTCCCTTCTTTGACCCTGTCACTCCCCACCTCCTTAGCCATCATACCTCTGCGGCTTCTTGTGCCTTCTCCCCCACTCCTTCAAAGAACCCATCCCCGACACCCACTGACATACATGCCTTTTCCCTAGTTCCTGACTCCTTAGTGTCCCATACTGACCACCAATCTCCTTCACCTGAAAGCACTTTGACAACGTCCTGTCTCTACTTGAGCCATCCACCGCTTGCCCAAGCCGATGTTCCTGCTGTTCTTCCCTTGTCTGCACTTGACCTTTGAAAGACACCAACTGCACTCTCAGTTGCCTCACCTCTTCCTTTTGTTTGTATCTCTGTTACCCCCACATAATCTTCATCACACAGCTCACCTTCTTTCCACTCATCGCTACCTTCATTATAGTCCAACTTCAACTCATCCTTTCCTGAACCCTCCTCACACACTGCTCAACACACCACTCCACCACTCTTCCTCACAGGCCTGTCTCTCTCCAACATAGGGTGGTGCTCCTGTCTTGTTCCACATGACCGTCCCTCAATGTAGGGAGGGCTGTCACAGACCCCCCCATCACTTCAGCCAAGCATACAGGGGCCGTCATGTGCCCCGCCAGCCTCACCTGCTGGCTTTGTGGGTCCTTCCCCGTCAGTCTGCCCCAACCCAGGGGGGTCCCTCGCACCACCCGGCCCACAAGTCGCACCCACTCTCACTGTTGGTGTGCCCGCATCCTGTCTGTCCACCACCCATAGCCATCTACCTCCCTCCCCCTCTTCCCTTGGACTGAGGGCCTGGGCCCCATGCTCATCATCTCACCTGCATGCGCCATGCCCCAATGGTGGCCCTTGTACAATGTAGCCTTCCTTGTCCTACACATGTGCTCCCAACCTGTCCTCTGCCTCCTGAATAAGCTGTCGCCATTCACGAATGTGGGCCTCTATGTCATCGCCCTGTGACTTGGACACTTGGGCAGCGCCCAACCCTCCCAGCCCTCGCCCCTCAAAATCATTTTATTTTAGGCAATTTATTGAGCGCGCAAATACCCTTAGGTGTCTCGGCGCTGAGGACAGCTGAGTTGAGAGGGAGAAGGGGAGGAGGTTTATTGATTGAATAACCAGGTTTTTAATTGTTTACGGAAGGATAGCAATGTAGGTATTGTTTTGAGATGTAGAGGAGTGTGTTCCAGAGTTTGGCGGTGGCGACAGTGAATCTTCTGTCACCACAGGTGGTCTTTTGGTTCTGGGTACAGTCAGCAGATAAGCTGCTGAAGATCGTAAGGATCTTGTAGGTCTATAGAGGCATAGACTTTGTTTGAGAAATGTAGGTCCTGTATTGTGGATAGCCTTATAGGCGATGCAGAGGGCCTTGATCTTTGTTCTACATTTGATGGGCAACCAGTGTAACTGTCGGAGCTCCTTGGAGATAGGTTGGAACTTAGGGGTGCCTGTGAGAATTCTTGCTGCTGCGTTTTGCACCATCTGCAATTTGTGTAGGACACCTTCCTGGGCATTAACTAGTAAGCCATTACAATAGTCTATCTTAGACATGACAAGTGTACTAATGAGAGTCTTGCCTTCGTTACGAGGAAGGTAGGGCAGAAGTTTCTTTATCATCCTGATGGTAAAAAAGGATGATGAGACGACCGAGTTGGCATGATGTTTGAAAGAAAGTTTTTCATCAAACATGACTCCCAGATTTCTGACCTTAGAGACAGGAGGTGGAGGTGGGCCCAACTCTGCAGGCCACCAGGAAGGGGACCAGCTGGGGGTGAGCTTTCCGAAGATTATCACCTCCGTTTTTTGGGAGTTCAGCTTTAAGCAATTGTGTGCCATCCAAGTACTGATGGCACACATTCCTTCTTTGAAGTTATCCGAGACTGACTTGCTATTATTATGGATCTCCAACACTATCTGAGTGTCGTCGGTGTAGGACGTCAGATGCAGGTTGTGGGATTTGATGATTCTAGCCAGGTCCGACACATATATATTAAACAGGGTCGGGCTTAGCAAGGATCCCTGAGGGACCCCGCATGGCAGTGAGAAGGAAGGAGAGTTAAAATTGCCGAATCATAGACTTTATTTGTATCACTGTGGATAATAAAAGTATAGACAACAAAGCAACCACAATGTACATATAGAAAAGAATTCACATACAAATATCAATAGATAAAAATTAACAGTTAAAAACACAATATAAAAACCACAAAAATTCATGTCACAGCCGTTGTATTAAAATAGCAAGAAACTAAAAACCACAGATAACATTTGCAGTATAAAAATCCCACCACATAACTTCATCAACATCAAGCAATTCACATCAAAAATCAGTGGCAGACTGTAGGAGTTTGGTACGCTTAATCCAAAATGCCTTTAAAAACATGGCCACACAAAAGACTACAATCTGACTAGTGTCACTCTGCAGTATTCTAAAAGTTTCCTTATTGTTAGAAATGGGGGTCTCTAGTTGGTAGGGGTTTGCACCTCTGTCCAAGTAGGGGCCCTTCTTCCTAGTCAGGGTAAGGGAGTTGCACTCCTAACATAACCCCTGCTCAACCCCTTGGTAGCTTGGCACGAGCAGTCAGGCTTATCTTAGAGGCAGTGTGTAAAGCATTTGCACATAACCAACTGTAATACAGTGAAAACACTACAAAAGGACACCACACCAGTTTTAGAAAAATATCCAAGATTTTCTATACTTAAAACAAGACCAAAACGATAAAAATCCACAATACAGTACTTAAAAAGGTATACTTTGCAAGAATACTTGAAAATCACAGTTCGTAAGACTTGGTAGCTCCGTCCGGGGCTACTGCGATGCTGAAAACAACAGAGTCTAACAGTTCCAGCCGACCGCGTCGCTACAGGCCAGCGAAAGCGCGGACAGACTCTGTAACAGTACCTTTCTCGTTGCGGCTGACACAGTGGTGCGAGCCGGTCGTGGCAACCATCGCTGTTGCGTTTCAAAATGGAAGCGGTGCAGGGTGCGGTATCCTCTCGATGCGGTGCAGGCAGCGGCTCGGTGACGATTGTCCAGACGGCCTCGGTGAGACCAAGGCTTATGGTGCAGGGCGAGACGGTGCTCGATGGGGTGCTGACAGGTTGCTGTGCAGGCGACAGAGCTGGTTAGCGGGAGCTGGCATCGGTCGGCCCAGACGGCTGTGTGGGATGAGGTGGTGCGTCATGAAACTTACGAGCAGTGCCCCCAGCCACGATGCGGTCACGGGTGTCGAAGTCAGCAGCAGCGACGGCGTCAGTGAGACCATGTGACAAAGTGAAGCGAGGCGGTACCGAGTGCGGTGCCCACAGGTCACGGTGCAAGCAGCGGCTCGGTGGTGATGGTGTCGGTCGCGGTCGTCGTCGTTGGTGAGACCAGGGTTGCGGTGTGAGATGTGGACGGTGCGGTCTGTGATGCTTTCAGGACACAGAGCCAGCGAAGGAGTCGATTGAGTTTCCCTTTTCTGTGGCAGCTGAAACAGCGGTTCCAGGAGTGGTACCCAAAGGTTGGTGAAGTCTTTGCAGTCCCTGAGACTTCATAACAGGAGGCAAGCTCTATTTCAGGCCCTTGGAGATACTCAAAAAAGAAGTTGCAGAAAGTTCAGTCCAGTCCTTTTACTGCCCAAGACAGAAGCAGCCACTGCAGGCCAACACAGCAAAGCACTCAGCAAAGTGGTAGTTCCTCCTCACAGCTTCTCCAGCTCTTCTTCTTGGCAGTCTTCTTGGTCCAAAAGAGTTCTAAAGTTCTAGGGTCAGGGCCCCAATATTTACACCACAAAATCCTTTGTTCACTGGAGGCAGAGAGTGCCTTTGCCATGCCAGAACCAGTTCTGTCCTCTCTGGTGCAGCTTCCTGGCAGGAGGTGGAGACAGCATTGTCAGAGGCAGACCAGGCCCATTCAGGTGAAAGGAAATCTCCTACCCCTACTCTAACATTAGCCCAGGTCTATTCAGCCCAGCCCTGACCCATCCAGACTCTCTGGAGCCCCTGCTCCTCCCCAGGCCCTGTCATCCAAAAGCCAGAAATGCAATACACAAACCTAGCAGAGGCACACTAGATGGCTAAGCAAAAAAATACCTACCTTCTAAAAGTGGTATTTTCAAACACAGAATGTAAAATTCACCCTCACTAAAAGATGCATTTTAACATTCTAAGTTCTGGCATACTAAACTTTATTTTCCTACCTTGTTCCCAGGGGTAGTTATGTTTATAAGATGTAATAAACAAACTCCCCATTCTCTCCTATGGGAACAGGTAGCCTTGCAGTGAAAAATGAAATTGGCAGTAATTCACTATCAGGACATGCCACACACACCAGGGCTTGTCCTACCTTTCATATACACTGCACCCTGCCCACAGGGGTACCTTGAGCCTACCTTAGGGGTGCCTAACATGTAAGAAAAGGGAATGTTAGGGCCTGGCAAGTGGGTACACTTGCCAAGTTGACATGACAGTACTAGACTGCACACAGGCTCTCCAATGGCAGATCTGAGTTACCTTTTCAGTGCTACTCATGTGGGTGGCACAATCAGTGCTGCAGGCCCACTAGTAGCATTTGATTTACCAGTCCTGGCACACTTAGTGCACTTTACTAGGGACCTACTTTAGTAAATCAAATATGCCAATCATGGAAACACCAATCCATAATAACAATTTACAACAGGAGCACTTGCACTTTAACACTGAACAGCAGTGAGAAAGGGCGCAGAGACACTAAACCAGCAAAAACAGAGTCAAAACCATGAGGTCAGAAAGCAAAAAGACAGGGGAAACACGCCAAAAGATGCCAGGTCTAACACTTGTGCTCCCTACAACCCAGAGTTTTACATAGGGGAACAATCCATTTAGCATGTGTATATTTGTAAAACGAACAAAAAAACAAAACATGGATAAGCGATTCAGAACACCCTTCACAGCCTACACACAGTTCATCACATGAGCCTTTTTCCTGTTGCCATCTGCACGTAAATGATTTTATATGTAGAGTGCCATACATGAACTGGAGGCAAAGTTACCTCGCCAGTGGAGGGACAATTTCATCAATAGCGTTTTAATAGGCAGCTATTGGTTTCAGATCAATAAGAGACACTGACAAGGAGCCCTTACACTCTCTAATATGATCAATTGCCACCCTTTCCCAGAATAGCCCCTTTAGACTAGCCTTACTGACACATACTCTCTGGTAAGGTCCAATATTCATCCAATTTCAATCTTAAGAGTAAGGCTTTGATCGCTCAGAGCCACGGTATTTTCCGTGCATACTGTGGGACCAAAAGATCCTTGATACCATCACGGTAGGACTCCAGGATAGGGGTTGTCCATAATGTATGCCAATGAATCGGCATTCTGCATTCAATCTTATGGGCAATTTTCTTTTGGGCCAAGTCTAGATATAAGGGAGTCAAAGGTTTACTGACGGGGAGATTGAATAGGGTTCTAAGAAACCTTTGTTCCACCACAGAAAGACACTCAATATGTGAATAGCCCCACAACTCGACACCATATAAATCCGAACCTAGGGCCTTCACATTGTAAACTTCCAAGGCTGGAGCCAATCTTTTTGATGTTGTTTTTCTGTGGATTTTCCCTGTTTGAGCAGTATACTGGATCAAAGATAGGTAAGCTTTTTCCACCTGCGGTGCCCTACATAGATTCTTGGTCAGATTGGTACCCAAATACTCCAAACCCCGCGCCACACAAAACAATTGGAAGGAGTTCAGGAGTTGTTGCAACTCTTGCGATGATTTAGAAATTAGCAAAGTGTCATCTGCATAAAGAAGAGCGGGAACTCTCAGACTTCCTATCTTGGGTGCATCACACCCATCTCTGTCCAGTGTACCAATTACACCATTTATATATAACGTGACGAGAGTGGGCACCAAAACACAACCCTATCTGACCCACCGATCAATCTGGTTCGGAACGGTCAGAGCCCCATCCTGCCCCCCCTCACCTGTGCAAGTGTGTCAGCGTGTAGTCTCATAAGAATGTTCAGCAGGGGAGTTGGAAGCCCCATCTCCTCAAGATCCCTCCATAGTTTGGGACGGGGAACTAAATCAAATGCTGCACGGAGGTCGACCAAGACAACATAAAGATTACCCTTGCGTATAATCACCTCTCTCCACTATATACATGCAAAACTGAAAATCTGATCCACAGTGCTCACAATATGTCTAAAACCTGCCTGCCAATCGGAGTATATTATCATCCCTAATCCACTCCTGTATACGTGCCAAAATCTGTTTACAATTTTTTTTTGGTAGGGTGTCAATTTAGCCCGGGCTGCGTACTCCGCGCCGCCATGGAGTTTTTTTTAAGTCTGTGGAACTCCGCGGAGTACCACTCTGCATACTCCGCCCAGGGTTAGAGTCAATCAGGCTTATAGGCATATAATTGGCCGGATTTTCCCTATTCCCCTTTTTATAGATTGTAATAATTTCCGCTAGTTTCCAGGATGGTGGAATCTCCATACCAGCTAGGATTGTGTTAGGGAGTAAATTGATGTATGGCCCCCAGATTTCTGGGTTTTCTCTATATAAATCATTAGGCAGTCTATCAGGTCCCGGGGCACGACGAGGAATGCAAGAATTGATAGATGTTATTGTCTCATTGAGCGAAAAAGTCAGATCGACACCCTTAGTGGTAGAACTAAATTGAATAACTTCTGCGCCAGTCTTGGCATTATCGCATTTGTGGGAATAAAGCTGTTCAAAGTGAGCCACCCAGTCTGATGGCTGGATACAAAAATCAAGGGTTTGCTTACGACCATTGAGACAGCCAGATGCTGTCTTCCAAAATAACTTATTGTCTTTGTTACAAAGTGCTACGTGCAGGTTGGTCCATAGGGAACTCTCCAATTCTCTTTTAGCTTTAATTATCGCATGCCGATACAGCTTTCTTTTCTTAGCTATATCTGCCTGAGTTTTTGTCTTAACAGCCATAATGAGTTCGTACTTGGCTTCCCTACATTCACTATTGTACCAGATGTCAGTTTTAGGGGTAATATTTCCCCTGCGTCTATGTTTCCCCAATGTATCTCTGGCATAGGCTATTAACTTTTCATGGAGGATAGCAAAATTCTCAATTCTAAAGGCAACCAGGAGTTTGGATAGGGACTCATAAGTGGCAGTAACACTATTCTTGATCACTTTCAATACCTCAGTGTTTTTCATCATCCAATCCCACCAAATTGTTTTTAAATTATTGGCATACGAGAGGGAGCTCATATCTTTGTTGCCAAATGATGCCTGGGCTCGGGGTACTTCGTCCAGTAGCAACATACAAAGGGCATTGTGGTCACTACCCAATATCTCAACTATATCAATCTCCACAATTGCTGGCCAGAGTTTTACGTCAGCCAGGAAGTATTCAATTCTGCTACGATAGTCTACCCTATTAAAGGTCAGTTGGCTTTGTTGGTCAGATTGGCATCTACACTTAGTAGCCCTCAGATCATAGTTTAATGTCATAGCCAGTATTTGACCCGCCTTCACTGTCCACCTAACTATGGGTAGATCTAGCGAAGGAATACCCCATTGATTGTCCTGTTCTTACATTAGGTCAAGAAAAGAAACAGCCAATGGTTCGAAGGTGGCAATTAGATCCCCAGCCACCAAGAGCCTATCTTTATCCGAGATCTCCAGAAGTGCTTGCTCCAAGACACTAATTACCTTTGTCTCCTTACAACGGTCCTCCACTCTTTTATAAACATTGTAAATTCTTAATATCAACCGAGATCAAAACACCAATCTAACTGCTAATATGTCATTAGAGGCTACTGGCACTGAGGATATTCTACATTGGAGTGATGTTTTAATCCATATGCACAACCCCCCTTGAGGGTCTACCCCTTGCGGATTGGCTTGCATTCACACCAAAAGATGTATACCCACTTTTGTGGGCAGGGGCTAGACACCATGTCTCTTGGAAGAGACAGATATCAAATGTGTCAGTGAAAACACCCCATTCATCTTCCTCCATTAATTTGGTTAATCCTGCTACATTCCATGAAAATATTTTATTATGGGAATCCTTGGCCTGTAAAATCTCATCTAAAGGTGGGGAGTATGATTCCCCTAAAGCACTAGCCCCAGTGCTTGCAGCTGGAGGCATACTCTCCGAAAGCAAGATCTGATCCATCAATCTATCACCTGTGATTCCTACATGTGTCCCCGTCACCGGGTGTAGTGGATCAATCAGTGTTTGAGCAGTTAAAGGGTGGGTCAGCCACACCCACTCCCACTGTTGCTGTGCCCACATCCTGTCCTTCCAGCACCCATAGCCATCTATCTCCCTCCCTCTCCTTGGAAAAAGGGCCTGGGCCACATCCTCATCATCTCACTTGCATGCGCCTTGCCCCAATGGTGGCCCTTGTGCAATGTAGCCTTCCTTGCCCTACACGTGTGCTCCCAACCTGTCCTCTGTCACCAGGATAAGCTGGCGCTGTTCACAAATGCGGGCCTCTATGTCATCGCCCTAGGACCTGGACACTTGTGCAGGGCCCAACCCTCCCGGCCTCTGCCCCTCAAAATCACCCTCCATAGTGGCTTGCTCAGCTGCAGACCCAGCCCTACCACCCCACTCCCCCTGGCCTCTTCAGCTCTACTTTCCCCCCTTTGCTCTTCTTGAAGGCTGGGCCTGTATCCATCCCAATAGCCAGCCCCAGATCCTAGGGGCTATCCTGGCCAAAGAAATCCATGGGTCTCATGTCCCCAGGGGGCTGCTGCATACTTTTGGCCCTTTGAGGCTCATTGTGTATGTGTACCAAAAGCTCACACTGGGTCCCCCCCCTTCTAACAGCTCTCGGCCTGCCACCTCAACTTGCCTCAATTTAGCAGGGAGGCTGCATCACCTTTCTGGAGTCTGCTTTTTTGCTGCACCACCTGCTGCTCCTCTCCTGCACCCCGCCCATTTTGCTTTTGACAGAGACTACCCCCGCAGGAGAGAACAGGCCACAACTGCGGCCACCATGCCACTGACGCAGAGCATGTCGGGAGTTGCATTTCTATCAAAGGCTGTTCAAGGGCACCAGGCCTAAGTAAATCCTCCTGTCCTGCCACACCTAGTGTGTGCAGGGAGGCCCTTACCACTGCATTCTCCTCTGCCTTCATGACCAGTAGGCCCCACTACCCTACTCTACCCATGCTCTTTGCCTGCAATTTTCCCCAACCCAGTGGCACTCACGAGGCACGAAGAGGCTGGATCTGCCTCTCCTGACTCCTTCATACCTCTCCTAATACCCGCTGCTTCCCCCTACATCTACCTATCCTATTTATTTGTCCCAGTCTCGCACTAATTACCCTGGGCGAAGACTAGTCTGCGACTTTCACTTCCCCCAAGGTCCTTCATTTGCCAGAACTTCTAAATTAGGATTTTAATATTGTGATCTGGCTTGTCAAGTTATGTCCTATGGGTTCACAAACATTGTTGTGGAAATGTGCCATGTAATGTCAATTCTGGATTGGCTCCGTGAAGAGCATGCTGGAGCAGCCGTGATGTAGGAGGGGGTGTTCCAGCACACATGATGCGGTCTAGTTGTCATGGCCGCATCCTGTACATCAGAAGGCCAGGTCCTGTACATCTGTGCACCTTGACCCATGGTTCTCGGATGCAACACAGTACAAAACCTGCATATGAGAGTCCTACAGTGGCTGCTCTTTGATTTGCTATAGACCTGCTTTTATGTACCTTGCGCCAATTTTTCTCTTGACATGCTCAGAAATCTTGGTGCCCATGTATTTCAACCACTGGCTGCTGCTTTTCACCTGCCCCTCTGCTGCTCATGTGGATTTGTGAATCTTCACGATTTTACCCCCCACTTTTTTGTTATGCTTTTTGGCCCTGGCGGGGTTCCTGGGGGACCCCACCACCAGGTCTAGGGGATCAGGGTATTTCTACCCTGCCCCCTTCTTGTTTATTTTGCCTTTTTGTTTGGGATTCAGCTGAGTCTGAATCCCACATTGGCTGCCAACACTTCCTGGTTGAAGTGTTGGCAGCCAATCAGATCTCTGCACGAGATATGTTGGATTTGCAAAGGGTCCGCACCTTTGGATATCTATATTTCTTTTTCCTTTTGATTTACAAATCACAAAAAGGGCTCTTTCTGGACCAAGAGCTACCTCTCTGTCAAATTTTGTGTAATTCTGTCCAGCAGTTCGGCTGTAGTCGTGTTGAAAATCTCTATGGGAATTAACATAGGAAACACACTTTTTCTGACCCCCCTTTTTCTCAGCCCCCACTTGTCAGATCACCCTGAAACTTTCCATGCACAATTAGAATCAGGAGGTCACTTTTTTGGTAATATTTTGTGAAGATTCATCAAATAGCGCTCAAGTTAAAAGCAAGTCAAAAAACGCCTTTCCTATGGAAACTAGGTCCTATATGTATTTATACATATATTCCAAACGGAACACGTACTCCTCCTCCAGTACTGTGGAAACAGGCCCACCAAACATGCTTTAGTAAAAAATCTCAGCAAATCATATAGCATGACGTGTTTTGACTTTTCACGAGTCTTAATCATGTGCAAAATGTGAGAGTGGACACTCATCTGATCTTTTAAAGCATAGCTTTGTAAGCAGTAAAGAAGGACCACAATATGTGAACATTTCAAAAAGAATTTATAGTGTCAGTGGGTCAGTTATTCAGATATTCCATACAACGTCATGCATGAAAACAGTGTAAGCTTTCAAAGTTCAATGTGCTAGTCAATCCATTCAAAAAACAATGCTTTGCATCCACAGATGGCCATCACTGAATTCAATGTCGTCATTCCTGGGATTTTAAAGACCACAACGAACATAATGCTTTATGATTTCATACATACAGTGTCCCAGTCCTTCAATGTCCTTTGTTTAATTTATTAATCACCTTCGGTTCCACATGGCATCATTGTAACATCAAAGGTAATGATATTCTCCTTCAAAACCATGTTAACTTGTGGTTTATTATATATATATATCTGAAGAGCTGTAATGACAGCGAAACATTTGTCAGGGGTTGCTTTTATTCATTTCAGGTTGGCTTGGATGGTATTTTGCCAGTCCAAAGCTATAATACTGTGCCTGGAGTGGTAAATGGCTTTTGTCATTTAACAGCTCGGCATGGATAGCACTGTGCTATTCCTATGCTTAAAGACTTTGCTGTAGAAATGGGAAAAGACTTTGGGCCATATGTAGGTAGCTAAATACCGGTCGGTAACGGCCGAAATTCGGTAAATCTCCCGTTACCGACCGGTATTTAGGCGATTGAGATGTAGGAGGCCAAAAGAAGGAATCGGTAATTATGAATCGGTAAATACCGATTCATCATTACCAATTCAAAACTACCCATTCGGAAATCACCGATTCCTTATTTACCGAATCGGTAAATAAGAATCGGTAAAAGCGAAAAAAGAGATGTAGGTAAGTTCGGTAATACCGAATTACATGAAATTCGGTATTTAAGAGTCGGTAATTAACACTGACTGAAAGCAGGTGGTAATCATCTACAACGAATATAAGCAATCCCAAAATGCAATAGTGTGATCACTATGGCGGCATTCTATGTGATTGCAAGGCGGCTACGTCTACAGGCAGCAGGAGTGAGGATCTGGAGAAGGGAGGAGCGCATTTACAGACAGCGCATCACAATCTTCCAACAGACTGAGGCTGAGATCCATGAAAGGTACAGGCTACACCCCACACCATCCTGGACTTGATAATGGACTTGCACCCACTCCTGGAGCACCCAACACCAAGGGCGCACACCATACCACCACATGTGCAGGTGCTCTGTAGCCTACATCTACTCGCATCTGGCAGTTACCAGGGGGTGATAGCTGCGGTTGGCGGGGTGTCTCAGAGTTGCCTGTCCCGTTTCTTCAGAAAGTTCCTGGATGCCATGATGCAGAGAATGCACCACTACATTAGCTTCCCAAACACACAGGCGGAACTGCTCAAAACAAAGACATTCTTTTACCAGATGGCACAGTTCCCGCATGTCATAGGCTGTATTGATGGCACACACATTCCAATCTGCCCACCAGCAGCCACTGAGCACATCTACAGGAACAGAAAGTCCACCCACTCCATAAATGTGCAGGTAATCTGCGATGCTGCCAACATCATCACTGACATCGTGGCCAAATTTCCTGGGAGCACCCACGACTCATACATCTTCCAGAACAGTGGGATCTACACACGCCTGGCTGCGGGAGAATTTGGAGAAGGATACCTGCTAGGTAAATCACTGTGACACTCACTCATACTTACTGCAGATGAATGTGTATTGGTGTATGTGACTAATGGCACTCTCTTCCTCACCTAGGCGATAGTGCATATGCCGTGCGGTCATTTATCCTCACTCCCTACCTAAACCCATCAACCCTGAGTGAGAGACGATACAATGTGGCACACAAATCAACACGCAACGTTGTGGAGCGCACGTTTGGACTATTGAAAAGCAGGTTCCGCTGCCTCCACAAAAGCGGAGGCGCACGTCAGTACACACCCATCATCTGCTGCAAAATCATTGCAACTTGTGCAATGCTGCACAACCTGCCACAAAGAAAGGTACAGAAGTGGAATTAACTGATTTTGAGGACAATGATGATGAATTAGCACAGCCAGAGCCCAACGCAGCAGGAGTGCCACCAGCAACAGATGGGAGACAGAGACGGGCAGAGATCACATGCAACTATTTTTAAGTAAGTAAGGAGACACAGCCAGTTGTTGTATGTAATGACGTAGTTTTAATTTCTGGGCACTACGCCACAACACAAACGGCCAAACTTGGCATTCCAATTTGTGACATCCATAGTAGGAAGTCATGGGTTACTTCACCCAATTCTGTCCTGTTAGTGTGGGCTGCATCAGCGTCTGCGGCCACGCACAACAGTACTGGATGCCATTAAGTGACTGTCCTCACTGGCTGTGGAACCAGTGGCAGCCCCATGCCGTCTGCTGCTCCTCCGGGTGTCTGTTACAGGGGGTAATGCTGCTCCGACTGGTCGTGTCCTCGCTGTCCCCAACTTCCACAGCACCAGTAGTGGCAGACTGACTTGTCAGCAGCACCTCAAGAGCAGTGGTCACCTTTACCAGCCCCCTAGTGACATCAGTGCTGCAGTGCGCCAGGCCCTCCTGCATGGCCACGGAGCGCCTGCAGAGCAGAGAAGTGGCAGTTGCTAGGCGGTTCACTGCCCTTGGATGGTGCTCCATTTTCTGCCTCTCCCTGCGCCGTGTAACTCTGTCCTCATCCATTTTGCTGCACAGCAGCATCACAGACTGGGACATGTCCCGCATGCCTGCAGCCATCTCCTTCATGCCCTCAGCCATTGTGCCTATGCCCTTGTCAATGTTGGCCATGTTGTCATTGAGGCGCCTCATTTGTCGCTGGACTGACTGTATTGCCTTTCCTTGTAGGCGCTGCACCTTCACCATGCTTGCCTCCAGCCCTCCGAAGACACCATGGCTCTCACCCTGTGGAGGTGGACTGCTCACCACGAGCCCTGCGGCGGCGTCTGGCACCTGTGTGTGCTCCCTCAGTGGTGGACAGCAAACCAGCATTGCTACCATCCACTGGCACAGTGGATGTTTCCCCCCTCGAGTCTTCTGAGGAGGACTCAAACTCCATCAGTCTGGCAACAGCACGCCTCCTAGGTCTCAGCACTGCAGGTGGTGTTGATGCTGGTGAGTCTAGCAGTAGTGGCGAGGCTAGCTGTGGTGGTGAGGCTAGCAGTAGTGGCGAGGCTAGCTGTGGTGGTGAGGCTGACTGTGGTGGTGTTGTGTGCCCTGCACTCGTACTGGCCTTCTCAGTGATGTCCTTCCGGGGTGCCCTCTCTCCCTTGTCCTGAGCAGTCCTGCGCGATGTCTCGCCTGTGGACAGAAATTGTACATTAGCTCAGTGTACCTGCAGCCCTGCATAGCAAGAATAAATATACATTTCTGCCACACTATCTCATTGTCTTCTGCCTGCTTATCGCTGATGTGTGTCACATGCCTTGTTGTTCAGTGCGATTCCTGTCATGATAGGGGTTTCGCTGACTACATCTCCCATAATGCATTGCTGGTTTGCACAAAAATCGGTTCTGGAGTGGGATTCACAGAGACCAATTGGGGATTTGGGATAGGGGAAGGGGGGCACAATGCTGTGCATGCTTCTTACCTCGTTTAGAAGCAGCCCTGGCAGAGCTGTCTGCATCCCCGATCCCACAGACACTTTCTGGCTCTATCGTGGACTCCACGAGCCGCTCCAAGTTCAGTCAGGGCAGGTGCCCTGTTCCTTCCTCCTCCTGTCAGCCTGGCTTGTTTCTTGAGATCTGCCATCTTCTTCTTGGTGATGCTCCTGATGTCATACCACCGCTTCTTGAGCACATCAATGTCCCGGGGGTCACTCCAATGGCATTCACCTGTGACTGGATTTCAAGCCAGATTCTCCTTTTCACTGACTCTGCAACTTGCAGGGACTGCTTTCCAAACAGCTTTGCGTTTTGCTTCACTACCTCCTCCACAAGGACCTGCAGTTCCCTCTGACTGAATTTCAGTTTCCTCTTCCTTTCCCCTCCTTCTCTTTCTGTGTCCTGGGTGTCCATTGTGCAAGATTTGCAGGCGAGGTTCAGGCAGTGGCTCTGTTGCTCTCCTCTGCACTCCCAGCCTCTCCAGAAGGTTCTGATTGTGTGCACCTGCCTGGGTGTGGCCACTTCCTGGTTGGGAGGGGTGGTGGTTGCACAGGATTGGCTGATTCCTCAATTGCTGTTTTTTGAATAACCGATTCGGTATTTACCGATTCGGTATTTACCGATCGGTATTGTGGATTCGGTAAATATTTACCGATTTTTACCGATTCGGTATTATTTACCGAATTATTACGTACATCGGGAATACCGATTCATAAATACCGATTCGGTAAAATTCGGTAATTAGGAATCGGTATTTCCAGATTACCTACATATGGCCCTTTGTCCCTTTCTATCACTGCATGGATAGCACTGTGCTAATCCTATGCTTAAAAACTTTGATAGAAAAGCAGACGTTTGAGGTGAGCAAATCTAGAGTGTCGCTGGTGTTGAGGGTGCTCTATACAGAAGCTGCCTTCCACCTAAATTGGGAACTACCCAGAGTTCTCTTCTTCTTTTTTGTATAATTTATGCGTCACTCTATGCCTGCAAGGGTATTCTTTTGACTTATACTGGGTGCTCCCTTGTGTCTGGACAAAGCTAAACCTCTCTGAAGAGCTGTAATGACAGCGAAACATGTGTCAGGGGTTGCTTTTATTCATTTCAGGTTGGCTTGGATGGTATTTTGCCAGTCCAAAGCTATAATACTGTGCCTGGAGTGGTAAATGGCTTTTGTCATTTAACAGCTCGGCATGGATAGTACTGTGGTATTCCTATGCTTAAAGACTTTACTGTAGAAATGGCAAAAGACTTTATCCCTTTCTATCTTTGCGTGGATAGCACTGTGCCGCTGGTGTTGAGGGTGCTCTATACAGAAGCTGCCTTCCACCTAAATTGGGAACTACCCAGAGTTCTCTTCTTCTTTTTCCACATATAAATATATATATATATATATATAAATATATATATATATATATATATATATATATATATATATATATATATATATATTCACTGAAAAAACCACAGGTTTCAGGGGCGTTATAGTTAGTTGGACATTTCACTCGTGAATTTCTATGTTTTTTTAAATGCTAATTTCTAACTATAACGTCCTGAAACCTATGGTTTTTCAGTGAATTTCTATGGTTTTTAAATGATAATTTCTAACTATAACGTCCCTGAAACCTATGGTTTTTTTCAGTAAATTTCTAAGGTTTTTTAAATGCAAATTTCTAACTATGCCTACATAGGTAGGACATGTGCAGAAAGAGGAAGAAAGGCACAGAAAGAAGCAAGAGAAGTGCAGAAAGAGGCAAGAGAGGTGCAGAAAGAGGAAGATAGATGCAGAAAGAAGCAAGAGAAATGCAGAAAGAGGCAACAGAAGTCCAGAAAGAGGAAGAAAGGTGAAGAAAGAAGCAAGATATATGCAGAAAGAACCAACAGAGGTGCAGAAAGAGGCCTACTTTGACTGTACCTTACAACAGAATCATTCAAAGTACCCTAATCACTAATCCTTCTCCGAAGATGTCTTAAACCTCACTTTTCTCTTAAAGGTTCACTATTAATCGACTGCTCAGAATGTTAGGCCTACCAAATATAAAACAACAATCCTAAGCATATCACTGTTGTAAGTCTGACCAAGTTTGTGAAGGTATGCATGTGTGTCTATGCTTTTACCTAGTGACATGTTAAATGAAAATAAACATACAAACACTTGAATACCTGTGTTTCAAACAGCATACTCTGTAAATTTGTGTAAAAAAAGGTGTATGCATTTCTTTCTGCTCACAAAACAGGGTATATGGGTATTCAATAGTATATTTGAGGGGCTCTATAACACATATATACATAAGACATGTCCGCCTGTGCAACTGATTGACAGAGCAGAACTAAGATGCAGAGCACATGTGAGAATACACGTGCAAGTAGACATATACCTCGGTCACGAGAGCACGCAGACCTTTAAACTTGACAGCATGCACTTCCCATTTGAATATAGAAACAGGCGAGAGAAGTACAGAAAGGAGCCCCTTTCCCCACCACTCTGCAAATGTGCTCCCTGGCGCACTCCTGGATGGGGATTAAAGTCTACTTCGCTGCTGGTGGTCCTTAGGGGCCAACTAGCCTACCTGATACCTCCAGTATGCCCCAGGTAGTGGGATTGCTGATCGGTGGACACAGGCCACGCCCCTTTGTCCACCACTCTGCAAATGCGCCTCCTGGCATGCTCTTGGTTGGGGGATGAAGTCCCCTTGCCTCCTGAGGGTACCTGGGGCCATCTAGCCCACCAGGTACCTCCAGTAAGCGCCACACAGCTGGATTGCTGAGAGTGGTCCGAAGCCACGCCCCCTTTTTACACCACTCTGCAAACATGCCTCCTGGTGCACTGCTGCTCGGAGGATGAAGTCCACTTCAGTCCTGAGGTCCTCAGGACACAAGAGGACTTCATCGTCCCACCAGCAGTGCGCCAAGAGGCGCGTTTGCAGAGTGGTGTAAAAAGGGGCGTGGCCTCGGACCACCTCTCAGCAATCCCACTTTGTGGGGATTACTGGAGGTACCTTGTGGTCTTGTTGGCCCCTAAGGACCCTTAGGATTGAAGGGGACTTAATCCCCCAATTCAGAACGCGCCAGGAGGTGCGTTTGCACAGTGACGCTGGGAAGGGGCGGGGCCTCCGGCAAGATGCCGGCTTTTCTTTTTTTAAAATATTTTTAGAAGGGGGGTTGTGTGGCCCCCCTTCTTTTAGTATTTTTTGGGCACTGGGGATCCCATCCCCCAGGGCCTGAGCATTTATTTTCTTTTGTTTATTAAACAAAAACGGAAAGGGGGCCCCCTTCCCTGGGCCACTATTGGCCCCGGGGTCCCCATCCCCCAGGGCCTGGCCTCGTTTTCCTAATTTTTTTTTAATTTTTCCCAGGAGGGGGGCTGCGTGGCCCCCCTCCCCTGGGCCACTTCTGGCCCCGGAGACCCCATCCTCTGGGGCCTGGACTAGTTTTTTTTGTTTTTTTTCCCCGGGAGGGGGGCCGCGTGGCCCCCTCCCCTGGGCCACTTCTGGCCCTGGGGACCCCATCCCCCGGGGCCGGCCCTCACGTTGGGAACCGCAGGGGGAGCTCAAATGCCCCTGCGGTCCCTGCCGGCTCCCTGCGTCCTGCGGGAGCCGGCATTGCTTTTGGGCAAGGGGAGCTGCTAACATGCAGCTCCCTTTGCCCAAAAGCAATTCCTGCTCTCGCTTCCAAGAAACAAAGCAGTGCTCCTGCCCTGCCATAGAAAATGGCAATGTTCTGGGGGTGGGCACCCCGGGACATTGCAGGAGCCGGCCCTGGGGGGTGGCAGTCCCCAGGGCCATCTAGGGCTCTAGGAGGGGGGCCGCACAGCCCCCCTCCCACCTGATTAAAGCCCCGGGAAGGTGGTGGTCCCCCGGGGTCCGCAACGGATCCCCACATTTTAATCAACAGTCCCCCGGGGAGGTGGTGGTCCCTGGGGCAGTGTGGGGGAGCTCGAGCCCCTCCACACTTTGTTTCTGGAAGGAGCCCCGGGGAGGTGGTGGTCCCGGGGCTGCGGGGGGGCCGTGTGGCCCCCGCATTTAAATCACATAGCCCCAGGGAAGTAGTGGTCCCCGAGGCTTGGGGGGCCCGCGAGGCCCCCTGCCCAAAATAATTTAAAGCCCCGGGGAGGTGGCGGTCCCCGGGGCTTGAGGGGGCCCGCGAGACCCTGACCTAAAATAACTAAATGCCCTGGGAGGTTGCGGTCCCTGGGGCTACGGGGGCCGTGTGCCTCCGCATATGATAAACTAAGCCCCGGGGAAGTGGCGGTCCCCGGAGCTGTGGAGGCCCACGCGGGCCCCCGCTAATTAATTGGACATTGCCCCCGGGACCTGGCCCACCCGGGGCTTAAGGAAAACGAAGCGCTGGAGCCTGCACTTCGTTTTTTAAAAACATTTCTGCCGGATTCGCACACCCAGCGTGAATTAGGCCGATTTTTGTCCCTGTGGGGCCCCCTGAGCAGGCCAAGGGGGTGAGGGTGCTTCTACCCTGCCCCCTTTTCTTGTTTTTTATCCTTTTTTCACTGTTTTCTTGTGACTCGGTTTTACCGAGTCACAAGATGGCTGCCAACACCTCCTGGTTTGGAGTGTTGACAGCCAATCAGAATCAAGCTCGTGCTTGGGAGGGTTCGCGAATCCTCCTCGGCCCTCAGATATCAATATTTTTATTTTTTGAATTTCTCAGGAACTACTGAACGGATTTACACCATTTAGAAAAGCATGCTTTCTGAACCAAGACCTACCTTTTTGCCAAATTTGGTGTAATTCTGGTCAGCAGTTCGTGCTGTAGCTTTGTCTAAAGTTCCTAGGGAAATTAACATGGGGAAAACGCGTTTGGGACCCCCTTTTTTCTCAGCCCCCACTTGACGAATCGCCCTGAATCTTTCAAGACAGGAGCTGACCTGAGCAAACCATTAGTTTAGAAAATTTCGCGAGGATTCGTCAAACGGCGTCAAAGATATTGGCAAAAGAAAAAATGCTTTTTGAATAGAAACAAGGTCCTAACTATAACTACCTACTGCCGACTGCCAGTAGGTAATATATAGATATATATATATATAGATATATATATATCAACACACACACCCACACACAAGACACAGACACCCATATATATATATATATTTTCACACCAAGCACATTCATGCAAGGTGAGTGGTGGATTTTGCATGTCACTAGGGCATTTTTTTTTTGTCCTCATTTGTGCAAAGGGTGAGATATAGGGACACAACTATCACTCTTTTCTGAACTTCATCAGCTAGGGATTTTCCCGCCCCATCCGGTAGAAGGGAAGGCCTTCCCATCTTGAGGTAAGATTGTGTCTTATAATCTACAAATTCACCGGGAGAGTCACTCAGTTTTATTTATTTATTTATTAGAGAGGTTTTATATAGCGCTGGCTGGACCCGTGGGTATCAGAGCGCTTTACATGAGCGTTAATTGTTACAGAGAAGACAGTTGTTCAATAGGATAAAAACATAGATGTCAGGATAAAAAAGAAAAATATTACAAATATGCAGAAAAGTATTGATTGTTACAGTACAACAGTTTTTCAATAGGATACAGACATAGACGTCAGGATAAAAGACAATTTAAATTGACAAGTGGGCAAAAAAGCTATTTAAATAGGGGCAGGGTTATTAAGTAAAGCTTTTTGGCATAGGAACAATATAAAACTAACAGGAGATAAATTACATGAGTAAAGGCTAACAAGCGAAGCTGTTTAGGTCCGATGACAAAAACACAGTATACAGCTCATAGTTGAGTGCAGGGGGGACGTCAAAGTTCGAGGCTGGTTGGCGAGGAAGAAGGAAAAGATTGATAAGTATAGAAGGGGGAGAGCAGTTTGGGGAGAAAGGAAGTAACGTCAGAGGGAAAATTCGGGGGGGGGGAGAGTCAGGAGGGCAGAGGAGTGGAACCAGATTGGTGGAGGCTTGTAAGAGGGGGCAGAGGCGAGGTTAAGGACCCCAATATTTGTTAAGAAGGTGCAATTTGAGGTCTTTTTTAAAGCTGAGGTAGGAGGGGTTACAGCGCAAGTCCCTAGGGAGAGCATTCCAGATCATCGGGCATTCCCGAAGAAGGAACAAAATTGTGTGGTTTTCTATTTTAACAGAGGGGGGACAAGGAGTAGGGCATTGGTGCTTCTCATCGTACGGGAGCAGTCTGCTTTTTTGAGTTTGTTCTTGGAACTCATGGTTCCACCATGGTAAAAATCCCAAAATGTGTTTATTGCATTCTATGTAATTATTGGACATCCCTTCCTACCATACCTCTTCTCTCCATCTTAGAGTTTATTCCTATCCCATATCTCCCAGAATTTTGTTCGATTGCTTTCTTCTCTACTTAGGTCCAACTTTTTAATCATACACCCTGAAGTTGTAGTGTAGTTCCTATAGTACCCCTGCTGGACCTGCGCTTTTGGATAACATACACTATGGGCCTGGTGGCAGACTGATTCTGAGCACCCCCACCGTGTATGTTAGCCTGTTTGCATTAGCTAGCTCACAGTGCCACTAGAATCTCCTTTTTATCAGAGAGATTCGTTTTTGGCAACCTCAGAACACGACAACCCTGATTCCTCAGACTCCTGGAAACAATGTACTACTTTTCGCTCAGTCATTCGTGCTTGCTCATTTGGTCTCAGAGAGTTAACAGTTGAGCGTGTTTACAACATGAATTTATTGCACAGTTGTTATTCTAGTATAAAATGTATGTGCTGCGACAACTGTTAAACAGTAGCAGAGATATATGATCAGCAGTACAGTGAATAAAAAAGGATAGTACAGTTCTACCATTTTGCAATAGTCATGAACATATACATGAATATAAAATGCATTTATAAAATAAAGCGCATACTCCTACGATGCCTGTCTAGATGTACCTAAGTGTACCTAGCATGTGAGTAGGTGCGAAAGAAGCCAAGAATCCCGCTAGGATTTAGTCAAACCCCATTACCTGAATAATGAGAGTGTGGGACCTCGTCCTGGTCTCGAGTTGGACACCCCGCAAGGGATGATTAGACCACTGTCAGCTGGAGCGACTGCATGCAGGAGCCTCAGCGTCTCTGGTCAGTCGGCCTGGAAGTCTCGGTTCCCTCTAACTACTGATAGCAAGAGGTGCTGTATTTATACAGAAAAGTATAGAGTCCCTTTGTACCTTGTGTCTTGTGTTACCCATTGTTGGGTGTTGGACTTGGCCCTTTTTGGCAGGTTCACCCCTAAACTTTTTGCCTTAAGTTCTGACATGGTGTTGGTGGTTTTAGGCCTCTGGGCACTTTAGCACTGTGGTCCAGTGTAAAGTGCGTGCGCTCTCTGAGTTACAGTGGTAAGAAAGGCCTGCCCTCCCATAAGAATGCATTGGGGATTCCCTGATCAGTGTGTGTCAGTGGTAATTCATGGTATGGGAGGAGCAGCGTGGTCAAATTTAGTATGTATGAAACTGTGAGAATAAATACTGCGCAATGGTGTGCGCAGATTTATGATGACTGGTGGAGAAATGCCACTTTTAGAAGTTGGCATTTCTGTGTGCTATGTGTCTGCCTGCCTGATGTAAATTGCATGTCTGGCTTGTGAGTGACAGGGGCTGGGAGGTGTGTGTGGCTCCAGGAGGGGCAGGGTGAGTCAGCGCTGGGCTGAATAGAACACCTGGGCTGGGAGAAGTGGAAGGAGTAATCCCCTGACTCTGAATAGGATGGTGCCTGCCCTAGTGAATGCTGGCTCCACCCCGTGTGGTGTGTCTGATCATCTAGCCCCCACCTGACAAAGGGGAAGAGGAGCTTGCAAAACAAAGTGCTCCAAATCCCCCCTGAACCAGTTGCATCTGGTTCCCCCATGCCCTGCACTAAAGACAAAGGAAATGTTGATATAAATATAGGGGCTGTGACCCCATGATGTTGTTCAGTCCTTGTTCCTGAATCCTGCCGGGGCGTGCTGCTGCTGGGGCCCAGGGGGGGCTGCCATGAGGTCTTGCCTCCCTGGGCCCTGCATTGCCCCCTTGATCTCCATGGACTTATTCTTTTCTTATATAGGCAGAACCTTTGCTGGGACTTGTTCTCCCTTGAAGAAGACTTTTGCCGCATTTTTGCGCCCTGGGAGGGCTGTGCTTTAATTTCTTTGTTTTCCCCAGAAAAGGAGCACGAGGGCTCCGCAGCGCTGAGCTGCCCTTCAGTGAGAGGGAATCCCCGGCATGGGGATGCCCCTGTGCTTCGTGATCGAGCGGGAGCCCACCCCGCTGATTTATGCTTAAGGTGAAGAGCGGCGGGTGCCCACCCCGCTTATTTTTATATTTAAATGGTGGGTGCCCACCCCACATGGCCGCTTTGTGTTTATTTTCTATGCGGGAGCCCACCCCGCGTTTCACCGCCGCGGCCGGAGAGGAAGTCAGGCAGCGAGACGCCTGACGTGAGGCGGGACTTCCGGTTCCCCAAGGGAAGCGCCGGAGAAGGAATCCGGAGCCTCGCGGTCTCCACCTAGAAGTCCCGGGTCCCAGGAGGGGGCCCGGGTGAAGTGCGGAGAAGTGTGGCAGCCGATCGGCGGGGCTCCCGTGAGAGGAGGGAAGCCCTGCACCACCAGAGGAGAGCAAAGACTGCCTCCGCCGCGTTGGAAGCCAGACAGCCGGTGAGTGATGGCTCTTTGTTGTTGGTGCCTGTTCGAGGCACAGAGTCAGAGCGGCCCCGTCTGGCAGCGGGCCGCTCCATCGTGGGACATGTTTTGTGTCAAGAGCCTGCGTGGCTCCAACGAGGGGGCAGTTTTCATTTAATTATAGGCCCCGAGGGCCCCAGTGACTTGGGGGCATTTCGAGGCACATTGTCGGTGCCTGGGAGGTTCCGCAGAGGGCGGGCCACTCCAACAAGGGGGCATCTTTGCTTCTAGAGCCCATGGGGTCCTGAGGGCACAGAGGTGCCGGGCCCCCATTAGGGATAGTGTCACAGCTGCGCCTCCGTAGCGGGCAGCTGCAACGTTTCGCGCACATTTGAATAAGAAGTCCCTGAGAGGGACAGGAGAGGGCACAGTGGTACCAGGCCTTCTTTGCTGATCACAGCTGCGCAGCAATTAGTGCCAGCTGCTACGTTTAGGCCACAGTCCTTTGGGGGCATTATTGTGAATGAGATAGGAGTGAGATACACTCCTTTGCCACAGCGCAATGGCGCACTTTGGATTCCGCTGCCTTGGCAGCAGCCCTGACTTTGAGACATAGGGCATTTGAGCCCCTTTGAGAAGGCCAGTTGGCCAGGGGGACTGTGGGTTTGTAGGGCGCCAGGCCCTAATGTGATTTATGTGGTGCTAGGAAATGTGATTCATGTACTATGATTTACGCACCCTGTGTTATGCCTCTAACTGTGGTTTATGTATGAGGTTATTTGCATACTGTGGTTTATGCTAGTGAGATTATTCTCTACTGTGAGTTATGCCCCTAATGTGAGTTATGCTTAGGAGGTTAGGGTCTAATGCGTTTAGACTTATGAGATGATTGCATAATGTGTTTATGCTGGTGAGGTTGGCGCAGAATGTAATTCACGCCTAAATGTGATACTGTGCATAATGTGGTTTATGTTACAGAATGATGCTGAGTAGAGTGGTTACCAGTGATTACTGGTTGTACGTTTATGATATGTCCTACATTTACTAAGTTCACTTTGTGATGGTTCTGACAGCGGTCCAGTTGGCCCTGTCAGGTGTACATAATCCCTTGTAGATATTACCTAGTGCCAGGTGGCACAATGTATATTATGTGATTACTATTCTAATGTGTTATGAGAGTACAAAGGCTATTTTTGGTATAACCTTGTGTGGTGTGCCTGGTACGTTGTTGCTGTGTGCGTGCGCAAACGCTTTACACATGGCCTCTGGGATAGGCCTGACTGCTCGTGCCAAGCTACCAAGGGGGTGAGCAGGGGTTATCTTCGGCGTGTAACTCCCTCGCCCTGACTAGAGTGGTGGTCTCTGCCTGGCTTTGGCGCAAGCCTTAGTCAACCAGAGATCCCATTTCTAACATTGGGTATGAAGATGATGTATGGGATGAACCGGTTACGTAGATGTTTATGCAGGTGGATCCTAGCCCCTGCCTGGTTTCCTAGAACTCTTATGAATATTTAATCATACTGGATGAGCACATCGAAGATGGTATAGGAGGCCATTGTTCGGGAAAAACCCTCCTTCTGTACCCAAACCACAGTCTAGATAAGGTTCAGCCCTCAGAGCCCGTAATTGTGGAGAATAGGGAACTAATGTAGGTGAAAGATTATGCCTATATTAGGGCATCTCAAACTATGCCTATATTACGGCATCTATATGAAACATAACAATGTCAGCCAGTCATTTAATGTCGGGGGGTTTGCGAGTATCCACTTTCTGTATATCTCCCGTCTGGCAAGTAAGATTAGTACAAACAATAGGTTCTTTTGCTTGTCATTTAAAAAAGGTGCAACCCCATTATCACTCACAGTTCCAAAAATAGTTATATGTATGCTTACCTCAATGTCTTGTCCCAGGACTTTATTTATAACCTTTTTTTTTTTTGATTTTCCAAAAACCTTTATTGATAACAAAAAAAGGTATAGATCACGGCAAACTGCCTACATCCACAAATTGGCCGGCATTGCGATAACATATGCGTGTAGGAGATATCTGATCAGGGTGGGGAAGTACACAGCAAGCCGCCTACAACCATTCCGGGCCGGCCGCGTTGTATGGAGTATGAGGTTAAAAAGACAGCAATTGCATTATATTCAGACTGTGTTAAATGCTAACAATTAGAGTAGAAGTGAACAAATAAAAACAAAGGAGAGGGATGCATACACTAATACACAACGACCATCAGGTGCAAAACAAAGGTGCTGACAATATTCAGACAGTAAGAACGTATGGAGTAGCGTCACATGGCGTCCCATTACATCCAGTGTGGGTGGGTGCGTGGGCAGGGGCAAGAGGGTCGTCAGGAATGTGTTATGCGTCTATTGCGGTGCCGTATCATCCCAGTCGGCTGTGTGTTCCAGTAAATAAGTGTGTAGGGGGTCCCAGATGTCTCGTGGGCGTGATGAGGGAGGTTGAAGGTCTGCATATGTGTGTAGTTGCTCTTGGCAATAGATTAAATCTTGAAGCCAGTCTTTAAATTTCGGCACTCTTCCCCTGCCCCATCTACAGGCAACTCTCCTTTTGGCAAGGAGGAGAGCAAGGGAGGCGTATCTACGTACTTTAACAGCCAGGGGTTTAGTGTATCCTAACAGGGCGGTTAGGGGATCTGCAGAAATGTGTAGGCCCGTCATGAGGTCCAGTGCAGTCAGGACCTCCGTCCAGTATCGTTGTACAGGGGGACAGTCCCAGGCCAAGTGTACAAAGTCCGCCCCCTCGCGCCCGCAGCGATCACAGCGATCGTTATCTCGTATCTTCAGTCGGTGCATGCGTGCGGGAGTATAATAAAGGCGGTGCACATATTTATAATGTATTATGCGGAATCTACTACTAGCTGATATATCGCCTGTTTGCCTACAGCAATACGTCCACTGTTCCTCAGTGAGGGGGTACCCCAAGTCCTCCTCCCACCGTTGATGAGCCAAAGGAGAACTATATTCCTTGTCATTCTGGACCGTATGATATAAGAGTGACAACACATGTGCGGGGCGTCTTGCTGCAATAACGCATGTAGTGGAAGCATGGGTGGAGGCTCAAGGGGAAAGGTGGGCGTGATGGTCCTTACGTCCTGACGGAGCCTTATGTAATAAAAACGTTCCAAGGGGGTAGGGTTCGTATCTTTAAAGAATTCCTCGCTAGTGCTGAATGTCCCCCTAGTGTACAGGTGGGCCGAGGTGTGGATAGAGAGTTTACGAAGGAGCCGACGACAGCCGCCCTCCTCTGTAACTGGGATGTCTTGCCGCCCAGGAAGGGGCAGAAGTGGGGAATACATTAGTGTGCTCTGTGTAGCTTTGGAAAGGTCGTGCCACACGCTAACGGTGCATTGGACAGTGGTGGTAGTCAGGTGACGCGGGACCGCCGGGATGATGAGATAGGCAGTGCTTGGGGTGGGGGTCATATATCCATCTTCTATTGCGAGATGTGGCATGAAGGGAGGGGGTTTCATCCAATATGCGGCATAATGTGCCTGTGCACAGCTAAAGTATAATTCGATATTCGGAATGGCGAATCCACCTGCATCAAACGGACGCGTAAGTATGTCCCACCGTAATCTAGCCTGTTTCCCCCCCATGTGAGTCTTATGAGTTGAGTCGTAATCGCCGAGAAGAAATGCCGGCTAGGGGCGTAGGGGATGTTTACAAAGAGATATAAAAGTTTAGATAAAATAACCATTTTAATAATAGCCGCTCTGCCAGCCATCGACAGGGGCATCGCGACCCATTTTGTAATTTTGTCGGTGATAGAGTCCAGCGCCTGCCCGTAGTTAGCTCGCATGAGTTCTTCGCGACTGCGAGAGATGATTATTCCTAAATAAGTGAGGGTGTCATCGCTCCAGCCGAGGGGGAAGTCTGGGTGGAACCTTTTTGTGGCTGCAGTGAGGGGATAAATCTGGGATTTGCTCCAATCAATGTTGACTCCGGACAATTGCCCAAAGAGAATGAATAAGCGAAGAATGGGATTCAGGCTAATCTCCGGGTTACGCAGATATAGTGTGAGGTCATCTGAGTACAATGAAATGAGTATTTGTCTTTCTGGGTAAACTATGGCATGTTCGCGATAGTGTTGTCGAATTTTAGCAGCCAGGGGTTCCACTGCTAGGGCAAAAAGGAGGGGGGATAGTGGACACCCCTGTCTGGTACCTCTACCCAGCAGAAAGGAGGAAGAGCGGAGTCCATTCACCATTACGGTGGCGAGCAGACCTGTATATAGCAGGGTAATCCAGGCCAAAAAGGGGGGCGGAAAGCCCATGTGCACCAAGACATAGGAGAGGTAGTCCCATTCCAGGGAGTCGAATGCCTTGGTGGCATCTAGGAATATAGCAGCCGCGTTAACGTCCGGGTCAAGATCATGGAGCAATGCGAACAAGGTCCGCAAGTTATGGGCTGTACTTCTAGTGGGAACAAAGCCCGACTGATCCGGGAGGACCAACACCGACATCAGAGGGCGAATGCGATTTGCGACGAGTTTAGCTAGGATTTTAGCATCAGTGTTTATAAGGGATAGGGGCCGATACGAATCTAGGTGCGTGGGTGGCTTGCCTGGTTTGGGCAGGGAGATTATGAGCGCTTCTCGCATGGAGGGGGGGAGAATGCCAGTTTCACGGGCTTCTTCGAAGACATGCCTTAGTATCGGAAGAATTAAATGCCGATATGTTTTATAAAATTCGTCCGGGAGGCCGTCTGGACCTGGAGCCTTTCCCGATTGTAATTGCATAATTGCAGATATGATCTCCTCATCCTCATGATGCGCCAGAAGGTACTCTCTTTGGCCATTTCCCAACCAGGCTATGGCGGTGTCCTCGAAAAATGAATCGAAGTCTACCGGGGCCTGTCGGTGAGTAGTGTACAGTGCTCTATAAAACCGTCTGAATGCAGCAAGTATGTCTGAGGAATTTGTATGTGATAGACCGTCCTCGTCCTCAATTGCAAGCACTGTATTAGCAAACTGAGGAGGTCGGATAGTGGAGGCCAAGGCCCGCCCCGGTCTATCTCCCTCGCCATAGCGTCGAGCCGTGTGGTACTTCCCTCTAAATTTACATTCGCGCTCCGCTGTTACCTGATAGTCCGTGAGCAGGGCACGCAGATGCGCCTGTAATGCAGGAGAAGGCGTGGCTTGTATGGCCGTCTCGGTCTGTTTTATGTCCGATTCCAATTTTCGGAGTGTATTACGGATATCTTTTAGTACTCCCCCACTTTTAGCCAGACAGATGCCCCGCATGGTGACTAAAAGCCTCCCATATTGTAGAATATTGTGAGACTGAGCCTTCATTGTGGAGGTAAAAGTCAGTTATCTCCTGTTCTATCTCATCCTTAAAAACTGGGTCGAGCAGCGTCTGTGGATTGAGGCGCCAGGAGAGGTATGGGGGTTCTGCTTGTGGCGGACTGAGAGACAACAGTACAGGAGAGTGGTCTGAGTACGTGCGGGGGAGATAAGAGGTATGTGAAGCCCAGGTTGCCAGGCCCCTATCAATCAGCCAATAATCTATGCGTGACCAAGAGGAGTGGGCAGTGGAGTAGCAAGACCCCTGACGAGTGAGTGGGCAGTGTGTTCTCCAGGGGTCTACCAGGTCCTGGTCTTCGACAATGTTTTTTAGAGCTAGGTGTGCAGCAGTATAGTGGTGTGGTTGTGGATGTGACCTATCTAGGTGCGGGTAAATAGTAACGTTAAAATCCCCCCCCCATATCAAGTGTGTAGTGCCAATGTCCTGGATTTTACCCCACAATATCCGAAAGAATTCAGGGTCATCTGTGTTCGGGCCATAACACGACGCCAGTGTGACAGTTTGCGCAGAGAGCCTGCCCCATAAGAGATTGTATCGGCCTTGTGGGTCTGCGTAAGAGCCAATGGGGGTGTATGGGAGGGTATGCTTTACAAGGATTGCGGTCCCCCGAGAATATGAGGAGTAGCATGAAAAGCCTCTGTGGCTTTCCCATCGAGTAGCAAAGGAGGGGGATGCGCGGGGAGGTAAATGGGTCTCTTGGAGCATGGCACAGTGGATGTTATGACGGTCCAAATAGGCGAGAATATGTCGTCGTTTGCGGGGGTCCCCCAACCCGCGCACATTCCAGGTCAGAAAATTATATTTGAGCGTATTAGGACGGGACTCCATCGTGTGTTCGGAAAATAACAATGTCGTGTGTAGCAGCGTATGCCAGTGTGTGTCGCAACAGCATCCTGTAGCATAATAACAGTGCAGTACATAAAAAGGGCATAAAAACATTCCCCAATCGCACCCACCTCCCACAACAGCAATCCCAACCTGCCGTGTCAGTTATCCCCCCCTCCCTACCCGTCTCAAACGTTCTAGTCCCAACAGGGGACATTGCAGTAAACTAAGCCCCATTTCGCAAAGTAGAAATTGTAGGGTTCACCTGGTGGGCAGCAGCCAGAGGGCGACCAGGTGCTCCTCGCAGTGGCGAGGGTGTTCGGGGGTAGCAGTGGAAGTCCAACCTGGCGGGGGTTTGGTGTAGACCACAGTTCTTTTCAATGTTGGTCCATGGTCAGAGGTCAGGGTGCTCACGAAGGCACAAGGGCACGATGTCTACTGCAAGCCTTCCAGATGCGTATCCAAGATGGGGATTTCCAAGTAGAGTCATGCGTCACACAGTTTCCCCCACGGGGAGTTGTGGCCTGGTGAGGAAAGAAGTGCCAGCGCCTACTCAGCAGGGGTGTGTCAAGGGCCGTAGATCCAGGGCCAATGTGAACCAGTTAAAAGGGGGGACAGTTCAATGATGATATAGTACAGTTCCAGTCGGAGGTGGATCGCCAGTATGTACTTAATAAGTGATCAATTCCGACAGCCGGCCATGGTGATATAGGGGTGACCTAGGGTCAGCAGATAAACACGGCGGTGCAAGCCGGGACTCTTGTGACCACAGTGTGTGAGTCTATTCTATATCAGAAGCGCCTCTGTGTTCGTCATCCTGGCGTCTTGGAGATGAGCGGCCTTCAGGAGGTTTAGGTATGGTCTTGATGAAGTCCTGGGCGTGTTGAGGGTTGGTGAAAAAGTGTTGGCTGCCCTGGGAGGTTATCTTTAGCCTGGCCGGGAATAACATAGCATATGGGATGTTTAGTTGTTGAAGTTTCTTCTTGACGTGGAGGAACTTCCTCCTCTGCTCTTGCACGGCCATGGTAAAGTCTGGATAAATAGAGATATCCATGCCCTCGTAGTTGAGGCAACCCTTTTCCCTGGAGAGCCGGAGGGCCGTATCCCTGTCGCGATAGTTTAATAGCTTAGCTATGATGGGCCGCGGGGGGGCCCCAGGAGGAGGGCGGCCTGCCAGCGAGCGGTGCGCCCTCTCCACCACGAGGACCGGTGAGAATGCCTCTCTGCCGAACAGGGCTATAAGCAAGCTTTCCACGTACGTCTCCATTTTCCCAGTGGCCGTTGATTCTGACAGTCCTAGGATGCGGAGGTTGTTCCTCCTCGAGCGTGATTCTAACTCCTCATTTTTGGCTGCTATTACTTTCAACACTTTGTCCATGTCAAGGGTACGACTGGTGGTAGCGCTGGCCGTATCTTCCAGGTCGGATATACGTCGCTCAGCCTCAGTGAGACGGTCGTCATGTTTTTCAACTCTATGCGTAAGTCCATCCATTCTGGCTGACATAGAATCCATTTTGGACTCTATCGATGTGAGGCTCGACTGCATAACCAGCAGTAGTTCCTTCAAATCTGCTGTGGATGTGGCCGGAGCCTCCGCGTGGTCATCGTCCGGCTCAGACTGAGAGCGAGAGGTCTTTCGGGTGTCAAAGGTAAGTTTCGGCTGTCTCCCGTCAGGTTTCCCCATGGTCGATCGTCTGACGAGTCTTCGACTGGGTCGAGGTCGGGGGGGGTCCGTGTCTTTCTCCAGGTAGATGTAGCCCGTGAGCTATGGCGCAGGCCAGTAGTGTTGCGCGGATTGCCAGCAGGGGGAAGTAGGCCTCGCGGCTCTCAGTTGGCCCTCTCTGTAGGTGGTACTGGCGATGTGGCCCCCCGGAAGCCCAAAACAGCAAAGCTCTCACATGGCAGGTAGCAGCAGTCCCCGCGTCGGGCAGTTGAGAATTACAGTGCTTGGGATGTTAGATATGAGGATGGTCTCCACGTTGTGCCAGCCGGGCCTCCACAGACGGCAGCATTTGCACTGCCAGTACTCAAGCCCACAGTTCTAGGACCAGCGGGCCGCGGAGGTATGTGGGCGGTCAGTGTATAGCAGTACACAGGGCCAGGATGGTCACTCTCGCAATTCTCACCAGGCGAGGCACCTCCAGGGCAGAGCAATCTGGCCTGGGCGAAGACACGCTCACCGCCCAGACCGGGCCGCAGAAGGGCCGAACTCCGCAGCGGAAGGTTCCCTCCAAGGATCTCAGCAGGGCGCGAGGTGTGTAGACCCGCGCCGCTCCCCCCAGGCCGCCGAGGGCCCCCCGTGAGCCAGGGATCGCAGCGGGGGGGCAGGGCCGAACGGATCCCCCGCGGTGCAGTCGCAGCCAATCGAGGACAGCAGGGGAGCTTTTACAGGGTCCGGGCAGCCGCACAGCGTGTCCCGCGCCGCCGCATCCCTGACCACCAATTCCGCCGGCAGCGCCATGGATCCTTAGCAGCGAGACCCGGACCTCCCATTCAGAGCACCGGGCGATGCGCGTGGCCCCCCCGCTCTGGGATAGCGGAGCAGCGCCGGTCGTTCAGGGATCACAGCGGCACTCACCTCCGCCTCCGCTCATGGGATCGACCAGGTCCGCTCTAGGAGTCTCGTCCGCACAGGCCGCCACTCTGCCCGGCGGCCAGCAGGGCTGCGGCAGTCCCCCCGGCCGGCCGCGATCGTCACAGCGGGCACGCAGGAGAGGAGTGGCAGCGCTCAAGCATACCCCGGAGTCCAGTGGGTCCGTCGATGGGCGCGATCCTCGCAGCTGCACAGCCACGGGCTCCCGGCCTCAGCATCCAGCAACCACGTTGTGCAGGTCAGTCCGGGCAGCGCGACACTCCGCCATTTCAGGAAGCGCGGTCAGGGAAGGCCGATGGTGAATTGCGCAGCATACATGGCACGAATAATATCTATTTTGGGCTTGCCATGGTCCTTGCAGGGTAGCGGGTCTCGGGGAGCCGCCTCTGGTGCATTATATGCCAGGATGGTGAGGATTAATGCCGGATTTCTCCCCCGAACTGCAAGAGCCTCACATAGGTGCGGCCATCTTGATTGGCGCCCTCTAGCGCCCCCCCTTTATTTATAACCTTACCCACATTGGACCAAAACAGTTGAAGTGGAGGGCACTGCCGAAACATGTGGATATCGTTTGCCCTTATTTCTCCACACTTTGGACATCTTTTCACCACTTGCTTGTTAATCTTTTTTAGCCTCTCTGGAGACCAGTATGCCCTGTGTAATGTAAAGAGATGTTTTTTCCTAAGAGGTGCAGATTCTATTACACGCCATAATGTAGACAAAGATACTTGCCATAAGTGTTGTAAATTCTATGCTGGCAGGTCTTTCCTCCATAACTCTAGTGGTAATGTGAGGTCTTCTTCTCCCGCTTAGATCGTGAGCCAGTACCATTTTGATACTTCCTTTCGCATTGGATCACTCTGTAGTTCTTCCTCTAGTTCCATATTCTCATCCTGATTTTTCTCCATGCCTTTTTCCCAGCTTGTCAGTTGGTAGTACTTGAATCTTGACAATTTTTTCACCCATACTTGTTAGTAGAGGGTCCCAGCTTATCAAAGCTCCTGCTTGTATCAGCTGTCCCCACTTTGTTATACCCGTGTTCTTTATGGGGACTGCCAGTGCGTCATTCAGACATTCTGGGGTACCTGGGGATTCCCATATAGGTGCAAAGGGACTATAGTAGGGAAGTTTTGGTACTTTTCTAATCTGGTACCAGAGTTTGCAGGCTGCGCATAGAACCTTCAGCTTAATTTTTTTAAAGTACTTTGGGTGGCAAACTTGTATAGACAGAAGTCTCCTTCCATTATCACTTTGTAGTACGGGGGTAGAGAGAATGTTCTGGAAGTAATCCCTAATACTCTTGAACTGAAAAGTCCTGTAGTAATATAAAAGGTCAGGGCTGGCGATACCTCCTTGTTCTTTTCTCCTGCGCAATTGTTTCCATGCAATTCTTACTCCTTTCGAGGCCCATATAAATCTGTTTAGTTCATCTTGTATCTTCTTAATCCACTGCATTTTAAATTCTAGTGGGATAGTGTTAAAAATAAAAGAGAATTTAGGTAGGATAGCCATCTTTATTGTGATGGATCTCCCCATGAAAGACAGTGGTAGTCCACTCCAGGTTCTTAACAGCTTCCTTGTCTCTTTCACTTTCATCTCAAAGATTACTTGTGCAATTTTGTCAATGTTTTTTAGTATCTCTATTCCCAAATACTTAATTCTACTTTTTACTAAGGGATATGGGAGCGGGGAGTTCCATTCCATGATTTCTGTTTTTTGGTGGTTAACTTGATACCCCGAAACCTCTCCAAATTCATTTAGTAGTTTTATGATATTAGATAGGGATACCCTCAAATTAAGTCATCTGTATATTATGCCACTTTTTTTTCCCAGCTTGAAAGTTGAAAGGGATAACTCCTTGTGACGTTCTTATGGAATTAGCTAAGGGCTCAATATAAAGGTTGAATAGAAAGGGAGAAAGTGGGCATCCTTGCCGAGTGCCTCTTCTGATTTTTATTTTTTTAGTGAGGCTGCGGTTTATCAATATTTTTGCCACTGGAGCGTCGTATATGTTTGTTACTGCCTTTATGAACTTTTCTCCTAGGCCATATTGAGTTATTACTTTGCGTAGAAACATCCAATTTACTCATCAAAGGCCTTCGCTGCGTCGAATGTAAGAACTGCGAGTAGAATATTCTCTTGAGTGGCTATGTCAATTGTCTCAATCAATGCATGAGTAAGGTTATGTAGTTGTCTCCTCTTAATGAATAATTTCTGGTCTCCATGGATCAGGTGGCTTGAAGTATGTTCTAATCTTGTTGGCAAGATCTGCATGTAGATTTTATAATCATAATTTAAGAGGGATATGGGTCTGTATGATTCGCATTTCAAAGGATCTTTTCCTGGTTTTGGGATTAAAGTAATATTGGCATCATTCCAAGATTTTGGAAGGGTTAACTCTTTGAAAAAGACCATATTTAGCAGGTACACCAATATGGGGGCCAATATTTCTTTTAAGACCATATATAAATCCTTTGGCAGTGCATCCGGGCCTGCTGCCTTCCCTCTCTTTAGTTTCTTCAACACCTCAATCACTTCTTATATAGTTATTTTTGAGTTAAGTGTTTCTCTAGCTTCTGCTTCTAAACTGGGGACAGCCAACTTGCTCAGGTAAGAGTCAACTAGTTTATTAGACACCACCGGATCCTCATTATATAAAGATTGGAAAAAATCAGTGAACGCCTTCTCAATCCCAGAGTCATCTACTTCCTGTTCACCCAGATTGTCTCTTTGTATTGTTACAATTTTATTTCTATTTTAATTGGTTTTAATTTGCCATGTGAGGAGTTTCCCACTGCCTTTCCCATATTTGTAGTTCGCTAATTTGCTTGCTTCCCATCTTTTCCAAATTCTGTTATCTAATATATTAGTCAGATCATTTTTTTTATCATTTAATTCTCCCTCTAATTTTTCTTGATCTTGTATGGACACAGCGATCTCTAGTTTCCTTTGTTGATCTAAAATGTTGGCCTCTATCTAGCAGATAACTTGTGTCTAGTCGTCTTATTCCTTGATGCAGCCAGACCAATTAAGGCCCCCCTAATCACTGCTTTATAAGCATCCCAGACTATTTGTATAGGGATTTCTTTAATAATATTAGTTTCAAAGTATTCTTCAGTTATTGATTTCAGCTTATCTATGATCTGCTGGACTAGAAGGAGAGTGCGGTCTAAGGTCCATCTGGGTGCTGCCTGGGATTTCCCTGTTTTTATTACCATGTGGACTGGGGAATGGTCAGATAAATGTGCGGGTATATGTTCGACCTTGTTAACACTGTTGTTTAAGGTTTTATCTTTTAAGAAAAAGTCAATCCTCGATGCATGACCGTATTTTTTGTCTTTATAGGTGAATCTATTACTTCGGTTACCTTTAATCATCCACATATCCACCATCCCCAGATCCTCTGTATATCTTTTCAACCATGCTCTCATTTTTGGGAGGTTTAAGGCTTTACCCAGTGGAGATCTATCCTTTGTAGGGTCTAATAACAGGTTGAAACCTCCTCCCAGAATTATTGGAACAGACACTTTTATTATAATAATATTTGTTTATTTCGGGCACAGCTCATAAAACATATCAGAGTTAAAAACATCAGAAATACTCCTAAACACATTATAAAGTGTGCAATATGGAATACATCAAAGTTCGGTTACCATACTGTAGGAAAAGGAGGGGGAAAAAATGCTAAAACAGGTCTATATACATTTAAAACATCTACTTAGAATTTTTGATCAGGCGTGACAAACAGTTAAGGTGCAGATTTTGTGATTACTATAAGATGCTATAAAGTGCCAAGGTAGAATTCCAGCTACTGCCCTTGATGACCAATCTGCTTGGTAAAACAAACTGTTCCGATCAGTCTCTGTGGTAAAAACATATCTTCTGACACACTTAACGTACGGCGAAAAGTTCATGTAATTACACAAGGGGACATGTTCAAAATCATGGTCTGAGAGGGGTCATACAAAAATATGTAAGATCGTTTCAAGATCATTTGTTTAATCAATTAATAATGAGGCAGAGGATGACGAGCAAAACCAGAGATGGCACTATATATCCTGCCAGAACTTGCTCTATCAATTTATCTGTCATGTTTCAAGGTTGGGTAGGGCCTTCTTCTTTAGTATCCAGGCACTGTGCAAGTATCTGGAGAACGCGTAGGCTAAAAGTTCTCTGGAGTCGCTCTTAAAGAGTCTCGCGGCTTCCCAGTAATGCCTCACACCCATAAGTTTACATGCAGCTAACAACCATTTTTTCCGCGCATTCCTATATAGAGGGCAAAAACGCATAAAATGGATCTCTGTTTCCTCTACATTGGGGCAATTTGGGAAGGAATCCGTCTGAGCGGATGCGTTAGCCCATTTTGATGTGTGGGTTCTCAAGGGTAGTAGCCCACATCTATATTGCACATATAGACATTTAGATTGGTGTGGGTACATCCTGTCCATATATGGTTCCAATCTAGGTACGCACTTATGATTAAAAAACTTGCCTGTTAGACTATAAGTCTGATGGGCTTCCCATGTTTGCAATAGAACTGCCTCCCAATATCACTGTTTTACTCTTAATGCGTCTTCTTTGACAATTGATTCAGGGGAGTTCCATAGCTCACTCATACCAATTCTATAGGATGTTTCTTTGATATTCTTCAGCCATGGAGTTCTCTGGTCTCTGTCTAGAGCTAGCAGATCTTTTACACAGTCTCTGTATGTTGCCAGTTCATGAGTGGACCATAATCTAACCCAGTATAACAGAGGTTTTAGTAGAGCAGTTAGGTGGATTGGATTGAGGGCTAGATCTAAACGCAATGGGGTAACAGGTAAGCTTGAAGGAAGTTTAAAAAGTGCCGTAATAAACTTATTTTCTACTTTTGTTAAAATTTCTGATGTGGCATAGTCCCAGATCTCAGCTCCATATATTGCTGATGCAACTGCTGAGGCTCTGTATACAGTAATAGCCGAGGAGGCGGGTACTCCCGAAGCAGCCTTATATCTCCTCACTATAGCAGAGGCTTTCTGATGAAGGGTGCTTTTGCTTTTTTCCGATCTGGGGACCCCATGTTTGGGTATCACCCTGAGATAATCAAAGTGTGAGACTTTTTCAAGAGGAAGCCCCTTTACGGTCACATTTCCTCTGCATTTTTTGTGGGAATTTATCGTCATAAATTTAGATTTGGACAGATTTCATTCTAGTCCCCTTTCCCTACATAAGGCTACAAAGGCATTCAATTCAGATTGCAGGCCCATCAGTGTCCGAGAAATCAGCAGGGTGTCATCTGCAAACATTAGTATTGGGGTTGGTATTCCTGCCAATCTAGGGGCATCGTGTTTGCATTCCTTCAGTTTCCTCACCGCCCCATTGATATATAAACTAAAGAGTGTTGGAGCGAGGACACACCCTTGTCTGACCCCTTGCAGAATCTCTATCCTATCTGTCATGTCCCCAGTGGTGTTCCATTTCACCCTCGCATATGTGTTTGCATGGAGCAATTTTAGTATTCTTAGTAGATCTGAGGGGATACCATATCCATCTAGAACCTCCCATAGTGTTTTTCTTGGGACCAGGTCGAATGCTGCCCTCAAATCGATGAAGGCGACATATAGATGGTCACGCATCAAGGTGATATATTTCCAGGTTATCACCTTGAAGTGGAGGACCTGGTCCAATGTGCTGATCTTAGTTCTAAAGCCTGCTTGGGACTCTTTGAGGATGGTGTTCTGTTGCATCCAATCATTCAATTCGTACAGGACCTGCCTGCAGAAGAATTTTTGGGAGTTATCCAGCAGGCTTATGGGCCTATAGTTTGAGGGGTTAGTTCTATCACCTTTTTTATGGATGGGTATGATAACAGCACCATGCCATGATGGTGGGATCGGGTTACCTTTTAGGTTGCTATTTGATAGAGCATTCAGGTATGGAGACCAGATATCTGGCTGAGAGAGGAAAAGGTCTCCCGGTATACCATCCATTCCTGGTGCCTTGCCTTTTTCAGTTTGTTTAATAGCTTTGTGAGTTTCAAATAGAGTAAAAGCAAAGTGGGCTACAGGTGGAGTCAATGTGGTAGTCTCATTTGTCCTTTGATGACCACTGGTCCCTTCTAAGGGGGAACTCTCTAGGTTGTTATTTTGCTGTACGCTAAAGTACTAAAGTGGGTGACCCAAGTGTCAGGGTTTATCACTGGAGCTAGAAAATTTGAGTTAGAGGGGTTAACTGTTATTAGTCTCCAAAAGCTTTTATGGTCAGCCTTCTCTAGAGTTTCAGCGATTAATAGCCATTGGTCCTCTTCCCATTCTCTTTTGGCTTTAAGTAAGAGTGTTTTTTTAGTCAAACCTGGATTTTATAATATCCAACCTAGAGCCTTTTTTAATGGCTCTCAGCAGGTGGGTCTTTCCTAAACGGCAAGCTTTATTATACAAGGAAGGTATTTTCCTTTTAAGAATTATTCTCCTCTGTTCCCTCATGAAGCACGGCCTTAGTGCATCCATGAGTTCACAGTGTACCGTAACAAAATTAATGTTGTAAGCATTAGTTAGATCAATCAAGGAGAGTTTTGACACAAAAAGGTTGTATATGAGTGTCAATTTATTTTTATCTGCCAGGAGTTCTGCCCACTTGACATTTCTTAAATTATTAGTGGTGGAAATTAACGGTGTAGCGGCTACCATATCCAGTTTTATATCGCTAAAGAGTATCATAGAGAAAAATGCACTTCGTGGCTGATGATCGCTATCTGATCTAGGAATGACTTGCATGTCATAGAGGTCTGGCCATAGATCATTGTCCACTACTATATAGTCAATTCTTGATGTGCTGAGACCGCTTTTGAAAGTGGGACGAGGTGGACAATCAGATTTTGTGTTACCATTTACAATTCTCAGGCCATGATCAGTGATGAGTTCAACAATTTGGGTGCCCACTTTTGATGTTTTTGTTATTTTCTTGTATTCTCGTGGAGAGGAAATTTCCGAGTGTCTATACCCAGCAGATGGAGGGATGCTGGTATTAATGTCTCTCGCTACAATTTTTAGAGCTTTCTGGACAGACTGTCCCAGAAGGGCATCTATCCTGCTTACTATAGTGGATTGGACATTTGGGGGTACAGACCTGATATATATATTTACTAATGTTATATATCTGGGGCCTGATCGGGTTTTAATTTTAATTTGCAAAGCAAATAGGTCCCTAGAGTTAGTGGGGATCATTTTAGCCACAGGGAACAAATCCAGTCTTAGCCATATCAAAAGGCCAACTGAATGACGCCCTGCCGAGGAGGGAACTGCATTTGCGCTAAAGGCGATAAAGCCTGGGCGAGATATTAATTCAGTGGCCCATGTTTCATGAATAAATATGATATGATTGGAGTCAATAAACATTCCCCACTCAGGGTCGGGGAGTTTGGATTTAATTCCAGCTGCATTCCAGGATGGTAGTTTTAAGGAATCACACTCTGACGACCCTGAGGCTCTTATGGTGGTTTGGCTGGATTCTCCCTAAGGCGTCCTATGTACCCCTATATCATTTCCAGTATTAGTTCCCCTATACCCTTCAATGCTGTTGTTGGCAACTACTACATGGGAATGAGTCCCTTTGGGTTCTGGGGATTGAGATTTTAGGGTTCTAATACACAGTTTGGGGCTACCAGTGGTGAGTCAATCGATGTCTGAGGTGTTTAGGAGGCTAAGAGGTTCTTTAGAGTTGGGCTGCTCTGCGCATAAGTGGAGATTTTGGTGTCTTTTATCTGGCAGATCCAATTTGTCGCAGGGAGGTTTCATTTTTAGGGTTATTTGAATATCAACGTCTGGTCTAAAGCGCAATTCTAGCGCAATTAGGCCTTCTGCTAGGGCCACATTCCTAAAAGCCACTCCTATATGATCCCACTGTTCATTTCCTGCTGTAAACCTTTTAACATTGATTATATCCTCCCTTATTATGGATCGACAGCTCCTTTTGTGGCGTATCCAATGGATCACCTTGTTCCCTAAACCCTCATATGTTTCAGTAAGTGAACTTTTGATTTTGGGGACATTGATCATGTAAAGGTCAAAACTTTGGCTATTGCTATTGGTGAGAGTTGCCTTGTTCTTATCACCTAAGTCGGTTTTTCAGTGGACATGCTATGGGGTTTGAAGCTCAAATCTGTCTTTGCCAGTTTGGCAGATTTTGCATACAGCATATCGCTCGGTTGGGCACAATCACACTTGAGTATATTTTCAGCAAACAAGGTTTCGCCTCTGCTATGGCTTTGGGGGTGGGTGGACATGTTCTTACATTGCTCTACGTATAAATTATATGTCCCTTTGGTAGACACACTTTGTGCAGTTTGCATAGTGTCGCTGCCTCTCCATGGGTTTGTTGCTCCCTGAACCAGAGAAGTTAGTGCTTCCAACTTCCCAACTAACAGCTTTGCCATCCTTTCCATATTCTCCTTTAGGGATTGTCTTCGTACCTTAGGACATTCAATTGGTCGGCCAGACCTGCAGTGGTCTGAGATGCATATATCACAGTTGTGTCCTACCCCCTGGTTGAGTTAGAGGGGTCGTTTCCTGCATTATCCTGATTGTCCGGTAGGTTGTCTAATGGTGTATATTTGTTTGAACAGTCCACATTTATGGCAAAGCGATTTTCATTATTGCTTGTGGGTTCTGCCGGTTGCTGGATGGAATATTGTTGTTGTGGATTGCACGGGCTCTGCTGTTGGGGATTGTGTCTGAAGTTGTCCCTGGTGGATTCTCAAAGTAAGAGGCTATACTTTTAGAGCTTTTGGGGCGGTTCTCAGTAGCACCCTTTACCTTCCCCTTGCGATTTGGCTCGTTCGGTCGTGACTTAGGAGTTAACAGACCCTCAACCTCTTATATTAGCTTGTCAATTTTGCTTAGGGTACAGTTTTCTGCAGCATGTTGCGGGATTTTCCTTTGGCTGCCTGTGCCCATACTTATATCGGATGCCTTTCTCTTTTCCATGGTAGTGGGCATTTAATCAGAAGGGTGAGGGGACTACCACAGTTGTTCCCAGAAGTTCAAACAATGCAGTGCTTATGATTTGTTGTGAGCCTCAAATGAAGACCAAGGGGGGTGGCCTGCCCTGCCTCCTCCTGTCGCTGACGGGCGCAGACGGGCCTGCCCTTGGCCCGGGCATGCCTGCACGCGTCCCGCGCTGCGGGAGGCTCTGTGGGCTTTTGTGCTCCTCCAGACATTTTTGTCTAGTCCTATATCTTGATAAGACCATTAGGGGCAGTACGTGTTTTATTGGTTTCCTCACTTTGTTCATTCACTTTTATTTTTTTCTTGATAACTCATCGTGTTTTGGTTCAAATGTCCAGTGTCTAGATTGTTTTATGTCACAGTGTTTTGTTACGTTGGTTTATTCGGAGCTATGTCACATCAGGAACTTTGCATGAACACTTTTCACAATATAGCCTAAATTTGAACAAGTATTGCTGTGGTAACACCCCACTTGTACCATTGATTTCTCTGTTTTGAGTAGTCCCTAAAGAAGGGACTCTGTCCCAAAATGCATGGGACATTAACATTCCTATTGGAATCTACAGTGGATCAACCATTGTGTATTATTTTTTTTAACTAATGGTCTTTACGGACAGGATTGATCTTTGTATTAGTAACAGGTTCAACCATTTTGATGTTTGAACAAAGATTAAATGTGGAAACTTCGCAATAAGTATATCATTTGGTTTATGCTGTAGGACAAATGCATAATCTATGCACACTGAGTCCAAGGTACGAGCAGTACTTGGCTTTTTATGTTATTCATTTTATGTATGCTTGGCAGCACATGATTCAGCGTTGCACGCACCACGTGCAAAATTTGAAGTAGATGTAGTGCATTAAAAAAAAATGCAGTGCGCAATACACGTATATTCAGTTACACTATTTCTGTTGATTACAGGATTTTTGCTCCCACTTTGGAACATGTCATTTGAAGCAATTTCCAACATCACAGAAAATCGTGCAAATACCAGGACAAACACGCCCAAGCAAACTTTGGAGATATATTCACTAATTCAAGATACTAAGGGCCATATGTATCAAGCCCATTTCCCGTTCGCAAACGGGACGATTCTCAGAATCGGCCCGTTTGCGAACGGGAACAAGCCTTTTGGGATGTATCATCCAAAAAGGCATTCGCAAAATAGAGAATCGCAAAAATTGCGATTCTCTATTTTGCAAATGCATTTAAGGAATAGCAAATTGCGATTCCTTAAATGACATGTATGAAGCACCTAAGTTGTGCGATTATGGCTTAAGGAATCGCAAATTACCACCAACTACAGGTTGGTGGTAACTTGCGATTTCTTTGAGAAATGCATTTTTGCATTTTTCAAAGTGGCATGTGGCGCACATACATGCCCTTAGGGCATGTATGTGCGCCACATGTGCACCCATGCTCATTTCAGGGGTGCAACAGGGTGTCCAAAGGACACCCTTGCAACCTTGAAATTGCATTCTCAATTTGCGATTCTCTAATTGCTAATCGCAAATTGAGAATGTCCTCCCATTCATTCCTATGGGCCTCTAGGCCCATAGGAATGAATGGGGAGGGTTTCCTTAACTGCGATTCTCAATTTGCGAATCGCAATTAAGGAATATGTAGGATTCGCAAATTTTCTTGCGAATCCTACATACATCTCGTTTGCGATTCTCAAATAGCGATTCTCAAAAATTCGCTATTTGAGAATCGCAAACACAAACTTTGATACATATGGCCCCAAGTCCTTCAATGTACAGGGAGTGTCAATCACACAGCAACTTAAACAACTAGAATACCTCACACGACGGGAATTGAACCAATGTCTTCATGCATCAACTTTAATACAATGTCACAAAGTTAAGAGAATACCACGTGGCTTAACATCAAACTGATGTTTTTTAGATTTCAACACAACAATGCCTTAATGGAAAAATAGGGTGCAATATTAAATAAATGCTCTCTAGATCTCATTCTTTTACCGATTGAGGAACTCTCACACACTATCCATGTTCTAGAGGAAAATCTAGGATGGAACATGATAACTGGAAGAACACTTCAGAGGGTATGAACACTAAGTTGTATGCTTATGGGAAAGAACTCCAAGAAACCAAATTATAGAGATTTAGACAGGATACACTCAATTATAAATTGAATGAAACTTATACCTGGGCAGAGATGTATGCACAAACAAGGTACACCAGAAAAACGAACACATTATCTGAGGAAAGTGTAGTCTCAGAAAAAGAGACGGATCCATCCCACACACCCATCATCATAGCATCCCAAAAACAGGTTATATCGGCCATCTCCCCTGGAGCATCAGATGTGACTGAAGCCTCATCTTCTGCATCCGTTATCTTGGGACTGGGCTTCAGCCGAGTCCCAGAAAGAAAATGTGAAAGAAAAGAATAGTGGGCCAGGTAGGATTACATTGACCCCCCAGACCTTGGTCTTGGGGTCCCAGAGGGACCCCGGCAGGGCAATAAAGCATTTTTTGAAAAATTCATGGTGATTTTTGCAAAATCTTTGTGCATATCATAGTGAAGTAACAAAAAAAAAACAAGTGTGGTCTCCCGTGCTTGTTTTTCAAGAAGTCACAGGGTGGGCCAGGTCCCAGGGGCATTTTATAATAAAAAGAGGGAGGCCATTGGGACCCCCGACCTGAGGCTCTGTGAGCCCCGGGGACCACCACATCCCTGAGGCTTTATTTTAAATATTGAAGGGGGGCCATGCGGAACCCCTGCCATGGGCTCTTTCAAAGCTCTGTGGACTACCAACTCCCTGGGGCTTAACAACAATAATTAGCTGGGTTCCATGAGGACCCCACGCCCCTGGGACCACAACCTCCCTGGGGTCGGAATTTAAAATGTATGTGGGTGGGGGCCAGCCTGTGAATTGTAAAGAAAAGGGCCATGAGGCCCCTCTTCTGGAGCCTTTAAAGGCCCTTGGAACCACCACCCCTCAGGACCAGCTCCTTCTATATCCCTGAGTACCCACCCCGGGACATAGCTGTTTTCTTTTGCTTGACCGGAGCTGACAACTCACACCAGGAGAAAGCGAACACTCCGGTTCCAGTAGGCAGAAGCTGTCAAAATTCTCCCATTTGCTGGAAGCGGAGGTTTCATCTCTTTTTCCCTGCTCGCAGACATGTGGGTAGGGAAAGAGATTAAACTATTGCTCTTGCATGCAGGGAGCTGCATTTCCAGCAGCTCCCTATGTGCAAAGGCAGTGCCGGATCCCGCAGGAGGTGGTGTGCCTTTGGGACTGTGGGAGCCCTGAGGCTCCCCCCACGGTCTCCATGCTGCACACTGGATGCCATAGCTGGGACAAGGCCTCCCAGGGACACAAGCACGGCCCGCTTCCCCTTTTGCATTTTGGCTGGGCCCCAAGGGATGGGGTCCACTGGGCTGAAATCAGCCTGGGGAGGGGTGCCACACAGCCCCCTTCCTCCATTAAGTCATGGCCAGGCCCCGGGGGATGGAGTCCCCAGGCCATTCTGGCCCTGATGCTCATTTCATAAAAATGAAACCTCAACAATAAGCACTTACACATATAAACAGAGAAGGAACCCCTGTTGAAGCTCCACTTCCGTAAAGGACATATGATCCTTATTCCTGCGCTTGGTGAAGGCAAGGCAAGTGTGTTTTTGGACTCTTTTTGATCAAGGGGCTGGTGCTACTGCATTCTTGCCCAGTCAGTGACACAACTACTAACACACCCACACAGACATTTATACACCCACTCATACACTCAGGCACTTACACACCCACTGACAGACCCACTCGGACACTGATACACCCACTCAAAGACCCACTGAGACACTCACACACCCACTCACAGACCCACTCAGACACTCTCACATGCACTCATAGACCCACAGGGAGACGCATGCACCCACTCACAGATCCACTCAGACATGCACACCCACTCACCGACCCACTCAGACACTGTTATACCCACTTACAGACCCAGTCATACTCTCTCACACCCACTCACAGACCTACTCAGAGATTCACGTGCTGACTCACAGACCCACTCAGAGACTCAGACACCCACCCACACATTTAAATTTGTGATTTTTTAATTTCAGTTGAATAAAAAAGCACTTTTGAAAACGATTTCCAGTTTTCACGGGGACTCCGGACGCTGCGAAGAAGTCATTAACTGCGACGAGTGCATGTTTTTATGAAGTGTAAAACACATATATAGACATATTGTGCAGTATGTTAGACATTTGTTTTTTTTGGATCATATTTAAACTTGTGTTTTTGATTTAAGTTTGATTAAAAACTACTTTTGAATTCGATTTCTGGTTTCCACTGCAATGTCCGGCATTGCGATGACGTCGGTAACCGCGACGAGCACGTGATTTCTAGAAAGTGTAAAACACATATATAAACATTTTATATTGTGTACTAGACTTTAGGGGTTCACTTGCATAACATCTAAACTTGTGTTTTAGATTTGAGTGTAATAAAAATGCACTTTTAAATACGTTTTCCTGTTTCCGCTGGGATGCTGTATGCCGCAAATACATCCGTAACTGCGACAAGCACGTGTTTTTTATAAACTGTAAAATAGATATACAGACATATTGTAGTGTATGTTGGACATAAGGGCTTCACTAGCATAAGGTTTAGACTTATGTCTGTGTACTGATTTTAAAGAAAACTTATTTTCGATTACTGGTGTTCGCGATGACGTCACTCATCGCGAAGATCATGTGACCGGGAAAGAAACTATTATCATTGGACAACACACTTTTCAAGTATAATAATAGGAAGTACCCACCCATTTTTTTGTCCTGAATCTTCTTTCATTGAACTTCTTTCTGAGCAGGTGGCTGATATTAAGTGCAGTCATTTCTTTTGCATTTTGGCTGTAACAATGGCAACGCAAGGTGGAGAGGGGGATCAAGTGGAGTAGCAGCAGGAGCAGGATGAGGAGGAGATGCATAGTGGAGATTCTGATGATAAAGTGCCTTCCCAGAAGAAGGCAAGTATTGCATGGATTTTTTTTTTAAAACTATCTGGGGAGTCCAAGATAGTGGCCAAGTATGTACAATGTGCCATCTGTGAGAAGACCCTGTCTAGAGAGTCAAACAAGAAGTATTCCTGTGGGACCACGTCCATGTTATATCATCTAAAGACTTACTATGGAAATCGACTTAAGATGGCAAGGAAGCAGCCAGAGGCCAAAGGACCTTCTACATCATTGGCTGGTGAAGCAGTACCAGGGCAGAGAGTGCCTTTAGAGGAGGAGAAGCGTGCTATGGATATGGCTCCAGAGTTTTCACGCATGACAGTATACTGCATGGACTGCAGTATTGTGTTGACTGCTGGAGAGCAGTCTCTATGCAGCTGTTCATGACGCAGCAAAGAATCATAAATGCTGATTTTTTCCCCATCATAGTTTTTGCACCTTTTGAGTGCTGATTGTTGAAAAATGTCCTCTCTCAAGTGCCTTTATTGTCAGCATAAAAAAACACAAAAAATATTAGAAGTAAAAAAAAGTTCAAAAAAAGATTTGTGTTAGAACCATGTTTTACAGTTAAAAAAGATAAAGTATGCTGTATGAGAGTATGATTGCGTATATGGTGATTGAATGGGTGCATGACTTCCTGTATGGGTCGGTAAATGGCTGCATGAGTGCCTGTATGGGTGAGCGAATGGGTGCATCAGTGCTTGTATGGGTGAGTGAATGGGCGCATTGGTGGTTGCATTAGTGAGTGACTGAGTGCATAAGTGTTTTTATGGATAAGTCAAAGGGTACATGAGTGCTGCCTGGATGATGGAATCAATGCATGAGTAGCAAACAGGTGTTTCACTGAGTGATGAGTGGTACATGGGTGATTCAATGAGTGCATGACTGGTGTATGGGTTATTGATTGAGTGCATGAGTGGTGCATAGGTGACTGAATGACCGTATGGGTGGTACATGGAAGACTGAATGAATGCATGAGTGGTACATGGATGATTTCATGAGTGCATGAGTGGTACATGGATGTTAGAATGAGTGCATGACTGGTAGACAGATGATTGAATGAGTGCATGAGTGGAGCATATATGACTGAATGAGTAAATGTGTGGTGCATGGATGACTGAATGAATGCATGAGTGGTATATGAATGATTGAATGAGTGAATTATCAGTATATGGGTGCTCGTATGAGTACATAAGTGGTACATGCATGATTAAATGATTGCATGAGTGGTGCATGGGTGGTTGAATAAGTGAATGAGTGGTGCATGGATGATTGAATGACTGCATGAGTGGTGCGTGGATCACTGAATGAGTGCATAAGTGGTGCATGCATGGTTGAATGGGTGTATGAGTAGTGCATGTATAATTCAACAGGTGCATAAGTGGTGCATGGATGATTGAATGAGTGCATGAGTGATACATGCATGCTTCAATGAGTGCATGAGTGGTGTATGGGCGATTGAATGAGTGCATGAGTTATGCATGGATGATTGAATCAGTGCATAAGTGGTGCATGGATGATTGAATGAATGCATGAGTAGTACAAGGGTGATTGAATCAGTGCATACATGGGTTGAATGAATGCATGAGTGGTGCTGGATTATTGAATGAGTGCATCAGTGGTGAATGGATGATTAAATGGGTGCATGAGTGGTACATGGATGACTGAATGAGTCAATGCCTGGTATATGTGTACATGGATGATTGAATGAGTATATGAATGGTGCATGGATGATTGAATGAGTGTATAAGTAGAGCGTGAATGTTAGAATGAGTGCATGAGTGGTTCATGCATGATTGAATGAGTGCATCACTTGTGCATCAATGTTAGAATGAGTGCATGAGTGTTGCATGTATGATTGAATGAGTGATGTATGAATCATTGAATGTGTGAATGAGTGGTGCATGGGTGATTGAATCAGTGCATGAGTGGTGCATGGATGATTGAATGACTCCATGAGTAGTGTACGGATGCTTGCATGAGTACATGAGTATTGCATGAATGTTAAAATGAGTGCATTCAATCAATCAATCAATCAATCAATCAGAACATTTGTAAAGCGCACTACTCACCTGTGAGGGTCTCAAGGCGCTGGGTGGGGGAGGAGGTGCTGCTACTGTTCGAACAGCCAGGTTTTGAGTAGCCTCCTGAAGGTTAGTAGGTCCTGGGTCTGCCGTAGGAGGATGGGGAGGGTGTTCCAGGTCTTGGCAGCGAGGTAGGAGAACGATCTTCTGCCAGTGGTCGCTCTTCGGATGCGGGGGACGATGGCGAGGGTGAGGTCGGCAGAGCGGAGCTGGCGGTTCGGGGTGTAGAAGGTGAGTCGTCTGTTGAGGTATGCCGGTCCGGTGTTGTGGAGTGCTTTGTGTGCGTGGGTGAGGAGCTTGAAGGTGATCCTCTTGTTGACGGGGAGCCACTGCAGGTCTCTCAGGTGGGGTAAGATGTGGCTGTGGTGAGGGATGTCGAGGATGAGGCGTGCAGAGGCGTTCTGTATGCGTTGCAGTCGTTTCAGGAGTTTGGCCGAGGCTCCCGCGTAGAGGGCGTTTCCGTAGTCCAGCCTGCTGCTGACGAGGGCCTGGGTGACCGTTCTTCTTGTTTCGGTGGGGATCCACCTGTAGATCTTGCGGGGCATGCGTAGGGTGTTGAATCAGGAGGACGAGACGGCGTTGACCTGCTTGGTCATGGAGAGTGTCGAGTCGAGGATGACCCCCAGGTTGCGTGCGTGGTCGGTGGGTGTCGGTGCTGCTCCCAGTGTGGTTGGCCACCAGGAGTCGTCCCAGGCTGACGGGGTGGAGCCGAGGATGAGGACCTCCGTCTTGTCCGAGTTCAGCTTCAGTCGGCTCTTCTTCATCCACTCGGCGACGGCCTTGATTCCTTCGTGGAGGTTGGCTTTGGCGGTGAGGGGGTCCTTGGTGAGGGAGAGAATCAGCTGGGTGTCGTCGACGTAGGAGATGATGTTGAGGTCGTGCAGTCGGGCGACGTGGGCGAGCGGTGCCATGTAGATGTTGAACAGTGTCGGGCTGAGGGATGATCCTTGGGGTACGCCGCAGATGATCTCGGAGGCTTCGGAACGGAATGGGGGGAGGCGGACGCTCTGGGTTCTGCCGGAGAGGAAGGAGGTGGTCCATTCCAGAGCCTTGTCTTGGATCCCTGCGTTATGGAGGCGTGTGCGTAGGGTGCGGTGGCAGACCGTGTCGAAGGCGGCTGAGAGGTCCAGGAGGATGAGGGCCGCGGTTTCACCGATGTCCAGCAGGGTCCTGATGTCATCGGTGGCGGCGATGAGGGCAGTTTCGGTACTGTGGTTGCTGCGGAACCCGGACTGGGATGGGTCCAGGATGTTGTTCTCCTCGAGGTAGCCAGTCAGTTGTCTGTTGACGATCTTCTCGATGACCTTCACCGGGAACGGGAGCAGGGAGATGGGCCTGAAGTTCATGAGGTCTCTCGGATCCGCCTTGCGTTTCTTGAGTAAGGCATTGATCTCTGCGTGCTTCCAGCTCTCCGGGAAGGTCGCGGTCTCGAAGGAGATGTTGATGACTTTGCGGAGATGGGGTGCGATGGTGGCGCTAGCTTTGTTGAAGATGTGGTGCGGGCACGGGTCTGACGGAGAGCCGGAGTGGATGGTGTTCATGATTTTGATGGTGTCGTTCATGTTGGTCCAGGTGAGCATGGGGTCGATGCGGATGGTGGCCGGGGGGTCCGAGGTGTCGTTGGCTGTCAAGGCGGTCAGGTTGTTGAAGCTGTCGTGGATGTCTGCGATCTTGCGGTGGAAGAAGGTGGCAAGGGAGTCGCACAGGTCTTGCGATGGTGGGATGTCGTTGGCATTGGAGCTGGGGTTGGAGAGTTCCTTCACGATGTTGAAGAGCTCTTTGCTGTTGTGTGCGTTGTTCTCGAGGCAGTCCTTGAAGGAGGCCCTTTTGGCGGTTCTGATGAGGTGATGGTGTCTGCGGATGGCGTTCTTGTGGGCCTCATGGCTGTCCGGTGTCTGTTCGCGGTTCCATTTCTTCTCTAGTTTCCGGCAGGTTTGCTTGGAGGCCTGGAGGTCCGCGGTGAACCAGCTGGCTTTCTTGTCAGTGTGTCTGTTGGAGGGTTTCTTGATCGGGGCGAGAGTGTTGGTGCAGTCGTTGATCCATCACCTGAGGTTGCGGGCGGCGGTGTCGGTGTTGGTAGGGTCGGCGGGTGGGCTCCGGGTGAGGGTGGTGTTATTACAGTGCATTAGAGGTGAATTGATGATTGAATGAGTGCATGAGTGGTGCATGCATGGTAGAATGAGTGCATCAGTGGTGCATTGATGTTAGAATGAGTGCAAGAGTGTTGCATGGATGATTGAATGACTGCATGAGTAGTGTATGGATGATTGCATGAGTGCATGAGTGGTGCATCCATGGTAAAAGGAATGAATCAGGGGTGCATTGATGTTAGAGTGAGTGAATGTGTTGCATGGAAAATTGAATGAGTGCATGAGTGGTGCATGGATGATTGAATGAGTGCATGTGTGGTATATAAATAAACAAAGGAGTGCGTGAATGGTGTGTGTGTGATTGAATCAGTGCATGAGTAGTACATGGATAATTGAATGAGTGCATGAGTGATGCATGGACGATTGAATAAGTGCATAAGTGGTGCATGGATGTTAAAATGAGTGCTTGGGTGGTGCATGGATGATTGAATGAGTCCATCAGTGGTACATTAATGTTAGAATGAGTGCATGAGTGTTGCATGGATGATTGAATAAGTGCATGAGTGATGCATGGATTATTGAATGAGTCTTTGAGTGGTGTATGAATGCTTGAATGAGTGTATGAGTGGTGCATGGGTGATTGAATCAGTGCATTAGTGGAGCATGGATGATTGAATGACTGCATGAGTAGTGCATGGATGATTGCATGAGTAGGTATTGATGATTGAATGAGGGCATGAGTGGTACATGGATGATTGAATTAGTGCATGAGTGGTGCATGGATAACTGAATGAGTGTATAAGTTGTGCATGGATAATTGAATGAGTGCATGAGTGGTGTATGGATGTTAGATTGAGTACATGAGAGGTACATGGATGTTGGAATGAGTACATGGATGGTGCATGGATGATCAAATTAGTGCATGAATAGTGTATAGGTAGTTGAATGAGTGCATCAATGGTATAAGAGTAATTCAATGAGTGAATAAGTGTGTGTATAGGTAGGTGACTGAGTGCATGAGTGACACTTGGGAGCCCTGTCTAGAGCTCTGTGTAAATGGCTGCATGGGTGAGTAAGTGGATGTGTGACTGGTTTATCAGTGAGTCAATGCTGTTTCAATGGCTGTTTTTGTGAATGAGTGGACGTCTTAGCTAGTCTATAAGTGAAATAGTAGGTATATCAGAGTCTCTATCTTTGAGTCACTCTTTGTATGACACACTTTGTATGTAGGCGATTGGATGTGATAGTTTCTGCTTAAATCAGTGACTGAATAAATAAGTAAGTTGTTCCATGAGTACCTAGAAATGTGCTGCATTGCACTGAAACTTCTAATTAAATATTGAGAGAAAAAACTAATAGAAAAGTAAGTAACAGTGGGTTTGGAGTTGGGCACTGCGAATGCACATGCCGAGTGGTGGGGGCAGAAGCACCTGGTTATCGGATTTGATTTCGATAGACAAATAGACATGGGAGAATTTTACTGTGCTGCTACATTTTGGAAAGACTCCGAGTTTGGCATTTCAAAAGGTACATTGAAGTAATAGCCTTAAGTTGGAGGTTAAAAGTTTACGTTTTAATGCACAGGAGCTTTTCAACTGTATTAAGACCAGCAGGTCCGTGACAGACCTGCAGCACAGCTGTTTATTACAGCTGTTATGAAGTGTGTTTTTAATTGACAAAGACTTTCATAAAATAAGACTTTTTCCCTGGCAGCTTGTGACAATCCAGTCCAGGTTTTACTTTTGACAATGTGGTGTGTGTTGGAACTTTGTTTAACAGCTGATATACAATGCTTGGAAACACTGTTTCAGTTCTGTTTTTATTTTTCAAATAGGGGTTTAAATACATGTCAATGACAAACTAAGATGTTGTAATAATGTGATGCATTATTGGTCCAAAGTTCACACACGATTGAAATTTTGAATAATAGAACACTGCAAGCTACAGAGATGAAGTGCATTGTATATGTCTTTTGTTTTTTACATTTAAATTGAGCATGAAAATTTCGCTTTTTAGATTGAGAAAGGCAGTTGAACTGCCAAAACGTGTCTCTCTTTTTCTTGTCCTTGTGTTTGTAGTGACAAGATCAAATAAAAAGGTTTAAACTGCTCTGGTCTTCGAGTGCTAGCTCACTTACTTATATAGTTTGGGAGGTTTTGTGAGGTAGTTGAATGAGTGCATCAATGGTATAAGGGTAGTTCAATGAGTGCATGAGTGACGCTTGGGGGCCCTGTCTTGAGCTCTGTGTAAATGGCTGTATGGGTGAGTAAGTGGATGTGTGACTGGTTTATCAGTGAGTCAATGCTGTTTCAATGGCTGTTTTTGTGAATGAGTGGACGTCTTAACTAGTCTATAAGTGAAATAGTAGGTATATCAGAGTCTCTATCTTTGAGCCACTCCTTGTATGACACACTTTGTATGTAGGCAATTGGATGTGCTAGTCAGTGCTTAAATAAGTGACTGAATAAATAAATAAGTTGTTCCATGAGTACCTAGAAATGTGCTGCATTGCACTGGAACTTCTAATTAAATATTGAGAGAAAAAACTAATAGAAAAGTATGGTATGTACACTTTATATTTAAAAACACTCTCCATGCATATCAGTAAGCAATATATGTGGAGAAGAAGAACTCTTTTGAGACATCTAACGATGTTGAACTGCAGCCACTATTGAAAAAGAAGAAAAATATATGTTAGTATTTATTCTTCATAAGTACACAAATATAACAATACACATTATTTATACTGTAACACTATATTGGAATATAGTTTTCATACTTCTTCACCCTAACTGATGGTTTATATGAAGCATTGTCCTTGAAAACTACAAATAAGTGAAATTATGCATTTTTCTACAGTTACTACAGTAATCTGACTAAATGTATGTAAAAATATTTCACATTTTATTATACCTGGTACAATATCAGAAATAAATATGCAGATCCTTTTCAAAACATCACCCCTGGTAGTCCAAATGATCTGTAAACTACTAATAATCTATGGAGACAAAATCCCATACAGTAATTTTTGTCAGGAAAATGACGTAGAAGTTTTGTTGGAGAAACAAAAGACAACATTTTTTTACTTTTGAAGACAGTGTGTGGTTTCATTTTAAGACTGCAGTATTTTGAGTATATCCATCCACTTTCAGACTTTAATGAGAGTGTTGTGTTTAGTTGTTATATTTTCTCCTTTGTGTAATATAAAAGGACTGTTGATTTTTGAAGATCGTTTGAAAACATTGTTATTAGTAGCCTGAATAATACCACTCAGTAATATGTAGAAGTTGTTGTTGGAGAAACAAAATGGGGCATTTATTCAGTTATGAAAACACTTTTTAGTTCCAAGTTATACTGTTTAGATATCATATAAACTCCTTTGTTGAACATAAACCAAATGCTGCATTTGGAACACTTTTTTAAAGACATTACCCCCAATAGGTTGAATAATGTCTAACAAACAGATAAACCACATAATAAAAAACACTGTATACCATTTTTTCATCCACAAATTGTCCTCAGAATTTTGGCTGAAGAAAGAATAGATGAGTTTGGTAATTTCCTGGGTAGTCTTGGTTTGGGTTTTAGATTAAAATCATTGCATTCTGTCCATCCAGATTGGCATCTTAAATATACAGAGTAGTGTCCAGAGGTTGTATTAACTCCTTCATGATAACTAAAGTAGTAAAAGTCTTCCCTGAAATTGATATTTATCCAGCTACGAAGTTTGTAATTTCAGTTTCCAATTTTGAACCATCTTCTCTGCATCGTTGTAGCATCACTATAAGGTATTTCCCGCTTATGTGTAGAAAAAACTTAGACATGAGATCTGATCTGCAGTTTGGGCAGGTCATATTTTGTTTGGCCTTTTTCAACAGTTTATCAAAAGGCACAGTTTAGATATCTGGTAATGTCAAGTAGAGGAATCGTTCAGAATTAATTACAGTGCTGGAAGTGAATCCACTATCTTCGCACTCATGGTTCCATTGTTAACTCAATCCAAATAACTAATTAATATTTGCTTCTTCTTCCTCTAACACTCCTAGTATTACCATAATAAGTGTCTTGCTGAATATTTTAAAAAAACACTACTGAACCAGTAGATATATCTATAAGATCTCGGATTCGTGAATCAGAATGTATTACACTTCTGTCACTCTGTAAACGTTGGAGCAAACTATATAGAGCAGAACAGTTTGTCTTATCTCTTTTTTGTTCAATTTGGTTTACTACATGTGACAAATTAAATAGTACATTCAGAACAACATTTGCATAGCAGTTGACCACTGAACTGTTTTTGAACTGGGAAGCTACAACTTTTCCATCATTTAGCACTTTTCTCTTCTTTGATCCTTCAGAATTCTCCTTCTGTGCTTCCTTTTCTTCACCATCCATACACTGTTTTGTAATTTTCCACTTTGGACAAATTAACTGTTTCTCATAAGCAGGGTACTCTCCTAAATGAGACTTCTTAAACGATTGTATTCCCTTACACAGCTAGCATCAGCACTAACTTTCTTCTTATCAAAGTCAATCAAGAACCAACCAGACAATGTTGTAATTCGCGACAATGACATTCCCTCTTTAAATATAGTAGGTCCAATATTAACTAAATCTGCATCTACACTTCAACCTTGTGATTTGTGGATGGTTACAGCATACGCTAGAGGCAGTGTGAACTGCTTTCGCTGAATGTATAAGTCTTTCACTAGCAAAAAACATACAATGCATTGCCCAATCTATTTGACACCATCAACGTCATCAAATTTTATGACCAGGTATTCCACCTCACCTCTGTTTGGGTAATTAATGGAATTTATAACTTTGCCTATTGCACCATTTGCTAACCCTTCTTCAACATTTAAATTTCTACGCAAAATTATACGACAGTTTTTGCTGACACGTAACCTCTTTTCTAACCCTGCCGTTTTTGATACAAACTTCTCCAATGAATCCAATTTTGCTTGTAGTTTACCTGTGATTAGTAGTGTTAGTGCCTGATGTTCAATTTTATCAGTTGCTGTAATTTTCAAAATATCTTCTTTCTCCAGGTGCAGTAATTCTTCAATGAATTTAGTACACTCTTTAAGGGTTGACAATAAACCTAAAATAGACTTCTCTTCTTTAATGAAATTATACATTACTTCTGCTGCTGTAATACTAGATCAAAATAGTTTGGTGATAAGGTGACTTTCTAAAGCATGTTTACTTTCTTTTGTGTGAACTCCTACTCTTATGTTCTTCAGTATATCTCTGTATTCCACATCTGATGCTTGATGCATATTTCTCACTAATTCTTTGTATTCCAAGTTTTGCCAAATATTCACATTGCCAATACTTCCTAGAGAATGTCTTGTTTTATTATTTAGAAGTGTGTTGAAAACAGATTTTCCTTTTACAGGTGTTAGTTGTAGTTGGCCACCAAATACAATTACATGTTTCCCACCAAGCAGTACATCTTAGTTTGTTCTTAATATCTGCTGCATTCTTCAATGTATGAAAGCAAGCATTAGGTTCAAAACCATACTCACTTCATCAACAATCATTAGCTTCAGTTTTTTCATTACACTTGCTACCTCATGACAAGCGTCACCAGATAATTTCTGTTTTTCTAGTTTATTGTCATGTTCCACAGGTACCAGTAATATTCGATGAAGAGTAATTCTTTTAATGTTATGTGCAGCTAATCCTGTTGGTTCAGTAACTACACATGACAAATTTGAATCTGTAGTCTTCTGTAGATAAGCGGTGAGTACTTTAATGAAAAATCTTTTTCCAGTGCCAGCTTGACCACTTATATATAGTAGAGCTGCTTTAAATGACAACCATTCACACTTTTCTTTTCGTGCGGGAATCCATGCTCTATTTTATCTTTAACTTCATTGAAAATGTATTTCTGTTCATTATTCAGTTGTTGTACTAACTGTTTGAAATCTACAGTTTCCTCTCTTGCTTGCTGCATTGCATTCTCCACCTCATTCATAGCTACTTCATTTTGAAGTATTGGCTCTCCAAGAGGATCTTGACTTGCTGGTGCAGAACTTTGGCTGTTTTGGGAACTCTCCTTGGCCATCTTAGCAGTGATGGCTACTTCCTGTTCAATTTCAAGGTGCCCCTTCCTGCACAAAAACAATTATCACTGCAACGCAGGCACCCTTGCACCATAGTGCAAGGGTGTCTGCGTTGGCACACGGCTGCTGTTTGTGCGCCAGCGCAGGGGAGAAGAACAGGAATGCGTTATATTTTGTAGATACTGTGCATTCCTTCCCATTTATTTTGATGCACAACAGTGCAGCAGGAAGGCTGGCTGCACTGCCGTGCATCAAAATATAGTAAATTAGGCCCAAAATATATACGGAATACACTGGCAAAATCTTGGATCTTCTGAGTATAGTCTAGTTGATCTGGACTCGACTGCTGGTAAATCTACTGGCTGGTCATCATATCGACCACCTCCTCTAGTAGGAAACAGATGTGGAAAACACAGAGCTTCTAAACTTCTCTCCCACACACTCAAGGGAGTTCCTCTCGCTTCTTCCAATTGAATGAGGTCAATAGCATCACCAATGATCTTTTTAGAATGGAGAGGGTGAATGCCGTAGTGTTCGTAAATTTCTTCTCATCGGGATTGATCCACTTTTTCAGTCTGACCTCTTGATGCTGATGTATCATTCTCCATATGTGTTATGTCCTAAAGAACATCTTTATCTTCATAATAAATATTATTTTGTACCAGATATAAAATGGCATTTATTACTTCAGTATCATCAACTAACTCTTGCCATATCTTTTTGCTCTTGGTAAGAACACCATTCACTAGAACTACATGTGCTGCTTGGAAATCTGTCTGTACCCCTACAGTTTCATTATTCTGCTTCAAATCGAATGGCAAATATACAACTCTACCTTTCAGACCTTTCTGGAGCTTAGTTGGAGGTAATTTCCCTGCCTTTGGCTCCATACGCACTATAGCTTGGAATGGATGTATTTATTGGATAAGTATAGATTCATAAACTTTCAAATCTTGAAGTACTTCTGCAATAGGTACTACTTTTAACTTGTTATGTATTGCTCTAGTAGGCATTTTGTTTTCCTCTAACTTATTGTAGCAGTATTTACATATAACTTGTAGTGTGGGCAAGTCAAACTGTTCCTCTACAAATCGATAAACAACATATTCACACCACTTATCATTGTTCTCTTTTTTACTTTTTAAAAACAAATCAAACGTCCGAGTTTGACTTTTGTTATGAGTGCATCGACAACAAATACAAACACAGTTTGGTTTCTCCAAGAAATATTGTTAAACTTTTTAATCTCTTCTTCAAAATTATCACCATTAATAACAGTTTCCTGTTCCGGTAGACCTGTACATACCAAATCCTAATTTTTCCTACACTCGTGTTGAGGACCAAAGAAACAAAACCGTACATCATCAGAAACCTTTTCTACCTCTCAAGAAGTTGGGTGGTGAGCCGTAGGGAGGTGGCGCCTCAGTGAAATGCACAATAAATTTGTATGCTCATATAAGTGAAGGAATGCAGTGCTAATGGGTAGGGAGAACCACCCCACTCCCTAAAATGTAGTCAAAGACAACGTAGTAATAAACAGAAAACCCTCAAGCACACCCAAATAAACAATATTGATAATAAAATTCAAAGATGTAACAGTTGTCTCCTTATTTATTTGATATTCTATTTTGGAATTCTCTTGTTTGATTGTTGAAATATTTTAGCATCACTCAATGTGCAGAGTACATATGTTACCTCTTTAGCATGTAGCACTCTACCTAGGGAGACCAAATCAGGTAGGAGCCTACTATGGACTCCTACACCCACTAACTTGGAACTAACTGATACTTCAAAAAACAAACTCTTAGGACTTTTGTACTGGACGCGGTATATGTGACTCTCTAACAGACTTGACCAATGATGACATCGAATGACTTATATTACACTCCCAACTAGGATATCAGTTGCTGGAGGTGACTACATTTGTTATGGACCTTTGATTATAATTTTCGGACTAGGTTACATTTCTCTTTGGACTACCTCCTTAAGCATATAAAGCCTTCAAAAAGTCATATAGTGACGAAACACATGTAGGCTGTGTTTGTGAAGCAAGAAACTACTAAAGTGGAATGCATAGAAGAAAACAAAGACATTTCTTTGTGTCAATAAACTGCATTTTCATATGAATATTATCCTTACTGTTTGGATTTCATATTGTTGTAATACTACATGAGTGCTTGGGTTTTTGACCGCATAAATACTGTATACATGTGGGGTCCTATAACCCCACTTGTTAACTGCACCTTTGGTAGTAAGGTGTTTCAACCCTTTAGCACCATAATCTACAACATCAATCTTGATTTATTTTCCCACAGGATTAATTTTCTTCCCCACGAAGTGCGAAAACCAAACAACTACTACCCTTTCTAATTTTTTAGTATCACTCCATCTGTTGGTCTGTCAGTGTGTGAGAGAGCGTATATGCTTCTTAAACATCTGTTTCACCTGCGTTATTGGTGGTATAGCGTATGTAGTGCTTGCAAAAAGAGTGTGTACATTCATGACTACGTTACTAAAACTCAAAACAACAACTTTTACTTTTTTAAGCACAGAAGACCATGCTTTATGGCATATTTATAGCATATCCCACAGGTCAGTTATGTGTTGAAAAACAAGCTTTCAGCACTTCACAAAGAGATATTACATTCAAAGTCAAGCTGGCAGTAAGACTCCACAGCGGCAGTCTGCACTAGTAAACCTGACCCGTGTTTAAACAGTGCATGTGTAACTATGCCTAGCAGTCTCATACTACACATACAACTTAGTGCAAGCTTAAAGAACACATCTCACAATCTAAGCATATAAAAACCTACCTTATAATTTAGAAAAAGGTATGCTAAAGAATATCTAATAGATAGCTGGCAAGTTTTACAGGCTCATGACTCATATACACCTACAGTGCATTTTTCCTCTTTCAATTCTTGTTATGTACCCCAATCTAGGCCTAAGTAGCTACACAACGTTTTACCTACTTTTATCCTACCTTGCTCTGCATAACGGTTCTAGCACTGACGTTTTTCCCAGTTATGTGCTGAATAAATGTTGATCAGTTTCCTTGAAACTAGCCTAATTTATTATGCATGAGGATTCTTAGAAAAGTCCCCTGCACATGACGGACATACCAGGATTAACATACTCTGTATAAAAGTCATGGTCATCTTTATCCAGAAGCGAAAGAACTGCTTTGCATAATTACAGATATTGATTTAGGCTTGTTTACATAATTGTACTCACAACATATCGATTGTGTTAGGAACCCAGAAGCTATCTTTATGGTTTAAAAGAACCCTACCTTTACGATATAGACAGAGGAGAAGATTTCACGCTGACATAAGACACTGAGGTCCCGGCCTGCAGAAGCTACAACATGCAGCAGTCTGACATCCCTTGCGGGGTGTCCAACTCGAGACCAAGACAGGGTCCATCGTTCTCTCCCATCAGGTAATGGAGTTGGCTCTTTCCTAGAGGATTCTTGGCTTTATACCCACATACATGCTAGGTACACTTAGGTACACTTTGGTAGGGTTTGCATTTTAGGATTACACTTGATTACCGTGATGTATATATATGCCTGCATATATTTACTGTTTTAGCACCATGGTAGAATTCTACCTTTTATTTACTCTGTTGGTAATTTTAAGCATTTTTATCTGTCTTATGATTGTTGCAGCAAACATGTTTTATACTAGAATGACGCTGGTTCATGACGCTGGTTCAATTAATGCTTATTGAAAACATCCCCATAGTTTATTCTGTGTATCTCTCTGAGACTAAGTGAGCACGATTGGCCAAGCAAAAAGTACTGTAATGTTTCCATGATCCCTCTAGGATCAAGGGTTGTCATGTTCGATAGTTGCCAGAAACTATTCGCTCCTTGGTAAAGTTAGGGGGCTTATGGTGGCCCTGTGAGCTAGTTGGTCTAAAGGCTAGCATATTCTTTGGGGGTGTCTGGATTTAGTCTGGATACCAATCCCTCAGATCCTATGTACTTTTAGGAACTACACGACATTCTGAGTGTTCTTCTCCTCTTTTCAATGGAATAAATAGGACAACAACTACCAGAATGCAAAGAAAAACATTCTCTGTGATCAACACATCATGTATACACATATAAAACTTTCACATCTTCAAATCCACTATTACATATAATGTTAACGATTAAAGTACAGTATTTTTTCTACCATTTACAGAATGGAGTAAAGCAGCACAAGGGACTAGGCAGCTCAATAGCAATATAGTCTGAAGTAACTTCACAGACATCTATCCTGCACCTGCACAAACTGTGTCTTACTCTCCTATCAATAAATATATAAAAACACTCATATTGCCAGTCATAAACCACCTTCTCTACTTTAAATACTTTTTTATAATGTTCACACTCTTTTTAACAATCTCACGTACACATATACCCTCTTAAACAATTGTCATCTATAAAAAGAAATGTAAATCACATACCAGAAGTTTGAGTTCATTGATAAGATAGCTTTTTGTTGCTCTTGTTTGATAGATGCATTAGTTCCAGGGTTTGTAAAAACTGAGCACAAGAATGGCACACCACTCTCATAGAAAGCAGACATAAATAGCAGCCTTTTCAACTTTGCACTGTCTGATACAGCAGAAGGCAGCAAATGAAAACATACCTTTTATATTTTAGTGTTGTAAGTGATTTTAAGAATGTTTAGTATATATTAACCCTTTCCTTCTGGCTTCATCTATTCCAGCATATGCCAAAGGCAGAAATGGAAGTGGTCTAATCATTTCTGTTCACAGATTGACAAAGCCAGGAAACATGTTAATAAAAGTGTTTCTGCTTTCTTCAGAGACCATAACATGGGCTCTATCTACAGCAACAAACTGTATTTTGACATGCATGGAATCTATAGATGTGATGGAGTTCACTTTACAGATGAAAACAACAGGGTGTTTCTAAGAAACCTCAAACTGCATCTGGTCTTATGTGTAGCTGCCATATACACACAATCAACATAAAGGCCCTTGTCAAAGCCACCCTAATGCCTAAAATGTTGTTAAGTTTCTTTATACAAATCTTTTTGAAAATATTCACGATGATGTAGTGATATTCGCGGATATGTCGCGAAATTGCAAAACAAAAGCAGACAATCAATAGCCACCAGCATATTTAAAATGTATAACCCAAAAAAATTGATTCTAACTATCATACTACATACATTACTAGCTAAATAACTGTAAAAAAAACATGTACGAGTCTCTGAATGTGTCTCTGGTAGCATGTATGAGTGTTTTAGTGAGATCTGTGAGTGACTGCATTAGTCTCAGCATACATTTGTGAGTGGATGTCTCAGTCTCTGAGTGGCTCTGTGAGTGGGTGTATTGCTGTCTAACTAGGCATGTGAGTGGATGCACCAGTCTCTGAGTAGGTCTGTGACTGGGTGTCTGAGTCTCTGAGTGGGTCTGTGACTGGGTGCATTAGTGTCTGAATGGGTATGTGAGTGGATGCCTGAGTCTCTGAGTGCATCTGTCAGTGGGTGCATCAGTGTCTGAGTGGGTCTGTCAGTCGGTGTCTCAGTCTCTGAGTGGCTCTGTGACTGAATGCATTACTGGCTGCGTGGGCATGCGGGTGGGTGTTTGAGTCTTTGAGTGGGTGTGTGACTCAGTGTCTAAGTCTCTGAATGGATCTGTCAGTGGATGTGTTACTCTGGGATTGGGTTTGTGAGTGGCTGTCTCAAGTCTCTGAATGAGTCTGTCAGTGGATGCATCAGTGTCTGAGTGGGTCAGTGAGCAAGTGTTGAAGCCCCTGAGTGGGTCTGTCGGTGGGTGTACTACTGTCTGAGTAGGCATGTGAGTGGGTGCATGAGTCTTTCAGTGGGTCTATGACTGGGTGTCTGAGTCTCTGATTGGGTCTGTCAGTGGCTGCATCACTATGTGAGTGGGTTTGTGAGTGACTGTCTCAGTGTTTGAATGAGTCTGTTAGTGAATGTGTCAGTCTCTGAGTGGGTCAGTGAGTAATTGTTGAAGTATCTGAGTAGATCTGTCAGTGGGTGCCTCAGTCTCTGAATGGCTCTTTGACTGGGTGCATTACTATCTGAGTGGGCATGTGAGTGGGTGCATGAGTCTTTGAGTGTGTCTGGGACTGGGTGTCTGAGTCTCTGAATGGGTCTGTCAGTGGATGCTTTAGTATGTTAGTGGGTTTGTGAGTGCCAGTCTTTGAATAGGTCTGTCAGTGGATGCATCAGACTTTGAGTGGGTATGTGACTGGGTACATGAGTCTTTCAGTAGGTTTGTGACTGGGTGTTTGAGTCCCTGAATGGGTCTGTCAGTGGCTGCATCACTCTGTGAGTGGGTCAGTGAGTAGGTATCTAAGTCTCTGACGGGGTCTGTCAGTGGGTGCATCAGTGTCTGAGTGGGTCTGTTAGTGGGTTTCTCAGTCTATGAGTGGTTCTGTGACTGGGTGTGTTAGTGTCTAAATGAATGTATTAGTGGGTCTCTGAATCTGAGTGGGTCCATCAGTCTCTGAGTGGGTCTGTCAGTGGGTACATCAGTGTCTAAGTGGGTTCTGTCAGTGAATGCACAAATCACTGAGTGGGTCTTTGAGTGGGTTAATACCTCTATGAGTGGGTCTGTGACTGGGTTTGTTAGTGTTTGGGTGGTACTGTTAGTGGGTGTATAACTCTCTGAATGAGTCTGTCACTGGGTGCATGAGTGTCTGAGTGAGTGTGTGAACGTTCAAGTAAAACTGAGGGTGGGTGTGTGAATATATATATTTTTATTCACTTATATTCGTGAAGACGTTGCGATATTCGTGAAATCCCCATGAATTTACACAGCATGGTCACTGCGTATTCGCGAATATTGCGTGCACTAAAAAATGATTTTTGACACATACTTATGTCATTAAGTGCGCACGAACAATGCTAAAGTAGGTCAACAAAACAACACATAAAATAATAACAAATGATGTCTTGTCAATTACACTGAATTCAGTGCATGTGTCCCTGGCACAGTCTGAAGTCAAAACAAGATGGTATGGCATGCAGTCCTCAGATGCACACACCACTGCCATCCCCTAATGCACTAACAGCACATGAAAATTCTGCCTGCAAGTGCACAGAGCTGGCTGTAGGAGGCCCCGGCTGCATTCCCCAGCCCCTCAACACCATCCCGTCCCATCGATGGGATCCCATTCGACCCTGTTTTCCGGTACAAATGAGGCCAAGTGGTTGTGGGTCCCCCGTGCAGTGACCAGTTATGTTAATGTTAATGTTAAAAATATTTATAAAGCGCGCTGTTACCCGAGGGTGTCCTGGCGCTGAGTAAAGACCTGCTAGGGATTGAACAAAGATAGAGAGATAACAATCAGTTGGAGAACAGCCATGTTTTTAAAGTCTTCCTAAAGGCCAAAAGATTGGTCATGCTTCTGAGAGACAGAGGAAGAGCATTCCAAGTTCTGGCTGCATTGACTATGAGGCTTCTGCCACCCCAATTGGCTTTTTTCACTCTCGGAACAGTCACCAGTTTTGCATCGGACGACCGCAATGTCCGTTTTGGGGTATACCAATGAAATCGTTGTTTGAGAAAAAGGGGTCCAGTTCCCTGTAAAGCTTTAAAAACCAGACATAGGGTCTTAAATTGAATACGCTTCCTCACTGGCAGCCAATGAAGATTTTTGATTTTGGCTAAAATTGATTCTTTCTTCGGGGTACCTGTGAGGAGTCTGGCCGCTGCATTTTGCAGAATTTGTAATTTACTCCTTTGTGTGCTTTCAGATATAGACTATTACAATAGTCTAGACTGGGCATTATTAATGAGGTAACAACAATTTGTTGCACCTCTTTGGGAAGTAGTGGCATTATTTTCGTACATGATTTCAGAATGTACGACGTTGATGAAGCCACTTTATTCACCTGATCTCTGAAAGTAAGTTTATCGTCTATCCAAACTCCCACATTTTTCACTTTCCTCACTGGGGTGGGGAGCGGACCTAAAACCCTCGGCCAGCAATCCGATGTCCAAAAACACGGGTTGTTGCCAAACAGCAGACCTCCGTCTTGCCTGAATTAAGTTTTAAGCAGTTTCGGGCCATCCATCCCCCCACAGCGGTCATGCAATTCTGCAGCCTCAATGCAGTTTCCTGAAAGCCTTCAGGCTGTAAAGTCACCACAATTTGGGTATCATCAGCTTAGGAAGTCAAGGTAAACCCAAACAATTCAATTAGAGGTGCCAATGAGGAAACATAAATATTAAAAAGTGTTGGGCTTAAAGAAGAGCCCCGCGGGACTCCGCATGGCAAAGAGAAAGAATCTGCTTCAAATGTGTCTAAGGCCACCGTTTGCAGTCTATCTGACAGAAAATATTTGAGAAGTTTCCAAGCAGATCCCTTGACTCCTATCTTTTCTAGACGGTCCATCAACACTTCATGATGGACCGTATCAAACGCCGCCGATAGGTCCAACATAATCAGTGCGGCATTTCCCCCTTGGTCTAGGATCATCCTGACCTCTTCTGTGGATTTTACCAGCGCAGTTTCTGTACTGTGGCCCCCTCTGAACCCAAAATGGTTGGGTTCAGTGCCTGTGAATCCTGCAGAAACTTGTTAAGTTGATAATTCATATTTTTTTCAATGATTTTAGCCGGAAGGGGTAATCTAGAGATTGGTCTAAAATTGTTTGGATCATTAACATCCAGACTTAGGGGCATATTATCAAGAACGGCGTTAAAAATTATCGCCGGTTTAGCGGCAGAAAACTGCCGCTAAAGTGGCGATAATGGGCTTGATAATATGCCCCTGAGAATTCCAATCGAAGTCCATGTTCTGGTGTCAACATGGGCTTCTATTGGAATTCTCCAGGGCATATTATCAAGCCCATTATCGCCGCTTTAGCGGCAGTTTTCTGCCGCTAAACCGGCGATAATTTTAAAGCCGTTCTTGATAATATGCCCCTTGGTTTCTTCAGCAGGGGCAGGATAGATGCATGCTTCCAGTTTCTGGGGAAGTATCCATCTAGATACATTGTGTTGAAAATAGAGGTCAGTATTCTTGACACAGGCTCTGCAGCTGATTTAGCTACGGAGCACGGACAGGGGTCGTAAGGGGATCCTGACTTCACTTTTGTAAGTAGGTTAATGGTGTCTAGTTCTGTTAAAGGGGCAAAACTGTCTAGTTGTAGATTGTCCTTATTCATTTTAATCTGGTCTGTTGCTACATCACCCATTTTTATATATGAAGAGTCAGAAAAGGTTACAACAATACTGTTAATTTTCTCGAAAAAAATTTGGCAATTTTGTTACATAGATCTTGACTAGCTGAAATGGTGGGAGAACAAGGATGGGCTAAGGTATTTACTATTTCAAAAAGCTCCTTTGATGTATTTTCGGCAAGTTTAATTTTCATCGTAAAATACTCTTGTTTTGTGTTTTGAAGCAACTGTTTGTATTTTACAGGGCTTATTTTGTATTCTCTTTTATCTTTGTCCTTATATCCCGTCCTCCATTTCCTTTCCAACTGCTTACAAATGAGTTTTTGACCCCTGAGCTCCTGAGAATACCATGGGGCAGAGGGTTGCTGCCTAGTAAGGCGGACAGATTTTTTTTATGCTAGTTTATTCCCTGCTGCTTCTAGCCATTTGTTGTAACAGTCAGAAGCCTCGTCCAAATCTCTTGGTATGGAGATCATGGTGGAGGTTAATTGATGGTGGAGCTCCAATGAGTCTATATTATTCCATGCCCTTACTTCAGATTTTTTTGTGGACGATTTAGAGGTCATCTGGTCAGGCAGGGAGAGCTCAAATAGGACAGCCGAGTGGTCTGACCAAATTAGAGGAACAACGCTCATTACTGACAAACGTGAATTGTTAGAAAATATACCATCTAGAGTATGGCCCGCTATGTGTGTAGCATCTCTCACCTGTTGCTCTAAATTGCCACCATTCATCAAATCCAGCAGCCTAACAGTGTCAGTGTCAGAAAGTGACTCCAGATGATAGTTAAAATCTCCTAAAATTGTATAAGAGTCGATGCTGATCCCTCTTTCCAATATGCTCCCTTTTTGAGTAAGAAACCGTCCTCTAAGACCGGGAGGTCTGTAAATGAGGGAGCCTCTAAAGGAGTATTGGTGTGAAAGATGAAGACAGAATTCTACTGCTTCACATTCCTCATTGGCTATAGGAGTAAAAGATGCCTGATAGAATTATGATAGATGATTGCTAGGCCACCCCCTTTCCTCTGCAGTCTATTCAGCGTATAACAGAGTTAGATGGGGTAGCTTTTACTAGATCTGGGCCGGATGCAGTGAGACCGTCATGTTGCTCATGCAGGACCCACTGCCACAGGTCAGTGGAGTGGGGGCTCCAACATCTGCTGTGTCTTATGCTCATGCCATGTCCTGCAAGATCCAGCCAGGAGACCTTAGGTCACCTAAGCTCCTTAGGTCACTGTGAAGTCGCAGAGGGAGCAAGCAGCGGCGGAGGCTAAACACTTCCTCGGACAGCAGCAGCTGCAGCAGACTCGAGCAACGCTTCTGCCTCCCAGACAGGTAGTGCCGACCCGCTGCCCGGAACACACACACTCCCCGCCAGCAGCTGCACAGACAGAGGCAGGTCGCAGACAAGCAGAGACAAGCAGGGGTGAATGGCGACTGGGAGTCACTCTCAGCGAGTGCAATGCACCGGTAAACTCTGCTCTGCTGGCAAGTGGCTGAGCTTTGAAAAACTCCACGCTCCAACTGGAGTGCAGAGTTGGCAGAATGGAGTTCACCACCCACCCTTAAAATTATCTTAAATTTCTCAACAACTACTGAATGGATTTACACCAAATAAGAAAAAGAGGAATCTGTGTAAATTTAATGTAATTCCATCCAGCAGTTCGGGCTGTAGGCAGGTTGAAAAGTACTATGGGAATTAACATTGGTAACACACCTTTTTTGAGCCCCCTTTTTCTCTGCCCCCGCTTGATGGATCACCCTGAACCTTTCCATGTGCAACACGAATAACCAATACACTTTTTTGCCAAAATGTTTTTTTTTAAATTCATCAACTGGTGCCAAAGTTATAGTAGGCAAGTCAAAAAATGATTTTCCTATGGAAACATGGTCCTAACTAATATATATATATAATGACTACCCAGTGCTGTTATATTTTTTGATTTTTTGACCCACCAATCTCAACCGACAGACGTTGTCTTCCACCCGTTAAAATTTTGCATGCAATAAATACGATTCAACAGTAACTCTGGAATGCTGCTTTATTTTGCTGAGGACCTGCTGCATGCAACTTCAAAAAATAAAGCATTCTGATTGGCTGAAGGGGATTTTTTCTCCTTCGTTCCCAGTGAGGGTCCCGCTGGAGCCAGCGCTCTAATTGGCTGGCGGAAACATGAAAACAAATTTTGCGGTAGCCTTTACAGTAGTCTGGGACTTAGTTCCTTGTCCTGAAAAAGTTTTTAAAAAACAATCAACGGATGCAGGGTAGGGATACCCAGCCCCTCTAGTCTTTGGTGGGTGGGACTCCCTGGGGTTAAAAGTAAAAAAGAAAAAAAGGGGGCTTCCACGATCCTGGAAATGAAATGGCAACTGGTTTTTATAGCTCAACAGCCAGGGACCAGGGTAAACTATTTTTTTTTATATTATGGGGAGGGGTATGCGTGTGGGGCCATCCTTGCCAAGCCGATTACTGCTCCAGAACCCCATTTCCCTCGGACCCATTTATTTATAAAGGGGATCAGGCGTGCAGATTTTGGATCCATGTAGCCATTTTAAATTGGATAAAAACAATATCCAAAGACATAATAGTTTCTTAAAATTGTGCATTATCATAACTGCAGCTAACTGATGGTCAATGTAAAATGGAAGTTCTGATCTTCAGGAACAACACTTCCCCGTGGAATGATGCCTGGTAGCCTTGCGAACTAGGACCCTAACCCACTCTGGTAGACCATGCTCGCATCTTTGGCATCACCCTGGACAGCAAACTTACCATGAAAAGCCAGATCAATGCAGTCTCTTCAGCCTGCTTCCTCACTTTTTCACATGCTCTGTAAGATCTTCAAATGGCTCCCCATCAAAACCAGACGAACCGTCACTCAAGCCTAGTCACCAGCCAGTTGGACTGCGGCAACGCACTCTACGTAGGAATCACCTTGCACCTCCTGAAGAGACTCAACGCTATTCAGAATTCAGCAGCCAGACTCACCCTTGACCTTCCAAAGCCAACCGACATCACCCTCTACCTCAAGAAGATCCACTGGCTCCCCATTCAGAAGAAATGTCAAGTAAAGATGCTGAACCAACACCTACAAAGCCCAACACAACCAACCACTGCCTGAACTTCCACCAACCCTCCAGACACCTGCACTGCACTCCACATCCCTCTCCCTCACTCACACACCCACATCTGCCAAAGCCACAGTGGAGGATGCTCCTTTTCCTACCTCAAAGCGAAGTCCTGGAACAACATCCCTCTTTCCCTCTGGACCTCATCCTCTCTGTTGTCATTCAGGTAAGGACTCAAGGCCTGGCTGTTCAACTGAACCCTCCCTAAGCAGCAGGCTTCTCAGCACTTGGATACCCCTACAGGTGATTAGCCACGCTTTATAAGTACTGATTGATTGCTTGATAGAAAATACAAAATGCACAACAGACATTGCTAAAGAATCTAGAGAAAGCCATCACAGAAATAATAAATAAAAATGTTATCCAGCTCACCACCTAAATCTACATAGATTAATCCATGAGGAAATTCCAAAGTGATAGCATGGTGTCTGTAGTGGCCCATACAAATGGACACTTAGTTTGATGGTATGATGAATGGGGCCTGAATTACACTGGAAATAGAAAAAGTGTATATGAGGTTCTTTTTCTGTCACACAGTGTTCTAACAGGAGGGCTTCCAACATTATGAATGACGTGTGTAAACAGTTAAAGTTACTGGCTGTTGAGCCTTGAGATGCCTCTGTTCATGAATTGATAATATAACTCAAAGTCACTGCATTTGGAATTCAGCAAATGAATGGGTCAGTTTGCAAAGAATTATAAATTAGAGCTGTGCACTATTGAAATGCTGCATTTCCTTGTTATCTACAGCTAATACCTGAGACAACCTTATAACAGCATCAACCTCTATATCCCGCACCTTCATCCTCTAACAGTGGGAAATTTCAAAATTGCAGTAAAGAACTAGAGTGTTCATGTAGCTCACAGAATGTGCCTAGACTGGGAGACATGCTGGGGGAGAAGACAGAGTTAGAATAATTCACTTTCCTGTGTAAAAGGCTGGATATGTACATGAAAATAGTTCTAATCTTTTTTATCACAAGTTCTTCAAATAAATGAGTCTCAAAAACATACCTTTGTCCCTTTACCATGCACAGTGTTGCCATAAATGATGGCATTTAAGATGTCATAAGTCTAGTTATCAATACTACATGCTATGAGTGATGTAATGTGATAGGGTATAAGCAGTGCATGGGTAAGGCGTGAGTTATAGGTAATGTAGTGAGATTGGCGCATTGACAACACTGTGTACGGAGGGGAACAAGTTATAGTAAGTTTTTGCCGGGGGGTAAATTATAACTTTAAGTTATAACTATAACTTTAGAATTTCTAAGTTTTGTGTAGTTTAAGTTGGTTTCAAGTTATCCTAACTATAACTTATCCTCAATGTTTATTTTTGTCTTTGAATTTCAATGTATTTAAAAAAATGTGTTTGAAATCATATAACGTTGTTTAATATTGTACAGTGGAGGAAATTGGTGTGGAGTGGCATAGACGAAATTGCGTAAAGTGTCAGAGAGTGGAGTAGAGTGTTATGGAGTAGAGTAGAGTGTCGTAGAGTGACATTGAGTGGAGTAGAGTATTGTACAGTGGAGTAGCATAGAGTAAGGTAGAGTGTCAAAGAGTGGAGTGTTACAGAGTGTTGTGTTATAGAGTGTCATGGCATAGAGTGTTGTGACATGGAGTGGAGTGGCGTAGAGTGTAGTGTCATATCGTAGAGTAGAGTGGAGTGGCTTAGAGTGGAGTGGTGTACTATAGAGTGGAGTGGAGTGTCATAGAGTGGCATGCCATTGAGTGGCGTGGCATGCCATGGAGTGGTCGATCATAGAGTGGAGAAGTGTGGAGTGTCTTAGAGTGAAATGTCATGGAGTGGTGTGTCATAGAGTGGAGTGCAATGTTGTAGAGTGGAGTAGAGTGGTGTAGACAAAAGTGGCATAGAGTGGAGTAGAGAGTTGTAGAGTGGAGTTGCATAGAGTGGAGTGCAGTGTTATGTCGTAGAGTGGAGTGGTGTGTCACAGAGTGGCATGTTGTAGAGTGTCTTAGAGTAGAGGGGCGTAGAGTGGAGTGACATGTTGCAGAGTAGAGTGGTGTATCATAGAGTGAAGTGGTGTGCCGGGGAGTGGAGTATCACAGAGTGTAGTGGTGTATCGTAGAGTGGAGTGGCATGTTGTAGAGTAGAAAGTAGTGGCATAGAGTGCAGTGGCATGTCGTAGAGTAGATTTGATTGGAGCGTTATACAGTGGCATCTTGTAGAGTGTCTTGCAGGGGAGGGGCATAGAGTGGAGTGTTGTAGAGTGGACTGACATGTTGTGGAGTGAAGTGGCATGTCATAGAGTGGAGTGGCAAGCCATAGAGAAGAGTGGAGTGGTATGTCATATAGTGGCGTGTCGTGGAGTAGAGTGGTGTGGTGTGCTGTAGAGTGGGGTGGTGTGGAATGTTGTGGAGTGGAGTGTTGTAGAGATGAGTGGCATGGCATAAAGTGGTGTGGTGTGGTGTGTCGTATAGAAGAGTGGAGTGGTGTAGAGTGGAGTGGCATGTGCTATCGTAGAATGGAGTGGCATGTCTTACAGTGGTGTGTTGTAGAATATCTTAGAGTGGAGGGGTGTAGAGTGGAGTGGCATGTCGTAGAGTGGAGAAGCGTGTCATAGAGTATAGTGACGTGTTGTAGAGTGGAGTGATGTGATGTGTCACAGAGTGAAGTGCTGTGTCACAGAGTGGAATTGCATAGAGTGTCATTGAGTGGAGCAGAGTGTTGTAGAGTAGAGTGATGTGTCGTACATTGGAGTGGTGTGTCATACAATGGGTTGGTGTGTTATAGAGTGGAGGGGAGTGGTGTGTCATATATTTGAGTAGAGTTGCATAGAGTGGAGGGGCATAGAGTGTAATAGTGTATTGTAGAGTGGAGTGGCAAAGAATGAAGTGGAGTCTTGTAGACTAGAGTTGAGTGGTGTTTCAAAGAGAGGCAGGTCGTAAAGTGGAGTGGAGTGTTGCAGAGTGGAGTAGCATGTCAGAGAGGAGTGTTGTAGAGTGTCGTAGAGTGGAGTGTCAAAGAGTGGGGTGGCGTGTCATAGAATGAAGTGGCCTGGCATGTCATAGAATGGAGTGGAGTGTGGTACATTGGAGTGGCATGTCATAGAGCTGAGTGGCATGTCGTAGACTAGAGTGAAGTGGCATAGAGTAGAGTGGTGTGTTGTAGAGTAGAGTGGAGTGGTGTTTCATGCAGTGGAGTGGTGTATCATAGAGTGGTGTGTCACAGAGTGTCATAGACTGGAGAGGCATAGAATGGAGTGGCGCAGAGTGGAGTTGCATGTCGTAGAGTGGAGGGGCATGTCGTAGAGTGGAGTGGTGTGAAGTGTCTTAGAGTGGAGTACCATATGGTAGAGTGGAGGGACGTGTCATAGAGTGGAGAGTCGTAGAGTGGAGTGGAAAGTGGTAGAGTGGTGTGGCATGGTGTGTCTTAGAGTGGAGTGGCGTGTCATAGAGTGGTGTGTCGTAGAGTGTCTTAGACTGGTGGGGCATGTAATGGAGTGGTGTACAGTGGAGTGGCATGTCTTAGAGTGGAGAGGCATGTCGTAGAGGGGAATGGGGTGCTGTAGAATGGAGTGGAGTTCCATTTGGTAGAGTGTAGTTTGTTAGATATATATATTTTTTTCATAAACATTTAAAAAAATCTATGAATCATTAAAGAATTATTTCCCCTACCTCTACAGAGTTTGCTTAACTGTCTTCCTATACATTACCAAAAGACTAATAATCTAGATATGTATCATTAAAAAACAGAACAAAGAAAAAGTGTGGTTTAAACAATATGGCTTCCTTTACATTTTGCAAGAGCTTTGTTTATCCAATAATATTGTGTTTCATTATTGTCATGTAGTGCGGTATGCCGCTAAGGTACTGAAGTATACCCTGGCCCAATATATCACTAAGGGCCTAATTATGAGTCTAGCAGTCACAGAACTGCCAGAATTATGGTAGTGTGGCAGTCCAGCCACTACCACACCAGCGGCCCAACCACCATGTTATGAGTTGGGAGGTCAGACCATAATTGGACCGCTGGCTCTGGTGGTGGTGCGGCGGTCAGGGCCATTGGTAAGATGCAGGTGGTGCCGCTGCATATTACAAGTTTCAGGACCACCAGTGTTTTCATGGAGGTCTTTCCTCTATGAAAAGGCTGGTGGTGCTGAAAGAAAGGGTGGTCACAGGGCCCCCTGTGACTCCTGAGCCTGGGGATGCATGCCCCTCTGTGTGCATGTGCCCCAGTTCCTGCACTGCATGCACTTTACAGTCCATGCAGCACAAACATGTGTGGCGTTCCCTTGCTCACTTTGCCACTGGATTCAAGATAGCCTGGCTGATGACGGCTGTAAGCCAGAAACCGGTCCCAGGATGCTTGTTTCCGGTCCAAGGAAGACATGGCTTGGCAGTTCGGGCTGGACTGTTCCCATGAGGCATAGGGTCAGACTGATTTGCATATGGCCATGTCTGAACTGGGGTGGCGGAGTGAGCTAAAGAATGATGATGGATTAAACCCAGATCAGTTGACTGGGGGTGAGTGCTTGCAATGTTCAACACTCCGTCCATCATCCCCTTTGGTTTTGCTAGTTATAGTTAGGACCATGTTTGCATTGGAAAACATTTTTTTGACTTGCCATAAATTTGGTGTCATTTGAAAAATCTTCACAAAACTTTCCCAAAAATGTGTCAAGTTGGGTCTTGTGCATAGAAAGTTCAGGGTGATCCGTCAAGTCAGGGCAGAGAAAAGGGGGGGGTCAAAAAATTGCGCCTCCCATGTTAATTCACATAGAGTGTTTATATATGCCTACAGCCCAACAGAATTACACCAAATTTGCCAGAAAGGTAGTTTGTGATCCGGAGATCACGCTTTTTGTCAGCACATCGGACCCTGCAGGGCAGGAGGGTGAGGGCTGGTGCATGGACTCAGACAATAGATGGTAGGGAGGTGGTAGATGGGGTAGCAAGCTAACTGTTCATGGCAGGTGGGAAGGGAAGTGGCAGAACAACGGCTGTGTAGGGAGGTAATGAGGGAGCATTTTATATATATATATATATATATATATTTACTGAAAAAACCACAGGTTTCAGGGACGTTATAGTTAGTCTGACATTTCACTAGTACAAAATTAGAGAAATTCAGCCATTATAGTTAGCTGAGCTATGCACTGCTGATGACGTCACATATTACATCACCATTGACATGGTCAGTGACATCACTGATGACATCACTGAAGACATCTCAAATGACATCACTGATGACATCATCCACTTAATCTTTGATGCACCTACTCACTCCCTAATATAACCTTTTATACACCCACTCTAAAATACAGGCTACCATTCTCGAAACCATAGGCACACCAATCCCAGTTAGTACATACCCACTCACTGATACCTAGGGCTACACACACATCTACTCACTCACCCACACAGTCACTCATACATGCAGTCACTCATCAATACAGCTACTATTATATGCACTCATACACCCATACAGACACTCACACACTGCCACTCACCCATAGAGTTCCTCACACTCCTAGTCAGTCACCCAGAGTTGATCACAATGCCATTTACTCACCTATACAGTTATACACACACCACCTCACTTAGTCATACAGATGCTAACACATACTTACTCTCTTATACAATCACTGACACAAGCACATACTCAGTCATACATCCACTCTCACAATCACTCACTCTCACATACAGTCACTTATATACTCCAACACTCACATATGCTGCCATTCACATATGCAGTTACTCACACATATACCACTGAGACATCCATTCACTCACCAACACAGCTATATGCATACTTACTCACCCTACAGCCCCTCGCAGACGCACTGGTGGACCCATACACCCAGTAAATCACCCATTCACACATCCATGCAGGTAGTCACACAACACACAAACACTCAGACACCCATACAGGTACTCAGACAACCAATCAATAACCCATATAGACACTCATGTACCTATTCACCAACCCATGTAGCCACTTACACACCAACTGACAGACTGATACAGACTTTCACACAGATTAGTCACTCACCCATACATTCACCCAGACACATATAATCACTCACTTATACAGTCATCACACACTGACTGAATCATCATATATATATCACAGTCGTAAACTTTTTAGAAACACTCACAGTCACTGGATGATGTCTTCAGTGATGTCATTTGAGATGTCATCAGTGATGTCACTGACCATGTCATGAGTGATATGTGACATCATCAGCAGTTCATTGCGGGGGCATGAGTTATATAATGGCTGAATTTCTCTGGTTTTGTACGAGTGAAATGTCAGACTAACTATAACATCCCTGAAACCTGTGGTTTTTTCGGTGAGTATCTAAGGTTTTTTAAATGCTAATTTCTAAGTATAACGTCCCTGAAACCTGTGGTTTTTTCTGTGAATTTTATATATATGTATTCAATCTCCTCTCACTCTTACAAGGAAGGAATCAGCACTCAGGTTGTAGTTTCGAAATATTTAATCTGCAAAGGATGCAATCCACGCGTTTCAGCTCGTCCGAACCTTGATAACGATACAAGACGTAATTGTAGCTTCCTTATTTAAATGTACAAATGTCTCCAGTTGCCAACATTAACAAAGGACTACATATTACATTATTCCAAAAAACTGGCGGCCATATTGGCCTGGTCACGATGCGAAAATTCAGGAATTCATACAGTAAAGAAAAGTAAACAAGTGTTAATATGCACACAATGTCATTTCAGCATATCTTGCCCCGTGAAACATTGGGCGTTTCGGGGCTGAATCGGGTCTGTTGGCATGTATGGTTATACTACCACTGCCTCTTCCTTCTGCCCACAATGGTCTATTATATTACCACAGCCTCTCTTGCCTGTCCTGCATTGTGGGTTTGTTGCCCCTGCCCCCCTTTCCACTGCCCTCCATAGTCTGTTGTGCTGCCACTGCCCTTCCTGCCTGCCCAGTGTGGTCAAATTGTTGCCTCTGCACCCTCCTACCTGCCTCCGAGTCCGTGCCCCTGACCTCTGCCTCTCAACAGTATCCTAATGAGCAACTAGATTGCTGACATTCTATATTTATTACAAAAGTGTGGCACGCCTGACGTCATCTTGATGTAATCAAAACTGTAACTCCTAAAGCATTTCCTTTAGTCAAGTCAAAGAAATACTTTATTTCGGCCTATAAGACCTTAAAAGCAAAGATAAAACAATTACAAGTTCATTAAAATTTATCAACATAACATTATTTATATGCTAATAAGAAAGATAAAAACATCTAAAAAGTTAGCAAAATTTGCAATATCGAATAGCTTAATAAACATTAGGTATCTCCATCATAAAATACAAAATCGAATGTAGTAAAAGGTAAAACTAAAAAAAACGATGTCCTAAATTTTAAGAGATGCAAAGAGTGGGCAATTTAAACTTGATCTTTCTTTAAGACTACGCAGTGAGCGCACCACATTGAGAACAAATAACGGGCAACAGAGTATACAATTGGCATGCCAGTATCATATTTCAGGATTCTATAGGCCTGTAGGCAGTGAGAAGTTCCAAGGTTTCTACAAAGCTGTCGTAACCAACGAGCCCTTATAGCCTTGTAGGTTGGGCAAAAAAACAACACATGCAGGTCGGTCTCCGTACAGTTTATACAAGACGGACAATCTTTCGTCGGACTACCCCCACTTGTAGGTAACAGCACGTAAGGGGAGTACGCCATGCCTGAACTGCATGTAGAGTTTTTTAGCTAGGGACGGCTGTATGTCATATGTCCTTTAGAAATTATAGAAATGAGAGGGTCTTATTTGCATCGAAAATTATGGTTAGTGCTCCAAAAAAACTAAAATGAGGACATATTTTCTAAGTTCTCAAATAGCGACAAAGCACTTTTAAATTATTTGTTATTTTTATGTTTTTTTATCCAGCTGACCACTTGATTAAATGTTGCACTTAGGGGAGAGGATGTGGTGTTACTTCCAGAGCTGCAGACTTTGCAACTGGGGAACCAGGTTGGAGTTTCTGCTCCAGCTCGACATTCTGTGATTCTGGTCAAATCACTTAATCTCCCCATGCCTACAACCAAAATGAATTTCTCCTTGTGTGATGTAACCAGGGCTCATGTAAAGCACTCCAATACCTGACCAGTCTGCACTATATAAAACTGCAAAAAAACAAAAAATAAAAAGTAATTTCCACACTTCTGTCATTGGGCTGTACGTGGGCTACATCTGGGTGATAGTTGTGCTACATTTGGGCTCCTTTTTCTCTGGTGGCCATCTTAGGAGACTTCAATTCAATTCAATAAACTTTATTCGATCTGATTTAAAAAACATAGATCATAAAAGTGTGCATAAAAACAGTAAATCCTCTTTCTTAATACAATACAATGAGAATTAATTAAAGCCAGTAGGTAAAAACGGCCCGGCTCAGAGCAACTTCAGTTTAAGAGAATAGTAAAGTTCAATGTTTCGCAAGATCAATCTCAAGTACTTCGTGCAAAATACGCAATAAGGGGTCCAAGTAAGATGCCATGCTCCAATACCTGACCAGTCTGCACTATAAAAACTACAAAAAAACAAAAAATAAAAAGTGTTTGGCACACTTCTGTCATTGGGCCATAAGTGGGCTACATCTGGGTGATATGTGTGCTACGTTTGGGCTCTTTTTTCTCTGGTGGCCATCTTGGAAGACTTATTTGTTATGAAGTTTCCTAATTTCCTCATTTACTGCAGTCTCCTCAGTAGGAAATGCTTTCAGTTTTTTACTTTGATTCCATCAAGAAGGCATTCAGATGTGTCACACATTTGCCATAAATTCAGAAAGTTAGCACTCTAGTTGCTCATTAGATCACTGTAGTAAAGCTACTGCTCACCAGGGAGTTAACTGGAAGTCTGCTGCTGGTATTGAAAGCGCATGTTTCAGTCTAATTTTTTTAATGAAATAGAGGAGTATTTGAGAAGTCACTCAAAATGTGCCCTAATTTTTCTTTCTGCAGCACTAATCATAATTTTTATGGTAAAATGAACCCCCTCGTTTTGTTCCTTTTGAAATTAAATTTTTTAAGTGTTACCAGTTTATTCCAATCAAGATGGCTTCAGGTGTGCCATACTTTTGTCATAAGTAAGACTGTTAGCGCTCTAGTTGTTCTTTAGAACACTCTGGGAAGCTGCAGTAGAACACAAAGGAATCAGCTGAGAGTCTCTGCCCTTGTTGGATGTGCATGTTTTACTGAGAATGTCAGACTTTGTTCTCACATGACTGAGAAAGATAATGTGAATTTACAGAAAATATGCTCTCATTTTAGCTTCCGGAGCACCTTCCAAACCTCTATGGGAAAAGCATGAGAAAATAGTTTTCTCTCAAACATGATTAATGATATCACAGCAGAAGGCTTTTTCACAGGGTAAAATCACCTTCCTACAATTAGTATGGTACCATGAACAAATAATTTATAATGTAACTAAAATCTGTTATCACCCTTTATACGTTCTCCTTTTGGTGACCCTCAAAAACGTTCCATTCACTACAATGCATTTTAATGGGGTGCTATCATGTATATTGGTCCCAAGATGGCTGCCAACACTTCTTGGATGAAGTGTTGACAGCCAATCAGATCTCACGATGAGATGTGTGGTTAGGCTCCGCCCAGATATATAAATTTATTTTCCTATAATATTTTTAAAAACTACTGAACGGATTTACACCATTTAAAGCAAAGAGTGCACTCTGAAACAAGAGCTACCTTTCTGCCAAATTTGATGTAATTCCGTTCAGCAGTTCGGGCTGTAGCCACGACAAACGTTTTCAATGGAAATTAACATGGAAAAAACAAGTTTTGGGACCCCCCCTTTTTTCTCGGCCTGATGGGAGCGCAGCGTCAGTGTGGCTGCCCATGCGGGGCGAAAAGATAAGAATGGACCGAGATACAATGTGGCATGCCTTGAAAGTAAGAATCTGAGACTTTCATTTGACTTTCCAACATAAGCAAACGATACAACATGAGAGTCGATATGGCAGTGGAATAATTTAATATGGATATATCATCTTACCAGTATGGCGGCCTGATAGAGTAAATATCTTTGCAGTCCTTCTTTACTTGCCACCATCCTGAATCTGCCAATCAGGAGAGAGTATCCCTTATTTAAAATGGAACGCTGTGCATCTAATAAAGACACTTTAAGCACTGAAGAAAGCTGTTGGCTGAAACGCGTCTGCAATAAATAAAGTGTACCACAAGCCCACCCCGTGAGTGCCTTGCGTGTGCTGAAATTTGCATGTGCTGGAGCTGGTGTATATATATATATATATATATATATATCCAAAAACGCACAAAGCTCCTTCTGGAGTGCAGGGACCCAAGGAGGGTGGCGTACACGCCGGCAGAGCGTACCGGCAATAATATCCCAAAACAGAAGTACGCTCTCAGGATAAGAAGCAGGACACAAATGTAGTTAATCCAAGTTTATTCCACAACGCGTTTCGGCTGTAAACAGCCTTGATCACGTGAAAAGAACACACAGACTCCGGTAGCTGATAAAGTTTTCACGAGTACAAACACTAGAAATCAAAAGAGGACATGTCAGAGGACAGAAAACTTGGCGGCCATGATGGAACAGTAAAATAATACAATACCATCTCCTATGCATGTCACCAAATGAAGAATATAGCCGCATACAAAAAATTATTATACATTTATAATCAAAACAAAATATGCGCACATATTCATGCAAAGTCACAATCCAAATTAGAAAACGCGTCTATACTCTGGCTGCAGCCTATAGTCACGCTGATGAAAACGACAAATTCGAAGGGGCTATGCCGCTTACCAAATATCCTCAATCTGCCTACATGATCGACATATTAATTTAATATAGTTTTTTAGTCGAACCAAATGAGCTAAAGGGCAAGTGCCCTGGCATAATACAGTGGCTCTTAATAAATCACGTGATGTAATGACGAAGCCACTAAATTCAACATCCATAGGTGGCAAAACAAACTCGTGCATCTGATATTCATCAACTACCGTAACATCTCAAATATACAAAAGTGAACAGTGACAAGGGAAGTATTCAGTGAAAAAGGAGGAGAATGAAAAGGGTAGGTTGCCCGTGTAGGTCTGTACCAGTGAATGGGCCCCTTCCTTTCCGCCTGCAACAAAAACAAAAGAAAATTATATAGGTTAAAACCAAGTAACATAATGTTGAACAAACATTATCACATAACAAATATGAAGATCCATTAAAAACATACTTCTAATGCACACTTTGCAAGGAGGAAGCGGCAAAAAATTGCAAGAATCCTCTTGTCAACAAAGCCTATACGGAACAGAGTACACTCATACAGCTCAGCAAATCAGACACAAGGGAGAATTCAGCAGCTTTCCCTAAGATGTATAGATAATTCCTCGTCCATATTCAACCCTCCAGGGGTTTTAGTGTGAAAATCAATAATATACCTAGATTCACGTTGTCTGAGTGTAAGCACTCTGTCTCCTCCTCTAGGATTTTTAGGAATTTGTTCGAGAATTAGATAACTTAACTCTGCTATGTTAGAAAAATGTTTTTCATAAAAATGACGTGCCACAGGATATTTAGGATCATTATTAGTAATTGCCCTCAGATGCTCGAGGACCCTTTTCTTTGCTGTACATGTGGTGCTCCCAATATACCATAGCTTGCAACTGCACTCAATAGCATAGATGACAAAGCTAGTGCTACAGGTTAGAAATTGGGTGATTTTCTTGGTAACACCCATATACTCTAATGTTCCCCTGAATTTACTATGTCTACACGCTTTGCAATGGCCACACGGGAAAAACCCTATGAGGCCATGGCTAGCGGTAGTGGGGTAGTGGGTGATATCATTCTTAACCACCAAATCACGGATATTTCTATCCCGTCTGTATGTCACGTTAGGTCTGTCTGTCATGGTATTGCCTATGATCCCATCACTTTTCAAAATGTCCCAGTTTTTTGCTAAAATACGTTTGACTTCCTGAGAGTCAGAATTGTAGGTAAGAATCATACGTGTACTGTCCATCTCCTGTTCCCCTTCATCCACTGGTTTATCTCGCAGAGTATGAGATCTCTCTACCCCCGCCACCCTCTCCCTAGCTTTATTCAGGACCCAGTTTGGATAACCCCTGGTTCTGAACCTGCTGATGATGATCTTGCTCTCCTCAGCATAGGCTACAGCATTGTTACAATTCCTTTTCGCCCTCAGCAGTTCTCCATATGGTATACTCCATTTTAGTGCCTCAGAGTGACTGCTGAGGGCATGTAGGATACTGTTACCTGCCGTTGCCTTCCGAAACAGAGAAGTACATACTTTCCCTTCTTTTATTTCAAGGCAAACATCAAGATATTCTGCTTTAGTGGCATCGATGTTCCCAGCGAGGAAGATGTTATACTTGTTAATATTCAGTTTGTTGATGAAAACCTCAGCCTCACCCCTAGAGCCCCTCCAGATGATGAAAAGGTCATCAATGTACCGTAACCACATGATGACTTTCCGGAGGTCCTCTTTGAGGGTGAGGCTGGCAAGATTTCCTCCTCCCAGTAGCCCATGAACAAATTAGCAAAACTGGGAGCGAAACAAGAACCCATCGCCGTGCCTGTAGTCTGCCTGTAGAGGGCGCCATTGAAGGAAAAAATATTATTTTTAAGACAGAATTCTGTCATCTCAATGATCATACGACTATGCTCACGATACTTCAGTGGTCTATGCTTCAAAAAATGTTCACAGGCCTCCAGACCCTGCTGATGATCAATTATGGTGTAAAGGGAATGTACATCAAGGACAATGATAAAATAGTCCGGATTCCATGTCAGATTTTCCATTTTGCACAGAAAATCCTTCGTGTCCCTTATGTAGCTAGGTAATTGTGTGACAAAATTCCTCAAAAAATTATCGACATATTTAGAAATATGTTCGGTGACACTCCCTATAGATGACACAATAGGGCGCCCTGGTGGTCTAGTGCTGTCTTTGTGGAGTTTGGGCAGAAGATACAATATAGGTAGTCTGGGATGGTCATTCTTCAAATAACAGAACTCCTCCCACTCCAGAAGACCTTTGTCCCTCCAAATAACCAGCTTGTCCCATATATCAATAATACTAAGATTGTATATTTCATGGGTAACCTGCGGCGATATGAGCAGTCACTGCCTTTGTGAGTGCCGTACTTACGTGGATGTGGGTTTAGTGGCTCATTTGTGCCTGTTTATATCTCCCCCCCCTGCCTTCTCGGGGTTACTTGTACTGTTGTGATACGCTGTGATTACTACCGGCATCACACTTCTTAGAGGATGGTGCAAGGATGAGATTTTCGGCTCATAAATAACATTTTCTTTCGTATGTGAAGTACTACAGTGTTCGTGATACTATCTACCTACGGCAGATAATAGAGACACGACGCATTAGGCAGAGGGAACTTTCCACTCTATTGGAAAGGGGATTCGAAGCTTGAGATACTGTATTACGAGTCCAAGTGAAGCACAGTATGGAGGAGGAAGCGGAGAGGAGAGCGGCTGCTCTAACGTTATTTAGCAGAAAGCCTGGAACTAGTAACAAAGCAGACAAATCAATTCCAGCTATACAGCCACTTGAGGAGAAAATTAGAAAACTAGAAAAATTAAAACGTTCGGAAACATCTAAGTGGTGGGAGGCAATCTCCCTTCAGAATTATGTTGACCAGGCAATGGTACCTAGGGGACTCAGGATATTCATAACTCCAACCTATGAGGCACCAAATCCTAGAATGCTCGAAGAGTGGTCTGAGCATTCGGCGATGAGCTCCAAGAAAATGTTGGAAATACTAATCAAGTATGCCTGGCTGGACAGGGATGAGATACTTAAACAGATCAAAGACATCCTGGCCGAATTACAACAGGTGATGGACTCTGAAACTCTGAAAAAAACACTTGAATCGATGAAAGAGCGGCTTAGGAGATATGAAGATGAAATCAAGGCAAGGAAACAAAGAAAACTAAATCGGGACTATGTGGATTATGAGTCTGGGAGGATACTCACTTTCAGCAAGAAATATGATCATTTGTATCTAGATCAAGACACCAATGATGAGGTACCGGTAGACACGATAACTCCGATAGTCACAGTGAATTCAACTATAAGTGATACGGAATCTGACATATCTGCTGGTAACACATCAGGTGAAGAACGTAATCCAAGACAGGTGAATTTTTAGACGAGTTCCGGGTCCTACGCAAGGGCCAAAAAATAGCGAGGGAGAATCAACCACCGAGAGCACGAGGACGAGGACGAGGCAGAGGCCAATCAAACGCCGAAACAGAAAAAAGAGACTCCATCAACGCTGGCAATACAGGCAGAGGAAGGGGCACCATGGGAAATCGCAGGACACGCTCCAACAGGAACTATTAATGGATACCGAAATGGTAAATAGAACAGTTGTCAACCTCTCTAAAAGACCTATGAGTGATGTGGAGAAACGGACTCTGTGTTTAGGGCTCTCCTTCTGTCCCTCCTCCCCCTTCAATTATACTAGCACTCGTATTGATCTTTTTAAATTTGTGAGAAAGCTGAAATTGAAGAAATGGCATACATTGAAGAGATTGGGACATAGTCATGTTGGGAGTAATAGTAACAGGGGGACTGAAAGTAATCTTTTGATTAGTGATGTAGACACGCTTATTACCTTGATTGAATTGGAACAGAATACGGGAGAGAGCAGTGATCCTATTGGTGCCACGCAAACTCTTGAGAGTATGGATATTGAGTATGATGCAGCCGCACGAACTGATTTTAGGGTTAAATCAACTTTTGTACCTTTACTCCCACATGATAATATCGATACATTTCACGACTGTACTGTCAGGGCACTCAGTGATTTGAGACAGAAAATTAGAAAACAACAAGGACGTTTTAACAACAATCTCTCTCTCTTGCAGAGACAGGCACTTAAGGCTCTTATTGAGGATCCCAACATTGTCATTCGTCCAGCAGACAAGGGTGGCAATGTGGTCATCCTTGATAGGGATGACTACATTAATGAGGCCTTAAGACAACTTGAAGACAATAGATTTTACATGCAGGTTACCCATGAAATATACAATCTTAGTATTATTGATATATGCTTTGTTACTAGTTCCAGGCTTTCTGCTAAATAACGTTAGAGCAGCCGCTCTCCTCTCCGCTTCCTCCTCCATACTGTGCTTCACTTGGACTCGTAATACAGTATCTCAAGCTTCGAATCCCCTTTCCAATAGAGTGGAAAGTTCCCTCTGCCTAATGCGTCGTGTCTCTATTATCTGCCGTAGGTAGATAGTATCACGAACACTGTAGTACTTCACATACGAAAGAAAATGTTATTTATGAGCCGAAAATCTCATCCTTGCACCATCCTCTAAGAAGTGTGATGCCGGTAGTAATCACAGCGTATCACAACAGTACAAGTAACCCCGAGAAGGCAGGGGGAGATATAAACAGGCACAAATGAGCCACTAAACCCACATCCACGTAAGTACGGCACTCACAAAGGCAGTGACTGCTCATATCGCCGCAGGTTACCCATGAAATATACAATCTTAGTATTATTGATATATGGGACAAGCTGGTTATTTGGAGGGACAAAGGTCTTCTGGAGTGGGAGGAGTTCTGTTATTTGAAGAATGACCATCCCAGACTACCTATATTGTATCTTCTGCCCAAACTCCACAAAGACAGCACTAGACCACCAGGGCGCCCTATTGTGTCATCTATAGGGAGTGTCACCGAACATATTTCTAAATATGTCGATAATTTTTGAGGAATTTTGTCACACAATTACCTAGCTACATAAGGGACACGAAGGATTTTCTGTGCAAAATGGAAAATCTGACATGGAATCCGGACTATTTTATCATTGTCCTTGATGTACATTCCCTTTACACCATAATTGATCATCAGCAGGGTCTGGAGGCCTGTGAACATTTTTTGAAGCATAGACCACTGAAGTATCGTGAGCATAGTCGTATGATCATTGAGATGACAGAATTCTGTCTTAAAAATAATATTTTTTCCTTCAATGGCGCCCTCTACAGGCAGACTACAGGCACGGCGATGGGTTCTTGTTTCGCTCCCAGTTTTGCTAATTTGTTCATGGGCTACTGGGAGGAGGAAATCTTTGCCAGCCTCACCCTCAAAGAGGACCTCCGGAAAGTCATCATGTGGTTACGGTACATTGATGACCTTTTCATCATCTGGAGGGGCTCTAGGGGTGAGGCTGAGGTTTTCATCAACAAACTGAATATTAACAAGTATAACATCTTCCTCGCTGGGAACATCGATGCCACTAAAGCAGAATATCTTGATGTTTGCCTTGAAATAAAAGAAGGGAAAGTATGTACTTCTCTGTTTCGGAAGGCAACGGCAGGTAACAGTATCCTACATGCCCTCAGCAGTCACCCTGAGGCACTAAAATGGAGTATACCATATGGAGAACTGCTGAGGGCGAAAAGGAATTGTAACAATGCTGTAGCCTATGCTGAGGAGAGCAAGATCATCATCAGCAGGTTCAGAACCAGGGGTTATCCAAACTGGGTCCTGAATAAAGCTAGGGAGAGGGTGGCGGGGGTAGAGAGATCTCATACTCTGCGAGATAAACCAGTGGATGAAGGGGAACAGGAGATGGACAGTACACGTATGATTCTTACCTACAATTCTGACTCTCAGGAAGTCAAACGTATTTTAGCAAAAAACTGGGACATTTTGAAAAGTGATGGGATCATAGGCAATACCATGACAGACAGACCTAACGTGACATACAGACGGGATAGAAATATCCGTGATTTGGTGGTTAAGAATGATATCACCCACTACCCCACTACCGCTAGCCATGGCCTCATAGGGTTTTTCCCGTGTGGCCATTGCAAAGCGTGTAGACATAGTAAATTCAGGGGAACATTAGAGTATATGGGTGTTACCAAGAAAATCACCCAATTTCTAACCTGTAGCACTAGCTTTGTCATCTATGCTATTGAGTGCAGTTGCAAGCTATGGTATATTGGGAGCACCACATGTACAGCAAAGAAAAGGGTCCTCGAGCATCTGAGGGCAATTACTAATAATGATCCTAAATATCCTGTGGCACGTCATTTTTATGAAAAACATTTTTCTAACATAGCAGAGTTAAGTTATCTAATTCTCGAACAAATTCCTAAAAATCCTAGAGGAGGAGACAGAGTGCTTACACTCAGACAACGTGAATCTAGGTATATTATTGATTTTCACACTAAAACCCCTGGAGGGTTGAATATGGACGAGGAATTATCTATACATCTTAGGGAAAGCTGCTGAATTCTCCCTTGTGTCTGATTTGCTGAGCTGTATGAGTGTACTCTGTTCCGTATAGGCTTTGTTGACAAGAGGATTCTTGCAATTTTTTGCCGCTTCCTCCTTGCAAAGTGTGCATTAGAAGTATGTTTTTAATGGATCTTCATATTTGTTATGTGATAATGTTTGTTCAACATTATGTTACTTGGTTTTAACCTATATAATTTTCTTTTGTTTTTGTTGCAGGCGGAAAGGAAGGGGCCCATTCACTGGTACAGACCTACACGGGCAACCTACCCTTTTCATTCTCCTCCTTTTCACTGAATACTTCCCTTGTCACTGTTCACTTTTGTATATTTGAGATGTTACGGTAGTTGATGAATATCAGATGCACGAGTTTGTTTTGCCACCTATGGATGTTGAATTTAGTGGCTTCGTCATTACATCACGTGATTTATTAAGAGCCACTGTATTATGCCAGGGCACTTGCCCTTTAGCTCATTTGGTTCGACTAAAAAACTATATTAAATTAATATGTCGATCATGTAGGCAGATTGAGGATATTTGGTAAGCGGCATAGCCCCTTCGAATTTGTCGTTTTCATCAGCGTGACTATAGGCTGCAGCCAGAGTATAGACGCGTTTTCTAATTTGGATTGTGACTTTGCATGAATATGTGCGCATATTTTGTTTTGATTATAAATGTATAATAATTTTTTGTATGCGGCTATATTCTTCATTTGGTGACATGCATAGGAGATGGTATTGTATTATTTTACTGTTCCATCATGGCCGCCAAGTTTTCTGTCCTCTGACATGTCCTCTTTTGATTTCTAGTGTTTGTACTCGTGAAAACTTTATCAGCTACCGGAGTCTGTGTGTTCTTTTCACGTGATCAAGGCTGTTTACAGCCGAAACGCGTTGTGGAATAAACTTGGATTAACTACATTTGTGTCCTGCTTCTTATCCTGAGAGCGTACTTCATTGGACTTTTGTTTTGGGATATATATATATATATATATATATATATATATATATATATTGTCAAACCGTTGTTGTCCATTGCTTAGAGACGCACTCAATGAACAAGCAGGGCCCCATTATTTCCAACGGAGTCGTTTATTCAAGCACAAAACCGGCATGCCTTTCCAAATTCAATAAAAAAGCCCTACGCGTTTCGCAGCTCCTTGCTGCTTGTTCATGGGCTGGCACGTCAGTTTCAGGCAGATTTACGAGAGAGTTCACAATCCCCTCAATTAAATACCAAATTGCCGCCCCCTGGTGGGCTCGCTCCAGTGCATACGTCACAATGGCATCTTGGGATTTGTAGTTCTCTCTCACACTCTTACCCTTCAGTGGGTTCTGCCATCCACAGTTTTTTAAGTGCATATTTGTAATTCCCTCCAGTGGGTCTCTGGAAAAAGCGTCCGGTTTTCAATAACACTATAAACTTGTCATTCTGCTGATGCGCAGGTTCCAGTACCTCACAGCAGTCCATGTAATTATCCATGGTGGTGCAATCTCCACGACCTGGACTGGCCGTATTTATGTCGTCAAACCGTTGTTGTCCCTTGCTTAGAGACGCACTCAATGAACAAGCAGGGCCCCATTATTTCCAACGGAGTCCTTTATTCAAGCACAAAACCGGCATGTCTTTCCAAATTCAATAAAAAAGCCCTACGCGTTTCGCAGCTCCTTGCTGCTTGTTCACGGGCTGGCACGTCAGTTTCAGGCAGATTTACGAGAGAGTTCACAATCCCCTCAATTAAATACCAAATTGCCGCCCCTGGTGGGCTCGCTCCAGTGCATACGTCACAATGGCATCTTGGGATTTGTAGTTCTCTCTCACACTCTTACCCTTCAGTGGGTTCTGCCATCCACAGTTTTTTAAGTGCATATTTGTAATTCCCTCCAGTGGGTCTCTGGAAAAAGCGTCCGGTTTTCAATAACACTATAAACTTGTCATTCTGCTGATGCGCAGGTTCCAGTACCTCGCAGCAGTCCATGTAATTATCCATGGTGGTGCAATCTCCACAACCTGGACTGGCCGTATTTATGTCGTCAAACCGTTGTTGTCCCTTGCTTAGAGACGCACTCAATGAACAAGCAGGGCCCCATTATTTCCAACGGAGTCCTTTATTCAAGCACAAAACCGGCATGCCTTTCCAAATTCAATAAAAAAGCCCTACGCGTTTCGCAGCTCCTTGCTGCTTGTTCACGGGCTGGCACGTCAGTTTCAGGCAGATTTACGAGAGAGTTCACAATCCCCTCAATTAAATACCAAATTGCCGCCCCCTGGTGGGCTCGCTCCAGTGCATACGTCACAATGGCATCTTGGGATTTGTAGTTCTCTCTCACACTCTTACCCTTCAGTGGGTTCTGCCATCCACAGTTTTTTAAGTGCATATTTGTAATTCCCTCCAGTGGGTCTCTGGAAAAAGCGTCCGGTTTTCAATAACACTATAAACTTGTCATTCTGCTGATGCGCAGGTTCCAGTACCTCACAGCAGTCCATGTAATTATCCATGGTGGTGCAATCTCCACGACCTGGACTGGCCGTATTTATGTCGTCAAACCGTTGTTGTCCCTTGCTTAGAGACGCACTCAATGAACAAGCAGGGCCCCATTATTTCCAACGGAGTCCTTTATTCAAGCACAAAACCGGCATGTCTTTCCAAATTCAATAAAAAAGCCCTACGCGTTTCGCAGCTCCTTGCTGCTTGTTCACGGGCTGGCACGTCAGTTTCAGGCAGATTTACGAGAGAGTTCACAATCCCTCAATTAAATACCAAATTGCCGCCCCTGGTGGGCTCGCTCCAGTGCATACGTCACAATGGCATCTTGGGATTTGTAGTTCTCTCTCACACTCTTACCCTTCAGTGGGTTCTGCCATCCACAGTTTTTTAAGTGCATATTTGTAATTCCCTCCAGTGGGTCTCTGGAAAAAGCGTCCGGTTTTCAATAACACTATAAACTTGTCATTCTGCTGATGCGCAGGTTCCAGTACCTCGCAGCAGTCCATGTAATTATCCATGGTGGTGCAATCTCCACAACCTGGACTGGCCGTATTTATGTCGTCAAACCGTTGTTGTCCCTTGCTTAGAGACGCACTCAATGAACAAGCAGGGCCCCATTATTTCCAACGGAGTCCTTTATTCAAGCACAAAACCGGCATGCCTTTCCAAATTCAATAAAAAGCCCTACGCGTTTCGCAGCTCCTTGCTGCTTGTTCACGGGCTGGCACGTCAGTTTCAGGCAGATTTACGAGAGAGTTCACAATCCCCTCAATTAAATACCAAATTGCCGCCCCCTGGTGGGCTCGCTCCAGTGCATACGCCACAATGGCATCTTGGGATTTGTAGTTCTCTCTCACACTCTTACCCTTCAGTGGGTTCTGCCATCCACAGTTTTTTAAGTGCATATTTGTAATTCCCTCCAGTGGGTCTCTGGAAAAAGCGTCCGGTTTTCAATAACACTATAAACTTGTCATTCTGCTGATGCGCAGGTTCCAGAACCTCGCAGCAGTCCATGTAATTATCCATGGTGGTGCAATCTCCACGACCTGGACTGGCCGTATTTATGTCGTCAAACCGTTGTTGTCCCTTGCTTAGAGACGCACTCAATGAACAAGCAGGGCCCCATTATTTCCAACGGAATCCTTTATTCAAGCACAAAACCTGCATGCCTTTCCAAATTCAATAAAAAAGCCCTACGCGTTTCGCAGCTCCTTGCTGCTTGTTCACGGGCTGGCACGTCAGTTTCAGGCAGATTTACGAGAGAGTTCACAATCCCCTCAATTAAATACCAAATTGCCGCCCCCTGGTGGGCTCGCTCCAGTGCATACGTCACAATGGCATCTTGGGATTTGTAGTTCTCTCTCACACTCTTACCCTTCAGTGGGTTCTGCCATCCACAGTTTTTTAAGTGCATATTTGGTCCAAAAATTGCTTTCTCAAACACACAACCACTGGAGGTTGAAATTGGCATAATTATTTCACTACAAATCCCAGCGTGCATAGAGACTGAAAAATGATGAAAAAAATCGGCACACCTGAGGCCATTAAAAAACGAAGCACGCAGGGGATTTGTGAAAGCCTGAAACTGTTGTGCAGGGAAAAGTCGCCTCTGAAGAAAGTGCGTGAATGCATTGAAACGCGTCAGGCGGATGGACATTTTAGCGGAGCTGAAACCCTGTTCTTTTGGATAAATAAAGTTGTTACTTACCAGCTGGAGGAGTGCATCTTCATGCAAGGGCATCTTTTGTTGAAATTAATATGCGGTGAGTCCAGCCGCAGAAGTTCGCACCACCCTTGAAATATCGTAAGGGCTCGTCAGACCTGAATTTCAGGACTGGATGTACGGCGCAGTTGGTTCCACATATTGGAGAACAGGTTTGCAGCTCTGGGGCCCACTGGAGGGCTGTCATTGGTCCAAAAATTGCTTTCTCAAACACACAACCACTGGAGGTTGAAATTGGCATAATTATTTCACTACAAATCCCAGCGTGCATAGAGACTGAAAAATGATGGGAAAAAAAGCCTGAAACTGTTGTGCAGGGAAAAGTGGCCTCTGAAGAAAGTGCGTGAATGCACTGAAACGCGTCAGGCGGATGGACATTTAAGGGGAGCTGAAACCCTGTTCTTTTGGATAAATAAAGTTGTTACTTACCAGCTGGAGGAGTGCGTCTTCATGCAAGGGCATCTTTTGTTGAATATTATATATATATATATATATATATATATATATATATATATATATATATATATATATATATATATATATATATATATATATTGCCACTACCTCGAACACCAAGGAATGACGACGCCGTGTACTGGCCAAAATTCATTTATTCAGTCAGCTGATAGGACGCGTTTCGCCTGACCAGCAGGCTTGATCACCAACAATTTTTTCTTTCCATATCAACCATTTTTAAATAGCGTGCTCGTGACAGGTCACATGACATGACTACCAAAAAAGTGCATTATATTATATATCATATATATATATACAAAAAACTTTTTTGCCTTTTATCATAGCACGTAACAATTACATGTTTGAAGTGTATGCATTTGTGAACAGACCCACTAGGGTAGAATTTGTACTTTGTAGTCTGAAAAAAGTTTCCTAGCATTCAACTGAGTGTTTTTTCCTTCAACTCAATAACAGAGTGAAGGTAAGGTTTTGTTATCAAGACTAAATGGGATACCTTTATACAATATGATATTGATGAATTTATATTTTGAATTGAATTCCATCCTATTCAGTAGTAACACGCCTGAAGAGATTAGCGTACTGAATGTTTTTCGTTCGGAGTCTGTCTTCCGACTAATTTTGGAAGCGGCCTTCAGAAAGAACGTATTTATTAATTTTGTACAATCCTCGTTGTTAATTCAAATGTACACTGTCAATAATTTTGAAATTTAAATTGTAATGAGATATGAAAAGGAGCAAAAACTACCAGTCTTTCTTTTAATGCACTTTTTTGGTAGTCATGTCATGTGACCTGTCACGAGCACGCTATTTAAAAATGGTTGATATGGAAAGAAAAATTGTTGGTGATCAAGCCTGCTGGTCAGGCGAAACGCGTCCTATCAGCTGACTGAATAAATGAATTTTGGCCAGTACACGGCGTCGTCATTCCTTGGTGTTCGAGGTAGTGGCAACTATTATTGGACCGTGCTTGGGTGGTCCATTTACGACGACGCACCCTCTGGTATGGAGCAGCGGCGGCTGTAACCTGAGTATGGAGGAGAGAGTTTAAAGACCGCCGCCCCCCCGCAGTGCGAATTGAGGAGAAGCAGGATTGCACTCTCTCTATTTAAGGAGACGCGCTTGGTAATCCGCGGCGGACCCCGGAGAGTCGGAGGGCCCACGGAGCACGCCAGAGTTTGCCAGGTAGGAGACACCTTGGACGCAAGTGCGGGAAGAGGGGAAGCCAGTCAGGAAAAATTAAATTCTACTAGCAGTGTGCTGAGTAGAGTCTGGCGGTTTCTGGCTGAGGCGACAAGCCGCAATCTGTTTTGAGAATGTCAGCTGCTGAAGTAAAGGAAAGAGAGGAAGCTGCGCTTTCCATTTTCAATGACACTAGTGTTTTCGTGAAGAAAACAGGAATGGCTGCAAGTAACGATAAAATCTCAGATGTCACAGCGCGATTAAGGCGCCTAGAAAAACTAAAGCGTAGTGAGTTATCCAAATGGTGGGAGTCGAAATCCCTCCAGCGATATTTGGAGGTGAAACGAATACCACGAGGACTCCGTATCATGGTGGCGCCTACATACGAAGATCCTAATCCCAATATGCTCTGCGAGTGGGCTGAAAACAATCAGGAGTCATCCCGCAGAATGCTTGCAATATTGGTAAAATACGCGGATATCGATCGACAGAAAATTCTGGAGGAAATTGCCCAAATTATAGAGATGCTCGACAAAGAAACCAATCAAGAACCTATTGAGAAGTTCATGAAAGAAATGAAAGATCGCCTTAAAAAACTGGAAACAACAATCAGGGAAAGAAAGGCACAAAAGTTTTCAAGAGATAAAAATGACTATGAACGAGGGCAAATTTACACCTTTGCCAAAAAATTCGAAAATCTGAGAAGACAGAGAATGAACCCTAAAGGCCAAATGAGATCCGATGCACAATCTGAACTAAGCAGCATCCAAAGCTCTGAAGTTGATACCGATTTAGAAGAAGGTCAAAATAGACAAGGTGTCCCAGCAGCACCCTCTGTTATTGAGGAGTTTGGTTTTTTAGAACAAGACAGAAGATTCAATCTCCGCCCAAGACCACCAGTGAGTTACGAAGGACCACAAAGAGGAAGAGGCAAAGGCAACAGAGGCGCAAGGGGTTTAAACAATGCCAACGTTACCAGTACGAAAAAGAACAAATAAATATTGACATAACACCAGATAATGAATCAACAGTAATAAATTTGACCGCCATTTCACTTTCGGATAAGGAGACTAATATCCTTAAACTTGGTCTTTCGTATTGCCCTCCAGCAGAATTCGATTATGTGCAAACACGAGTGGATGTTTTTAAATTCGTGAGAACTTTGAAGTTAAAAAACACTTTGCCTTGAACCAACAACGAAGAACAGCTGAAGTAAGAAATGTACCTGCGATTGACAGTCAGTTGGACAATCTTTCAATATCAGATATGGATCTTTTATTAGATTTGAGGTGAATGGAAAATTTAAGTGACACGAGCCCCCATACTCTGATCATGGCCAACACTACTGACATGGCTTTAACTGGCCGGAATGAGGATATTCAAATTTCCACCAGTCAAGCCCTTGAAATTGCCAGAGAACAAGAAGTGGACATCAGTGGCAATGCCCCCACGAATTTTAGACCAGCTTCCAGATTTATACCAATGACTACCAGAGACTCAGTTGATGTTTTCAATGAGTTAGTAATTAATGATTTAAAAAATTTGGAAAAATGCACAAGTGTCAAGCATAAAGTTTTCTCACAGCATGAAAAAGAGTATTCTGCTTTGGTTACTAAACTGACATCTAAGGGTAATTGTATTGTGCGTAATGCCGATAAGGGTGGAAATGTTGTTCTTTGGGATAAGACTGATTATTTGAATGAAGCCTACAAGCAATTGAACAATCACAGTAATTATGCTAAGATCACTGAAATAACTATGCAGACTGGTTTTAGGCTGTATAATGGACAATTACAGGAATGGTACAATCAATGTTTAATTACACACGAGGAACTCGTATTTTTAAAAGTTGATAATCCTGTGGTACCAGTTTTCTATCTTATACCGAAAGTCCACAAGAGCCTTGAAAACCCCCAGGACGTCCTATTATCTCCGCCATTGGTGGAGCTTTCGAAAATACCTCTAAATTTATAGATTCATTTTTATGTCCTTTTGTAAAGATGCTCCCCTCCTACATCCAGGATACGGGAGATTTCTTAAAGAAGATCTACGATCTCCCCTGGGAAGAAGATCTGTTGTTGGTAACAATTGATGTTACCACGCTATACACTAGTATTAGGCATGAAGATGGCCTAAAGGCCATCAAGCATTTCCTGAGTACCCGACCGATCAAACTATGGGCACATACTCAGATGTTGCTTTCTATGGTCTCAGTGTGTCTGAAAAGTAATTATTTTCTCTTTAACGATGAGCTGTTTCATCAGATCTGTGGGACGGCGATGGGCACCTGCTTCGCCCCCAGCTATGCTAATTTGCATATGGGCTGGTGGGAGGAGCAGGTGGTCCGCGTCTCCTATCAGACAGAATGGGAGGAAAATGTGCTACATTGGAGCCGTTTCATCGATGATCTTTTCGTCGTTTGGAAAGGGACTGAGGAATCAGTTAAAACCTTTATCAAAAAACTGCAGGTGAATGATTTAAATCTAAAATTCACCAGTACTATTAGTGACACTTCTGTAAACTTCTTGGATTTAACCATTTATGCCAAAGACTCTAAGCTGCATACTATGCTCTACAGGAAACCTACAGCGGGAAACACGTTGCTTCATGCAACTAGTTTCCACCCCTATAACTTGATAAGAAGTATCCCTTATGGAGAATGTCTGAGGACGATTCGTAATTGTAGTGAGAAGGAAATTTTAGACAGTGAATTAAACTCACTGAGAACTCGGTTTAGAGCCAGAGGCTATACAGAGGGCATTGTTCATGCTGCCATCTGTAAAGCAAAAAAGAGATCTAGAGAGGATATTCTCTTCAATACAAGTCAGAATAAAATCAAACGAGAGAAAAAGCAAGATAATCAAGTTAGAATGATCACCTCCTTCAATCGTCAGCATGGGAAGGTTAGGAGCATTGTAGCTAAGCATTGGCATCTGATTCGTAATGACCCGTTATTGGGAAAACTAGTCCAGAAAAAACCGGCAATAACGTTTAGAAAAGCACGCTCCTTTAAACAAATGCTAGTCAGCAACATGATATCCAAGAAACAGCAAGGGAGCCATCCTTCAACATGGCTAAAATGAAAAGAAGGTTTTATTAAGTGTACCAAATGCAAGGCATGTTGCCATGGCAAAAACACTGTGTCATACACATTGGGCCTCTCTAAAAGAGAGAAAAAGATCAAAGGGTATTTTTCCTGTAAGACGGATTATGCAGTCTACGTCCTCCAATGCCCTTGTGGCATGAGATACGTGGGCAGCACAATCCATCCGGTACATAAAAGGATATTGCAACATCTCAGAGCAATACGCAATGGAGATGGAGCTTATCCAGTAGCACGACATTTTGAGTCTCATCATGAGAAAAATGTACAAGGTTTAACATATTTTGTAATTGACTGTATTCCACCTAATGTGCGTGGTGGAAATCGTGAAAAAAGCTTAGAAAACTTGAGTCATGTTATATTTTGGAATTAAATACTCGTAGTCCGACAGGATTAAATATTGAAGAGGATTTGATCACACATTTGTAAAATTCTCTTCAGGTTTCATTGATTTCATTAAGGAAACATAATATGCAACCTCTCTGGATCTGTTTTTAACTGTTTTTGTCATTATTAACTTTGTCACAGGGTTTCTAGCACGTTTATTTGGAAGAAGGTAGACATTGCAAAAATAAGTATTGCCCACTAGGGCGGGATTATTATATTATATATCATATATATATATACAAAAAACTTTTTTGCCTTTTATCATAGCACGAACAATTACATGTTTGAGGTGTATGCATTTGTGAACAGACCCACTAGGGTAGAATTTGTACTTTGTAGTCTGAAAAAAGTTTCCTAGCATTCAACTGAGTGTTTTTTCCTTCAACTCAATAACAGAGTGAAGGTAAGGTTTTGTTATCAAGACTAAATGGGATACCTTTATACAATATGATATTGATGAATTTATATTTTGAATTGAATTCCATCCTATTCAGTAGTAACACGCCTGAAGAGATTAGCGTACTGAATGTTTTTCGTTCGGAGTCTGTCTTCCGACTAATTTTGGAAGCGGCCTTCAGAAAGAACGTATTTATTAATTTTGTACAATCCTCGTTGTTAATTCAAATGTACACTGTCAATAATTTTGAAATTTAAATTGTAATGAGATATGAAAAGGAGCAAAAACTACCAGTCTTTCTTTTAATGCACTTTTTGGTAGTCATGTCATGTGACCTGTCACGAGCACGCTATTTAAAAATGGTTGATATGGAAAGAAAAAATTGTTGGTGATCAAGCCTGCTGGTCAGGCGAAACGCGTCCTATCAGCTGACTGAATAAATGAATTTTGGCCAGTACACGGCGTCGTCATTCCTTGGTGTTCGAGGTAGTGGCAACTATTATTGGACCGTGCTTGGGTGGTCCATTTACGACGACGCACCCTCTGGTATGGAGCAGCGGCGGCTGTAACCTGAGTATGGAGGAGAGAGTTTAAAGACCGCCGCCCTCGCAGTGCGAATTGAGGAGAAGCAGGATTGCACTCTCTCTATTTAAGGAGACGCGCTTGGTAATCCGCGGCGGACCCCGGAGAGTCGGAGGGCCCACGGAGCACGCCAGAGTTTGCCAGGTAGGAGACACCTTGGACGCAAGTGCGGGAAGAGGGGAAGCCAGTCAGGAAAATTAAATTCTACTAGCAGTGTGCTGAGTAGAGTCTGGCGGTTTCTGGCTGAGGCGACAAGCCGCAATCTGTTTTGAGAATGTCAGCTGCTGAAGTAAAGGAAAGAGAGGAAGCTGCGCTTTCCATTTTCAATGACACCAGTGTTTTCGTGAAGAAAACAGGAATGGCTGCAAGTAACGATAAAATCTCAGATGTCACAGCGCGATTAAGGCGCCTAGAAAAACTAAAGCGTAGTGAGTTATCCAAATGGTGGGAGTCGAAATCCCTCCAGCGATATTTGGAGGTGAAACGAATACCACGAGGACTCCGTATCATGGTGGCGCCTACATACGAAGATCCTAATCCCAATATGCTCTGCGAGTGGGCTGAAAACAATCAGGAGTCATCCCGCAGAATGCTTGCAATATTGGTAAAATACGCGGATATCGATCGACAGAAAATTCTGGAGGAAATTGCCCAAATTATAGAGATGCTCGACAAAGAAACCAATCAAGAACCTATTGAGAAGTTCATGAAAGAAATGAAAGATCGCCTTAAAAAACTGGAAACAACAATCAGGGAAAGAAAGGCACAAAAGTTTTCAAGAGATAAAAATGACTATGAACGAGGGCAAATTTACACCTTTGCCAAAAAATTCGAAAATCTGAGAAGACAGAGAATGAACCCTAAAGGCCAAATGAGATCCGATGCACAATCTGAACTAAGCAGCATCCAAAGCTCTGAAGTTGATACCGATTTAGAAGAAGGTCAAAATAGACAAGGTGTCCCAGCAGCACCCTCTGTTATTGAGGAGTTTGGTTTTTTAGAACAAGACAGAAGATTCAATCTCCGCCCAAGACCACCAGTGAGTTACGAAGGACCACAAAGAGGAAGAGGCAAAGGCAACAGAGGCGCAAGGGGTTTAAACAATGCCAACGTTACCAGTACGAAAAAGAACAAATAAATATTGACATAACACCAGATAATGAATCAACAGTAATAAATTTGACCGCCATTTCACTTTCGGATAAGGAGACTAATATCCTTAAACTTGGTCTTTCGTATTGCCCTCCAGCAGAATTCGATTATGTGCAAACACGAGTGGATGTTTTTAAATTCGTGAGAACTTTGAAGTTAAAAAACACTTTGCCTTGAACCAACAACGAAGAACAGCTGAAGTAAGAAATGTACCTGCGATTGACAGTCAGTTGGACAATCTTTCAATATCAGATATGGATCTTTTATTAGATTTGAGGTGAATGGAAAATTTAAGTGACACGAGCCCCCATACTCTGATCATGGCCAACACTACTGACATGGCTTTAACTGGCCGGAATGAGGATATTCAAATTTCCACCAGTCAAGCCCTTGAAATTGCCAGAGAACAAGAAGTGGACATCAGTGGCAATGCCCCCACGAATTTTAGACCAGCTTCCAGATTTATACCAATGACTACCAGAGACTCAGTTGATGTTTTCAATGAGTTAGTAATTAATGATTTAAAAAATTTGGAAAAATGCACAAGTGTCAAGCATAAAGTTTTCTCACAGCATGAAAAAGAGTATTCTGCTTTGGTTACTAAACTGACATCTAAGGGTAATTGTATTGTGCGTAATGCCGATAAGGGTGGAAATGTTGTTCTTTGGGATAAGACTGATTATTTGAATGAAGCCTACAAGCAATTGAACAATCACAGTAATTATGCTAAGATCACTGAAATAACTATGCAGACTGGTTTTAGGCTGTATAATGGACAATTACAGGAATGGTACAATCAATGTTTAATTACACACGAGGAACTCGTATTTTTAAAAGTTGATAATCCTGTGGTACCAGTTTTCTATCTTATACCGAAAGTCCACAAGAGCCTTGAAAACCCCCAGGACGTCCTATTATCTCCGCCATTGGTGGAGCTTTCGAAAATACCTCTAAATTTATAGATTCATTTTTATGTCCTTTTGTAAAGATGCTCCCCTCCTACATCCAGGATACGGGAGATTTCTTAAAGAAGATCTACGATCTCCCCTGGGAAGAAGATCTGTTGTTGGTAACAATTGATGTTACCACGCTATACACTAGTATTAGGCATGAAGATGGCCTAAAGGCCATCAAGCATTTCCTGAGTACCCGACCGATCAAACTATGGGCACATACTCAGATGTTGCTTTCTATGGTCTCAGTGTGTCTGAAAAGTAATTATTTTCTCTTTAACGATGAGCTGTTTCATCAGATCTGTGGGACGGCGATGGGCACCTGCTTCGCCCCCAGCTATGCTAATTTGCATATGGGCTGGTGGGAGGAGCAGGTGGTCCGCGTCTCCTATCAGACAGAATGGGAGGAAAATGTGCTACATTGGAGCCGTTTCATCGATGATCTTTTCGTCGTTTGGAAAGGGACTGAGGAATCAGTTAAAACCTTTATCAAAAAACTGCAGGTGAATGATTTAAATCTAAAATTCACCAGTACTATTAGTGACACTTCTGTAAACTTCTTGGATTTAACCATTTATGCCAAAGACTCTAAGCTGCATACTATGCTCTACAGGAAACCTACAGCGGGAAACACGTTGCTTCATGCAACTAGTTTCCACCCCTATAACTTGATAAGAAGTATCCCTTATGGAGAATGTCTGAGGACGATTCGTAATTGTAGTGAGAAGGAAATTTTAGACAGTGAATTAAACTCACTGAGAACTCGGTTTAGAGCCAGAGGCTATACAGAGGGCATTGTTCATGCTGCCATCTGTAAAGCAAAAAAGAGATCTAGAGAGGATATTCTCTTCAATACAAGTCAGAATAAAATCAAACGAGAGAAAAAGCAAGATAATCAAGTTAGAATGATCACCTCCTTCAATCGTCAGCATGGGAAGGTTAGGAGCATTGTAGCTAAGCATTGGCATCTGATTCGTAATGACCCGTTATTGGGAAAACTAGTCCAGAAAAAACCGGCAATAACGTTTAGAAAAGCACGCTCCTTTAAACAAATGCTAGTCAGCAACATGATATCCAAGAAACAGCAAGGGAGCCATCCTTCAACATGGCTAAAACGAAAAGAAGGTTTTATTAAGTGTACCAAATGCAAGGCATGTTGCCATGGCAAAAACACTGTGTCATACACATTGGGCCTCTCTAAAAGAGAGAAAAAGATCAAAGGGTATTTTTCCTGTAAGACGGATTATGCAGTCTACGTCCTCCAATGCCCTTGTGGCATGAGATACGTGGGCAGCACAATCCATCCGGTACATAAAAGGATATTGCAACATCTCAGAGCAATACGCAATGGAGATGGAGCTTATCCAGTAGCACGACATTTTGAGTCTCATCATGAGAAAAATGTACAAGGTTTAACATATTTTGTAATTGACTGTATTCCACCTAATGTGCGTGGTGGAAATCGTGAAAAAAGCTTAGAAAACTTGAGTCATGTTATATTTTGGAATTAAATACTCGTAGTCCGACAGGATTAAATATTGAAGAGGATTTGATCACACATTTGTAAAATTCTCTTCAGGTTTCATTGATTTCATTAAGGAAACATAATATGCAACCTCTCTGGATCTGTTTTTAACTGTTTTTGTCATTATTAACTTTGTCACAGGGTTTCTAGCACGTTTATTTGGAAGAAGGTAGACATTGCAAAAATAAGTATTGCCCACTAGGGCGGGATTATTATATTATATATCATATATATATATACAAAAAACTTTTTTGCCTTTTATCATAGCAACGAACAATTACATGTTTGAGGTGTATGCATTTGTGAACAGACCCACTAGGGTAGAATTTGTACTTTGTAGTCTGAAAAAAGTTTCCTAGCATTCAACTGAGTGTTTTTTCCTTCAACTCAATAACAGAGTGAAGGTAAGGTTTTGTTATCAAGACTAAATGGGATACCTTTATACAATATGATATTGATGAATTTATATTTTGAATTGAATTCCATCCTATTCAGTAGTAACACGCCTGAAGAGATTAGCGTACTGAATGTTTTTCGTTCGGAGTCTGTCTTCCGACTAATTTTGGAAGCGGCCTTCAGAAAGAACGTATTTATTAATTTTGTACAATCCTCGTTGTTAATTCAAATGTACACTGTCAATAATTTTGAAATTTAAATTGTAATGAGATATGAAAAGGAGCAAAAACTACCAGTCTTTCTTTTAATGCACTTTTTTTTGGTAGTCATGTCATGTGACCTGTCACGAGCACGCTATTTAAAAATGGTTGATATGGAAAGAAAAAATTGTTGGTGATCAAGCCTGCTGGTCAGGCGAAACGCGTCCTATCAGCTGACTGAATAAATGAATTTTGGCCAGTACACGGCGTCGTCATTCCTTGGTGTTCGAGGTAGTGGCAACTATTATTGGACCGTGCTTGGGTGGTCCATTTACGACGACGCACCCTCTGGTATGGAGCAGCGGCGGCTGTAACCTGAGTATGGAGGAGAGAGGATATATATATATATATATATATATTCACTGAAAAAACCATAGGTTTCAGGGACGTTATAGTTACAAATTAGCATTTACAAAACCTTTGAAATTCACTGAAAAAACCATAGGTTTTAGGGACAGTTATAGTTAGTTGGACATTGCACTCGTACAAAACCCGTGAAATTCCCCGTTATAGTTAGTCCAGCTAACTATAACTCGCGCCCCGCAATGCACTGCTGATGACGTCACATATTACATCACTCATGACATGGTCAGTGACATCACTGATGACATCACTGATGACATCTCAAATGACATCACTGATGACATCATCCAGTGACTGTGTGTTTCTGTAAAGTTTAAATATTTTTAATATATATAGGAAAAGACGTATTGAAGAATGAGTGGGTGTGTAAGTGTCTGTATGGATGATTTAGTAGGTGCGTGACTGACTGTATAAGTGAGTGATTTAACGTATCTTACTGAATGCATGGGTTAGTGACTAAACTGGGTGAATGTCTGTATCCGTCTGTCTGTTGCTGTGTAAGTGGCTGCATGTGTTTGTGAATAGCTACATGAGTGTCTATATGAGTTATTGAATGCTTGTGTGAGTATCTGTATGGGTGCCTGAGTGTTTGTGTGGGAGGGGTGTGTGCGACTCTGTGCATAGATGTGTGAGTGGGTGATTCACTGGGTGGATGGTTTCAAGAGTGCATCTGTGATAGACTGTATGGGTGGGTAAGTGTGTGTAAGAGTGTGTTAGTGAGTGAATGTATGTCCCAGTGGTACATGTGTGAGTAACTACATATGTGAAAGGCAGTATATATGTGTGTTGGAGTATATAAATAGCTATAAGCGAGAGTGAGTGATTGTGATAGTGGCTGTATGGATGAGTGTGTGCTTGTATCAGTGATTGTATAAGAGCGTAAGAATGTGCTAGTATTTGTATGAGTAAGTGAGCTGGTGTGTGTATAACTGTATAGGTGAGTAAATGGTAGTGTGTTAAATTATTTGCATGACTGACTAGGTGTGTGAGTACCTCTATGGATGAGTGGCGGTGTTTGAGTGTCTATATAGGAGTATGAGTGCATATGATAGTCCTGTACTGAGTGACCGTAAGTATGAGTGACTGTACGGGTGAGTGAGTGGATGTGTGCGTAGACCTAAGAATCAGTGAGTGGGTATGTAGTTATTGGTGTTGGAGTGTCTATGGTTTTGCGAATGGCAGTCTGTAATTTAGAGTGGGTGTATCAAAGGTTATATTAGGGTGTGAGAAGATGCATGAAATTATCACGTGGATGATGTCATCAGTGATGTCATTTGAGATGTCATCAGTGATGTCATCAGTGATGTCACTGACCATGTCATGAGTGATGTAATATGTGACGTCATCAGCAGTGCATTGTGGGCGCGAGTTATAGTTAGCTGGACTAACTATAACGGGGGAATTTCACGGGTTTTGTACGAGTGCAATGTCCAACTAACTATAACTGTCCCTAAAACCTATGGTTTTTTCAGTGAATTTCAAAGGTTTTGTAAATGCTAATTTGTAACTATAACGTCCCTGAAACCTATGGTTTTTTCAGTGAATTTCAAAGGTTTTTTAAATGCTAATTTGTAACTATAACATGTCTGAAACCTACGGTTTTTTCAGTGAATTTCAAAGGTTTTGTAAATGACAATTTTTAAATGTATTAATTGTTATATACATTTTTTTCATACTGATTTACTACATTTTCAGAAACAATTTTTTTTTACATATTTTATTTTTTAAATTACATTGTAATTACATTATACATTACATTACAAAAAATACTTTCTCAGAATGAATTACTTTAGTTTAAATACTTTGCACATAGGCAATAGACTTTTAAGTACAGTAGTTACAGTTGTTGCAATGGGCAACACATTTTCAAACACAATGCAACATTCAGCTCAATGTGAATTTCTAGTTAAATGCAATTAGTTACTTTATGGATTACTTTTCTAACCACAGGACTGGATCCTAGATTCAGTCCTGGAACATCTCCTGTAAACAGTTGAGTAAAAGCGTTTTGGTTTCAGTCGTGATTTTTAAGGAATATTATTGTACTTTAAAAGTTGACACTTAGAAACTTATTCTCATAGAATCACCAATGTTATCCTATGGAAGGAAATTCACTTAGAAGGTAAAAACTGTTATCGTTACTTTTTCTTACTCAGTGTTGGATCCTGGATCCAGCACTGGTGCATCTCCTGTAAACAGTTGAAAGAATGCGTTTAAGTCATACAGGCGATTTTTTAGGAATATTTGTAGTTTGTGAAAATCGACACTTTGAAACTTTTCTGCTGAAAACCACACAATGGATTCCTATGGAAGAAAATATAAGTTACTGCTAAGTACGGTTAAAATTACTTTTCAGGGTCAGTGCTGGGCTAAAAGATGCAGCACTGGGTTCTCTCCTGATAACAGGTGAGTAAATTGGAATTCGTACTTTGGTTGATTTTAGAGGAATATTATAAAGTTCCAAAACTCCACACTTAGAAGAATTTCCAAGTGAAACCAGTCAATGTTAGCCTATGAAGGAAATTCAAGTTACCGGTAAGTACGGTTAAAATTACTTTTCAGGACCAGTACTGGGCTGAAAGATGCAGCACTGAGGTCTCTCCTGATAACAGGTGAGTAAATCAGAATTCGGATTTCGGCTGATTTTAGAGGAATATTTGTATGTTTCAAAAATCAACACAGAAACTTTTTCAGCAAAAAGCAGGCAATGATATCCTATGGAAGGAAATTCAAGTTACTGGTAAGTACGGTTAAAATTACTTTTGAGGATCAGTACTGGGCTGAAAGATGCAGCACTGAGGTCTCTCCTGATAACAGGTGAGTAAATCGGAATTCGTATTTCGGCTGATTTTAGAGGAATATTTGTATGTTTCAAAAATCAACACTTAGAAACTTTTTCAACAAAAAGCAGGCAATGATATCCTATGGAAGGAAATTCAAGTTACTGGTAAGTACGGTTAAAATTACTTTTCAGGACCAGTACTGGGCTGAAAGATACAGCACTGAGGTCTCTCCTTATAACAGGTGAGTAAATCGGTATTCGTATTTCGGCTGATTTTAGAGGAATTTTTGTATGTTTCAAAAATCAACACTTAGAAACTTTTTCAACAAAAAGCAGGCAATGATATCCTATGGAAGGAAATTCAAGTTACTGGTAAGTACGGTTAAAATTACTTTTCAGGATTAGTACTGGGCTGAAAGATGCAGCACTGAGGTCTCTCCTGATAACAGGTGAGTAAATCGGAATTCGTATTTCGGCTGATTTTAGATGAATATTTTAAAGTTCCAAAACTCCACACTTAGAAGAATTTCCAAGTGAAACCAGTCAATGTTAGCCTATGGAAGGAAATTCAAGTTACTGGTAAGTACGGTTAAAATTACTTTTCAGGACCAGTACTGGGCTGAAAGATACAGCACTGAGGTCTCTCCTTATAACAGGTGAGTAAATTGGAATTCGTATTTCGGCTGATTTTAGAGGAATATTTGTATGTTTCAAAAATCAACACTTAGAAACTTTTTCAGCAAAAAGCAGGCAATGATATCCTATGGAAGGAAATTCAAGTTACTGGTAAGTACGGTTAAAATTACTTTTCAGGACCAGTACTGGGCTGAAAGATGCAGCACTGAGGTCTCTCCTGATAACAGGTGAGTAAATCGGAATTCGTAGTTCGGCAGATTTTAGAGGAATATTTGCACAATGGTGAAGGGAGGGGCGGGGCCTGAGGTGACATCTGTGCAAACGCGCCCCGTGGCGCGTTTTAAGTTGGGGGATTAAGTCCCCTTGAATCATGAGGGTCCCTACGGGCCAACTAGCCCACCAGGAACCTCCAGTATGCGCCAGGGGCTGCGTTGCAGAGACGTGTAGAGAGGCCACACCCTTTTACACCTCTCTGCAACGCAGCTCTGTGGCGCTTTCTGGATGTACCTGTTGGGCTAGTTGGCCCCCAGAGACCCTCAGGATTGAAAGGGATTTAATTCCCCATCTTAAAACGCACCACGGGGCCTGTTTGCACACATGTCACCTGAAGCCCCGCCCTCCCTTCACCACTGTGCAAACGCGCCCCGTGGCGCGTTTTAAGTCGGGGGATTAAGTCCCCTTAAATCCTGAGGGTCCCTGGGGTGCAACTAGCCCACCAGCTACCTCCATTAAGCGCCACAGAGCTGCGTTGCAGAGAGGTGTAAAAGGGGCGTGGCCTCTGTACACCTCTCTGCAAGGCAGCTCCCTGGCGCATACTGGAGGTTCCTGGTGGGCTAGTTGGCCCCCAGGGACCCCCAGTATTGAACGGGAATTACTTCCCATCTGCAAACGCGCCAGGGGCGCGTTTGCAGAGTGGTGAAGGAAGGGGCGGGGCCTGCGGGCCCGATCGTTTAAAAAAAAAATATATTTTGTCCCCTGAAGGGGGCTCTGTGGCCCCCCTTCCTTTTTCCAGTTTTTATGCCCTGGGGACCCCATCCCCCAGGGCCTTACCCCTTTTTTTTAATTAAATATTTTTTTTTAAAAAACGGGAAGGGGGCCGCGTGGCCCCCCTTCCCTGGGCCTGTATTGGCCCCGGGGACCCCATCCCCCGGGGCATGGCCTCGATTTTTTTTTTCTTTGGAGGGGGGCTGCGTGGCCCCCCTCCTCAGGCCATTTAAGGCCCCGGGGACCCCATCCCCCGGGGCCGACCTTTCAGTTTTTTTTTATTTGATTTTTTTTTTTTTTGGGGGGAGGGGGCCGCGTGGCCCCCCTCCCGGGCCACTACTTGCCCCGGGGACCCCATCCCCCGGGGCTGGCCCTCTCCGTAGGGGACTGTGGGGGTCCCCAATCCCCCCACAGTCCCGCCGGCTCCCCGCGTCCCTTGGGAGCCGGCATTGCTTTTCCACATGGGGAGCTGCTAAGATGCAGCTCCCCATGTGGAAAGCAATCGGCTTTGGATATTGGAAGAGAGAGCAGGTTTCCTGCTCTCTCTTCCAATATCCAAAGCAGTTTGCTATGGCAGGACGGGAGCCACGAGGCTCCCGTCCTGCCATAGCAAACTACAGTGTCCCGGGGTAGGCACCCCGGGACACTGCAGGAGCCGGCCCTTGGGGGTGGCGGTCCCCAGGGCCATCAAGGGCTCCAGGAGGGGGGCCGCGCGGCCCCCTCCCTTAAATTGCACAGCCCCGGGGAGGTGGTGGTCCCCGGGCTCTGGGGGTCCGTAATGGACCCCCACATTTATTTTATAAGTGCCCCGGGAGGTGGTGGTCCCGGGGTGTGTGGGGGCTGGAGCCCCCCACACCTTATTTCAATTTAAAAAAGAAGCCCCGGGGGTGGCGGTCCCGGGGCTGCGGGAGGGCAGAAGAGCCCTCCCGCACCATTTTTTCAATTAAGCCCCGGGGGTGGCGGTCCCCAGGGCTTGGGGGCCCTTGAGGCCCCCCACACATTAAATTATCCCCCCCACCATGCCCCCGGGACTTGGGCCACCCGGGGCAAAATACATCGAGCGCGGGAGACCGCGCTTCGATTTTTTTTTTCGGCAGGATTCGCGCACCCTGAGCGCATCCTGCCGATTTAAAAAAAGTATTTTGTTTTTTTGCCCAGGGGGTCCTTGTGGGACCCCTGAGCAAACCCAGGGGGTCAGGGTGTTTCTACCCTGCTCCCTTTGTGCGCTTTGCGCACTTGTTTCTGTCCCTCGGTTCTACCGAGGGACAAAATGGCTGCCAACATTTCCTGAATCGGAATGTTGACAGCCAGCTGACAGCCAATTAACATGCAGCTCGTGATCGGGACAGTGCGCGCAGGGTGCGCTCAGGGTGCGCGAATCCTCCGTGCCCATAGATATCACTATCTTTTTACTTTTGATTTTCTCAGCAACTACTGAACGGATTTACACCATTTAACAAAAAGGGTTCTTTCTGAACCAAGAACTACCTCTTTGCCAAATTTGGTGTAATTCCGTTCAGCAGTTCGGGCTGTAGCCGTGTCTAAAGTTTCCTATGGAAAATTGCATGGGGAAAACGCGCTTTGGGACCCCCTTTTTCTCGGCCCCCGCTTGACGAATCCCCCGAGACTTTCAGGGTAGGAGCGGACCGGAGCGGGCCACAAAGTTTGAACATTTTGCGAAGATACGTCAACCGGCAAGAGAGTTATTTCAAATAGAATGTCGCGGATTTCCTATGGATAATAGGTTGTAACTATAACTATCTACTGGCGACCGCCAGTAGATAATATACATATATATATATGTGTGTGTGTGTGAGTGTATATGTACATATGTATATATATGTTTATATATGAATATATTAATGTATATATACATATATTTATATATATACACCTACAAACATAAATATATATATATATATGTATATATATATATATATATGTATGTATATTCACTGAAAAAACCATAGGTTTTAGGGACAGTTATAGTTACTTGGACATTGCACTCGTACAAAACCCGTGAAATTTCCCCGTTATAGTTAGTTCAGCTAACTATAACTCGCGCCCCGCAATGCACTGCTGATGACGTCACATATTACATCACTCATGACATGGTCAGTGACATCACTGATGACATCACTGATGACATCTCAAATGACATCACTGTTGACATCATCCAGTGACTGTGTGTTTCTGTAAAGTTTAAATATTTTTAATATATATAGGGAAAGGCGTTTTGAAGAATGAGTGGGTGTATAAGTGTCTGTATGGATGATTTAGAAGGTGCGTGACTAATTATATAAGTGAGTGATTAAACGTATCTTACTGAATGCATGGGTTAGTGACTAAACTGGGTGAATGTCTGTATCTGTCTGTTGCTGTGTAAGTGGCTGCATGGGTTTGTGAACAGCTACATGAGTGTCTATAAGAGTTATTGATTTGTTGTCTGAGTATCTGTATGGGTGCCTGAGTGTTTGTGTGGATGGGGTGTGTGCGACTGTGCATAGATGTGTGAGTGGGTGATTCACTGGGTGGATGGTTTCAAGAGTGCATCTGTGATAGACTGTATGGGTGGGTAAGTGTGTGTAACAGTGTGTTAGTGAGTGAATGTATGTCCCAGTGGTACATGTGTGAGTAACTACATATGTGAAAGGCAGTATATATGTGTGTTAGAGTATTTAAATGGCTATAAGTGAGAGTGTGTTATTGTGAGAGTGGCTGTATGGATGAGTGTGTGCTTGTATCAGTGATTGTATAAGAGCGTAACAATGTGCTAGTATTTGTATGATTAAGTGAGCTGGTGTGTGTATAACTGTATAGGTGAGTAAATGGCAGTGTGTTTAATTATTTGCATGACTGACTAGGTGTGTGAGTACCTCTATGGATGAGTGGCGGTGTTTGAGTGTCTATATAGGAGTAAGAGTGCATATGATAGTCCTGTACTGAGTGACCATAAGTATGAGTGACTGTACGGGTGAGTGAGTGGATGTGTGTGTGTAGACCTAAGAATCAGTGAGTGGGTATGTAGTTATTGGTGTTGGAGTGTCTATGGTTTTGCGAATGGCAGTCTGTAATTTAGAGTGGGTGTATCAAAGGTTATATTAGGGTGTGAGGAGGTGCATCAGATTATCACGTGGATGATGTCATCAGTGATGTCATTTGAGATGTCATCAGTGATGTCATCAGTGATGTCACTGACCATGTCATGAGTGATGTAATATGTGACGTCATCAGCAGTGCATTGCGGGGGCGCGAGTTATAGTTAGCTGAACTAACTATAACGGGGAATTTAACGGGTTTTGTACGAGTGCAATGACCAAGTAACTATAACTCTCCCTAAAACCTATGGTTTTTTCAGTGAATTTCAAAGGTTTTTTAAATGCTAATTTGTAACTATAACGTGTCTGAAACCTATGGTTTTTTCAGTGAATTTCAAAGGTTTTTTAAATGCTAATTTCTAACTATAACGTGCCTGAAACCTATGGTTTTTTCAGTGAATTTCAAAGGTTTTGTAAATGACAATTTTTAAATGTATTAATTGTTATATTAATTTTTTTCATACTGATTTACTACATTTTTAGAAACAATTTTTTTTTACATATTTTATTTTTTAAATTACATTGTAATTACATTATACATTACATTACAAAAATACTTTCTCAGAATGAATTACTTTAGTTTAAATACTTTGCACATAGGCAATAGACTTTTAAGTACAGTAGTTACAGTTGTTGCAATGGGCAACACATTTTCAAACACAATGCAACATTCAGCTCAATGTGAATTTCTAGTTAAATGCAATTAGTTACTTTATGGATTACTTTTTCTAACCACAGGACTGGATCCTAGATTCAGTCCTGGGACATCTCCTGTAAACAGTTGAGTAAAAGCGTTTTGGTTACAGTACTGATTTTTAAGGAATATTATTGTATTTTAAAAGTTGACACTTAGAAACTTTTTCTCATATGGTCACCAATGTTATCCTATGGAAGGAAATTCACTTAGCAGGTAAAAACTGTTATTGTTACTTTTTCTTACTCAGTGTTGGATCCTGGATCCAGCACTGGTGCATCTCCTGTAAACAGTTGAAAGAATGCGTTTAAGTCATACAGGTGATTTTTAAGGAATATTTGTAGTTTGTAAAAATCAACACTTTGAAACTTTTTTGCTGAAAACCAGACAATGGATTCCTAAGGAAGAAAATATAAGTTACTGGTAAGTACGGTTAAAATTACTTTTCAGGGTCAGTGCTGGGCTAAAAGATGCAGCACTGGGTTCTCTCCTGATAACAGGTGAGTAAATCGGAATTCGTATTTCGGCTGATTTTAGAGGAATATTTTAAAGTTCCAAAACTCCACACTTAGAAGAATTTCCAAGTGAAACCAGTCAATGTTAGCCTATGGAAGGAAATTCAAGTTACTGGTAAGTACGGTTAGAATTACTTTTCAGGGTCAGTGCTGGGCTGAAAGGTGCAGCACTGGGTTCTCTCCTGATAACAGGTGAGTAAGTCGGAATTCGTATTTCGGCTGATTTTAGAGGAATATTTGTATGTTTCAAAAATCAACACTTAGAAACTTTTTCAGCAAAAAGCAGGCAATGATATCCTATGGAAGGAAATTCAAGTTACTGGTAAGTACGGTTAAAATTACTTTTCAGGATCAGTACTGGGCTGAAAGATGCAGCACTGAGGTCTCTCCTGATAACAGGTGAGTAAATCGGAATTCGTATTTCGGCTGATTTTAGAGGAATATTTGTAAAGTTCCAAAACTCAACACTTAGAAGACATTTCCAAGTGAAACGCAGGCAATGATAGCCTATGGAAGGAAATTCAAGTTACTGGTAAGTATGGTTAAAATTACTTTTCAGGACCAGTACTGGGCTGAAAGATACAGCACTGAGGTCTCTCCTGATAACAGGTGAGTAAATCGGAATTCGTATTTCGGCTGATTTTAGAGGAATATTTGTATGTTTCAAAAATCAACACTTAGAAACTTTCTCAGCAAAAAGCAGGCAATGATATCCTATGGAAGGAAATTCAAGTTACTGGTAAGTACGGTTAAAATTACTTTTCAGGACCAGTACTGGGCTGAAAGATGCAGCACTGAGGTCTCTCCTTATAACAGGTGAGTAAATCGGAATTCGTATTTCGGATGATTTTAGAAGAATATTTGCACAATGGTGAAGGGAGGGGGCGGGGCCTGAGGTGACATCTGTGCAAACGCGCCCCGTGGCGCGTTTTAAGTTGGGGGATTAAGTCCCCTTGAATCCTGAGGGTCCCTAGGGGCCAACTAGCCCACCAGGAACCTCCAATATGCGCCAGGGGCTGCGTTGCAGAGACGTGTAGAGAGGCCACACCCCTTTACACCTCTCTGCAACGCAGCTCTGTGGCGCTTTCTGGATGTACCTGTTGGGCTAGTTGGCCCCCAGGGACCCTCAGGATTGAAGGGGATTTAATTCCCCATCTTAAAACGCGCCACGGGGCCTGTTTGCACACATGTCACCTGAAGCCCCGCCCCCTCCCTTCACCACTGTGCAAACGCGCCCCGTGGCGCGTTTTAAGTTGGGGGATTAAGTCCCCTTGAATCCTGAGGGTCCCCGGAGTCCAACTAGCCCACCATATACCTCCAAAAGCGCCACAGAGCTGCGTTGCAGAGAGGTGTAAAAAGGGGCGTGGCCTCTGTACACCTCTCTGCAAGGCAGCTCCCTGGCGCATACTGGAGGTTCCTGGTGGGCTAGTTGGCCCCCAGGGACCCCCAGTATTCAAGGGGAATTCGTTCCTCTGCAAACGCGCCAGGGGCGCGTTTGCAGAGTGGTGAAGGAAGGGGCGGGGCCTGCGGGCCCGATCGTTTTTTTTTATTTGTCCTCTGAAGGGGGCTGTGTGGCCCCCTTCCTTTTTCATGTTTTTGGGCCCTGGGGACCCCATCCCCCAGGGCCTTACCCCTTTTTTTAAATTAAATATTTTAAAAAACGGGAAGGGGGCCGCGGGGCCCCCTTCCCTGGGCCTGTATTGGCCCCGGGGACCCCATCCCCGGGGCATGGCCTCGATTTTTTTTTTTTCTTTGGAGGGGGCTGCGTGGCCCCCTCCTCAGGCCATTTAAGGCCCCGGGGACCCCATCCCCGGGGCCGGCCTTTCCGTTTTTTTTTAAAATTTAATTATTTTTAACTTTGGGGAGGGGGCCGCGTGGCCCCCTCCCGGGCCACTACTTGCCCCGGGGACCCCATCCCCCGGGGCTGGCCCTCTCCGTTGGGGACTGTGGGGGTCCCCAAGCCCCCCACAGTCCCGCCGGCTCCCCGCGTCCCTTGGGAGCCGGCATTGCTTTACACATGGGGAGCTGCTAAGATGCAGCTCCCCATGTGGAAAGCATCGGCTTTGGATATTGGAAGAGAGAGCAGGTTTCCTGCTCTCTCTTCCAATATCCAGCAGTTTGCTATGGCAGGACGGGAGCCGCGAGGCTCCCGTCCTGCCATAGCAAACTAGCAGTGTCCCGGGGGTAGGCACCCCGGGACACTGCAGGAGCCGGCCCTGGGGGTGGTGGTCCCCAGGGCCATCAAGGGCTCCAGGAGGGGGCCGCGCGGCCCCCTCCCATTCAGGTCACAGCCCCGGTGAGGTGGTGGTCCTCGGGCTCTGGGGTCCGTAACGGACCCCCATATTTAAATGTTTAGTGCCCCGGGGAGGTGGCGGTCCTCGGGCGTGTGGGGGCTGGAGCCCCCCACACAGGTTTTTTAATTTTTAAAAAAAGCCCCGGGGTGGTGGTGGTCCTCGGGGCTGCGGGAGGGCTCAGAGCTCTCCCGCACCATTTTAAAAAAAGCCCCGGGGGTGGCGGTCCCCGGGCTTGGGGGCCCTTTGTGGCCCCCCACACATAAAATTAACCCCCCACCATGCCCCCGGGACTTGGGCCACCCGGGGCCAATTAACATCGAAGCGCGGGAGACCGCGCTCGATTTGCTGGCAGGATTCGCGCAGCGCATCCTGCCGATTTAAAAAATTATTTTTTTTTGCCCAGGGGGTCCTTGTGGGACCCCTGAGCAAACCTAGGGGTCAGGGTGTTTCTACCCTGCCCCTTTGTGCGCTTTGCGCACTTGTTTCTGTCCCTCGGTTCTACCGAGGGACAAAATGGCTGCCAACATTTCCTGAATCGGAATGTTGACAGCCAGCTGACAGCCAATTAACATGCAGCTCGTGATCGGGACGGTGCGCGCAGGGTGCGCTGAGGGTACGCGGATCCTACTCGGCCATAGATATCACTAACTTTTACTTTTCATTTTGTCAGCAACTACTGAACGGATTTACACCATTTAACAAAAGGGTTCTTTCTGAACCAAGAACTACCTCTTTGCCAAATTTGGTGTAATTCCGTTCAGCAGTTCGGGCTGTAGCCGTGTCTAAAGTTTCCTATGGAAAAATGCATGGGGAAAACGCGTTTTGGGACCCCCTTTTTCTCGGCCCCCGCTTGACGAATCCCCCGAGACTTTCAGGGTAGGAGCGGACCGGAGCGCGCCACAAAGTTTGAAAATTTCGCAAAGATACGTCAACCGGCAAGAGAGTTATTTCAAATAGAATGTCGCGGATTTCCTATGGATAATAGGTTGTAACTATAACTATCTACTGGCGACCGCCAGTAGATAATATATATATATATATATATTCACTGAAAAACCGTAGGTTTCAGACATGTTATAGTTACAAATTAGCATTTAAAAAACCTTTGAAATTCACTGAAAAAACCATAGGTTTTAGGGACGTTATAGTTACAAATTAGCATTTAAAAAACCTTTGAAATTCACTGAAAAAACCATAGGTTTTAGGGACAGTTATAGTTAGTTGGACATTGCACTCGTACAAAACCCGTGAAATTCCCCCGTTATAGTTAGTTCAGCTAACTATAACTCGCGCCCCGCAATGCACTGCTGATGACGTCACATATTACATCACTCATGACATGGTCAGTGACATCACTGATGACATCACTGATGACATCTCAAATGACATCACTGATGACATCATCCAGTGACTGTGTGTTTCTGTAAAGTTTAAATATTTTTTATGTATATAGGGAAAGGCGTATTGAAGAATGAGTGGGTGTATAAGTGTCTGTACGGATGATTTAGTAGGTGCGTGACTAATTCTATAAGTGAGTGATTAAACGTATCTTACTGAATGCATGGGTTAGTGACTAAACTGGGTGAATGTCTGTATCTGTCTGTTGCTGTGTAAGTGGCTGCATGGGTTTGTGAATAGCTACATGAGTGTCTATAAGAGTTATTGATTTGTTGTCTGAGTATCTGTATGGGTGCCTGAGTGTTTGTGTGGATGGGGTGTGTGCGACTGTGCATAGATGTGTGAGTGGGTGATTCACTGGGTGGATGGTTTCAAGAGTGCATCTGTGATAGACTGTATGGGTGGGTAAGTGTGTGTAAGAGTGTGTTAGTGAGTGAATGTATGTCCCAGTGGTACATGTGTGAGTAACTACATATGTGAAAGGCAGTATATATGTGTGTTGGAGTATATAAATAGCTATAAGCGAGAGTGAGTGATTGTGATAGTGGCTGTATGGATGAGTGTGTGCTTGTATCAGTGATTGTATAAGAGCGTAACAATGTGCTAGTATTTGTATGATTAAGTGAGCTGGTGTGTGTATAACTGTATAGGTGAGTAAATGGCAGTGTGTTTAATTATTTGCATGACTGACTAGGTGTGTGAGTACCTCTATGGATGAGTGGCGGTGTTTGAGTGTCTATATAGGAGTAAGAGTGCATATGATAGTCCTGTATTGAGTGACCATAAGTATGAGTGACTGTACGGGTGAGTGAGTGGATGTGTGTGTGTAGACCTAAGAATCAGTGAGTGGGTATGTAGTTATTGGTGTTGGAGTGTCTATGGTTTTGCGAATGGCAGTCTGTAATTTAGAGTGGGTGTATCAAAGGTTATATTAGGGTGTGAGGAGCTGCATCAGATTATCACGTGGATGATGTCATCAGTGATGTCATTTGAGATGTCATCAGTGATGTCATCAGTGATGTCACTGACCATGTCATGAGTGATGTAATATGTGACGTCATCAGCAGTGCATTATGAGGCGCGAGTTATAGTTAGCTGAACTAACTATAACGGGGAATTTCACGGGTTTTGTACGAGTGCAATGTCCAACTAACTATAACTGTCCCTAAAACCTATGGTTTTTTCAGTGAATTTCAAAGGTTTTTTAAATGCTAATTTGTAACTATAACGTCCCTAAAACCTATGGTTTTTTCAGTGAATTTCAAAGGTTTTTTAAATGCTAATTTGTAACTATAACATGTCTGAAACCTACGGTTTTTTCAGTGAATTTCAAAGGTTTTGTAAATGACAATTTTTAAATGTATTAATTGTTATATAAAATTTTTTCATACTGATTTCGAAATTTTTTAGAAAACATTTTTTTTTACATATTTTATTTTTTAAATTACATTGTAATTATATTATACATTACAAAAATACTTTCTCAGAATGAATTACTTTAGTTTAAATACTTTGCACATAGGCAATAGACTTTTAAGTACAGTAGTTACAGTTGTTGCAATGGGCAACACATTTTCAAACACAATGCAACATTCAGCTCAATGTGAATTTCTAGTTAAATGCAATTAGTTACTTTATGGATTACTTTTTCTAACCACAGGACTGGATCCTAGATTCAGTCCTGGGACATCTCCTGTAAACAGTTGAGTAAAAGCGTTTTGGTTACAGTCGTGATTTTTAAGGAATATTATTGTACTTTAAAAGTTGACACTTAGAAACTTTTTCTCATAGAATGACCAATGTTATCCTATGGAAGGAAATTCACTTAGGAGGTAAAAACTGTTATCGTTACTTTTTGTTACTCAGTGTTGGATCCTGGATCCAGCACTGGTGCATCTCCTGTAAACAGTTGAAAGAATGCGTTTAAGTCATACAGGCGATTTTTAAGGAATATTTGTAGTTTGTGAAAATCGACACTTTGAAACTTTTCTGCTGAAAACCAGACAAAGGATTCCTATGGAAGAAAATATAAGTTACTGGTAAGTACGGTTAAAATTACTTTTCAGGGTCAGTGCTGGGCTAAAAGATGCAGCACTGGGTTCTCTCCTGATAACAGGTGAGTAAATTGGAATTCGTACTTTGGTTGATTTTAGAGGAATATTATAAAGTTCCAAAACTCCACACTTAGAAGAATTTCCAAGTGAAACCAGTCAATGTTAGCCTATGAAGGAAATTCAAGTTACCGGTAAGTACGGTTAAAATTAATTTTGAGGATCAGTACTGGGCTGAAAGATGCAGCACTGAGGTCTCTCCTGATAACAGGTGAGTAAATCAGAATTCGGATTTCGGCTGATTTTAGAGGAATATTTTAAAGTTCCAAAATCAACACTTAGAAACTTTTTCAGCAAAAAGCAGGCAATGATATCCTATGGAAGGAAATTCAAGTTACCGGTAAGTACGGTTAAAATTACTTTTGAGGATCAGTACTGGGCTGAAACATGCAGCACTGAGGTCTCTCCTGATAACAGGTGAGTAAATCGGAATTCGTATTTCGGCTGATTTTAGAGGAATATTTTAAAGTTCCAAAACTCCACACTTAGAAGAATTTCCAAGTGAAACCAGTCAATGTTAGCCTATGGAAGGAAATTCAAGTTACTGGTAAGTACGGTTAAAATTACTTTTCAGGACCAGTACTGGGCTGAAAGATGCAGCACTGAGGTCTCTCCTGATAACAGGTGAGTAAATCAGAATTCGGATTTCGGCTGATTTTAGAGGAATATTTGTATGTTTCAAAAATCAAAACTTAGAAGAATTTCCAAGTGAAACCAGTCAATGTTAGCCTATGAAGGAAATTCAAGTTACCGGTAAGTACGGTTAAAATTACTTTTCAGGATCAGTACTGGGCTGAAAGATGCAGCACTGAGGTCTCTCCTGATAACAGGTGAGTAAATCGGAATTCGTATTTCGGCTGATTTTAGAGGAATATTTTAAAGTTCCAAAACTCCACACTTAGAAGAATTTCCAAGTGAAACCAGTCAATGTTAGCCTATGAAGGAAATTCAAGTTACCGGTAAGTACGGTTAAAATTACTTTTCAGGATCAGTACTGGGCTGAAAGATGCAGCACTGAGGTCTCTCCTGATAACAGGTGAGTAAATCGGAATTCGTATTTCGGCTGATTTTAGAGGAATATTTTAAAGTTCCAAAACTCCACACTTAGAAGAATTTCCAAGTGAAACCAGTCAATGTTAGCCTATGGAAGGAAATTCAAGTTACTGGTAAGTACGGTTAAAATTACTTTTCAGGACCAGTACTGGGCTGAAAGATGCAGCACTGAGGTCTCTCCTGATAACAGGTGAGTAAATCAGAATTCGGATTTCAGGCTGATTTTAGAGGAATATTTGTATGTTTCAAAAATCAACACTTAGAAGAATTTCCAAGTGAAACCAGTCAATGTTAGCCTATGAAGGAAATTCAAGCTACCGGTAAGTACGGTTAAAATTACTTTTCAGGATCAGTACTGGGCTGAAAGATGCAGCACTGAGGTCTCTCCTGATAACAGGTGAGTAAATCGGAATTCGTATTTCGGCTGATTTTAGAGGAATATTTTAAAGTTCCAAAACTCCACACTTAGAAGAATTTCCAAGTGAAACCAGTCAATGTTAGCCTATGAAGGAAATTCAAGTTACCGGTAAGTACGGTTAAAATTACTTTTCAGGACCAGTACTGGGCTGAAAGATGCATCACTGAGGTCTCTCCTGATAACAGGTGAGTAAATCGGAATTCGTATTTCGGCTGATTTTACAGGAATATTTTAAAGTTCCAAAACTCCACACTTAGAAGAATTTCCAATTGAAACCAGTCAATGTTAGCCTATGGAAGGAAATTCAAGTTACTGGTAAGTACGGTTAAAATTACTTTTCAGGACCAGTACTGGGCTGAAAGATACAGCACTGAGGTCTCTCCTTATAACAGGTGAGTAAATCGGAATTCGTATTTCGGCTGATTTTAGAGGAATATTTGCACAATGGTGAAGGGAGGGGGCGGGGCCTGAGGTGACATCTGTGCAAACGCGCCCCGTGGCGCGTTTTAAGTTGGGGGATTAAGTCCCCTTGAATCCTGAGGGTCCCTAGGGCCAACTAGCCCACCAGGAACCTCCAATATGCGCTAGGGGCTGCGTTGCAGAGACGTGTAGAGAGGCCACACCCTTTTACACCTCTCTGCAACGCAGCTCTGTGGCGCTTTCTGGATGTACCTGTTGGGCTAGTTGGCCCCCAGGGACCCTCAGGATTGAAGGGGATTTAATTCCCCATCTTAAAACGCGCCACGGGGCCTGTTTGCACACATGTCACCTGAAGCCCCGCCCTCCCTTCACCACTGTGCAAACGCGCCCGTGGCGCGTTTTAAGTTGGGGGATTAAGTCCCCTTGAATCCTGAGGGTCCCCGGAGTCCAACTAGCCCACCATATACCTCCAAAAGCGCCACAGAGCTGCGTTGCAGAGAGGTGTAAAAAGGGTGTGGCCTCTCTACACGTCTCTGCAAGGCAGCCCCTGGCGCATACTGGAGGTTCCTGGTGGGCTAGTTGGCCCTCAGGGACCCCCAGTATTCAAGGGAATTTGTCTCCTCTGCAAACGCGCCAGGGGGCGCGTTTGCAGAGTGGTGAAGGAAGGGGGCGGGGCCTGCGGGCCCGATCGGTTTTTGTTTTGTTTTTTTGTCTCCTGAAGGGGGCTGTGTGGCCCCCCTTCCTTTTTTCTCTTTTGGGCCCTGGGGACCCCATCCCCCAGGGCCTTACCCCTTTTTTTAAATTACAAAAAAAACGGGAAGGGGCCGCGTGGCCCCCTTCCCTGGCCTGTATTGGCCCCGGGGACCCCATCCCCGGGGCATGGCCTCTATATTTATTATTTTGAGGGGGCAGCGTGGCCCCCTCCTCTGGCCATTTTAAGGCCCCGGGGACCCCATCCCCGGGGCCGGCCTTTCCATTTTTTTTTTACATTTTTTTCTCTTTTTTGGAGAGGGGGCCGCGTGGCCCCCTCCCGGGCCACTACTTGCCCCGGGGACCCCATCCCCCGGGCTGGCTCTCTCCGTTGGGGGACTGTGGGGGTCCCCAATCCCCCACAGTCCCGCCGGCTCCCCACGTCCCTTGGGAGCCGGCATTGCTAGTTCCACATGGGGAGCAGCTGACATGCTGCTCCCCATGTGGAAAGCATCGCTTTGGATATTGGAAGAGAGAGCAGGTTTCCTGCTCTCTCTTCCAATATCCAAAGCAGTTTGCTATGGCAGGACGGGAGCCGCGAGGCTCCCGTCCTGCCATAGCAAACTACAGTGTCCCGGGGTAGGCACCCCGGGACACTGCAGGAGCCGGCCCTGGGGGTGGTGGTCCCCAGGGCCATCAAGGGCTCCAGGAGGGGCCGCGCGGCCCCCTCCCATTCAGTACACAGCCCCGGGAGGTGGTGGTCCCTGGGCTCTGGGGTCCGTAACGGACCCCCATATTAAAATGTTTAGTGCCCCGGGAGGTGGCGGTCTCGGGCGTGTGGGGGCTGGAGCCCCCCACACTGGTTTTATTTTTAATTAAAAAAGCCCCGGGAGGTGGTGGTCCTCGGGGCTGCGGGAGGGCTCAGAGCCCTCCCGCACCATTTTTCAAAAAAGCCCCGGGGGTGGCGGTCCTCGGGCTTGGGGGCCCTTTGAGGCCCCCCACACATTAAATTATCCCCCCACCATGCCCCCGGGACTTGGGCCACCCGAGGGCCAATTAACATCGAAGCGCGGGAGACCGCGCTTCGATTTTTTTTTTTTTCGGCAGGATTCGCGCACCCTGAGCGCATCCTGCCGATTTTTTTTGCCCAGGGGGTCCTTGTGGGACCCCCTGAGCAAACCTAGGGGTCAGGGTGTTTCTACCCTGCCCCCTTTGTGCGCTTTGCGCACTTAGTTTCTGTCCCTCGGTTCTACCGAGGGATAAAATGGCTGCCAACATTTCCTGAATCGGAATGTTGACAGCCAGCTGACAGCCAATTAACATGCAGCTCGTGATCGGGACGGTGCGCGCAGGGTGCGCTGAGGGTACGCGGACCCTACTCGGCCATAGATATCACTAACTTTTTACTTTTCATTTTCTCAGCAACTACTGAACGGATTTACACCATTTAACAAAAGGGTTCTTTCTGAACCAAGAACTACCTCTTTGCCAAATTTGGTGTAATTCCGTTCAGCAGTTCGGGCTGTAGCCGTGTCTAAAGTTTCCTATGGAAAAGTGCATGGGGAAAACGCGTTTTGGGACCCCCTTTTTCTCGGCCCCCGCTTGACGAATCCCCCGAGACTTTCAGGGTAGGAGCGGACCGGAGCGGGCCACAAAGTTTGAAAATTTCGCGAAGATACGTCAACCGGCAAGAGAGTTATTTCAAATAGAATGTCGCGGATTTCCTATGGATAATAGGTTGTAACTATAACTATCTACTGGCGACCGCCAGTAGATAATATATATATATTTATGTATGTAGGTGTATATATATAAATATATGTATATATACATTAATATATACATATATAAACATATATATACATATGTACATATACACTCACACACACACACATATATATAAAAAACATTGTAAAAATCGGCAGGATGCGCTCAGGGTGCGCGAATCCTGCCGAAAAATCAAGCGCGGTCTCCCGCGCTCGAGTAATTGGCCCCGGCTGGCCCAAGTCCCGGGGGCATGGTGGGGGGTTAATTTTATGTGTGGGGGCCTCAAAGGGCCTCCCAAGCCCCGGGGACCACCACCCCCGGGGCTTTTTTAAATGGTGCGGGAGGGCTCTGAGCCCTCCCGCAGCCCCGGGACCACCACCTCCCCGGGGCTTTTTTTTTAAATTAAAAACCTGTGTGGGGGGCTCCAGCCACCCACACACCCCGGGACCGCCACCTCCCGGGGCACTAAACATTTAAATATGGGGGTCCGTTACGGACCCCAGAGCCCCGGGGACCACCACCTCCCGGGGCTGTGACCTGAATGGGAGGGGGGCCGCGCGGCCCCCTCCTGGAGCCCTTGATGGCCCTGGGGACCACCACCCCCAGGGCCGGCTCCTGCAGTGTCCCGGGGTGCCTACCCCGGGACACTGTAGTTTGCTATGGCAGGACGGGAGCCTCGCGGCTCCCGTCCTGCCATAGCAAACTGCTTTGGATATTGGAAGAGAGGCAGGGAACCTGCTCTCTCTTCCAATATCCAAAGCACATTGCTTTCCACATGGGGAGCTGCATCTTAGCAGCTCCCCATGTGTAAAGCAATGCCGGCTCCCAAGGGACGCGGGAGCCGGCGGGACTGTGGGGGCTTGGGGACCCCCACAGTCCCCAACGGAGAGGGCCAGCCCCGGGGATGGGGTCCCCGGGGCAAGTAGTGGCCCAGGAGGGGGCCTCGCGGCCCCCTCCCCAAAAAATAAAAATAATTAAATTTTTAAAAAACGGAAAGGCCGGCCCCGGGGATGGGGTCCCCGGGGCCTTAAATGGCCTGAGGAGGGGGGCCACGCAGCCCCCTCCAAAGAAGAAAAAAAAATCGAGGCCATGCCCCGGGGGATGGGGTCCCCGGGGCCAATACAGGCCCAGGGAAGGGGGCCCCGCGGCCCCCTTCCCGTTTTTTTTAATATTTAATTTAAAAAAGGGGTAAGGCCCTGGGGGATGGGGTCCCCAGGGCACAAAAACATGAAAAAGGAAGGGGGCCACACAGCCCCCCTTCAGGGGACAAAAACAAAAAAAAACGATCGGGCCCGCAGGCCCCGCCCCTTCCTTCACCACTCTGCAAACGCACCCCCTGGCGCGTTTGCAGAGGGGAACGAATTCCCTTGAATACTGGGGGTCCCTGGGGGCCAACTAGCCCACCAGGAACCTCCAGTATGCGCCAGGGGCTGCCTTGCAGAGAGGTGTACAGAGGCCACGCCCCTTTTACACCTCTCTGCAACGCAGCTCTGTGGCGCTTTTTGGAGGTATATGGTGGGCTAGTTGGACTCCGGGGACCCTCAGGATTCAATGGGACTTAATCCCCCAACTTAAAACGCGCCACGGGCGCGTTTGCACAGTGGTGAAGGGAGGGGCGGGGCTTCAGGTGACATGTGTGCAAACAGGCCCCGTGGCGCGTTTTAAGATGGGGAATTAAATCCCCTTCAATCCTGAGGGTCCTGGGGGCCAACTAGCCCAACAGGTGCATCCAGAAAGCGCCACAGAGCTGCGTTGCAGAGAGGTGTAAAAGGGGTGTGGCCTCTCTACACGTCTCTGCAACGCAGCCCCTGGCGCATATTGGAGGTTCCTGGTGGGCTAGTTGGCCCCTAGGGACCCTCAGGATTCAAGGGGACTTAATCCCCAACTTAAAACGCGCCACGGGGCGCGTTTGCACAGATGTCACCTCAGGCCCCGCCCCTCCCTTCACCATTGTGCAAATATTCTTCTAAAATCATCCGAAATACGAATTCCGATTTACTCACCTGTTATAAGGAGAGACCTCAGTGCTGCATCTTTCAGCCCAGTACTGGTCCTGAAAAGTAATTTTAACCGTACTTACCAGTAACTTGAATTTCCTTCCATAGGATATCATTGCCTGCTTTTTGCTGAAAAGTTTCTAAGTGTTGATTTTTGAAACATACAAATATTCCTCTAAAATCAGCCGAAATACGAATTCCGATTTACTCACCTGTTATAAGGAGAGACCTCAGTGCTGTATCTTTCAGCCCAGTACTGGTCCTGAAAAGTAATTTTAACCATACTTACCAGTAACTTGAATTTCCTTCCATAGGATATCATTGCCTGCTTTTTGCTGAAAAGTTTCTAAGTGTTGATTTTTGAAACATACAAATATTCCTCTAAAATCAGCCGAAATACGAATTCCGATTTACTCACCTGTTATCAGGAGAGACCTCAGTGCTGTATCTTTCAGCCCAGTACTGGTCCTAAAAAGTAATTTTAACCGTACTTACCAGTAACTTGAATTTCCTTCCATAGGCTAACATTGACTGGTTTCACTTGGAAATTCTTCTAAGTGTGGAGTTTTGGAACTTTAAAATATTCATCTAAAATCAGCCGAAATACGAATTCCGATTTACTCACCTGTTATAAGGAGAGACCTCAGTGCTGCATCTTTCAGCCCAGTACTGGTCCTGAAAAGTAATTTTAACCGTACTTACCAGTAACTTGAATTTCCTTCCATAGGATATCATTGCCTGCTTTTTGCTGAAAAAGTTTCTAAGTGTTGATTTTTGAAACATACAAATATTCCTCTAAAATCAGCCAAAATACGAATTCCGATTTACTCACCTGTTATAAGGAGAGACCTCAGTGCTGTATCTTTCAGCCCAGTACTGGTCCTGAAAAGTAATTTTAACCGTACTTACCAGTAACTTGAATTTCCTTCCATAGGATATCATTGCCTGCTTTTTGCTGAAAAAGTTTCTAAGTGTTGATTTTTGAAACATACAAATATTCCTCTAAAATCAGCCGAAATACGAATTCCGATTTACTCACCTGTTATCAGGAGAGACCTCAGTGCTGTATCTTTCAGCCCAGTACTGGTCCTAAAAAGTAATTTTAACCGTACTTACCAGTAACTTGAATTTCCTTCCATAGGCTAACATTGACTGGTTTCACTTGGAAATTCTTCTAAGTGTGGAGTTTTGGAACTTTAAAATATTCATCTAAAATCAGCCGAAATACGAATTCCGATTTACTCACCTGTTATCAGGAGAGACCTCCGTGCTGCATCTTTCAGCCCAGTACTAATCTTGAAAAGTAATTTTAACCGTACTTACCAGTAACTTGAATTTCCTTCCATAGGATATCATTGCCTGCTTTTTGCTGAAAAAGTTTCTAAGTGTTGATTTTTGAAACATACAAATATTCCTCTAAAATCAGCCGAAATACGAATTCCGATTTACTCACCTGTTATCAGGAGAGACCTCAGTGCTGTATCTTTCAGCCCAGTACTGGTCCTAAAAGTAATTTTAACCGTACTTACCAGTAACTTGAATTTCCTTCCATAGGCTAACATTGACTGGTTTCACTTGGAAATTCTTCTAAGTGTGGAGTTTTGGAACTTTAAAATATTCATCTAAAATCAGCCGAAATACGAATTCCGATTTACTCACCTGTTATCAGGAGAGACCTCCGTGCTGCATCTTTTAGCCCAGTACTAATCCTGAAAAGTAATTTTAACCGTACTTACCAGTAACTTGAATTTCCTTCCATAGGATATCATTGCCTGCTTTTTGCTGAAATAGTTTCTAAGTGTTGATTTTTGAAACATACAAATATTCCTCTAAAATCAGCCGAAATACGAATTCCGATTTACTCACCTGTTATAAGGAGAGACCTCAGTGCTGTATCTTTCAGCCCAGTACTGGTCCTGAAAAGTAATTTTAACCGTACTTACCAGTAACTTGAATTTCCTTCCATAGGCTAACATTGACTGGTTTCACTTGGAAATTCTTCTAAGTGTGGAGTTTTGGAACTTTAAAATATTCATCTAAAATCAGCCGAAATACGAATTCCGATTTACTCACCTGTTATCAGGAGAGACCTCAGTGCTGCATCTTTCAGCCCAGTACTAATCCTGAAAAGTAATTTTAACCGTACTTACCAGTAACTTGAATTTCCTTCCATAGGATATCATTGCCTGCTTTTTGCTGAAAAAGTTTCTAAGTGTTGATTTTTGAAACATACAAATATTCCTCTAAAATCAGCCGAAATCCGAATTCCGACTTACTCACCTGTTATCAGGAGAAAACCCAGTGCTGCACCTTTTAGCCCAGCACTGACCCTGAAAAGTAATTCTAACCGTACTTACCAGTAACTTGAATTTCCTTCCATAGGCTAACATTGACTGGTTTCACTTGGAAATTCTTCTAAGTGTGGAGTTTTGGAACTTTAAAATATTCCTCTAAAATCAGCCGAAATACGAATTCCGATTTACTCACCTGTTATCAGGAGAGAAGCCAGTGCTGCATCTTTTAGCCCAGCACTGACTCTGAAAAGTAATTTTAACCGTACTTACCAGTAACTTATATTTTCTTCCATAGGAATCCATTGTCTGGTTTTCAGCAAAAAGTTTCAAAGTGTTGATTTTTACAAACTACAAATATTCCTTAAAAATCACCTGTATGACTTAAACGCATTCTTTCAACTGTTTACATGAGATGCACCAGTGCTGGATCCAGGATCCAACACTGAGTAAGAAAAAGTAACAATAACAGTTTTTACCTGATAAGTGAATTTCCTTCCATAGGATAACATTGGTGACCATATGAGAAAAAGTTTCTAAGTGTCAACTTTTAAAATACAATAATATTCCTTAAAAATCAGTACTGTAACCAAAACGCTTTTACTCAACTGTTTACAGGAGATGTCCCAGGACTGAATCTAGGATCCAGTCCTGTGGTTAGAAAAGTAATCCATAAAGTAACTAATTGCATTTAACTAGAAATTCACATTGAGCTGAATGTTGCATTGTGTTTGAAAATGTGTTGCCCATTGCAACAACTGTAACTACTGTACTTAAAAGTCTATTGCCTATGTGCAAAGTATTTAAACTAAAGTAATTCATTCTGAGAAAGTATTTTTGTAATGTAATGTATAATGTAATTACAATGTAATTTAAAAAATAAAATATGTAAAAAAAATTGTTTCTAAAAATGTAGTAAATCAGTATGAAAAAAATTAATATAACAATTAATACATTTAAAAATTGTCATTTACAAAACCTTTGAAATTCACTGAAAAAACCATAGGTTTCAGGCACGTTATAGTTAGAAATTAGCATTTAAAAAACCTTTGAAATTCACTGAAAAAACCATAGGTTTCAGACACGTTATAGTTACAAATTAGCATTTAAAAAACCTTTGAAATTCACTGAAAAAACCATAGGTTTTAGGGACAGTTATAGTTACTTGGACATTGCACTCGTACAAAACCCGTGAAATTCCCCCGTTATAGTTAGTTCAGCTAACTATAACTCGCGCCCCGCAATGCACTGCTGATGACGTCACATATTACATCACTCATGACATGGTCAGTGACATCACTGATGACATCACTGATGACATCTCAAATGACATCACTGATGACATCATCCACGTGATAATCTGATGCACCTCCTCACACCCTAATATAACCTTTGATACACCCATTCTAAATTACAGACTGCCATTCGCAAAACCATAGACACTCCAACACCAATAACTACATACCCACTCACTGATTCTTAGGTCTACACACACACATCCACTCACTCACCCGTACAGTCACTCATACTTATGGTCACTCAGTACAGGACTATCATATGCACTCTTACTCCTATATAGACACTCAAACACCGCCACTCATCCATAGAGGTACTCACACACCTAGTCAGTCATGCAAATAATTAAACACACTGCCATTTACTCACCTATACAGTTATACACACACCAGCTCACTTAATCATACAAATACTAGCACATTGTTACGCTCTTATACAATCACTGATACAAGCACACACTCATCCATACAGCCACTCTCACAATAACACACTCTCACTTATAGCCATTTAAATACTCTAACACACATATATACTGCCTTTCACATATGTAGTTACTCACACATGTACCACTGGGACATACATTCACTCACTAACACACTGTTACACACACGTACCTACCCATACAGTCTATCACAGATGCACTCTTGAAACCATCCACCCAGTGAATCACCCACTCACACATCTATGCACAGTCGCACACACCCCATCCACACAAACACTCAGACAACAAATCAATAACTCTTATAGACACTCATGTAGCTGTTCACAAACCCATGCAGCCACTTACACAGCAACAGACAGATACAGACATTCACCCAGTTTAGTCACTAACCCATGCATTCAGTAAGATACGTTTAATCACTCACTTATAGAATTAGTCACGCACCTACTAAATCATCCATACAGACACTTATACACCCACTCATTCTTCAAAACGCCTTTCCCTATATATATTAAAAATATTTAAACTTTACAGAAACACACAGTCACTGGATGATGTCAACAGTGATGTCATTTGAGATGTCATCAGTGATGTCATCAGTGATGTCACTGACCATGTCATGAGTGATGTAATATGTGACGTCATCAGCAGTGCATTGCGGGGCGCGAGTTATAGTTAGCTGAACTAACTATAACGGGGAATTTCACGGGTTTTGTACGAGTGCAATGTCCAAGTAACTATAACTGTCCCTAAAACCTATGGTTTTTTCAGTGAATATATATATATATATATATATATATATATATATATATATATATATATATATATTTTGAAAAAGAGTTGCTCCTCCTGGGAACTCCGCCCGTAGTACGGTGGCGCGATGAAGCCTGGTAGAGCAATGCCGGCATAAATATGAGTCCACAATTGCAAATAAGCACGCGCTCTCAGATTCCTATTAAAGGTTTTTTAATGTTCAATTTTGCAATTGTGGACTCATATATATATATATATATATATATATATTCACTGAAACACAGGTTAAAGGAATTTTATAATTGGATGTAATAAAAAAAATTGTTTAAAAAAACCTTAGCATGTCAATGACAAAAACATAGGTTAGAGTAACGTTAAGTTAGGTGTATATGTCTGTGACAACATTAATGTTTTGAACTGACAAAAAACCTGAAATTCTCCATTTATAGTTAGCTCTGGTAACTATAACTCATGCCCTAAGGTAACTATAACTCATGCCACCACCATGCACTGATAATTACCCCACATATTACATCATTCATGACATCTTCTATGACACCATTGATAATGTGCATGGCTGGGGCGCGAGTCAACTCAAGTGCATATATAAGTATAAATATAAATTATTTAGAAAATTACATTTATTCATAATTAGAAAAAATAGAACATGCTGGATTGGATGAAGAGAGGCAGCTGCGAATGGCAGTGGTGGAAAGTGGTGCATCTAGAGAAGATAAGAAAGAATTAGACCGAATTAAAGGAGAGATAAAAAAGAAAAGCTCTGGTGCTAGACAAAGGATTGCAAACAATATAGTAAAAACTGACAAAGGGCATGAGGTGGGATCAGAGAACCTGGTGGGGAAGAAAACATAGTAAAAGGGCTAATGTTAATCAACAGAGGTGAGAGAGAAGGGGATCATGAAAGATTTAATGTTTGAATAGCTGCTAAAAAGCGGGTGATTTGAAATGAATGGGAGCACAGGCTTAGCCTGGTCGAGACAAAAAGGCACAAAAGAAAAGAAAGGATAAAGAAATAGGATGAACAGGAGGAGTTGGCAGACAGCTGCACACAATATAAAGCAGAGGGACCAGATATACCATTACTCCTACAACAAAGAGAATCACTGGACTGTCCCACATGGAAACTCACTTACTCACGGGGGGACTCCATCCTGGTGCATAAGCGTTTGCCGTTTAAGGCGGTGGAAGTGCACTCCAACTCGAATGGTCGGTATATCCTGGTGAAGGGCTGGTTTCAGGGGCACACAGTCCTCCTGGTGAATGCTTACGCGCCCAATATAGACAGCCCGGATTTCTTCATTGAACTCCATTCCCGCATCGACGCAATGGGGGCCAACATCATCTGTCTGGGTGGTGACCTCAACATTCTATTGAATCCCCAACTGGACAGCACGGCCACCACACCCGATTCCAAGCCCAGAGCCAGAAGAACCCTTGCCGCACTTATAGAGTCTCACAATTTAATCGACGCGTGGCGCCACCAGCACTCCACCACACCTGCTTACACACATTACTCTGCCCCTCACCACACATGGACCCGACTGGACTACTGGTTACTGTCCCCCAATGACGTCACTTGGTTGCGCTCCATCACCCACCTCCCCCGCACGCTCTCTGACCATTCTCCTGTGGTGCTGGGGGTGCAGATTCCCGGGCTGGGGATGGGAGGGGACAGTGGCGCTTCCTGAGATGGCCCTCCGGGACTCAGTCTTTGAAGAAGAGCTACATGCTGCAGTCAAGGAATACTTTGAGATCAATGTGAATACTGTCGACTCTAAGGCTACACTGTGGGAAGCATTTAAGGCCTACATCAGGGGAATATGCATCTCCAAAAGTGCTGGCATATTAAAGGACATTCGCTGCACTTTGGCAGGAATAGAATCCCAGCTGACTGCCCTAGACGTGACACAGGGAACACCCCGCTCTGTCTCTGACCTCCGACGTAGAGCGGCATTGCTGACAGAATTTCAGGAGGCGTCAGAGAGAGAGGCGCATTATCTGGGGAAATATGCCATTGCCCGGCGGTACGGGGAAGGGGACCGGCCGGGACGCACACTGGCCAAGCTGATTCACCCCAACCGTGGGCCCTCGTGCATCACTTCCCTACGCGACCCACAGGGTGAGCTGATCACTGACTGTGCAGGTATTGTCAGCAGAGTTTTTTCTTATTATCAGGACCTATACAAGACCAGCGTAGACCCCGACCCAACGACCAATAACGCGTACCTTGACGAAGTGGCCTTGGTCTAGCTAGAACCAGAACACAGGGAATTCCTCGCTGAGCCTTTTACAACGGACGAGGTGCTCCAAGCAATCGAAGACATGGATGGCTCTAAAGCCCTCGGTCTTGAAGGGTTTCCCGGTTGCTTCTATAAAATCTTTAAAAAAACTTTAGCTCCGCACCTCATTGATTTGTACCAGGAAGCCATCGAGCGTAGTGAGCTACCCCCCAGGCTGCGTGAAGCGGTAATAACCCTCCTCCCCAAGGCCGGTAAGGACCCGCAGCATTGCAAGTCCTACAGGCCCCTTTCGTTGCTGAACTTTGATTATAAGATCCTCGTGAAAATGCTTGCCAACAGGCTCTCCTTGATTGTTGACACAATGATCTCGCCCGCCCCGGTGGGGTTTATCTGCACTGAACTTGCGCACCTTGCTTGGCACACTCCACCGAATCAATCCCTCCCTTCCAGCTGCGGTGGTCCTGCTGGACGCCAAAAAGGCTTTTGATTCCCTGGAATGGCCCTTTCTCAGGGCCACACTGGTACATCTCGGCATCCCACCCAGATTTATTTTTGTGATCTCACTACTATACACGCGCCCCACAGCGAAAATACGGTTAAATGGTACTCACTCCTCCTCCTTCCAACTGTCTCGCGGAACCCGTCAGGGCTGCCCCCTTTCTCTGCTTCTTTTTATAATTGCCATGGACCCCCTTGTCCGGCACCTCCTTGAAAATCACTCCCACAGGGGTATTCAGTTCAATACAGGCCCTCTCTTACTCACCCTGTACGCGGATGACGTCATACTATATGTTCGGAACCCAGATGATAATTTAGACCCGATCCTCTGTGAGTTGACCCGCTTTGGGGCCATGTCTGGATTGCAGATTAACTGGGGAAAGTCCGAAATCTTTCCATTGACGGATGCCCCATGCAAGCGCGCATCGGAGTTCCCGCTTAGGTGGTGCGATGACTCAGTCAAATATCTTGGCATACACATCCATAGGGACCAAGCGCAAATCGTTCAACTCAACTATGGTCCGGCCTTGGAGAAGCTTTCCAATCAGGTCGAGCGCTGGTTGAAACTCCCTCTGTCAATGGCCGGTAGAATGGCCCTTATTAGAATGGTGGATCTCCCACAATTCCTATATTTATTTCAGAACATCCCTATCCCACTGTACGGGAGCTTCTTTGCGACTCTACGTTCTCAACTCCTCCAGTTGGTGTGGGGGGGGCGGGCGGCCCAGGGTTAGCTGGGACGCTCTCACTTTGCCCTTTGAACGCGGGGGGTTTGGAGTACCTAACTTCCATATTTACTATCTGGTTGTGCAGTGCAGCTTCTCGCGGCACTGGTTCCATGCGGATGCTCGTATCCCATATCTCAGGCCCGAAGCGGACCTCGCACTCCCCACCCCCCTGTCGGCACTATTGCCAGTGGGACTGCCTAGTGACCCCCAGGACTTACAAACTCTCTCCACAACCAGCTGGGCGTGGAAACAACTGTCATGGGCCACCGAGGTGCCATTGCTTTATTCCTCATCCCTCCCGCTGGCGGGGAACCTATGGAACCCTATCACCAAGGAGGCTGTGGTGCAGCGCACCCTTTCCAAATTCAACCTAGCCACCTTCGGGGACCTTTTCCGGAATAACCAAGCCTTCTCTCGATGTGAGGACAGCCGCTTCTCAGAGGCCACCTTCATTGACCACTTTATATTATGACGATTAAGAGCGCCTTAAGATCAACTGTCCTGACGTACCCAATAGAACCCCCGGAGTTTCCCCCACTGTCAATCGTTATTAAAGACACGAGCGGGGATAATTTGATGTCTAAAATGTATAAGGCAGCTATCGCTCTTCTCCCACCCAGGGATGTGAAACTAAGGCAGGTCTGGGACCGTGACCTCGGCCAGCCCTTGTCAGACGCACAGTGGCGCTATTGTTGTGAGCAAACCCACAAGATATCCTTTAATTACAGGCATAAATTATTACACTTCAAATTTCTGCGACGATCATATATCACACCATGCCTGATCCACCGTATGGACTCCTCCAGACCGCATACATGTCCTCGGTGCAAGGCCCCCATGGCAGATTTCGCGCACATGGCTTGCTCCTGGGACAGGGTGGCCTCCTTTTGGGGTAAAGTATTCGAGGCACTATCCTCCATGTTGGACCAACCCCTCCCCCCCTCTCCCCTTCAGGCCTTATTGGGATATGTTGGAGGGCTCCCCAAATCCTGTAGGCGTTTCTGCGCTATCGCACTGCTTCTGGCCAAAAGGGAAGTCGCTATATTTTGGGGGAATCAGCGTTCACCCACACTGAAGGGCTGGTTGTATAGCATGACGTATTGCAACACTAACTCAGAATTATATGCCCAGTTACAGCCCCCAACGTCCCGCCCCCTCGATATTTGGCAACCCTTCAAATCCTACTTACTTGCCCAAACATCGGTGTGCTCGTAAACTGACTCGGAGCCTGCTGCGGAGCAGTAATCCCGCACTGTTATAGTATTACTGTCTCCAATGTATGTAAGCAAGGGTACATACTGCAGCGATCTGTTACATTATGGCTGATGTGTTTAACTATGGATCTCAAGAAGTACTGTTTGTCCCTATTGGGGGAAAAAATCTTTAAATAAAGGTTTTAAAAAAAAAAAAAGCGGATTTTAAATTACAATTTATTTGAGTATAAACAGCTTTTCTTTATCTGTTCCCAGTCTGAAGTTAGCACTTATTAAATGTAATAAGGTAACCCAGTGTTACTTTATAGAAGAGATAGCCTTACAACAGTGAAGAACGACTTTAGGAGTTTTTTACTTTCAGAACATGTATAAATTAAGTACACTTGTTCTACTTTTTTAATAACATGTAATCTGCCCTATGACCCTTTAGGGTCTACCTTAGGGTGACTTCCACATATTAAAAAGGAAAGTTTAGGTCTGGCATAAGGTTTATTTTGTCCTTTCATAATAGCACCTAAACAGAGCTACAGGCTGCAGTGGTAGGCTTGAGACCTGTTTTATAAGGCTACTTTTGTAGGAGTATAATGATGAGTGCATAATGAGTGCTGCAGCCAACTAGTGACATTTAATTTACAGGCTATGGGTACACATAGTACCATATTCTAGGGATTTATAAGTAAATTAAATGTGGCTATTGGGTTTAGGCCAATTTTACAATTTTCAGGGAGAAAGCAAGCACAAGCATTTTACCCCTGATTATCAGGGGAAAAGTGCACAGAGTCCTAAAAGCCAATAAAAACAGGTTCAGCAGAGGAAGGCAAAACTCTGGGGTGAGCCTGAAGAACGGTCTGGTTCCAACACTTCACAATCTAATTTTGCAGGTAAGCTGCAATTACAATATGATTTTAACCCATAGTTTTGATATATTTTCAGGTTCAACAACCGAAATTCAAGGGTTGCACTATGCAAAATCAATGTCACTTACCTGCTGACAATTCATTACAAGGGAAATGCCATGACTGCAATGTGCTTGCAAATACTTTTACTAAGAATTATATGTTAGTGCTGACTCCATTGATACGATTCTTGAATTCCATGTTTAAAAAGCAGTGGCAACACATGATTTATCTCATTAAAAGCAACATACTTCTGCTAGCGCAGTGCTCTATCCATGAAATCTCCCACAACCCCTTCCTGTGAATGACAGTACAGTTCACATGCTTGTGTAATGGGGTGTGAGATACAGAACATCTCATCCTCATCATTCTTTTTAAGCAACCATGAGAACCCACCTATGCGGTACTCAAAGTGAAAGAAAGCTTTTGAAACATACATCAAATTCTGTGGCCCGGACTTGGGAGTGGATAGGAGGGTAGGATTGTTGTTGCATAATTTAGTGGCAGAGGGTCAGGGACCTTTGGACAATCTTTCAGAATTAGATAGGGAGATGGGCAGAATGAATGAAAGTTTTGTAAAGCGCATGAATGCCAAGGTGTTTTAGCACTGGAGCTGCCCTTATGATCGTTCAAAGAGAGGCGAACACAGGCTTAAAACTTGGATACAAAAAGCCATGTTTTTAAAGAATTTCTGAACGTCTGTCTGTAGGTTTGGGTCCTCAGTGTAAGAGGTAAGGTGTTCCAAAGCTTACAGGCCAGAAGGAAAAAGCTTCTACCCCCCATTTTACAGTCTTTGCCCTAGGGATGTCCAACTGACAAGCAGTAGATGTTCTAAGGTTACATCGTGGGATGTACCATCTGATGAATTTGTTAAAGTGAACAGAGCCGGCACCGTAGACAGCCTTATGAACAATGCACAAGGACTTAAATTGAACCCTCGCCTGGACAGGTAGCCAATGCAAATCCCAAATACTTTGTAACATCGGACTGAATTTAGGGATTTTGACCAGTAAACGTGCTGATACATTTTAGAGTGACTGTAGCTTCTGTAGGGCCCACCTTTTTGCTACCAGGTAGAGAGTGTTACAGTGATTTATCTTTGATAGTACCAAAGCTACGATCACTGTTTTCTGTAGATCCATCAGGATAAAAGGAAAGACCTTTTTTAGAATCTTCAAAGTGTAGAAGCAGGAAGATGTAATGAGATTAACCTGGTCAGATAAAGATAACTGATCATCTAAAATGTCTCCAAGCTTTTTACTTTCCTTATTGGGGATGAGCATGGTCCGGTGACATCTGGCCACCAAGAATCTTTCCTGAATGAGGTGTTTCTACAGAATAGTAGCACCTCAGTTTTTTTGGTATTTAATTTTAAACAGTTATCCTGCATCCATCCAATGATGTGGAACATACAGTTATTGAATTTCTTCGCCATGTCCTCTGGCTTTGATGATAGTGACACCACTATTTGTGTATCATCCGTGTGACAGATAGTGGTAAATCCTTGTGAGCAGATGAGTTTGGCCAGTGGGGTAACATAAACATGGATCAGGGTTGGGGATAACGAAGATCCCTAGGGCACCCCACATGGCAGATCATAGGAGTGGGATTTATGTCCCCTCAACATTACAGTTTGCTCTCTGTTTGATAGGAATGATCTAATAATATTCGATGCCCCACCTGTGATCCCCATTTCGGATAATCGCTGAATGAGTACTTGATGGTTTACCATATCAAACGCGGCTGAGAGGTCTAGCAAAATAACTATTGCCTTCCCTCCCCCATCTACCTGGATACGGATCTCCTCAGTGGCTGCAATTAATGCTGACTCTGTGCAGTGTCGAGGCCGAAAGCCATGTTGTGATGAGTCCAATTTGTCATTTTACTCTAAGAAGTGTACCAGGTCTTCATTTAAGGATTGTTCTAGGACTTTGGATGGAAAAGGAAGACAAGAGATTGGCCGATAATTTTTAACCTGCATAGGGTCTTGCAAAGGTTTTTTCAGGATAGGACGTAATAGTGATTTTTTCCAGTTACTTGGGAAAGATCATGAGTCAAGAACATTATTTAAGAGGGGTACAAGATGGTATGCAATAGTATTAGGGACAATGTGATGTCCCAACGCCAGACAGGGGTCCAATGAGTATTCGGATTGGTTGATAGTATGAGCCTCTCCACTCTTTCAGGCATTAACTGATTGAACATTTCTAGCCAAGCCTGTGTAATTTCAGTATTATGATCCAGGCAAGCCTACTCATGTGGACCATATCCATTTTGGTGACTTGAGAACTCTTTGTGCATGATTTTTACTTTATTATAAAAGAAATCTGCCAGTTTATTGCAGAAATCTTGGTCCGGGTGAGCTGGTTGCTTTCATCGAAGTGTGGTAACTGTTTTAAAAAAGCTCTCTAGCTGAATTTTTTGCTGAGCTAATTTTCACAGTAAAGAAATACGATTTTGCTAAAACAATTGCCTCGTTGTATTCTTCGATAATTCTAAGTATTTTTTTCCTTTAAGGAATAGTCTTTCCTCCATCTTAGTTCCTGAGCCCTACACTTCTTCTTAAGTTCCTTCAGCTCAGCCGTGTACCACTGAGCTGATGGTTGGTTCCTACGACTTCGTTTGTGTTTCTGTGGGGTGAGAAGGTGACCGCAGAGTCAATCCAACCTGCAAAATTAAAGGCTGCCGAATCAGTGTCCGTGTCTAGACATGGAGTGGGTATGCAGACAGAATATCGAGTTAGAAATGTCGACTTACACAGATATCGATTTGGAAAATAACGTGACAGAAATATCGACAGCAAGAATATGGTGGTGAAGAATATTGACTTTAAGGTAAGAAATATCGTTTTTAAAAATATCGAAGTCATTAATATCATTTGCAAAAATATAGTTGTTTAAAATATCGATTTTTGAATTAGTGTTATGTATTTTAGTATGTATTTTAAATGCATGTTAGCTATTTTTTTGTATTAGTATTGTTTTTGTTTTTTAATATATGTGTTAAATTTTTAGTAGTTATCAATTTTATTTTAATTAAATTTAGCTTTTTTTAGTTCCATAGCGGGTTGTGGGTTTATAGGGGAATAGGGTGGGAAGTAATTTAATTATAATAAATTAATGATTATTTTTTATTTAGTAATATTTATTTAATTAAGATTTTATAGTGTTAATTGTTGGAAGTAATTTATTATTGATTAATTATTAATTGGTTGTTAATTAATAATAATTAATTAATTGGTAATTAATTATGGTAATCGTGTTATTTTTTTAGGATCGGGTTGTGGGGTTTATAGGGGTAAAGGGTGGGAAGTAATTTAATTATCATAAATTAATGATTTTTTAAAATGTATTAATATTTATTTAATTTAGATTTTATAGGCCTCGGTGCCTATTCTAATCATGGGTCCCACTCTGCAACTCTGGGCAATAGCTTGCTTAATCTCCACAACGGCCCCAACAGCGCTGGGATGCCTGGCTTCACCCTGGGGGTGCCCAGGAGTGGACATTTCACAGGGAAAAGCCAGGAAGGGTTCCACAGCGGTATGCGTACAGTGCCAGGACACCTCTTTGGGGGTATAAGTGCGCTTTACAAGTACGAATTTCATAGTGCTAATTGTAGGAAGTAATTTATTATTAAGTAATTATTAATTGGTTGTTAATTATTATTAATTAATTAATTGGTAATTAATTATGTTTGTTGTGTCATTTTTTTAGGAGCGGGTTGTGGGGTTTATAGGGGTAAAAGGTGGGAAGTAATTTATTTTTAATTAATTTATAATTATTTGTTAATTAATGCTAATTAATTAATAACATTTTAAATATGGCAGTTGTGTAATTAATTTTAGATGTGAGTTGTGGTGTTTATAGTGGTAAAGGGTGGGAAGTAATTTATTTTTTATTAATTATTAAGTAGTTGTTAATTGATATTAATTTATTATTTTAAAATTAATTATGGAAATTGTGTAATGATTTTTAGGTGTGGGTTGTGGTGTTAATAGGGGTAGAGGGTGGAAAGTAATTTATGTTTAATTACTTAATACTTAGTTGATCATTACTATTAATTCATCAATTGATAATTAATTAGGGTAATTGTTTATTTTTTTTGTGTGTGAGTTTTGGTTTCATAGGGGTAACGTTTGGGGAATAAATTAATTTTTATCTCTTTTAATTTGTTTTTTAATTAATAATATTTCTGTAATTGACAGTTAATTATGTTAATGATGGAGGTACATTTTTTTTAAATTTAGATGTGTGTTGTGAATTGTGCGGTGTTATAGGGTAGGAAATAAAAAATATTAAATGTATGTAATAATGAATGTTTTTGTTTATAAATAATTTCTAATTAAAAATAGTTATTTGTAAATTATTTGTAAATTTATTTAATATAATATTTCTAGGTATTTGTCATATCTATTTAACATTATAATATGTTTCTATTTTAATATTTTTATATATGTTTCATTTTATTATTATTTTTTAATATTTTCTTTTGGTGATATTTTGTTTGTTTTTAATTTTGAACTGACTGGAGTGGGAATAGTAATTTCTACCCCTCCGCTATCCAACACTTTCCCTACTGTTGCACTCACTGGAGTGGAAATAGTAATTTTTACCCCTCCGCTATCCAACACTTTACCTACTTTTGCACTGACTGAAGTAGAAAATGTAAGTTTAAAGACTTTTAAATAGCTTAGGGGCCCATTACGATAACCGGCGTTAAGAAATCCGCCATCTACTATAGCCTGAAAAAACCGCCCGCCTGCACCATGGGAATACCGACCGAGCAATTATGAAGTCGCGAAGCAACCTCCGCCCACGGCGGTAAAAACACACAAAATTCCGCCCGTCCATGTCAGAGTAGAAGATTATCCGTCCGCCACGGACGCAATCCCGCCCGACAACCCAAATCCGCCCGCTCTGACGACAGAGACACCGGCCGTGAAATCAGGATCTCACCGACATGAGCGCGGAAAAACTACATATTTCCCGCCCGCCACGGTTAACAACAGAGATGAATAACTGACACGGTGGAAGGCCTGGCGGCCACGTCCGTGCACGGAAATCATTGGCGGACCAAAGAAAGACACACAACATGGCCAACAAGTCCACACAGCAAACTACGCCAAAATACCCAAACACAGAACACATCCCAAAGACACATCCCCCTGGCAAAACAAAAAACTACAAATACCAGGACACCAGGCACAACACACCTGAAAACGACAGCCCATCATGACACACCCACATAGGTGAGTACAAAAGCAGCCCCTTCACAGACCACAATCCCTTGCACTACTACAAAGCGAAGACGACAGCAGAGAACCCAGAGAGCCACAAAGGAAAGCAGCATACCACACGCACGCACACATCACACTCATCACCAACAACACCACCACCATCACCACTGAAACACCGGCACCACTAACCCCTGCACATCACACACCACACACCACACACCCACCACACCAGCACCACAAATACCAAATCACACACCATGGCAACACAAAGAATGCCTAAGTACACTGCCACTGAGTTGACGGTCATGGTCGACGAGATCATCAAGGTGCACCCACAAATCTATGGGAACCAGGTCCAACAGACACCAGTAGCCACCAGAAACAGAATGTGGAGCAGGATCGTAGACCAGGTGAATGCAGTTGGGAACGTGCCACGCAACCGGGGTGAAATTACAAAGAGGTGGCACGACCTGAAAAGCGTGGTCAGGAAGAAGGAGGCCAAGAATCGTGAGCTGGCTGACAGGACTGGCGGCGGAAATCCCGCGCCATTCAAGACCTTCAAGGCGTGGGAGGAGAAGGTGCGAGGCATTCTACATCCGGAGAGTCTCACCGGAATACCAGGGGGAGTGGAGGCTGGTAAGTACAAACAAATGTATACCAGCACACCGCTATGTACTGTCATGCACTACCAGAATGCCATAGCTCCGAGGGCCAAACACCCCCATGTCCAGTACACAATACACAAGACATCTCTCACACATGCAACAGACACTCCCACACACTCAGCCCAAAGGTACCAACAAACAAATCCATGGGGGCATGTGTACAGTCAGCCAGCACCACAACTCCCACCAGGTCCCCTTGTACCCCAGATGCGCCGGAAGAAGCACTCCCCACACCCACACTCATGTGTCAGCCATAGCTGCACTAACCAACAAGTAACAGGTAAGTAGCCTTACCACAAAGTCCGTGTATCGGAGGGGGACTGCAGAAGTACAACTCCCACCAGGCCCCTAGTCCTACAGCGCAGCAAGATGGAGCACTCCCCACACCCATGTGTCAGCCATTGCAGTGCACACCTTCACCCAACAGGTAGATATGTTTCCCTACATGGAGGGGTGTCTGTGGGTGGTAAGCCATCACCACAACTCACAACACGGCCCCCACTCCCACAGACCAGCAAGATGGAGCACCCCTCCCTCTCATAACCATGTGGTAGCCATTGCATTGCTCCCTCCAAACCAACAAGGAGGTAGACTACTGTACAGGGCGGGGTGTCTGTAGGCATGAGGACTGTACTACGACTAACATTTGGGAAATGTCATGTAGCAGAGGAACAGGTAGCACTGCTTCCTGTCATAATCATGTGACTAATGTGCACACGGACATGAATTACAGAGTCATAGCCCACATGAGCCATCTCAAATACAGTAACACGTAAGGAGTCACGTCTGCATGCACAAGTCTCACTGGAGTACTGACCCACATGGCGTGCACTGTGCCAGTCATCACACACATCAGCAACACCATCGAAGTCTTGTCCATGTAGTCGTGTCTGCTTGTTCCGTTGACATTGTACAACATCACCCATGTAAGTCTATCTTGTCTCAATGTAACAGAGTGGAACCCCAGTAATGTCACATACACCACTGGACCCATGAACCACACAGCTACACAATGCACATTCAAAATCTCATCCATCTCATCTTTCAGCCCCAGTGTCATGAAAGGTATATCATCTAAACAGTTGTCCCATATACAGTAGTTCAGCAAAGATTCCTGCCGATGACCAAAAATGTGTCTGCAGTGTCTGAAGCGCACGTCACACTGTGATTTACAACATACCTAATATAGTCAACACCCCAAGAGCACTGCATTGCTGCACATGGCTGAGGGTAGCACGCACACCAAGGAATTGTCCCATCTGCAATACGTTGTGTGGCACACAACCATTACTCACTCACTACAATGCTTGCAGTGTAATGTCCCTAAATGATAACAGTGAGCAGATATGCTGGGTATGTCAGACATACACACACCTTTGTCTCTGCAGTGTCGTGTGGCCAAAACACATGTCCCCTTCTGCACCCATATGTCACAGTATGTACCACAAAACCATATTTCATCTCAAAAGCGTTGATGGAGCTGTACTCCTTATCCCATCTGCGGTTCTAAGCGTTTCATTTGAACCCCAAAACCATATTTCACCTCAAAAGCGTTGATGGGGCTGTACCCCTTTTGCCATCTGCGTTTCTAAGCGTTTCATTTAAACCCCAAAACCATATTTCACCTCAAAAGCGTTGATGGGGCTGTACCTTTTGCCATCTGCGTTTCTAATTGTTTCATTTGAACCCCAAAAACATATTTCATCTCCAAAGCGTTCATGGGGCTGTACCCCGTTTCCACCAAAGCCACAAAATGTAGGGGTACTGCAACACACACCGATTGGCATTCCAAATCCGTCCCATGCCATATGCACCCATCACACTATTCCATTGCCTTGATCATGCACACACATTGTAGAGCCATACACACGCATCTGGGAAATCAGTGCACAACTGTGCACCAACTGTGAATGTCAGACATCTAACACAAACCTTGCAAGGTGCAACACAATAACCTTCGTCTCCGCCCCACAGGTGACGAACAGCATGATGCTGGAGAGGGAGACAGCAGCCATCACAGCCAGTCCACAAGCCCTCCACCCGGACTCACGGATGTGGAAGACCTGGACACCTCTTCGGACGAGGACTCCCGACCAGGCACATCTGGTGTGGCAGGGTGCAACCGCTCCCCAGGACCCCTCCTACCCACCAACCCATCTCCCAGGGCTGGTGACCAGTCCCAGGCCCTTGCTGCCACGGTCATTGCGACCACCACCACTGCCGCAACCACCACCACCACCACCACCACCACCAGGGCCTCCCTGACCACTCACCCTGCGCAAGGGGTGGTACGCACGTCAACACCGACCCTGGGAGCCACAACGAGGCCCCGGGTGACCAATGTGGCGAGTGGGCAGGTCGGTGGCAGCAGTTCAGGTGTGAGGAGCAGGGTCAGGCCAACGCCATCAGAGCCTGGGAGCCAAGCCCTGCCGCAAATCGCCAGAGTCCTTGGGGACTATGAAGAGGCCGAGGGACAATGGGCCCGGTCAGCTGCCGATACGCGGGAAGTTCTTGGGGTGTTGAGGTCCATGGACGCCCATATGGGCCAATTCGTGAGTCGTGACACGTATGGGCAAACTTGTCGACCTCATGGGCCAGCTAGTGGTGGCGGTGAGGGCCCAATCAAGGCCAACCACACCACCTCCGCCACCACCTGCTGGGGCGCAGGGTCGTGCAACATCCAGTTCCCCTGCGTCCACAGCGAGTGGGCAATCCTCAGCCACCACCAGCAGCCCACAAACACAACCCCCCTCTCAAACGTGGAAGGGGTCGTCCGAAGAGGAAACAGGTGTCCAGAGATGACTTTGCACGCTCCAAACGCCAGTGAGTCAGCCAGCCACGGTGGCCATCTACTGCATTCACTTGGACTACTATCCTACCCCACACTGCCATGTGAATGGCATGTGTCTGTCGGACTGTGGACCCAGAACAACATGGGTACACCTTGACCATCACGCGGACATGTCCGTCAACTCATTGTTTCAGCATGCACCACTTTTGTGATCACCTTGCCCACAATCACATGTCACCGCTTAAAATAAATACACCTGGATCACATTCTGTTTTATCTGCTCTGTGTTTAATCAAGGATGTGCAACCGTCACCATGATCAGAAATGCATCTGGAGTGTGGTATGTCGATAGGCCAGGAGAGGCTGTAGGGACCTAGGGGTGAAAAACAGAACAAGAGTCCATTGAATGTGTGTTTCACACACTCATCACACAGTACTTGTCATCAAGTTTAAGCAATGTACACACATCTCACAGAGCAACAGGGCACAATGCTACAGCCACTGTCAGTGGCATACTACCCTGGACATGGACCATCGCCACACAGCACTCAGTGAACAATAGGCCGCCGTGACAATGCACACATACACCTACACAACTACAGCAACATCAGCCGTCGTACATGGTCACTCACCGTCAAGTGAAGTAGCGGGCGATGAGCTGCTGACGCTCATTCACTGCTTCCTCCTCTCCACTGTCCTCGTCACTGGACACGGCTTGGTCTGCAGGCGGGGGCCCTGGCTGATCACCGTCATCCACTATCAGGGGGATCTGCCTGCGAATCGCGAGATTGTGCAGCATGCAGCATGCCACAACTATCTGGCACACCTTCTGTGGGGAGTATGCCAGTGCACCCCGGTGCGGTCCAGGCATCTGAATCTGGACTTCAGGAGTCCAAAAGTCCGCTCCACCACACGTCTGGTCCTCCCATGTGCCTCATTGTATCTGACATCAGCTGGTGTCCTAGGATTACGTAGTGGGCTCAGCAGCCAAGGCCCGTTAGGATATGCAGAGTCACCTGGGTGTGAGAAACACAGAGAATCGTTGCAATTCCAACAGGATACAAGACAGCATGTCACACCCAGCACGCTACACGAGTATGCATACTCACCAACAATCCATGCACAGTCCGGTTGAAGATTGGTCATCATTCGTGGGAGGATGCTGTGGCGCATGATGTGCGAGTCATGGGCAGATCCGGGAAACTTCGCACACACGTGTGTGATAATCATGTCCGCCAGGCACACCACTTGCACATTCAGGGAGTGGAAATGTTTCCGGTTCCTATAGATGTGCTCCATGGCCTGTGGTGCAACAAGGCCAACATGGGTGCAATCAATTGCACCAACAACGTGGGGGATGCGTCCAAGGGCATAGAAAGCACCCTTCACTGCCGCCAAATCACGAGCCCTGGGGAATCGGATGTACCGGTTCCTGTAGAGCATCATAGCTGACAGGACATCCCGTAGCACCATGCTGAACATGGGCTGGGACATCCCACCTCCACTGCCCACCGTGTGTTGGAAAGATCCGGTTGCGAAAAATGCAGTGCAGCCATCACCTTAGCCGTGGGGGTGAATGCTGTAGGATACACCCTGCGAGGACGAAGGTGGGCTTCCAACATTGCACATAGGTGATGCAGGGTGGGTCGGTCCAGACGGAATTTCCATATAACCTCCACATCCTCCATGTCTGCCAGCAATTGGTAGGGGCGATGTATGTTTGGTCTCCTCCTAGGACAGATGGAAGTGGACACATGTCAATGCAACACACCACATGGCATTTTCACATACACAAAACTAAAATTACTGACAAAGCAATAGAATCACAGAACAGCTGACAAGTAGGGACAGCACAGCTACAATACTCTTACACAGGTCCCCTTACCAATAGCAATGACCACTGACACAAACCATTGCTATGAGCATGCACATGGGGATTTAGGCCATAATAGCTTGAAAGGCATGATGATGATTTCAGACTGCATATGTGGGAAGCGGCAACACCACAGCAATATACCTAGCTGCTGTGCCTGACACAGCTTCCGAGGCTGGGTGAGTATGGCACACACCAACAACACAATGTACACAGGCTGAGCGGCCCAAACAAGTGGGTCCTGTTGCACAACGGGATATGAGACAGTCAATGATGTCCCTAGTTCACCCAATGTACAGCACTGTACGTATCACACCTCCAACACACATTGACAGGTGTACACATTGACAACTCCATGACAACACAGCTGTGTGAATGCAAATACACATCACAAGTGACACGTAACGTTGCACGTGCCAAGTGGGAGATGTACATTGAGAAATATGGCATGTGTGTGCATATGCACATCCCATGCTCCCATGCTAATGTGTACATGATGATGTGCCAACAGACATGTGGAGGCTGAGCACTGGCCGTCAATGCCTATGCACACAGCATGAAGTGGCCCTGTCTAGTGTGGACATGCTCCCACACACAAATCATGGCCACACCTGCAAATGCATGGCGCACATTAAACTGTGGATTCCACATGGCACCAGCGGACTGTACCCGCCATGGACCAGGCCCTTGAGGCCAACTCTAATGGCCCTCGCGGTTGCATCCTGCGTGTTCGACTATAGAGGTAAGCGTACCGGGACAGCTCGGAGCAGGCCATTGTGTGCATTTGAAGTAGGCAGACATGGTACACCAATTGCAGCAGCTTGGACCCACTGAAACAGCCCCAGGGGGCTATATGAGTGTGGGAGGGAGACCGGCATTACCACAGCTTCCAGGGACTGCTGCCTGGCATCCCTCAACAACACCTGCTGCTGCTGCCACCTGTCCACCTTCATGTCGACGACTCTGAAGATATGTCCAGGTCCACTCACCAGCGAGGAGCTGGAGATCCTGGATTCCGAGCTCCACGCACACTGCCCAAGGCTATTTCTTGCAAAAGTTGTGTGTGTAAGACAACTACAGTGTGTGTGGGAGTGCATGTGGGGGACACACATGTCGTTGATCCGCAGCACTATGAGTCTGAGCCTGTGGGGTTCCAACATGCACTGCTTACCATGCTTACTACAGGTGGAAGGGGTATGTAGGCTCTCTGGCGCTTTCCCATGCATGTCCCTCCCGAGTGGTGGTACATGGCATTTTCATGTCAGACATCCAGTGACGCAGCCACTTGGCAATGCAGGACTCAGGGCAGTTATTGCTTGTGTGAATGGCTGGCTGGGTCCCTGCTGGCCTTCTCAGTCTCAGCAGACCTGGGCTGCACATTGACCGCCCAATCCTAGAAGGAAACAACACTGACTGTACAGTGGGTTACATGTGTCTTTTGTTCACAACTCTCCGGAAATGCGCAAACTCAGCCCTGTCGATTGAACACTCCAGGCCTTGTGATAGGGATGTGTGTGAGAGATAGTGGCACTGAATGTGACCTCCATTGCGGGGTGAGCCATTCACAGGGCAAGTACGTTGAGGGCTGCGCAGTGTTGGACACAGTGAGTCCACCCACAAAGATGTGTTGCCTTGTGATCTATGTGTTGGTCCACCTGACAATGGACAGTAGATGTGGGCAGACTACACATTGTTCAATGTGCAGGCATCCTGCATGTGAATGGGATGGACAGGTACTGTGTACACACTCCCACCAGCATGCATTCACGTGTGGTGTACACATGCTGTTCGGCCATGTCCGATTAATTCTTGGCTCTGTTACACATCTCTGAGTATTTTGGATGGGTCAGCATCATGCCACTGTGATTGGTGGATGTGGGTGATGATGAGAAGTGTATGAGTGATATTCCAACCCTCTTGTGTACCATCCCTGCAGTTGGAAGTCCTCCAGCCCAAGGCCTTGTGATGAGCCATTGCATCCAAGTTGATGCCTCTGTGTATGTGTAACCGATAGTGCAGCCAATTCCACAAAGGGTGTGACGTCATCTGCCGGATGAGCGACTACGTGGCGGACACGAATCGGGGGATGCCCCCTCGTATTGTCAGGTTAGCACGGCGCTGCATTTCACCACTAATGGTCTGCATCTTGACAGTCACACAGCCTGTGCCGGATGCACGTTTGTAGGGGCATCAGCAGCAAGCAAGTGTACAGTATTGTGGGATGGTGTCTTTTGCTGTGAGAGGCAGCATGTGTCCACAGCCTACCCATAATCTGGGTGATGTGATGTTTGTTGTGTGATGCAGTGGGTTGTAAGTCTACTCTGTGCTGGGTGCATCTGACATGCATATGGGATTCCTGAGGGTCAAGATGTAATTTGAGCACTCTGCATTGTCAATGCATTCAGAGTCGTAGCCCTCAGGAACAACCTGTAGTAGGCTGGAGTGGCAATTCACATGTATGTTTGAGGCACTGTGCCTACTCTGATTTCGTTCGGACATATGTGTGCGATGCCTCGCCTCATATTCCTGGTACTTACACATCCGGCACACTGTGCAACAGTAGTTGTGCTCATACGAACGACAGGTGGATAGCATGGGCTCATGACCATTGTGGACTGTCATGTTGCAGTCTGTGTGAGTGGTGTCCCATTCTGCTCCATGCAGGTATGTCCTTGGCCTAATTACGTAGTGGTCATCCTTGCCACCATCAGGACAGTGGGTGTGCACACAGCGATTTGTGGCTATGGTCGCAGGGTGACACAGGCCGGGTGTTGTGCTATGTGCACAACACATGTGCCACTTATTAACGGCTTCATTTTCTGTACGCCAGCCATTACGTGTTGATTGTGGTGGCTGTATACAATTACACAGGTATCGTGCAACATGTGGATTTGGGAATGTTCTGTGCTGCTTCCCTTGGGTGCTGAGGGACAGGGGACGGTCAACAGTGGTGAGGCATCGGATGAAGCAGCTGCACAGGAGCTGAGTGAGACAGATGTGACCAGCGCCTCGGAGGGGCCAGACGTGTGCTGGATGAATCACAGGCCGAGACGGCAATTTCGGCGTCATCTGAGGACAGAGGTGATGCATCCATGTTTGCTAGCACAGGGGACGTGGACTCTGGCTCCTCTTCAGCCACGCGGAGGCCAATGCCCGCCCTCCCATCTACTTCCACTGGTGCAACACGTGTCGGCACAAGGATGAAGGATAGAGTGTCCTTCACACCAGGCACAGCTGCCCCTGCACATGTGACCCCTGCTGCCCTCAGTGCTGGGTCTGTTGAGCTTGTGCGGCATCTCTGCGTGGGGCAGACAGCTCTCCTCAATGACTTCATTGCCCATGACATCACCTTGCCGCAGGTGACATAGTTCATGGAGGGCCTACATGTACGCGTGGGTGGGCTACACCAGACTGTCCAATGGTTGTCCTCCCCAGTCAAGGTGGGCCTTCAACTGGGCCAATCTCAGGCTGACATTCCTGACCCTATCTCCACCCCCCTGGAAAGTGGCACATCTGACAACAGCAGGGCACGAGTCCCAAAAAAAGAAGTGGCGGGACGCTGACGTCACGACAGGAAGTGACATCACGAAAGGTGGCTTGCACCGTCAGACTCATTGCCTCCCCTCGCTCACCCCTTATATGCGATTGCATCAGAGAAGCCAGCGCGTGCACCAGCAGCTCCGATCTCGCCCCAGAGAGGCCAAAGAGTGAATGTGTGGCTCCATTTGCTCCAGTTATCGAGTTCGCGGTAAAATAAGTGGGGGGACGCCGTCCACCCGCATGGTACCCCGACAGGTAGGCTTTCCAAATACACAAAACTGTACAGAATCCTTGGGTCTATGACAAAAAACAATCAAAAAGTGTGGTGAACCACTACTTCATAGTTTAAGAATATGTGAAAATAAAGAGTACAGAACCACATGACTAGGTGCCACAGATCTATCTTTGTGAGGTCTTAAAATTTCCCTAGGACCCTCTGGCATCGAACCTTCTTTTTGTTTGTTAGGCTTTCCAAATACCCAACACAGTGGAAATCTACCCCTCCGGAATCCGCCCCACACAGTTTGTTTCAACACTGCATGAGTGCACCTACCCGTGCCACCCACCCACCTGGGCCAAGCAGCCCTCCCGCTTCACATGCCACATGTGTTTCTTCCACAGTTGTGCTTCTCTCTCAGGGGCGGAGCTCCAACTTTCCCATAGCACACAGACAGCACCGAGTCGGACTGGCATCCTGTTTGAATGGTAGGCACCCTCACACAACTACCTGTGACACAGTGGTGGCTGTAATGGCTATTGTGACTGCCATGGCAGTGTTGCTAGCCATGGCAGGGTACACTCACACACATTGCATACGCAGCTTTTCATATCACAACTCTGCACATCGGACTGGCCACTGTCCCTGGTGTTGAGCAATATTGCCGCCTATCTATGTAATCTGTGACTGGATGCTGTTGTTCCTGTAGTCGGTTGTGTCTGTTTAGTTGCTGATTGCAGTTGTTACTGTGTGTGCATAGTTAAGTGAGGCACATGCCGTGTATGGTACCTCAACAATTGCAATGTCTGGTCTCACATTCCAATGTGTTTTACACGTGGCAGGGACTTCACTTCTTTCAGACTCTGCTACTTGTGTGTGTGATGACGAAGTATTTTTGTGACACGGATTGTCTGCATGTATTTGGTGGTATTTCTGGAAAAATGTATACGTGACATGTTTGCGTGCAAGCAAAGCACAGGGTGTGAGTCTAGCCACAGGATGACAGGTAGCATGTGCAGAGCGTGCGGGTATGTGTGAGCTTACTTTCTGTGTGGCCAGCAGTGTAGGTGTATGTTAATCTTGTGATGAACATTGAGCCTGGGCACATGGCTTACTTTCAATGTGTGCATTTGGGAGGTGTAGGTGTGTGTGGTGTGAAGGGTGTGACTTTGGGGTAGTGTTGGTGTGTGTGTGTGCGCTCTGGCAATGTCAACTACACACATGTGTTACCCAGGGGCATGGTGGGTGTTTGTATCCGTGTTCAGGTCTGTGAATGTGAGCACATGTGTGTATTGTATGTTGCACAGTGTGCAGTGTGTGGGTGTGTCCTTGCAGTTCAGGATGACTCCTACTTGTATGTTTTGGCCATTGTGGGTCTGCAGGGTGTGTGACTGTCAAGATTGTGCCTTGTTTGATTAAGCATGTATGTGAATTTCTGCAGTTTGTACTCACTGTGCAGACCTGCCCACCCACACTGATATCGTGTGTGTGTTTTGTCATGCATTACTGTAGCATGCTTCTTGCGTGGCTCCTAATTTTGCTTGATGAGTGTGATGTCAGACTGTGAAGGTAATTGTACACATATGTAGGACTGTGCTTTGTAGTGACCAGGCCGTCAGTGTTAATGTGATGATCTGTTGGGCCACCTCAGAGTCTGACAAGCCAAGGCCCACGACCTCTGGTATTGCACTAGGTCCACTGTGGCGGCAACTCATATGCATTGACATCCAATGACACTAGACTACATGGTCATCTCACGACTCTCCTGTACTTCACACACTCTCATCCTCTCTCATTCGTACTCGTCTTCGATAAATAATTCTACCGAGTCACATATTTGCTTCAAGGCATGTATTTGAACTTACTTCCTCTGTGATGCAGTATAGTGGACACTACTGGCAGCAAAATGCATGTGGAGGATATACTTAGCATGATTACACATACAAAAGTGGGTACAGGTAGATGTGATTAGTTGTTGATTGTGGAATAAAGGCTTCAGAGTTACAACTGCCTTGCCCTTGCTATGCTAAAGTACATTTGCTCATTACTGAAGAGCTCTAGACTTTGACACAGACAGTATTCATTTTGCCTACCAGACAGCTTTACATCATAGGCACAGTACATCTCAGTTCCATGGTACAGGATTACTACAATAGTGACTCCGACACACCTGCGTCAGAGGTGACATCAGAGCATGAGCCTACATGCATGCAGCAGCGTCTCACTAGTTGTTGCAATGTGGTGGCTACTGAACATGACACAATACCTAGGGCCATGTTGTAGGGAGTTGCATTTGTTGTCCATGCAAAGGTCCTGGCGTGGAAGTACAGACAAAGGTGAGGTGACAGTTCTCACGTAATACAGCAGACAGATAAGTGTGCACTGACAGGTGCATGTGTTCAGCTGCGCAGAATACATATTATAGCATAGTTGTTCGTGCAGTATTGGCCATGTGGTTACTGTACACAAGTCCCATACCTCTGCCTCCCCCTGTTCATGCAGAGACACGGGATGTGGTGAGGAACAGAGTGCATGTCCCGAGAATGTCAAATGTCATGGCAGTGGAGTTGATGGTAAGGTATTTGTTGCAGATTGTAAGGTATAGTTGTTGTACAGCTAACTGCCCACTCCGTGCGAAAGCCAAGCATAGGTACGGTGTTGAACATCAATGTTCAATTGGGGGTATTGAGTCGGGGACCCATGAATTGACAAGTTGTCAGGTATGCGATACCTTCCAGCAGAGCATCACTGGCATTGGTGGTAAACATGGATGCCATCCAATGAAGCGGATGGTGGATAACATCGTAAGTTATCCCTTGTAGAAGCATGATGGGACATGTTGGATGACATTCGATGAAACTGTGATCCAGAATACGTTGTGTGGAGGCACACTGGTCCCATTGCAGTGTGTGTCCGATTGCAGCCACAAACGCCATGCCCACATCCACTGAACAGCTCCTGTCGTGGGCGTACAGGGGTGCAAACAAGTGTACCAAGTCCGCCTTTGGACATGCCGGGTTGGAGAGACATAAATCCACAGGCCAGTGGAACGGACACCTCCGACAGTAGAATACGGGGATGACGCAGCTGAACATTGTAATGCAGTAAGTTACTCGGTTACTTACATTCAGCATAGCCAGATTTGAACAGCCCACTATCTGTCACAAGCTGTCACTGTACAGCTGTATCTGTCTGGCGTAGTTGAGAAGCACTGGTGCAACAGCCATTTTGCTACAGGGTGATGTGATGGCGTGCTCCGGCTGCCTGAGCAGTCAGCAGAGTGCAACCTCCGACGATGCTGGGAATTCTGGAATGGATGTACGGCGGCAGGACTTGGGGTATAGCTTGGGCGGAGGACACAGGCCCTCATCCCACATGCTTCAATGAATGGTCAAGGACAGTGGTGTCTGACTCTTTGCAGATTACTTGCATTTGACCCACAAGGAGGAGTGGTATAATTGTATTTTGTGTGTATTATCTTTCTTTCATGTTAGGCGCTATCTGACAGTGGAAGTTTTACTCTGCATGGCTATGTTTGACTTCTTGTTGGTACAATGGCTCCATTCTCCTGCATAATTTGTTGCAATGTGATTTCAGAGTAGGAATGGAAGGCCATTCAGTGCTATCTGCTCTCCCGTGTGTGGGCGGGACACTCCGTTTCCGCTATACATTGAGGCTTCCTTTTTGGGTGTAGTAATTGGGAACACCTGTTCTCAGGCAGCAGGGTTTTTCTATTTTGTACATTGCATGGCTTGATATTGCGAGCAGGATGGAATAGATATTTTTGGATGAGACTAGCGTGCCTTTTGCGGACAATGTCCATATTCTGCGCTGTTATGTAGCAGCAGCCGTGTGCTTCTCCATGTTTTGCACACAAGGGTGTGTCCGATTTTGCCATCACATTACTCCCCTGTTCGGGACACTTGTGTGACATCCAGTTGACAACTGTGAGTTGTCGGTTGGGGACATGATTGATGCAGGAAGGCCATGTGACATGTGCCTTCAGGGTGGGGCTGGTGTGTGGGATGTGTAGTTGTGAACCTGTGGTGTTTGTGTGCAGCCCATGCGTGGCGCTGTCGTTGGCCTCTGCGTTGTGCGCATGTGTACCTGCGTCATCGCCGCTGCGCTGCGGTGCCGTGACGGGGACGTCACTTCCTGCTCCCGGGTAGTGGGTGCCCAGGATGTTGTGAGTTGTTTTATTTTAACAGGTGGGACATGTGTGGGTACAGTGGTGGATGTGTCCTGTCCACACAGGGGTGTCTGGGGGGCCATGTACAGTTTTTCCGCCCTTGCATTGTGTGCAGTGTTTGCGTGCCCTTGTTGTGTGTCTGCCTACCTGCGTCGTCGTGGCGCGTTCACTCCTAGGTGGTGCATCAGGTACAGCATGGGGATGGCCTGGAGAGCAGGATTCATTTCGGGGTGGGCCGCCTTTTGGTCTCCATACTCAACAGTCGGGTTTCCGCCTTGGTATCTCGTGCGGTGTCTCTTTGCCGGTGAGGCTGTTTGGTTGTGGCATCGTAATTTGTACGCCGGGAGTAACGTCATTTCGTCGGACGGTGTGTCTCCATTGGCTTGCGCCGCTACGTAGACGGGCGCACTTTGATGGCGGGCGGCGTCGCAGGCTTACGGGCGGTGTTTGGCTGACTTTTCACATCCTAATTTGACGGGTGTGTGGGCCGTTGCTGGCGGACGGTAACTAGCGGTTTTTGCCTCCGACAGCACGGCGGTAGTGCTTCCGCCGACATCGTAATGAGCCCCTTAATGTTTTAATTTATAATATAATTTTTTTTTAAATAGATTTTGTGTTATTGGTGTATGTATATATATATTCACTGAAAAAACCATAGGTTTTAGGGACAGTTATAGTTACTTGGACATTGCACTCGTACAAAACCCGTGAAATTCCCCCGTTATAGTTAGTTCAGCTAACTATAACTCGCGCCCCGCAATGCACTGCTGATGACGTCACATATTACATCACTCATGACATGGTCAGTGACATCACTGATGACATCACTGATGACATCTCAAATGACATCACTGATGACATCATCCAGTGACTGTGTGTTTCTCTAAAGTTTAAATATTTTTAATATATATAGGAAAAGACGTATTGAAGAATGAGTGGGTGTGTAATTGTCTGTATGGATGATTTAGTAGGTGCGTGACTGACTGTATAAGTGAGTGATTTAACGTATCTTACTGAATGCATGGGTTAGTGACTAAACTGGGTGAATGTCTGTATCCGTCTGTCTGTTGCTGTGTAAGTGGCTGCATGTGTTTGTGAATAGCTACATGAGTGTCTATTTGAGTTATTGAATGCTTGTGTGAGTATCTGTATGGGTGCCTGAGTGTTTGTGTGGGAGGGTGTGTGCGACTCTGTGCATAGATGTGTGAGTGGGTGATTCACTGGGTGGATGGTTTCAAGAGTGCATCTGTGATAGACTTTATGGGTGGGTAAGTGTGTGTAAGAGTGTGTTAGTGAGTGAATGTATGTCCCAGTGGTACATGTGTGAGTAACTACATATGTGAAAGGCAGTATATATGTGTGTTGGAGTATATAAATAGCTATAGCGAGAGTGACTGATTGTGATAGTGGCTGTATGGATGAGTGTGTGCTTGTATCAGTGATTGTATAAGAGCGTAAGAATGTGCTAGTATTTGTATGAGTAAGTGAGCTGGTGTGTGTATAACTGTATAGGTGAGTAAATGGTAGTGTGTTTAATTATTTGCATGACTGACTAGGTGTGTGAGTATCTCTATGGATGAGTGGCGTTGTTTGAGTGTCTATATAGGAGTAAGAGTGCATATGATAGTCCTGTACTGAGTGACCGTAAGTATGAGTGACTGTACGGGTGAGTGAGTGGATGTGTGTGTGTAGACCTAAGAATCAGTGAGTGGGTATGTAGTTATTGGTGTTGGAGTGTCTATGGTTTTGTGAATGGCAGTCTGTAATTTAGAGTGGGTGTATCAAAGGTTATATTAGGGTGTGAGGAGGTGCATCAGATTATCACGTGGATGATGTCATCAGTGATGTCATTTGAGATGTCATCAGTGATGTCATCAGTGATGTCACTGACCATGTCATGAGTGATGTAATATGTGACGTCATCAGCAGTGCATTGCGGGGCGCGAGTTATAGTTAGCTGAACTAACTATAACGGGGAATTTCACGGGTTTTGTACGAGTGCAATGTCCAAGTAACTATAACTGTCCCTAAAACCTATGGTTTTTTCAGTGAATTTCAAAGGTTTTTTAAATGCTAATTTGTAACTATAACGTGTCTGAAACCTATGGTTTTTTCAGTGAATTTCAAAGGTTTTTAAATGCTAATTTGTAACTATAACGTGTCTGAAACCTATGGTTTTTTCAGTGAATTTCAAAGGTTTTTTAAATGCTAATTTCTAACTATAACGTGCCTGAAACCTACGGTTTTTCAGTGAATTTCAAAGGTTTTGTAAATGACAATTTTTAAATGTATTAATTGTTATATTAATTTTTTTCATACTGATTTCCTACATTTTTAGAAACAATTTTTTTTACATATTTTATTTTTTAAATTACATTGTAATTACATTATACATTACATTACAAAAAATACTTTATCAGAATGAATTACTTTAGTTTAAATATTTTGCAGATAGGCAATAGACTTTTAAGTACAGTAGTTACAGTTGTTGCAATGGGCAACACATTTTCAAACACAATGCAACATTCAGCTCAATGTGAATTTCTAGTTAAATGCAATTAGTTACTTTATGGATTACTTTTGTAACCACAGGACTGGATCCTAGATTCAGTCCTGGTACATCTCCTGTAAACAGTTGAGTAAAAGCGTTTTGGTTACAGTCGTGATTTTTAAGGAATATTATTGTATTTTAAAAGTTGACACTTTGAAACTTTTTCTCATAGAATCACCAATGTTATCCTATGGAAGGAAATTCACTTAGCAGGTAAAAACTGTTATCGTTACTTTTTCTTACTCAGTGTTGGTTCCTGGATCCAGCACTGGTGCATCTCCTGTAAACAGTTGAAAGAATGCATTTAAGTCATACTGTCGATTTTTAAGGAATATTTGTAGTTTGTGAAAATCAACACTTTGAAACTTTTTGCTGAAAACCAGTCAATGTTAGCCTATGAAGGAAATTCAAGTTACCGGTAAGTACGGTTAAAATTACTTTTGAGGATCAGTACTGGGCTGAAACATGCAGCACTGAGGTCTCTCCTGATAACAGGTGAGTAAATCGGAATTCGTATTTCGGCTGATTTTAGAGGAATATTTTAAAGTTCCAAAACTCCACACTTAGAAGAATTTCCAAGTGAAACCAGTCAATGTTAGCCTATGAAGGAAATTCAAGTTACCGGTAAGTACGGTTAAAATTACTTTTCAGGATCAGTACTGGGCTGAAAGATGCAGCACTGAGGTCTCTCCTGATAACAGGTGAGTAAATCGGAATTCCTATTTCGGCTGATTTTAGAGGAATATTTGCACAATGGTGAAGGGAGGGGCGGGGCCTGAGGTGACATCTTTGCAAACGCGCCCCGTGGCGCGTTTTAAGTTGGGGAATAAGTCCCCTTGAATCCTGAGGGTCCCTAGGGGCCAACTAGACCACCAGGAACCTCCAATATGCGCCAGGGGGCTGCGTTGCAGAGACGTGTAGAGAGGCCACACCCCTTTTACACCTCACTGCAACGCAGCTCTGTGGCGCATTCTGGATGTACCTGTTGGGCTAGTTGGCCCCCAGGGACCCTCAGGATTGAAGGGATTTAATTCCCCATCTTAAAACGCGCCACGGGGCCTGTTTGCACACATGTCACCTGAAGCCCCGCCTCCCTTCACCACTGTGCAAACGCGCCCCGTGGCGCGTTTTAAGTTGGGGGATTAAGTCCCCTTGAATCCTGAGGGTCCCCGGAGTCCAACTAGCCCACCATATACCTCCAAAAGCGCCACAGAGCTGCGTTGCAGAGAGGTGTAAAGGGGCGTGGCCTCTGTACACCTCTCTGCAAGGCAGCCCCTGGCGCATACTGGAGGTACCTGGTGGGCTAGTTGGCCCCAGGGACCCCCAGTATTCAAGGGGAATTCGTTCTCCTCTGCAAACGCGCCAGGGGGCGCGTTTGCAGAGTGGTGAAGGAAGGGGGGCTGTGTGGCCCCCCTTCCTTTTTTCTTTTTTTGACCCCATCCCCCAGGGCCTTACACCTTTTTTTAAATTACCTTTTTAAAAAAAAAACGGGAAGGGGGCCTGTATTGGCCCCGGAGACCCCATCCCCCGGGGCATGGCCTCTATATTTATTTTTTTGAGGGGGGCAGCGTGGCCCCCCTCCTCTGGCCATTTTAAGGACCCGGGGACCCCATCTCCCGGGGCCGGCCTTTCCCTTTTTTTTTTTTTTTAATTTTTCCTCTTTTTTGGGGAGGGGGGCCGCGTGGCCCTCCTCCCGGGCCACTACTTGCCCCGGGGACCCCATCCCCCGGGGCTGGCCCTCTCCGTTGGGGACTGTGGGGGTCCCCAATCCCCCACAGTCCCGCCGGCTCCCCAGTCCCTTGGGAGCCGGCATTGCTAGTTCCACATGGGGAGCAGCTGACATGCTGCTCCCCATGTGGAAAAGCTATCGCTTTGGATATTGGAAGAGAGAGCAGGTTTCCCTGCTCTCTCTTCCAATATCCAAAGCAGTTTGCTATGGCAGGACGGGAGCCGCGAGGCTCCCGTCCCTGCCATAGCAACTACAGTGTCCCGGGGTAGGCACCCCGGGACACTGCAGGAGCCGGCCCTGGGGGTGGTGGTCCCCAGGGCCATCAAGGGCTCCAGGAGGGGGCCGCGCGGCCCCCTCCCATTCAGTACACAGCCCCGGGGAGGTGGTGGTCCCGGGGCTCTGGGGTCCGTAACGGACCCCCATATTAAAATGTTTAGTGCCCCGGGAGGTGGTGGTCCCCGGGCGTGTGGGGCTGGAGCCCCCACACAGGTTTAATAATGTATTTTAAAAAGCCCCGGGGAGGTGGTGGTCCCGGGGCTGCGGGAGGGCTCAGAGCCCTCCCGCACCATTTTTTAAAAAGCCCCGGGGGTGGCGGTCCCCGGGGCTTGGGGGCCCTTGAGGGCCCCCACACATTAAATTATCCCCCCACCATGCCCCCGGGACTTGGGCCACCCGGGGGCCAATTATTTCGATTTTTTTTTTTCGGCAGGATTCGCGCACCCTGAGCGCATCCTGCCGATTTTTAAAAAAAAAAAAAATTTTTTTTTTGCCCAGGGGGTCCTTGTGGGACCCCCTGAGCAAACCTAGGGGGTCAGGGTGTTTCTACCCTGCCCCCTTTGTGCGCTTTGCGCACTTGTTTCTGTCCCTCGGTTCTACCGAGGGACAAAATGGCTGCCAACATTTCCTGAATCGGAATGTTGACAGCCAGCTGACAGCCAATTAACATGCAGCTCGTGATCGGGAGGGTACGCGGACCCTACTCGTCCCTAGATATCACTAACTTTTTACTTTTCATTTTCTCAGCAACTACTGAACGGATTTACACCATTTAACAAAAAGGGTTCTTTCTGAACCAAGAACTACCTCTTTGCCAAATTTGGTGTAATTCCGTTCAGCAGTTCAGGCTGTAGCCGTGTCTAAAGTTTCCTATGGGAAAATGCATGGGGAAAACGCGTTTTGGGACCCCCTTTTTCTCGGCCCCCGCTTGACGTATCACCCCGAGACTTTCAGGGTAGGAGCGGACCGGAGCGCCCCACGAAGTTTGAAAATTTCGCGAAGATACGTCAACCGGCAAGAGAGTTATTTCAAATAGAATGTCGCGGATTTCCTATGGATAATAGGTTGTAACTATAACTATCTACTGGCGACCGCCAGTAGATAATATATATTTATTTGTACATTTTCACATATACAATAATAAAATAAATTAAAATTAATAGTTTATTAATTATTTTAATGTAAATATATATATATATATATATATATATATTACATTTTATATACGTGTGCTTAATTTTATTAACTACATTTATTTGTTATATTTGTTAAAATGTATATTGAATCTAATTTATTTTTTTAAAGATATTTTTATTATTTAATATATTTAATATTATTTTTTATACATATATTAAAATCAATATTTTGTACAACTATATTTTTTACATCGATATTTTTTTTAAATATTTTTGTACTTACCATTATAAATATAGGATGTCGATATTTTTGAATTGCAAAATGTGTTTTTTTGGGTGTATTTCAGTTTTTTGGGCTGTGTGTTAAATACATGCCTTAGTTGTGTGTGGTGTGCTGCAGGCCTTGTTTAGCCCTGTGGATTTTCGTTTTTGCATTTTATTGCATTACAGGCAAAGCAGTGTGGTTTACCATGCAGCCTTTGCCTGGCTATTATAGGCCTGTTTTCAGTACATTGTTTTCCAGTCCTCCTGCTTGTTGCTTGTGATTTGTGAGTGTCCATGTGGCTGGTAGCCATTTCTGGTGGGAGTTATAAGTGTGCTGCTTTTGCCATATACTAAGGCCTGCATGTGTTTCCTTTGTGGCCTAGGCTTCTTGTTGTGGTCCTGGCAATGTGGCTGGCGGCCATTTTGAAGCCAGGCAGTGTGCTTTTTGCCATAGGCCTGCATTGTCTGTCTTCAGTTTCTTGTTGTTGTGGGCCTGGCCATGAGGCGGGCGGCCATTTTGAAGCCAGGCAGTGTGCTTTTTGCCTTAGGCCTGCATTGTCTGTCTTCAGTTTCTTGTTGTTGTGGGCCTGGCCATGAGGCTGGAGGCCATTTTGAAGCCAGGCAGTGTGCTTTTTGCCATAGGCCTGCATTGTCTGTCTTCAGTTTCTTGTTGTTGTGGGCCTGGCCATGAGGCTGGCGGCCATTTTGAAGCCAGGCAGTGTGCTTTTTGCCATAGGCCTGCATTGTCTGTCTTCAGTTTCTTGTTGTTGTGGGCCTGGCCATGAGGCTGGCGGCCATTTTGAAGCCACGCAGTGTGCTTTTTGCCATAGACCTGCATTGTCTGTCTTCAGTTTTTTTGTTGTTGTGGGCCTGGCCATGAGGCTGGCGGCCATTTTGAAGCCAGGCAGTGTGATTTTTGCCATAGGCCTGCATTGTCTGTCTTCAGTTTCTTGTTGTGGGCCTGGCCATTGTGAAGCCCGGTAGTGTGCTTTTATCCATAGTCCTGCAAGCTTGTGGCCTAGTCTGCCAACAGGCCTTTCATCCAGTAGGCGCAGAGGTAGTCAGGGGTGCATGAAACAACTGTTTCTGTGTGTTCTGTTGAATTTTTAAACATTATTGAGGGCACATGGATGGCATTGGATTGAATTGCAAAATGTGTATTTTTGGGTTTATTTCACTTTTTTGGGCTGTGTGTTAAATACATGCCTTAGTTGTGTGTGGTGTGTTGCAGGCCTTGTTTAGCCCTGTGGATTTTTGTTTTTGCATTTTATTGCATTACAGGCAAAGCAGTGTGGTTTAGCATGCAGCCTTTGCCTGGCTATCGTAGGCCTGTTTTCAGTACATTGTTTTCCAGGCCTCATGCTTGTTGCTTGTGATTTGTGAGTGTCCATGTGGCTGGTGGCCATTTCTGGTGGGAGTTATAAGTGTGCTGCTTTTGCCATTTAGGCCTGCATGGTTTTCCTCTTGGCTTACTGCTTGCATCCATCCCCTTTGCCAGCTGCAGCTCCCTGAATGATGTGATGAGCAAATAATTTAATGCCAAACAGGGTCCACTTCTATTACATTTGTATTTTTGTTGTTGTTCCTCTTCTTTCCTATCCTTCCTGAGAGTGTACACAGTATACCATGAAAGCCCTTGTTGACAGTCTCACAAATGGCTATACTAATTTATATCTTTTATTTGTTTGTTTGTACTACTAGTAATTGAACCACAACAACAAATGCAACATTTCACTGATGTTCTTCTCCTGGCTTCTTTGCTTTTAGGTGCACAAAAAGACAGAGGAGGAGGTGTCATCATCATCACCCGTTGTACTGCCAGGCAGAAGTCCTGCTGCGTGTCACGTCCACGTGTGACCACAGACATCTCTGCAACTTGTGCACCTGCGTCCTGCTGACATCTGAAGAAGATGGCCCCAAAGAAAGGTACCAGGTCCTCCAGTACCAAGAAAGTTGCCAGTGAGAAGAAGAAGGAACAGAAGAAGGAAGTGGCACTTGCCAAGACTGGTGTGCCGGCCGATGTGTTTTTTGGTAAAAAAAAAACTTACGCCTGCAGCAGCGGTGTCCGGCGGGGACCAAGCTGGGAGCAGCACCTCCGCATCAGCGGGCCCACCCCAGCAACCTAGGCCCAAGCCCATGACTGTGGCAGAGGTAGCCAGTCTACTAACGACCAGTGATGTTGAAATGTCATTATCGCAAAGTAGTACCCAATCCACGCACTCGCAGGCGGAAACTCAGCCGCAACCCCAGCCGCAACCGCAACCCCAGCTGCAACCCCAGCCGCAACCCCAGCCACAACCCCAGCCGCAACCCCAGCCGCAACCCCAGCTGCAACCGCAACCCCAGCCGCAACCCCAGCCGCAGCCCCAGCCGCAACCCCAGCCGCAGCCGCAACCCCAGCCGCAGCCGCAACCCCAGCCACAGCCGCAACCCCAGCCGCAACCACAGCCGCAGCCGGAACCACAACCCACAATAGTAGTTGTTCCACCTGAAGTAGGGGCAGTTCAGGAAATCAAGCTTTTTGCAGACGAAGAGGAGCAAGCCACTATTCCAGAAGATCCATTGTCTTCCAGACCCCCAGCAAGGAAAAGGAGGGTTAGTCCATCAACTTCTTCTTCAAGCCCCGCTTCTGATGATCTAGATGCCACTTGGAAGCCACCAGCTCAGCCTGAGAGTGATGCACGCCACAAGACACGGCTAGTGAAAAGGAAGGTTCCAGAAAGCCTTAGAGTTATGGAGGTAGATGTAGACGAGGGGGTGATGATGATGATGATGAAGAGCCAGTCATCATGAACATCACTCCTGGGCCTGCGGAGATGGAGACCAACATTATTAGACTATCCAAAATCGCTGCGAGGGATGTAGCACGGATACCACCAACACAGGTAACGCCAACACGACCTCCAGCTTCCATATTTGCCTTTGCAAAGGCCCGGCAGGGACCTACATCCAGCTCAACCACCACCTCAGTAGGTGGTGGTAATGTAAGTGCACAGAGTCAAATTCCAGGCACACCCTCCAGTTCATCTGGTATTGAAAGTGGCACCTCCAGCAGCGCCAGAAAGTTCTCCTCCCCAGTTTGGGACTTCTTTTCGGTTAGCAGTAAGGAGGAGAACATTGCTATATGCTCAATTTGTCGGCAGGCTGTTAGGCGGGGTAAGCTTGGTACAAACTATGGTACCGGAGGACAAACAAGTCATCTCAAAAAACACCACAGTATCAAGTGGGAGGCTGACCTACTTCACTTAGAAAAAAGTAAAACTGGACCCATTGCTGTTGTTGGGGATGAAGAAGTAGGTGAAGATATGATTGCGGTGGAAGGTCAACAAGAGGGAGACATTTCTAGCCCAACCCCCAGCAGTGTAGTGGTAACGCCCACATCCTCAGCAACATCTGAGTGGCACCGTACTAAGAGTCAGCCTGAGACACCAAGGCAACCGGGCACTGCAATGAGCAAAAGTGCGGCGTCGTTGAGCCTAACTGGGTTCAAGAAGAAGGGTGCACCACAAAGGAAAATATTCCAGCCTACCATTGACAGCATGCTTAGGTCGGAGGGGCAGTACCAACGCAACCACCCAACGGCACGGTTGTACAATGCGAAGCTGGCTAAAATGTTAGCGCTGGACCTTCTCCCTTTTTCATTTGTGGAAGGGGTGGGTTTCCTTGAATTTGTGTCAGCCATCTGCCCTAAATGGAAGGGTCCCAGCCGGTCCTATTTTGCCCGAGTTGCTGTTCCAGCACTACATCACGATGTGCTGGAATTGGTTGGACAAGCTTTGCAGCAGAGTGCTGTTCACAAAATCCACCTGACAACAGACATGTGGACCAGTTGCCAAGCCACTGATTACATGTGCATCACTGCACACTGGGTCTCTTTGTGGGGGTTAGAGAAAAGCTATCTGAAGTAGGTGCTGTTGACACAGCTGAGATTTGTAATGCTTCTCGGAAACATGCAACTGTAGCCATGTTCGCCATGGAGAAATCTCATACTGCTGCAAACATTTTGGAAGAGTTTAACAGCAAGGTCTTTGAATGGCTGCGCCCCAGAGGGCTTCACATTGGTTTTGTTGCCACGGATAATGGCAGTAATATACTTAAGGCCATGGCACTTGGTGCCTATTTCAGAGTCCCGTGTTTGGCGCACTGCATTAACATTATAGTTCAAGACTTTCTGAAAAAAGAACCCATAGTCAGCAACTTACTGACCACCTGCCGCAGAATACGCACGCATTTCAGCCATTCTTTTAAAGCCCGGAAGCAGCTGAGGATCATTCAACGTAACTATAGAATGCCAGTCAAAGCACTCATCCAGGAGGTGGCAACACGTTGGAACTCAACGTATTACATGCTTGACCGTCTGTTTGAGCAGTACAGACCAATCAATGAATATGTCATGCGAAGGGCGGATGCTACTGTGAAAGGCATGACCCTTCAGATGGACCAATGGTGCCTAGTTAAATCTCTTACAGAGATGCTTCTTCCTTTCGAGGTCTTCACACGTGAAGTCAGCAAGGAGGACTGTACTATTGTCCAAGCTATCCCATTGTTGCACATGCTAGAGCAACAGCTGAAGGAGGTGTCTGAAGCGTACATAGGTGTGGAGGAAAAAAAAGAAGCATATGAGTTGGTGGAGAGCTTATCATGTCGCTTAAGAGAAAATGAAAGGGTGCAAAATAAGATTCTGTCACAAGAACATTACATTTGTGCCACAATTCTGGATCCACGGTACAAATCGGCACTGCACAGTAAGACATTACTTCCTTTTTCAGAAGTGGATGTTGCCCGGTACAAAACTTGGATAGCTGAGGCAGCCAGTACATTGGAAAATGAACGGCTGGTAATTAAAGGCCTCAAACCCACGTCAAGTACTGCAGCAGGGCATCCGGCGTCAAGTTCAACTTCAGAGCCTGTGGGCAGTGCATTTGGTTCACAGCTGTTACCAACACTATCGACAACAGCAAGAACCGGATCATCAGCCCCAGTACAAATGGCACAGGATTGGTATTTACAGCAAGGACTTGCTAGGTCCAGTGCTGATGCAAAGACAAAAGAGGCCGAACAAAGTGTAGCACCCCTGAACATTGACCGAATGGTCCAGGCATACCTGGATGACCCAACAGAGGTCTACATTGATCAAAACCCATTGCGGTATTGGTATGGCAAAAGGGGCCAATGGCCAGTGCTCAGCAGGCTGGCGATAAACTAGCTGGCTTGCCCTATCGCAAGTGTCTCTTCTGAACGTGTTTTCAGTGCTGCTGGTTCCATTGTAACAGTGAAAAGGCCCAGTCTCTCACCCAAAAATGTGGAGAGGTTAACCATGATCCAAATGAATCAGCAATTTATTCCACTGAATTACACAATACATGAATCAACGCAGGAAGATGAGGACAGCGGCTCAGGTGATGGAAGTAGCGTGTTGGATGCTGATTACCTACTTCTGGTTGAACCCCCAGAGTTTGAGGACGAGCTATACTTCCCTGACAACTAGGCTTCCATTTCTTACTGTGGTTCTCCCTTATTTACTTCTATTTGTGTGTCTGTCTTTCTCTTTGGAAACTTCAAATCACAACAAATCCATCACCACCGTCTTCGTATTTTATTGCCTTATATGAGTTTCAGCTGTCTGCATTTCAGTCCACTCCTCCGAGTCCTGCTCCTCCATCCTCCTGAATCGACCTAAATCTATTGCCCTCAAGCCAGATGATGATTGGATGTAGCATAATCGAAGAAAAACTAAAATCTTGCCTCGTTGAGTCTCTCCAAAAGAAGTGGAACATGATGATGACTACTATAGCTTTCCTCCTTTCCGAGCCGATACAGACTGCCCATTAACTGAAGATGAGAAGGAACAGGTAATGAATGATGACATGCATTGGACGCTCACTGAGTGATTTGTGTTGTTGTTGTTTGTAGTGCATGAAGGTAATTCATTGTGTACTATTATCCAATCTACACACTAAAAGTAACTCAATGCAATGTTTGTTTCCATTCCTGTTTTTAATAACAATTTTCTACTTCTACTGCAGGCCTATCCATTGCATTTTGAATATGGAAAGGGGACTCAATCTGTACACTACTGCACACTGAGTTGGACAACACACCATGATGATGACCACAGTGACATAATATCTTCGCAGACACTCAGTACGATCCGAGATGATTGATGGAATAACTCAGGGCGTTTCATGAGTGCATTAAAAGGTAACCAAGTCAACAACAACCACTGCAGACCTACATGTCTGTGTAGTGGTGGAGTCGAGTGTGGTGGTATGACTGACAGCGGGGCATTGATTTAGTCACTTAATTTGTAAAATGCTATGTTGCTGTATATCTGCTTTGTCTGCCTCTGTCAAAAAAGGTACGCTAAATGGAGGATGGGTCACGGGTGCCTTGGGCCTGCTCTGTCCTGTTGTTGTTGGAGGTTAATGCTGGAAACAGACTAGAGTAGACATGTTGTATCCAAATCCATGCCGCCTCTGAAAGTGTTCTTGTTGCACTCCACCGTAATTTAGGCATTTTTTTCTACTTGATTTTTCAATATCCCTTTTGTTTTCCCATCTGCAATTACAGGCCGGCCCTTACCCTATGCTACACTGGGAAAAACAACTCTCACTTACCTTACCAATGAATCTACATCTGCCAGGCAGGCAGTGGCATCACCCAAGATTGATGGCCGGAGCGTCCATGGAAGGGAGGACCAAGATGAATGCCGAGATGCACCTCCCCATTTTGACCAGGATAACATACAGTAACAGTATCAACTTTCATCATCTTTTAAATTTGATTTTTGTCTTCAATCATTACTACTGTGTGTTGTTGTTGTTGTTATGTTTGCTCTCTGCTTATAATTCAATTCATCCCTACAGCTATTTTTGACTTTTCTTTGCTATCTTTAAGCCCGGGCCGGTACAACAGAACAGAAACTGTATGTAATTCGGGTCTCTCTGAGGGCAGACAGGCAAGGCAAATTGCATAATATACTGCTGCCCTGTACTGTCTAATTGTCTAGTAGTAGTAGTTAGTAAGTACTATCATTAACCATCAAGTTATCATCATCATGCATGCATTTCCTTTTTCTCCCTTAACAGATTTATGGATATGGTTGTCTGCCAAGATTGTGTTTTGTTGTTGTCCATGCGTACTGTTTTTCTTTGTCAAACCTTTCCCAAAACCCCCTTCCCAACCATTCATCAAACCCTAACCCTCTTCCCCGGGCTGTGTGACTTATTGAGGTGTGACTAAATTAAATGTACACCAATAATTTATCACACGCTTGCTGGGGCGGATGTGGCTAAAGCAACAAAAATTAATTTTCAAGGCAGGGCGAGGATCTTCTTCTGCTTGCCCACCTATGAGCAGTATATTTGCGAGATAACTTTTTTACCAAAGGAACCTAATCCATCAGCATTAATTGCCGGCATAGATTGGATTTGTTGTCATCCTTCGAAACAGCACTAACGGTTACGCTTGTGTCGAGTGTACTGTAGGCCTAGTTGAGTGACTCGACACAGCTAGAGTTTGTAACTCTATGTACTAGGCTACCCCCGCCACTATTATGTTTCCTTGTATTTTGGCATATTATTGTTTGGCAGTAAGTTCCGTACTGTGCTTCGTTCTACTACTCCTCCCACAGTCTCTCTCAGGCGACTGACTGTCTCATTTTCTTTTTTTTGCAAATGCTACTGCCAGGGTCTACTACTACAACCACCACAACCATGGCATGTTGGGAAAGAAAACCATCATCACCATGCAGCCATCGCCGTGCCCAAGTTAAACATCAAGCACAGGTAAGAGAAGAAGTTTGGGGGAGGCATAATTAATAACGGAATTTTTTTCATTAATTCTATTTCACACACCCCTTTGAGTCCAGTTGCAGAATGCATAGATTAGGAGGAGAGACTGACAGTACTAGTAGGACAAGTCAGTGAGGGGTACCGCATCTGTCTGTTTGTGTCTTAGTAACTCAGCCAATTATTTAAATCAAACACTGGCTGTGGCACTGCACCAGCAAGGAAACAGTGTGACGTAAAACAGTAACCCCACCCACAAAACATTAACAACATCGTATATAAAGTCTAAATATGTAATTTAATACCCTAACAAAAATAAACTATGTAAAAAATCCCACAACACCTGACCCACCCCTCTCCCTAACCCCAACCAATGTCCATGTCCCGGAACGAAAAAGTCCAACAAATGTCCAATAGTCCAAAACCCAACGCCCGATTCCCACCCACCAAAATAAGCTATAAAACAGGAGCAATAAATAAACGGGGTCTCAGCGGGCTAGCCTCTCCAGGACATGGATGCGCTCCTCTAGGCGGGCCACGCTGTGCTTCAGCGCGTGGCAGTTGCATCCACAGGGGGGGGGCAGCAGTGCTTCTTGCAGTGTGGCGGCGGGCGGCTGCCAGGCGGTGGTGCCGTAACACTGGAGGGGGGTGGCTGGGGCCCGGGGCATTGGAGGAGGCTGCAGCTGCTGCCGCCTCCTCCTCCTCCTCTAGAACCACCAGCCGCTGGTATTCAGCCTGTATGGCCTCCAGCTTCCGGCGCCGGGCCTTGGCTGCCAACTCCTTCCTGTCGACTTTACCTTTGGAAGGAGTAGCTATTTCAAGAAGCGAAAACAAAACTATTGTAAAATATACTCTTAGCAAAGCAGTCAGACAAATTCATTCTACACATAGTGGCACAGTAGCACAAGCAAGCACAGTACGTAACATTTGTGGTGTGTATCTATCCTCCCACTACCTCGGCCTCGAACATTTGTGGGAGTTTCAGGCATTCCACCACCCATGCATCTGATTCCTATCAGACACCTATGCATGCATCCCACGTATCCTTCTCTGCCAGTCATAAATATAAAATCTTGCCCGTCCTTCCTCCTTCCACCCTTCTTTCCCTTTTCGTTCAACCCATCCATCAAGGTCATCTGATCTGACTTTTAGTCTTCTCCATAAAACTTTCACAGCTGAGTTGAAGTCCGATAGAAGAGGCCATTGGTTACTCAGTACACTCCAGTCGCTAATGCTATTGCTAATGCTAAGTAAAGGGTGTCTTCTTCAACCGTTCACAACAACTTCTTACTTAAGTCTCAACAGTACAGTATACATTACACCCTTGCAGCGAGTGTAATGTCAATAAGTAAGGATTAGGTATATAACTTACCACCGCCCGCCACTGCTGCTGGCTCACCCCCTGCAGCTCCTCCTACAACTGCCGCATCGCCTGCACCCTCAGCGGCCGCGTCACCTTCGCCGCTGGCCCCGGTACTGGTGGTCGGTAGTACGCCTAGAAAAAACATTACACATTTTTCAGATGCCATATACACCTCCCCTATTTTTCACTAGCAAGATTGAAAAAAAGTTAATACATACATAATACATATACAACATACATCACTAGTACAAATCAGGTAGTAGAGTAGACACTAGTAGTGTTATATGGTCCCTAGGGTCATTCTAGTCTTTGCTAAGTTACCCCGAGCCATGCAACCATTTTAGCTTTGTGTCTTTTATTTTTGCGCAAGTTACCTCGCAGCTTGTTGTGAAAGACGCCTTTGAGCCCACATGACCTCATACTGCTACTGTCTGAGCGCTGCGTACAAGGTCGAAAAACAAGCCACTTTGTTATGGAGTTCTGGTGTTAGTCCATATTGCTTATCCATAAAAATACTACACTTTTTGGCACGACTGAGAAATGCTTGCACTATACTAACGTGCACCATTTTTCTCATAACAGACGGAAGATTCCCTTATACGAAGAACCAGAGCTTTGCAGAGCTTATGATGTAACCAGTACTAGGTTCTTCTAAGGTGAGGGGTCCCCAGAATTCTCACATCTCCATTTATAATTTTATATAAACTAGATTCCTACCAAGGGGAGGGTGGTTCTTCCACCACTGTTCAGTTATCATGATCTCGCCTTTTGGCTTCTATGGACTTGTAGTTGTAAGTGTAACTAAGTGTAACAATGTTTATTGTTTTAATCTTATGCATTTTGCTGTTGCTGCTGCATTATAGAACAACGTACAGAGCTTGTCAGTTGGAAATAAACCTTTTGAACTTACATAGACTCGGTGGTATTTGGTGTGGACTTACAGAAGAGAGTGAGGAAAAGGGTGTGCATTGCTTCCACGACAGAGGTCGGGAGTGTTATGTTCTGGGTTGTCTACTCATTGGGTATTTTGGGGGGTGGGGGGTTTCGGAGACCTAATGAGACACTATAACTAGTCGGTCAGGGGATTGTGGTGGCTTCTGATTGAGGTGTGAAGAAGGTCCAACCTCCCATCACCAACGTCCTATTTTCTTGTGCAAAGTTCTGTATGTGCAGAATCCCTACAACAGTAGTAGTATGTCCTATCCTATCAAAAATTGTAAAATGTGGTTGGGCATTTTCTTGGTGGGAATTGTCGAAAAGCCTCAAGATTAAGAAGACTAGAAGTAGTAGAAGAGGACAACCCAAAGGACTGGACTCAATGGCTAGAGCTATTGGTGAATCTGAGTTTTATTTAAAATATTTTAAATAAAGAGTGGCCAACTGGGCAAGCTTAGCTACAGACAGACTAATAGTAGTAGTACAGAGAGTCATAGCAGATGCAGTTAGAGGCAGGCATAACAAGAATTTAGAAACAGATAGTATAGATCAAAGAAGAATTTGTAAAAATTAGAATTAGGATACCGAAATAATAGTTCGGAAAAAATAAGGTGCAGGAAAAGTTTGGGAAATATAATTATTAATATTAACCACTGGAGGACTTACTGGGGCCAGCAGCAGAGCCCTCGATAGAGGAGCAGTCCTGTCCCTGGGAGGCATCTTGGAGATCTTCTTGGCCCGCCGCCTGTGACCCCGTCTTCTTGCCCCTGGGTGCTGATCATGTAAGATTTCATAAAGAAAGAGACAAAAATTAAAGTTTGGTGTGAAATAAATAAAATATTTTCAAATACGCACCAAAAACATTTTTGGTAACAACAATTGCAATAAAATTGACCTATCTAATCTGATCGACTGGTAGTATTGCCAGATTCACGGACCGTCTAGCAAGCCTAACTACCACCTGACCTAGCCCACCTATTCCAATCCAGACGGGCCAATTGTTCAGTAAGTCTGCATTTCCATTTATTTTAGTCCTCAAAAATGCATAGATGGAGGACACATGCATACATTCTTGCATACACCAAATTGTTGGCTGGTTGCTGCTGATGTTCTGCTAGTGATGATATAAGCCTATTAACATTAACACTCAGTAAACAAACTACAAAAGGTTCTACTAAGGACTGGGGTAAGCAGCACTCAGCAGCACGTGACGTGACAGAGGATGCGTCACACACACCACTTAAAAATTACCAACTAATAAGTAACTAAACCTATTAATCCACCACTATCCCTTCTTAGTGGCAGGAGGACAAAGGAAGGACTACTCTCTCTAGCATTACGTCACTTAAGTTCTCTAAAGTAAACTCTTACATAATCATCAGGCCAAGCGAGCGCAAAGTTGCAAACAAGTAAGATTAGTAGCGCCGAGCGCCTGTGTCATAACAATCACAGATTTTTAAACGTAATTTACCTGCAATGTAAGCAGCAGCATTCTTGCAGGTCGGAAAAAAAAAATATTCGCAATATATAACACAGAGCAGAAGAACACAAAGTAGTAATATTAAATAGCTACTCACCAAGCCCCGGGACCTCCACTCCTAGCAGGTCCAGCAGGTCCTGCTCCCGGTCCAAATATCAGACCACCGGTGCGTCAGCTAATTATTGGTGCGCGGACACCAGAGCAGCGAAACACTGCCCGACGCACCTTGCCCCACCGCTGCCGACACTCCCGGAGCCTGTACCCGGACCCAGGCCTGCCGCCTGCTGCCAGGGTTAAGGGGAGGTGGCGCTGAACAAAAAAAACCAGTGCGGCCACCTCCGCCTCACTGAATAAGGCCCGTGCCTGCACCCCTCTTTGGAGCCGCCTTCCGCAAGGAAGGCGGTCGCGGCTCTGGCTACGACTCCGAGCCCTGTGGCTGTGGCCCTTTGCCATGGTTCTGGGTAGGCAGGGGGCAGAAAAGAAAAGGTAGGAATTAAAAAAAGTAAGTAAAAGAAATTAAAAAGCAGGTAATAGAAAAAGTGTGAAAAAGTAGTTAAAAACACACAAAAAGTAGAAAAAAACTCAAAATATAGAATCAGGAAAATAGAGAGATAGATAATAAATAAAAAAGACCAAAAAAAAGTTTACAGAAACAAAGGATTGAAAAGATAGAGGGAGGATTCAAAAGCAGGCCCAGAACCACAGCAATAGAGTGAAAAACAACATGGCCGCACCCATTGCAATCGCATGGGCAAGTTTGCGCGATATTTCCCCCCCGAGCATGCAAAAAGCGTCGCGAACACGTATTGCGCGTTCCCAAACAGAAAATACTTATCGCGAACGGGCGGGAGCATGCAATACGCGACCCGGAACTGGAAATAAGCATCACGAGCGGGCGGAAGCATGCAATACGCGACCCGGAACAGGAAATAACCATCGCGAGCGGGCGGGACAAGTGAAAAACAAGATGGCCGGGCAAGTTAGCGATATATTTCCCCGCGAGCACGCAAAAACACATCGCGAACGGGCGGGACCAGCAATTCCGCGACTTCGCGGAATTTCTACGTGCTCGCGGAGATTTTTAACAATTTCGCGGAGATTTGCGTAACGCGACTACGCAAATTCCGCCCACCCTTAATGCCAAGCTACCGGAGGGTTGAGCACAGGTTAATTTGGGAGTTTGCTTGTGCCTCACCCTGACAAGGATTGTGGTTGCTGCTTGACCAGGGCTCACACTCCAGTCAACCAACAACCCAATTTTTAACACTGGTGGCAGAGGTGGGATTGGATTTATGTTTGTTCTGTGCCATACAGTAATTTTGTGTTACACTACCACCCCACATAAATAATGTAAGACCAATTTGTATTAAATTCTCCTTGATTGGCTTCTTTGTTTTTTCAAAATCCACCCTCATTCCTACTACTGTACCATCTGAGACCATACCTGCCGCAATGGAATTTGAGCTGGCCATCCTGGAAAGGTACACAGTGGCTGACCTCAAACAGTTCTGCTAGGAAAGGGGCCTGCAAATGATGAAGGGCACCAAAACGTTGGAGCTACAGAAAGCTCTAAGTACCTGGACTGAGGTCCACCAGTTGATGGCAGCCACAGAGGAGCAGAGGATGAGAATGATATGGAGAATCATGATCAAGACAAGGACAACAGCCCTGGAATGTAGTCTTTGGTGGGGGGGAGGACTCATCCCCTGAATTGAATCTCCCTGTCAAAACAGGAAGCAGTGTCTCAATGCATTGTCTGTCCTCAGAGAAACTGGTAGACAGGAGGGCAGAGAGGGAGTTTCAACTGCAAATGGCCAAATTAAAATTGAAGAAGAAGAAAGCTGAGGCAGAGAGAACCTTGGAGGTGATAAAGTTGATATTGGCTCATGAACTGAGTCTTAAGGAGCTGGAAATCAAGGCCAGACAGGCAGAGTCTAGCAATGATGGTGGCAGCATACTTACAGTATCTGAAAGAGTCAGAAAGGTCCACATCGCCAAGGATTTGAGGCCCACTTATGTCATGGGAGATGACATTGACAAGTGGTTTTCTGCTTACAAGATAGCCCTGAGGGTTCACATGATCTAGAAGAGTAATGGGGGGGTAGTGGTAGCACATGCCTACAGTGGGGTGAGACACACTTCTTACTTTAGAGGTTGGGGACCAAATCAGGCACACCCCCATGAAAGCCATCTTGATTGTTAAGTTTGGGCTTACCCCTGAAAAGGACCGCCAATGGTTCAGGGACAGCCAGAAGCTTCCCAACTAGTCCTGTGCAGATTTTGTGGACTACTCTACCAAGGCACTAAATGGATGGGTGCGGGGCAGAAAAGGTAATGACTTTAATTGGTTATACAAACTAATTTTGATGGTGCATATACTCAGTATTTGCTTCCCAGAGCTGCACCAGCACCTAGTTGACAGCACGCTCTCTGACCCCAGGAAGCTTGCTGAGGAGTGCCCAAAAAGATATCGGGGAGAAACTCCCATGAGGGGGGGTCAGTGGTCCCACAAGAACAAAGAGGGGAGAGAAAAACTTTAAAAAAAGTTCTCAAAAGGCCCTTAAACGCCAACAGGTACACTGCCCCAGGCTCTCCACCCCCTTGAATCGTACAACCAAGCATTGGTGTATTACTGGACGGCCTCCACCTCCCCCCTCCCTTCCCCTTCATTACCCGTGCAACGATGATGTCCCACTCACCCTTGCCTGCCCTACTCCACATCCCCTTCCCCCCTCGGCCCCTCCTCTCCCTCCCCCTCTTTATCTTCCCCTTGCCTACCCTCCTCGTGATCTACCTGTCTCCCTCCCCAGCTCTCCTAGGCTCTTTCCTCCCACTTCCCCATCCCTTTTCCTCTTCATTCTTCTTGTCTTCCCCACCCCCTCCTTTTACCCATCCCTTTCTTCCTCCAGGCACGCAGGCTCACAGGGCAGTGGGACTCCCTCCTTCCTCAATGGTAACCGATATTGCACCCCGTCCCCCTAACAACGGACATGGGAACCATTCAAACCAACAGTGGAGGGCTCTCTTCCCCCTCGACATGTTCCCAGTTCCCCACCAGCCCTGCTGTCTGCACCACCCAGTCCCTGGAGACACAACCCTCCGCCTCAACACTCCTCTCCACAGGGAACGCCCTCCAGTACCTCTCCCCTTGCACTCCCCCACTCCAGGACCCCTGACCCACTAACACCTCCCTACATATGACTTCTGAGGGACAGACCAGTACTGAGGGGGTGGGTCACTCCCTGGTTATTATTACTTGATGTCAGCTTCTCTTGGATTCTGCCATTTTCATGTATCCATATACCTCACCCTTCCCTTTTTGGTAAATTGTATTGCAACGTCCAGTCTAATATTGTTCAGAATGTTGACGCTTGGATATCATAAAGTGTTCATGTCGTATGCCTTATTTTTGCTAAATAAAAAAATGCAACACAAAAAAAAACCCTAAATAATTCCCAAAAGGAACAGTGGTAACTAGTCCCAGTCTGAGCCTAAAAAGAAGGGCTTCTTAGACAAGCAGACAGGGAGGTTTGTACCCCAGTGCATAGAGTGTTGCATGTATGGGCACTCCAAGGGCGTCTCCAAATGCACCAAGAGAGCACAGCTCCCAACTGGTGGACAGACAGCTAGGTTGGCGAGTGCAGTGCTTGGGAAGGAGGCAGTCCATGTTTGCTTTAGGGAGCAGATGGAGGTGACCCTAGTGTACTTGGGGGATACAGAGATATTACCAAAGGCCATATGTCTGCAAATACTTCTAAGCATAGACAAAGTATCAGAACCAGTGGACAGGCGGAGGCTCTGAGAGACACAGGAGCAACCGTGACTATTGTGAAGTGTCAGCTGGTGTCCTCAGAGCAGGTCCTCCCTAACACATTCCACCAAGTCATAGTCGCCGACAATCATGCGAGTCATCTACCAGTGGCTCTGGTTCCCTTTGAGTGGGGGAGGGGTTCAGGAGTTTTAAAAGTAGCAATGAATCCTGCCATGCCTGTAAATTGTCTGTTGGGTAAAGACATGGAGCCTACCATCTGGAGGGAGGTAGAGCTCAGCTCACACTTGGAGAGGTTGGGATTGCCTGAAAGGATCTATATGACCACAAGGTCCATGGCTGCCCAAGAAGGGAGCCAAGGGTATTCTTAGTCTGGAACAATGACCCAGACAGCTGCCAAGAAGGAGACTGGCAAGGGGAACCAGCCCTTGAAGGTCCTGCAGTTGAGGTTGAAAGGGTACCTGAGGAGGAAGCCCCTGAGCCTACTGGGGAGGACATTGCCTCCCTGGGTGACCTGCTTGAGCTTGCTGTTTGGCACGTTGAGGGTGGGCCCACCGGGGAGAAATTCTGCAAGGCCCAGAAAGAGTACCCTCTTTATTGGGAAAATGGCCTCCTATAAAGTGTCTCTAAGGCTCCTGTCTCTGGGGCAGCCTGTGTGCTGCTGGCGGTCCCCCAGACTCATAGAACATCCTACTAGATTTGGCTCATGACATATCCCTGGCAGGACATCTGAGACAAGACAAGACTTTTGCTAGGCTTCCTGCCCACTTCCATTGACCCCGGATGAAGTAGACCTCAGATGCATTCTGCATGTCTTGTCACACCTGCCAGGCCGATGTGAAGTCAGGGAATCATTGATCCCATTACATGTTGTTGGCACTCCCTTTGAGATGGTAGGTATCAACCATATGGGACCCTTGGACCCCAACACTGCTTTAGGCAACAGGCTCATCCTGGTCTTGGTGGACCACACCACTTGCTACCCAGAGGCCATCTCCTTGAGGTGGGTGACTGCACCTACAGTGGCCATGCCCCTGATGGGGATTTCTACCTGGGTGGGGCTCTCCAAAGATGTAGTGTCTGACAGAGGCACTAACTTCATGTCAGTCCATGTGGGATGAGTATGGGGTAACTTATCAGCTCTCCAAAGCCTATCACCCCCAAACCAATGGTATTGTAGAATGCTTCAACAAGACCCTGAAGGACCTGATAATGCCCTACTTGAGCCCATGAGGCATAAGTGGGATGCCCTCCTGCCATGTCATCTCTTTGCCTACAGGGAGGTGCCACAGAAGGCGGTTGGATTTTGCCCCTTTGAACTCATCACCCTGTAGGTGACCTCTTAACCTTGCAAAAGAGGGGTGGGAGCAAGCTCCCAGGATACCCTCTCTGGATGTGGTCAGCTACATGCTGGCCCTACACAACCAGATGCTTCGCTTCTGGAAAAAGATGAAAAGCTATCTTGAGGCCAGTCAAGAAGTTGTAAAACACTGGTATGACCAGGAGGCCACTCCGGTAGAGTTTCAGCCTGGCCAGAAGGTGTGGGTTATGAAGCCTGTGGAGCCTTGAGCTCTCCAGGATTGCTGCACAGGCCCATATGAGGTGAAGGAAGGGGGAGTGTACCTACTTGGTTGACCTCAGGACCTCTAGGAACCCTTTATGGGTGCTCCAAGTGAACCGCCTCAAACCACACTTTGAGAGGTTCGAAATGAACATGCTCCTGGTGACAGAGAGCGAAGCTCTCCCTGACCTCCTGTCTGCGCAGGAACACAATGAGTCAATGGAAGGTGTCAACACCTCCCTTACTCTGACCCCAGAACAGCAGAGTGACTGGAGCCAGTTGCTGGGGCAGTTTGCCTCTCTGTTCTCCCTCAACCTTGGACTCACACACCAGTGCGCCCACGACATGGACACTGGAGACAGACCACCTGTTAAAAATAGGATTTACAGGTTGTTAGACAAGGTGAGGGCCAGAATCAAGGAAGAAGTCTCCAAGATGCTGGCATTACGGGGGGATTGAGCCCTCCAACAGAGCCATGTGGTTCTGGTACCCAAGGCTGCCCCACCGGTGCCAATCCAGAACTTATGTTCTGCATGGACTATTGGGGTCTCAATTCCATCATGAAGACTGACATACACCCTATGCCCCAAGCTGATGAGTTCATAGACAGGCTGGTTGCTGCCAAATTTCTCCATACTTTTGATTTGACAGCAGTCTACTGGCAGATCGATCTGATGGAGGAGGCCAAAGAGAGGTCTGCATTCTAAACCCCAGAGGACCACTGTCAGTTTTGGGTGATGCCCTTTGGTTTGAAGAATGCCCCTGCCACCTTTCAGAGGTTGGTCAAGGAGGCATTCTGTGCTGCCTATCTGGACGAGATAGCTTTTTACAGCTCCACCTGGGGGAAACACCTGTACTACCTCCAGAAGGTGCTTCAGGTCCTTCAAGAGCCGGGACTGACTATCAAATGCAGCAAGTGTTAGATAGGGCAGGGTTCTTTGGTGCAACTGGGCCACATGGTGGGCAGGGGCAAGGTGCAGCCCCTCCAGGCCAAGATTCAAACTACCCTGCAATAGAAAGCCCCTAAAACAGATTGAAGTAAGGACCTTCCTGTGCCTTACAGAATACTGTAGGTGGCTTGTTAAGGAATATGGCACCATTGTTGCACCCTTAACAGAGCGTACTTCAAAGAAGCAGCCCAGACAGGTGACCTGGACAGAGGTCTGCCAGAAAGCCTTTGATACCCTCAAGGAGGCCATATGTTCAGGACCCGTACTCAAGGCTCCTGACTTCTCAAAGGATTTCATAGTGCAGACAGACGCTTCAGAGCATGGCACAGGGGTAGTCTTAGCACAGTTATATGAGGGGGCCTAGACCAACCGGTAGCCTTCATTAGCAGGACGCCTTTGTTGTGGTCTGGGCACTGAAGAGACCATACCTATTTGGGACTCACTTTCTGGTTCAGACAGACCACAGACCCATCAGATGGCTCATGCAGATGAGTGGTGAAAATCCCAAACTATTGAGGTGGTCCATTTTCCTACAGATAAGGAACTTTATGGAAGAACACCATCCTAGGTCGACAACACCATTGCTGATGGTCTCTCCAGGTTCTTCCATCTTAGTCAGGTTTTTCCCTCAACTTTTTGCCTTCCTCCATTTTTTCTGACCTTGTTTTTGCTGGCCTTAGGATTCTGATCACTTTACCACTGCTAACCAGTGCTAAAGTGCATTTGCTCTCTCCTCTAAACATGGTAATATTGGCTTATACCCAATTGGTAAATTTAATTTACTTACAGGTCCCTAGTAAAGTGGTACTATATGTACCCAGGGTCTGTAAATTACATGCTATTAGGGGGCGGGCCTACAGCACTGATTGTGCCACCCACTCACATAGCACTTTAAAGATGTCTCAGGCCTGCCATTGCAGAGCCTGTGTATGCAGATTAAACTGCCATTTCAACCTGGCAAAATAAACCTCTTGTCAGTCCCAAACCTTCCTTTTTAATACATATAAGTCAACCGTAGGGTAGACCCTGGACAGCCTAGGGGGCAGGGTGCAATGTCAGACAGAAAATGAGATTCTGGAGTATTTCACTGTGTTGCCGAAATTGGCAACCACATCCAAGTTTGGTCAGCTTACAGATGAAAGGATAAGGTGCCAGTTTCAACTTGGTTGTAGTTCTGAGAAACTGTGTGAAGAACAGTGGCTCAAGGATGAGTCTGTTGAGTGAGGTGAGTGAGGCTGTTTTCGTTGCAAAGAGGGTGGAACACATGGGGAAATGTGTGAATGAGTTGAAGTGTGAAGACGGGAAAAGTATGACTAGTGGTGCTGTAATTTTGGGGACAAGGGAGATAAAGGAGAAGACAGGATCAACACTTCTGCTGTGAGTTACTGGGATTTATGGCCAGCAATAATGACTCTCCAGCTCTGAAAGCTACATGCAATAAATGTGGCCAGAGTGAACACTATGGGGCCGATTCCGATCTCGGCCGGTAGGGCTCCAAATCGGATTCGTATTTACCGGATCCGATTCGGAGCCCTGTTTCCCGACCGAATCGTACGCGGGTCCGGCCGAGCGAGTACGATGCAGGCACCCGCGAAATCTCCGACCGACTCGAACGCGGCTTCAACACGCTCCGACCGACTCGCATGGACATGACTCGCACCGCGCTATGGAGACGTATCCCGGCCGGGTAAGTACGATGCGCGCCGCAAGCAGTCCGACCGACTCGCGCCGTCTGGCTCAAAAGAGCTGTCGGAGCCGGACTTTGGGGGTCCGCGTCGGACCCCCCTGTACGCGTAGGCGCGTGAGTCGCACACAGGGGGGACCCATGGGTCCCCCCTACCTGTGCATGTACGCCACGATGCGCATGGACGCGTACACATTGTAGGGGGCGCCCTTGTCCGCCTCGCACCCATTGAGTCAATGGGAGCCCGCGTACGCGTTGTACGACAGGCTCCCATTGACTTCAATGGGAGTCCGACCGACTCGAGTCCGATGGCATGCGTGCGCATCGTACTCTTTCGGTCGGACTGCCAGAGTCCGATTCGGTCGGAAATCTCTCCGGGTCCGGCTCGGTCGGAGAGATTTCCGGCCCGAATCGGAATCAGCCCCTATGTTGTAGGAGTAATGCTCTGCCATCAAAAAAACAGATGGATGTGAAAGAGCCATGTGAGGAAATCATTCTTCAAATGGGAGATAAAAGTGAAGGGAATCCTGAAGAGTGGATGAGCATTGGGAACAAAAGGTTACATATAATGTTTGACTTCTCTAAGTTGACAGTGATTTCTGAGGAGTTTTTTGATAATTTGTTTGAGGGTAGAGTATATTTAAGGTCATGGATGTTAAACCAGGAGGTTATGGGGGTTATTCTATACATATGGCAGGATTATGTTAGACTTTCATTGAATTTGGTAACATGGCTATAACAGGGAAATATATGTGACATGAAGACATGATGATATATTATGTTGGTCACACCACATTCCCCTACCCTAAAAACCTTTGAAAAGGACTTACCTGTTCCATCAAACAGCAGCATCTTCCCAGCTTCCGTGACCTGGATCCTCGAAAATAGAATGAAAATGAGACAGTGAACAAAATAGAAGGTAGCAATAAAAATAGAAAATGGCCGCTGAATTAAACTAAAAATAAAGACCATCTAACCATATATAGGAAAATAAGTTAAAAATGTATAAAAAATGTTTTCAAAATTGTAAAAAACTATTTAACATGTATAACGTTAAAAATATTGTTAAAAATGTAAAAACATTGTAAAGTATAAATTAAATAATAGTGTAAAAATTATACAATTATTTAATATAGACTAAAAGAATTGTAAAAATTATGTTAAGAATATGTACATGAAACAACTGAATTAATGTTCAATAAAGTTAAGAATAGAAAAAGACTGAAAAATGTACAACATACAATACTATTTTAACATGATTTACATTGTTTATTTAATAATAAAAATGTATTCAAAATTGTTTTATTTATCAGTATATAAATGTTTTCTATAACTATATATGTTAAAAAATGTAAATTAAATAAACTGAAACAAGAAAAATTGAAAATAGTGTTAAATATCTTTATTCTATAGAAATATGTAACTAATAATCTTGTGCTGCGGTGAGTGTGGCTCACGTGGCCTGTGGTTGCAGCTGGCAGCAGCTGCCAGCAAGCTGGCATTGAGCAGAGTATAGGGGTTGGTGTCCTGAAGCACTAGGTTGTGGCACAATCTCTCGCAGTGCGGTAGCTGCCAGCATAAGGCCAGTGCAGCCCACACATAGTAAGATGGCCTGCACCAGCCCCCTCCTGCACAGTGAGATTACTCTGGGATTACTGAGTGCCCTGATCCTCAGCTGCCATTCAACATGCTACAGGCCACAACAGGGGATATTGGAAACTGTACTACAGGGCCACTGGCTTAAGCCGCCTGCCCACCGTCGCCCTCTCCCGGAGGGACATTTTTGTGTGGCTAGACTTCGACAGACAGCACAGGGGAATTTGCTTTGGGGAAAGTAGAGAAGACACTCAGCCAAACTGGTGAGTGATAAGCCCTCTCCATAGCGGTTAGTACTGAACTTGGCCATGCAGGTGAAGCGGGCGTTACTAAGGGTAGAGCCCCGACCTCGCAGAGTAGGCCCAGTTAGACTGGGTGCAGCTTGTGTCCAGGAGAGCTCACCCATACCCAGTTTTTTGCCTTAACACCCCATAAGGAGGAAGAAAAAATCTGCAGCTGTAATCTGATGATGCAAACACTACATCATGAGGTCTGGACTTGAAAGGGCGCAGCACATTTTGACAAAAAGTAAGAAAAGGCTTCAGCCTCTACCAACAGCTTGCCGGGCAAAGGCTAAACCAGCAAGGGAAAAACATTCATTAATCTAAGCAGTAGCCCACATTTGAGAGATCTTTAAAATTCCAGAAAAATGTGATTTCTTACAAGACCCTGCTGGTATCATTTTTTCCATTCCACGTGACTCTAACTCCCTTTCAGATCCTATTTTACCAACAAAAACTCCAGCAGATTAGCACAAACGTCCAAAATAAATTGAGAATCTTTGGAAGGCCCACCAGTTAATATCTCAAACTATGACCTTGAGGAAAGCAAAGAGTATGCTTGGGGCCCAGTCAGTGATTTGGAGCTTCTGTCACTAAAATATGTGTCACCACGACAGCAAAAGCACCACATGCTTTTTCAAGACCGCTACTAATGAATGGAGCTCCACTCCCCATGGAAGCAAAAGTTGAAATTAACAAGGGAAAAAACATATGAACGGCAAAATCATTAATTCATGAAGGACCTGTTCCAGTGGAACTCAACCTAGTGAACTCAGAACCTGTATGGGATATTCTGCCAACCTGCCAAAATAGCAAAGAAGAGCAGGGAGATCAACCTTCTTTAAAATATGACACACCTGCAGTAAAAGACCCAGGGACAGTATGGGATATTTTGTGTAGAACATCTCAGCTGTCTTTCGACTCTTTAACATATCAATCAAATAAAATGCATGTCAAATCGATCTGTTGAATCTAATGGGCCCCTCAATCTCAAGAATTGACCAGAAATTGGAGGAGTTAAAAATGGTATTAATCCATGCACAAACATATGCTGCTTTGACTATAGACTGCACGTGTGCACCGGTGGTCAACAAATTCATTACAATTCCTAAGGCACTGTCCACATTGATAGAAGACTTAAAAACAAATCTAAGGTCTCCCTGATATAGTAATGATCCTCAACAGGCCATGCAACAATTTCCTGCAATAGCTGCCTGTAGCACCCCTAAAGAAACAATGGAATATGATGATGATTTAAAAAAGAAGGATGGGTGCCGGCAGGATGGAACACCACCCCAAATTGCAGCAGCTATGGAAGCTAAAGCCTCACTCACCTCAGGCATACAACCCATGTTGAATGCCAGTGAATCCCAATACTGTCCACCAATTACCTCTAGAGCCTAAAAGGTTGAAAAAACAACAGAAAAAACTGTGCAAAGCAAGGAACAAAAAAAGGGCAAGCATAGTAATGGCACAGGGATTAACTGCAGTAAAACAGAGGATCAACGAAACTACCATAACACATGAGGTGGAATCAACTGAGAACAGCGATAAGATCTTGGTAAAAAACATTAAACTCTTCCTGCTTTTAATAAACCACAAGAAGCCCCAACTGGGAGGAAAACCAATGCAGATATAGCAAACCCTGTGGAGCTTCTGGCTAAATCTCTTCAACATAAAGATGCAAGCACTATAATAAAACAGCCAAGGAGAGAAATGGACCATAGGAAATGGTGCAACAGCAGCAACTACTCTTGCATAAGTAGAGTTCGTAAACTTTAATAATAGTGATGACCATCGCAGCCTGAATCCAGGCTCAATAAATACAAATTCAGGAGTAATTTGACATTAAAATAGCGCATTAAACTAACTTTGTACCAACTGCAAATGAAATGGGAGATGCAAAGATAGCTAGGCTCACCATTTGACTATACATCTCAAATTCTTAGTTCCTCCTGTAAAACAATCTTTACAGTGATATATCAACTGAGAGGGAGGCACAACATACTTAACCAAGGGAATATTATCAAACTACTACAGGCGGTTCCCTCCCTAGCCGATATAACCATGGCAGACATGCAATCAATCGAATTTCTAGGCTCAACAGATAGTAAGATTCAAGAATCAACCCATGTGACTTGGTCAGGCAGGTTAACAGCAAAGAAGGTTCTCCACGAAAATGATTGCCTACTGGTTTGGGGGATTAAAATCACCATGCCCCCCCCCCACTGCATATCCAGCACCGTTTGCTTCAACAAAACTGAATTCAACATAGAGTACCCTAGAAAATGTCAAACAAACGTATTTGATTCTGAAAAATCCAGCCGGTAAAACAAACTTGGAGGATGAAGTTAAAAATAAGTTGGCTAACTGCAGCTCTGCACAGCAACAATTGCTCATTACACCATAAGGATCATTAAACAAAACAAAAAAACTCAAACATCTACTCAACAACAAGCATAAATATTTGTTCATGGAACATCACTGTTGCCCAAACCAAAACTTAGGGAAAAAAAACTCTCAGACCTTTTGAAAGGAAATCATATAATATGCCAACAAGAGACATGGGCACTACAACTATTCTCAATAAATGGCTTTGCTGGTTTCTTCATAACACCCGCACTGCGCCCATTCCAGGAACCGTACCATACTTGGGTACCTGCCTTACTACACACAGCCAACAGTCATTGTATTTTGTGGTGGTTGTTGGCCGCAGTTTTATTACTCATTACATACATCATATTTGTACAACTCCCCTGGACGCCTTCTTGAGGGCCAGGGTCATAAATCATTATCATACATGATCACAAAATTGGTTATCACTCAGTGTCATTTGGACATCGTAAATCGTGGGTCATAAATCATCGGGTATCATAAATCATTCTGCTGCAATCGGCCATTATTCCGTCGTCATAAATCACTGCCTGAGCATCATAAATCATGGTCATAAATCATCGGGGTGTCATAAATCATTCTGTCACAAATCTGTCATCATTTTGTTGTCATAAATCATTCTGCATGGGCATCATAAATCATCAGCCATAAATCATCGGCTGGCCATAAATCACTGGTTTGTCTTTTGCTCATTTGCATCTCCTATGGTCGTAAATCACCCTGCCAGCTCGTAGATTGTTCTTTGTTGTTTTCCACGCCCCTTGCGTGTGGGGGTAACCTTTCCCCGGAGTTAGGCCCCAACTCGCTACCTTGCTAGTCTCTTTGTGCCCTGCCGTCTGGCGGGGCTGGGCCACGAGTGCCGTCTCCGTTTGCTACCCTGCTTTTTGTCAGGCGTACTCACCCAGCCGTGAGGCATCCCAGAGTGAGTAGCCCTCCTTCTACACACCGCCCTGTCGGTATGTTTCCGTAACCAAACCAATACACCTTTTGTTTCCGCCCCTCTTTGGTTGGATTTGCGCTCTCTTTGCGCTATCTTCGTGTGGGGGTAGCTTCTTCCCGGAGTTAGGCCCCAGCTCGCTACCTTGCTAGATTTTTGTGCCCTGCCGTCCAGTGGGGGCTGGGCTGCGAGTGCCGTCTCCGTTTGCTGCCCCCTTTTGCTAGACCACTTCACTTAGCCGTAAGGCATCCCAAAGTGAGTGGCCCCACTTCACTTAGCCGTGAGGCATCCCAAAGTGAGTGGCCTTACTCCTACACACCGCCCGGTGTGTCTCCATCGCCAACCATTGTACCATTAGTTCCTTTCGTCCCTGTCAGCACTGCGACGCTGCTGTTGTAGCTGTGGGTGGGTGGGACTCTAAAATCGCTCGCACCGCTCCCCCAGCTCCCAGATGTAAAGGTGAGCTGCCCAGGGGGAGCGTCGTCTTATATCCCCTCCCCCTTCCTCTCTTCCCTTTGTTCTTGGAAGGGGGCCTCTGGCGCGTTTCGCCGGGCTGCGCAAACTAGCGCAAACCGGATCAGTTCCTTGTGGGCTCTGGCAGCCGTTATGGCGCCGGCCCTCTAGGCCTCCTTCGGGGCGGCCTTGCTATAACACCCGCACTGCACCCATTCCAGGAACCGTACCATACTTGGGTACCTGCCTTACTACACACAGCCAACAGTCATTGTATTTTGTGGTGGTTGTTGGCCGCAGTTTTATTACTCATTACATACATCATATTTGTACAACTCCCCTGGACGCCTTCTTGGGGGCCAGGGTCATAAATCATTATCATACATGATCACAAAATTGGTTATCACTCAGTGTCATTTGGACATCGTAAATCATGGGTCATAAATCATCGGGTATCATAAATCATTCTGCCGCAATCGGCCATTATTCCGTCGTCATAAATCACTCTGCCCGAGCATCATAAATCATGGTCATAAATCATCGGGATGTCATAAATCATTCTGTCACAAATCTGTCATCATTTTGTTGTCATAAATCATTCTGCATGGGCATCATAAATCATCAGCCATAAATCATCGGCTGGCCATAAATCACTGGTTTGTCTTTTGCTCATTTGCATCTCCTATGGTCGTAAATCACCCTGCCAGCTCGTAGATTGTTCTTTGTTGTTTTCCACGCCCCTTGCGTGTGGGGGGTAGCCTTTCCCCGGAGTTAGGCCCCAACTCGCTACCTTGCTAGTCTCTTTTGTGCCCTGCTGTCTGGCGGGGGCTGGGCCGCGAGTGCCGTCTCCGTTTGCTACCCCGCTTTTTGTCAGGCGTACTCACCCAGCCGTGAGGCATCCCAGAGTGAGTAGCCCTCCTTCTACACACCGCCCTGTCGGTGTGTTTCCGTAACCAAACCAATACACCTTTTGTTTCCGCCACGCCACCAGGGAGGCTTCCGTCTTCCTGCAGCTCCCCCAACCTTATGTCGTCCCTTTGCGCCTCCTGCTGCTCTTACTTTGGAGCCTGCCCATGCCGCTGCTCCGCTCGAGCGCTAGGATACCAACCTCTAGCTGTGTCTTCGGGAGGCTGACGTCTGGTAAGCTCTGACGGTAATCTTCCCCACAAACGCCATGGTGTGCTCTGCTCCGTCCTTGCCCTCATGTAGTGGCACGCTTGTGTCCTGTTCGGAGTCTTATGGCACTGTATCCTCTCACCATGTGTCACACATGAAATCAAACAAAATTGGGAGATAGTCAGATACCGCTTGTGGAGGTGTGATACAACCTAACTTCCTTAAATACCATCCTCTCCTTCACTCATGCTCCTGGCAGGCTCCCCTCGGTAAGCATCCCTGCAAAACCAGTACCCAGCTTGTCCCCATGGACTGTGTTATTACCAGAAAGTTGCCTTTGCCATGCTCAACTGGTTTACCGCTAACCCTTCCTTCTTCCAAAATTTTGTATTGGACCTTTTTAGCTTAAACTTCGTACGCGGGCCCAATGAAATGCAATGTTTTCCACACATTATCCCTATCACATTCTTGAAGTGCCTTTGCTCCTTCAATGTATCGTATTCCACTTTACAATATAACTGTGCATTTCGTTGTGGTTCTTTCACATTGGACATTTTTTTTTTTTACATCCTGTCCACTGAACTGTCATTATTTCTTAATGTGGGAGGATGAAATACCGAGTTAGCCCTGCCGGGGAGGCGGGGGGCGCGGGGAACATAACCTTCGTATATTCTTAATAGGGTCACCGTAAATCCTTCCCCTCTTATCAAAATTTGCCTCTGAAAATTGTTAGCTTAAGCTTCGTAAGTGCGCCCCAATCAAATGCACTATTTTACGAATATTTTCCTTGTAACCTCTTGGAAGTGCATGTTTGCAACTTTTAATTTCCAGTATACAACTTAATTGCGCATTTCATTGTAGTACTTTCTGTCACATTGGACCTTTTTCTTTACATACTACCCCCTCAATTCTACTTGTTTCTCGTTTTGGAAGGATGAAATCCTGAGTTGGCACTGCCGGGGGTGCAGAGAACATAACCTACGTGTTTGTAAAGTGCACTTACGCCCAAGGGGATCCTATTACTGAATAGCAGCTGTTTATTGTTACCCAACTCCATGGTATTGATTTTTTATATTACTACGTTTACCACAAATCATCAGCAACACCGTGGACTGGTCGCCCTGGGACCTGATCCCGACATCTGCCTTCTTGTTAGCCACAGGTCTTGGAAGCTGGTCTAGATCGTTTTAGTACATTTTAGTACTATCATGTTAGACATTTTCGTTTACAATGCCACCCAGCTAAACTGTACATGTTTCTTACTTTGGAAGGATGAGATCACGAGTTGGCACACCTGGGGTCGCAGGGAACATAACCCACCTATTTGTAAAGCGCATGTTCATCCCATCTGGGCACTGGATAACAGATATTCAATGGTACTGATTTTTTTTTTTTGTTTAGGATCAGCACGCATATTTTACCTGCGAAGTTACTGAAACCAATTGTACCATTCCTTTTTCAAACCTCAGAAGGATGAAAATCATATCGGGATCTGAACCTGTGAGCATGAGGTAAAAACAAGATTCCTGCAGTGTGTGCCTTAGTCCACTGCGATACCTACCCAGCGACGCACGGCTTGGGGAACCATGATATTCTCTGCCGTGAGCAATCAATCGCCTGTCCCTCGACCCCATTTGGAAACAATTGTACCTAGTCCATGAGAAGTGTTCCTTCACGCGACCTCCTCTCCCCTTCCTTCATTTCATAATTATAGGTGTGGTGTGGCACCCTTTATCTGGCGGTGCCAAAGTAGGGAACCTACTTGCCTTGCCCCAAGCACTGACCAAAACATCAAACCATGGGGCATATTAGCAAGACCCACGTTAAAATTATGGCCGTTTTAGCGGCAGGAAACTGCCGCTAAAACTGCGATAATGGGCTTGCTAATATGCGTTATAGAATTCCAATAGAAGCCCAGGTTAGATGTGCAGGACATCTAACCTGGGCTTCTATTGGAATTCGATAACGCATATTAGCAAGCCCATTATCGCCGTTTTAGCGGCAGTTTCCTGCCGCTAAAACGGCGATAATTTTAACGTGGGTCTTGCTAATATGCCCCCATGTCTTTGCCAACACTCAGGAGGGAACACATTTTTTTACCCGAACTGGACTATATCTGACCAGAGTTTGAAAACGGCATACTCGGTCTCTTAGCACTTAATTTGCCTTTGGAGGAGCGCAAGACCTTTTTACTTGTCACCCAATGTAATTTTTTTTTTTTTTTTTTTGGGATGTCCCCGTGCATGTTTTGCATAACATCTCTGTTTTAGGGCTACACTATTGTGTTACACAAAGATCAGTGTGTCTTTATCGAAAGCCCTCACCTTTCAATATTTGCCTTGGTGTAATGACAGCATGTTAATAATTTCCGAGGCCTGTACATACATTACAACATGGAAAGGCCCTCTGTTACGGACATTGTGCCTGAGCCATACCAGCCCCACCCACTGCGAGACACGAACCTTCGATGTGCGGCTCAGGGGATGTTGATTACATGCAGCGTGGCCTACGCTACACAGCCTTCCAGGAGCTCTTACATCGACTAGCCAGCTCTCTGACTGTAAGCCGCCATTACACCCCTATTTTCACCTGTCTAGCGGCAAAAAGGCGTGCAGCCCTCCTCTCCTAACTCCTGAACCCTTACCCTTGCAGCTACGGCTGTTCTGTACCGGCCGGTTCACCTCCGGCCCGACAGCCTCTTCCTCCTTCACCGCTGCATGGGGAGATGGGGTCATTCACGCGCCTCTTGTCCACAAGCCTCCTGCTCCTGCTCTACCATGGCTTGCTCTGCGCTGTACCTGCAGCAGTCCGCCGAGTACCGCCCGTTCTTCTCGGACAAGTCGCCGGGGAATGTGGTCTCCGAGAGTGGCTGCTGGTGGGGGACGCGGTGCGGCGCAGCTCCCGTTCAGATCCCTCTGCTTGGCTCTCCCAAACACTGAGCCGACAGAGACCGCTTGGCCACATCCACCGCTTCCCGCCTTCGCTGTACATCGGGGGCTCGGACCAGTTTAGTCCCTTCCAGAAGTATGCCGGTCCGGTCCAATGTGCCAAGTACTCGAAAATCGCTCGCGCCGCTCCCCCAGCTCCCAGATGTAAAGATGAGCTGCCCAGGGGGAGCGTCGCCTTATATCCCCTCCCCCCTTCCTCTCTTCCCTTTGTTCTTGGAAGGGGGCCTCTGGCGCGTTTCGCCGGGCGGCGCAAACTAGCGCAAACCGGATCAGTTCCTTGTGGGCTCTGGCGGCCGTTATGGCGCCGGCCCTCTAGGCCCCCTTCGGGGGCGGCCTTTGCTAGTCCGGCAGTTAAAACTAAAAAGTCTGGGCATCCAATGGGAGGTTTGGCTATTTTCGTAGCTGTAGCCCTGCAGTCTGAAGTGGAACAGGTGAAGTCAGATGACGGAAAGATTCTAACAATAAAACTCACAAAAAGGCATAAAGATAGTAACCACCCTCTCTTAATGATAAACCTCCACATACCCCCAAACTCAAGAACGAGGACCTCAAGTATATCTGAACATTTACACATAATTCTTGCCAGCCTGCATAAACAACTATTCCCAAATATTTAGTAACAGGGGACTTTAATATGCACCTATTGAACCCATTTATGTGAGACGATCAAATAAGCCAGCAGGACTATTTATGGTCTGTCCCAGCTCAGTCTAAGAGGGACACAAGTAGTAGACTACGGGATGCCAAGGCGATTACGTTATTAAAAGATCTAGAATCCCTCGGTCTGAGAGATCTGAATGGCAGATACCAGCAAGACTCTCCACCAGAGTGGACCTATTATTCCACCCTCTCATTTTTTTGTTTGATCTTTTTATTACAGTTTTTGCATATACAGTACAGTTGGCCAGCATACATTATACTTGTAAAACCGGTAGGTATATACAGAAATCAAAGTCTTCAGAGATCGCTTAGTATTTTAACCACAGCTAATGTTTACATAACCCAGATCTAGACAACACGATAATTTATTCCACCCTCTCATACTCCATATTAGATTATACAGCTGTCACCTTCCCGCTACTCCACCAAGTTACATCTTTTAAGATTGTTAAAATGACCAACAGTGACCATGGGCAGCAAAGAATTAAGATAAATGCTAAAAGATTTCTCCTTCATAAGGCACCTTCTTAACCGGCAGAACTTGGCACAACTAACTATCGGGAGCTCTGCTGGTCAGAAAACAATAGAGAATGTACTAAGGACACAGCGTTAACTGTTGCAAACTACTGTTTTAGAAAGGACTCACTTAGTCCAACTGCCAAGAGAGATCTTTGTACTGAAAAAATAATGGTTAATCAATGACTCACTAGGTGTCTATTGCCACTGCAAAATAAAGAGTATGCAGAAGACCAAAAAAGAATTAAAGTAATGTTGTGCAGTCAGGAAGGATCACAATCGATCTTGGAAATTGGGCAAAAAATATCTGGGGGACCTAGAATTACACAGCTCTTATAACAGTCCAAATAAAATTTACCATAAATTAATATGGCATGAAAAACAAGTGTAAAACAAAACTTCTGGGTAAAGGCATTAAGTCACTTTTTTTTTTAAACTCAAGAGATTTCTGGAAACTAGTTAATGGTTTTAACCAAGCACCTGCCCTAGTTACCAGCTGAAATCTAATGGAGTACAGCTAGGTCAAGTTCTTGATGGAGCATTTTAAACGTTCTCCTATAGTAATCGTATTTCATCCACATACACAGCTTTATGGATTAAGGGCTCCACCACACACTCAGGAAGCTGCTCCATATAATTTTTGGGAATACACAAGGTTATTCAAAGGTGTAGGCAAGATGGGGCTCCAGGACCAAATTATTTACCGTAAGCACTTTCTAAATCAAACCCAATGGTTTGGGTTGCTATGCTGACACCAGATTTGAACTGTGCATGGCAACAACAGATTAACCCAGAGTCATGGAGGGGGTCAATAACTAACCCAATTTTTATGAACGGCAATCAGCACCAACCTGAAAATTATCATTTGATTACCCTCCAAGATGTTGAGGCCAAACATTTTGCTAGCCTATTACTCACAGATATGCTAAAGTGAGCAAAATTGTACCCTCAAATCAAACAGGGGTAACCCTTGGGGCAGGTAGAGCAATCCAACATATTTGCACTATTATTAATAATGGACAAACTTAAGCAAAAAAAAAGCAACTGCTCTATCTCTGTTACATTGATTATGAGTCTGAGTTTGACTGTGTGAATTGTAACCTTCTTGTGCAAAAGTTATCATCGAAGGACATCCCTGCCTGTCTTTTAAAAGCAATCCAGCTGCTTATAGACACACCTGGGCCAGGGTGCGAATCAGAGATGGTTCTATCCTGTCCAGAAAAGTTCTAACATTTCTGGGCCTAAATCAAGGATGTGTTTCAGCACCATATTTATTTAATTTGTTTTTATCTGACCTATCGACCAAAATGGATGCAGTAAACTCCTATGCTCGTAAGATGGACTCCGTGTATATTTCAAATTTATTATATGCGGATGATATTATCTTGCGCAGCCAGGCAAAGTTTGGGCTGTGACGACTCATACAGAAGCTATGTACATTTTCTTCAACTAATGGCATGACAGTGAAGTTAAAGAAAACAAAGGTTATGGAAGCGAGTTGCAGAATAAAGAAAAGTTATAAATTGTTACTAAATGGTGACCAACTGGAGCGAATAACAACCTATTGATGTAGACACTTTCCAACAGCACTGAAAAGATATGATGAACAAAGGCATGCCCTGAACCTGGCCTTTCGTACTCTGGTAAGAGCTCTGGACGGACCGAGGGGCATATTATCAACGGCCAGCGATAATTATCGCTGGCCGTGCTGAGCGACGAATTCCCTAACGCAGGCTATCTCTGGTATTTATCGCCCTGGTAGCGGGTTATTAACAACGCGTGTCCCCAGGGCGATAAAAATTCCAGAGATAGCGAGGTTATCGCCGTTTTGCAGGGAACATCGCTGGTTTTCCAGCGATGTTCCCTGCAAAGCGGCGATAACCTTGCTGATACGACCCTGTGGTCCTATCAGCATAATCCACCCCTTATGTCTAACATAGGTAAGTCAGGATTTTAGCAGACGTTAGATTTTGGCGAAACGGCCGTTTTCGCCAAAATCTAACGTCTGCTAAAATCCTATGGGCTACCTTGTAAATATCGCGATGTGAACATCAGCGATATTTGCAAGGCAGTCCATCCGAGGTACGCTCAGTGACGCCCACTTTGCATCTCATTAGAGATGCAAAGGGGGCGTCGGAAAAGGGTGCTAACATGCGATTATGCATGTTAGCACCCTCTTGTTGATAGGGCGATAGTTTTATCTTCGTTTTTCTGGCTTTTAAAGCCAGAAAAACGGAGATAAAGCCCTTGTAGATATGCCCCCAAGTTTTCTACCCCTACTGAAAGTAATAGTGGCAAAACCTATTCCGAGTGTTACGTATGGAAGCGAAGTGCTTCGGGGCAGAGATGCAGCACTCATAAACTCAATCTCATTGAAAGTATTTAGAGCACTGATCCGCCTTGCTCCAAATGCCTCCCCAGCCCAGAAAAGACTGGAGGGGCATATTAGCAAGGGCCATTATCTCCGCTTTTTTGGCTTTAAGAGCCAAAAAAGCGGAGATAATATTACCGCCCTATTACCAAGGCGGGTGCTAACATGCATTAACACATGTTAGCACCCGTTTTCCTACGCCTCGCTCTGCATCTCTAATGAGATGCAAAGTGGGCGTTCCTTCCCAGGATAACAGGAGAAATGTCGCTAACGACATTTCTCCTATTATCAAGCTGCAGGCGAACATGCAGAGCGATTAGAGAAGTAGCGCTAACCCCGGTTAGCGCTACTTTTCTAACGCCTGCTCTCAGTATGACTTAGCCATGATATCCAATGGAAGGTGGATATCATGGCTGAGTCTGTCCTGCCCTATCAGCAAGCTATCGCCAAAAGTTGTGTGATTATCGCTGGATTTCCAGCGATAATCGCACATTTGGCAGTTAGCGCTTGCAATTTTATCACTGTTGAGATGAGCGTTGCTGATAGCACGCTATCTCAGTGATAAAATTCAGCGTTAGTCAGGCGATAATTATCCTCGCGCTAAGCGCGCTGAGCGATAATTATCACCGGACCTTAGTAATATGCCCCTGGAGTTCGGTCTAGTTAATCAGTTAATAGCGACAAAAGGAGCTTATGTAAAAACATGGAACAGGATAAGGTCCACCTCAGAAAGACAGCTCTTCGGCAGGAACTGTAAACGAATGAAACTGCACCTGCCCACCTCTACCTTGACCTGGCAAATAAAGATCTAGGGGGCATATTATCAAGAACGGCGTTAAAATTATCGCCGGTTTAGCGGCCGAAAACTGCCGCTAAAGCGGCGATAATGGGCTTGATAATATGCCCTGAGAATTCCAATAGAAGCCCATGTTGACACCAGAACATGGGCTTCTATTGGAATTCTCCAGGGCATATTATCAAGCCCATTCTCGCCGCTTTAGCGGCAGTTTTCTGCCGCTAAACCGGCGATAATTTTAACGCCGTTCTTGATAATATGCCCCTAGGTATTCATACAACTTGGGGGAAATTCCCCATCTCCAATCTTGGTCAATATCACTATGAAGAAATCATCACGGCGTAAAGACAAAGATACGCTATCTCGTAGATCATATGCCTGGTCAGTTCCTAACGGATATATGACACTTAAGTGACAATAGTACTTAGAGGCCGGGTGGTCAAGAAATGTAACATTAATTTTTATTTACAATCGCTTTGGCCTTCTTCCTGGAGAAATCAATAAAAAAATTGTGGAAAAAGGCGACTGCAAAGGAGTACTGCAGATTGTGTAACTCTGGGCGAGAAAACGTCATACACATTACATGCTTACGCCCAGCCTTATTACAAGAAAGAAGATCATTGCTGAAAGTTCCCTTTAATCAGCGTGGATTATGGACTTGCAGGCACGCAGTAATTGCAAGTTTAAAATCTACTGATCCTATGATGAACTGTCATTACACAAACTTTTTAAGAATCGCAAGGAAAAAACTATCTGCCATTGATGCCTGCTATTCATAAAAGAGAATTTGCTTCTTTTTCTAGTCTTACATAAAATATATGAAATTGATATATCTTTGCCAGTGTATGATTTTAATCCGCTGCACTTGCACTTTCAAATAAGCCTGGGCGTAGTTCGCGAAGTAGCGCTACGCGAAGCTACGCAAAGTGCAGTTCGCACTACGCGAGCTACGCGTAGCACTACGCGAACTGCGTAGTGCACTGTTCGCAATGATTGCACAGTGCTGGATGCTTGTCCGCACTGTGCAATCATTGAAAACGGCATCTTGCACAGTGCGAGCTGTCTTTTACTGCCGCTCGAGTAGATTTTTACTCGAGCGGCAGCTTTCTCAACGCGGACTGGTAGTTTCTCATCGCGAGCGGTCGCGAGCATACGCGACCACTCGCAATGAGAAACCTGACCTCCCCGCGTTGAGAATCTCGCCGGGATGTCATTTTGCTTGCTCGCGGTCGCCAACTTGACGTTGAGGACCGCGAGCAAGCAAAAAATGACCGCTACGCTACGCTACGCGTGTTTGCACTGTGCTACGTGCAATTCGCGTTGTGCGAAGTAGCGCAAACTTCGCAAACTACGCGAGCGTAGCGTAGTGCTTTGCCCAGGGTTACTTTCAAACGTAATTTTCTCCTGATGCCTAAAAAAATGGGAATATTTTATTGTCATTGTGTGGTTTTAATGCTACACATCTTCACTTTCATATGACATATTATTCTGATTCCTAAATGCTGAAAAATGTGTTGCCACTATATGGTCTTATTGACCCACACTTGCATTTACATACAATGTTTCTCAATCCCAAAATACTTACATTATGTATTGCGCGCATTGGTTAAATGCAACTTTCCTTAACTTATAGGCCTATACAAATGATGCAGCATCGAATATTCAATGGTACCAGCATAGGATTGGAAAAATGATTTGCATTTATATGAATTTGTTTGTTTATAATGTTTTTTACAAATTGCTATAAAAGCAAATTTTACCTATATTGAAAGATTTAAAAAAAAAATGTTTTTAAAAAAAACCATTTTGATGACAAATTGGTCGTAAATTTTTTAATTAACTATACAATAATTAAATAACATAATTACTCCTAGTTCATAGAAATACATTTTAACAACGCTATGTATCACCAAAATAGTTACATTAAATATTCCAACTTCAACATGAACTATTTTGGAGAAAGTGTTGGACACTAAAGGGGTGACATTTACTATACCCACTCCAATCTCAACCATTTTGGGAAAGGTGTTGGACACTAAAGGGGGGACGTTTACTACTCTCACTCCAATGTAAACCAATTTGGGGAAGATGCTGGACACTAGGGGGCCGATTCCGATTCGGGCCGGAAAACGTACCGACCGACTCGGAGCCGGAATTCTTTCCGACCGACACGTACCGGTGCAGCCCGACCCACAAAGTACGATGAGAAGCGTGCAATATCCGACCGACTTGTATGGAACACAAGCCGAATGACCGAGCCGCGCGGAAAACAGCCATCCGGCCGGAAAACCACGCGAATCGAACCGCCCGACACGCACCAGGAAGAATCCCGAACGAAACGTACCCGCGAACTCCTACCCGCCAAGTACGATGCAACGCGTGGAAAACACGACCGAGTCGCACGGAGGCCAAGCCGTACGACCGACATGCATACAAAACTGCGAGCCGAAGCAACCCAATACACCACGACCGACGTGTACGCAGCATAGAAAACAGCACAAACACAGCGTAAACGACTCGGACAAGCTCGTACGAGACAACTGCAGGGTCCGACTCGGTCACAAGAACATGTCCTACATGCACAAAAAGTACAAAGGGAAAAACACACAAAAAAAGGCCAAACAAGCAATGACAAAGGCAATAAATACTGGGGGGAACAGGGAACAAAGACACACCCACAACTCCACCCATATAAAGGACACAAATCCCTACCATGATCCTTTGCAAATTCAAATTACCTGCCAGCACTCAACAGACAGCAACCACACACCCACCCTCAGCTCATCCATCACACAAGCCACACACCATCAGCACCTCAACAAATAGCACCCTCACATACACCCAGCAAAACACACACTCACACACCCTCACCTGCACACCAACACACACATCACTCACCATCACCACCCATCACCATGCCCCCAAAGAAGAATCATAAGTTCCTAGATAGTGAATTGGAAGTCCTGGTAGATGAGATCCTCAGGGTAGAGCCACAGCTGTTTGGTACACTAGTCCAACAGACACCCATGTCGCAGAAAACCAAGATGTGGGAGAGGATCGTCGACAGGGTGAACGCACAATCACCATGTTTGCGCACAAAGGTAGACATCCAGAACAGGTGGTATGACGTGCGCAGGAGGGTCAGGGAGCTGTTGAAGAAGGACTACCTCTTGAGCCAACACACCGGCAGTGGCCCTCCTGCCAAACCAGTATACCTCAGGACCTGGGAGGAGAAGGTGCGGGCCATCCTACCACCAGTGAGTGTATATGGACTAAAAAACATCCCAGAGCCTGGTGAGTACACAACAAATGTGCACAATATTGTGCGACAATACACACACATCACTGTCAAGGGGAGAGTCAAACCATGCACCCTTAGCAAATACACACCAACCAGAACAGAATCATCCCAAAATGTGTATGTCAGTCAGATAAACACAACACATGCCATCTCATAGTGATATGTAACTGTGTCATCACATGTACAAACACAACTACAACTACAGCTAGGCAGTGGCACAAATATAACTAACAAACACATCCAGACATGTAGCCACCACTACAACACCACCTCACAGTGAAGCCCACTGAAAGGAAGGAATCCTGTGTATGCTGGGCAAGTCAGTGTAGCCAATAGCATCATGGGAGTCGTAGTCACAGATATTGCCCACCCTCACAATGCGCACATCAACACCACCATGAACCATGCTCACATCACAGGGAGTGGAAAACAACTGACAAGATGGCTGACACTGGCTACTGCTCTGGGGAGCACAAGGACCTGCTGGCAACTGTGCACCAACCAACAGCAGGACACCACTGACTGACATCCTGAAAGACAACTTGCACTCCCTGCAACGGAAGCACGTTCCATGGTGGAGAATCTGGCTGGATGGGAAGGAGGACTGACAGCACTGACCATAGTTACCAGAAGCTCCACTCACACACACCCTTAACACAAACTACACACAACTCACCTGGGAGAATGCATTGCCTCACACTCTAATCAAATATCCCACAAAGAACCACAACCCTGGGTCATGCTGTGTGAAGCACAGGGACACACATGGGACTTGTAGCAAAACTAACCCCAGGATAACACTGTCAGCCATCTTGTCAGCACAGGCACACAACTCCACAGGGAAGCAGAGTCAAAAGGAAGGAAGCATGGGCATGCTGGGAAGGGGGTGGAGGCAATAGCATGATGGGAGTGGTAGTCACAGCCCAACATCCCCCACCCACATGGCCCAGCAAGCTCACACCCAAGCATGCACACCTCACAGGGAGTCAAAAGCCACTTCAAAGATGGCTGACACTGGTGCTCAGTTGTGGGAGCACATGGCCCTGCTGGGAACTGGGCACCAACCAACAGCAGGACACCACTGTCAGCCATCTTGCCATTGCTCTCACACTCACACACAGTGAAGTCCACCCAAAAGCAAGTAAGTATGGGCATGCTGGGAAGTGGGGTGGAGGCAATAGCATGATGGGAGTGGTAGTCACAGCCCAACATCCCCCACCCACATGGCCCAGCAAGCTCACACCCAAGCATGCACACCTCACAGGGAGTCAAAAGCCACTTCAAAGATGGCTGATACTGGTGCTCAGTTGTGGGGAGCACATGGCCCTGCTGGGAACTGGGCACCAACCAACAGCAGGACACCACTGTCAGCCATCTTGCCATTGCTCTCACACTCACATACAGTGAAGTCCACCCAAAAGCAAGTAAGTATGGGCATGCTGGGAAGTGGGGTGGAGGCAATAGCATGATGGGAGTGGTAGTCACAGATATTGGTCACCCCCACAACTGTCCCATCAACACCACCCTGAACCATGCGCACATCACAGGGAGTGGAAAAGAACTGACAAGATGTCTGACACTGGGTACTGCTGTGGGGAGCACAAGGCCCTGCTGGGAACTGTGCACCAACCAACAGCAGGACACCACTGACTGACATCCTGAAAGACAACTTGCACTCCCTGCAATGGAAGCACGTTCCATGGTGGAATATCTGGCTGGGTGGGAAGGAGGGCCGGATGTCAACCAAATACAACCAATGCAGCCTATGTACACACCCCAACATTCATATAGAAATGCCCAAAGTATGCAGGACAATGTGCTACACCAATATCAACCTCTGACTGTGACAACTTAGGACAATGCAATGTACAGGCCCGCATCCAGAGGTACAGTCACAACTGTCAGGTGTGTCAACCATTGATGCCTGCAGAAACATAACATACATTGTGTGTGTCTCCCAAAAACAGGTGATGATGGGGACACAGCAGCAGACGCTGAGGAGTCCCCGTCCCAGGCTCAAGGGGAAATGGAGCTCACTGGTGTGGAACAGCCTCTGCCCTCCTCGGATGATGAAGACCTACCTGGCACCTCCGGAGCAAGTCATCATGCAGCACCAGCAGGACCACCAGCTGCACCCCTGCACCCACCCCTCCAACGACTGTCAACACACATACCACCCCTGCCGACATGGACAGACCAAGGAGCACCACCACCACCAGCACAGGGACCCTGGACCAACGTGGGGCTATGGACACCAACACCACCAACAACCCCCAAGGGGGCCCAGGGTCACCTGTGCGTGCCACCTCAGGTACTGCACGTGTCGCCAGGGGTGGTGGGAGGGGTGGGAGACATAGGTCGCTGAGCGCAGAGGGGTCTGGACTGCATGATGACCACAACTGGTACGCATAGCCGATGCGTACCAGTCCAGCACCGGAGACCTCAGCCAGGCAGTGGGGCTCCTCAGGGACATTAAACAGCAGCAGGCTGCCCATCATGCACGCTTGGACTTACACATGTCCCGCGTGGAGTCCAAGTGGGACACACTGCAAGAGATGACGGCGGTGCATAGGGACATATTACAATGCCTCCGCCAGATGAGCAGCAACCAGTCAACACCTCCCTGTGTGCCCACAACATCTGGTGCTGAAACAACTGCCACAGGGAGGGAGGATGACTCTGGTGGAGAGTCCCCTGCACCGCAGCAGCCTGCACTTGAGGGTCCCCCAAAGAAGAGGGGTCGTCCGAGGAGGGGCAACTGAGAGGCCGATGGCCATGTGCAACCCCAGGAAGCCAAAACCTGTTCTGGATAATCACCTTTGTGCGCAAACTGTTCACCCTGTTGACTGCAACACAACTCCCCCACATGACATGGGGAGTAAAAGTTGGACCAATGTATCAGATGACTGTGGACTTTATTCAGGACATTTCTGCTACCAGGACTTCCAATTCATCTAGGAACTTTGGATTGCAATCAAAATGTACAGCACCCACCATCCTGTGCACTATACACACACATGTATGACAATAAACACACTAATACACCATACCTGCCTCTGTTGTGATTCCAACGTGGTTTCTGTCATGGAGATGATGACCTGCGAAATTACACTGTGCATGCTAACTGCTACAGCAAGTACAACACAGGCATGTGAGTCATGGCAACGTGACACATATGAGGGAGACACACCACCAGGGCTACACAACATATACACACCTAGGCCATCTGACTCATCGCCTACACTGATGTTGCCAGGAAATACGGTGCAATGCACAGACACAACACCTATTCACAGTCTTTGTCAACTAGCCCACTGGTGCAGTAAGCAAATGTCAGTCAGATGTGTGCCCACACGCAACGCACATCACAAAGTGAAGCACAGGTTTATTACACATTTGCAACATGTTGTAACCACTACAGATGCAAGGTAATCCCACCTGGCAGCGGGCACACAGCCAACAAGTGTAGAAGGAAGGAAGTCCATGGGTGTGGCGCACATCACCTGTAGGGACACGACAGCTACCACCCTGGAAGTCGAATCACGGTGTTGGGGATCACAGTTGACCAAACGACTCTGAAAGTACCCTGTGAAGGACAGAAATGAAACACAGTCAAAAGCACTGAAGAACAGGACAGAACTGCAATACTCATGCCCAATACATGTCACAAGATACCCACCCAGAACCAAGTTAGCATGTCAACACTGTTGGGGAGTACAGACTACCTGTAAGGACACATCGCTACACGCATACAGTCATGTAGCACATGGACACACTCAAACAGCACCAGAGCACCACCAACACATATCATGCATACTCACATCATTGACATGACATCTCTGGATACTCACATTCAGCTGAAGAAGTTGGTGATGAGCTGTGTGTGGACATCACCATCATCATCATCATCACTGGCATCGTGGTCCAGGCCAGGATCCTCCACAGGTGGCGGATGTTGGTCATCGTCATCCAGGATGAGAGGCAACTCCTTCCGCACTGCCAGGTTGTGTAGCATGCAGCAGACGATGATAATCTTGCACACCTTTGCTGGGGCATATAGGAGGGCCCCTCCTGTCTTGTCCAGGCAGCGGAAGTGGCTCTTCAGGAGACCAAATGTCCGCTCAATCACTCTCCTGGTCCGACTATGTGCCTCATTGTAGCGCATCTGGGCTGGTGTCACAGGGTTCCTGAGGGGCGTCAGCAACCACGGCATGTTGGGGTATCCGGAGTCACCTACATACAGACAATTGCACATTAGCTGAGTTGGAAAAGAGGGTGGAACACTACATTGCAGAACACACACAATGGTACAAAGTCAGTACACACCAACAAGCCAGGCACGCTGGTTCTGCATCTGTGACATCATCCTCGGGATGCGACTACTCCTCATCACGTAGGCATCGTGTGCAGAACCGGGTAACGGGCACACACGTGTGAGATGCTCATATCTGCAAGACATACCACCAGTGCATTGACCGAGTGGTAGTGTTTGCGGTTCCTGTATGCCTGCTCTTGGGCCTGTGGTGGTACCAAAGCAACATGTGTCTCATCAATGGAGCCAATGACATGCGGCATCCTCCCCAGGGCATAGAAGTCACTCTTCACGTCAGTGAGTTGTTGGAGTCTAGGGAAATAGATGTACTGGTTCAGGTATATCAACATAGCCTCCAAAACATCGCGGAGCACAAGGCTGAACATGGTCTGTGACATCCCACCAGCAGTCGCCACAGTGTGTTGAAAGGTACCGGTGGCAAAGAAGTGTAGGGCTGCCATCACCTTCACCTTGGGGGTCAGCGCTGTAGGGTATGTCCGGCCAGCTTGCAAATGTGGGGCCAACCGCACCGTCAATACCTCAATCAGCGGCCTGGTGAAGCGGTACCGTCGGATGCAGTCCCGTTCCACCATGGTTGCAAGGTCAGGGAATGGTCTATGGAAAGCTGGTGCCCTGCAGTGCATAGGTGAATACAGAAAGATTGTCAGTCACCCCACATATGTGGCATTGACCATACTCAATATCACATGATACATCATTATGAGGCACAAGTACATGATGTGTGCAGTTCCGTAAGGACATGTATGGCACATACATGGCCAACATCTAACATCACAGTTCAACAAGTGGCATCAACAAGTCCCAGGTTGTGCCATGGGATATCATGAGGCCGTGTCACAGTTAAAAAAACCAAAGGGGATGATGGACGGAGTGTTGAACATTGCAAGCACTCACCCCCAGTCAACTGATCTGGGTTTAATCCATCATCATACTTTAGCTCACTCCGCCACCCCAGTTCAGACATGGCCATATGCAAATCAGTCTGACCCTGTGCCTCATGGGAACAGTGCAGCCCGAACTGCCAAGCCATGTCTTCCCTGGACCGGAAACAAGCATCCTGGGACCGGTTTCTGGCTTACAGCCGTCATCAGCCAGGCTATCTTGAATCCTGTGGCAAAGTGAGCAAGGGACCACGTCTGGGCATACCCTCCCAACTTAGGGCGAACATTTGCAAAACCAAAGGGGATGATGGACGGAGTGTTGAACATTGCAAGCACTCACCCCCAGTCAACTGATCTGGGTTTAATCCATCATCATTCTTTAGCTCACTCCGCCACCCCAGTTCATACATGGCCATATGCAAATCAGTCTGACCCTGTGCCTCATGGGAACAGTGCAGCCCGAACTGCAGTTCGGGCTGGACTGTTCCCATGAGGCACAGGGTCAAGACTGATTTGCATATGGCCATGTCTGAACTGGGGTGGCGTGGTGAGCAAAATAACGATGGATTAAACCCAGATCTGTGACTGGGGGTGAATGTTTTGCCAATGTGCAACATTCCGTCCATCAACTTGTGTGTTTTGCTGTTCGCCCTATGTGGGAAGGGTATGCCCAGACGTGGGTCCCGTGCTCACTACGCCACTGGAGTCAAGCTATCCTGGCTGATGACGGCTGATAGCCAGAAACCGGTCCTAGGATGCTTGATTCTGGTCCAGGGAAGACATGGCTTGGCAGTTCGGGCTGGTCTGTTCCCATGAGGCACAGGGTCAAGACTGATTCGCATATGGCCATGTCTGAACTGGCGTGGTGAGCAAAATAACGATGGATTAAACCTAGATCTGTGACTGGGGGTGAATGTTTTGCCAATGTGCAACATTCCGTCCATCAACTTGTGTGTTTTGCTGTTCGCCCTATGTGGGAAGGGTATGCCCAGACGTGGGTCCCGTGCTCACTACGCCACTGGAGTCAAGCTATCCTGGCTGATGACGGCTGATAGCCAGAAACCGGTCCTAGGATGCTTGATTCTGGTCCAGGGAAGACATGGCTTGGCAGTTCGGGCTGGACTGTTCCCATGAGGCACAGGGTCAAGACTGATTTGCATATGGCCATGTCTGAACTGGGGTGGCGTGGTGAGCAAAATAACGATGGATTAAACCCAGATCTGTGATTGGGGGTGAATGTTTTGCCAATGTGCAACATTCCGTCCATCAACTTGTGTGTTTTGCCGTGTCACAGTTCCCATCTCCTGCTGCCACGTTCCAAACACACCCCACAGTGACATGTGAGGACAGATGTGCCCCAGGCATCACAGCTCAACGACAGGTAGATTCCCAGGGACCCTGTATTGCCACATGGACACTGGCATGACATGGTGTATCATGAATACACCACAGCAATACAACCATGAGCCCCACAGGTAGTGGTCCCTGTTGCCTCGGCAGGACAGACATGGACGTCTGTGACACACACACGCACAACATCAAAGTCCATGCACAAACAACGTGGATGTGGATACTGACTCCCATTGTGCACATGGAATCAGAGACATTCTAAACACAACATGCACACAGACTGTGGAGGACCATCACTATTGTGGCAATGGGTCACCCTGGGACGTACATACCGTCCCACATGTACTCAGGGGGTATGTGACATGACATACACATACACCACCGTGAAATGTGACCATGCCACATGCTCAGAAATGAACAGTTGCACATCACAGTGGTCATGTACACGAAACACCAAGGATTCTGTCCCCATGAACACGTGCACAGCCTGGGAGTGGCTGCCCCCAAGTGACACCCACAGAACAACATGTTCACCCCCATACACGGAATAGGTAATGCAGCCTTACATGCCTTAGGATACAGTGTGGACAGGCTGTGGTGTTGTAGGTGTGCCCCTCACTCCCTGGGAAGTATATGTGGCTGGCATATGTTCACCTGTGACAGGCATGGTGACATATGCCAGTGACTTGTACAGGGATGCGTTGGACAGCAATTGACCGATCGGTGCGCACACATTGGCCATTGCATTCAATGTGAGCGGGTACGCGTTGTATCCTGGGTACGCGTTGAACAGCAATGGACCGATCGGTGTGCCCGGCCGGCCCATTGCATTCAATGTGTGCGGGTATGCGTTGTATCCGCAATACGCGTTGAACAGCAATGGACCGATCGGTGTGCCCGGCCGGCCCATTGCATTCAATGTGTGCGGGTACGCGTTGTATCCCGGGTACGTGTTGAACAGCAATGGACCGATCGGTGTGCCCGGCCGGCCCATTGCATTCAATGTGAGCGGGTACGCGTTGTATCCGCAATACGCGTTGAACAGCAATGGGCCGATCGGTGTGCCCGGCCGGCCCATTGCATTCAATGTGTGCGGGTACGCGTTGTATCCGGGTACGCGTTGAACAGCAATGGACCGATCGGTGTGCCCGGCCGGCCCATTGCATTCAATGTGAGCGGGTACGCGTTGTATCCCGGGTACGCGTTGAACAGCAATGGACCGATCGGTGTGCCCGGCCGGCCCATTGCATTCAATGTGTGCGGGTACGCGTTGTATCCGCAATACGCATTGAACAGCAATGGACCGATCGGTGTGCCCGGCCGGCCCATTGCATTCAATGGGTACGCGTTGTATCCGCAATACGCGTTGAACAGCAATGGACCGATCGGTGTGCCCGGCCGGCCCATTGCATTCAATTTGTGCGGGTACGCGTTGTATTCGCAATACGCGTTGAACAGCAATGGACCGATCGGTGCGCACCCATTGGCTATGGCCTGGCCTGGCAACGGATGCGTTTTCAAATCTTGAACGAGTCTGATGCTGGAAATTCAGTTGGTCACCCACAACAATATTGCAAATTCATGGGTGTCATGAAGTTGAAGTTTTGAAGGATGCTGTGGGCGTGTGTAAGTGGTGCAATTCCATGGAATGGCCAGATTCAGAAGATGCAAACGACTTGGACCTATCACTTTGGACACATGGGACAGTATCTGCCTCTGCAGCACACATATAATGCTGGCTGTTCCCCTGAGAGCTCACTTGCCTGCACTACATGCTCCAGGACGACATCTGCCACCACCACTGCTGCTGTATCTGCACCCTCTGGACCTTGCAATGGCACGTACTGTGGAGAGAGCCCCAGCCTTCAGCACTGAGGAGAACCAGGCCCTGCTGGATGGCCTCCTTCCACAGTACAGCAAGCTGTATGGGAAAGCAGTGGAGCAGGTGAGTGTGCTGTCCACTGCCTTACTAAATGTGCATGTTGTCTGACTAGCAAGCCTAACAGTCTGCACGCCACTGGCTAGCAGGCTCACTGAGTAGTTGTCACCCCCCATAGTGTGTAGTGACATGCACTGAACAGGTATAGTGCAGTGACAGTGCATTTAAACAAGGTTTTACTTCCCAGGCAATGATACCATGTAGTAACTGCTGGCATACTGTCCATAGCCATCGTTGCACTGCCTGTGTACATCATGTGCCCCTGTGATTGAGTGATGTATATCCAACTGTGTAATGCACGGATATGTTGCATGTGTAGTAATGGCATTCTCACTTTGTCATCCTCACAGGTTGATGCCCACCAGAAGCAGCAGATATGGCTGACCATCGTCCGGGCAGTGAGATTCGTGGGGGTCTACAAGCGCCGGATTCGCAACTGCCAGAAGAGGTGGCAGGACCTTCGGGGCTGGACCCGGAGGATCGCACGGGTCCAGCTGAAGCTGTCGCCTCCTCGCAGGAGGGGCGGACACCGGACCCTGACCCCCACATGCTCAGGATCCTGACGGTGGTCTTCCCTGATCTGGATGGGCAGCTGAAGGCCAGAGAGCAGCAAGGAGGGGGTGAGTCCATGACTGCATTGTGAACTTTGTCTGCCATGCTATGTGCCCTCCTCTGGCCTGGTTAAACTTCCACAGTACATCAGTCATGTGGTCCAGGACCCATGTCCCTCGATTGTGCACTGCCCACTCCTCATCTGATACCCAGGTGTGGCCCTTGCAGTCAGGGAATTGTGTCACTTGGGTACTGTGTCCTTGCAGTTTGCTTGACTCAAGGTGGGGGACAGCATCTGTTCCCCTAACTCTGTGGTGGGCATCATGGGTGGGTCCATTGCTTACACAATGCCTGTGTTCTGACATGTAATATGCGTGTCACTTTGATATGTGGTCCAATTGCTGAGCTGATCCACCACATGTGCCTGGGGTATCTGGCACACACCCATGCTGCGGGTGGGAACAATGTTTGGTCCCCAGGAGTGTGTATATTACATGTGTCACACATACTTAGCCAGCTGCCTACTGTCCAGGGCTCATCCCTCATTCATGTGGGGCAGGACAGTCATGCCTACTCCAGGCCATACAATACACTCTGTACTCCCACTCCCGTGTATCAGCTGACACATTGTGCTCAGTGATATGTCCCCTCAGGTGTCTGCCTCTGTGTCAGTGTGCTGTGGCTTCGTTGTCAGGACTGCTGGGGTGTTTCTCCGTTGGGGCTCAGCATGCCACCGGAGATGTGACCATAGGAGACGATACTTGTGTGACACATAGGTGTTTGCTCACCTGACCCTGCAGACTGGGGTATGCGAATGTGAAGTTCAGGCAGCTGTTTCCCATTCACAGCAGATTGTGAGGTGTCTGTTCAGGTTCAGAGGGTTGTGTTACAGGTCTCCCATATGTCCAATCGGTATGACCTGGACAGATAAGGGTTCAGATGAAGTGGTGTGTGGGGATGTACATGTGCACTTGTTCAGCTCCAGGACTTGCATTCCCCATGAACCTACTATTGTGACACAGTGCAGAGTGTTGTTGTCTGGCTACCCTGCCCATGTGACTGGAGACAGTGATGTATGACTTAGCAGGCATGCCTGTGCCATGGCATGTAACTTCCTATGAGTGATCATGCAGGGGAGTGACATGTGCTACTTGCACACCATTGTGGCAATGGCTATCAGGACATGGGTGCATCATGGTGTCTGTCGCTGGTATGCATCACATGCATTTCATATTTGACTCTGGGCATCCCTTTCATCCGGACACCTGTACTGACTCAGTGGCAAGAGTTGTGATGTGTGCATGTTCACATGCTTCACCGTGTTTTCTGCACTGTCCAACTACTGTGTAGGTGGTGCATGTGTCCACACTGGGGTATTGCCATCCAACAGACACCAGACAGATGGGTGCAAGGCCAGGAGGGATGTGAGTGCCATGGTTGACCATCAGACTGACAATTGGCTTCTCCTATTCTATTGGGCACTTTTGGCAATGTTCAACTAAGGATGCCAGGGCTTGCTCTGTAATGTGCTGTACTTACTGTGGTGTGTGCGTTCGGTGCAGGTGACTGATGTCTGTCTGTTTCCCTATTGTTTGCAGATACATCCACGGCCACAGGAGGGGACAGCTCCACGGACCAGGAGGAGCTGCAGAGCCAGACTGGGTCAGCAGCCGAGGAGTGGTCGGAGGGACCCAGTGGCACGGAGGGCGAGGGGAGCCACACCGAGGAGTCCTCAGCACCATCCACCTCAGCTGAGGACCACAGCAGCTCAGAGGATGACTCCCTTGTGGATGCGGGTGTCAGCAGCCACCACACCCCAGCTAGTGTTGCTGTCCCCGCCACCACCACCACCACCACCACCGCCCTCCCATCGGCTCCCATTCCCGAGGTCCGTGGAGGCTCCCATGTTCGGGAGCGTGTCTCCTTCGGGCCAGGCACCGCACCCCCTGCCCCTGTGTCCCCTGCTGCCCTGAGTGAGGAGTCTGTGTACCTCCTTTGCCAGCTCCATGTAGGGCAGACAGCGATGCTGAGTGTCCTCCATGCACACACCACTCTGTTGACTCAGCTGGTGTCGTTCATGGAGGGCATCTCATCGGGCATGTCTGCCCTACAGAGGGCCAATAGGTCCATGGACTCCTCCCTGACGGCAGCAGTGTCCCTACTCCAACAGTCCCTCGCCCCTCCTGCCTCTGCCCCATCCACACTCCCCAGCACCTTACCTGTCCCAAGCACACACACACCGGCACAGGCACACACCAGCACAGACACGAGCAGCACACAGACACACACGCCACAAACAAGACGCACACGCACGCACAGTCAGGGGACTGAAACCACACTCACAGGGGATGGGGCCCAGGCACACACACACTCATCCATGAGCACTGCGCAGTCCTCAGTTGCCTCTCCCTCCAAAGCCCCCTCCCTTGCCTCACCTGCAACCCCAAAGACACAGCGGCTCTTCCTCAGTGACCTCGGCCTCTTCCCCTCCGATCCAGCTGATCCAGCATTCAGAGGGAAGAGGAAGCCCACCCACACGGAGCGGAGTGCCCCTCGCCCCCGGACACCCTCCCCCAGGCGCAGACCGACTGACGCCCCCATCCGCAAGTCCCCCCAGACCCGGAAGAGCAAGACCCCGCCGCCGCCCTGCAGCTCAGGCACCAAGTCTCCTTCCTCCATCCCTCAGGCCCCCACTCCACAGGTGCCCCCACCACACCCTGCCCCAGGTTCCCCCACCCACAGATACACCATCCCCAAAAAGATCAGGCCTTCTCCCCCTGCCACTTGCTCTTCCGGCCCCACACCCCCTGCTGCGCTTGTCTGTGCCACTGGTGTGGAGACGGTGTCCTCCCCCTCTGTCCTGCCCACCTTACCTGATCCCCATTCTCCTCCCCTGGAGGTAGGCACTGCAGTGGAGTCCACTACCACCCTGTCTGACTTGGGCACTGCAGTGGGGAACCTGTCCACTCCATCTGCACGGTCCACTGCAGTCGTGCCGGCACCCACACCATCTGAGTCATGCCCCCCAGTTGTGCCGGCACACACCATGTCAGACACCTCCACTGCAGTTGTCAGTGGCTCTCCAGCACCCACCACCCCTTCCCTGCCTCCTTCTGGTGAGCCCTGATCCTGTCCCTGCGGTGCCTGGCCTTCCCCCCCGTATGCACCTCCGAGGGGATTGTCCCTGGTTTTAATCAGTGCAGGCATGCGTATGGTGACATCTGCCACTGTCACCCTGTTTTGACTTTCAGGATGGACTGGCCATTGGCCTTTGTTTCTTTTTACTGGACTTCAAGTTTTGAACCCACATATGCTGAATAAAGCAACTTTCTGTTCTCTAGTGCTTTTGCTTCTGATGTACATGATGTTGATGATGCTAACCATGCCCTTGCTGCAGTGATGGGGATATTTGGTCTCATGAAAATGAAGTGTTACTGTGCAGGAACCCATGTGGTCCAGGGAGAATGTGTCCTATCCTGTGGTGTATCCATGTCATCCTTAGCAGCATCTGAGGGTGTCATGTTTTCAGTATTTGGCAATGGGATTTCCTACTTACATTAGCAATGTCACGTCTGTGGCTTCCACCCCTGCACATCTGTTGTGCTTGCCATTGTTCAATTTGTCTACTTCCCTGACCGTGTGGCAATCTCCACTGGACACGCAGGTTTGGGCATCAATGGGGAAGGACTCATCTGTGTTGTCAGTGCAACTTGCTATACATGTGTGTTGGATCTGTGCTGATGATTTCGTTGACACTCCCATGACCAGGCTGATGTGACGGGAGCCTTCATTTGGTGCTAATTGTTGACTGTGTGACCAAGTGTTCTGCTGACATGATGGAGCCCTACTGAGGCAACATATGGCACAGCTTTCCTCACACAGGAGTGGAGTCCCCTCATGGCAGTGTGTGCTCCTGTAACATTGCCTGCGCCCAAGGTGTGTGTTGTATGAGCATGTCTGTGTGTTCACTTCCATTTTGATGTGCATGTTGGGATCCCTAGTGGTGTTCCTGTTTGTGATGCTTGCTGAGTTGACCTATGTTCCCCCAAAGTCTTCTCCCTGGGTTCTCTGTGATGTGGGTGGATGGCACATTACTGGTCATCAGGGTGTCACCCATAGGTGTGTTCACCGTCAGGGCTGAGTTTGTGGGCAGACGCAGATGGGTCACAGTCAGGATTCCCCTTGGCACTTGTTGTTTACACCTGTCATGTGATTTCCAGTTTGTGTTAGCTTTCAGTGATTGTGACACGTTGTGTGTGTGACTGCTGGCACTCCTCAGGGTCAGGGCTGCAATGTTGGTAGTTGTCTATGTGTGTTCTTTGTGGGTGACCTTGGCTTCTTCATTGGTGTGGGACTGTGGCTGGGATCCCATTGGTTGGTGTGGTATTGCCGTCATGTCCATGTACAGCGTAGTGTGCAGTGTGTCAGACATTCAGGAGTCTTGTTGAGTGGCCATGTGTGATGTGTTTCTGCACCTTGGTTCCCACCACCACTCCTGGGATTGTCATGGGTGCATGTGCAATGTCACCAGTGCATGTGAGCTTCACTGCTGCACATTGTTGGAGGTCGAGGTGTGTGGTGTTGAGTGTGTGCAGATGAGAGTTGTTGCCCGGCTAGACCCCTGCCTCCATGTTGGCCTTGGCTTACTGGCCGTGCTGATTGATTTGTGCTTGTGTAGGTGTGATGGTAGTTTGTTGCTCAGGACACATGACTGTGGTTCACAGTGTGAACGACATCTAGCTTTGTCATCACAGTTGGATTGTAATGCAGCCCAGGGTCACCACATTGTGGGGACCCTGGGGGTAGTGTTGTGGTGTGTCTGTGTCTTGCTGTGTCAGTTGCTGTTCCTACATGCTTGTGTGACATGTGTGATTTGTGCTCCCTCTCATCTAACAATGCCTGATTGCCCACATAGGGTATTTGGATCCATGAGTTACCTTTGTGTGGCACTGTATGCACATCTGTGGAATTGGTATTCAGGCCTCCTCATGTGTTGTGTGGTTGCCTGGGGACACTGGCACCCCCCCCCCTCACCTGTTGTGTTTGATGTGCAGTGTGGGTCTGCCTGTTTGTGTTTGTGCATCTGCACCACTGCATTGGCATATCTTTAGTGTGCCATTGGCTGTATGTTGTTTGGTGGGTTTCCCCTGTTGTCCCTGGGACTCCTAGGTCATCAGTCAGCACAATGATCATTGTTTGTGTGTCCCATTGCTGCCATGTTATGGTATCTGTTCACCTCACATCTACAGTCTCCACAGGGTATCTGCATTTGTGTGCCCATTGGTGCAAATATGTGGGTCTGCATTCTGATGGTCACTTCTGTCATTGTGTCATTGATGAATGTTGACAGTGTCAGCCCCCATGGGTGATGTTTGTCTGCACATGGCCAAAGGTATGTCTTATTTGCACTGCAGTGTTTGCCTCCCCCAATCTATGTTGCTATGGGACACAAGCACTACTTTGCCACTGATGTGTTTGTTGTTCTGTGACCAGGAATCATCCATGCAGTTTGGCAGTTGCAGCTTTTTCAATGTCAACACTTACATTTTGGTCTCTGTGATGATGGGGGTTTGGACCCCATTGCCACAATGTTCAAGATGTGCTTCAGCTATGGGCCCCACACTTACATTTTGGTCACTGTGATGATGGGGGTTGGACCCCATTGCCACAGTGGTCATGGTCTGCTTGCATTGTGGGGGCCACACACATTTATGTGTGGCACATGTGATAGGGGGTCACATTGTATGTTCAAAGTCATGTTCAGTGTTGTAGGCATTTGACACAGTCTACACACGCTTGTCATGGTGTTGGGGGGGATGTCTTTATGTTGCATTGTTTATGTTGGTGTGTGCTTGTTGTGTCATGTATTAGCCATCCTGTGAGTGGGGGTGTTGTTGGTGGTAGGCATCCAGCCCACCATGGGTAGAGGTGGTAGTAGTGGTAGGCATCTGGCATCCCCTGGGTAGGGGTTGTAGTAGTGGTGGGCAACTGGCACACCCTGGGTAGAGGTGGTAGTGGTGGTGGGCATCTGGCACCCCCTGGGTAAGGGTGGTAGTAGTGGTAGGCATCTGTCACACCCTGGGTAGAGGTGGTAGTGGTGGTAGGCATCTGGCACCCCATGGGTAAGGGTGGTAGTAGTGGTAGGCATCTGGCACCCCCTGGGTAGAGGTGGTAGTAGTGACAGGCATCCAGCCCCCCATGGGTAGAGGTGGTAGTAGTGGTAGGCATCTGGCACCCCCTGGGTAGGGGTGGTAGTGGTGGTAGGCATCCAGCCCCCCACGGGTAGGGGTGGTAGTAGTGACAGGCATCCAGCCCCCCATGGGTAGAGGTGGTAGTAGTGGTAGGCATCTGGCACCCACTGGGTAGAGGTGGTAGTGGTGGTAGGCATCTGGCAGCCCCTGGGTAGGGGTGGTAGTAGTGACAGGCATCCAGCCCCCCATGGGTAGAGGTGGTAGTAGTGGTAGGCATCTGGCACCCCCTGGGTAGAGGTGGTAGTGGTGGTAGGCATCTGGCACCCCTGGGTAGGGGTGGTAGTAGTGACAGGCATCCAGCCCCCATGGGTAGAGGTGGTAGTAGTGGTAGGCATCCAGCCCCCATGGGTAGAGGTGGTAGTAGTGGTGGGCATCTGGCACCCCATGGGTAGAGGTGGTAGTAGTGGTAGGCATCTGGCACCCCCTGGGTAGGGGTGGTAGTGGTGGTAGGCATCCAGCCCCCATGGGTAGGGGTGGTAGTAGTGACAGGCATCCAGCCCCCATGGGTAGAGGTGGTAGTAGTGGTAGGCATCTGGCACCCCCTGGGTAGAGGTGGTAGTGGTGGTAGGCATCTGGCACCCCCTGGGTAGGGGTGGTAGTAGTGACAGGCATCCAGCCCCCATGGGTAGAGGTGGTAGTAGTGGTAGGCATCTGGCACCCCTGGGTAGAGGTGGTAGTGGTGGTAGGCATCTGGCACCCCCTGGGTAGGGGTGGTAATAGTGACAGGCATCCAGCCCCCCATGGGTAGAGGTGGTAGTAGTGGTAGGCATCCAGCCCCCCATGGGTAGAGGTGGTAGTAGTGGTGGGCATCTGGCACCCCCTGGGTAAGGGTGGTAGTAGTGGTAGGCATCTAGCACCCCCTGGGTAGGGGTGGTAGTAGTGGTAGGCATCTGGCACACCCTGGGTAGAGGTGGTAGTGGTGGTAGGCATCTGGCACCCCCTGGGTAGGGGTGGTAGTAGTGACAGGCATCCAGACCCCCATGGGTAGAGGTGGTAGTAGTGGTAGGCATCTGGCACCCCTGGGTAGAGGTGGTAGTAGTGACAGGCATCCAGCCCCCATGGGTAGAGGTGGTAGTAGTGGTAGGCATCTGGCACCCCCTGGGTAGAGGTGGTAGTAGTGACAGGCATCCAGCCCCCATGGGTAGAGGTGGTAGTAGTGGTAGGCATCTGGCACCCCCTGGGTAGAGGTGGCAGTGGTGGTAGGCATCCAGTCCCCCATGGGTAGGGGTGCTAGTAGTGACAGGCATCCAGCCCCCCATGGGTAGAGGTGGTAGTAGTGGTAGGCATCTGGCACCCCCTGGGTAGAGGTGGTAGTGGTGGTAGGCATCTGGCACCCCCTGGGTAGGGGTGGTAGTAGTGACAGGCATCCAGCCCCCCATGTGTAGAGGTGGTAGTAGTGGTAGGCATCCAGCCCCCCATGGGTAGAGGTGGTAGTAGTGATGGGCATCTGGCACTCCCTGGGTAAGGGTGGTAGTAGTGGTAGGCATCTGGCACACCCTGGGTAGGGGTGGTAGTAGTGGTAGGCATCCAGCCCCCATGGGTAGAGGTGGTAGTAGTGGTAGGCATCCAGCCCCCATGGGTAGAGGTGGTAGTAGTGGTGGGCATCTGGCACCCCCTGGGTAAGGGTGGTAGTAGTGGTAGGCATCTGGCACACCCTGGGTAGGGGTGGTAGTAGTGGTAGGCATCTGGCACACCCTGGGTAGAGGTGGTAGTAGTGGTAGGCATCTGGCAGCCCCTGAGTAGGGGTGGTAGTGGTGGTGGGCATCTGGCACACCCTGGGTAAGGGTGGTAGTAGTGGTAGGCATCTGGCATACCCTGGGTAGGGGTGGTAGTAGTGGTAGGCATCTGGCACACCCTGGGTAGACGTGGTAGTAGTGGTAGGCATCTGGCATCCCCTGAGTAGGGGTGGTAGTGGTGGTGGGCATCTGGCACACCCTGGGTAGAGGTGGTAGTAGTGGTAGGCATCTGGCACCCCCTGAGTAGGGGTGGTAGTGGTGGTGGGCATCCAGGCCCCTATGTGTATATGTGGCATTGCTGATGGCCATCCCGCCCCTATGGAGCTGCTATTGCTGGTGTGAGTAATTTCTGCATCCCTCTGTGTGTGTGTGATGTGTCGGGTACGTGTAGTTTGTTTTTGTGGTTGGTGTCTGACTTACCTTCTGCACCGTACGCGTCCGTGCCTGTTCTGGTAGTAGATATAGAATATTGGTAGGATCGGCACGATGGGATTCATGGTTGGTTCGTCTCGTTCGTCTTTCTCTTTGCTTCGCCTCGTCCTCGTCGCTGGCGTGTTCGTCTCGTAGCCGTGGATCGTGTTGTGGCGCGAATCGGAGCTTATGTGCGCCTCTCCCGGATGCTTTGACGTGCCGTGCGTAGCGACGGGTTCGGCGCGTACGGAAAGCGCATCGTACTTGCCCGGCCGGACGGGGCTGCATTTTGGCTTCCGTGCGACTCGATTTTGCGTTTCCGGATCCGCCTCGGTCGGATGACAGGACCTGGATTGGGTGAGTACGACTGGGTCGGAATCTATGCAGTTGTGCGCATCGTACTTGCTCGTTCGGAATAATGTGCGGATCGGTCGGGAAACAGGCATTCGCCTGGCTTTTTTCCCGGCCGAATAGTGTTAGGTGCGCCTCCGACCGAGATCGGAATCGGCCCCTAAATGGCAGCATATGCCTTTCCAACTCCAAACTAAACCATTTTGGGGAAGGTGTTGGATACTAAAGGGGGGACATTTAACCTTACCACTCCAATCAAAACCTTTTTGGGATGGTGTTAGACACTGAAGGGGGAAATTTGCTAATCCCACTCCAATATAACCCAATATGGAAAAGGTGTCCGACACTAAAGGGGAGACATTTACTATTCCTAATCCAATCTAAAACATTTTGAGGAAGGTGTTGGATACTTATGTGGCACCATTTACTATTCCCACTCTAATCTAAACCATTTTGGAGAAGGTGCTGGACACTAAAGGGGCTAAAGGGGCAACATTTACTATTCCAACTCCAATCTAAACAATTTTAGGGAAGATGTTGGATATTAAGGGCCTGATTACTAGTTTGGTGGACGGGTTACTCTATTCACAAACGTGACGGATATCCTGTCCGCCGTATTACGAGTTCTGTTATATTCCATTGGATATAATGAAACTCATAATACGACGGACAGGATATCCATCATGTTTGTGATGGATTAACCCGTCCGCCAAACTCGTAATCAGGCCCTTAAGAAGCAACATTTACTATTCTCACTCCAATTTAGACCATTTTGGGAAAAGTGTTGAACACCTGAGGAGTTACATTTACTATTCCCACTCCAATCTAAAGCAAATTAGAGCAGGTGTTGGACAATAAAGGGTTGACATTTACTACTCTCATTCCAACCTAACCCAATTTGGGGAAGATGCTGGACACTAAAGGGGCTACATATACTGTTCCACCTCAAAACTAAACCATTTTGGGGAAGGTGTTGGATACTAAAGGGGCGACATTTAACATTCTAACCCCAATCAAAATCTTTTTTGGGAGGGTGTTGGACACTGAAGGCGATGCATTTACTAATTCCACTCCAATATAACCCAATATAGGAAAGGTGTTCAACACTACAGGGGAGACATTTACTATTCCTAATCCAATCTAAACCATTTTGAGGAAGGTGTTGGATACTTATGTGGCACCATTTACTATTCCCACTCTAATCTAAACCATTTTGGGGAAGGTGTTGGACACTAAAGGGGCTAATGGGGCAACATTTACTATTCCAACTCCAATCTAAACAATTTTAGGGAAGATGCTGGATATTAAGGGCCTGATTACTAGTTTGGTGGATGGGTTACTCTATTCACAAACGTGACGGATATCCTGTCCGCCATATTAAGAGTTCTGTTATATTCCATTGGATATAATGAAACTCATAATATGACGGACAGGATATCCGTCATGTTTGTGATGGATTAACCTATCTGCCAAACTCGTAATCAGGTCCTTAAGAAGCAACATTTACTATTCTCACTCCAATTTAGACCATTTTGTGGAAAAGTGTTGGACACTAGAGGAGTTACATTTACTATTCCCACTCCAATCTAAAGCAAATTAGAACAGGTGTTGGACACTAAAGGGTTGACATTTACTACTCTCATTCCAACCTAACCCAATTTGTGGAAGATGCTGTACACTAAAGGGGCTACATATACTGTTCCAACTCCAAACTAAACCATTTTGGGGAAGGTGTTGGATACTAAAGGGGCGACATTTAACATTCTAGCCCCAATCAAAACCTTTTTTGGGAGGGTGTTAGACACTGAAGGGGGGGTATTTACTAATTCCACTCCAGTATAACCCAATATGGGAAAGGTGTTCGACACTAAAGGGGAGACATATACTATTCCTAATCCAATCTAAACCATTTTGAGGAAGGTGTTGGATACTTATGTGGCACCATTTACTATTCCCACTCTAATCTAAACCATTTTGGGGAAGGTGTTGGACACTAAAGGGGCTAAAGGGGCAACATTTACTATTCCAACTCCAATCTAAGCAATTTTGGGGAGTATGTTGGATATTAAGGGCCTGATTACTAGTTTGGCGGAAGGGTTACTCTATTCACAAACATGACGGATATCCTGTCCGCCGTATTACGAGTTCTGTTATATACCATTGGATATAATGAAACTCATAATACGACGGACAGGATATCTGTCATGTTTGTGATGGATTAACCCGTCTGCCAAACTCGTAATCAGGCCCCTAAGAAGCAACATTTACTATTCTCACTCCAATTTAGTCCATTTTGGGAAAGGTGTTCGACACTAGAGGAGTTACATTTACTATTCCCAGTCCAATCTAAAGCAAATTAGAACAGGTGTTGGACACTAAAGGGTTGACATTTACAACTCTCATTCCAACCTAAACCAATCTGGGGGAGATGCTGGACACTAAAGGGGCTACATATACTGTTCCAACTCCAAACTAAACCGTTTTGGGGAAGGTGCTGTGCACTAAAGGAGTTAAATTTACTATTCCTACTCCAATCTAAACCAATTTGGAGAAGGTGTTGGACACTAAAGGGGATGGCATTTACTATTCCCACTCCAATCTATACCATTTTGAGGAAGGTGTTGGACACTTAGGGGCTGATTAAGAGTCTGGCGGTCTATGGACCGTCAGACTCATGGATGCGTGACAGTGCCGCTCTCCCCACTGACCTATTATGAGTTAGGGGGTGGAACCGCCACAGCCCCACCACAGCCGCCAGGGAACCGGATTTCCCTGGTGGTGTTGCGGTGGTGTAGGGCATCAATATGCTTGGCGGTTCCTCTTCCATGAAAACCCTGGTGGAGAGTAAACAAAGGCTTCTGCGCCCTGTGGATGCACACAGTGGGCCACAACATGTGACCCCCTGTGTGCATGCACACCAGTTCCTGCATGGCATAGACTTACAGCCATGCATCAGCTGTTTTTGGCGTTCCCATTGCGGTGCCTGTTTTTAGAGGCACTGCCATGAGGATGCCAAAAAAAGCCAGACAGACAGTAGGAAACTACTAATCTGGCAGGCGGCCTCACCACAGGTATAGCGGTGCAGCGGTGGAGTGGACCAGGTGCCTCACCGTCAAACTCATAATCGGGCCCTTAGGGTCTGATTACAAGTTTGGCTATCCACGGACCGCCAGACTTGCGTGGTCGCGGCGGTGACGGTCTCCCCACCACCCTATTATGAGTTGGGCAGTTGGACCGCCACGGTCCCGCTGCAGCCACCAGGGAACCGCCGTTCCTTGTTGGTGTTGCAGCAGTGTAGGGCATTAACATGCTTGGCGGGACAAAGCATATTAGGAGTTTCCTATCTACCAGGGTTTTCATGGCGGTTCCTCCTCCATGAAACCCCGGCAGAGAGGAAACAAAGTGTGCCTCTGTGCCCTGTGGATGCACACAAGGAGGCACAACATGTGACCCCCTGTGTGCATGCACACCAGTTCCTTTAAAAATCTCCCTACCCTTATCCCCTGAAAACCCAACATCCTGTTACTAAAAAAATTATATATGCATGCTATTTACACTTTAATACAGCTAAAAATAAAAACTTCAGAAATTCCATAAATAATAAATTATCTTACAAAACAACAAAAAAATAAAAATAATAACCACATAAAATCAAACAAACTACAATGAAATGCATATAAAATAAAACTTATAAATGATCTTATATGCAATTATATTTTCTAAAACAATATATTTTACAACGATATGAAAAACAGCACTAAAAATTATATTCATACCTTCACTATTCCTGCCCACAACATTTTTGACATCCCAATATTCTTGCAACAATATTTTTGTATCACTATATTTTTTATTCAATATTTTGTCCAAACACTGCTTTATTGAATCTCCAGGTGCTATGTTTAATGCCAATGTGACCATGGTTCTACTCCCAAATCATCATTGCAAGATCTGACACTTCGATTGGGGTAACTTTGATGAAAGTTATCATATCCACTAAGACATGTATACCCTACATAAGGTCAATCATTAAATACAATCTATGAACATGGGAAAGGAATTTAAATTCCCTTACGACTGGATAGCTAACCCTCCAAAGATCCACTAGACAAAGGTCTGTCTCTTTCTTGTTTCAATGTTTCAGAAAACGTCCTTTAGTATCTATCATGTGAGCGTCTGACAAATATGGCATCTGATGCAGTATTAAAATCTCCTAGGCACACTGCTATCCCCATTCTTAAGTCATAATATTAAGTAAGCATCACTCTTGCCCCTGATTGGAAACATAAACAGTAAAGATATTCATGGAGGAGCACTGATGTCTACTCTCTAGGTATATGTATCAACCACAAACAGTGTCACGTTGAACCTTGACCACCAGTATTGAAAATCTTTATGCAGCCCAATACGACCCCTCTTTTTCCCCACTGCTGTGTCCTGCATGGAACTGAATGGAAAGAGTTTTCATGGACGTTTCGAATCCATACATTGTCTCGTCTCGAACAATCTTCCAGGTCGATACATTTTATCCACAGTGCTTTGATTTCCTCTTCCACTTTGACCTGGCAGTTCTGCATTTTCTTAAAATCCTGGTGCATGGCGATGATATCATCCTTGTTGGTTGCAACCCATTCACTCAGGGTTTGTATCTCTTTGGTGACATCCGCAAGACCAGTCAGCAGGTATGCCTTTAGGGCCTGCATTTGTGTGGTGACCATATTGTCTAATCACGTTGGTCTCCCAGGCAGCTATGCAGATCTTCCTTTACACTTGTAGCCCCTGACTCCCTTTTCTTGGTTGCCACTGCGGGAGAGGTGTGAATCATACAGTGGGGGATGTAGATTTGCCTCTCTGTATGTCCCAGATGTCACCAATTATTTTTTTTAAATTATTTTTAATTGTAATTAAGTAATACATACTTAAAATAAAAGTTTGAGAATTAATTTATTGTTAATTTATGTATCAGATGGTATTACATGTATTAAATTATTTATACATTCAAATGCATTCAAATATTCATTGCAGGATGCCCTGGTGTTCTCCCAGGGTTATCTTATGTGTGTGTTTTATTCTCTCTTCTAGCCATGAGCAATCAGCGAACTGCTTGTCGGTGGGTCAGCGAAAAGCTTCTCGGTGGGTGAGAGCTTTTCTTGTCAGGCAAGGTGGGGTCAGTCCCCCTGATTCAAAGGGAAATTATTGCTAGGTGGTTTGTGGCCCATAGATTTATTGTAAGTGGAGGTGTCCTTTATTTCAGAGCTGTTAAATGGCTCAACTGGAGTGTCTAAAATGAGGCTTCTCCTCTCTTGAAATGCTATGTACATCAGTGGACTAAGTTTGCAACGCATTACTTCATAAATGGATCGCCGCTTAAACTAACCTTCCATCGCTCCTTTCAGTGTGCCCCACTACTGCACAACTCCATTGTGCTCATCCAACTCCGAGAGCCTGTTTGTTGGTCTACGATCTCACTCCTTCATGCCACTGGGCTTAAGAACTACACCAGGTCAGCCTCGCTTACAAACGCACATTCTGCATACAGGCTGCAAGATTGCAGCAGCTGCTTTTCCTACGCACTCGGGCTGTGGGAAGGAGTGCCTTTTGCTGCGTGATGTCAGAGCCACCTCTTACTGCTGGGGCGTTGCAGAAAACATTCCATCACCGATGCCTGGTCTCACCATCTGTGCAAGATGTCTCAAATGGCTGCGGTCGGGAAGTTAAGGGGACCTGGCCCAGGAGGTCATCAGTTGGACATCTGAGATATCCGACCTCAGGCTCCCTCTTAATTAGAGTTTAAAAAAAATATTTTATATGTTTATCGTGGCGGTCTGGCCACATTACGATGCGACCGCCGTGATGGCGGTCGGCAACTGCTCCATACCACATGGTTTGTGCTGTGGCCACAGTAGTATGGAGCACCTCCTGCACCTCCATGTGCTGTGTGCCAAGCACCACTTTGCTGTGGCCCAGGAGAGAAGGGGCCCTATTTGGGTCCCCCAAAACCTGTTTCCATGTTATTATGGCAAACTATACGACATGAAAGGACTGTCGGAAATGGGCATCATAATCCCGATGGCGGTGCCTACCTCGATACCGCCTTTTGTCGGGACTACGATTCCGCCCGCTGCCTCATCGGGTTCTGAGATCCTGGTGGAGGCAGTGGTCTTCCCTCTGACAGAGTGGTTCGACCGCTGGTTTTGTAATCCGGCTGTTGGACCGGAGGGCTGTCGGTCGGTTGGACCGCCACTGACGGCCTGTCGATGGCGGTCCAACCATCATCGAAATCAGGCCCTTAGTTTGGAGTGGTGATAAAAATTTGCCAAATTTCATGTTACGCTTCTTAAGTGAAATATCTGAAATTACGCCACTAAGCTACTCCATATAATTTAGCACCTTTTGTGTAAAAAATGTATGAGTGTATGTGCAATTCACGCTGACATTTTACAGCAAACGCAAGCAAACAACAGAATGTGAGTGACTGCTGGTCTTGGTGCCTTTGTTTAAATGCATCCTCGAGTATAAAATTGACCTGAGGATGTATTTCATGCTATATTTTTCTGGATTTGCATTTCACATAATTATGCGTAATTTCCCTTAATTTTGCTGTAATTTTGGAACAGCAAATGATGAGAATTGCACATACCTCCTCTCCGGGGACCAACACTTTTCGAATCATTGATTACTTTAGACTTGAAATGGTACATCTGCCCCCCGAAATATATGCATTTTCCAATTGTTAGTTGGACTGGATTTGAATGTATTACCAATAAGCTTTTTTTCAGTGCTAGTTGGTTTGGAGTTAGATTGGTCTAACCTCTGGTCCCAAATGGATGCTCTGTCCCTACTTTTAGGGGGTCATTACGATGGCGGAAGGACCGCCAATGCCAGCCATGCGGTGGCCGGTCCTTTCGCCATCGGACCGCAAATTTCCCCCTGCCACATTACGATGGCGGGGGGATCCAGACTGTGACCGTGGCGTACGGAAAGACCATCCGCCACGGAACCACCACAGGCAATCAGACCGATTGCCTGGCGGAGCGGTCTGCATGCATAAAATGGTGGCGTGCCTAGCAGGCACCGTCCACCATATTATGATGCAGGCTGTGAGCCAGCCTTTCCATGACGGCGACACCGTCATGAAAAGGCTGGTGGAGATCCTGTTCGGGGGCCCGTTGCAGGCCCCCAATGGGGGGGTGCATGTGCACCTGGGGGGTACCTATGGTACCCCCCTACATTTCAGTGCACTGAGTGGCAGGCACCGTGTGGTGCCTGCCACGTAGTGCACTGTAATGCACAACATGCATTTTCAACATTTTGGAACAGCAAATTATGAGGAGTGCACATACCTCTTCTCCAGAGACCAACACTTTTCCAATAGTTGATTACTTTGGACTTAGAATGGTAAATCTGAGCCCCGAAATATATGCATTTCCAAGTGCTAGTTGGACTGAATTTAACCCTATTACCAATAAGCTTTTTTCCAGTGCTAGTTGGAATAGAGTAAGATCGGTCTAAGCCTTGTCCCCAAATGGATGCTCTTTCTCTACTTTTAGTCGTAGTGAAATTTGAATAGTAACCTGCGCCCCCAAATATATTTTAATTTAAATATACATTGTTTTATATTTGCAGAAATTTATAAGGATTGTTTTATATTTGAAAAATGTTCAGAAATATTCCTCAAGCTATTTCATTTCATTTCTATTTTCAGATAAATAGATGGTTATAATACTGTTAATGTCTCTGTTTTTTTGTAAATAAAATATTTTTATGTGGAAAATTATATATTTTTCATTATGCGTAGTTTACTATACAAATTGTTTGAACATAATTGCAAAATAAATTCATTTTAATTATACAATTATACTTTTAAAAGTATTGTAGTTGTTTAAAATATACATATTTTTTAGTTAAATAGATTTCATATTTTTAAATGATATTCTCAATATTTTGTACACTATAATTTGGTTTCAATATTTTGGTTAACTCTATAATAATTCTATAACCAAAAATATTGTAATCTATATTTTTGTCTCAGATACTTTTAACTTTCATTATTTTTGTATTTTACAGAACTTTTTTTATCAATTTTTTTTATTATTTGAATTCAAAGTATAGGGTTTACAATATTATCACAATCAATATTTTGACTTCTAAAGTGGTGAGTTACTCCTGGGTCGCAGGAAGCTGCAAGCGGACTTTGTGGATGGGACTCGGTGTCCCAGTGTGCTCCATTGTCTGTTGCCCAGAGGAGGAAGAGCGCAGCCTGCGCCGTGCTCTCAAAAGCACTGAGTTACTCCCGTGGCGCAGGACGCGCGCAGGCCTTGCCCGGGCAAAGCCCGGGCCAAGTACGGGCCCATCCGTGCCCGTCAGAGACCGGAGGAGGCCGGGGCTTTCCTCTTGGCCCTTTGATTCAATCTCCTCCCTTCACCTTTGTACAGCCATTAAGGAGACAGGCGAGTCAACTGTGAGCTCAAGGACTGGATTGGACCCCACCTGCCACCCCGGAACAAGGTAGGCCTGCAGGGGTTTCATCACTGCAGATCGACATAGTTCTGGGATTTAATGGTTCACTGCTCTCCACTCTACACACGGTGTGTCAATGGACATTAACATTATTTACCTCCTGTCACTATATATTTCTTGTCTAGCTTAGCTAAGCCCAGGTCACATCGTCTTGGGGTTCTCATCTTGTTGTCACGCTGCTCTGCCCTTAAAAAGGTACCGCTATCACCGAGTTGGGACTAATGGGGAAACGAAAGACAGTTGTAGAAGTCCATGCGGCACAGGCAATAACAACTATGGACTGCTTCCTACAGAGAGCAGCGAGGGTTCTGGACAAGGAAATCGAGCTGGTAGCATGTCAGCTCTCCTGCTCCCATGCAAATCAACTGCACCCACGTTCTTTCAGCCCAAAAAGTGGCTGGGCTCCTTCACTGCGCACCCCTGAACTGGTGGAGTTGGCAGATCCCCCCACACCCCCCTCTGGCCAGGACCTAGGCCAAGGATGGGTAGCAGACACAAGGTCATGGTGGTGGTGGCTGGTAGGGCACAGTCAGCCCCAGCGACTGTGCCAGGTTGTGGGATGTTCACCACCAAGCTGGCAGTAATTGGCCCTGACGCCCGGGGGACTCAGTAAGGGGACTAGGTCAGGGGCTAAGCGAAAGTGCTCTTCCACAGGGGCCAAGGCAAAGTGACTTAGAGCGTACACCTCGATACTCACCATCCCAGGAGCAGCACTCCTCTCGAAAGACGAGCTGGCAGCTATGTTGGAAGCATATGCGGGCTCCCTCCTGGATGGACTGGATTCCAAATTGGAACCGATCAAGGAACGTCTGGCCTCCATTGAAAGGGAACTTTTTGACCTGTCCCAGCACAACAAGATGGCCAACAACCCAGTTTACAATGGTCCTGCAGGTCTGTGGTGGAGACAAGGGCCATAGCCAGCCTGATCCCCAACCCGCAACTGGGGAGGCTCGACCATCACGCACCCTCTCGCACAAGAGCACCTTCCCTCCCACCCTCTCAGTGTCATGGCTCGCCCTGCCCCCGACCCTAAAAGAAGGATTACAGGAGATAGCAACATCCCAGGAGACCCCCAGGATGAAGATCAGTAGATGTAGTAACAGAATCATCAGGAGGGAGTCTGGGCGAGGAGAGGATACCAACGGTGAGCCGGGAGTGCAGTTCCAGGGCCCAATCACCCTCCATTTCCCCCCGGAAGCAACCCCGTATGTTGTGGTCCTTGGAAATGTACCTGAAGTGAAGCCTGGTGCCCCGAAGACTTTCACCAGTTAAAAAACAAAGTGTTGCACTGGCTGAATAATAACACAATCCTGGGATTCAGAGTGGAGAGGTATATCAACATGGTTCAGAGGGTTGCCTGGATACGAGGGTCTAAAAGGAGTAGTGGTGGTGACTGTGTGATAATCAATTTCAATTGTCCTCATCTAGCAGAAAGATTCCTTCATGCGGCCAGCCTGCGTACCACCACGGGCCCTGTTACATCCATCGTGGCCCTCCCTCTGGGCTTTTTCTACAGACCTCCATCCCAAGCCTTAATTCCAAGCTTATGGCACAGACTGGCCATCCAGGAGTGGCAACAGGTTCTTTCACCTGTCCAAGTTCCCAATGCCTTCGCACCCCTTGGGTTCCTAGATATCTGTGATTGACTTAAAGGGTCAGCGCCAGTGATTCATATGGTTCCCTCCCCGCAACTCAACCTCACTCATCAGCTGGACAGAGATAACTTTGGAACCGACCCCTCGGAAACTAACTACTGCAACCTCATGTCATGGAACATAACCAGTTTGGCAAGCAAGTTCACGGTCGCAGAGTGGCGCTGGTTTGCTCAAAAGTTTGACATCATATGCTTGCAGGAGACATGGGCCATCAATAGTTTTTTCTTTCTGGAGGGGTACAAGTCCTTCTTTCCGCCCGCTACCCCCTCAAGGGCTGGTCGACCAAAGGGGGGTTTGGCCGTTTACGTTTCACTTAGGCTTAAATGCAGGGTTGTTGAATTGAACACAGCTAATTCATGCTTGCAGACCTTGCTACTTTCCTGTAGGCCTAGTTGTTTATTGCTCTTTAATTTTTATAATGCCACCTCATCTCTTCCTGAGGTTTGTGACATATCCCGGCTGGGTACCTTCTTGACTAATTTGAATGCTTCCACTCTCCACACTACCCCTTTTGTATTGGTGAAAGACTTTAACATCCATATATGTGGGGATCCAAGATTGTGGGGCACAGGGGGTCCATCATGTCCCCGTCTTCCCGGTTTGCACTTAGAACGTAGTGGCCAGGGTAACAACTTAAATGCCCTAGTATGTGATTTTGATCTTTTACCAGCAGTGGGTATACTGGACCCAGGCGAGACGGATATTACTCCCACCTTTAAAGGGCATGGTAGCAATTCTTTTATTGACTTTTTTTTGTGTCTACCCCCCTCTTTTACTTAATATCTTACTTGTCTATCAACGCGAGCATCCATAGCGATCACAACTCTCTATGCATCAAAGCTAGCTGGCCCTCATTGGGCTTGAAAAAGGGGTGAGGTGGAGGGGACTCATTGCAGACCACAGACGGCGGTAGAAGGCTCACATGGGCTCAAATCATCTCTGTCTCCTTTCACGATACCCTTTTAGCTACATGTCAGAATGAGATTCAGATCTGTCTGGCCGTGCAATCAGATCTGGAAGAGATTATTGTCAACACATTTGTAACTATCTCTCGCTCTATCGCTGACCTATTCATGGTTTCTGCTCCTAAAAGTCACCCAGATAGGGCCCCAAGATGGTTCGACACTATAGGAAGCCTTCCATGCAACCCCTAGAGATAGTGTCCAAGTTAGAACTTGCAGAAAGAAGTACAAAGAAGCTCTGATTAAGCGTAAGGAGGCTTTGAAGGAGGATGCTTGGATTAAGCTTATGGAAGCCAATACAATCAAGAGTAGCACCAAGTTCTGGAGCATCATCAATAACCCTTTCCTAGGAGTAGACACAGCTAATGCCTTGGATGCTCACATCACAGAGAACGAATGGGTTAGCCATTTTTAGGGTATGTTTGGGGGACCCCCGGCTCAGTACGCCCCTGGAGGTGCAGATATCGATAAATCAGTTCTGACAGTCTCGGAGCGAGAAGTCAGGTTGGGAATAGTTTGGCTGACAAGTAACAAGGCCCCTGGACCAGAAGGAGTCCCTCCCGACCTCTACATCTCCATCTTGGAGCTGTGGGCCCCTCTGCTTACCTCTATTATCAATGCAGCTGTCAGGTCTGGCCCCCCGGCCTCAAGGGCCACCTTCATTATCGTCCCAGTTTTTAAAAAAGGGAATAGAGCTAGTACTCATTGCTGTAGGCCTATTTCCCTGCTGGACTCTGTAGTCAAAGTGGTTGGGCGGATAGGTTATCCAACTGGGCCCTAGAGAACAACATCCTGTCAGACGCCCAATATGGCTTCCGCCCCAGACGCTCAACAATAGATTAATGCCTGAATCTATTCATGATCTTGAATATGTACACAGTCGCCTGCCCTGGCACCATTTTTCTGGCCTTTATGGACCTCTCCTCCGAGTTCAACTGTGTGAACAGAAGCAAGCTGCGGCAGATCTTCCTTTCCCTGGGGGTGGACAGGGACATGGTTTTCTTTTTACAAGATCTTCACGGAGACACAAAGGCGGTTGTGCGTTATTTGGGTGATCTGAAGGTTTCGCGCCTGTTCTCTATTCAGAGAGGGGTCCGCCAGGGCTGTATTCTGGCCCCTTTTTTATTTAATGTTTACATAAACAACTTAGAGAAGATCCTCTTGGAGACCAAGGTTGACTACCCCCAGGTGGGACGGCGTGGCCTCCCGGTTCTGCTGTATGCAGACGATGCAGTCTTGATGGCCAGGACCGAGCGGGGTCTGCAAAGTTATTAACTTCTTTTGTCCAATCCATGGGAGATCAGGACTTGTTGGTTAATAGCTCAAAGTCCTACATTATGCAAGTAGGTGCTCATCGAGTAGGACTTATACCTTTAAGGTAGGGTCCACCCCGGTCCCAAGTACGAGTGCTTTTATATATTTGGGGTGCTGTTAGATGACACAATGAAATGGGGGCTCCAAATAACTTGTAAAAAAAACAACCTCACCCGGGAGTCTGCAGCTGTTTCTAACTTCGCTTCTAGATTGGGAAAAAGACCGGTGGGGGCCTTATTACAGCTCTAGAGGGCCAAGTGTATTTCAAAAGCATTATATGGCAGTGAAGTCTGGGGGTTCACTATCCCCAATAAGCTTCAAATTGCTGAAAACAAGTTTTTGAGACAGCTCTTTTCTGTTCCTCAGGGCACCCCCTCTTTCACTGAAAATGAAGAGCGTGGTCTGTACCACATCACTGATCTGATAGCCTACCACCCTGTGTCTCTTTGGTTAAAAATCTGGGCTGGTAAGGGGACATCACTAAACAAAATGATTTTAAAGGACTGTCTGGCTCTTGATCATGTCTCCCGAGTACCATGGCTCAAATATATCAAGGAGAGTCTCACGAGCATGAGGAGAGGAGACCTTTTCACTACCCCTGATCTGACCAATAAGAAGGACTTGAACCACATAAAGGCGGCTTTCTTCGCGCAGCAGTCAATGACCAGGGAAGAGAAGGAGCTTCTGAAGCCCAGTGTACGTCGCTCCATCATATACCTCAGTGGTGGAGCCGTACTTACTGGGGTTCGTAAGCTCATATGATCGATTTCTATTGACCAGGTTTCAGTTTGACCTCTTCCACCTCCTTCTCACCCATCCAAGGGGGTTGTGCAAGGGCCAAAGTTTGTCGCCCTGTGGTTGTGATGGAAAAACCCCACATGACATGGTCCATTTTACAATGTTTTGTAGCTTTTATGATGCACCCAGAAAGACCTTCTTAGTTCTGATCCTGAAAATGGCTAATTTTAGGCAAGTGCGACCCGCTTTTATCTTTTTACAAATGATCAGAGGTAGCACTGTTTTTTATGTGCTTAATTTTCTAAAATCTGCTGTCAGGCTAAGGTCTAGCTGCGACTAATTACTCTGTTTCCTGCACATTATTAATGGCATTATGCACTTTGTATTGTTTTGCTCACCTGTCTGACCATCAAATGTTTTATTGGATGTGACTGATTATATTAACTAGAGCGATCCTCCTTCACCTGGTATTGTTTGTGTGATATTGGAGTCTTTGTATTCCTGATTTTACTTCTAGTTTAGGTTATCAACCTATCTGGTATGCTTCTGTGAGGATTGTTTTATCATATCTTAACGTGTGCTCTTATGGTTTTAATACTTGAAACCGAATAAAGATTATTTTGATTTGATGATTTGATTTGACTTCGATATTTTTGTACATCCATATTTTTGTAGTCAGCATTCAGGACTATAAATCCACCTCGAGCCTCAGCTCACATTGCCCCAGTCAAAGGTAGTTTGCATGTTTGTTTTCCTTCAGTATTGGAGATCGGACGAGCTTCCGACCGCCATTGCAGCAGAAGTGGTACCACCCGACAAGTTGTTGAAGGTCCCACCTGCCAGATTAGGATGCGACTGCCGTGTAGGTGATCGGAAACATCCCTTTTTCTACTAAGGCTTGTGCAACAGCACGGAAAAGGGCCATAGCACAAGCCACAAAAGAAAAAGGGATGATTTTAAACAACCATGCACCGTGTGCCAGGCACCATGAGGTGCCTGGCACACGGTGCATGGATACAATGCACCACATGGTGCATGGATGTTTCGGGGCACCACATGTGCCCCCCAGGCCACATAGCAGAGGCCCACTGGGGGCCCTGCTAGGGGCCCCCAAAGTTCCTTTCTGACAGCCTTTCCATAGCGGTAGGACCGCCATGGAAAGGCTGTGGGAAATGGGCATTGTAATCCCCACTGCGGTGCCTGCACATGCACCGCCTTCATTGTAGGGATTACGGTCCGACCGGCTCCTTGAGCTTGTTGGAGGCATTGGTCTGCCCCTCCAACCACTGCAGTCCGAATGACTGCATTGTAATGCAGCGGTCAGACAGCTATCCTGGATGTCGGTGGGACTGCCACTGACGACCTCTCGGTGGAGGTCCCACCAACATCATAATAAGGCCCTATGTGACCACTGGGAAATGGTCTCTTTAAAATGTCTTAAAGACTTTGTTTAGTATTATGAGTCAGCAACCATTTGCCACAATCCATATGCATTTGCTCATCTAACAAGCATTTCCAGACTGAGAATTTTACACATAAAAAGAAAGTAATCGTTCTCCTTGGCTATGAACACAAGACTAACTTAAGCCACATGGTTCTATAAAGCATTTTTACAATAGCCAAAAAACACATCTTTCTTTGGCCCAAAATGTAGCATCGTCAAAACCAATTCGGGTCAATGGTTAACTTTTTATTTTTTATTTCAAGCATATACCGCCCAAATAAAAAGGAGAAAAAAACACTCCTATTTGAAGGCCATATGTCTAGATTAACATTTTTTTTCCGTTGCATTCCAATAGTTTGCATTGCAATGAGCGATTCATCAACTTATTGAATTCATGCAACTTACGGTCCCCCAGTAACTGATTTTGACATAGCCCATTTAGAGGATAATAATCATCTCCACACTAACCTTATCATATATGAGATCCAGGTAATTATATTTGGTAACTGCTGTTTTCTCTGCCATAATTTCTATAGAACTTTTTTCGTACCTATACCAAAAATCATATGTTGTAAAAGATTGCTTAGCTTGGCTGACTTAAAGGCAACTCCCTGCACAAGCCAGTTTGCCTGATCAGATACAAAATATTCGTGGTAAAGACAGGTGCTTCCTGAAACCGTCACTTTCTGGGAAAAAATGTCCCAACAGGGTTAAACTGAATACCCGAATATTGAAGGCACAGCAGAATCAGAAGGGTAGTCCTGAAGCTGAACATAAGATTACTGAAAAGGACCAGGCCACAGCTCAACAACTTGTACCTTCAAAGATCAAAAAGACTCCTGCAAAAATCCTAGAGTCACAAATATATATCAAGGAGTTGAAAACCTGGCAAATATACACTTTGCCGACATTGTGAAGCAGCAAACATACGATCCAGTCAGGACGAGCAATTCACAGGAAGAGGTAATATAAAGGAGGAAGTTGGGTGGCCAGCTTGCCTTGAGAATTCGTCTTGTGAGAAAATCTGTCCCCTCCATCTTAAAATGGGCTAAATAGCTCATTGTAGAATTGGCCACGTCCAATGGGGAAGGACAAGGTACCAATTTTTGCTGCCTGTGTGTCCCTTCCCAGCAGATCCAGACAGTCGTCTAGAATTTAATTTCAGATTCTGCCTGACAGCAACAGGGAGCATGTGGTGACATACTGACAGGGGAAGCAGGAGAGCTATTGCACCATCGCCACGGGTAAATGTAATCTTCTCACCGCCCCAGCCAGACACCACCATAATTAGTAGCTTCCCTAATGGGGTGTGGGTGAGGAGCAGTTTCCCTGCCTGCCTGTGTCGAAGAGCAGCTTCCCTGCTGGTGCCAGAAGGAGCCCAATAAAGAAAGGGGCTAAGTCTTACAATTCAACAACAGAATCATTGTATCCCATGGGTGCTTGAACCATAATATGTGATCTACATAAAACAACACTGGGATATATGTATTTGTGTTTTGAGGAGCGACATCAATACTTTCACTTAACATTCTGTACATGGCACAGAACAATAGATTAAGTAAGAAAAGCGACGGGTTGGTTTGCTAAAGACAGACCATGACAAGGACATGATATTCCAGATTTTATTCATTGTGATACAATTTAATTGAGGGGATATGGGTGGAGGTATTGATGGATGTCCAAAGAAGATCCTCAGTGGACGTCCATCATTTCAATTTTTTGGTCATGATGTGATGCTACGAGTGCTGTGATTTGTGCTTGAATGGCTATACGAGTTTCTGTGTTTTCTTGCGGTACGGGTTGTCCACAATCCAGGATGTCCGCCCTCCATGCTCACAATCTACAAAAGATACCAGTTCCTGAGACGTTCCACCATTGATGCCAGGAACGTTTCTTCTATGAACAGATATATTTCTGAGCACCCTTCTACTGATGTCAATCCCCTTCTTTTAAAGCATTTTCTTGTTTTTAGTACAGCTGCCACAGCATTCACTGTGTCCAAGATTGCAGTGTATATTATGGCCAGTTTATGCCTGTGTGTGTTAATTCCTTCTCTGGGTCAGTTTTCCAAAGACCCATGGCTTCTGGATGTCTTCTTAAGCAAAGACATCCAGTTCCACTAAAATTGAGGGGCATATTAGCAAGACCCACGTTAAAATTATCGCCGTTTTAGCGGCAGGAAACTGCCGCTAAAACGGCGATAATGGGCTTGCTAATATGCGTTATGGAATTCAATAGAAGCCCAGGTTAGATGTGCAGGACATCTAACCTGGGCTTCTATTGAATTCCATAACGCATATTAGCAAGCCCAGTATCGCCGTTTTAGCGGCAGTTTCCTGCCGCTAAAACGGCGATAATTTTAACGTGGGTCTTGCTAATATGCCCCTGAATTTGTCTGGTATGTATGTGAATTAATCACTTTTTCTGACCTTTTGGCAGTGTTCTCGCAGCTTTTTCCTGACAAAATGTGTCTAAGAGGGCCTTTCTCTGCAGGGCAGCATTCCAGAATAAAACGAAAGAGCTGTTTGGAGAGAAGTGATCCGATTACCAGCCAATCTATTGTAATGTATTTTGAAAGTAGTCAAAAATAATGTTTTGGGCAAAAGCGGTTATATATTTCTTTTGCTAATAGTATTGCTTATGATTATGTATGAACTACTTTCTTCCTGATCTAGGAAACGATGTAAAACTATTTTTACATTTCAGATCTGTTTCTAACGTATTCAACTTAACAATAAATATTCAACTCTGTTCATATATTTAAATGCATCTTTGTGCATGGATTTCACATTAGAACAATTGCCAAACACATGCAAACTCAATCGCTTTGGAGCAAAAAATGATTCCCTGAGAGATGTAGTTTCTGTTCTTAATGGTTCATCAAACATGGACAGCTCTTTTTGTTCTCCAGCAGAGTTTTGTCAGCAAAAGTGAGACATTATGAGTATAAGCAGGAACACCTGGAATTATGTCTTGGATACTGTCAGAATAATGCCAGTCTGAAAATGTTGTAAGGTGGTAAGACAAAAATGTTAAAGGTTATAGCAGGTTGCGGAATAGAAGGATATTCTGCTAAGAATCGAAAAATGTAATATATGCACGCTTATTTGAAGATTAATCTTTATCTCCAAAAGTCGAATTGACAAAAACCGAACTAATAAATATGTAAATTGCATCCCTGACACCTGGTAAAACATACAGATGAAGGCCGTAAACACCAGATTTTCTAAGGCAGAGTCATACATTTACCAGTTACAGAGGCGGCCTGTCAATACAGGTCTTTGGGGTGGTGCCCCATCAGATTTGGAGGAGCGATAAGGGGGAAATTAAAAGCCTGGTCTGCTGCTCTCCAACTGTCTACTTGACAGTGCAAGTGCAGCAGAGCAGTGCAGATATCAACACTTGGCATGCAAGATGGGTAACTTCAATATCACACAAATCTTCCACATTCCTGGCCTCATTCGGATGTTGGGCGGACCCCCACCGACAGACCATCGGTGGCAGTCTGCCTGACATCCAGGGCAACTGCCTGACCGCCTGAGTGAGATACCAGGGGTTGGAGCGCAGTGGGCGGGGGGAAAGACCGCTGCTTCCATCAGGCTGAAGGAGCCCGTGGGGGCAGCGGCCGGACAGTAATCCCTACAATGAAGGGAGTACGATGTCCCTTTCCCACAGCCTTTTCATGGCGGTACCATCACCATGGAAAGGCTGTGATAAAGGACTTTGGGTGCCCCTAGCAAGGCCCGCGTCCCCCTTAGGCCTCTGCTATGTGGCCAAAGGGGCACATGTGATGCCCCCCAAACATCCATGCACCTTGTGCCAAGCACCACATGGTGCCTGGCACACAGTGCATGGATGTTTGCAAACATGCCTTTTACTACTGAGGCTTGTGCTGCGGCCCTTTTCCAGGCCGCAGCACAAGCCGTAATAGTAAAAGGCATGTTTCCAACTGCCTACACGGTGGTCGTAATATGGCAGGTGGAACCGCAGAGTACTTGTCGGCCGGTCTCCATCCTGCTGTGATGGTGGTCAGATGCTCGTCCGACCACCATTGTAATGAGGCCCTCAGTGTATGGCTGCTAGCCTGCAGTGAGTGTAGACAGGAGTTGCCAAAAGTGGCAATAATGCCCTGTTTCAGGGCCAGCGATCAGCTGCCCTTGAGCCAGGGTATGCACTGTTGTCTGCCATCCCGATCCAGACTCCTTTTCTCACTGGTTGACCCTACCATTTCAAGGATCATGGAATCATAGGTGTGGTTGGGACTGGTGCAGCGCAAAGATTTCCCATCTTTCACATGTCACAAACGTCATAGACACAGTATGAAAGTATGAAAGTACATTTGGCACATGATTCTTGTATGGATTAACAAATGAATGTAATTATTGCACTTATTAAAGAGTGCCTTCACTGCAGTATTAGAGAACAAAGTGATTAATAAAGAATCAGCCTCATTTAGTTAAAAATGTACTCACCACAGAGGTGAAATGTGTCTTTCTAAAGTGTGCGCTACTTCACGTGAATAACATTTAACAAATTGATACTTTCTTTAAACACTTTCTCATATACGTACAATGTAATCTTACTGGAAACAACTTTGACTTTATTTAATGTGTGCAATAATATTCCATGTATTTGATTTAAATGTAGTTCTTAGTCATATTTACTATTGAATATTATGATGACTTATTTAATATTACATTTTGTATGAAACCTAATGCATTAGAAGCGTATTTTCAGTTGTGTTTAAATGTATACACATTTAATACATGTGCACCATTGAAGTTAATGTTTAAACTTGTCCAGAGTAGGCCAGTATTTCACCATGCTGCATAAAGCTGCTTTAATTTTCTGATAACTTGACATTTCTTAAAGGTATTCACATGCATTGTTAGTTTAGAATACATACATTATTGTACTAGAGATAGGTGGAACAGGAGCCTGAGAAAAGGACCTTGATGATACACAGAGAAACAGAACTCTAAATGAATGAACTTGTTCCTAGAGGGCAGTTGTGGGCATCCTTAAAGGAACTGGGAATGCCCGAGACACTAGTTGGGCAAATAGCAAATCTCCATCAGAACAACTATGCCCAAGTTCACTGGGGCCTCAGGGGGCAATTATCTGACAAGATTCCGATCTATAGAGGTGTGAGGCATGGCTGTGACCTAGCCCCCACCCTATTCTCCCTTTATGTCAACGATGTGGTAGTTGCACTATCAAAGAGGACTATAGATGCACCAAAGCTAGATAGGGTGGGGGTTCCCGCACTTCTCTTTGCAGACGATACCCTCCTAATATCCCAGACTCCCATGGGCCTCCAATTGCTCCTGGCCTACTTCAATGCCTATTGCTTATCTAAGGGCCTTGAGATAAATATTTCCAAAACAAAGTTCATGGCAGTTTGACTCCATAAGGTATTCAAGCAATCCTTAACCCTGGCAAATGAAACCTTGAAACGGATGCATAGATTCGAATATCTGGGAATAATGCTCGATAGCAAGCTATCATGCCTACCCCATATTGAGAAGAGAAGAGCAGTGATTCAGCACCAAGCTTCAGTGATTTATAGGAGATTTCAGGGTACAACCTCAAGGGCAGTCCTCACTGCTTTAGAACTGTATAAGATAACGGCTCAATCCGCTGCTCTATATCGGGCGTAAATATGGGGCCACGTGAAGTCAGATCTTCTTACAACTAGCAAAAACAAGTTTGTATGTTTGCTCCTCCTGCTCCCTTCTAGCACTCCCCTAATCCCTATATTTTTAGACGTTGCTTTAAAAAGAGTGGGGGACCTAGCTAGAATTAGACCCTTATTATATTGGGTAAGACTATGGAGGACCAAGGAGCTGAGCCCCTATCGGAAGGCAGTAGAGGAACTGTTGACCAGTCTTACATTCCCTTGGTTTAAATATATCCATTATTGGCTTGACAAGTTGGACCTCGGTCACTTATGGACGGACCCTGGTTCACTGCTAGCCACGTCCAAACTACAACTGAAAGCCTGTTACAGGGAGTTCATCCAGGCAAACCTCCACAGCTCCTCTACTCATGGCAGGTGGACACAACAATTTTTCTCCATCAAGGATACACTCAGCTATGAGGTCTTTCTTGACCTACCACTTAAGCAACTAGCAAAATCACTTTACTTAAAATTCCGCTAAAACACACTTGAACTAGGATTATTTATAGTCTTGCGGGTTGCTAGTGGGAGAATCGGTAATACGTCTACATGCACCTTATGCTCCAAGCTACAGAACGAAACAGTACACCATGTGACATTCTTCTGTCAAGCATATAAAAACCAAGAGGGAAGGGCATACGACCCCTATGCAAATATCTTGGTGTACGAAGGTATCTGGAGGAGCTAAGAATTTTGAGGAGCAACATGTCCACTTGCATAGTTTTTGCAGTAAGCAGCTATCTATTCTCAGTTGCCATTATAAAGAAAAGGAATGGTCTTAAATTTTAACTTGGCGGTCTTTTTAACTTAATTTTAAACTAGATAAAACTGTGATTTCCAATGAAAGCCCTTACCTCGCAGGAAGCCTGGAACTAAGACAAGCAGTGTACCTTTAAAATGACTGTGACATTAGAATAAGCATATCAGCCACAATATCGGACCCCTACACTTTCCATGCACAAGATGTACTTTGTTCTAAACTGTACAGGTTTTTAGACTAGGGAGTTTTAACAAATGTTTTATGATGATTTTAATAATGGATTGCAGTAAGCAGCTTTTTAATCTCAGTCCCCATTATAAGGGAAGGGAATGGTCTTAAATTTTAACTTGGTGGACCTGTAACTTAATTTTAAACTAGATAAAACTGTGATTTGCCATGAAACCCCTTGCCTTGTGGGGACCCAGAAACTAAGAGAAGCAGTGTACCGTTAAAATCACTGTGACATTAGAATAAGCATATCAGCCACGATATCAGATTTCCATGCACAAGATGTACTTTGTTCTAATCAGTACAGGTTTTTAGACTAAGGAGTTCTAACAAATGTTTTATGATGATTTTAATAACGGATTGATGTTATTGATTAAAACATTTGCCTTTTCTACTTATGTAATTACATTAATGGCATATCTTTTATGTTTGCATGTTTTATGTAGCAATCTTCTGAAATAAACAAATTGAATGAACTGTTGTCCAAATATTGCCACCTATGTGTGTATGAGGGCAAGATGTTGTTCCCATGTCCAGTGTGGGATAAACTAGCAATGTTTCAGTATGCAACGTGATGATTCGAGAAAATTCAATGGACCCCTAATGGTGTGATTAAGGGGGATGTCGCCCAATGAACTTTGCACATTATAATATACCGTTTCCCATAGACTGCTACTCAGATGTCTTTCCTGATGCTAATTCTAGCCCTTGCAGACACTTTCCTTGATTTCCCTAATTCCTTGAGTTGTTGCCAGCTTAATATACTTTGAGAGGTTTATACCACAATGCTTCTTCTGGGTTTTGCTTAAGTGTGGCTTAGGCTGACACTTATTCTTGACCCACATAATACTCATGACCAAGCTTCTGATTTGCTAAGACTTCCCTACTTGAGTTCTGGTTGTACTGACGTGACTTCCTTTATGGAGTTTCTCTGATTGCTAGAGCCCTTTTTCCAAAACCATCCCCTGGATTTTGCAATTCTAGATTACTAATGTATAGACGAGAGAACCTTAGATTATTCTCTGAGCACCAGATTCTGATGCTCTTGTTTTGCATCGCTGTCAAAGAATTGCTTTTCTGTTTGATACTAATTCACTTTAATTTCTTCAGCAGCCTTGGAATCTGAGTTGTCATTCTGTATCTTTACAGCATGGTTTTAAGAGTTGTTTATTTGAATTTGATTATTGACTTGTAATAAAACTTGGTTGAACTTGGCTATCGATTCCTGATTCTCATTGTGTAGCCAAATGGGTTGCACTGCTAATTGAATTTTTGATTGATGTTAATGCTAACTCCCATCACCTCTCTTATGGATAAAAAGGTCCATTGGAGGACCAATGGTAAGCAAGTGGGCGCAGAAAATGCAGAATCAAATCCGGTAGCACGTCAGATGGTTTTCCACTGATGTGAGGGAGTTAGGGTTTCCCATCTAGAAATTGCCCAAACCCAATTCTAACCCCAAAAGCCCATGGTTCGGTCTAAGGATTGATGAAGTTGTGATGATTTGGAAATGACTTATAGCAGTGTAGGAGTGTGAGCATCAATAGGGTTGCGCATTGCTATTGCTTATGCTTAGATTGCGGTATTTTGAAATGGCTGTGTGGTATTATGCGGAGTTGATTTAAGTTGATTTGTAAATGTGGCGCTTGATGCAGAGAAGTTGAAGTGGTTATCGGGTCCATCGTGGCCAAAGTTCCCGGGATGTAAAGATATAAATATAAGAGACGTAAACTGAAGTTGCAGTGTAAAAGCCACTGGGTGTAGGTGTCGGCTGTGTTGTGGTGTTTGCAGTGAGACATTGTCAACAGTATTATTGAGATAGGGAATTTTTCCTTGCACGATTGTGAGATGTGGTTGGTATAGTTGATCTTAGTGCACTGGGAATAACTGTATTAGTACAAGTGAGATCCCAGTGGTCGAGGTTTCACATGAACTGAATGTTAGAATAGTTCTGAATTTTCTTTTGTGTGTATGAATAATCTTAAATTTCTTTAGAGGAGCAGACAAAGTTAGTTGTTGGAAGTGCTTGCATTGGTTTACATGAATTGCTTAGAGAACATGCTACAGAGAAATTGTAAAGGAGGGCGAGCTGCTGCAAGGAGTGAGATGGACTTCATAGTGTGTAGCCCTGGTATTGATCGGTTGGTGTAGAGCAGCACTGGGATTTGTTGTGATTGCTGAACTGAGAATTGTGGGTGAGTGTCATTACCTGGTTTCAAAGGACAGTAATTTGTGAATATTGCATATTATAGATTGAAAAATGAAATTCTTTAAAGCATTACAAAACCTAGTGAGGGGAGATGTGACTGTGCCTGTTAGAAAGGGAGTAGAGGCACTACCTGAAGGTACACCAGGTCATACCATGGCAGAACAAGAGAGGTTTCACACTTGTATTTGGCTTGCACTATGGCATAGAATTACAGAGAAAGATGGTGCATTGCAAATTCCTTGTTATGGGATATTTAATTTGAGAATTGTTGGAAATGGCCCTTTTTGCAGGGTCACCCCTAAACTTTTTGCCTGCCTCCTGTATTTTTGCTGACCTGTTTCTGTTGGTTTTATGACTCTGGGCACTTTACCACTGCTGTTCAGTGCTAAAGTGCATATGCTCTCCCTTTGTAAATATGTCTATGTGAATTGGTATATCCCTGATTGGCTTATTTGGTTTACCTGTTAGTCCCTAGTAGTGTGGCCTGTGTGTGCCCAGGGCTGGTAAACCAAATGCTGCTGGTGGGCCTGCAGCGCTGGTTTGCGCCACCCACAGAAGCAGCTTGTAAAGTGTGTCTCAGACCTGCCACTGCAGTGTCTGTGTGCAGTCCAGAACTGCCATCTTGGCTGTGAAGTGCACCCACTTCCCAGCCCCTGAACCTTCCCTTGGCATCCTGTAAGTCGCCCCTATGGTAGGGTGCATTGTATGTGTAAGGTAGGACATGCCTTGGTGTGTGTAGCATGTCCTGGTAGTGAATTACACCCCATTTCGTTTTTCACTACGGCAAGGCTACCTGTTCTTCATAGGCTAGAATGGGCAGTTTGACTATTACATTCTATAGTCCTAACTGACCCCAGGAACATGGTAGAAAAACGAATTTAGTATGCCTGAGCTCAGAATATTAAAATACATCTTTTAGTGAAGTTTATTTTTATATTCTGTGTTTGAAAATACCACTTTTAGAAAGTAGGTATTTTCTTGCCTAAGCCTTCCAGTGTGCTCTGCTGTTATGTGTATTGGCTGTCTGGTTTTAGAGGGGCAGGGCAGGCTGAGTCAGACCTGGGTTGAATAGAGAGATCTGCATTTAGAGTGTGGGGAGGGGTGGCTCCTTGACCTGAATAGGGCTGTGCCTGGCAAGGTGAATGCTGGCTCCACCTCCTACTGTGTGTCTGCTAGCAGACCCCTCTTTCTGAAAGGAAGGATGCAGCCTGGTAAACAAAGTGCTCCAGGCCTGAGCAGAACTGGTTCTGGCTAGGTTCAGTGACTTGTAGCTTCTGAGAACAAAGACTTTTGGGGTATAAATATCTGTGCTCAAACCCCTACAATTTGTATTGCTTTTGGATCTGGAGAGGAAACTCTGTCCGTGCCACTGGAGGAATCTGCAGGAAGTGACTGTCCTTGTGCTTGTGTGTTGTTTCTTGCACTGGCCTGCAGCAGTGACTACTGGACCTTGAAGAAGAGGAAAAGGAACTTTTGAGAGAACTTTTATTTTTGTTACAGCAATTACCCAAGGGCTAGGAAAAGAGCTAGCCTCCTGCTGGAGTCTCAGGCACATCAGACTCCACCACCAACCTCCTGCTTCCTCCCTGCGAGGATTGCTATCTGCTGATGAGGCTCCTGTGAGTTCCAGGGCCTCTAGTTTGCTTCAGAGAAAAGAGTGCTGGAAATCGACGCTAACGCACCTTTGCGTGCCGCTGCAGCCGAGAGCGCTGGAAAAATCATCGTGCTGCTGCCGCTGAGTGCTCGGAACACGAAACCATCGCTAACGCCTCTTTGCGAGCCGCTGCAGCCGAGACGCACTGGAAAAATCATCGCGCTGCTATCACCGAGCGCTCGCAACCCCGAAAGAAATCATCGCTTCAAGACATCACATTGCGGACGCCATGCGTCCGCCATTTTCATCGCATCGCACCGGATTTCGTCACTCCCTCGCGGAGCGCCATTTCTTCGCATCGCAACACAATTGCACAACGCAACAGGCTCGTCGCATCGACTTCTCCCTCGCGGCAAGAAAGTCATCGCATCGGCGGCCTAGCGTGCAGAAGTTGGTCGCATCGTCTCCGCACGCATCAGCAGATCGGCGCATCATCCTCCCTTGCGGCAAGGATTTAACGCAACGCCGGCCTCGCGTGAGGAAAATCATCGCTACCACTTCTTTGCGACATTTTGTTGGTTTTGCTACTGAATTCAGGTACTTTGTGCGAGAAGGGTCGCAGAGACCACTGCTTTGGATTTGAATCTTATTTTTGCAACCTCTGAACGAGAAAGGGGCGCAGAGACCCCTGCTTTGAATTTGAACCTTATTCTTGCAACCTTTGAACTATTTGTGACAGTCCTTCAACAGCTATCCTATTTTTGACAAGTATTGTGGCTTTTACAGTTATTGGTCTTGTGATAAATCTGCCTTTATATAAAGATACTTATTTTTTATAACTACTTGTGTGGTGTACCTTTGTAGTGTTCCTCACTGTGTTACTGTGTATGGTCATAAATGCTTCACACACTGCCTCTGAGATAAGCCTACCTGCTCGTGCTACGTTACCACAGGGTTGAGCAGGGCTATTAAAGAGGGTAGCCCTCTCACTCTGACTTAGGAAGAAGGGTCCCTACTTGGACAGTGGCCAGCCATTGCCAACCAGAGACCCCCATTTCTAACATTGGTGGCAGCGGTGAGGATCTGGACTTGCATTTATGATCGCATACAATAATTATAGTGTACACTACTAGTGAGTGCAGACCATAACGTACCACATACATTTTTGAAGTTTTTTAAAATTCTATTTTTGATTGATATTGCCCGTGATTGTTACAATGGGCAAGCCTATGTTTTATTGATATTGCCAGGTGATAGTACCCGCATACATTTTTGAGAATTATTGGATCCTATATTGTAATTGATATTGCCGGTGATTTTTACCAGCATACATTTTCTTGAGAAATTTTCTTCTATCTTTTATTGATATTGCCCGTGATTGTTACAATGGGCAAGCCTATGTTTTATTGATATTGCCAGGTGATAGTACCCGCATACATTTTTGAGAATTGTTGGATCCTATATTGTGATTGATATTGCCGGTGATTTTTTACCCGCATACATTTTCTTGAGAAGTTTTCTTCTATCTTTTATTGATATTGCCCGTGATTGTTACAATGGGCAAGCCTATGTTTTATTGATATTGCCGGTGATAGTACCCGCATACATTTTTGAGAATTGTTGGATCCTATATTTTGATTGATATTGCCAGTTATTGCTACAATGGGTCTTGCTGAAATGAGACCTACCTTTTATATAGATGATCTGTTGACCTACAGTCTAGAGGAGCTAAGGATGTTCTGTGAGGAGAGGGGCTTAGCAGTGAGTAGGAAGGAGACTCAGCTATCCCTGCAGACATCCCTGAGACTTTGGCAATAAGACAGATGGAGATTCTTGGAGTCCCAGTACACCTACCAAGAGGGTAGTTGGTCTGAGGGTGGCTCTGGAGAGTCTGAAGGGGAGGAAAAACTGGTCTGGAACATCTCATATGGGGGGAGTCCCTCACTGAGTATAGTGCCTATGGTAGTGCCCAATTCCCCTCGTGGTCCCCAGAGGAGTTGGGGGACAGGCGGGAAGGTCCCATAGGTAGGGAGTCCCTTGCTGGGTCTAGTGCACAGGGTAGCACCCAATCCCCTTCATGGTCCCCAGAGAAGTTGGGCAGACAGAGGGAGAGGGAGTACCAGCTGGAATTGGAGAGGCTCCAAATAGAGATTGCCCAGCTGAAGGTGCACCTAGCGCAGATAGCAGAAGAGGAGAAGTTAGCTCGGGAGGGTAGGTTATCCCCTGAGCGCAGTTTTTATTGTCTGGATTCACCAGTGAGGGTGGGGTCCAGTGGTGGCAGCAAAATTGAGGTATATAGTGATGACAGTGTAGTACACCCACCCAGAGATGTGGTTCCTGACTTGAAGGAGGGGGTTGATCTACACCAGGGGATTCAAGGATATGAGGTAGCTCCATTGATGTGCAGTGTCCCTGAGGTGGATTGGGGAACTAGCGCAGGGGCCCATAGTCCTAGTGAAAGGAGGGAGACTCTACCGACTCTGGATGAGAGGTGCAGGGAGAGGGGTTCCCCTGTGGTTGAAGTCCTGGTGTATGAGTGTGAGGACCGCCCAGAAGAGTGTGGGTTGAGTGATAGAGACAGTCAGTTAATGTCTCGCCCATTTCAAGAGAGTGGTGTGGGGTACATATGTGAGACACTGGATTGTGAGGTAAAGGTTAGCACCTTCGTGGAACTGTGTAATCCAATTGTGGGAGAGCATATTGTGAGTTCCTATTTTCCAGAGCTAAACCAACATGTGTTAGAGTGCGAGTTCTCTGATCCTAGGGAACTTGCGCAGGAGGCAGACCTCTGGGTGAGTACCAGAGGCTCTGTAGAGGTATTGGGGAATGACCCTAAGAGGAGTGGTTCAGATGTCTTCCAACCCAGAGTGGTGGGAAAGGTTAGGAGTGTTACAGCTGGGTCCCCTTGTTGTGAGGAGGTTGTAGGGCCTCACATCCTGTCTCGTGGGAGCAAGAGTGAGACTGGGATAGGTCCCGAAGTGCCTCAACCTCAGTCTCCTGGACTGGATGGTTCCATGAGGGAACACCAGGTAGGGAGCCTAGTCTGTCCGGATGGATCGTCCATTGTGGGGGGTCCCCCCGTGTTAGGTGAGCTGGGAGTGCCTGTAATCAGACATCCAGCAGTTCTAGTGTCTGGCAGTACCGCTCCAGTTGGGAGGGTGCAGAAGGCCAGAGTGAGGGGTGAGGGGGGGAAAGAGTCCCCAGTGGAAGAACCAGTGGGTCAGGGGCCAGCCAGAAGGGCTGAGCCTCATAGGATTGGCCATGGTGACGCCACTTCTGTCCTGGGGCATCTTCACGCACTGTCAGAGGGACAGGAGGTCATGAGCCCTGTGCCAGGCAGACTGTCACACAACACGCTAGGTATGTGTCACCCTCCGGAAGCCCTGGTTGGCCAGGCAGTTGTTCAACCACAGGGGTTTGTCCCTGGGATGGTAAGTCACGTCCAGGTGTTGTCTGACCTGGAGGGAGGGACAACTGTAAGCAGTGTCCCGGCCATTTTTTTTCTAAGAGCACCACTCCAGGTGGGAGGGTGCAGTATGCTGGAAGGGGTGCAGAGGGAGGGAGTCCTCGCCTCTGACCCCGGTGCAACCTAAGGGTTTTTTCAGGTTGGTAGATCAGTTGCAGGGTCCAAGCCCTGAACTGGTGGAGGGGTGTGTTTTCCTTGAGGGGGCCTGTGTGCTCCCAGGAAGTCCTGGTGTGCCAGGCAGACTGTCGCACAACTCCAGAGTTGTGTGCTTTCCTTGGGGGGAAGTGGTGTACTCCCACAGAAGTCCTGGGTTGCCAGGCACAGGCCCAGCCTAAAGGTACAGACCCTAGGTTGGGGGGCCAGGTTCAGGGTGTCCCCCCTGATCTGGAGGAAGGGGCAACTGCTAACAGTGCCCCTCCCGGTTTGTGTTATGGAGGCACCTCTCCAGGTGGGAGGGTGCCGGGCCCCAGTAAAGGGGGCGGGGAGAGGGCAGCCTCACCCCTGACCTCCGCCCAGTCTAAGGGTACAGACCCTATGCTGGGATACCAGTTGCAGGATAGAACCCCTGAACTGGTGGGCGAATTATGCAGGACACCTGCCTCAGGTGCCCTGACAATTCTGGATGGGGGTACCGCTCCAAGTGGGAGGGTACCGAGCCCCAAAGAGAAGGACCGGGTGTGGGGGAGCCCACCCCAGTCGCTGGCCCCACCGTTGGGTACAGGCCCAGGGCTGGTGGGTCAGTGTCAGGACGCGTTGCCTGACCTGACAGGAGGGAGAGTGGACAAAAGGTGCCAGACACCTGGGGTTACTGCCCCTCACTCTCTGATGCCACAAAAGTTTGAGAGCCGTGAGAGGTATAGGGCTTGGATTTCATCACTGACTACTGTCAGTGATTACTGGGGCTTGTTGTTTATCTGTTGGGACACACCTGGGGGCCAGTTAAGGTTAGATGCTGCACAGGTGGTGTCCACAGGTGAGGGGAAGAGTTCCCCATTGGTTATCTTAGTGGGCCCTAGGAGTGTGGACAGAGGGATCCACCAGGGTTCAGATTGGAGTAGAGCTGGCATATGCCCCTGCAGTTGCGGGCCAGTTCCGTGTTCTATCGCCCGAAGCAGGGAAGCCCATCAAAGTAGTGATTGGTCTACCCTGTGTTTTGGCTGGAAGGGGGTTGTATTGGAAATGGCCCTTTTTGCAGGGTCACCCCTAACCGTTTTGCCTGCCTCCTGTATTTTTGCTGACCTGTTTTTGTTGGTTTTATGACTCTGGGCACTTTACCACTGCTGTTCAGTGCTAAAGTGCATATGCTCTCCCTTTGTAAATATGTCTATGTGAATTGGTATATCCCTGATTGGCTTATTTGGTTTACCTGTTAGTCCGTAGTAGTGTGGCCTGTGTGTGCCCAGGGCTGGTAAACCAAATGCTGCTGGTGGGCCTGCAGCGCTGGTTTGCGCCACCCACAGAAGCAGCTTGTAAAGTGTGTCTCAGACCTGCCACTGCAGTGTCTGTGTGCAGTCCAGAACTGCCATCTTGGCTGTGAAGTGCACCCTCTTCCCAGCCCCTGAACCTTCCCTTGGCATCCTGTAAGTCGCCCCTATGGTAGGGTGCATTGTATGTGTAAGGTAGGACATGCCTTGGTGTGTGTAGCATGTCCTGGTAGTGAATTACACCCCATTTCGTGTTTCACTACGGTAAGGCTACCTGTTCCTCATAGGCTAGAATGGGCAGTTTGACTATTACATTCTATAGTCCTAACTGACCCCAGGAACATGGTAGAAAAACGAATTTAGTATGCCTGAGCTCAGAATATTAAAATACATCTTTTAGTGAAGTTTATTTTTATATTCTGTGTTTGAAAATACCACTTTTAGAAAGTAGGTATTTTCTTGCCTAAGCCTTCCAGTGTGCTCTGCTGTTATGTGTATTGGCTGTCTGGTTTTAGAGGGGCAGGGCAGGCTGAGTCATACCTGGGTTGAATAGAGAGATCTGCATTTAGAGTGTGGGGAGGGGTGGCTCCTTGACCTGAATAGGGCTGTGCCTGGCAAGGTGAATGCTGGCTCCACCTCCTACTGTGTGTCTGCTAGCAGACCTCCTCTTTCTGAAAGGAAGGATGCAGCCTGGTAAACAAAGTGCTCCAGGCCTGAGCAGAACTGGTTCTGGCTAGGTTCAGTGACTTGTAGCTTCTGAGAACAAAGACTTTTGGGGTATAAATATCTGTGCTCAAACCCCTACAATTTGTATTGCTTTTGGATCTGGAGAGGAAACTCTGTCTGTGCCACTGGAGGAATCTGCAGGAAGTGACTGTCCTTGTGCTTGTGTGTTGTTTCTTGCACTGGCCTGCAGCACTGGACCACTGGACCTTGAAGAAGAGGAAAAGGAACTTTTGAGAGAACTTTTATTTTTGTTACAGCAATTACCCAAGGGCTAGGAAAAGAGCTAGCCTCCTGCTGGGGTCTCAGGCACATCAGACTCCACCACCAACCTCCTGCTTCCTCCCTGCGAGGATTGCTATCTGCTGATGAGGCTCCTGTGAGTTCCAGGGCCTCTAGTTTGCTTCAGAGAAAGAGTGCTGGAAATCGACGCTAACGCACCTTTGCGAGCCGCTGCAGCCGAGAGCGCTGGAAAAATCATCGTGCTGCTGCCGCTGAGTGCTCGCAACACGAAACCATCGCTAACGCCTCTTTGCGAGCCGCTGCAGCCGAGACGCGCTGGAAAAATCATCGCGCTGCTGTCACCGAGCGCTCGCAACCCCTAAAGAAATCATCGCTTCAAGACATCGCATTGCGGATGCCGTGTGTCTGCCATTTTCATCGCATCGCACCGGATTTCGTCACTCCCTCGCGGAGCGCCATTTCTTCGCATCGCAACACAATCGCACATCGCAACAGGCTCGTCGCATCGACTTCTCCCTCGCGGCAAGAAAGTCATCGCATCGGCGGCCTAGCGTGCAGAAGTTGGTCGCATCGTCTCCGCACGCATCAGCAGATCGGCGCATCATCCTCCCTTGCGGCAAGGATTTAACGCATCGCCGGCCTCGCGTGAAGAAAATCATCGCTACCACTTCTTTGCGACATTTTGTTGGTTTTGCTACTGAATTCAGGTACTTTGTGCGAGAAAGGGTCGCAGAGACCACTGCTTTGGATTTGAATCTTATTTTTGCAACCTCTGAACGAGAAAGGGGCGCAGAGACCCCTGCTTTGAATTTGAACCTTATTCTTGCAACCTTTGAACTATTTTTGACAGTCCTTCAACAGCTATCCTATTTTTGACAAGTATTGTGGCTTTTACAGTTATTGGTCTTGTGATAAATCTGCCTTTATATAAAGATACTTATTTTTTATAACTACTTGTGTGGTGTCCCTTTGTAGTGTTCCTCACTGTGTTACTGTGTATGGTATAAATGCTTCACACACTGCCTCTGAGATATGCCTACCTGCTCGTGCTACGTTACCACAGGGTTGAGCAGGGGTATTAAAGAGGGTAGCCCTCTCACTCTGACTTAGGAAGAAGGGTCCCTACTTGGACAGTGGCCAGCCATTGCCAACCAGAGACCCCCATTTCTAACATTGGTGGCAGCGGTGAGGATCTGGACTTGCATTTATGATCGCATACAATAATTATAGTGTACACTACTAGTGAGTGCAGACCATAACGTACCACATACATTTTTGAAGTTTTTTTTAAATTCTATTTTTGATTGACATTGCCCGTGATTGTTACAATGGGCAAGCCTATGTTTTATTGATATTGCCAGGTGATAGTACCCGCATACATTTTTGAGAATTGTTGGATCCTATATTGTAATTGATATTGCCGGTGATTTTTTACCAGCATACATTTTCTTGAGAAGTTTTCTTCTATCTTTTATTGATATTGCCCGTGATTGTTACAATGGGCAAGCCTATGTTTTATTGATATTGCCAGGTGATAGTACCCGCATACATTTTTGAGAATTGTTGGATCCTATATTGTGATTGATATTGCCGGTGATTTTTTACCCGCATACATTTTCTTGAGAAGTTTTCTTCTATCTTTTATTGATATTGCCCGTGATTGTTACAATGGGCAAGCCTATGTTTTATTGATATTGCCGGTGATAGTACCCGCATACATTTTTGAGAATTGTTGGATCCTATATTTTGATTGATATTGCCAGTTATTGCTACAATGGGTCTTGCTGAAATGAGACCTACCTTTTATATAGATGATCTGTTGACCTACAGTCTAGAGGAGCTAAGGATGTTCTGTGAGGAGAGGGGCTTAGCAGTGAGTAGGAAGGAGACTCAGCTATCCCTGCAGACATCCCTGAGACTTTGGCAACAAGACAGATGGAGATTCTTGGAGTCCCAGTACACCTACCAAGAGGGTAGTTGGTCTGAGGGTGGCTCTGGAGAGTCTGAAGGGGAGGAAAAACTGGTCTGGAACATCTCATATGGGGGGAGTCCCTCACTGAGTATAGTGCCTATGGTAGTGCCCAATTTCCCTCGTGGTCCCCAGAGGAGTTGGTGGACAGGCGGGAATGTCCCATAGGTAGGGAGTCCCTTGCTGGGTCTAGTGCACAGGGTAGCACCCAATCCCCTTCATGGTCCCCAGAGGAGTTGGGCAGACAGAGGGAGAGGGAGTACCAGCTGGAATTGGAGAGGCTCCAAATAGAGATTGCCCAGCTGGAGGCGCACCTAGCGCAGATAGCAGAAGAGGAGAAGTTAGCTCGGGAGGGTAGGTTATCCCCTGAGCGCAGTTTTTGTTGTCTGGATTCACCAGTGAGGGTGGGGTCCAGTGGTGGCAGCAAAATTGAGGTATATAGTGATGACAGTGTAGTACACCCACCCAGAGATGTGGTTCCTGACTTGAAGGAGGGGGTTGATCTACACCAGGGGATTCAAGGATATGAGGTAGCTCCATTGATGTGCAGTGTCCCTGAGGTGGATTGGGGAACTAGCGCAGGGGCCCATAGTCCTAGTGAAAGGAGGGAGACTCTACCGACTCTGGATGAGAGGTGCAGGGAGAGGGGTTCCCCCGTGGTTGAAGTCCTGGTGTATGAGTGTGAGGACCGCCCAGAAGAGTGTGGGTTGAGTGATAGAGACAGTCAGTTAATGTCTCGCCCATTTCAAGAGAGTGGTGTGGGGTACGTGTGTGAGACACTGGATTGTGAGGTAAAGGTTAGCACCTGCGTGGAACTGTGTAATCCAATTGTGGGAGAGCATATTGTGAGTTCCTATTTTCCAGAGCTAAACCAACATGTGTTAGAGTGCGAGTTCTCTGATCCTAGGGAACTTGCGCAGGAGGCAGACCTCTGGGTGAGTACCAGAGGCTCTGTAGAGGTATTGGGGAATGACCCTAAGAGGAGTGGTTCAGATGTCTTCCAACCCAGAGTGGTGGGAAAGGTTAGGAGTGTTACAGCTGGGTCCCCTTGTTGTGAGGAGGTTGTAGGGCCTCACATCCTGTCTCGTGGGAGCAGGAGTGAGACTGGGATAGGTCCCGAAGTGCCCCAACCTCAGTCTCCTGGACTGGATGGTTCCATGAGGGAACACCAGGTAGGGAGCCTAGTCTGTCCGGATGGACCATCCATTGTGGGGGGTCCCCCCGTGTTAGGTGAGCTGGGAGTGCCTGTAATCAGACCTCCAGCAGTTCTAGTGTCTGGCAGTACCGCTCCAGTTGGGAGGGTGCAGAAGGCCAGAGTGAGGGGTGAGGGGGGAAAGAGTCCCCAGTGGAAGAACCAGTGGGTCAGGGGCCAGCCAGAAGGGCTGAGCCTCATAGGATTGGCCATGGTGACGCCACTTCTGTCCTGGGGCATCTTCACGCACTGTCAGAGGGACAGGAGGTCGTGAGCCCTGTGCCAGGCAGACTGTCACACGACACGCTAGGTATGTGTCACCCTCCGGAAGCCCTGGTTGGCCAGGCAGTTGTTCAACCACAGGGGTTGGTCCCTGGGATGGTAAGTCACGTCCAGGTGTTGTCTGACCTGGAGGGAGGGACAACTGTAAGCAGTGTCCCGGTCATTTTTTTTTCTAAGAGCACCACTCCAGGTGGGAGGGTGCAGTATGCTGGAAGGGGGTGCAGAGGGAGGGAGTCCTCGCCTCTGACCCCGGTGCAACCTAAGGGTTTTTCAGGTTGGTAGATCAGTTGCAGGGTCCAAGCCCTGAACTGGTGGAGGGGTGTGTTTTCCTTGAGGGGGCCTGTGTGCTCACCAGGAAGTCCTGGTGTGCCAGGCAGACTGTCGCACAACTCTAGAGGAGTGTGCTTTCCTTGGGGGAAGTGGTGTACTCCCCAGAAGTCCTGGGTTGCCAGGCACAGGCCCAGCCTAAGGGTACAGGCCCTAGGTTGGGGGGCCAGGTTCAGGGTGTCCCCTGATCTGGAGGAAGGGGCAACTGCTAACAGTGCCCCTCCCGGTTTGTGTTATGGAGGCACCTCTCCAGGTGGGAGGGTGCCGGGCCCCAGTAAAGGGGGCGGGGAGAGGGCAGCCTCACCCTGACCTCCGCCCAGTCTAAGGGTACAGACCCTATGCTGGGATACCAGTTGCAGGATAGAACCCCTGAACTGGTGGGCGAATTATGCAGGACACCTGCCTCAGGTGCCCTGACAATTCTGAAGGGGGTACCGCTCCAAGTGGGAGGGTACCGAGCCCCAAAGAGAAGGACCGGGTGTGGGGAGCCCACCCCAGTCGCTGGCCCCGCCGTTGGGTACAGGCCCAGGGCTGGTGGGTCAGTGTCAGGACGCGTTGCCTGACCTGACAGGAGGGAGAGTGGACAAAAGGTGCCAGACACCTGGGGTTACTGCCCCTCACTCTCTGATGCCACAAAAGTTTGAGAGCCCTGAGAGGTATAGGGCTTGGATTTCATCACTGACTACTGTCAGTGATTACTGGGGCTTGTTGTTTATCTGTTGGGACACACCTGGGGGCCAGTTAAGGTTAGATGCTGCACAGGTGGTGTCCACAGGTGAGGGAAGAGTTCCCCATTGGTTATCTTAGTGGGCCCTAGGAGTGTGGACAGAGGGATCCACCAGGGTTCAGATTGGAGTAGAGCTGGCATATGCCCCTGCAGTTGCGGGCCAGTTCCGTGTTCTATCGCCCGAAGCAGGGAAGCCCATCAAAGTAGTGATTGGTCTACCCTGCGTTTTGGCTGGAAGGGGGTTGTGTTGGAAATGGCCCTTTTTGCAGGGTCACCCCTAAACATTTTGCCTGCCTCCTGTATTTTTGCTGACCTGTTTCTGTTGGTTTTATGACTCTGGGCACTTTACCACTGCTGTTCAGTGCTAAAGTGCATATGCTCTCCCTTTGTAAATATGTCTATGTGAATTGGTATATCCCTGATTGGCTTATTTGGTTTACCTGTTAGTCCCTAGTAGTGTGGCTTGTGTGTGCCCAGGGCTGGTAAACCAAATGCTGCTGGTGGGCCTGCAGCGCTGGTTTGCGCCACCCACAGAAGCAGCTTGTAAAGTGTGTCTCAGACCTGCCACTGCAGTGTCTGTGTGCAGTCCAGACTGCCATCTTGGCTGTGAAGTACACCCACTTCCCAGCCCCTGAACCTTCCCTTGGCATCCTGTAAGTCGCCCCTATGGTAGGGTGCATTGTATGTGTAAGGTAGGACATGCCTTGGTGTGTGTAGCAGGTCCTGGTAGTGAATTACACCCCATTTCGTTTTTCACTACGGTAAGGCTACCTGTTCCTCATAGGCTAGAATGGGCAGTTTAACTATTACATTCTATAGTCCTAACTGACCCCAGGAACATGGTAGAAAAACGAATTTAGTATGCCTGAGCTCAGAATATTAAAATACATCTTTTAGTGAAGTTTATTTTTATATTGACTATGCTAACTCCTTATATTTTGGAATCCCGGCCTATCTCATTCACCGTCTCCAACTGATAGAGAATCAGGCGGCCAGACTGATTCTACAGGAAAACAAACGACAACACATCTCTCCCCTTTTGAAGAAACTACATTGGCTCCCTATAGCACAGAGATGTGCATTCAAGACGGGATGCATCATTTTTAAATCCCTGAATGGCAGAAACCCCAAATTTATTAATAGCCTGATTGACAGATACAATCCAACTCGCAATCTGAGATCCGCTCACATGCACCTCCTGACAACACCCTCCTTTAAACAGAAACGATTTGGCGGATCCAGGTTCTCCACACTGGGTCCAAGATACTGGAACTCTATGCCCCTGGAGATCAGATCCTGTACAGATTTCATAACCTTTCGTAAACTTCAAAAAACATGGCTTTTTAAACAGGCATTTGCGTAATTCGTGGAATTCGTGCATCACTTGAACAACGTGTACTCATCTCCTTCCTGAGCAGCGCCAAGAAACCAATCTGGTGTACGAGCGCTTTATAAATTAGATATAACATAACATAACATAACATATTCTGTGTTTGAAAATACCACTTTTAGAAAGTAGGTATTTTCTTGCCTAAGCCTTCCAGTGTGCTCTGCTGTTATGTGTATTGGCTGTCTGGTTTTAGAGGGGCAGGGCAGGCTGAGTCAGATCTGGGTTGAATAGAGAGATCTGCATTTAGAGTGTGGGGAGGGGTGGCTCCTTGACCTCAATAGGGCTGTGCCTGGCAAGGTGAATGCTGGCTCCACCTCCTACTGTGTGTCTGCTAGCAGACCCCCTCTTTCTGAAAGGAAGGATGCAGCCTGGTAAACAAAGTGCTCCAGGCCTGAGCAGAACTGGTTCTGGCTAGGTTCAGTGACTTGTAGCTTCTGAGAACAAAGACTTTTGGGGTATAAATATCTGTGCTCAAACCCCTACAATTTGTATTGCTTTTGGATCTGGAGAGGAAACTCTGTCCGTGCCACTGGAGGAATCTGCAGGAAGTGACTGTCCTTGTGCTTGTGTGTTGTTTCTTGCACTGGCCTGCAGCAGTGACCACTGGACCTTGAAGAAGAGGAAAAGGAACTTTTGAGAGAACTTTTATTTTTGTTACAGCAATTACCCAAGGGCTAGGAAAAGAGCTAGCCTCCTGCTGGAGTCTCAGGCACATCAGACTCCACCACCAACCTCCTGCTTCCTCCCTGCGAGGATTGCTATCTGCCGATGAGGCTCCTGTGAGTTCCAGGGCCTCTAGTTTGCTTCAGAGAAAAGAGTGCTGGAAATCGACGCTAACGCACCTTTGCGAGCCGCTGCAGCCGAGAGCGCTGGAAAAATCATCGCGCTGCTGCCGCTGAGTGCTCGCAACACGAAACCATCGCTAACGTCTCTTTGCGAGCCGCTGCAGCCGAAACGCGCTGGAAAAATCATCGCACTGCTGTCACCGAGCGCTCGCAACCCCTAAAGAAATCATCGCTTCAAGACATCGCATTGCGGACGCCGTGCGTCCGCCATTTTCATCGCATCGCACCGGATTTCGTCGCTCCCTCGCGGAGCGCCATTTCTTCGCATCGCAACACAATCGCACAACGCAACAGGCTCGTCGCATCGACTTCTCCCTCGCGGCAAGAAAGTCATCGCATCGGCGGCCTAGCGTGCAGAAGTTGGTTGCATCGTCTCCGCACGCATCAGCAGATCGGCGCATCATACTCCCTTGCGGCAAGGATTTAACGCATCGCCGGCCTCGCGTGAGGAAAATCATCGCTACCACTTCTTTGCGACATTTTGTTGGTTTTGCTACTGAATTCAGGTACTTTGTGCGAGAAAGGGTCGCAGAGACCACTGCTTTGGATTTGAACCTTATTTTTGCAACCTCTGAACGAGAAAGGGCGCAGAGACCCCTGCTTTGAATTTGAACCTTATTCTTGCAACCTTTGAACTATTTTTGACAGTCCTTCAACAGCTATCCTATTTTTGACAAGTATTGTGGCTTTTACAGTTATTGGTCTTGTGATAAATCTGCCTTTATATAAAGATACTTATTTTTTATAACTACTTGTGTGGTGTCCCTTTGTAGTATTCCTCACTGTGTTACTGTGTATGGTCATAAATGCTTCACACACTGCCTCTGAGATAAGCCTACCTGCTCGTGCTACGTTACCACAGGGTTGAGCAGGGGTATTAAAGAGGGTAGCCCTCTAACTCTGACTTAGGAAGAAGGGTCCCTACTTGGACAGTGGCCAGCCATTGCCAACCAGAGACCCCCATTTCTAACAAGAATTATTGAGAATTTAAGGAGGACACTGTATGAAATGAAGCCGCCTCCTAGACCTACCCAATTCGAAGCACTTAATGCCTGGGAACATGTGCCTCATTTGAGACAGAGAAACAGAATTTAAGGGAGAGTCAAGAAAGCCATACAAACTTTTACAGATGCTAGATGGGATGCAGCACAGAAAGCCTGGAGAACTGATGTGATGGAGGGAGCTAAACTATATCCTGTACTAACCACAGAAGAAGGGAAAAGTAAATGAAAGAAGAAGAAAAAGAATAAAGAGACAGATGACACAGACAATGCAGCTGATGTCAGTGATAGTGACATAAATGATGATAATATAACTGAATTACTGTTAAATCGTCCACCTACTTACATTGACACTCCGACTGGTGGAGCGAGTAACGTGACCATGACTAAAACTTTTGATGTGCCCAGAGCTCCATTAAATATGAATCCTGATCCAATGGCCGAACTGTCAGGAATGGCAGCCCCTTTGACTTCACAAACTCTAAATGCCCAAGATGCATTGACAGTTCCTGTTACAATTAGTCCTGTAGTTCCTTTGCATAAGCCTGGAGTAGCAGAAAATAATACCCATACTTTGGCTGTTCCTACTGGAATGAGTTCCATGGCTAACAATTCAGTGCACCTGTCAATAAGACCCATTCCTCAGACTCGTAGATTTCCGACCCAAGGGAATACCCCATGTGCTGCAAGTGCAGACCATACATTAAATCAGACAGGGTTCAACTTGAGCAGAAGATCTCCTCAGAGACCTCTGCCCTTTTTCTTGCCCAACACAAATGTCTCACCGATTATGAATTACAGTACCCCTAGGACAGAAATGCCTATGGCATTGTCGACTTCTGACATGACCCTTTTGAACTCACCGCCTGGTCCAAGTAGTGGTACCTATAGCGGATAAATAATTCTCCTTTCCCCAAGAGCAATCAGGTCTTACTACCCGAGAACTTCAAGACTGGTTCAAAGGTATAGCTACCCCAGCAAGTAGTGGGAATCCTGGAATGAGTGGAACAAATGCACATGTTCCAGAGAGAGAAAGATCATTGGATGTGACGAGATTAAAAGTAGAATTAGAAGAATTGATCATTTGGACTCTTGACTTGTCACGAATGAATGCATACCAGGAAGATGAACTACTGTTTCTATGTAAAGACATTACCACAGGTGCAGGTACCATTGAGCAGGACTGATCTTGCCTTATTCACAAATGATTTCCAGAGACTGAGAGAGAATCTAGTGGAATGGTACAAACAGGTCAATCAATTTGTGAAAATTTCAAAGGTTTTGTGGAAAGATTTGGATGCTTTATTTAAAATTGTGGTTCCAAGTGATTTGTGGGCTGAATGCAAAGTCGCGGAGGATTGGTACGAGGTGGAGCCGATAGGACATCCTCAATCACATGCGTCGTCAGCATTGGGAATTAAACAGTATAACCAGGTGATTACCTTTTTGAAAGTGAAAATCTCTCCTAAAGAGATCGATTGGGTCAAGAGAGACAGAACGACCCAAGAGTCCAAAGAGTCAATAAATACTTACTATGAGAGATTGTTGCAGGGATTCAAACAGTTTAGTGGAACAGAGACAATCGAGGTGAAGTATATGGGACATTTTGTTTTCAGGTTCGTGTATAGATTAAAGCCCGAAGTTAGTACCATGATTCAGCAGCATTTGATTTGTTGGCAGAGTAAGCCCATTGATGAAAGTCTGAGATACACAAAGTATTGCCGTGATAAGTTAGAGATGAAACACAAGAAAGTTAAGGAAAAATTAATGATAGCTTAGATGAAACATGTACAGAGAGGTCAGAATCCAAAGTTTGTTGGGAATACTGGTCCGATGCAGGGGGTGTATCAGAATTGAGCTCCAGTTATACAAGGTGGTAATGGGTTCCAACCGCAAGATAGAGGACGTGGTGTTCTGATTGATCTGAGTACAGGTGTTGACATGCCAACTTTGAAAAAAACTAACCCCTGCCATGTTTGTGGCAGGTTAGGGCATTGGAAGTGCGAGTGTTGGTTCAATACTGGTAACATGGTTAATGGGAATCAGGTTCAATATGGTGGATTTGTGATATAATAGGGAAATAATGTGTTCCAGACATAGCAGATGCATAGACAGATAATTCAAAATCCCAATGTGCCCCAAGCTCAGGTGATGCAGGTTCCACAAGCCCCAATGCCACAGCAAAATGTCAATGTCCAGAGATGCAATGCAAATTGAATTCCCACTGGAAATACTAATCCCTTTGAGGAACAGGGTACGGCTCAACAGTACTCCCTGATTCAGACAGATGATGGTTTTAGCCAGACCTGTCGCAATGACGGGCCTGAGAGGGGTGGAGGATTGTGTACTTGGCGCAACCTTAGAGGTAGTCAGTCAAAATACTTTATTTCAATCACACGGATCAACAAAGTAAAAAATAATAAATATACTTTACAAAGTCACAAAACAGAGAAAAATAGTCTAGCTGTTATCAAAAAAATGATACAAAATATTAAAACAGAGCGAAACGTTTCATGGGCTGAGCACATTTACAGTTTACAAGATATTTCACTTGGTTGCTTCCTTACTTTAGTTACTCGGGTGATGGTTACCACATTTTATTGGCACTTGGGGCGCCTTATCCAGATTGCCATAACACATTTTGCCACACCAAAAACATGGGGCCTGTAAGTGCTAGTACTCAAAATTCTAAAGGCAACCTGGTAGCTCCTGGTACCAAAGTTCTTGCAAAGTGGAACAATCCACTTTGCCTAAAGACTACTGTACTGGAGCAAAAGAACAATCAGTGTTCCAATGATTCTTCCCCCCCCCCCCCACAAGCAGGACATTGGTCCTCACCACCCTCACTCCCTGCAGACCAGTTTGAAGTAAAGAATTTGACCGGGAGAATCCCATATCTGAAATGCAGATATAGTTTACTGGCCAGAGAAGGTTAAATGTTATCAATAGTTACCTCAAAACTCATACATGGTTTAAAATTGATAGAAGACAGTGTAAGTCTGCCTGAACCCTTGGTCACTATGTCCATGGCTATGGCCTTTCAATAAAGATTTTTAACCTTTACTCTAGATAACTGGCACAGTTGCTCTGGGTCAAACAAATTGACGTATAGGCTCAGCCTCTGCAAAAGGGTTTTAATAGCATGAAACCAGGGGATTTTGACTACACCCGAGTAGGACATCAAGTCTCTGACACCTTCTGGATGTGATTCAAGTTCAACTGTAGTCGACAAGCGATATCAAAATAATAACATTCTGCATTCTATTTTGTGGCAAATCTTCCTCTGGGCAAAGTCTAGATATAAGTGCACCAGGGGCATACTCATGGGAAGTGAAAGAATGGAACTCATAAACTTATGCTCTGACATGGTAAGGCTCTTGTGATTTGAGGAGCCCCATATTTCTGCACTGTACAACACAGACACAATAACTTTAACATTATTAATCTCCAGGACAGGGGACACCCTCTTAAAGGAAGTTTCGTGGTGGACCTACACGAGGTTTGTAGACTGTTGGATAAGTGTTGATTGGTCCTTTTCCTCTATGGGGCCCATGTCAAATTAGGTGCCATGAGTACGCCTAAGTAATCGAAGGGGTACACACGCTCAATACACTTGTTTTCCGCCTGTATCTGTCTACTACAACTGAAATGCTTAACCCTGGAGAAGAACGTGCATTTAGTTTTGGTGTCATTTAGCTCGAGGCCCCTCTCAGCACAGACTGAGGAAAAAAGATCCAAGAGTAGTTACAGTCCCTGCGGAGTCTTTGAAATTATTATGGTATCATCAGGGAAATGTAGGGCCAGAACCCTCTTTCACCCGAGGCTCGGTGCAGCACAGCCCTCCTTACTAAGATAGTCAATCACCTCGTTTATATACAGGGAGAAGAGGGTGGGGGCTAAGACACAGCCCTGTCTAACACCTAGTACCACCCTGAGGGGATCTGTAAGCTGTCTGTCTTCTCCCCATCGGACCTGTGCCTTATTGCCCACATGGAGTCTCACCAGAATGTTCAATGGGGAGAGAAGGATACCCAGGTTTTTAGGACCTTCCAAATTTTCTCCTGGGGGGGCAAGGACAAAGGCTGTGCACAGATCTACAAAAGCAGCATACAGCTTTCCCCCATATAGTAATACCTCTTGCCAATATATACACAAAAACCTGTGGACCTGGTCCAGGGTACTGATACTTGATCTAAAACCCACCTGCAGGTCAGATAAAATACCCTCCTCAACAGTCCAGTTCTGCAGGTGGAACAGGACTTGTTTGCAAAACACTTTTGCAACGAGTCAATCAATCTCATAGGGTGATAATTATCTGGGCTTGCCCAGTCCCCCTTCTTAAAAATTGGCAAGATCTCAGCGATCTTCCACGACGGCGGAATCTCAAGACCCGACAATATGGCATTCAATAGAATATTTATGTACAGACCCCACACCTCCGTGTTGGCTTTAAATAAACAATTTGGAATCCTGTCTGGACCCGGGGCACGGACAGGGATGCATGAATTGATGGCATTTAAGGTCTCTGTTAAAGTAAAAACAAGAGTATTTTTATTGTCCTGAGCAGAGATACATTGACTCAATTTGTCATCCTCTTCTATAGCTTCACTATTAGAATATAGTTTACTAAAATGACCGACCCAATCATCAGGTTGGATGCAAAGATCCAACATGGTTTGAATACCAGTTGAACATCTGGAGGCCAGGCGCCAAAAAGTATGGCTATCCTTTGAAATCATGGCTTCGTGAAGAGTTTGCCACATTTTTCCTTCCAATCTTTCTTTGCCCCAAGCAAAGCCTGCCTATACTTAGCCCTACCACTAATTATTCTATGGCGTATGTTATATTTCACTGCCACTAGGACTTCACTTTTAGATGAGCTGCAGGAGAGATTGTACCATGGGTTTAGCTTTTTTCCTAACAAATCCCTGATCTGATTGAAAAGTTCAGTATGCCTCAACCCCAACACTTCACACCTGGTAGAGTCAGTGAGGGATAAGAGGAACTCTACTTCTGCTCCTACTCTAGAAACTACTGCATAGAGAGATGAGGGATTTTTTTCCACCCACTTCCATCCAATGTTTTTCTGGTTACTAGATGCAGAGAGGCACCCCTAGTCTCGTTACCCCTTTGGAGGTGATTTTATCCTAAAATTGTCAGTTAGGAAAAAGATAAACATCATGGGAATCAATAAAGTTACCCCATTCCATGTCAGGGAGTAATTTTAGAATTCCAGCAACATTCCATGACAAGAATTTCAATGAATGTACATTTGGCTGGGTAAATAAAGAACAATCACCAAGCACTGGCTCTACAAGCAGGGGGGAGACTTTGCCAGTCTGCTTGTGAAAAAAAAATGAGCATCCATTAGACCCCAAACATGTGGCATCTAAACTAGTTGGCTTTCTCCCATCTGCAAAGGACCGGCTCACTAATTGCGAGTGGTAAAAGGCTTTTTTTTGGCAGGGGAGAACGGGGGGATGCCATATTAATTCCATCAATAGCAGCAGGGGGAGTAACCAGTCAAGGAATGGACCCAATTGTCTTGGGAATGACATCCCCCTAGCCAGGGGCATATGTTATGTTACGTATGGATTTTTATTGAGCGCATATTTCACCCGAAGGTCTCAGAGCACTAGCCTGCCGCAGGAACGTGGAGGGGGGAAAGAGGGGGACTGACTGAGGATGAGACAGCCTCAGAACAGCTAGGTTTTGAGAGACTTGCGAAAATTTCTGTGGTCAGTCTCAGTGCGGAGATGAAGAGGGAGAGAGTTCCACAGGGTGGGGGTAAGGCAAGAGAAAGATCTTCTGCCGTTCCTGGCGGTGCGGATCTTGGGAGGGATGAGAAGATGTTTATTGGCGGATCGGAGAGTTCTGGAAGGGTGATACCTTTTCAGTTTATTAACAAGGTAATGAGGGCCATGGCCATTGAGGGTTTTGTGAACTAAACAGTTGATCTTGAATGTTATACATTTTCTGACGGGGAGCCAGTGGAGAGCTCTCAAACTGGGAGCCGAGGAAGATCGAGGTGGTAGATTTAGTACTAGTCTGGCCGCCGTGTTTTGAAGGACCTGGAGTTTTGTTAGGTGCTCTTCATTGATGGAGGCCAGAAGGGCATTGCCATAATCCAGCCGGCTGATGATTAGTCCTTGCACGAGAGGCATACGGGATGACAACGGGACCCATTTGAAGATCTTACGGAGGCTGCGCATTAGTCCGTAACAGATGCTGGCCACATGATTGACGTGGTCGGACATGGAAAGTTGATTGTCAATCAGCATTCCTAGGATACGAACTGCCGACTTGGGAGAGGGACATATGCCTAGATTGGGAGGCCACCAGTCACTTGACCACAAGGTTTGTGCTTTACCGAAAAGGATAATTTTGGTTTTACTGGCATTGAGTTGCAAGCAATTGTTTAGCATCCAGCAGTGTATGTCAGACATACACTGCCTGAACCGGAGTTTGGTGTCAGTGGACTCAGGTCCGAGCGTGATTATTAACTGAGCATCGTCGGCGTACGATACTGTGTCAAAGCCGTGAGTTTTTATCATGCTGGCTAAGGGTGCCACGTGCAGGTTGAAAGGTGTAGGGTTCAAAATGGAGCCCTGGGGGACACCCTTATCTATGGGTTGGCTGCTGGAGGCAAATGAGCCCATTAGAACTTTGGAGGTTTGATCTGTCAAGTAGCTCCTGAGCCAGGTCAGAGCGGTGCCCCCGACACCCATCTCCCTCAGACGATTCAAAAGAGTGCTGTGGGAGATGGTGTCGAAGGCAGCCGACAGGTCAAGAAGGACCAAGATGGCAGATTGTCTGGCGTCGAGAGAAAGTCTGATATTATCGACTATTTCCAGCAGGGCAGTTTCGGTGCTATGTGAGGCCCGAAACCCAGATTGAGAGGGGTCCAGCAGGTGATTACTCTCGATGTAGGTGGTGAGTTGTTTGTTAACTAATGACTCTAGGACCTTCCCGAAAAGAGGGAGAAGGGAGATGGGCCGATAGTTGTTAGGCTGCTTAGGGTCTAAGGTGGGCTTCTTTAGTATGGGTCTAACCATGGCCTCTTTCCATCTAGTTGGAACGGTTAAGTGTAATAAGATAAGTTGAGGAGCTTGGTTAGGCCAGGAAGAAGGGCAGGCCAAATTTTGGACAGAATATGGGAGGAAACCTGGTCAGTGGGGGATCCGAATTTGACCTTGCCAAGAGCGATTCTGACATCCTCATGGGTGAATTCTGTGAATTCATTGAGGGAGGTGGAAATCGGAGGGTTATTGCTGACAGGCCCCTGATGTTGTTTATCATCGCCTGAGTGGGGGAAGAGATTATGGATGTTATTGATTTTGTCCACAAAAAAAGCGGACATAGTGTCCACCCACTCTTGCGATGTGAGCTGTGTTGACTGGCATGAACTTGGGCTGGTAAATTCTTTTAATATTTTATACAATTCTTTGTGGGAGTTGGATGCCTGATTAATTCTGTCCCCAAGGTAGTTTTTTTTGGCCTGGGCTATATGATCGAAATAGAGCCTGTGGGTGGATTTGTAGAGCTGTCTATCGGCAATGCTTTTTGAGTGCCTCCACTTGCGTTCTGCCGTCCTGGTGGCTAGTTTGTCAGATTTTAAGTCGGCGGTAAACCAGGGTGATAATTTGTGGTGGCGTTTAACTTTTTTTTTGGGCGCAATTCTGTCTAAGGTCCGACTGATTGCTGCCTCGAAAGACTCAGCTGCCGAGTTGGGATTATCAGTTTCGGCTCTGGGAGGGGAGGTAAAATCAAGAGAAAAAGTGGCTAAATTGACTTTGTCCCAAGACCTACTCAGTGTTGGTTCTTTATGAGGATTTTTTGAGGTCAGGGTTACCTGTATGTAAAATTTTAATATATGATGGTCAGACTAAAGAACTGGAATTGGGGGCTCAACCTTAACATGGGGCGAGTTGGTAAATAAAAGGTCGAGTGTGTGGCCTGCTGAGTGTGTGGGACCGACTATCAGCTGGTTGAGACCCAGAGTACTTAAGCTTGAGATAAGAGTGTTGGTGTGAGTATCAGATAGAAGTTCGGCATGGTGGTTGAAATCTCCTAATAAGAGAAAGTTATCGGCGGCCAGGACATGGGGCGCGATGGTCTCAATCAGGCGGCTTGAAAAGTGGGCTTTATTGCCCGGGGGGCGGTAAAGTAAGGCACCTCTCCAAGACCCCTTGGTAAGGCAGTTCAGTTTGAAAATGCAGAGTTCTCCCCAATCCGAGAGGAGGGTATTGATTATACTGAGTTTAGAGTTGGCTCTGAAAGCTATTACTAGGCCACCTCCTCTCTTGGAGTGTCTGTCCAGTCTAATCAGTTGGTAGTCAGGGGGGAGGGCGGTAGCGATGTCAGGGAGGGAGGACTAATGGAGCCAGGTCTCTGTGACAAAAAAGAGGTCAGGTTTCTCAGAGTCTAACAAGGCCCATATTTCAAGGGCGTGTTTAGGGATAGAACGTGCATTACAGTAAATCCCAGTTAGATGGTTGGGAGGGTCAGAGGGAAGGCCAGGTGGGGGTTAGTGGGGTGTGGTTTGGAGAGAGATCGGCCACTAGGAGGAGTGACTGTATGACCTTTGGCGATCTCGGCCACCAGAGGGGAAGTTATGAAATTCGCAGAGGAGGTAGCTCTGTTGAGCATACGAAGCTCACAGCTGGTGTACTGTATTATAGCCATGTGTGGGTGACAGATTTCAGGGGTGACTGGAAGGCAGAGAAGAGGGGCGGGCAGGCAGTCTGGAGAAGAGAAAAAATGGCCAGGGTGTCCGGCGTCCGCCGGCGGCCAGGCGCGGACGGACGCAGACGGGCTTGCCTTCGGCGCGCCACTGCGCGCGTCCGCTGCGCGTCCGCTCTGGAGACCTCCTTTTGGCAAAGAGGAAGTGGGCGGGGAAAGAGGCAGCAGCGTCTGTAGCACTAACTGAGGATTAGGGTGCTTCCGGTAAGTGAGAATTGTTGGTGCAAGTCCCTCTACTCAAACGGCACAAGCCGCGGCGGAACGGGGACTGCACGTCGATAGAAAGGTGAGGGCGGCGCGGTGCAAGATTAAGAACAGTTAAAACAAATTAGCGTACAGCTAAGTGACGGGCAGAGTGACGTGCCGCGTCTGACCTGGAATGTGGTTCCTGTAGAGACTGCGTGTCCGCTCTGGAGACCTCCTTTTGGCAAAGAGAAAGTGGGCGGGGAAAGAGGCAGCAGTGTCTGGAGCGCTAACTGAAGATTAGGGTGCTTCCGGTAAGTGAGAATTGTTGGTGCAAGTCCCTCCGCTCAAACGGCACAAGCCGCGACGGAACGGGGACTGCACATCGATAGAAAGGTGAGGGCGGCGTGGTTCAAGATTAAGAACAGTTAAAACAAATTAGCGTACAGCTAAGTGACGGGCAGAGTGACGTGCCGCGTCTGACCTATGGTACTACTTATACCCATTTCCTGATTCCGATATTTAATCTCTATTTGAGTTTTGGCCTGGGAAATGAATGTAGCAACCATGGCCATAAGACCATCCACTATATGCCTGTGGGAGAATTGAACCATGATTCTATCAATTTCTCCACAACAATCTTTCCACACCCACAATATCCCTTCTTATAATGGAATGTCACTGACGAACAGCCCGTAACCAATGAATAACTTTGTTCATGAGTAACTCCTGAACTTCCTCAACGCCATCAGGCAAACTGGGACTGATATTAGAAAGATTTGTGCCTGTGAATTCCCTTGTTGGTTTGATACATAACAACCATTTTTCACCACTCCCCTGGGACAGGGCGGGCGATAGTTGCAGAGGGGGTAGCTTAGCAGAAAAGGTGGCCTAAGTCCCCCCCATGACGAGCTCCCATAACCCTCCTGGAAGAATCATACCCCTTGACACCATGCAGACATTCCCATGGTGAGGGCTAGACCTGGGGATTGGGGGTACAGAATGTCGATGAAATATAGCGGGGTTTCCAAAGACAACAACTTAAAATATAGCTTTTCATGAGTGACCCCCTGGTTATTTAATCACATGTGGATCCGACCTTTCATGTGTCAATCCCCCAGAGACAATGGTACTGTTCCCCTTCTTCTCTTTCTCCTAAAAGCTTGCTACTACCTTCGTCAGAGACACTATCTGATCCCTTAACTCCCCTATGACACCCATCAAACAGCGAAGCATAAAATAACATTCCTGTGAGGGGGTTCTGGAAACATCACTAAGGGGCCCTTCGCTTACATCAACATCAGGACAGAGAATCGAGAAACGATTACGGCATTCAATTGCTAAATCATTGTCATCTGCCAGGGGAGTTTTAGACTCACATGGGAATGAATAAGGGATCAGCATGTATGTCCTCAGACGACAACCCCTGCCCACTCTTGACTTTGTGGAACATTTTGGGAATATGCTTGAGGGCCACAACTGATGGAGAGTTGCCACTTTCTGGTAGGGCAGGGTTTACAATAGCCACACACTCTGTAATAAGATTTCCAATATGGTCTAACACACAGTTCCTAGCGGCCGATGCCAGAGGCTTCTTTTTGGCTTTAGAAGGGATGGGCATCCCTTCCCCTGCTTTCCTCTTTTCCACTGAGATATTGCACTAGAGATTTTGCCAAAAGAACCACTATACCACCATAGATCTACTAAATCTTGACAGACACTGTGAGGAGTGCAACAAGAGGGAGACGGGGCTCGGCAAAAGTGACTCCTACTGTGGCCAAGATAACAACAAAAAACAATGGGGGCTATCAAACCATTGGTGGGGATACCACACAATGGTCACAGCAGAGTACCTCAAAAGTAGAGCACTTCTTTGGAAAACCAAGGGGTGGCCCGGCCCGGCCTTGTCCATCTGTGGCTTGCCTTTGGCCTGGACTTCACTTGGGCACGGCCTGCGTGCGGCCCACGCTGCAGGGGAGGACCTTGTGCTTTATAGCACCAACGTGGGACAACACGGAACATCTGGCAATGTTACAGGGACCGTCTGCTGGGGCCCTGGTGACTGCAGGGCAATGGAGTACAGCCTGTGAGTGCCATTGAAATCTGAACAGTGGGAGAGGACCTTGCGCTTTATAGCGCCAACATGGAACAACACAGGACAGATGGAAATGTTGCAGGGACCACCTCCTGGGGCCCTGGTGACTGCTGGGCAATGGAGTCTTACCCGTGAATGCTGCTGCAACCAGCGCTGTGGAAGAGGACCTCACACTTTATAGCGCCAATGTGGAACGAAACGGGACAGCTGGAAATGTGGCAGGGATCGCCTCCTGGGGCCCTGGTGACTGCTGGGCAATGGAGTCCTGCCTGTTAATGCTGCTGCAACCAGAGTGGTCAAGACATGGATAGTGAGGTAAATGGAAATCCTGTTTCATTCCTCATCGACACTGGTGGTACCTGATCTACTGTGAGAACAGCAGAGGTTCCAAACCTACCCCTCTCGGGACAAAGAACCCAAGTTGTAGGAGTTGCCAATAAACAACTAACTAGCCCAGTTTCAGAAGCGGTGCCAGTCAAGATAGGGTCCTTTGAGGACAATCACCGATTGTGGTGTGTGATTCAAGTCCTGTAAATCTGCTTGGACAAGATATTTGTGCAAGCTGAAAAGTTCCAATTACTGTACCCCAGATGGTACTAAAATATAGACTCATGATGAGGACATTGCTTTTAAATTTGTCAGACAGAGCACAGAAATGGGATTGTTCTCTATGTTGACAAAAGGCAATTTGCCCCAGAATTGAAAGACACAGTGCTACCTGGAGACTGGTACTTTTCAGGTAAAGACATCGGACTTGTCAAAGGCGTTGAACCAGTCTGCATTATGGTGAAGCCAAATGCTGAGTACCCAAGAATCCCACAATATAATCTGACCCCTGAAACTGTTGCTGGGATAACTCCTGTGATTGAATCAATGATTGAGCAAGGCATTCTGAAAGAGATTATGGGGAGTCCATGTAACTCGCTCATCATGGGTTTGCAGAAACCTAATGGCAAGCACTGCATTGTTCAGGATGTGCAAAAGGTGAATTTAATAGTTGTTCCTTATTGTCCTGTGGTACCAAATTCAGCTGTGATTCTGTTTTAGATTCCATGTGCTGCCAAGTGGTTCTCTGTCATTGATTTATGGCAAGCCTTCTTCTGTATACCATTGCATGAGAATAGCCTGTCCCTCTTCGCTATTTGTTTCGGCAGTCCTGTTTTGGCATTGTGCTGAGTCCCACAATGGTATACAGAGAGTCCATCCAATCAGATACTCAAAAAGAATCTAGAGTCATTAGTGATGCCCTATTACTCAGTTCTAGTGCAATACATTGACGACCTACTGGTGGCGTCAAATACGCAGGAGGCTTGCAAACGAGAAACAATTGCTCTTTTGAACCACTTAGCTGAGAATAGACATAAAGCATTCCCAACCAAATTGCAGTTCTGTAAGAAAGAAGTCCTGTATCTGGGACATCACATTGAGAAAGGAGCAAGTAATATGTTACAAGAGAGAATCTCGGTGATTCTGAAAATAAATCCGCCAATAACACGGAGAGAAATCAGAATGTTCTTGGGAATGGTGGGCTACTGTCAACAGTGGATCACCATTTCCCTGATGGCTAAACCTTTGCAGAGGCTGACACACAAGGACGTGTCAGATCCAGTACCATGGGATGACAGCTGCATGCGTGCCTTCTCAGAGCTGAGAGATTGCCTCTGAGTGCCCCGACACCAGGAATGCCTGATTATAATAAATGTTTTGCTTTGTTTTGCAGTGAGAGAGAGGGCTGCCCTCTTTCAGTGCTAACCCAAATCCATGCCAATGCTCTCATAGCCAGTGGCCTATTTTCTGTCATGTTTGACCCCATAGCTGCCACTTTGCCTGGCTGTCTTGCCTCCACTAGCGTTAGCAGTGCGAACGCGTTTTAATGGGTCATGCCTTGACTGTTTTTATCCCCCACTCAGTTGAAGTGTTGTTAACTTGTACTCGAACACAGTACCTTGCCAATAGTTAGCTTATGAAGCATGAGCAAGTCATTCTTGGAGCCGAAAATCATACATTGAGACGGTGTACTGTCCTTAAACACTGCTACATTACTGCCCTTCCTGGAATTTAGGTTGTTGAGGGAGACGTGGAACATGATTGTCTTGATGAACTATGCACCAAACCAAGACCTGACATGCATGATGTGCCACTACCTGCATTTGAATATGTGCTGTTTGTTGATTGCTCTTGCCTACCAGATCATGAAGAAACCTGAGAGCTGCCTATGCAGTTTGTACTGTCTCAGGTGTGGTTAAAGCCTCCTGGCTTCAAGGAATGTTTTCAGTATATGTGGTAGAATACATTGCTCTTACTAGGGCTTGCTGTGTTTCAGACCAGCTGAGAGTGACAATTATCACTGACAGTCAGTACGAATTTGGTGTGGTGCATGACTTTGGGCAGTTGTGGTCCCAATGCGGATTCATGACCTCTTCAGGGTCACCAATCCATAATGAGGAAAGCTATGTGACTGTGTATAACAGATGTGCTGATGAGTCAGTGAGGCACTGCACACTAAATTCGTGCACCTTTAATTAGGAATATGTCAATGAAAATTCAGATACCTCAAATTCCAATCTGTTGTTTTCTACAGTGGTTACGTGGGAGGAAATTAAGAGATTACAGGAAGAAGTGCCTGAAGCAGAACAGCAAAGTTGGGTCAGAGCAGGTTGTGTCAAAAGAGTTGGAGATGACATGTGGGTTTCAGGAAATGGAAGACCTGTACTGCCAGACAGTTTGTTGCCTCCAATGGTGAGGCATTATCATGGATCTGCACATGTAGAGAGAGACACCATGGTGCGCCTCTTTAGGCAAACTTGGTTTAATCCCAGATTCAGATTGATGGCTGAAAGTGTGTGTCACAGATGTGTTGTGTGCCAACAGCAGAATGTAGGCAGAAGAACAGCAGTAGCACTGAGTCATATTGGGAGATGAGGAGGTCCCTTTAACAGGATGCAACTGGTCTTCATTGAGATGCCAGTGTGCAATGGGTTGAGATATGTCCTAGTGATTGGTTGCCACTTTTCACTGTGGGTTGAAACTTACCCGACTAGGAGAAATTACAGTCTCACAGTAGCTAAGCTGATGTTGAGGGAGTTAATACCGTGTGTCAGCTTCTCGACTTCTTTGGAGTCAGACTGAGGAACTCATGTTAATAATGAGGTCCTAAAGATGTTACGTGCAGCATTACAAGTCGAACAGAGACTCCACTGCATTCTGCAGCTTCTGGAATTGTAGAGCAAGTAAACAGCACTTTGAAATCCAGGTTGGCTAAAGTGTGTGCTTCAACATCTCTGAAATGGCCTGATGCTTTGCCTCTTGTAATGATGAGTCTACGCAGCACTCCAAATAGGAGAATAGGATTTTTGCCCCATGAAATCATCATGGGGAGGGCGATGAGACTGCCAGCTGTGCCTGCAAATGCGCTTGTTCACATTACAGATGACATGATTCTTGATTACTGCAAAGGACTGGCTGATGTGGTGAGTTCTGTGTCTTAATGCAAAGGACTGGCTGATGTGGTGAGGTCTGTGTCTCATCAGGTTGGAGATGCTACAGATTCAACCCAGATCTGTGACTGGGGTTGAGTGTCTGAAATGTTTCAGCGCTCCTTCCATCATCTCTTTGTGTTTGCTTTGGAGATGCTACAGCCCTGCCTCAACAGGAGCAGTGCCATGACCTCGATCCCGGTGACTGGGTAATGGTGAAGAAGGATGTTTGAAAGCCATGGTTGGAGCCTAGGGGGCGTGGTCCCTACCAGGTGATTCTGGTCACAAAAACAGCTGTGAAGTGCAGAGGTCTCCCTAACTGGGTACATGCTGCCAATACTAATAGAGTCTTGTGTCCCCTTGATGATATAACAGCACCTGTTCCTGATGTACCGGTGGTTACAGTGAAACAGAAGGAGCAGGTTAGTCAAGCTGTTGGGGATCAGCAAGCTGCTGTGACAGCACTCGGTTTGCCTGAGTGGGATCTGAGAGAGTCAACAGTTGAAGTTGGTACAGAAGGTCTCATCCAGTAGTGTTGACTGCGCCAGATTCAGACCCTGGCAAAGGGACTAGTTCAGCTGTAATGCGATTGTATCTGAAGACTGATGGCCAATGAGACAAGAGAGAGGAAGACACAGTTTGTCTGAAGTGCACATACCACGCACTATCCCTTAAGATACTGAGGGAGTTGGCCAAGGTGACAGTGATGAAGAACGGCCAACAGTAAGGAGATCAAAGAGAGCTAGGGTACTCTGTCAAAGGTACTCTTCACCTGAATGGACATACCTAGTAGTCAATGATTGGGAGAGAGCTTTTTACACCTTTTGCTATAACAGTTCGCATCCAATTGAGCCTCCTTGAACTGTACTTTGTAGCTGAATTGAGTCACACTGCCACTGAACAGTCAATTTATTCTGGAAGTGATCATAAGTGAGTTTGAAATGCACATTTATTAGAGACAACTTTCATAAGATTTGAAGAGACACTTCAACTCTGCTTTGCTGTTTGTGCTGGTGGAAACTAACTGACAGAACGGTCTGTCACTAAAGAACTCATGGAGCTTAATGCAACATTTCTTAAACGCAAACGTCTATTTGCAGGAGTATATGCTGTTGGAACTATAGTGTTAGTTGTGTTGCCTATCATTTTGAATCTGCCCCATCATTTATAGGTAGAAGAGCCTAGGACTACACGTGCCCCTCAAGTGCCCTTTCCTACTGGCAGTAGCTTGCCTGCGTTAGATGAGAAAGAATTACATGTAGATGCTTCTAGAGGAGATTACTCACTGAATGTTTATTCTAAACTTTTTTATGAATATGTTGACACTATGGATGGTGGGATTGCTATGTATGTATGTAATTTCCTGTTCTTTTTGCTTTTGTTGCCCTAAGTGGGAAGGGTATGCCCACACGTGGGTTCCACGCTCACTCCACCACTGGATTCAAGCTAGCATGGCTGATGAGGGGTGATACCCCAAAACCGGTCCCAGGATGCTTGTTTCTGGTCCAGGGAGGACCTGGCTTGGCAGTTCGGGCTGTACTGTTCCCATGAGGAACAGGGTCTAGACTGATTTGCATATGGCTGGGTCCAAACTGGGGTGGCGTGGTGAGCAAATGAATGATGGATTAAACCCAGATCTTTGTTACTGGGGGTGAATGTTTGTATTGTTCAGCATTCCGTCCATCATTTGTTCCTTTTGTAGAAGAGCCTAAGACTACACGTGCCCCTCAAGTGCCCTTTCCTACTGGCAATAGCTTGCCTGAAATAGATGAGAAAGAATTGCATGTAGATGCTTCTAGAGGAGATTACTCATTGAATGTTTATTCTAAACTTTTTATGAATATGTTGACACTATAAATGCTAGGGATTGCTACGTATGCATGCAATTGCCTGCATTGGTTGCTGAGGGGATAATGTGCCATCATCTCCCTTTAACATATGGAGTTACCTGTAGTTTATTGAAGAGCATATTCTACGGGAAAGGTCATTTTCAATGCTATTACACGAATTATGACTTAGTGCTTTCAGAAGTTCCTGTGCTGAAGCACTTGAATAGACAGCCTGATGTTAAAAATGCTGAGATAATGGGACATTTCTTTAAACCTAGTATGACACTGGATATGGCTTATGCACAGAGACACAACTTAACTTTCATACTAACAGATGTAGAAAATAAATTCCTAGATTCAGTAGCAGATAGAAGAGGAGACATCTTGGCTAAAGTGAATCATTCGAAAGTACCACACTGGGCTATAGAAGAAAGTGAACACAGAATAGTGGGCAACATGACAGAATTAGCTTTAAATAGGCAACATAAAGGAAAATTATATATTCAAATTAGGAAATCCACAACGTATGCAACTTTTGTAGGGACTAGTAAATGTGACCACACATTTGAAGTTCAAGGAAATTGGGGATTATATTTGGATGGAGGAGATCCTGTTTTTCCTGGAGTGTATTACATTTGTGGCAAAATTACGTTTTTAAGGTTACCCAAGAGATAGTATGGAAAATGTTACATGGGGATAGTTTTTCCAAAAATGTATCATGTGGGACAAGTTGATGATCCGACAAGGGAACAACATGGGAGAACAAAAAGAGGTGCTAGTGAGATTGTAGGAGCCATTTTTGGTACTCTGATTCCATCCATAGGAGTGGTACTCAACCCATACAAAATTAGAAAGCTTTCTACTGTAGTTCATAAACTATCCAATGGTACAGCTGGAGGATTCTTAGTTATAGATACAGAAATGGTTGCCATCAGATCGATGGTTTTGGAGAATCGACTTGCTTTAGACGTCCTTCTCGCCAAAGAGGGTGGAGTCTCTTGAGTGTTAAAAGTTCAACAATGTTGTACTTACATTCCAGACAAGAGCAAAGACCTGAAGTAATACATTAGCAACAATACTGATCTGAAAAAGATTTCAAAGGGTTTACAGCAATAGGTGCTTGGGAAGTGATAGGGAAAGGATTTTCTGCTATAGGCGGTGGTTTGGCAACCTAGGGAGTGGAATTGTTGGAATCATCCTTAAACCCTTAGAGATAATTGCTCCTTGTGGATTATTTCTGATTATGATCTAAAAGGTATACAAATATGTACCATCAAATATGAGAGTGAAGCGAAAGCGAGCAGATATGGAACTGGAGTATAGACAGACCAGATATTATGATGACATGAAATTTCTGTAGGATTCCTGACGAAAGACTATGAAAACAACCAGATTGTGATTTATTAAAGAGATTGATGTGATGGCTTGATTTGCCATCAGGGGGGGGGGATTGGTGCAGCGCAAAGATTTCCCACCCTTTACACGTAACAATCGTCACAGACACTCAAGAAAACATGGTATGAAAGTGCATTTGGCACATGATTCATGTATGGCTTAACAAATTAATGTAAGTTTTGCACTTGGCATTATTAAAGAGTGCTTTCACTGTAGGATTAGAGAATGTATTCATATTAATGTCTTATTAAAAATGATTAATAAAGAATCATCTTCAGCTAGTAGAAAATGTACTCACCATTGAAATGAAATGTGACTTTCCAATGTGTGTGCTACTTCACCTGAATAACATTTAACAAATTGATGCTATGAGTAAACACTTTCTCATATACCTACAATGCAATCTTACTAGAAACAACATTGAATTTATGTAATGTGTGCATTAATATTCTATATATTTGATTTAAATGTAGTTCTTACTTGAATAGGACACTTTACCCCACACACTTTTACTCCGCGTGCCTTTACCCCGCAGTTTTTTCACCGCAAAATCTTTTACAACGCTGGGCTTTACAACGCAATCCATTACAACGCATTCCCCATAAAAACGCAATTTACTATTCTAACTCCACCGGGGTGTTACTTTGGAGACTGTGCTGTAATAGTTTGCGGTGTAAAGCCCTACGTTGTAAAAGATTTTGCGGTGTAAAAAATCGGGGTAATGGCACGCGGAGTAAAGCATGCGGGGTAAAGGATGTTTCCATTCTTACTCATATTTACCATTGAATATTATGATGACTTATTGAATATTACATGTAGTATGAAACCAAATGCATTAGAAACTTATTAAATGTGTACCACTGAAGTTAATGTTTGAACTTGCCCAGAGTAATCTTGTATTTCGCCATGCTGCATAAAGCGGATTTCATTTTCTGATAACTCAATATTTCTTTCAGGTATTCACATGCATTGTTAGTTTAGAATACATACATTACTGTACTAGATATAGGTGGAACAGGAGCCTGAGAAAAGGCCCTTAACAAAGGTAAACAAAGAAACAGACCTCTAGCTGAACAAACTATTGTCCAATAGTTGCCATCTATGTGTGTTTGAGGGAAAGATGTCATTCCCATGTACAGTGTGGGATAAACCAGCAATGTTGCAGTCTGCAACGTGATGATTCGACAATTTCAATGGACCCCCTGATGGGGTGATCGAGGTGGGTGTCGCCCAATGGACTTTGCAGATTATAATATACCGTTCCCCAGGGACTGTTACTCAGATCTCTTTCCTGATGCTGTTCCGAACCCTTACAGATTCTTTGCAGACACTTTCCTTAATTTTCCTGGGTCCTTGAGTCATTGTTAGCTTAATAGACTTTGAGAAGTTTATACCTCAATGCTTCTCCTGATTTTTGCTTAAGTGTGGTTTAGGCTGACACTTAGGGGCCAATTCCGATCTCGGTCGGAGGCGCACCCAATACTATTCGGTCGGGAAAAAAGCCATGCGAAAGCCAGTTTTCCGACCGATCCGTACAGCACACCGAACGAGCAAGTACGATGCGCACAACAGCAAAAATCCCGGCCGAGCCGTACTCACCCAAACCAGGTCCTGTTCTCCGACCGAGGCGAATCCGGAAACGCCGAATCGAGTCGCACGGAAGGGAAAATGCAGCCCCGTCCGGCCGGACAAGTACGATGCGCTTTCCGTACGCGCCGAACCCGTCGCTACGCACGGCACGTCAAAGCATCCGGGAGAGGCGCACATAAGCTCCGAATCGCGCCACAACACGATCCACGGCTACGAGACGAACACAGCACCGACGAGGACGACGCGAAGCGACGAGGACGAAGCCAAGCGACGAGGACGACGCGAAGCAACGAGAAGGACGAACGACACGAACCAACCATGAATCCCTTCGTCCCGATCATACCAATATTCTACATCTACTACCGGAACAGGCACGGACGCGTACGGCGCAGAAGGTAAGTCAGACACCAACCACAAAACACATACAACACGTACACGACACATCACACACATACACTGGGAATCTGAATATACTTACACCAGCAACAGCAGCACCATAGGGGCGGGATGCCCATCACCAATGCCACATATGCACACAGGGGCCTGAATGCGCGCCACCACCCCAACCCAGGGGGGCTGGATGCCAACCACCACAACCACCCTTAGCCAGGGGGTGCCAGATGCCCACCACCACTACCACCCTTAGCCAGGGGGGCTGGATGCCTACCACTACTACCACCCTCACCCAGGGCGGGCTGGATGCCTACCACCACCCTTAGCCAGGGGGGCTGGATGCCTACCACTACTACCACCCTTAGCCAGGGGGGCAGGATGCCCACCACTACTACCACCCCCACCCAGGGGGCTGGATGCCTACCACTACTACCACCCTCAACCAGGGGGGCTGGATGCCTACCACTACTACCACCCTCACCCAGGGGGGCAGGATGCCCACCACTACTACCACCCCACCCAGGGGGCAGGATGCCTACCACTACTACCACCCTCACCCAGGGGGGCAGGATGCCCACCACTACTACCACCCTTAGCCAGGGGGGCTGGATGCCTACCACCACCCTTAGCCAGGGGGGCTGGATGCCTACCACTACTACCACCCCCACCCAGGGGGCAGGATGCCTACCACTACTACCACCCCCACCCAGGGGGCAGGATGCCTACCACTACTACCACCCTCACCCAGGGGGGCAGGATGCCCACCACTACTACCACCCTCACCCAGGGGGGCAGGATGCCCACCACTACTACCACCCTTAGCCAGGGGGCAGGATGCCCACCACTACTACCACCCTTAGCCAGGGGGGCTGGATGCCTACCACCACCCTTAGCCAGGGGGGCTGGATGCCTACCACTACTACCACCCCCACCCAGGGGGGCAGGATGCCTACCACTACTACCACCCTCACCCAGGGGGGCAGGATGCCCACCACTACTACCACCCTCACCCAGGGGGGCAGGATGCCCACCACTACTACCACCCTTAGCCAGGGGGCAGGATGCCCACCACTACTACCACCCTTAGCCAGGGGGGCTGGATGCCTACCACCACCCTTAGCCAGGGGGGCTGGATGCCTACCACTACTACCACCCTCAACCAGGGGGGCAGGATGCCTACCACTACTACCACCCTCACCCAGGGGGGCAGGATGCCCACCACTACTACCACCCTTAGCCAGGGGGCAGGATGCCCACCACTACTACCACCCCCACCCAGGGGGGCAGGATGCCTACCACTACTACCACCCTCACCCAGGGGGGCAGGATGCCCACCACTACTACCCCCTTAGCCAGGGGGGCAGGATGCCCACCACTACTACCACCCTCACCCAGGGGGCAGGATGCCCACCACTACTACCACCCTTAGCCAGGGGGGCAGGATGCCTACCACTACTACCACCCTCACCCAGGGCGGGCTGGATGCCTACCACCACCCTTAGCCAGGGGGGCTGGATGCCTACCACTACTACCACCCCCACCCAGGGGGCAGGATGCCTACCACTACTACCACCCTCACCCAGGGGGCAGGATGCCCACCACTACTACCACCCCCACCCAGGGGGCAGGATGCCTACCACTACTACCACCCTCACCCAGGGGGGCAGGATGCCCACCACTACTACCACCCTCACCCAGGGGGCAGGATGCCCACCACTACTACCACCCTTAGCCAGGGGGCTGGATGCCTACCACTACTACCACCCTTAGCCAGGGGGGCTGGATGCCTACCACTACTACCACCCTCAACCAGGGGGGCAGGATGCCTACCACTACTACCACCCTCACCCAGGGGGGCAGGATGCCCACCACTACTACCACCCTTAGCCAGGGGGGCTGGATGCCTACCACTACTACCACCCTCACCCAGGGGGGGCAGGATGCCCACCACTACTACCACCCTTAGCCAGGGGGGCTGGATGCCTACCACTACTACCACCCTCACCCAGGGGGGCAGGATGCCCACCACTACTACCACCCTTAGCCAGGGGGGCTGGATGCCTACCACTACTACCACCCCCACTCATAGGATGGACAATGCATGACACAACAAGCACACCACAACCTAGGGAATGCAAGATTAAGACATCCCCCCACCACCATGACAAGCGTGTGAGCAGGCTGTGTCAAATGCCTACAACACCGAACATGACATTGAACATACAATGTGACCCCCTAGCACATGTGCCACACATATATGTGTGTGGCACCCACAATGCAAGCAGCCCATGACCATTGTGGCAATGGGGCCTAAACCCCCATCATCACAGTGACCAAAAGGCAAGTGTGGGGTCCATAGCTGAAGCACATTTCGACCATTGTGGCAATGGGGTCTAAACCCCCATCATCACAGTGACCAAAAGGCAAGTGTGGGGTCCATAGCTGAAGCACATTTTGACCATTGTGGCAATGGGGTCTAAACCCCCATCATCACAGTGACCAAAAGGTAAGTGTGGGGTCCATAGCTGAAGCACAGTTTGACCATTGTGGCAATGGGGTCTAAACCCCCATCATCACAGTGACCAAAAGGCAAGTGTGGGGTCCATAGCTGAAGCACATTTTGACCATTGTGGCAATGGGGTCTACACCCTCATCATCACAGTGACCAAAAGGTAATTGTTGACAAAGAAAGAGCTGCAACTGCCAAACTGCATGGATCATTCCTGGTCACAGAACCAAAAACTCATCTGTGGCAAAGTAGTGTATGTGTCCCATTGCAACATAAATTGGGGGAGCCAAATACTGCAGTGCAAATGAAACATTCCTTTGGCCATGTGCAGACAAACAACACCCATGGTGGCTGAGACCGTCAACAGTCATCAATGACACAATGACAGAAGTGACCATCAGAATGCAGAACCACATATTTGCACCAATGGGCACACAAATGCAGATACCCTGTGGAGACAGCAGATGTGAGGTGAACAGATACCATACCATGGCAGCAATGGGACACACAAACCATGATCACTGTGCTGACCGATGACCTAGGAGTCCCAGGGACAGCAGGGGAAACACACCAAACAACATACAGCCAATGGCACACCCAAGATATGCCAATGCAGTGGTGCAGATGCACAAACACAAACAGGCAGACCAACACTGTCATCATACACAGCAGGTGAGGGGTGGGGGTGCCATTGTCCCCAGGCAACAACACAACACATGAGGAGAGCTGAATACCAATCATACAGATGTGCATACACTGCCACACTAAGGTAACTCATGGATCCAAATCCCCTATGTGGGCAAGCAGGCATTGACAGGTGAGAGGGAGCACAAAACACACATGTCACACAGGCACGTAGGAACAACAACTGACACAGCAAGTCACAGACACACCACAGCACCACCCCCAGGGCCCCCACAATGTGGTGACCCTGGGCTGAAGAAAAATACCACTGTGATGACAAAGCTAAATGTCGTTCACACTGTGAACCACAGTCAGGTGTCCTGAGCAACTAACTACCATCACACCTACACAAGCACAAATCAATCAGCATGGCCAGTAAGCCAAGGCCAACATGGAGGCAGGGGACTAGCCGGGCAACAACTCTCATCTGCACACACTCAACACCACACCCCTCGACCTCCAACAATGTGCAGCAGTGAAGTACACATGCACTGGTGACATTGCACATGCACCCATTACTATTCCAGGGTGGTGGGTGGGAACCAAGGTGTAGAAACACATCACACATGGACACTCAACAAGACTCCTGAATGTCTGACACACTGCACACTACGCTGTACATGGACATGACGGCAATACCACACCGACCAATGGGATCCCAGCCACAGTCACACACCAATGAAGAAGCCAAGGTCACCCACAAAGAACACACATAGACAACAACCAACATTGCAGCCCGGACCCTAAGGAGTGCCAGCAGTCACACACACAACGTGTCACAATCACTGAAAGATAACACAAACTGGAAATCACATGACAGGGGCAAACAACAAGTGCCAAAGGGAAACCTGACTGTGACCCATCTGCGTCAGCACACAAACTCTGCCCTGACAGCAAACACACCTATGGGTGACACCCTGATGACCAGTAATGTGCCATGCACCCACATCACAGAGAACACAGGGAGAAGACTTTGGGGGAACATAGCTCAAGTCAGCAAGCATCACAAACAGGTACAACACTAGGGATCACAGCATGCGCAGATGAATGGAAGTGAACACACAGACATGCACATACAACACACACCTTGGGCGCAGGCAATGTCACACGTGTACACACTGCCATGAGGGGACTCCACTCCTGTGTGAGGAAAGCTGTGCCATATGTTGCCTCAGTAGGGCCCCATCATGTCAGCTGAGCACTTGGTCACACAATCAACAATTAGCACCAAATGAGGGCTCCCATCACATCAGCCTGGTCATGGATGTGCCAACGGAATCATCAGCACAGATCCAACACACTTGTATAGCAATGTTGCACTGACTACACGGATGAGTCCCTCCCCATTGATGCCCAAACCTGCATGTCCACTGGAGATGGCAACACGGTCAGGGAAGTAGACAAATGCAACGATGGCAGGCACAACAGATGTGCAGGGGTGGAAGCCACAGATATGAAATTGCCAATGTAAGTAGGAAACCCATTGCCAAATACTGAACACATGACACCCTCAGATGCTGCTATTGATGACATGGATACACCACATGATAGGACACATTCCCCCTGGACCACATGGGTTCCTGCACAGTAACACTTCATAATCATGAGACCAGATATCACCATCACTGCAGCAAGGGCATGGTTAGCTGCACCAACAACATGTACATCTGAAGCATGAGCACTAGAGAAAAGAAAGTTGCTTTATTCAGCATATGTGTTGAGGCCAAACGAAGTCCTGAAAAAGAGCAAAGGCCAATGGCCAGTCCATTGTCAAAGTTCAAACAGGGTGACACTGGCAGATGTCACCCTACGCATGCCTGCACAATACCAGGGACAATCCACTAGGAGGGGCAACCGGGGGGCAGGCCAGGCACCGCAGGGACAGGATCAGGGCTCACCAGGGGAGTCAGGGAAGGGGTGGTGGGTGCTGGAGAGCCACTGACAACTGCAGTGGAGGTGTCTGACATGGTGTGTGCCGGCACAACTGGGGGGCATGACACAGATGTCGTGGGTGCCGGCACAACTGCAGTGGACCCTGCAGATGGGGTGGACAGGTCCGCCACTGCAGTGCCCAAGTCAGACAGGGCGGTAGTGGACTCCACTGCAGTGCCTACCTCCAGGGGAGGAGAATGGGGAACAGGCAAGGTGGGTTGGACAGAGGGGGGGACACCCTCACCACATCAGTGGCACAGACAAGCGCAGCGGGGGTGTGGTGCTGGGAGAGCAAGTGGCAGGGGAGAAGGCCGGAGCATCTTGGGGATGGTATATCTGTGGGTGGGGGAACCTGGGGCAGGGTGTGGTGGGGGCACCTGTGCAGTGGGGGCCTGAGGGATGGAGGACGGAGACCTTGTGCCTGAGCTGCAGGGCGGTGGCGGGGTCTTGCTCTTAGCACTCCGGGGGACTTGCGGGTGGGGGCCTCAGTCCGTCTGCGCCTGGGGGAGGGTGTCCGGGGGCGAGGGGCACTCTGCTCCGTGTGGGTGGGCTTCCTCTTCCCCGGGATGCTGGAGCAGCTTCATCGGTGGGGAAGAGGCCGAGGTCACAGAGGAAGAGCTGCTGTGACTTTGGGGTTGCAGGTGAGGCAAGGGAGGGTGCTTTGGAGGGAGAGGGAACTGAGGACTGCGCAGTGCATGTGGATGCGTGTGTGTGTTCCAGGGCCCCATCCCCTGTGAGTCTGGCTTCAGTCCCCTGAATGTGCTTGCGTGTGCGTTTTGTCATTGGCGTGTGTGTCAGTGTGCTGGATGTGTGTGTGCTGGTGTGTGCCAGTGTGTGTGTGCCTGGGATGGGTAAGGTGCTGGGGAGTGTGGATGGAGCAGAGGCAGGAGGGGTGAGGGACCGTTTGAGGAGGGACACTGCTGCCGTCAGGGAGGAGTCCATGGACCTATTGCCCCTCTGTAGGTCAGACATGCCCGATGAGATGCCCTCCATGAACGACACCAGCTGAGTCAACAGCGCGGTGTGCGCATGGAGGACACTCAGCATGGCTGTCTGCCCTACATGGAGCTGGCGAAGGAGGTACACAGACTCCTCACTCAGGGCAGCAGGGGACACAGGGGCAGGGGGTGCGGTGCCTGGCCCAAAGGAGACACGCTCCCGGACATGGGAGCCTCCACGGACCTGGGGAATGGGAGCCGATGGGAGGGCGGTGGTGGTGCTGGTGGTGGCGGGGACAGCAACACTAGCTGGGGTGTGGTGGCTGCTGACACCCGCCTCCACAAGGGAGTCATCCTCCGAGTTGCTCTGGTCCTCAGCTGAGGTGGATGCTGCTGAGGACTCCTCGGTGTGGCTCCCCTCGCCCTCCGTGCCACTGGGTCCCTCCGACCACTCCTCGGCTGCTGACCCAGTCTGGCTCTCCGGCTCCTCCTGGTCCGTGGAGCTGTCCCCTTCCGTGGCCGTGGATGTATCTGCAAACAATGGGGAAACAGACAGACATCAGTCACCTGCACATAACGCACACACCACTGTGAGCACAGCACATCACAGAGCAAGCCCTGGCATCATTAGTTGTACATTGCTAAAAGTGCACTAATTGAACAGGAGAAGTCAATTGTCAGTCTGATGCCAAGCATGGCACTCACATCCCACATGGCCTTGCACCCATCTGTCTGGTGTCTGTTGGATTGCAACACCCCAGTGTTGACACATGCACCAAGTACACAGTAGTTGGACAGTGCAGAGAACACGGTGTGGACACATCACAGCTCTTGCCACTGAGTCAGTACAGGTTTACGGATGTAAGGGATGCCCAGAGTCAAATAGGAAATGCATGTGATGCATACCAGCGACAGACACCATGATGCACCCATGTCCTGATAGCCAGCGCCACTATGGTGTGCATGTAGCACATGTCACTCCCCTGCAGGATCACCAATCAGTAGACACATGCCATGGCGGAGGCATGACTGCAAAGTCATACATCACTGTCTCAGTGATGTATGACTTTGCAGCCAGACAACAACACTCTGCACTGTGTCACAATAGTAGGTCATGGGGAATGCAAGTCCTGGTGCTGCACAAGTGCACATGTACATCCCCCCACAACACATCCTCTTAACCCTCATCTGTCCAGGTCATACCTATTGGACATATGGGAGACCTGTGACACTACCCTCTGAACCTGAGCCCCTCACACTCTGCTGTGCATGGGGAACAGCTGCCTGAACTTCACATTTACATGCCCCAGTCTGCATGGGCAGCTGATCAGACACCTATGTGTCACACAAGTATCGTCTCCTATGGTCACATCTCCAGTGGCATGCTGAGCCCCTACCAAGAAACTCCACAGCAGTCCTGGCGACTAATCCACAGCACACTGACACAGAGGCAGACACCTGAGGGGCAAATCACTGTGCACAATGTGTCCTCTGATACACGGGAGTGGGAGTACAGAGTGTATTGTATGGCCTGGAGTAGGCATGACTGTCCAGCCCCACATGAATGAGGGATGAGCCCTGGACTGTAGGCAGCTGGCTAAGTATGTGTGACACACGTCATATACATACTCCTGGGGCCCAAACATTGTTCCCACCCGCAGCATGGGTGTGTGCCAGGTACCCCAGCCACATGTGGTGGATCAGCTCAGCAATTGGACCACAGATCAAAGTAACACGCTGAATACATGTCAGAATACAGGCATTGTGTAAGCAATGGACCCACCCATGATGCCCACCACAGAGTCAGGGAAACAGATGCTGTCTCCCACCTTGAGTCAAGCAAACTGCAAGGACACAGTCCTAAGTGACAGAATTCCCTGCATGTAAGGGCCACACCTGGGTATCAGATGAGGAGTGGGCAGTGCACAATAGAGGGACATGGCTCCTGGACAACATGACTGCTGTACTGTGGCAGTTCAACCTGGCCCGAGGAGGGCACATAACATGTTAGACAGAGTACACAGTGCAGTCTTTGACTCACCCCCTCCTTGCTGCTGTCTGGCCTTCAGCTGCCCATCCAGGTCTGGAAAGACCACCGCCAGGATCCTGAGCATGTGGGGGTCAGGGTCCGTGTTCCGCCCCTCCTGCGAGGAGGCGACAGCTTCAGCTGGACCCGTGCAATCCTCCGGGTCCAGCCCCGAAGGTCCTGCCACCTCTTTTGGCAGTTGCGGATCCGGCGCTTGTAGACCCCCACGGACCGGACAGCCCGGACGATGTCCTTCCAGATCTCATGCTTCCGATGGGCAGAAGCCTGTCAGGATGACAAAGTGATAAGGACATTACTACACATGCAACATATCCGTGCATGACACAGTTGCATATACATGTCGCAATCACAGGGGCACATGGTGTACCCAGGCAGTGCACGGCTGCCCATGGACAGTTTTCCAGAAGTCACTACATGGTATCATAGCATGGGGAGTAAAACCCTGTTCAGAAGCACTGTCACTGCACCATACCTGTCCAGTGCAAGTCACTACACACTATGGGGGGTGACAACTACTCAGTGAGCCTGCTAGCCAGTGGTGTGCTGACTCTCAGCCTTGCTAGTCAGACAAAATGCACATTCAGAAAGGCAGTGCACAGAACACTCACCTGCTCCCCTGGTGTCCCATACAGCTTGCTGTACTGTGGAAGTAGGCTGTCCAGCAGGGCCTGGTTCTCTTCAAGGCTGAAGGCTGGGGCTCTCTCCACAGTACGTGCCATTGCAGGGTCCAGAGGGGCAGAGACAGCAGCAGTGCAGTGGCAGATGTCGTCCTGGAGCATGTAGTGCAGGCAAGTGGGCTCTCAGGGGAACATGCAGCAATATATATGTGCTGGAGAGGCAGATACTGTCCCTTGTGTCCAAAGTGATAGGTCCAAGTCGTTTGCATCTTCTGAATCTGGCCAATCCATGGAATAGCAGCACCAAAACACGCCCACAGCATCCTTCAAATCTTCAACTTCATGACATACATGATTTTGCAACATTGTTGTGGGTGACCAACTGATTTTCCAGCAACCGACTCGTTCGAATATTCGAAAACGCGTCCGTTGCCAGGCAAGCCCATTGTCAATGGGTGCGCACCGATCGGTCCATTGCTGTTCAACGCGCACAGGGGTACAACGCGTACCCGCACACATTGAATGCAATGGGCCGGCCGGAGGCACCGATCGGTCCATTGCAGTACAACGCGCACAGGGGTACAACGCGTACCCGCACACATTGAATGCAATGGGCCGGCCGGAGGCACCGATCGGTCCATTGCTGTTCAACGCGCACAGGGGTACAACGCGTACCCGCACACATTGAATGCAATGGGCCGGCCGGAGGCACCGATCGGTCCATTGCAGTACAACGCGCACAGGGGTACAACGCGTACCCGCACACATTGAATGCAATGGGCCGGCCGGAGGCACCGATCGGTCCATTGCTGTTCAACGCGCACAGGGGTACAACGCGTACCCGCACACATTGAATGCAATGGGCCGGCCGGAGGCACCGATCGGTCCATTGCTGTTCAACGCGCACAGGGGTACAACGCGTACCCGCACACATTGAATGCAATGGGCCGGCCGGAGGCACCGATCGGTCCATTGCTGTTCAACGCGCACAGGGGTACAACGCGTACCCGACACATTGAATGCAATGGGCCGGCCGGAGGCACCGATCGGTCCATTGCAGTACAACGCATCACTGTACATGTGACTGGCATATGTCAGCATGCCTGTCTCAGATGGACATATGCCAGCCACAGATAGCTCCCAGGGAGTGAGGGGCACACCTACATCACGACAGCCTGTCCAAACCTTATCATAAGGCATGTAAGGCTGCATTTCCTATTGTGTGTATGTTGGTGTACATGTTGTCCTGTGGGTGTCACCTGTGGGCAGCCACCCCCAGGCTGTGCACGTGTTCATGGGGACAGGATCATGGGTGTTACGTGTACGTGACCACTGTGATGTGCAACTGTTCATATCTGTGCATGTGCCATGGTCACATTTCACAGTGGTGTTTGTGTATGTCATGTCACATACCCCGTGAGTCCCATGTGGGACGGTATGTTTGAGCCAGGGTGTCCCAGTGGCACAATAGTGATGGTCCTCCACAGTCTTTGTGCATGTAGTGTTTACAATGTCTCTGATTTCATGTGCACAATGGGAGACAGTCTCCACATCCACGTTGTGTGTGCATGGACTCTGATGTTGTGCGTGTGTGTCACAGACGTCCATGGCTCTCCTGCCATGGCAAGTGTGGCCACTACCTGTGGGGGTCATGTTTGTTTTGTTGTGGTGTACACATGATACTCCAGGTGATGCCAGTGTCCATGTGGCATTACAGGGTCCCTGGGAATGTGCCTGTCGTTGAGCTGCGGTGCCTGGGGCACATCTGTCCTCACATGTCACTGGGGGGTGACTGTGACACAGCATCATGATATCCAATGGGCCAAACAGGGACAAATTGATGCCACCTGTAGGACCGTGTTGACAGATGTTGGCCATGTATGTACCATAAATGTCGTTCCGGTACTGCACACTTCATGTAGTTGTGCCTCATGATGATGTATGTTGGGATCTTGAGTGTGTTCAATGCCGCATATGTGGGGTGACTGACGATCTTGCTTACTTCTCCTCTGCACTGCAGGGCTCCTGCTGTCCATCGGCCATTCCCAGACCTGGCAACGATGGTGGAACGGGACAGCATCCGACGGTACCGCTTCACCAGGCAGCTGATTGAGGATTTTGCAGTGCAGTTGTCCCCACATTTGCAGCCTGGCCGGCCGTATCCTACAGCGCTGACCCCCAAGGTGAAGGTGATGGCAGCCCTACACTTCTTTGCCACCGGTACCTTCCAACATACTGTGGCGTCTGCTGGTGGGATGTCACAGACCATGTTCAGCCGTGTGCTCCGCGATGTTTTGGCGGCAATGTTGCTCTTCCTGAACCGGTACATCTATTTCCCTAGACTGCGACGACTCACTGACGTGAAGAGTGACTTTTATGCCCTGGGGAGGATGCCGCATGTAATTGGCTCCATTGATGGGACACATGTGGCTTTGGTACCACCACAGGCCCAGGAGCAGGCCTACAGGAACCGCAAGCACTACCACTCGGTCAATGCACTGGTGGTGTGTCTTGCAGACATGACCATCACACACGTGTGTGCCCGTTTCCCTGGTTCAGCACACGATGCCTTTGTGATGAGGAGTAGTCGCATCCCCAGGTTGATGGCACAGATGCAGAACCAGCGTGCCTGGCTTGTCGGTGTGTACTGACTTTGTGCCATTGTGTGTGATCTGATCTGTAGTATTCCGCCCACTTTTCCAAGTCAGCTGATGTGCACTTGTCTGTCCGTAGGTGACTCGGGATACCCCAACATGCCGTGGTTGCTGACACCCCTCAGGAACCCTGTGACACCTGCCCAGATGCGCTACAATGAGGCACATGGTCGGACCAGGAGAGTGATTGAGCGGACCTTTGGTCTCCTGAAGAGCCGCTTCCGCTGCCTGGACAAGACCGGAGGGTCCCTCCCATATGCCCCTGCGAAAGTGTGCAAGATTATCATCGTCTGCTGCATGCTCCACAACCTGGCAGTGCGGAAGGAGTTGCCTCTCATCCAGGATGACGATGACCAACATCCGCCACCTGTGGAGGATCCTGGCCTGGACCACGATGCCAGTGACGATGATGATGATGATGGTGATGGTGATGTCCGCACACAGCTCATCACCAACTTCTTTAGCTGAATGTGAGTATCCTGAGGTGTCATGTGAATGATGTGAGTTGGCATGATGTGTGGGTGGTGCTCTGGTGCTGTTGGAGTGTGTCCATGGGCAACAGTGTTGACATGCTAACTTGGTTCTGGGTGGGTATCTTGTAACATGTATTGTGCATGAGTTTTGCTGTTCTGTCCTGTACTGCATTGCTTTTGACTGTGTGTCATTTCTGTCCTTCACAGGGTACTTTCAGATTCGTTTGGTCAACTGTGTCCACCGACGACGTGATTGCACATCCAGGCTGGTAGCTGTTGTGTCCCTACAGGTGATGTGCGCCACACCCATGGACTTCCTTCTGTCTACAGTTGTTGACTGTGTGCCCGCTACCAGGTGGGGTTACCTTGCATCTGTAGTGGTTACGGCATGTTGCTACTGTGTAATAAACCTGTGCTTCACTTAGTGATGTGCGTTGTCTGTGGTCACACATTTGACTGCCATTTGCTTACTGCACCTGTGGGCTACTTGACTACAACTGGGAATGGGTGTGGTGTCTGTGCATTGCACCGTCTTCCCTGGCAACATCAGTGTAGGCAATGAGTCAGATGGCCTAGGTGTGTATGTGTTGTGTAGCCCTGGTGGTGTGTCTCCCTCATATGTGTCACGTTGCCTGTACTCACATGCCTGTGTTGTCCTTGCTGTTGCAGTTCGCATACACTGTGTAATTTTGCAGTTCATCATCCCCATAACAGCACCCACGTTGGAATCACGACAGAGGCAAGTATGGTGTATTAGTGTGTTTATTGTGATAATAGTGCATAGGATGGATTGTGCTGTACATGAATCTTGCAATCCCAAGTTCCTAGATGAATAGAAAGTCCAGGTAGACAGGATCCCCAGTATCGGGGCCACTGTTGTCTGACACATTGTTCCAACTTATACTCCCCATGCAATGTGTGGGAGTAGTGTTGCCATCAACAGGGTGAACAGTCTGTGCACAAAGGCGAAAATCCAGAACAGGTTCAGGCTTCCTGGGAGTTGCGCTTGGCCATCAGCCTCTCACTTTCCCCTCCTCGGACGACCCCTCTTCTTGGGGGGGGCCCTCAAGTGCAGGCTGCTGCGGTGCAGGGGACTCTCCGCCAGAGTCCTCCTCCCTCCCTGTGGCAGTTGCAGTTTGTTCGGTACCAGATGTTGTTGGCACACAGGGAGGTGTGGACTGGTTGCTGTTCATCTGGCGGAGGCATTGTAAAATGTCCCTGTGCACCGCCGTCATCTCATGTAGTACATCCCACTTGGACTCCACGCGGGTCATGTGGGAGTCCACACGTGACATGTGTGACTCCACTTGGGACATGTGGGAGTCCAAGCGGGCATGATGGGCAGCCTGCTGCTGTTTGATGTCTCTGAGGAGCCCCACTACCTGGCTGAGCTCTCCGGTGCTGGACTGGTACGCATCAGCTATGCGTACCAGTTGTGGGTCTTCATGCACACCAGCAACGTCTGCAAGCAGCGACCTCTGTCTCCCACCCCTCCCACCACCCCTGCTGACATGTGCAGTGTGTGCAGTTGCACGCACAGATAACCCTGGTCCACCTTGGGGGTTGGTGGTGGTGGTGGTGTCCATGGCCCCAGGTTGGTCCAGGGTCACTGCGCTGGTGTTGTTCCTTATTCTGCCCATGTCGGCAGGGATGGTATTCGTGGTGACAGTCGTTGGAGGGGTGGGTGCAGGGGGTGCAGCTGGTGGACCTGCTGGTGCTGCAGCTGGTGGTCCTGCTGGTGCAGCATGTTGACTTGCACCGGATGTGCCAGGTTGTTCATCGTCCGAGGAGGACAGAGGCTGTACGACGCCAGTGAGCTCGGCATCCTCTTGAGCCTGGGACTGGGACTCCTCAGCGTCTGCTGCTGTGTCCCTATCATCACCTGTTTTTGGGAGACACAAACAATGTATGTCATGTTTCTGCAGGCATCAGTGGTTGACACACCTGACAGTTGTGACTGTGCCTCGGGGTGCGGGCCTGTACATTGTATTGTCCTAAGTCGTCACAGTCAGGGGTTGATATTGGTGTGGCACATTGTCCTGCATTATTTGGGCATTTCTATGTATTCTCTGGGGTGTGAACATGGTCTGCATTGATTGTGTTTGGTTGACAGCCAGACCTCCTTCCCACCCACCCACCCACCCAGTCAGTTATCCCACCATGGAACGTGCTTGCATTGCAGGGAGTGTAAGTTGTCTCTCAGGATGTCAGTCAGTGGTGTCCTGCTGTTTGTTGGTGCACAGTTGGCAGCAGGGCCTTGTGCTCCCCACAGCAGTAGCCAGTGTCAGCCATCTTGTGAGTCCTTCTCCACTCCCTGTGATGTGAGCATGGTTCAGGGTGGTGTTGATGGGCCAGTTGTGAGGCTGAGCAATGTCTGTGACTACGACTCCCATCATGCTATTGCCTCCACCCCCTTCCCAGCATGCCCATGCTTCCTTCCTTTTGACTCTGCTTCCCTGTGGGGTGGGCTGGCTGTGCTGACAGGATGGCTGGGAGTGTTGTCCTGGCAGTTGTTTGGCTAAGAGTCCCAAGAGTGTCCCTGTGCTTCACACAACATAAGCCAGGGTGGTGGTGCTTTGTGGGATCTTGTGTTAGGATGGAGGGCATTGCATTCTACCAGGTGGGTACTGTGGAGTTTGTGTTGGGGGGGGGTGTGAGGGGAGGTGCTGGTGACTATGGTCAGTGCTGCAAGTCCCCCTTCCCACCCAGCCAGCCAGATATCCCACCATGGAACGTGCTTGCATTGCAGGGAGTGTAAGTTGTCTCTCAGGATGTCAGTCAGTGGTGTCCTGCTGTTTGTTGGTGCACAGTTGGCAGCAGGGCCTTGTGCTCCCCACAGCAGTAGCCAGTGTCAGCCATCTTGTGAGTCCTTCTCCACTCCCTGTGATGTGAGCATGGTTCAGGGTGGTGTTGATGGGCCAGTTGTGAGGCTGAGCAATGTCTGTGACTACGACTCCCATCATGCTATTGCCTCCACCTCCCTTCCCAGCATGCCCATGCTTCCTTCCTTTTGACTCTGCTTCCCTGTGGGGTGGGCTGGCTGTGCTGACAGGATGGCTGGGAGTGTTGTCCTGGCAGTTGTTTGGCTAAGAGTCCCAAGAGTGTCCCTGTGCTTCACACAACATAAGCCAGGGTGGTGGTGCTTTGTGGGATCTTGTGTTGGGATGGAGGGCATTGCATTCTACCAGGTGGGTACTGTGGAGTTTGTGTTGGGGGGGTGTGTGAGGGGAGGTGCTGGTGACTATGGTCAGTGCTGCAAGTCCCCCTTCCCATCCAGCCAGCCAGATAGCCCACCATGGAACGTGCTTGCATTGCAGGGAGTGTAAGTTGTCTCTCAGGATGTCAGTCAGTGGTGTCCTGCTGTTTGTTGGTGCACAGTTGGCAGCAGGGCCTTGTGCTCCCCCCAGCAGTAGCCAGTGTCAGCCATCTTGTGAGTCCTTCTCCACTCCCTGTGATGTGAGCATGGTTCAGGGTGGTGTTGATGGGACAGTTGTGGGGGGGCAATATGTGTGACTGCGACTCCCATGATGCTATTGGCTACACTGACTTGGCCAGCATACACAGAATTCCTTCCTTTGAGTGGTCTTCACTGTGTGTTGGTGTTGTTGTGGTGGCTACATGTGTGGATGTGTGTTAGTTCTATTTGTGCCACTGCCTAGCTGTAGTTGTGGTTGTGTTTGTACATGTGTTGGCACAGTTGGATGTGACTTTTTTGATGGCATGTGTTGTGTTTATCTGACTGACATACACATTTTGGGATGATTCTGTTCTAGTTGCTGTGTAATTGCTATGTGTGCATGGTTTGACTCTCCCCTTGACAGTGATGTGTGTGTTTTGTGGCAGTTTATTGTGTACATTTGTTGTGTACTCACCAGGCTCTGGGATGTTCTCTAGTCCATATACGCTCACTGGCGGAAGGATGGCCCGCACCTTCTCCTCCCAGGGCCTGAGGTATATTGGCTTGGCAGGAGGGCCACTGCCGGTCTGTTGGCTGTTGATGTAGTCTATCTTCAGCAGGTCCCGTACCCTCCTGCGCACGTCATACCACCTGTTCTGGATGTCCGTCTTTGTGCGCCGACATGATGATTGGGCGTTCACCCTGTTGATGATCCTCTCCCACATCTTGGTTTTCTGCGACATGGGGGTCTGTTGGACCAGAGTGCCAAACAGCTGTGGCTCCACCCTGAGGATCTCGTCTACCAGGACTTCCAATTCACAATCTAGGAACTTGGGATTCTTCTTGGGGGGCATGGTGATGGGTGGTGATGGTGAGTGATGTGTGTGTTGGTGTGCAGGTGAGGGTGTGTGAGTGTGTGTTTTGCTGGGTGTATGTGAGGTAGGTATTTGTTGGTGTGCTGATGGTGTGTGGCTTGTGTGAGGGATGAGCTGTGGGTGTGTGGTTGCTTTCTCTTGGGTGCTGGCAGTGAAATGGCATTTGCAAAGGCTCATGGTAGTGATTTGTGTCCTTTATATAGGTGGAGTTGTGGGTGTGTCTTTGTTCTCTGTCCCCACCCCCCCAGTATTTATTGGCTTGGTAATTGCTTGTTTGGCCTTTTTTTGGTTGATTTTTCCTTTGTGCTGTTTGTGTATGTTGGAAACGTTCTTGTGACCGAGTCGGACCCTGCATTGGTCTCGTACGGTGTTTTCCGTTTCGTTCACGCTGTGTTTGTGCAGTTTTGTATGCTGCGTACGCGTCGGTCGCGGTGTATTGTGTTGCTTCGGCTCGGTTTTGTATGCGTGTCGGTCGTACGGCTTGTCCTCCGTCCGACTCGGTCGTGTTTTTCGCGCCTTGCATCGTACTTTGCGGGTTGGAGTTGGCGGGTACGATTCGGTCGGATTTGTTCCGGGTGCGTGTCGGTCGGTTGGATTCGCGTGTTTTTCCGTCCGGATTGCAATTTTCCGAGCGGCTCGGTCGGTCGGCTTGGTTTCCTGACGTGTCGGTCGGATTTATCGCGGCTTGCATCGTACTTGGCGTGTCGGGCGCCACTGGTACGTGTCGGTCGGTATTTTTTCCGGATCCGAGTCGGTCGGTGCTTTTTCCGGCCCGAATCGGAATCGACCCCTTATTCTTAACCCACAGAAGACTCTTGACCGAGCTTCTGAGATGCTAACGCTTCCCTACTTGATTTCTGGTTGTCCTGACCTGACTTCCTTTTTGGAGTTTCTCTGATTGCTAGAGCCCTTTTTCCCAAACCATCCTCTAGATTTTTCAATTCTAGATTACTAATGTAGAGGAGTGAGAACCTTAGATTGTTTTCTGAGCACCAGATTCTGATGCTATTATTTTGCATTGCTTTCACAGAATTGCTTGTCTGTTTGATACTAATTCAACTTAATTTTTTCAGGCTCCTAGGAATCTGAGCTGTCATTCTTTATCTTTAGAGCATGGTTATAAGAGTTGTTCATTTGAATTTGATTATTAACTTGTAATAAAACTTGGTTGAACTTGGCTACCAATTCCTGGTCCTCATTGTGTGGCCAAATGGGTTGTACTGTTAATTGAATTTTGATTGACGTTAATGCTAACTCCCATCACCTCTCAGATGGATAAAAAGGTCCATTGGAGGACCAATGGTAAGCAAGTGGGTCCAGAAGACATTGGATCAGGACCTTGGAGAGGCAGCCATTGCTTCCTGTGCCAGCCTCTCCCCTCACTGCTGTAGCCCTTCTCTGACATCTATCGTCCTATGTGATATTCCTCCTTGTCTCCCATGTGAGGCGCCAGACTGTTATGTCTTGGTGCTCAGTCTCAGCACGTTTTAGGGGGTAGAGAGTTGTAAACTGCAGCCATTTGTCTCCTGAACATTGCTGGGACCTAACACCACGTCACTGTTCTCACCAGATCTGGCAGCTCCCTCCCTTAAACCACCCATTGATGAAGGTGATTGATGAAGCGGAAGGAGAAGAGGTTTATGGCTGAGAGCTAATTTGTAAATGTTGAAATTGTGTGAATTAGTGCTTTATGAGTCTGTCTGCTTGCTTCTTTGTGTGCATGACTGTGTAGGGCTGGCAAAGAGAAAGCTGGCGTAGGGGCTGACTTAAGTCCAGTGGTTAACTACTAACCACTAACACCCCACAACTTTCAAATCTCATTAGCCGCCGCTTCTGGATTTCCAATTTTATTGCTGCTTCCTAAAATCATGAGATAACTTCAGAAATTGCCTGCCACTGGTTCAACTTACAAGAGCTGAAACGCAATATTCCTGGATGCTATGCTCATACATTTCAAACTTGTGCATGTGATATGTATGGCGGACTACAGCGAGACATCATGCTCATAAAATAGAACCGCAGTCAGTGGATACATAGGGAAACATCATGTAAACTTCACTTAGAAATGGACAAACTGAACATTACACGTACACATCATACACTATGCAGCATAAGTTGTACAAAACTGGGAATAAATCACAGCGAAAGAGAACAATCAGAAAATAAATTGTAAATGAGCTACAGCAAGTAGCCTTTTGATTTTCAAGGACTTTATTTACACTGTAGTAGAGTTCATAAGGAAATATCACTGTATAGTCCCTTCATCGTGGAACCTAACCTATACACATCCTCACACTCATACCTCAATGCTATACCAGAGTTGGTCGCACATTCCTGACTCCAGTTAGTGATTGAACAAGGTGTCTGTGTTGTTTCTCTGCTGCAAGACGGGCTTGCACCTCCCAACACAACAGTGATGACAAGTCAGACCAAACACAGCCTGCTGCCATAACTCATTCATGAGGAGGTCCAGTGCAAGCCATATTAAAGTGATTGCCATCCCAAAAAATTCTCTAGAACTCTCATAGGGTTTTTTTATGATGTACCTAATTTCCAACATCTGCTGTGCACAACCTTTGGCAATGTTCAGTGGGGGCTAGGGGCGGAGCCTGGTCTGCAGCCAGGCCCTGTGTTCAATCAACTGCAGGTGCCAAACTCCCATTCTGCACAGTTGAAGGCTACATGTATGGATGTAGGATGCAGGTCCTGGCCTGCGGGCATGTGCAGTAGAGGTTGGGTACAATATATATTTAAATATTACACAATGGCGGTTGCCGCTGTGTAGTTATAGTTAGGTCAGACTTTCCATAGGAAAATCTCTTTTTGTTTTGCAAATAACTCTGGTGCCGTTTGACGAATCTTCACAAAACATTCCAAAAAAAAGTTCATCCACATTAGCTCCTTCATGGACAGCTTTGGGGAGATCTGTCAAGTGGAGGCTGGGAAAAGGCAGGGGTCCTAAAATACTTTTACCCCATGCATTTTCCATAGGGAATTTTTGCAGCTATATAGCCAAAACGGCTGGACAGAGTTATACCAAATTTGGCAGAAAGCTAGATCTTTACTCAGAGAGCGTGCTGTTTGTGATTTGGTGAAAATCTATTCAGTGGTTTTGTGAAATTAAGGTTAAAAATGTATAGATATATTGACAGTTGGGCTGAAATAAAAAAATTAAAGCTGTATGATTGGCTGAGCAAGCTTTTTTGGGGCAAGCGGACTGATTGACAGGCAGCAACATGAATAGTAATGTTGCTGTGGCCATTAGAGGACTTAGGGACTAGGTCATCTGTCTGGAAAGTTTTTCCAAGAAAGGATTTAGGGAGGCAGAGATGGGATATCTTGACCATCTAGCCCTTGTGGGGAGGGGGGCAGGGACCCAGAGGGACTACCCCTTAGGGCCAAAATTGAAATATAATGTTTTTTTGGTTGTTTTGTTTTCGCCTGGGAGTACCATGGAATGAAAAAAAAACAGAAGGCTTCTGTATTTTGTTGAATTTCCACTGATGTGAGCCAGATCCTGGGGTCAGTGTATGTTTAATTAATATTTGGGGAGAGGGGCACGAAGTCTCCCTCCTGGTGCCAAGTTATGGCCTGGGGTTCACTGACAAAACATCAATGGTAAAAATATTGATGTTAAAAATATTGAGTAAAGAATGTAGACAACAAAAATATTGACTCCTATACTTAAACAGGTAAGTACAAAAATATCGACTAAAAAATATCGATGTAAAAAATATAGATGTATAAAATATCAACTTTTATATAAATATAAAATAAAATAATATAGATTAAATATATTAAATATAATTTTAACAACATAAAATGCATTTAATAAAAAATAAACACACAAACATAATAATTTATACATTTATATTTACTTTAAAACAATTAATAAAATATTATTTTTAATTTATGTTAAAAGTTTAAAGTAATATAAAAAATAAAAATATATATTAATGATTTAAAATATAAAAAAACAAAAATCTATAATAAATTAAAACATTAAACTATTAAAAAATATTTAAACTTAAATTTCACAATACAATCAGTGAAGCAGTAGGCAAAGTGTTGGATACCAAAGGGGTACAAATAACTATTCCCACTCCAGTGAGAGCAGCAGTAGGGAAAGTGTTACATAGCGGAGGGGCAAAAATTACTATTCTCACTCCAATGAGAGCAACAGTATGGAAAGTGTTACATAGCGGAGGGGCAAAAATTACTATTCCCACTCCAAAGAGTGCAACTGTAGGCAAAGTGTTGGATAGTGGAGGGGTATAAATTACTATTCCCAATCCAAAAAGGGCAAAAGTAGGGAAAGTGTTGGATAGCGGAAGGGTAAAAATTACTATTCCCACTCCACTGAGTGCAACAGTAGGATAAGTGTTGGATAAAGGAGGGGTAAAGTTTTCTATTCCCACTCCACTGAATGAAACAGTAGGATAAGTGTTGGATAGCGGAGGGGTAATTTTTTGTATTCCCACTCCAGTGAGAGCAACAGTAGGGAAAGTGTTGGATAGCAAAGGGGTAAAAATTACTATTCCAACTCCAGTGAGTGCAACAGTAGGGAAAGTGCTGGATAGCGGAGAGGGAAAAATTACTATTCCAACTCCAGTAAGTGCAACATTAGGGAAAGTGTTGGATAGCCGAGAGACAAAAATTACTATTCACAGTCAAACAGTTATACAAAAATATATATATTCAAAATCAAACAAAATCATAAAAATAAATACACAATATTTAAAAAATGAAAAATCAAATATATTAAACATATGAAAAGAAAACATATAATATTAATTAAATATAACACAAACCTATAAATATCATATAAAATAAGATAATAAATAAATAATAAGAAAAAATGTAACTAGAAAATATTTACATACCAAAAAATTAATCAATACATAAATGTATTTATTTTATTTCCTACTTCCACACCAAAAACACTTCAAGATTTTAAATTAAATTTACTCCCATAATTAATATAATTAATAATCAATTAAAAAAATATTATTAATAAAAAAACTAATAAACATTGACTACACACACTTTAACACTATAATATCCACAACACACACCTAAATTAAACTATAAAATAATAAAACACAATTAAAACTTATTTTTAAATTAAAAACTATTACGATTAACAACTAATAATAAAGTTATTAAAATGTATTTAATGCCCACCCTTTACTCCTATAAAAGTAAAAACAACACACACAAAAATAAAGAATTACCCAAAATAAATATCAAATTATTAACATTAATTAACAACTTAATATTAATTAATTAAACACAAATTACTTCCCACCCTTTGCTCCTATAAACACCACAAAACACACCTAAAACTAATTACACAATTACCATAATAAAATTTAAATAAATTTAATTAATATCAATAAACAAAAAGTTAATAATACAAAAAAATAAACTACTTAACACCCTTTACCCCTATAAACCCCAGAACACACACCTAAAATTAATTACAAAAATACCATAATTAATTGCCAATTAATTATTTGAAAATTAATTAACAAACAATTATTAATTAATTAATAATACATTTCTTTACACATTTAAAACTATAAAATCTCAATTAAACAAATATTAATAAATAAAAAGAATCAAATAATTTAATATAAATAAATTACTTCCGCCCTATTCCCCTATAAACCCACAACCCGCTACGGAGCTAAAAATGTAAAATTCAAATTAAAAAAAATTAATAACTACTAAAAATGTAACACATATATTAAAAATACAAACAATTCTTATACAAGAGACATACATCACATACATATAAAATATATACTAAAATACATAACATTAATTAAAAAAACGATATTTTTAACTATATTTTTGCAATCGATATTAAACACTTAGATAATTTTAAAATCGATATTACTTACCTTAAGTTGATATTCTTGACCACGATATTCTTGCTGTCGATATTTCTGAACCACGATATTTATTACTCGATATTTGTGCAACTCAATATTTTTTGCTCGAGATTCTGTCTGCACACTATGGCCTGGGGAACCCTCTACGGTCCTAATGAAACACTGCCCCAGAGACTGCATCGCCCAGGAAAGAATGTGGCATGAAGCAGCTAGCTGCACAGCACTGTGCCTGCCCTCAACGTGGGTAGGGTGGCCAGGTAAACAATGTTTTGCTTCTGCCTGCAGGAGGAAAGAGAAAAGGGAATGTTGCATACTAGCACATGGTCCCAAAGTACACAGGCTGTGAGCTGGAAACCAGCGGGGGTCTTGGGGTTTCCCTGCTGGTCCCCAACAAAACAGGATGCTGTAGGTGTCCCTAAAGGGACAGAGGCACACAAAAAAATGAAATAGTGCTGTGCGAGTCCACAACAAATTAAGTGAAACAAGGGGACGGCACAGCTGATTTATTATTTACTGTTTCCCAGAGAGGCACACCCCATAAGGCCCTTTGTGTGTTAATTTTCATATTTTCCCTCTTTTGTGGTGTCTAAATCTGGGCAGGGGCACTACCAACATATTATCAGAGTGTTGTGAGGGGTGGGGTTGCAATGAGTACGGATACCCCCAAAATGATTTGTTACAAGTAACCCTATGTTTCCTGGGATGTATAGAACTTGTATTCTCCAAAACGTTCAAATGGGAGCTAAGAAAACACACTAACTGCAATACCGCAAATTGTATATACATGATCACCTGCCCTTGTAACCTCCGTTACATTGGCATGACGACTAGGATGATCAAAACACTCATCACAGAACATAGGAGTAACATCAGGTGCCACAGAGTCAACACCAGGATGTGCACACACTTTGACCAAGCAAGACACTCACCAGACACTTTACACTTGATAATCCGCGAGGCTCACCCTAAAATGACCAAAGGAGCACTGTTCAGGACTGAACAGAGGTGGGTCCACTGTCTAGCGACTGACAAACAAGGACTCAATGAGGACATCCCGTGGAGATCACTGAACAGTTAACCGCCTCTTCGAGATGGTACTACATAACCACACATCTTTCACTCACCACAGATAACTGTGTCTTTTTACTTTTAATCCAGTTACACACACTTGCTGTACCATGGCCCAGTTAACCAGAGGTGGGGGAGTTCTGGCTGATGTGACCACCACCATACACGCCAGTGTGCTTCGCCTCCTTAGTAAATAGCTCGCTGCCGATTGCAGCATCTTTATACGTCACCTGGTTTTGCAATTCACCTTTATCAGCCGCTACCTGAGAGTACTGTTCATCGAGCAGCCTATCCTCACATTTATGAGGTACCACCTACTAGGCTGCCTCTCACATGGGGCTTAACTACCCCTATTACCTAACATACAGGAGGAGCCCGAGGTCCCTCTAGAGGGGCTGAGCTGTATACATAGGGTTCGATTTGGTTATCCCCATTAATCATAATATTGCATTACACATGTATACCAGTGGGGCACTACTACCATCTGACCTCCGCCAGAAAATGTATCATTAACTCACCAGGTTTTCGAGAGAACTTTACTCCATTCCCCCGACATGCCTGCCACTACTGACGTCAGCAAGGGGTTTGGCAGTCTAGTGCACCAGCCCTGCTAATTGGTTGCCCCGCCCACTCGCTGCCGGCAACCAGGGTTACTTCAGAGCTACGAGGAGCGTGATCATTACCTCCCGGCTCAGGCAGCGTTTGGGTAGGTCCACTGACGACCTCGCGGTTGGATACACGTGAGTACCAGCTCCTTGTTGCACATGGAGCCTCTGTGAGTGACACAATTTTACTTCCCAAACCCACTTGCAAGAGGTGAGTTTGCGCCTGTTATCTAACAAGGCAGCGGACACACTTTAACCACCAGGGGCTGCATTGTATTACTAGGACCCCTGCACATTGATGATTCAGCCAGCTTGGTTCTATCATCCACGGATACCGTGAGCTCTGACTCTGGAGCATGGTACGTCTTGGCACTGGGGGTGAGTGGCTGGATCTCAATACTGTTCTTGAATCTTGAGCTCGTGGGGGCATACGGCATCCTCCGAGCTTGGCCCGTTCCTTAACCTGCTTGCTCTTGCCTTTTAACAGTGATGCAATTTGGGCATTTTACCTAGCCACGCAGGTCCATACACCTCACTACTTGGTGTAAGCAACCTCTTACTTTTTCTCCTTAACCGAACATTGTACCTAAATTGACCCACTTTTAGGACACTGGAATTACCAGGTGTCTTACCTGCCGGAAGTCGAAGGTGTGAGTCACCAACTTATTCTGGGTGAGTCCACCAGTTTCAGCTACCATGATATTGCGGGTGAAACAAACACAGCATTTTTAATTCATTTTAATTCATTATGAACATGTCACGACTGTGTGACGCATGTTTTGGGCACTATGACTATACCACCTATGTTTTACTTTCTTCTCTGTGTGCACGATGCACGGTGAGTCATTTAGGGGACAGATGTGTCATAGATTGAACTGCATTAATGTTTGCTGTTGTCTAATTTTCTTGATTTTATCTCACTAGGTTGGCCATTACAACTACAGGTACCACATCTGAGGTGCTTTTTGTGGTTTATCAAGGGTATTAGACTAGAAGAACACCCAAGTGTAGATACATTGTTTCTAGGTCCTGACGAATTGTCGCTAGATCGTATGACATTAAGGCAAGAAACATGTTGACCACATTACAGAGCGCGGCATCCTGACACATCATATCAGGAGTGCACCACATATACTTTTTAACCAGGTTGGAAGCCATATTCATTAAACCTTTTTTGTCTGGACTTCCACTTCCTGTTTTAACCCTTCACGGTCCACTGACCCTCACTTCATACATCTACACCTATAGGCCCCTCACACCCACGGCACCAAACGGCATGGAATAAAAGATCTCTGCCAAAGAGCCCCTCATAGGGAGACCGTCAGGTATTGCAGCGCCGACTTGACAAGGAGCACTCCCTTTGATGAAGCATGACACCCAGCTGGATGGGTGTGTGAGGGTCCTAATTCCAAAAGGAGGAATTCCCCTTCCCTCCTGCTATTAAGTGAGGACACTTCACCACCTAGTTGACCTGTCTCCCCTTGCCCAGTTAGGAACTGCATACCTTTATTGATTTATGTATAGAACATAAACATAGGAAAGCTTTATGATGTTTTTAAGCATTCCCACTGTTGGAGCTTTTGCTCTGCAGCTGATGATCGGAGGGATCCCTTGTGGTTGGTTTTTATGATTTTATTACATGCCCTGAGGATTGTAAAAGAAAGACTCAAGTACGTGTTTAATGTTGTTTCAAATGCATATGCTTTATTTAAAGGTTTATTAAACAACATTATTGTCAGTATTATCATATTTTGAAATCACAAAGTAATTAAGTAATACTATCAAAAAAATGTGATACCTTTTAGCTGGGTAATTTCTTTTCTTGTGGCAAAATGTATTCAACCCTGTAGCATAATTGGGTGCTTTCCCGCTGCATAATTCCAGTGACCCTGGTAATAGCACTGTGTGTTTTCACAAGGAGCACACCTGCTCACAAGGTTGGAGGGGTTACTATGTGAATGTGTGCTTCTTGCGATCAAAGATAGATTTTTGGCTTTAGGAAATTAATTTTATACTGTCAAAGGTCCAGCAGCTCCACCAACAATAAAGTTTTGCATAAGCCATGACAAAAATATGCTGTGGTTTTGGGGAATGTGTCAAGGTGAAGTAATACTGCGAGAGGATAGGAGTTGGCCTAATGGCTAGGGCGGTTGACCGCAAATCTGGGGAACTGGGTTCGAGTCTCTGCAATGATGCTGAACATCCTGTGATTCTGGGCAAATCACTTAATCTCCCCGTGCCTAACAAAAATGAATGTGTCCTCATGTAACGCAACTGGTGCTATGTAAAGCGCTCTGATACCCGATACCTTCGTGTCAAGTTCGCGCTATATAAAACAACGTAAAAAAAAGAAAAACAAATACTGTGTTTTTTAAAATCTTTTTTTAGTATCGTAGGAGAACCTGCAGATTCAGGGAACCAGATAAGTATTTTGTGTATATCTACTGTTGTACACATTTTATACGTACTCACCCATTTAGATAAACACTTCTGCTTTATACATTGGACAGTGTTTTAGAAGGAAGGTTTTATCCAGTCAGCATAGATGGCGTTTTGGTGGATGACTGCTGCTGAGGTCCTAACTTGGGTTATGGAGGACAGTTCATGGAGCACAGGTAGTCATGCTGTCCCTTTACAAGCACAGTTTGTGTAGCGGAGCAACCATAGCAGGGTAGACCAACCCAGAGAGCAGGCACGTGTGGCAGCAATCACAGATGGAGTTGTCGCTTGGCAGCCCCCAAATTTAGTGCAGCCCCAAATTCCACCACTTACTGGCAATGCTGGATGTAAAGTCGATCCAGTCAATTGTTTTTGTCAATTGATTATGTCCATCTCTTTTTGGATGTTGACTTCTTTGAGCAAATTGTGCAGAAAACAAATTTGCCTGCTGAATACTCAATCCAATCCAAAAAAGCTTTATTCGACGTGTTAAGTCATAAAAGCACACAAAAATACATCTACAATAATTCATAAAACATCTAGAATCATTTCATTAAGCATCATATCAAAAGTGGAACACGCCCAAATGGATGTATAAATACAGTTATCATAAAATCGTTATGTACAAGTATAAAATACAATAAAAGTTATTATAATAAAACTTTGTAGTGATTCATAATACAGTCTTCAGATTTCGGAGCGAGGTGGTTATTAAAAACGGCAAGTATTCCCACAAAAGAAAAATACTGTACAGCATGACATAATCTCATTTAATCTAATGCCTAATCCTGGTGACGTGCTCTTATTGCCCACGCCCATCCCAGGAATTTCGCCATTGCTATGACAATCACTTCTGTTGTGTCGGTTTTTAGAATTCTTTCAGCTTCACTGGCCCTTCTTGTTCCCAATGGCCTACAAATTGGTGTCAACCAGACACGGCGTGGAACAATATATCCTGTACATTCAAACAATAGATGGGCCAGTGATTCCTTGCCATACTGGCATACCAGGCACAAGTCATTGCTATGTTTGGACCATTTACTTGTAAAAACTCTTAATGGCAGTGTACCCACCCTAAACTGGAAGTAAAGTTTCCGCTCGTGGGGCTTTATAATAAAATCCCAATATTTTTCCAGCCTAGGAATAGGTTTACAGTCCAGAAATAGCCCTGTTAGCGAAGTAGACTCACAACTTCTCACAATGTTAAGCTGGACCGATTCCCAATATCTGGCCTTCAAGATCTTTTTGGGTGGAAAAGTGGTGTTCATTGGGTCCACCCACAAAGAATACATACCAATATTCGCTAGGATAGCTCTAAGCTCTCTCAACCATTTTATTTGGTGCGATGTATCAATCCTTATTATATCAAGAAAACCAGCTGCATAGTCTGAGAGCTCTGGGGTGGACCAGAGTCTACGCCAGTATAAAAGAAGACGTAATTTAGCAGTGTCTGCAATTGACTTTCTACCAATATCGTTCAATAGTGGACGTGTCGGGGTACTCTGTGGCAGATTGGTAATGTTTCTAAAAACTTGTTTTCAGATAACGTGAGCTTAACTAAATTCTCATGCCCCCAAAGCTCTGCCCCATATAAAGAAGAGCTGATGACTTTCATATTATAGATCTCTATTGCCGGGCTGATTATCTTAGAGAATGAGGTGTTATATTCCTTTTGCAATACCCCTGCAAGTTGTCTGTGTTTTAGGGATGCTATATCGACCTGGTGTGCCCAGTTTAGCCCCTCCTGGATGTTTACCCCTAGGTAAGTGAACTCCTTGACTTGCTCAAGTAGAAGGTTGTTCATTTTTATGACCCCCTTGAAGGCCCTATGCGGATTAAAAGTCATCAATTTTGTTTTAGACACATTGACCTCCAGACCACTCCTCGAGCAGAACTCCTCAAAAATTGTTAAAGCTCTCTGGAGTCCACTCGGTGTCTTGGAAATGATCAATGTGTCATCCGCAAACATTAGAATGGGTATTTTTTCACCTGCTAGTGACGGGGCGTCCGTGGGGGTTGACCTCATACAGTTCACTATTCCATTGATGTATAAGGAAAATAGTGTCGGGCCATCACACATCCTTGTCGCACTCCCTTCTCTACCGGGAAAGATTCCGTAACTTCCCCCTGCATACCCCAGCGGATCTTAGCCATATTGCCCTCATGCATCCTAATGATAAGTGTCAACAGGTCTAGTGGTAGCCCCATTTCTTATAATGTCCGCCAAAGTCTAGCTCGGGGTACAAGGTCAAATGCCGACCTAAGGTCAACAAAGACGGCGTACAAGCTACCCTTCCCCAGGGTTACCGTTTTCCAACAAAGCAGAATGAACCTAAACACTTGGTCGATTGTACTAGTGTAGGCTCGAAAGCCTGCTTGTAATGGCGATAGTATGCTAAGTTCATCAATCCATTCTTGAACTTTGTTGAGCACCAACCTGCCCATTACCTTTTGCAAAGAGTCTATTAGGCTGATTGGCCTATAATTTCCTGGGCACGCTTTATCCCCTTTCTTAAAAACTGGTATGATTTCTGCTCCTTTCCAGGAGTCTGGGACCGGCGCACCCTGAGCTATGGCGTTTGTCAATAAATGGATATACTTACACCATCTCTCTTTATCATGCAGGAATACATCCCCTGGTATTCCATCCTGGCCAGGCGCCTTCCAAGCCATAATAGTTTTCAGTGTCACCTCGACGTCTGCTTTACTAAAGACTGCCTCCTGGTAAAAAACTTTGACAATCCCGCCCTCTATTTCATACCCGTTTGCGGCATATTGTGGTTTAAAATAGTTTACCCACTCCGACTGTGAGACATGATTTTGGGGCTGGCAGGCCTGTCCACCTCTATCCCATTTGTGGACATTCCAGAACTGTTTGGGGTTTCTCCTAACACATGCCTCCTTAAGTTCCTCCCACCTTTCATTGTCCCACTCTTTCTTTGCCTTTACCTGTGCCCCCCGATAGGTAGCCCTTGCTGCTCGAACCTCTGTGGGGATACCTTCTTTAAAAGCCACCCCTAGTAGTGCACAAGCTTTTTTACATTCTTTGCTATACCATTTCTGCGTTTTAGGAATAGCTGCCTTTTTAGTTCTAACCTTTTTGATAAAGTACATACGTAACTGTCCAAAGAATTTGTTGTGTATGCAAATGGGTTGCTTTAGGGCCGTTGGATTTTCTAGACTGTCCTGAAGCTCAGTTATGGCGAAATCTGTATCCTTTTCAATGCTGGCTAGTACTTCGGGTAGCTCACTTATCTTAACCCATTTAAGGCGCCTTAGGTCATTTGATGGAACAACATCAGCGGTGGAGTAAATATCTCTTTGTTCATGGGGAGCCTTAAACCTTATTAAGTCCAGGTCCACACATAGTGGGTTATGATCGCTTTCCAACCTATCATGAACACGCATATCTTTAACGGCGTGCCAGAGAGCTAGGCTAACTAATACATAGTCTATCCTGCTAGTGCTGTAACCGTTGTCAAAAGTCTTAGACCCCATTTTATCTGACAGTGTACGGCCATTAACTGCCTGTAGTCCCTTCTCCATGCACAAGGAGTTAATTTGAATCACCACGTCTGTCCATCTTTTTATTGGGTCTAGTTCCAACTTTGGGCCACCCCACTTAGGGCCCGATTCTGATGCGGGTTGGAAAAGCTTCCCGACCGAATCGGTTGGGAAATGGTTTCCGACCCACTCGGATCGGGAAAGTCCAACCGGCAGAGTAGGATGCATCCGGATGTTTCCAGATACGATTTGGTTGAACTCCCATTGACTTCAATGGGAACATTTGTTCCTAACCGCATCAGAATTGGGCCCTCGGTCAGGAAGACACGTTCCCGATCCGATTTGGAAGGAGCAAATGCCGTTAGGAGGCCTTCCTAACCGCATCAGAATCAGGCCATCGGTCGGGAAGCTTTTCCAACCCGCATCAGAATCGGGCCCTTAGTGTCTTCCTCCTCTAACAAATGACCCTCCTCACTCAATAAAGGCTCAAACGTCGCGTTCAGGTCCCCTGCGACAATAATATTTGTGTTTGTCTCGGTACCAACGAGGAGATCGTCAAGAGCCGCTAAAACTCCTGACTTTTTCCCCCTGGTACCTCGCACATAGATATTAAAAATATCCATAATCCCGTTGGTTCCCCTACACACTCTGAGAGCCTGAATATCCTGGTTAAAAGTTGGGAGTACTTGGATGTCTAGCCCTAGGTCTTGCTTCACCCAGATCGTCAAGCCCCCTGATGGCCTCCCTTTGGCCCCTTTAGTGGCCGGGATGTAAAAATTTAGATATCCCACACAAAAGAGAGGAACTACTGCCCAAGTCTCTTTAAAGAGATTGATCTCAAAACCTTCAATGAAAGCATGCCACTCTGGGGATCCCAGTTTAGAACCTAGTCCTGCGATGTTCCAGGACAACAGGGTTTTCTTTAGAGGTATTGTGCAATCATCCAAATGACCACTCGGGGCCCCAAAATTGGGCTATCCTCCTGTCCTGGACCATCGTTTTCTCTACTTGGCGTAAATGCAGCTTCAGGGATATGACCTAGCTCTATAATTAGATGTTCTCTACCTGTCGTACTATCCCTTTGGGTAGTGTTAGCTAATTGATGTTCGTGCCGCCTTAAAGGCATTTCTGCCTCTAGTCAGTCTATATTTTCTAGGGTAGAGCTTCCCTGCAGGCTAAGTAGTTTGTGGGTGTGAGGACAGGCATTCTCACTTCTCAGAGGTGAGCGTCTAAACTGAATGGCTGACCGCCCCGGCGGGCAGGTGCGAAACTCTAGAGCACATAAATTCTCTACTAGATCTGCCCTAGTCATTGTAAGCTCAATGCAATCTAGATGGTTAGCCAATGAGAACAACCTACGTGCTTTTGCTATATCTTCTCGTATTACCGATCGGCATCCCCTGACATGCCGTATCCAGTGAATGGTTTTATTTATTAGGGAATCCTCATTTTCTATGCTTTTACTTACATCAAGTTTTGGCACATTCACCATAAAATTCTATGGCTTTTGGGTTGGTCTGCTAAGTGGTATGCTAATTGCGTGTGTCTCTGCCCGGTCTCTGTCTGAATGGGGTATGCTACAACTTTTTCGTTATGCTGTATTGGGGCCCCCATGAGCGCTGCTTTATAGGGCTTATCGATGCAACTAGCAATGGGGTATGGAGTAGGTCTAAACTTTGGTGGAAGTGGTCTCGTATTATAAATCCTGGGCTCTCCCAATCTGGATAATGGTCCTTTAGCAAGGGTTTTTGTTACTTGGGTGGCAGTGACCGGTGTAGTCCTAGGTGTTCCATAGGTTGCTGCACTTATACTCTCCCTCGCTTCCCCAGTATGGGCTGGTGGAGATGTCAATAGCTTAACCATCGCCATTAGTTCTTCTATCTGACATCTCATTAATCCTACTTCCTGCCTCAATAAAATAACTTGTTGTGCCATGTCTTGGTGCACGCTAGTCATGCCTGTCCCTACATCCTTTTCCTGACCTGGAGAGGTCTGTGTAATCTGTATTATCTGTGATCCTTCTTCTTCACCTATTTCGTTGTCGGGTATGTCTAGTAATGGCAGGAATCTATTTGAACAATGTACCGCAGGAACGATATGTTCTATGATAGCTATGTCCCCATTAACCCCTCTCCATCATCCTTCTTATCGGGTACTTTATTTTTTAGTGTTTTATGGAACATTGCAGGGATGACGGGAGTTGTGGCATTTATCTGGGGGGACAAACTGGGGGGAGTTGTAATGCAAGAGGGCTGTGAAGTTGGTACGGACTCCAAAATGCCCTCACACTCCTCAATTAAAGTATCAATTCGATCTAATACACAATTACTACCTGAATGCAATTGGAGTTTCCTTGCCTTTTTACCCCTACTACCCCGATTTAAACCATTTCCTCTAGCCTCCCCCCATCCCCACTACCACCAGGTAGCTTTCTTTTACCCATGGCTGACCGCTCCTGGTCTGACAATGTCCCCCCTTCCAACACACAGTACACCGAGCGTCAGTACTACAGCTTTACCTCAATGTAGTATTTCCTTACGAGCGCTAACTCTAGTGTGAAAACCAAGAGGAGGAATTATTGCAACATGGGAAGTGAAGCCAACTATTTCAACCAAAGAGTATCAGTAGTAGTGTTCAGTCAGGTACAGTGGGATGTGAACAGTACCTTCAGGGTGCATGCTAGTTTCCACGACGTCTCAACATCGGCTCCCCATCCGGATCAGCAAGCAAAAAGGGGGTGGCCCAGCCCTGCCTCTTCCTCCCCCTGACGGGCCCTTGGCCCGGGCACGCCGGCGTGCGTCCCACGCTGCGGGAGGGCCGCAGTGGATATATCGTGCCTCCAGGCGCGTTAGTAGCGTCACAGGTGCTAGGGAGCAAGGGCTGCTGGAGGTTGAAGTTGGGCCGTTCCCCTCACGGCCAGGAATGCAGGATTTCGGCCGTTCACCTCACAGCAGCAGCGGAGGCTGCTTGATGGCGTCCCCGGTGCCTTTGATGTCCCCACTTTCAATCTTACACCTTTTTTCTGGTTTTATGTTTATCTACTTCCTTCTATCCTGCTGAATACTATCTTAGGAGCATGGAGGCACTCTAGAGCTTCATTCTAGGGCACATTGTTGGACTCCCACTTCACTTGAGGAGTTAAAGACATTTTTGTGCCTTACGCTCAACATGGGGTCAGTGCACAAACCAAGCTTCCAGTCCTCCTGGTCTATACGCACTATGTGGGTAACACCCATCTCCGCACCATACATGAGCAGAGATCGTATTCTTCGAATGCAGCATATGCAGCATTTCAATGATAATTCTGCTGCATTGCCCCTGGACTATCCAGACCATGAAAGGTTGTTGAATATTCCACCTGTTGTAGAACATTTGTCTGCCTGGTTACCAGAGATTTATATTCCTGGAAAGAATATAGCCATTGAGGAAGCCTTGATCCTTTACAAAGGATGGCTCTGTTCGGGCAGTATATACCAAGCAAAACAACTTGTTATGGGATCAAAATGTACATGCTAGGAGAGCTCTACCGTTTATGTATATAGCCTGATAGTGTATATAGGGAAGGACTCCCCTCTAAATCTTGTAGGTTGCCTTTCAATGCTAGGAGTCACAGCAAAGATTGTGTGGGAAGCTTGTCCAGCCACTCCTTCACAAATGTTATAACCTTTATGTGGACAACTTCTATACAGGAGTAGAGCTGTTCAGTGAGCTGTACAAAACTGGCACTGAGGTATTGGTTCAGTTTGTTGTCACTGCAAAGGTATCCCACAGGAGTTTGCTTGTATGAAGTGCCAAAAATCCCAGAGCACTGCATTCCAACAAACTGCTCACGCTTAAGTTCTCTGATAGGAGTGATGTGTACGTGCTCACTACAATTCATGATGAGAGCATTTATCCCGTCACTGTTTGGGTTCAGAGGACTGAAGCTCACAAGCCCATCTGTATACTTGATTACAAAAAGTACATAGGCAGAGTGAATAAGAATGACCAGGTAGCATTTATATTGGGAGATTTGAGGGAATGCTGGATGGTAGGCAGTTTGTGGCTTCCCACAGATTCCAGAAGTTTTCCTCACCGAAATGTATGTTTGAGGTTTGCAAAGGCTTTTGGGAAAAATACCTGGTGAGAGCCACACAAGTCATGCACCCCAGGACTTCCCTGGTTGTCTAAAATTAAAAAATGTACAGGTTTGCTAGGTTTCCCTAGGTGTCGACTGAGTTAGGGCCCAAAATCCACAGTGGAAAAATGTGATGTGTCCATGTTGTGTCCTAGGCCATTTCCTGTCGCAGGCATTAGGCCTACCCACACAAGTGAGGTACCATTTTTATTGGAAGACTTGGGAAAATGCTAGGTGGTTGGAAGTTTGTGGCTCCCTGAAGATTCCAGAGCGTTCCATTGCACAAATGTGAGGAAAATGTGTTTTCTGTCAAGATTTGAGGTTTGCAAGGGTTTCTGTGTACATAAATCTGGTTGGAGCCATGCCAGCCACCCTGCCCTGGATTTCTGTAGTTGACTAGTTTCCAAAATGTCCAGTTTTGCAAGGTTTCCCTAGGTGCCCAGCTGAGCTAGGCCCCAAAATCTACCGCTACCCACATTGCATTTTCTGTGGAAAAATGTGATGTGTTCATGTTGCGTTTTGGGTGGCCCATTGTCGCGAGCACCAGACCTACCCACACAAGTGAGGTAGCTTTTGTATCTGGAGACTTGGGGGAATGCTAGGTGGTAGATTGTTTATTGCTCCTCAAAGATTCCCAATCTTTCCATCACCGAAATATGAAGAAAATGTGTTTTTTTAGTCAAAGTTTGAGGCTTCACATCGCTAGATATTATCCCGCATTACAGCTCCAGAGGGAATTATGACATCCTTAATCGGAGTGCTATTTTAAAACTTGCCAACTCAATCGAAACATTAAAACATCTGAAAACAAATGATATAGAAAGTATCCAATTTAAACCACTTCCAAGTGTAAAGGGGAAAGAAAAGACTGTGGTAACTTGGAGCGATTCAAAGAACGCTAAGGAATTTTGGCGGCATAGAGAAGATTTTGCCAAATGGGGAATTGAAATTAGAGTAACGGAAATAGAAAAATATCCAGGCCCGTTATGCCCGGTGGCGGAGTCAAGATCACAAACGGACAGTGGATTACTTCGGGGGGCTGTAGGTCCTACCAGCACTAAGGAAGGTTGGACCAATTTACGTGTCATCCACCAAGGATCATTAGGAGCAATCATTCAAACTCGGAAAGTTCTACCCCCAACACCAAGTGCCATGGAATTCAGAAAAAACGAAGCATGAAAATGCAATTTGAAACTATGCTCGTGGAATATAAATGGTCTAGGGAGCAAAATAGAGGATGCAGATCTATTAGTATTCCTAAAAAAATTTGATATTTTATTACTTCAAGAAACCTGGTCAACAGCACCTGTTCAGATAAATGGTTTTAAAGAATTTCAACAACATGCCACCAAAGGCAGTTCCTTTGGTAGGGCAGCCGGCGGATTATCAATCTACCTTAGTACAAGTATACCATGGACTTATGATTTGATTGGGTCTGGGCAAACATGGATTCAGTGCATTAAAATAGTACTACCACAAGATCTCTCCGCTCGTGCACAAGACGTTCAAGATGCACGGTCAATGGTAATTTGTAATACCTACATTCACCCAGGGTCAAAGACGAAACAAGAGAAAATTGCGACCCTCAAAGCACTGGTTAAATCTTTGCAACTCACTTTCCCACAGGCAGGAATTGTAGTGTCAGGTGACTTCAATATGTTCTTACTACAAACAGAACACACACAATACAAACAACAAAATAAGTTTAAAGGCAAACCAATCCCTCCACTAGTAACAAACCATCGAAAAAGGATAGTTACGGCCAGCTGTGTGCCTCGAATTTCGCCGAAATCGGTATGATTATTTTAAATGGACGTTTTCCACAAGACCAGCCAGCGGCTTCGACCAGAATAGTCACGCAGGCCCAGTCAGTACTAGATTACACCATAGTGGACCTGGAGATACTGCAAAGGATCGTCAGTTATCAAATAATCCATAGACTTGAGAGTGATCATAGTCCGCAATCGATTGACTTCAGCCTTCAAATCGTTAGGGCACCAGCAAGCAATGACTTGTTGGAAATCCCCAGCCCATATAACTTAAAAAGACTCGCGTGGAACGGAAAGAACGCCGAAGAAATAATGACCTATTTAAAAAACGTACAGATAAAAGGAAAAGTACAAAGATCGGCAGAGCATTGGGCAAATTGGGAAAAGACAATCATAAGTCTAATTGATAAATTTGGATCCCAAAATAAAAACCACAGAAGCAAACCAAGGCCAATAACTTCCGAACCCCTTGGCTTCGTAATGTGTAAAAAAAAGACTCTAAATCAGGAACTTAGAAAGTTACGAGGAAAAGATCAGATCACGGGTGAAGACACAAAGAGACAAATTTACAAATTAAGGCAAATTTATAAAAAAGAGGTTTGGAAAGCAAAGAATAATCAACAAACTGAAATGTGGTTAATATTACTGGAAACAAGTAAATCAAACAACAATAGGAAATTTTGGGCAGAAATTAACAAAATAGCAAACGGATCCTTCCGTGATCACAATGCAAACATATTAGAGATAGATTGGATACATTATTTAGCTCAAACCCAAGGGAACAACAGTAATTACCTAGCAATGAAAAAAGATCACACTATCCAATCCCAACAAATAAGTGAAGAACCGGACCAAAATTTTGAAGAAAATTGGATTAAAATTCATCAGGTACAAATGGTCTTACAAAAACTAAGGTCCACGGGTGCCCCTGGCCCAAACGGTTTGCCAAATGGGCTCTTTAAATATGACCAATTATTTTTGGCAGAATATCTCACCCCACTGTTCAATCACACTTTTCAAACGGAAAGTATCCCACCTTCATGGAGAGGGAGCATTTTGCATCCAATTTTTAAAGCAGGCGCTAGATCGGACCCAGCGAATTATAGGCTGATTGCCCTTATTGACGTAGAGGCTAAAATATACGCGTCTAATCTTCTGACAGCATTGGAAGAATAGGTTTCCATGAGCAAGATCCTCCCTATCACACAGAGCGGGTTCAGGCCGGGAACAAACACGTTGTGTAATTTGTTAGCCTTAAACCTTCTTGTCGAAAAAGCTAAGGACAAATCAACGAAATTATATACCTGTTTTGTCGACTTAAAAGCAGCATTCGACACAGTATCTAGGGATCTCCTATGGCGAAAGATGGCAAATTGGGGCATTCCATCAAAGTTACTACAGGCCATCATCAACCTGTACACATCTACCTGGGTCAAGATAAAATTAGGGAATGGTGAAAGAACAACAGCAAAGATCCCAACGCACATTGGCCTAAAGCAGGGATGTGTACTGGCCCCCACTCTTTTCAACATTTTTACTGCAGACTTGGATAAGAAGCTAACAGAAGTCCAAAGCGATCCTCCAAAGATAGCACACCGCAGAATAAGAAGCATGCAGTACGCAGATGACATTGTCCTATGTAGTCAGACCCCAATGGGCCTACAGCGTTCAATTACAATGCTGCTCGAATATACTAGGGAGCACGGTATGTTCATTAATTACAAAAAAACGAAGGTCATCTGTTTTTCATCACACATAGGACAAAACAAAAAGTTTAAATGGCACGCAGCAGGAAACACCATAGAACAGATTGTGGCATATAAGTACCTAGGAGTAGTGGTAGACTCAAGGTTCATATTAAAAGATCACCAACTAACCAGAAAAGCCCAGGCAAATAAATTACGCTTTGCTTTAAATTTACTAAAAACAAAACTGAAGTGCCCATCCAACTTATATTTATTAAAAGTCATTGCTGCTAAGTTTCTCCCAACGCTTACGTACGGCTCTGAATTATTCAAAGGACAAGATGCAAACTTCCTGAATCTCCAACAATCAGGGCTATTTAAATACATCTTTCAGATACCACAGTTTGTATCTCAAGCCCAAGTACGTCTGGAATTCGGGCTATTAAATCAGCACCCAGTAAGACAAGCAGCACTAATAAAAATGTGTTGGAAACTAAAAGCAGCACAAGAGGATTCCTTGATGGGTCACTGCTGGACCGAAATAAAGAATCAGACAAAGGGAAAAAAAGCCTGGAACACAGTATTGGAAGAAGCATTGGTAGCCCTCAAAATGCAAGAAGCCTGGAACACTAACTACAGCTTTGCAGCTTTTAAAAAAATAGCCAATAATGCGGCAAAACAAAAAGCCTGGATCACAGACAAAGCCGCCCTAGCAAAGAAAAAACACGGCTGGATGGTATTACCCTCATATGAGAGATGTTCCCCCCAATCATACCTAGTTAATCATATAACAACAGCAATTCAACAATTGCTACTTCGAATTCGGTTGGGGGCTTTCATCTCAAAAGATCAGGTTCCAGCATGGAAACAAACATGGCCAACAACACTATGTAGACTCTATGGCAAAGTGGAAGAAACTCTGATTCATTTATTGTGCATTTGTCCAACTGTGAATAATCTGAGACGTTATTATTTATTACAAGCATTTCGTATACATCAAATTAGATCATGTCGGCCAGCAGTAATGTTAGTACTGAATAGTCAACTGTTACAGGTAGCATGTAGGGCCACCAGATTCCTGCAGAAAGTCAATTCCTTACTACAGAAATCTGAAAAATAGCATCTTGGAATCTTGAGGCATATGAAAAGAATGATGTCAAATTTACAGTTTTCTTTTCCCTCGGTCTTGTTTTTTAGATATTTTTTATGCAAACATTGTACTGTTATTTAAGGATCTGCACACTGTGGCACATCTTAGAGTATGAAATCAAATGGCTATAATTTAAGGATTGAGGAGTAAATCACTGCACAGTATCTAATTCAATGTTAATATTGTAAACACGATAGCATACACTATCTGTGCATTCTTTTTTATTTTTTTAACATTATATGGATGATTTTAGTACAAAAATTGTAAAGGTTTTAATTAACTATATACAATACAATTTACTTACTTACTAGTCAAAGTTTGAGGTTTGCAAGGGATTCTGAGATAAACAGTCTCATGGAAGCCACTCAAGTCACTCCATGGTTTATTACCCTAGGTGTCTAGTTTTCAAAAATGTACAGGTTTGCTAGCTTTCCCTAGGTACCGGCTGAGCTAGGGCCCAAAATACACAGCTACCAACATTGCAAAAAAGGGTCATCTTCCAGTGAAAAATGTGATGTGTCCATGTTGCATTTTAGCCCTTTCTTCTCACGGGCAGGAGGCCTATCCATATAAGTAAGGTAGCATTTTTATCAGAAGACTTGGCGGAATGCTAGGTTGCTATGGATTTTGGGTAAGAAAATCTGGTGAGAGCCACTCAAGTCATCCCACCTAAATTCCCCTAGGTGTCTAGTTTTCAAAAATGTTAAGGTTTGCTATGTTTCTCTGGGTGCCACCTGAGTTAGGGCCCAACATCCACAGCTACCCACATTGGAAAGAAAGGTTCAGTTTCAAGTGGAAAAATGTGATGCATCCATGTTGTTTTTTGGCACATTTCCTGTCATGAGCACTATGCCTACCCACATAAGCAAGGTACCATTTTTATCAGAAGACTTGTGGAAACACAGAATAGTAGAACATTTGTTGTTACCGATTGGATTTTACTGCCTTTGTGCCTTCCAAATGTAAGAGAATGCGTAAGAAAAAAGACATTTTGAAAAATACCCTCTGAATCACATACTAGTATGAGAACCCACAAATTCAGAGATGTACAGAAAACCACTGCTCCTAAACTTCATACATTGTGCTCATTTCAGAAATACATAGGTTTCCTTGACACCTATTTTTCACTCTACATATTTCACCATATAAATTGGCCTATACTCAGTACACTCAATACACAATGAAAAATCATTGTACAGTGCAGCTCAATTATTTGCTCTGGAGACCTACAAACTCTATATATTCCCGCAACAGAAAGGGTCTAGCGGATATAATGGTATGTTGCTTTTGTAGATTGGCCATTGTGACAAAAAGTTACAGATGAATTTTCAATATTTCTTTATTTCAATACTTAGGGGCCGATTCCGATTCGGGCCGGAAAACATACCGACCGACTCGGTACGGGAATGTAGTCCGACCGACACGTACCGGCGCTGAACGATCCGCGTAGTACGATGCAATGCATGTGAATTACGACTGACTCGTACGGAACCCAAGCCGAACGACCGAACCGCACGGAAACCATCTATCCGGCCGGAAAACTACGCGAATCGAACCGACCGACACGCACCAGGAATGAACCCGACAGAAAAGTACCCGCGCTTTACGATGCAATGCGTGTAAAACCAGACCGAGTCGCACGGAGCTCAAGCCGTACGACCGACACGCATACGAAACTGAGCCGAAGCAACCCAATACTCCGCGACCGACGCGTACGCCGCACATGAAACCCAGCAGAAACACAGCTTGAAAGACTCAGAGAAGCCCGCACGAGCCAACTGCAGCGTCCTACTCAGTCAGAAGAACGTCTCCTACATGCCTAAAAACTACAAAGGAAAAAATACAAAAAAAGGGCCAAACAAGCAATGACAAAGTCAATAAATACAGGGGGAAAAACATGGAACAAAGACACACCCACAACTCCACCCATATAAAGTCCACAAATCCCTACCATGATCCTTTGCAAATTCAACTGACCTGCCAGCACAGAACACCAACAGACAGCAACCACAGACACACTCACAACTCATCCATCACACAAGCCACACACCATTAGCACCTCCCAAATAGCACCCTCACATACACCCAGCAAAACCTACACTCACCCACCCTCACTTGCACACTCACACACACATCAATCCCCACCACCACCCATCACCATGCCCCCAAAGAAGAATCCAAAGATCCTAGACAGTGAATTGAAAGTCCTGGTAGATGAAATCCTCAGGGTAAAGCCACAGTTGTTTGGTACATTGGTCCAACAGACCCCCATGTCGCAGAAAACCAAGATGTGGGAGAGGATCGTCGACAGGGTGAACGCACAATCACCACGTTTGCGCACAAAGGAAGACATCCAGAACAGGTGGTATGATGTGCGCAGGAGGGTCAAGGACCTACTCAAGAAGGATTACGCCTTGAGTAATCGCACCAGCAGTGGCCCTCCTGCCAAACCAGTATACCTCAGGCCCTGGGAGGAGAAGGTGCGGGCCATCCTACCACCAGAGAGCGTACATGGACTATCAAATATCCCAGAGCCTGGTGAGTACACAACCAATATACCCAATATTGTGTGACAATACACACACATCACTGTCAAGGGGATAGTGAACCATGCACCCTTAGCAAAGCCACAGTAACCAAAAGATAATCATCCCAAGATGTGTATGTTAGTTAGACAAACACAATACCTGCCATCTCATAGTGATATGTAACTGTGTCATGACATGTACAAACCTAACAACAAATAGAGCAAGGCAGTGGCACAAATATAACCAACAAACACTGTCAGACATTTTGCCACCACTAGAACACCACCTCACAGGGAAGCTCACTGAAAGGAAGGAATTGTGTGTATGCTGGTGAAGTGAGTATAGCCAATAGCATGATGGGAGTTGTAGTCACAGATATTGGTCACCCTCACAATTGGCCCATCAACACTACTCTGAACCATGCTCACATCACAGGGAGTGGAAAAGAACTAACAAGATGGCTGACACTGGGTACTGCTGTGGGGAGCACAAGGCCCTGCTGGGAACTGTGCACCAACAAACAACAGGACCACACTGTCAGCCATCTTGCCATTGCTGTCACACTCACACACAGTGAAGTCGACTCAAAAGGAAGGAAGTATGGGCATGCTGGGAAGGGGGGTGTAGGCAATAGCATGATGGGAGTGGTAGTCACAGCTCAACATCCCCCACCCACATGGCCCAGCAAGCTCACACTGAAGCATGCACACCTCACAGGGAGTGAAAAGCCACTTCAAAGATGTCTGACACTGGCCTCAGCTGTGGGGAGCACAAGCCCCTGCTGTGAACTGTGCACCAACAAACAACAGGACCACACTGTCAGCCATCTTGCCATTGCTGTCATACTCACACACAGTGAAGTCGACTCAAAAGGAAGGAAGTATGGGCATGCTGGGAAGGGGGGTGTAGGCAATAGCATGATGGGAGTTTTAGTCACAGATATTGGTCACCCTCACAATTGGCCCATCAACACCACTCTGAACCATGCTCACATCACAGGGAGTGGAAAAGAACTGACAAGATGGCTGACACTGGGTACTGCTGTGGGGAGCACAATGCCCTGCTGGGAACTGTGCACCAACCAACAGCAGGACACCACTGACTGACATCCTGAAAGCCAACTTGCACTCCCTGCAATGGAAGCACGTTCCATGGTGGGATATCTGGCTGGGTGGGAAGGAGTACTGACAGCTCTGACCATAGTTACAAGCAGCTTTTCTCACACACCCCCTTAACACAAACTCCACACAACTCACCTGGGAGAATGCAATGCTTCACACTCTAATTAAATATCCCACAAAGAACCACCACACTGGGTTATGCTGTGTGAAGCACAGGGACACTTTTGTGACTTGTAGCCAAACAAACGCCAGGACAACACTGTCAGCCATCCTGTCAGCACAGGCACACTACCCCACAGGGAAGCAGAGTCAAAAGGAAGAAAGTATGGGCATGCTGGGAAGGGGGGTGTAGGCAATAGCATGATGGGAGTGGTAGTCACAGCTCAACATCCCCCACCCACATGGCCCAGCAAGCTCACACTGAAGCATGCACACCTCACAGGGAGTGAAAAGCCACTTCTAAGATGTCTGACAATGGTGCTCTGTTGTGGGGAGTACCAGGCCCTGCTGGGAACTGGGCACCAACCAACAGCAGGACACCACTGACTGACATCCTGAGAGCTAACCTGCACCCACTGCAAGGGTGGCATGCTTCATGGTGGGATAACTGGGCTGGGGGGAGAAGGAGGTCCGGATGTCAACTAAATACCACCAATGCTGGTCATGCACACACCTCAACATTCACATTGAAATGCTTCAGGTTGGCAGGACAATGAGCCACACCAATATCAACCTCTGACTGTGACAACTTAGGACAATGCAATGTACAGGCCCGCATCCAGAGGTACAGTCACAACTGTCATGTGTTTGAACCATTGATGCCTGTAGAAACATAACATACATTGTGTGTCTCTTCCAAAAACAGGTGATGATGGGGACACAGCAGCAGATGATGAGCAGTCCCTGTCCCAGGCTCCGGTGGCCCCTGAGCTCTCTGGAACAGCCTCTGCCCTCCTCGGATGGCAAAGACCTACCTGGTACCTCCGGTGTGAGTCATCATGCAGCACCAGCAGGACCACCATCTGCACCCCCTGCACGCATTCCTCCAATATCTGCCAACACACAGACCACCCCTGCCGACACGGACAGACCAAGGACACTGAATGACAACAGCACAGGGACCCCAGCCCACCGTGAAGCAATGGACAACAACCCCAGTACCAACCCCCAAGGGGGCCTAGGGTCACCTGGCGTGCCACCGCAGGTCCCGCACGTGTGGCCAGGGGTGGTGGGAGGGGTGGTAGGCAGAGGTCGCTGTTTGCAGAGGGGTCTGGACTGCATGATGACCCACAACTGGTACGCATTGCTGATGCGTACCAGAATAGCACCGGAGAGGTCAGCCAGGTAGTGGGGATCCTCAAGGACATTCAACAGCAGCAGGCTGCCCATCATGCCCACTTGGACTCCCACATGTCCCGTGTGGAGACACACATGTCTGGCATGGAGTCCAAGTGGGACAGATTGGAAGAACTGACATCGGTGCAGAGGGACATATTGACATGCCTCCGCCAGATTAGCACCAACATGTCCACACCTCCCTGTGTGCCCACAACATCTGGTGCCGCAACAACTGCAACTGCCACAGGGAGGGAGGATGACTCTGGTGGAGAGTCCTCTGTACCGCAGCAGCCTGCAAGTGAGGGTCCCCCCAGAAAGAAAAGGGGTCGTCCGAGGAAGGACAACTGAGAGGCCGATGGCCATGTACATCCCCCAGGAACCCAACACCTGTTCTGGAAATTCTCCTTTGTGTGCAAACTGTTCACCCTGTCGAATGCAACCCAACTCTCCCACATGACATGGGGAGTTTAAGTTGGACTAATGTATCAGATGACTGTGGACTTTACTCAGGATATTTCTGCTACCAACACTTCCAAATCATCTGGGAACTTTGGATTCCAATCCCAATGTACAGCACCCACCATCCTGTGCACTATCCTCACACATGTATGTAAATAAAATCACTAATACACCATACTTGGCTCTGTTGTGATTCCAACGTTGTTTTTGTCATGGAGATGATGATCTGCTAAATGACACTGTGCATGCTAACTGCTACTGCAAGTCCAACACCGTCATGTGAGTCATAGTGACGTGACACATATGAGGGAGACACACCACTAGGGCTACACAACACATACACACCAGGGCCATCTGACTCATTGCCTACACTGATGTTGCCAGGAAATACAGTGGAATGCACAGACACCACACCTATTCACAGTCTGTGTTAACTAGCCCACAGGTGCAGTAAGCAAATGTCAGTCAGATGTGTGACCACAGACAACGCACATCCCAAAGTGAAGCACAGGTTATTACACATTTGCAACATGTTGTTTCCACTACAGATGCAAGGTAATCCCACGTGGCAGTGGCCACACAGTCACCAAGTGTAGAAGAAATAAAGTCCAGGGGTGTGTGGCACATCACCTGTAGGGAAACGACTGCTTCCACCCTGGAAGTTGAATCATGGTGTCGGGGGATCACAGTTGACCAAACAACTCTGAAAGTACCCTTTGAAGGACAGACATGACACACAGTCAAAAGCACTGAAGAACAGGACAGAACTGCAATACTCATACCCAATACATGTCACAAGATACCTACACAAAACCAAGTTAGCATGTCAACACTGTTGGGGAGTACAGACTACCTGTAAGGACACATCGCTGTACGCATCCAGTCAAGTAGCACATGGCCACACTCAAACAGCAGCAGAGCACCACCAACACATATCATGCAAACTCAAATCATTGACATAACATCTCTGTATACTCACAGTCAGCTGAAGAAGTTGGTGATGAGCTGTGTGCGGACATCACCCTCATCATCATCATCATCACTGGCATCGTGGCCCAGGCCAGGATCCTCCACAGGTGGCGGATGTTGGTCATCGTCATCCAGGATGAGAGGCAACTCCTTCTGCACTGCCAGGTTGTGTAGCATGCAGCAGACGATGACAATCTTGCACACCTTTGCAGGGGCATATGGGAGGGCCCCTCCTGTCTTGTCCAGGCAGCGAAAGCGGCTCTTCAGGAGACCAAATGTCCGCTCGATCACTCTCCTGGTCCGACCATGTGCCTCATTGTAGCGCATCTGGGCTGGTGTCACAGGGTTCCTGAGGGGTGTCAGCAACCACGGCATGTTGGGGTATCCGGAGTCAGCTACATACAGACAATTGCACATTAGCTGGTTTGGAAAAGAGGGTGGAATACAACATTGCAGAACACACACAATGGTACAAAGTCAGTACACACCGACAAGCCAGGCACGCTGGTTCTGCATCTGTGACATCATCCTCGGGATGCGACTACTCCTCATTATGTAGGCATCATGTGCAGAACCGGGGAAACGTGCACACACATGTGAGATGCTCATATCTGCAAGACATACCACCAGAGCATTGATAGAATGGTAATGTTTCCTGTTCCTGTATGCCTGCTCATGTGCCTGTGGTGGTACCAAAGCCACGTGTCCCATCAATGGAGCCGATGACATGTGGCATCCTCCCCAGGGCATAGAAGTCACTCTTGACGTCAGTGAGTTGTTGACGTTTAGGGAAATAGATGTACTGGTTCAGGTATCTCAACATCGCGTCCAAAACATCGTGTAGCACACGGCTGAACATGGTCTGTGACATCCCACCAGCAGACGCCACAGTGTGTTGAAAGGTACCGGTGGCAAAGAAGTGTAGGGCTGCCATCACCTTCACCTTGGGGGTCAGCGCTGTAGGGCATGGCCGGCCAGGTTGCAAATGTGGGGCCAACCGCACCACCAATTCCTCAATCAGCGGCCTGTTGAAGCGGTACCGTCGGATGCAGTCACGTCCAACCATGGTTGCAAGGTCAGGGAATGGTCTATGGACAGCTGGTGCCCTGCAGTGCATAGGTGAACAAAGAAAGATTGTCAGTCACCCCACATATGTGGCATTGACCATACTCAATATCACATGATACATCATTACGAGACACAAGTACTTGATGTGTGTACCGTTCTGTATGGACATATATGGCACCTACATGGCCAACATCTAACATCTCAGTTCAACATGTGTTGACAACAAGTTCCAGGTTGTGCTATGTGAAATCATTAGGCTGTGTCACAGTACCCATGTACTTCTGTCACGTTCCAAACACACACCACAGTGACAAGTGAGGACAGATGTGCCCCAGGCATCACAGCTCTTTGACAGGTAGATTCCCAGGGACCCTGTATTGCCACATGGACACTGGCATGACATGGCTTATCATGTACACGTCAGCAAAACAACCATGACTCCCACAGGTAGTGGCCCCTGTTGCCTCTGCAGGACAGACATGGACGTCTGTGACACACACACGCACAACATCAAAGTCGATGCACAAACAACGTGGATGTGGAGACTGTCTCCCATTGTGCACATGGAATCAGAGACATCTGAAACACAACATGCACACAGACTGTGGAGGGCCATCACAATTGTGGCAATGGGTCACCCTGTGATGTACATACCATCCCACATGGGACTCAGGGTGTATGTGACATAACATACACATACACAACCTGCAAATGTGACCATGCCACATGCTCTGAACTGAACAGTTGCACTTCATCAGTGGTCATGTGCACAACACACAAAGGATTCTGTCCCCATGAACACGTGCACAGCCTGGGAGTGGCTGCCCCCAAGTGCCACCCAAAAACCACATGTTGACCCCCATATACACACAGGTAATGCAGCCTTACATGCCTTAGGATACAGTGTGGACAGGCTGTGGTATTGTAGGTGTGCCCCTGAGTCCCTGGCAAGTAATTGTGGCTGGCATACGTTCACCAGTGACAACCATGGTGACATATGCGAGTGACTTGTACAGGGACGCGTCGTACAGCAATGGACCGATCCGTGTGCACGCATTGGCCATTGCATATGATGTGGACGGATGCGTGTTGTGCTCCGAAATACGCGTCGTACAGCAATGGACCGATCGGTGCGCACGCATTGGCCATTGCATATGATGTGGACGGATGCGTGTTGTGCTCCGAAATACGCGTCGTACAGCAATGGACCGATCAGTGCGCACGCATTGGCCATTGCATATAATGTGGGCGGATGCGTGTTGTGTTTCGAAATATGCGTTGTACAGCAATGGACCGATTGGTGCGCACGCATTGGCCATTGCATATGATGTGGACAGATGCGTGTTGTGTTTCGAAATACGCGTTGTACAGCAATGGACCGATCGGTGCGCACGCATTGGCCATTGCATATGATGTGGACAGATGCGTGTTGTGTGACGTAATACGCGTCGTACAGCAATGGTCCGATCGGTGCGCACGCATTGGCTATGGCCTGACATGGTAACGGACGCATTTTCGAAGCTTTTACGAGTCGGATGCAGTGAATTCAGTTGGCCACCCACAACAATGTTGCAAATTCATGGGTGTCATGAAGTTGAACTTTTGAAGGATGCTGTAGGCATGTATAAGTGGTGCAATTCCATGGATTGGCCAGATTCAGAAGATGCAAACGACTTGGACCTTTCACTTTGGACACATGGGACAGTATCTGCCTCTGCAGCACACATATAATGCTGGCTGTTCCCCTGAGAGCTCACTTGCCTGCACTACATGCTCCAGGACGACATCTGCCACCACCACTGCTGCTGTCTCTGCATCCTCTGGCTACTGCAATGGCACATACTGTGGATAGAGCCCCAGCCTTCAGCACCGAGGAGAACCAGGCCCTGCTGGACAGCCTCCTTCCACAGTACAGCAAGCTGTATGGGAAACCAGGGGAGCAGGTGAGTGTGCTGTCCACTGCCTTACTAATTGTGCATGTTGTCTGACTAGCAAGACTTAGTGTGTACACCAGTGGCTAGCATGCTCACTGAGTAGTTGTCACCCCCCAAAGTGTGTAGTTACATGCACTGAACAGGTATAGTGCAGTAACAGTGCATTCCAACAAGGTTTGACTTCCCAGGCAATGATACCATTTAGTAACTGCTGGACAACTGTTCATAGCCATAGTTGCACTACCTGTGTACATCATATGCCCCTGTGATTGAGACATGTATATCCAACTGTGTGATGCATGGATATGTTGCATGTGTAGTAATGGCCTTTTCACTTTGTCATCCTCACAGGTTGATGCCCACCAGAAGCAGGAGATCTGGCTGACCATCGTCCGGGCAGTACGATCTGTGGGTGTCTACAGGCGCAGGATCCGCAACTGCCAGAAGAGGTGGCAGGACCTTCGTGGCTGGACCCGGAGGATCGCAAGGGTCCAGCTGAAGCTGTCGCCACCTCGCAGGAGGGGCGGACACCGAACCCTGACCCCCCACATGCTCCGTATTCTGGCGGTGGTCTTCCTTGACCTGGATGGGCAGCTGAAGGGCAGACAGCAGCAAGGAGGGGGTAAGTGCTAGCCTTTACTGTGTACTATGACTAACATGCTCTATGCACTCCTTTAGCCTGGTTCCACTTCCACAGTACAACTGTCTTGTCGTCCTGGACTCATGTCCCTCACTTGTGTCATGCCCCCTCCTCATCTGATACACAGGTGTGGCCCTTACAGTCTGTGACTTAGGTCACTTGGGTACTGTGTACTTGCAGTTACCTTTGGTTCAAGTTGGGGACAGCATCAGTTACAGGAACTTTGTTGTGGGCTGCATGGGTGGTACAATTGCTCACACAATGCCTATGATCTGACATGTACTCTGGGTATGGCTTTAATATGTGTTCCAATTGTTGCTCTGACTCACCACATGTCTGGGGTATGTGCCACACACCCATGCTGCAGCAGAGACCAAGGTAGGAGCCTCAGAAGTATGTACATCATGTGTGTGACACATGCATAGCCACCTGTCTAGTGTTCAGGGTAATACCATGTTGCACATGGACCAGGACTGTAATGCCTACTCCGTACATCGAAGGCACTCTGTTCTCCCACTCCCGTGTGTCAGCATACATATTGGGCATTGTGAAGAGTGCACTCAGGTGTATGCCTCTGTGTCACCGTGGTGTGGCCTTGCTTTTTGGACTCCTGGAGTGTTTAACAATTTGGGGTGGCCAGCCGTCTGAGTTGTGACTATGGGATCTGCACATTGGTTAATGCATAGGTCTCTGATCCCTTGACTGTGCACAATGTTGTATGAAACATTGAGGTGCAGGCAGCTTTGGTTCATTCTCATCAGACGGTGAAGTGCTCATGTGTATGGATTTGTTTGCAGTCACTCAAATGTCTCATTTGATTGACGTGGGATCATCTTAGTCCTCATGATGTGGGTGGCCAGGGGTGCACATGTACACCTGTCAGCTACAGGGCTTGCATTCCCAAAACTTCCATTATTGTGACACAGTGTAGACTGGTGTTGTGTGTATGCACTGCCCCTGTGACAGGAGACAGTTATGACTGACTTGCCAGACAGGCCTGTGCCATGACATTCAACTCGCAAAGGGTGATCCAGCAGTAGTGTGATATGTCCTGCATGCACACCATTGTCGCATTGTCTATCAGGACATGAGGACATCATTGTGTCTGGTGATGGAAGCAAAACCCGCATATCAACAGAGACTCTGCCCCTCACTTTTCCTGACACATGTACTGAGTCAGTGGCAGGAGATGGCATGTGTTTGGAGTGACACATTTCCATATGTTCTCTTGGATGTCCAACAACTGTGTATGTGATGCATGTGTGCACATATGATTAGTCGCATACAACAGGCAGCAGACAGATGGGTGCATGGACAGGTAGGATATGTGTGGCATGAATGACTGTCAGGCAGACAATGGGCTTCTTCAAATCAGTGTCAGCACTTATTGCAATGTCTAGAAAATGATGGCAGGGCTTGCTCTGTGATGTGCTGTACTTACTGTGGTGTGTGTGGTCAGTACAGGTGACTAATGTTGCTCTGTTTATCCTGATTGTTTGCAGATACATCCACGGCCACAGGAGGAGACAGCTCCACGGACCAAGAGGAGCGGCAGAGCCAGACTGGGTCCACTGCAGGGGAGACCGAGGGACCCAGTGGCACGGAGGGTGAGGGGAGCCACACTGAGGAGACCTCAGCTACGACCACCTCGGCTGGGGAAAACAGCACTTCCAGTGAGGACTCCCTTGTGGAGGCGGGTGTCAGCAGACCAGAGGCAAAATCAAGCAAGTCTGTCCCCGCCACCACCACCATCTCCACCCTCCCATCTGCTCCCATCCCACATGTCCGTGGAGGCTCCCGTGTAGGGGAGCGTGTCTCCTTCATGCCAGGCACCGCACCCCCTGCCTCTGTCCCCCTGCTGCCCTGAGTGTGGAGTCTGTGGACTTGCTGAAACAGATCCATGTAGGGCAGACATCAATGCTGAGTGTCCTCCATGCACACACGGGTCTGTTGACACAACTGGTGTCATTCATGGAGGGCATGTCATCTGGCATGTCTGCCCTACATCGGACCAATCAGTCCATGGCCTCCTCACTGACGGCAGAAGTGTCCCTCCTGCAACAGTCCCTCACCCCTCCTACCTCTGCCCCATCCACAATGCCCAGCACCCTACCTGTCCCAAGCACACACACACCGGCACCGGCACGCACCAGCACAGACACAAGCAGCACACAGACACACAAGCCAAAATCCAGACGCACACGCACGCACAGTCAGGGGACTGATACCTCACTCACAGGGGATGGGGCCCAGACACACACACACGCATCCACGAGCACTCCACAGTCCTCAGATACCTCTCCCTCCAAAACCCCTTCCCTTGCCTCACCTGCAACCCCCCCTCCCAGAAGCTCTTCCTCTGTGAGCTTGGCCTCTTCCCCACAGATCCATCTGACACAACGTCCAGGCGGAAGAGGCGACCACCACACACAGAGGGGAGTGCCCCTCACACCCGGTCACCCTCCCCCAGGCACAGGCAGACTGAGGACCCCATTAGAAAGTCCCCCCGGACCAGGAAGGGCAAGACCCCACCACCACCACCACGCAGCTCCACCACACAGTCTCTCTCCTCCATCCCCCAGGCCACCACTCCACAGGTTCCCCCGCCACACCCTGCCCCAGGTTCCCCACACACAAATACCGCATCCCCAAACTGCTTAGGCCCTCCCCCCCTACCACTTGCTCTTCCACCCCCAAACCAGACGCTCTGCCTGTTTGTGCCACTGGTGTGGAGACTGGGTGGCCCTCTGTCCTGCACACCTCATCTGCCCCCCTGCCACTCCCTTGGAGTTATGCACTGCAGTGGAGTCCACAACCACCCCGTCTGACTTGGGCACTGCAGTGGGGACCCAGTCCACTCCATCTGACCGGCCCACTGCAGTGGTTGCAGCACCCACACCATCTGACTTGTGCCCTACAGTGGTGCCGGCCCCCACTGAGTCAGACACCTCCACTGCAGTTGCCGGTGACACTCCTGCACCCACCACCCCTTCACTGCCTCCTTCTGGCACCCCCTGATCCTGTCCCTGCGGTGCCTGGCCTGCCCCTTGTATGCCCCTCCGAGGGGGATGTCCCCTGTCCGTACCAGTGCAGGCAAGCAATGGGTGACAAGTTGTCACATATCACCCTGTTCGGACTGTGTATGTGGACTGGCCATTGGCCTTAATTTATTTTGGACTTCAGATTTTAGTTTCACATTTGCTGAATAAAGCCTCTTTTTGTTTACTTGTGGTTTTTCTTTTGATGTACATGATGTAGATGAGTATCATCATGCATTTGCAGTTGTAATAGTGTTCAGATCAGGAAAATGAAGTGTTGCTGTGATGGACTCCATGTGGTCCATGGGATATGTGTCCTAATCTAGTCTGGATCTATAGCATCCTTTGCTGCAGTCTGAGGGTGTAATGTTCAGCATTTGACACAGGGATGTACGTTTTGCATTTGAAATTTAACATCTGTGGCTTACACTGATGCACATCTGGTGGGCTTACCACTGTTCAATGTTTCTATTTCCCTGACTGTGTGCCCATCTCCACTGGACATGCAGTTTACCACATCAATGTTGAAGGACTCATCTGTGTATACAGTGCAACTTGCTTGACACGTGTTTTGGGTATATGCAGATGACTGACGTGACACTCCCGTACCCAGGCTGATGTGAGCAGAGCCTTCAGTGTGTTGTAGTTGTTGACTCACTGACCGAGTGTTCTGCTGACATGTTTGAGTCGTGCACAGACAAGGTTTGGCACAGCGGACCTGCCACAGGAGTGGAGTGCCCTCATGGCAGTGTGTAATCCCGTGACATTGCCTGGGCCCGTGTTGTGTGTTGTGTAAGCATGTCTGTGTGTGTTCCCTTCCCTTTTCCTACACAGGCTGTGTCCCTACGGATGTTCCTGTTTGTGATGCTTGCTGAGTTGTCCTGTGTTCATCCAGCATCTTGGACCTGGTTTCTCTGTGATGTGGGTGCATGGCAAACTAATGTTCATGAGGTTGTCATCCCTAGTTGTCTTTGTTGTTAGGGCTGGGGATGTGGGCAAATGCAGATGGGACACAGTCAGGATTCCCCTTGGCACTTGTTGGTTACACAAGTCATGTAATTTACAGTTTGGGGTAGCTTTCAGTGATTGTGACACGTTGTGTGTGTGACTGCTGCCACTCCTCAGGGTCAGAGCTGCAATGTTGGAAGTTGTCTACGTGTGTTCTTTGTGGGTCACCTTGGCTTCTTCATTGGTGTGTGACTGTGGCCGGGATCCCATTGATTGGGGTAGCTTTCACATCATGCCCATGTACCGTGTACTGTGCAGTGTGTCAGACATTCACGAGTCTTGTTGACTGGCCATGTGTGATGGGTTTCTGCACCTTAGTTTCCACCACCACCCCTGGGATTGTCATGGGTGCATGTGCAATGTCACCAGTCCATGTGAGCTTCACTGCTGCACATTGGTGGAGATCGAGGTGTGTGGTGTTGAGTGTGTGCTAATGTGAGTTGTTGCATGGCTAGACCCCTACCTCCATATTGGCCTTGGCTGACAGGCCGTGCTGATTGATTTGGGCTTGTGTAGGTGTGATGGTAGTTTGTTGCTCAGGACACATGGCTGTGGTTCACAGTGTGAACGACATCTACCTTTGTCATCACAGTGGGATTATCATGCAGGCTAGTGTCACCACAATGTGGGGTCCCTGGGGGTAGTGCTGTGGTGGGTCTGTCTCTTGCTGTGTTAGTTGCAGTTCCTACAAGCTTGTGTGACATGTGTAATTTGGGCTCCCTCTCATCTAACAATGCCTGATTGCCCACATAGGGGAATCCGATCCATGAGTTACTTTTGTATGGCACTGTATACACATCTGTGTAATTGGAATTCAGGCCTCCTCATGTGTTGTGTGGTTGCCTGGGGACACTGGCACACCCCCCCATCACCTGTTGTGTTTGATATGCAGTGTGAGGGTGCCTGTTTGTGTTTGTGCATCTGTACCACTGCATTGGCATATCTTTAGGGTGCTATTGGCTGTATGTTGTTTGGAGAATTTCACCTGCTGTCCCTGGGACTCCTAGGTCATCAAGCAGCACAATAATCATGGTTTGTATGTCCCATTGCTGCCATGGTATGGTATTTGTTCACCTCACATCTACAGTCTCCACAGGATATCTACATTTGTGTGTCCATTAGTGCAGATATGTGGGTCTGCATTATGATGGTCACTTCTGTCATTGTGTAATTGATAAATGGAGACAATGTCAGCCCCCATGGGTGATGTTTGTCTGCACATGGCCAAAGGTATGTTTTATTTGCACTGCACTGTTTGCCTCACCCAATCTATGTTGCTATGGGACACAACCACTACTTTGACACTGATGTGTTTGTTGTTGTGTGACCAGGAATCATCCATGCTGTTTGGCAGTTGCAGCTTTTTCCATGACAACACTTACCTTTTGGTCACTGTGATGATGGGGCTTTCGACCCCATTGCCACAATGTTCATAATGTGCTTCAGCTATGGACCCCACACTTACCTTTTGGTCACTGTGATGATGGGGGTTTAGACCCTATTCCCACAGTGGTCATGGTCTGCTTGCATTGTGGAGGCCACACACATTTATGTGTGACACATGTGATAGGGGGTCACATTGTATGTTCAATGTCATGTTCAGTGTTGTAGGCATTTGACATAGACTACACACTCTTGTCATGATGTTGGGGGGATGTCTTTTGCTGACATTCGTTATGTTGGAGTATGCTGGTTGTGTCATGCATTACCCGTCCTATGGTTGGGGATGGTAGTAGTGGTAGGCATCCAGGCCCACATGAGTAGAGGTGGTGGTAGTGACAGGCATCCAGGCCCACATGAGTAGGGGTGGTGGTAGTGACAGGCATCCAGGCCCACATGAGTAGGGGTAGTGGTAGTGGTAGGCATCTATCCCCCTATGAGTGGGGATGGTAGTAGTGACAGGCATCCAGGCCCACATGAGTAGGGGGTTGGTAGTGGGAGGCATCCAGGCCCCCATGAGTAGGGGTTGTGGTAGTGGTAGGCATCCAGGCCCCCATGCGTAGGGGTGGTGGTAGTGGTAGGCATCCATCCCCCTATGAGTGGGGATGGTAGTAGTGACAGGCATCCAGGCCCCCATGAGTAGGGGTGGTGGTAGTGGTAGGCATCCAGGCCCCCATGAGTAGGGGTGGTGGTAGTGGTAGGCATCCATCCCCCTATGAGTGGGGATGGTAGTAGTGACAGGCATCCAGGCCCACATGAGTAGGGGTGGTGGTAGTCGTAGGCATCCAGGCCCACATGAGTAGGGGTGGTGGTAGTGACAGGCATCCAGGCCCACATGAGATGGGGTGGTGGTAGTGACAGGCATCCAGGCCCACATGAGTAGGGGTGGTGGTAATGGTAGGCATCCATCCCCTATGAGTGGGGATGGTAGTAGTGACAGGCATCCAGGCCCACATGAGTAGGGGTGGTGGTAGTGGTAGGCATCCAGCCCCCCATGAGTAGGGGTAGTGGTAGGCATCCATCCCCCTACTAGTGGGGATGGTAGTAGTGACAGGCATCCAGGCCCACATGAGTAGGGGTGGTGGCAGTGGTAGGCATCCAGGCCCACATGAGTAGGGGTGGTGGTAGTGGTAGGCCTCCATCCCCCTATGAGTGGGGATGGTAGTAGTGACAGGCATCCAGGCCCACATGAGTAGGGGTGGTGGTAGTGGTAGGCATCCAGGCCCCCATGAGTAGGAGTGGTGGTAGTGGTAGGCATCCATCCCCCTATGGGTGGGGATGATAGTAGTGACAGGCATCCAGGCACACATGAGTAGGGGTGGTGGTAGTGGTAGGCATCCAGGCCCACATGAGTAGGGGTGGTGGTAGTGGTATGCATCCATCCCCCTATGAGTGGGGATGGTAGTAGTGACAGGCATTCAGGCCCACATGAGTAGGGGTGGTGGTAGTGGTAGCCATCAGGCCCCTATGGGTGTGTATGGCATTGGTGATAGCCATCCCGCCCCTATGGTTCTGCTGTTGCTAGTGTACGTCATATCTGCATCCCTATGTGTGTGTGACATATGTCGGGTACGTGTTGTTTGTTTGTGTAGTGGGTGTCTGACTTACCGTCTGCGCCGTACGCGTCCGTACCGGTTCCGGTAATAGATGTAGAGTATTGGTAGGACCTGCGCGATGGGATTCATGGTTGGGTCGTCTCGTTCGGGTTTCTCGTGGCTTCGACTCGTACTCGTCGCTGGCTTGTTCGTCTCGTAGCCGTGGATCGTCTTGTGGCGCGAATTGGAGCTTATGTGCAGCTCTCCCGGATGATCTGACGTGCCGGACGTAGCGACGGGTTCGGCGCATACGGAATGCGCATCGTACTAGTCCAGCCGGAAGGTGCTGTATATTTACTTCCGTGCGACTCGAATCGGCGTTTACGGATCCGGCTCGGGCGGGGAACAGGAGCTGGAATGGGTACGTACGGCTCGCTCGGAATCTGAGCAGTTATGCGCATCGTACTTGCTCGTTCGGACGACTGTTCGAATCGGTCGGGAAACACGCGTTCGGCTTGTATTTTTTCCGGATGAATGGTGTTAGGTGCGCTTCCGGCCAAGATCGGAATCGACCCCTTAGTTTCTTTTGGAAAACCTTGAGGGATCTACACGTGACCCCTTTCAACATTTTGAATTTTGTCGACTTTTAAGAAAACCTATATGTTTCCTAGATCACCCATAGGTTTCACACTGGTTTCCATCACAAACTGGAAGCAGGTTGAAAACACAAAAAAAAAGAAAATGGGGCTACCTCTTTGAAAAATGTCAGAACTGTGGTAAAAAAAAGCCTTGCATGTTCCTGAAAGATGGAAAGATGCTGACTTTAGCAGAGCAAACCGTTGGCTGATACCAGTTTTATGAAAAAAAATAGACATTTTTAATCGAAGCACTTTTTTCCTATTTTTCCCAAAATACTCAACATTTTGTTAGATTTTGCCTATTTTCTCCCAAAAAAACCTGGGTGCCAATAGACTCCCCAGGATTTTAGAAAAAAGGAAGCAAATTTGGCATGGATACCTTATATGGACAAGAAGTTATGTAGAACCCAGCACAAAAAAGGACTCAGTACTGAGGAGGAAAAGTGCCAGCAGTTAAGGGGTAACGGTAGTGATCTCTTGACTAGGCTTGCTTTTATATATTGATATGGTCACTCCTTAGCAAGGTCAGTAGGCCTGCCTTTTATATAATGATGTAGTGACCCCTTGACAAAGCCAGTAGACCTACTTTATTTAAAATAGCACACCCATATATTGTGAAGTTGAATCTGGTATAGGCGCGGGAAAATGTTATTATGTAACCCCCACTAGGGTCAAATGTGAATTGAGGATATCACAAAAGGTATTTACATGTACCGAATGTACATATTTGTAATTTAATCATAGTATTTAGTAGTGTGTCTGTAATAAATGTGCATTTTATTCTTTTAAATTTAAAGAACTGACTCAGCAATAATGTATTGAGTGTTGATGTTACATACCAGCGAATGGATATTATTAGTCCTCACCACCTCCCCTGAGTAGGCCTCTGCTTCGCTACCCTGAGAGAGTGAAGTGCTAAAATGAGCCCGATGGTTCCCAGAAGGTAGAGACTTGTGGACTTATTACTTGTAATAATATCTTTCAATACGTTCAAGAGAAACTTTATATATTCACTGGAAAAAAAAGAAAGGTGCAAGTGACATTATAGTTAGGTCTGGCTTTATGTTCTTAATTTACATTTAAAAAATTCAAAATTAACAGCAAAACCAAAGGTTGAAGTGACATTATAGTTAGGTCTGGTGATAGTATCTTACATTTCGTTAAAAAAAAACCTCAAAACATCACTGCAGAAAACAAAGGTTAAATTGACTTTATAGTTAGGTGAAAATGTCAGCTAAAATTTCACATTTTAAACTAAAAAAAACATTGAAATCCACCAGTTTTAGCACTGAGCTAACTATAACTTTCACCCCCACCATGCATTGTTTTTGATTTCACATATTACATCACTCATGACATGCCTATAGATGCCATTGATGACACAACTGGCAACATCTCAAATTAGAGCATTGATGACATCACTGATGGCATTATCCAACTACCTGCTGTTAAATTACTCTATAAACCAGTACAGCAATTCAGATATGAAAGTAAGTACTAAATGGAGTAGAATCATATAAAGCAGTTGTTCTTAATCTTTTTACTCCGGTGGACCCTCCACTTAACCATTACTGGAACATGGGGGTTCTCCACTGAATCACTGTTGGAATCTGGGCACTGCAATGAGTCTTTACTGGAAGCCAGGGAGTCTGGCCAAAGCATTTTTGATGATTTGAACAATAAAACAATACACTAAAAGTACAGAAACAAGTATTCATCAAACAAATACACAAATGATGAAATATTCACAAACAAATATAAAAAATAAACATTTTGAATTTAATGGGAAGGTTGAAACTCTTCTAAATTCAGTTGAGGCCACACATCTCCCATACTGTATTCTGTTTGATGCACTTGCACTGCTCACACAAATCATTAGGGGATACTTACTTATTTTTTAGCTTCTCATTTTCATTTTTACATTTTTCTTCTATATATATATAGACATGATTAATCTTTTAATAATATTTAATTTTCTAAACAGCCGCGGGCCCACTGAGGTAACTCCGTGGACCCTCAAGTGTTGATGGACCACAGGTTAATAACCACGTATGTAAAGCATAGAGTAATCTTCAGACTTGCAAGCCGCCTTATATGAACCAAGCTCTGACTATACAAAACCTTTGCCCTCTACGGAGCACTTTGTGGATATATATCCTCATGTGGGTAATCATCCAGACACAGGTGGGTAAGCCCCAGCTGTGAACTGCATTTGCCCTGTTCCAAACTCTTCATAGAGAACCAGTTCCCTCCAGACACCCAAGCCCCATTAGGTGGCCAAGCCCCCTACTGCAAGCAGCCTTTGCCCTATACTTCACCCTTTGCGGATAGCCAACCTATCATGGGCAATGAAATGGACATGGGTAGGAAAGTTCTTGCTGTGGACAGTCTTCACCCTGTGCGCACCCCTTGAATTTAGAGCCCACCCTCTTTAGACATCCAAAGCCCCTTATGTGGTGAAGCCGCTACTGTGCACAGCGTGCACCCTGTACCAACACTTTGCAGATAGCTGGTCTCTTCTGAGCAATCAAGCTGGCGTGGGTGGGCTAGTACCTGGTAGGTATAGTCATTAGCCCTGTGCACAAGTTCTCATGCAGAGCCCACTCAATTCACACACTCAAGCCCCCTGAGGGCCCACAACACCTTCTACATACAGGTGTCGCTGTGTAGCAAAGCTTTTGCAGATAACTCACCTCTTATGAGCAATCAATGAGGCATCAGTCGGCAAGTCATTGCTCCAGTCTTCACCATGAGCACAACCATTCATGGAGGGCTCACTCCCTTCACACCCAAGACCCATTAGGAGGCCAAGCTTGTTGCTAAAGCTTACACCCATTAGCAGTAAAGAGCTATTGTAAAATAGGTCTAGATGTACCTTAGATCTGAATAATGTCATCACTGATGTTATCAAAGGTGTAATTTTAAATGTCAGTAATGTAATGTGAGGTTATAAACATTGTATGATTGGTGTATACTATAGTTAGCTCAGTAAACTATAATTGGTGTATTTCTGAGATCTATATAAATATCTATATATATATATCTATGAACAAAGTGACCCCTGAGCCCAGGGATCAATTGAAAACGCACTCACTCGAAATCCGCTATTTTTCAAGTTGCTTTTTATTACTTTTAAGCAAACATCGCTATGCCCAACGCGTTTCGGTTCCTCACACGAACCTTGATCACGGGTAGATTGTTACAACTGGGCAAGACCAGACATTATTTATTTCTACTGCCACATCAACTTCCTGTTTGTGTGGTTGCAAGGCATTCTGGTCATAGTAGTGCACAATTTAATTTTTCGTGTCTTTTTTGTGATTTTTGTAAAAGTCCATATAAAAGTGCTGTATATAAAAATGTGCTATTTACAAAAACATGTGCAGAACATAGTGCTCAGTGATGTGATTATTAAAACAATATCATTTAGTATTACAGTTAAGCCAAACGAATATTTCCCTTATTGGCATTTCGAAATTTAAACAAATTCTTCCCTCTAGTGGGTTTGCTCTTCAGACCCTCTTTTTTTACTTTTATGAACAGAAAATCCAAATCATAATTTAAATGGATACCCCAAAATTATAGTAGTCCTCTGTTTAATCAGAGATACAGCTGCTATTGTAAAAGGCTGTCAATAATGACCACTTGAATTCTATGTCTATCTTCCCTCCAGTGGGTATTTAGACTTATTCTTGTTATTTTTCATATTTTCTAATAAACAATTTATCTGAATTACACACTTGGTGTTAATTTATTTGATTGTATTTGCTTTCACCAAGAATAAAACTTCAATGTTAATTTTAGCAGCATCATAATTAATGTTATGTTAAGGGTAACTGTTCATTAGGTGAAATACATTCCGAAATAGTGTCAAATCAAAACAAAAAGTCACTTCCAAATTTAAAGATGTACAAATTATGATGAGGGAAATTTCAGGCCATGGAAAGGCATGTGGGGATTACTGAGGGGGCCCGTTACGGGCCCCCATGTGTTGGGGGGAGGTGAGGGTACACTTGGGGGGTAACCATGGTACCCCCTACATTTCACAGCACTACTTGGCAGGCACCGTGTGGTGCCTGCCACGTAGTGCAGTGAAATGCACAACATGGTTTTTCGCTTCGCGGCGGGTGCTGCTGTGAGCAGCATCCGCCGCAATGTTAAAAACCAAAATGCGACCGTCATGGTGGCAGTCGCATCCTGATTTGGTATGCAGGACCGCTGCTTGTACTGCGGACGGTCCCGGTTTACCACAGGATGGCGGAAGGACTCAAGTCCGTCCGCCATCCTAATGACCCCCTAAGAGTTGAATATGCGACAAATAGCTCCTTCGCATATCAAATAAAAAAACTTATAGCATTGGCCTACGTCCCAGTGACGGACGCAGCCGAAAATTACAACCTATTGATAGAAAGTCCTTACTACCAACAAGACAAACAAAAATTAAGTCCCCTCGTAGACTATTTTGAAGATACCTGAGTGGGAAGACTCCATAGATCAGGACATTAAAGGCAACCTAAATACCAAATCCCATGGTGGAATGTATACCTTAGCACACTAAACCAAGAGGCAAAAACAAACAATGCTTTTGAAGGTTGGCATAATGCCTTCCAAGCAACAACAGGCCGAGGTCCACCTACTCTACACAAACTCGTACTATCCTTCCAAAAAGAACAGAGCTACCAACAGCTAAGAATGGAGCAATCTGTAACCCAAATATGGCCCAAACTATCTAAACAAACTAAACAAATGTTTGAATACTTACAACATCAAGTCAGACTGTATCCAACAACAAGAGGACTAGAATACCTAGAAATAATTGCCAAAAGCCTACTATAAATTATAGATCCATTAAAAAATATAAGGGCCGATTACGATGGCGGTCGGTGTCAGCACCGCGGTGCCGGCGGTGCGGAAAAATGCCTTTTACCGCCCGCCAGCAGCGGTCCTCACGGCCGCCATATTATGAAGGGCAAATATGCCCCATTTCCCGACCTCCGCGGTGCAACGCCGACCGCCATGAAATTGCACCCGCCACCGCGCCGGTGGGAGCCAATGGAGACTCACCGCCGTGCGGAATGACGTCCCGGCCGCTCAACAAATTAGGATGCGCCAAACAACCCGTCGAACCGCAGGGGAGAAACCGCCCTTCCAGACACGGCGGAATCTCGACAGCGGAGCGTGAAACGAGACTTCCGGAGCCCTCCACCCGGAGCCGAACGCCATGGATCCAGCACTACACGTCCTCCCGGTGCTGTACGTGATACATCACCAGGTCAACATCGCCTGCCGTGGACGCCGCCGCAGGTACGTAAAAAAACACAATACAACACAAAACAGAACACAAATTCCACGGGCTGAAACAGGGCACCTGGCCACACCAGACACACTGGTGTGGACAGGAACACATCCATCAGTGTACCCACACATGTCTCATCTGGCACCAATTCACACCCTGCATCAAGCCCACCAAATTACCGCGAACATAATGTAATGTGTTGCTGACGACACCGCAGCGGTGAGTATGCGGAAATCCATCGCACAAAGCAGAATGCATGTACAGCAACGGTCAGGCCAGAAAGACCACAGGCCACCACCACCACCCACCACCCACAGCTCCGCCGCACACAGCAAGAAACATGCCAATCCCCCCCTGTGCACCCCCATGTCCAACACCAAGTGAGCTAAATCCACACCCAGCAGCACACAACTAACACCTAGGGAGACAGACACAGCAGCATTGGGTGTAGATTAACACACAGCACAGAGGCACAGGCCCAGGGCAACACACACCACAACACCACATACATGGCAAGAAAGCTGAATACAAGCACAAAATTAACATCCACACACACAAGGAACATACAGACTACTGGACACACACCCTGCCAACTCACACAGACATACCCCACACCGACACACAGCCACATACACAGACTACATGCCACCAGCAATGGAGCACAACATAGAGGAAAGCAAAAATGATGTGCACACAAATCGGAGGGCAAGGAGACAACCAACAACCAGGTGAACAGACACATGCAGGACAAGGAACCTAGAACAACATCCACACCCCATCCAAGCACATGGCTGGCACAGTCAGTGAAGTCAAACAACAGTCACCTCAGTGCAACAACTCAGGGAGACAGCAAGGTAACCCATGTATAGGGACAGGGATGAAAGGAAGGACCTCAAGTCAAACAGTGAACAGCAAGTACACATGAGTATCACACAGGGCACATTGGCACACTCAATGACTGTCAAACACAAGTAGGAGTCCCCAAACATACCCCTCATATCTGCAGCACACAACCCCAATGCCAGACACACAGAAGGGCCTACATAATGTCCAGACAAGATACAGACAAACAATCTAACCCCCTGGGGGCATCCACAAACATCACACACACACAGGGATTTCAGTACCAACGTCTGTACCAAAACAAAAATGGCAAACACAATTCAAAACAGAAACACAACAGAACCACAAAAATAACACACATCACCTGTGCAGCCAAACTAGGGGAAGGCAATGGGAGCACACACACAACAGGAGTGCACCACCTCATCAGTCAGGAAAAATGCATAGGCTACATACCACAACACAGACAAGAAGTGCACCATCACAGAACAACACAGACACATCAAAAATGCACAACACCACAAAGCACATAGCAAACACAGCAGTACATCAGGGGATGTACACTAGGACAGCACAAGGCAACATACACCCACAGCACTGAATGCACAACAAGCAGTGTGTGCACACAAACACACAACTGACCCACACAGCCATGAGTCACACGCCATTAACACACACATCAACACACACGACAAAGCCACAACCAATACACCGTACAACCCTTGACCACCCAAATGCACACCATGTAAGTAACCGTTGTGACTAGGATGACTGCCCATCACAACATGACTACACATCTACACTGCTAGGCATACATGAAAGCAAGAACGCACATACATGTTGAGCCTGGTCAGCCTGCCTGCAATCCTGTGTATATGACCCCTCTATGTGTTTGCAGTGCCCACATACCAGGATGCAGTAAAACATAGCCAACAGCAACAAGGAAGGAACATGAGTCTGGTATGTCACCGAAAACAACATCACTGACCCCACAAGTATCCGAGTCATGAAGAACTGAAGTCCCCGTCACCCCTGTAAAAAATGATAAGTCAAACAAGCCAGTGGCACAGTTGAAGTGGCACACAGAGCATGTGGCCCAGTAAATGTTAGACATACAGGAAAAGCCTTATTCAGTAAGGACAATGACACAACTGACAACATGAGCAACTGTTTTTATTCACAAATAGCACTGATAGGCAACAATATCAGACAAGACCAAGGCACAAGATGCAGAGCCAGAACATGAGAAGGGGGCAAACTGCAAGGCCAGTGGCCAGTCCAAGGTGCTGACAGAGTCAATGAGAAGCTGCACAGGCAGGGGGCAAACTGCAAGGCCAGTGGCCAGTCCAAGGTGCTGACAGAGTCAATGAGACGCTGCACAGGCAGGGGGCAAACTGCAAGGCCAGTGGCCAGTCCAAGGTGCTGACAGAGTCAATGAGAAGCTGCACAGGCAGGGGGCAAACTGCAAGGCCAGTGGCCAGTCCAAGGTGCTGACAGAGTCAATGAGAAGCTGCACAGGCAGGGGGCAAACTGCAAGGCCAGTGGCCAGTCCAAGGTGCTGACAGAGTCAATGAGAAGCTGCACAGGCAGGGGGCAAACTGCAAGGCCAGTGGCCAGTCCAAGGTGCTGACAGAGTTAATGAGAAGCTGCACAGGGAATGTGTGTCACCAAACTCCACCATGGTCAGCAACACAGTCTGGTGTGTCACGATTGGCAGCACAGGTACCGGTGTGGGAGAGATAGGTCTGTGACATTGATCAACATTCATACTTGGCTGTCAGTCTGACTGGGAGCTGACTGTGTGTCGGGCACTGTTGGACCACTTGACTGGGGAGTGAGACGCCCAGCTGAGGAAGAGCTATCAGTGACCTTGGACGCTGGAGGGCTGCTTGGACCAGGTGGTGTAGTGGCACGTGGAGGTGGACTCAGGCCGACGTGGGACACAGTGTGGGAGGGAGACAGTGGAGGGGTGCCTTTCCACTTCTTGGGGATTCTAAATGGCTTGCCTGTCTTGGTATCAATGGGAAGTGGTGTGGACACAAACGGCACACTCATCACCAAGGCTGCCGCAGGTGCACACGCTGGACCTCCCTTTGGGGATGTGCTGGATCCAGAAGGATGCTTAGCCTGGCATTGCCTCTGCCCCTCCATCCCCTCTTTACCCTGTGTGCCCCCTACAGTGCCCTCCTGTCCCTGCTTCACTGGACTTGGAATGGGAGTAGAGGTAGTTGGTGAAACAGCCTTGGATACCTTACTATGTGTAGCCTTGCCAGGCCCCACCTTCACAGTGGGCATGGAGAGTGTCTGCATGCCTTTGCGAGACGTTTTTGGGACCACAGAGTCTGTGGCTGGGGATTGCTCTGAGGCTTGTGACCCTGAGTACTTCCTCCTTGAATCATGTGCCTTTGCAACGCCTGACGGGCTCTTCCCTTTGCGCTCTGGGGTTGTTTTTTTCTTCGTAGGGGAAGGTGTCTGTGACCTTGACCGCTTGGGCTGCTGCTGCTGTGTGCTACGTGTGCAGTATCGTGACGCTGAGGTGTGTGAAGCGTGGTCACTGTCGTCAGACGTCGCCACTGGCATGGGGGTGGACAAAGGGATTGGAATTGGACTACGAGATTGAGCCAGTTGAAGTGCAGCCGCCATTGTGGAGGACATTGTCTGGACAGTGCGTTGCAGCCCACCCACGTCTGAATGTATGCCCTCCATGAAAGCTAACACCTGTGCCAATTTTCGGTCATGGTCTGACAATGCATTGAGGAGCCCTGTCTGCCCCACACTCAGCTGGCGCATAAGGTCCACACACTCTGCACTGATGGCAGCAGGGGGCACAGGGTCAGGGGCAGCGGTGCCTGGAATGAAGGACACTCTTCCCCTCTTTGTGGTGCGAACACGGGCAGCAACAGAGGAAGTGGCTGGGAGGGTGGGCACTGCACGCTGTGTGCTGGAAGATGTAGCAGACTCTCCGTTCCCTGTGTCCTCCAAGATGTCTGCACCACCGACGTCATCAGATGATGTTGAACTTTGCATCTCGGGCTGTGATTCCTCCAGCATACTCCTATCCCCCTCCGAGGCGCTGGTCACATCTGTGTCACTGGGATCCTGTGCAGCTGTTGTGCTTGTTTCACCACCACTGGTGTCCGTCCCCTGTCCCTCCGTGCCCACGGGAGATGCTGCATAACAGAGAGACATGTAGGGTCAGCAAAGTGACAGCAACAGGACAAACATATTCAAGCAAAGCAACACTGAGGATGACAAAGTCTACATGTTGCAGGCCACCCCGTGCAATCTCACCATGCAGACACACTTCACTACCTCAAACAGTGCGTACAAACATCTAAACACGGCATAGCTGGGCCATGTGATGGGCAGACAGCACAACATCATGCATGTTGGGGCGTACAAACACTAACACCAATGGACCAGGCCTGCAGCACACCACCCACAATGCCATTGAAATTCCCAGGATTGGAAAAACATCAGTAAGTGCATGTATGTAAAATCCGTGACTGCCACACCCAGCACAGGGGCCACTTACAACCCACTGCATCACAGTAACCACATCACGTACACCAGCGCAGGTACAGGCTTGGTACACATGCAGCCACTCACAGACAAAATCAACCTTCACAGAATACTCACCCCTAGCTTGCTGTTGATGCTCCTTCAAACGTGCGTCCAGCTCAGGCTGTGTCACAGCCAAGATGCGGCACATCAGTGGTGTCAAGCTGCGTCGTGACAACCTGCCACTGCGAGGGAGTATCCCCAGTGTCATCTCGGCAACGTTCTTTGCCAGTCGTGATATGTCGTCCCACCTCTTGTGGCAGTGGGTGCGCCGGCGGTTTGACACTCCCAGAGCCCGCACCTTGGTTGCAATGGACCTCCATACGGCCTTACGCTGGTGTACCTTGAGCTGCAGGTGTGGGAGACATGAGGGGGAAAACATCAGTGACACACTCTCATGGTAAAACCTCTCTCTCTGAACAGTGGCATGACACAGACTCATCTCCACACGGCAGATATGGGTCATTGATGTACACTCATGCCAACCACACACGTATCACACTCTGTACAGTCAGTGATGTGTCCTTGTCACATTGGGCGTGGACAGTCCATGCCAGGTAGAATCACACAGAGATGGACAACGAGGAGCCACACAAACAGTCACATGAACAATAACTGTCCCGAAACATGCATCACCAGATAGCTGTCACACCATATGGATGTGTACACAACACATGTCCATCCACCCTTCATGTCCATGCATTTAATGTGTGGGTTGCATACACCCCTTAACAACTAGGAAACAGCATGTCAGCCAGTGCATTACACAACCCCACACTCTCAGGCACATACACCATCTGATCGACTACATGTGTGCCCCCCTTGCACTCACACCCCCACTGTTGGAGACTTACCACAACATTTGGGCCACCATATAGCCGTGGGTACTGTGTCAGCACCTCGTCCACCAGGACATCCAGCTCCTCGCTTGTAAATGGACTGGCACGGATCTTCTCCGTCCTAGCCATCACTGTGGACATGAGACGTCAGCGGCGGCAGTGGGCGGTGAGGGGTCCCAGGCAGCAGTCCCTGGAGGCAGCAGCAGGTGAGGGGTCTCAGGCAGCAGTCCCTGGAGGCAGCAGCAGGTGAGGGGTCCCAGGAAGCAGTCCCTGGAGGCAGCAGCAGGTGAGGGGTCTCAGGAAGCAGTTCCTGGAGGCAGCAGCAGGTGAGGGGTCCCAGGCAGCAGTCCCTGGAGGCAGCAGCAGGTGAGGGGTCCCAGGCAGCAGTCCCTGGAGGCAGCAGCAGGTGAGGGGTCCCAGGTAGCAGTCCCTGGAGGCAGCAGCAGGTGAGGGGTCTCAGGCAGCAGTCCCTGGAGGCAGCAGCAGGTGAGGGGTCCCAGGCAGCAGTCCCTGGAGGCAGCAGCAGGTGAGGGGTCCCAGGCAGCAGTCCCTGGAGGCAGCAGCAGGTGAGGGGTCCCAGGCAGCAGTCCCTGGAGGCAGCAGCAGGTGAGGGGTCTCAGGCAGCAGTCCCTGGAGGCAGCAGCAGGTGAGGGGTCCCAGGCAGCAGTCCCTGGAGGCAGCAGCAGGTGAGGGGTCCCAGGCAGCAGGCTCTGTGAGCAGTGGAAATGTGGTGCTCCCTTCCACACATATATAGGGCCCTGGACTCGTTTCAGTGGTCATAGTCTTCTGCCATTGGTGTTCCAGGTCAGCCTTCTTCAAAAGCATCCAATGACTGCCTCCGTGGGGGCGGAGCACGCCTACCGCGATTTTTGAATCTGAATCATGCCACCGCGATAGCGGTCCCCATTGGCTGCAAGGGCATGGTTCATGGCGGTGACACACCGCGGGGTCTTGGCCGGCGCTACCGCGGTGGTGCATCTTACAAAATGCATCCTATCTCCGCATCCGCTGGGGGCGGAGCACGCCTACCGCGATTTTTGAATCTGCATCATGACACTGCGATAGCGGTCCCCATTGGCTGCAAGGGCATGGTTCATGGCGGTGACACACCGCGGGGTCTTGGCCGGCGCTACCGCGGTGGTGCATCTTACAAAATGCATCCTATCTCCGCATCCGCTGGGGGCGGAGCACGCCTACCGCGATTTTTGAATCTGCATCATGCCACCGCGATAGCGGTCCCCATTGGCTGCAAGGGCATGGTTCATGGCGGTGACACACCGTGGGGTCGTGGCCGGCGCTACCGCTGTTTGATTGCCATAGAGTGACATGGTGACCGGGATGTGGCTGGTGGAGCATGACAAACGCCATCTGCATGTGCAGCACATGAAACACTTGCGTCAGTGGTGGGCATCGACACAGGTTCAAATGGTGGTTGGCATGCTCCGCCACCCAATTCACGGACAGTATGTGCGTCCGCTATGGGGAATATGCAGCATCACATCGTACACTCTGTGCATCATTGTGTTTATGGGGCACGTTTAACCCCTTGACCGCGATCGGAATTCCGCTCGTATGCTGGACATTCCGATCGCGGGTGGGGTCGTGACGAGCTCAGCTTGTCATGCGCACAGCGCTACCGCGCACGGAAAGGGTTAAGGCACCTACGGACAGTTCTTGTTGTGTGTGGATCAATGGTCATTACTGTACTACGCACAGTGGATACCTACAGTGGCACATGGCACTGGATAACATTGATATGGTCTCCTGTCACAAATGTCAGCCACTGTGTAACGTCTCACACCAAATGGAACACTGTACTCCATTATGTTGAGCAATATTTACACACAATGTCGTATCTGCCACCCATTCTGACCACTATCTCACACCTGAGCCCATGTGTTACACTGAAAACCCAGATGAACTCATTTATTCAGCATGACTGTCATCATTGGAAACAGATGTCACCCTGTTGTGTCATTGCTAAGACCAATTACATGCTGCATGTTATGTCTTTGTACACACTGGCAACTCCTGCAGTGTATGTCCACATGTACAGGGGGGGGCTCGACCTGCTAAAGGATGACGAGTACTTCAGCACCACACCTGGCATCCGTTGCATTATTATTGTTTGTCACTTGGGTAGACGGCCAGAGCAGATGTCTTTGCTACATGTCTGCCACCTGTAACCACAGGGACCTATGTGGTAGTGTCAGGTCTGTGCTCATGTTGTTTGGACTGTTGTATGTGAATCAGTGACATGTACATTTCAACAATGGTGCTTAGCTAAACTATGTTTTTGAGTGTTGTGCTGTGTTCCGGTGCTACTCACCTGCCACCAGTGCATGTCCATTGTTCACATCAGGAATGTTGCGTTGGCAGATGGACTGCATGCACGGTTGTGGATTGTGCTAACTGTATGGAATATAGTATGCAACATTTGTCCACAGGCTATGGGTGTCCAGTATTGCCTATGCAATGTGTGTGCACTGATTAGCAGGAATTGTCTGCAATGTTGGATGGTCAGCACACGTGGCACACGTGTGCAGTGTGTTGCCACCAACACTAGTGTATGTGCATGCTATGGGGTGCTAGCCATCCTTGCTCACCATCTATTCCAGCACTGTGTGGGTGGATCACATCTGCTGGTGTATCAGGATGGAGTGGGCACCCAAGACAGGTGAGATGTACCTTGACTGTTGTGCCTGTGACACTCATCCAACTCCGACATTTGGTCAATGTGAGGTACCAGTGTCCCACTACTCATGCACAGCCAGCATGTTTGTTAGATGTGGGATATTGATTGTATGCTGTGTTGGGCCTGACAGCCTGTGTGGAATGAGGGTCAGGATGCATGTCCTTTGGGACATGTGGTGTAAAATTACATCCACTGGTGTCAGGTGTCTGAGCCAGTTGTCCATATGTCATGCATACAGTCTGTTCATGCGTAGACTTGTTGGCATACTGGCTTGGCATTGTCCATGTAGTGTTGTATGTTTGTGTTGTGGCACTGTTGTGTCTTGAAACAGCTGGATGTGTATCACCATGGTATGTGTTGTGGTGCACATGTGTCCTTGGGCAGTCCCTCCTTGATGCTGCATGTAAATGTCCAAAATGGGGGAAGATTAAGGGTGCATACAGGCCCTGCTGATCACGTTCCTCATCTATTGTTAATGTGTGCCACATTGGCTATCTGTGTGCTTGTAGAGAGTATTGGGCAGTGGGGTAATGGTGGCCTGTTACAGTGGTACACATACTCTGCACAGGCGTGACATCATCTGTCACTGTCCGACTTTGTATTCAAGTCAGCAGCAGATATGGCCTGTGTACTGATGACATTGGCACATGTATGGGTTTGGGATGTGAATGTCATTGAATTTGAGTGTGTTCGAAGTGGCACTGAGTACAAAGACAATCCCAATGATCTATCCACATTGTGTTGTTGTTGATGTGTCCCCTGCAATTATTGGCCAAGGAGGTGTGGCAGGTACAGCAGCAACATGGAAGCCAGCAGTGTCTCTGCTTCACACATGTCCTGTGTCATGTACACCCAAGGCTGAGTCCACCTCAGCTCGATATGTGACTCTTGGCATTCACATAGAGAGTGTTCGTATTGTGTCTACTGACTGTGCACATCCATGACAGTTGTACAATTAATCTGTCTCATGTTGGGACAACACTGAATTGCACTGTGTGCTTTCAGGGATGACAGTCAATGTTAGCGCCGTGACAGGACAGACTTTATGAATTTGTGCACATCCTAATTTATGTTGCTATGACGTGTCCCCTTTCATCTCACCTAGGAGGCGACCTAATGTGTTTCGTACCTTCACCCTGCTGGCTAACATGGAGGATACCGACATCATAAGGCGATTCCGTCTGGATCGGACAAACTTCCTGGAACTTTGTGCAATATTGGAGCCACACCTGCTTCCACGCAGGACATACCCAACAGCACTCACGGCAACAGCAAAGGTGATGGCATTCCTACATTTCGTGGCTACGGGATCCTTCCAGCAAACTGTGGGCATTGCAGGGGGGATGTCCCAACCAACATTCAGCATGGTGCTACGTGATGTCCTGTTGGCTATGATGCAACACAGGAACCAATTCATACATTTCCCCAGGCGGCATGAGTTGGCGGATGTGAAGGGCGAATTTTATGCACTTGGACACGTTCCTAATGTAGTTGGTGCAATAGATGGCACACATGTTTCCCTGATTCCACCACAAGCACGGGAGCATATTTACCGAAATAGGAAACATTATCATTCCATCAATGTGCAGGTGGTGTGCCAGGCAGATATGGTCATCTCACACGTTTGTGCAAAGTTTCCAGGATCAGCCCACGATTCACACATAATGCGCAACAGCATTTTACCACAGCTGATGGCCAATCTGGCGCCGGAGCGGGCATGGATTGTGGGTGAGTACAAAGGGTCGAGTCGTGTGCTGTTTGTGTGCCATGCTGTCCTCGGACACATGTCAGACACTCAATCTGTATGTGTCTTTCACACTTAGGTGACTCTGCATATCCCAACGGACCTTGGTTGCTGAGTCCACTTCGCAATCCCAGGACACCAGCTGAAGTGCGCTACAACAATGCCCATGGGAGGACACGTCGGGTCATTGAGCGAACATTTGGACTCCTGAAATCGCGTTTCGATGCCTCGACAAGACCGGAGGGGCTCTGCAGTACTCACCCGTCAAGGTGTGTCAGATAGTGGTAGCATGCTGCATGCTACACAACCTGGCCGTGCGGAAGGGGATCCCCTTAATCCAGGATGATGATGACCAGCCACAGCCCCCACCTGCAAACACCCAAACGTCAAGTGACGAGGATAGTGGAGAGGAGGAAGGTGTTGGACAGCGTCAGCAGCTCATCAACAACTACTTCACTTGATGGTCAGTGGCAATGTCAATACTGGCTGTTGTCTGATGATGTTGTGCTTGGTGAATATGTGTATGTGAGTTTTGTGACTACAGCATGTTGCAGAGTCAGTGCTGGCTGCAGATGTGTATGGTAAGGGATCTTTTGACACAGCTACTTGATGTCTATGTTGGTACAGTTGCTCCTTGTGACATGTGCAGATTGTCGTACCTTGATGTGCTGTGTTGTGTGATGGTTGTTAGTCCACCACCTGAGTAGCAACTGATGTTCTGTTGTGTTTTCCTAGGTCCCTTCAGCCTCTACTTGCCTGCGGAGTATCCCTGCTCCTGTGACATTGTAATCATGGGTGTGAGTTAACATACTGTGATGAACATGGAACAGTGACAACTACATTGGTGCGTTATTAGTGTTTATTTTCAGTGGATACATGTGATGTAGATGTGGATATTTACAGATTTGTGAATGGTGAATAACAGATTTGTCAGTGATGGTAGATGAGACAATAGAGTATACACTAGATCAGTATGGTAACACAGTCCAACAGTCATTTGCCATTCCCACGGCATTGTGTGTGGGGACAGTCTGCAGGGTACACAGCAGGGTGAAGAGGGGTGCCATCATGGCTGGCTACTTGACTGGCTTTTGCCAGGTGCTTTGCCACAGGATGCTCCCAATGATTTTTTCGGGCGGCCCCTTGCTCTTTTGGCAGGGGGGGACACAGGTGCATGGCCAGTGGTGTCTGATGAGTCCCCATGCTCGCTGAACGCAGGGGAGGATGGGGGTCTGTCATCCTGCGGCACAACGGAGGGAGCTGTAGGTGTTGGCGGTGCCGCATGCCTGTCCCTGAGGACCCCCACTAGCTGGCCCAGGAGGTCCCTGATTTGGCCCATGCAGGCCACGAGTTGGCCCATGCGGTTGTCAATTGAGCGCAGCATCTGTTGTTGCTCACGGGCATCCTGCTGAGCCTGCCTCAACTGTCCCTGGGCGTGTTCATAGGCCCCCACAACTCTGTGAATGTGTGCCAGTGATTCAGTGCCAGGGTCTTCTTCCCTTTGGGTCAGCCTTGTCCTCACACCTGGCCTGCTGTCACAGCCCTGTTGCCTCCCTCCTGTGGGCACCGGCCTACTCTCCCGTACCTCCGCAGTTGTTGTGGTCTGGTTGGCCTGTGGAGCAGGGCGAGTGTTGCAGGCAGCAGTGGTAGTGGTAGTGGTGGTGGTGGTGGCACAGGTCGTTGCAGCAGGGCTCTGCGTTGATGTTGTTGCTGAGGGTGGTGGGGCTGTGGGGTCCTGGGACACATTACGCCCTGCCACACCAGATGGTCCGGGTTGGTCCTCCTCCTCCTCATTATCCAGGGAGTCTGCATCCGAGGGGAGATGTTCGGGAGCTGGTGACTGGCTGTGCTGGTTGAGGTTGTCGTCCTCTGCAGTCAGTTGTTGGTCACCTGTGGGACAGGAAGTAGATGGTAATTGCCTTACACACCTCAGGGTTGCTGTGTTTGATGTCTCTTATTTACATGTTATGCTACACACAGTTGCCTTTTTCACACATTGTATGTCTGCACAGTGATGTGCCTCATGCCATGAAGTGGAGTTACATTCATCATTTCACAATGGTGTGACCTGTGATTGGTTAGCATACCACACGTCTAGTATTGGTGATTTCAATGTGAGGTTGTCATCTGACAACTGGCATGACTACAAGTTGATGTTCAGCATCTTTGCTGATCACTCTGCCTGGCAGACATTACCTGTGTGCATGGACTAGCCATTGTCATCACATGCATACCTTTGACATGTCCTGTGCTTGTATTTCTTTGTACAGCAGACCATGCTAGTTTGTTTTTCCCATGGTCCTTCATGATCAGCACCCATGTACGCTACAGAGGGAAGTCTGGGTGATGCATGTCAGAGGCCCGTTTGCTTGGACATATTTGTTGAGAGTCACAGTTCTGTTTCTGTCACAGTTACGTACGCTGAGCTGTCTGCATCCTGTCAATGGCTGTGCTTTTCTTTTCTATTTTTGTGTGAAGTAGAGCCTCATGTTGTCATGTCTCTCAATGCTTTTGTTGAGTGATGGTGGTGTGCATGCACTGTCTAATTACCTGTGCAGTGTCACTTTGGTTTTTACATACAGACACATGCTTCTGGGTGGGGTGCTCCAACCTGCTGAGGGGTGTGAGAGGGGGCCTGTTGGGAGTTGTAGTGCTGCCTCCAGATACACATTCCCCATCCCTGTGAAGATGGCTACCTACCTGTTAGGTGGTGGGGGAGCGTTCAATGGCTGACACATGCTTCTGGGTAGGGTGCTCCATCCTGCTGAGGGGTGTGAGAGGGGGCCTGTTGGGAGTTGTAGTGCTGCCTCCAGATACACATTCCCCATCCCTGTGAAGATGGCTACCTACCTGTTAGGTGGTGGGGGAGCGTTCAATGGCTGACACATGCTTCTGGGTGGGGTGCTCCATCCTGCTGAGGGGTGTGAGAGGGGGCCTGTTGGGAGTTGTAGTGCTGCCTCCAGATACACATTCCCCATCCCTGTGAAGATGGCTACCTACCTGTTAGGTGGTGGGGGAGCGTTCAATGGCTGACACATGCTTCTGGGTGGGGTGCTCCATCCTGCTGAGGGGTGGGAGAGGGGGCCTGTTGGGAGTTGTAGTGCTGCCTCCAGATACACATTCCCCATCCCTGTGAAGATGGCTACCTACCTGTTAGGTGGTGGGGGAGCGTTCAATGGCTGACACATGCTTCTGGGTGGGGTGCTCCATCCTGCTGAGGGGTGTGAGAGGGGGCCTGGTGTGTGTTGTAGTGCTTTTTGTCTGTACACATGCATCCCAGTTGGTTTTGTTTAGCTTTGTGCTTTATCAGGTTGAGTGGTGGTTACATCTGTGTGACCTGTTTTGGGTATTGTGGGTCAGATGAATGTCCTTTGGCCTAGGGGTTGTAGGTTTGAATTTGTGCAAGACGGTACATGGCAATGTGATGATATACATTGGTTTGTACTTACCAGCTTCCAGTCCCCCGCGGATTCCTTCAAGACTCTCTGGATGTAGGATTCCAAGGACCTTCTCCTCCCACGGACTGTATGGTTTGGGTGGGATGGGAGTGCCTCCACCAGTCCCATCAGCCAGCTGACGGTTCTTGGCCCTCTTCCTCTTCACCACGGTCTTCAGGTCATGCCACCGCTTCTGTATTTCCTGCTTGTTGCGGGGGTGGTCCCTACTGCATTGACCTTATTGACTATCCTCACCCACATTTGGGTTCTTGTGGCTAATGGGGTGTGTTGGACCATGTTGCCATAGAGTTGTGGTTCAACTCTTATTATCTCATCTACCATGACTGCAAGCTCTGAATCAGTGAATTTTGGCATTTTGTGTGGTGCCATGGTGTGTGCTGTGCAGATGTTCTGTGGTGCAGTTGTGTGGGTGTTGTGGGTGGTGTAGGTGGTGTGTGTGTTGTGGTGGTGCTGTGTGCAGGTTTGCCTCTCCTTTGTTCTCTGGGGTTGGGACCTTCAGTTGTGGAGTGTAGCAAAGGATTGTGGTCAGGGAGGGGCTGGTTTTATGCTCGGCTATGGGGGTGTGGCAAGCTGGTATGTTGCTGTCAGGTGTGTTGTGTGTGTTGTCCTGTGATTGGTTATTTTGAAATTTCTGGGGCTGTTGTCATTGGGCACTTTTGGTTTGTATTGGGACAGGTCTACTTCAGTGTGTGCATTGTTTGTATTTTTTTCGTGTTTTTCTACGTCCGCCATTTTTTAGGCGGATCCTCCGCAGCGGTTCCTCGGCAGCGGTGGCTATGCTGCAGCCCTTCCGCCGCCTATCGGATTCATCACTGTTCGCGCACGATGCGGTCGGATTCATAGGTAGGTACCATGGTGGTAGCGGGGATGTCATAATGTCACGGGCGGTTACTCCGTGTGCATGGCGGCGGTTCTTGGCTTTTCCGCTGAGTATCCGGCCGTTGCGGTCGGATTTTCAGCTGGTCCGGCGAGTGCGGGCGGTTTTCGTTGTCTCCGCCGCCGCGGACGGATTATTGTGCCGGTTCATCGTAATGTATCCGGCGTTTTCCCGTTGGCCATGCGGGCGGTTTTTGCCGCTACCATGGCGGTCGGTATGTTTTTCCGACCGCCATCGTAATCGGCCCCATAATACTTTTCTCTAAAATCAATTTAAATAGATACATATAATTTTTATATTTCCACAAAAATAATTAATTTGTCTAATATATTTTTATTAAAATCAAAAATATATATAGACATATTAATTATATATATGGAAATATAAACAAGAATAACACTAACTTTATTAACATTTCCCTCCCACAATAAATAATTAAAATAACTTACCGTTTCCGTAGCAGTAGAAAGGAAATCTCAACTCTTCTAAAGCAATCCAGGTATCTCACAATACCAATAGAAAAAAAATACCCCCAAAAATGGAAAATCCAACTGTTCAAAAATTAATCCTCCGTCCGTAAGTCCACAAACGATAAACCATAAAAAACACGAAAAAGTGTTTGAAAAACAGAAAAGCTCCATGAAAAGCTGAAAAATTAAGGAAGTGTAAAAAAATGTATTAGTTACTTAAACTAATATACACTTTCTTAATGCAAAAAACTGAATTTTTCCCATAACGGCCACTTCTCACGACCAGAACCTGTAAAAAACACAAACATTCCTACCCACACAAATATACATATAATCTACAACATAATACTATTATAAACATTGTTCACACCATATTCACACATATTCTAACGTTTCTAAAGTTTTCGAACCTAGGCCTCAAAAACTAACGGTAGTCAAACCGCTAAATCCTAACTAACACATAAAAAGCACTACAACACCAAAACCTAACACTGCACACACTAACTACAACCTAACTACCTTCAAAATAAGACAAAAGTATAGTTTGACTAAAGAAAATTAAACTTACCTTTCTCGATGCGACGCAGCTCTCAACTGCGAGCTTGTCCCCTCCGAAATAACCCAAAACAAACGCGAGCGGTTACAAAATACAAGCAGCAAACAAATATGGCAACTTTAATCATGACAAATCAAAGTATTTTATTTTAAAACATTTTTTTACATGATTAATAAATTACAAAAATGTTTAATAAAAATACAACAATTTTTAACTTATGGAGAACCCACCCCTGCTTCTTCTTCTTGGACCTGATCTTAGTCCAAATTCTTCTTTTGCTCTGTTGGTCCCCGGTCACACTAAAAAAAATGTTTTTAATTTTTTTTATTATGTGTCAATATATGAGTGTATTCAAAATGTGATTTATTAAATTGCAGTATCTGCCTCCTCAACGGCCCCCTCCATCTCCCTTAATGTTTTCTAATAACTCATCTGCTTCCCTTATGCTTCTTATCATGTGCATTTTGTTGTTATACATTATTCGTAGTGAAGCCGGGAATTTTAGTTGTACTGTTGCACCTGATTTCCTAAAGTCATCCATACGTTTACCCAACTCCCACTGTCTATCTAAGGTGACACGTGATAGATCTGATCTTATTTCAAAAGAGAAATCAGGGCCTTTCAATGACTTTAACTTTAGTACTGATGTAAGAACTTTCTCTTTCAGCGCATATGTCTGAAAATTGAAAAAGATCTTTCTTGGTTTTACTCTACCCGGCATTTTTCTGAAGGGGTTTCTATGTATTCTCTGTATGTCTTTTTCAATGTCGACCTCACTCTCATCTGTGGGACCGCAGCCTTTATGAGGGCTACCACATATGATTTTAAATTGTCCTTCTCATTTCCTTCTGGAACATTTAATATCCTCAAATTATTCCTTCTGGAATTATTCTCTAATTGCTCCAGCTTTTCCTGAAGGCCCTGCTCATCTCTACGCAGTACTTGGAGCTCGTTTTATTATATGCGAGTTCCTTTTTTAGCTCCTCCACTGTGTTCTCAAGTATTTCTGTTCTCTCAGATAAAGTGTCCAGCTTTTTATCTAATGTCTCGCAAAACCCCCGTATTTCACGCTGGTTAGCTTCTGATACCGAGAACCCATTCTTAATATCCAGAGTTAATGCTCCAAACATTGCTTCTAAGGGGTGGGAGGGCCGGGAAGTGGGGTATCACGGGGTGGGGAGCATATGGGAAAAAATAAAAAATAAAAATTCCTCAAATACCTCAGAAAGAGTAATTGCTTTTAACATAGCAAAGATATGTCCATCCAAATTCTAACTTGGAATGTCAATGGGCTGCGCGGAAGGGGACGTAGGGACAGGCTATTGCAATATCTTAGAGATTCTCCCGCTCAAGTTCTCATATTACAGGAGACACACTTAATAAAAAAGGAATGTGTTGACCTTTTAAAAAAACAAAGTTGGGTACAACAAGTGCTATGTACTGATCAGAGTGGGAGTATTAGAGGAGTTGCTATAATTGTGAAAAAGCAAGCGAAAATATGGGTGACTAAGTCGAAGGTGGATAAAGGAGGCAGGTGGATTATAGCCAATGTAAAAATAGACGATAAGTCACTAACGTTAGTAGGCTATTATGGTCCGAATCAGGACGATTGCGAGCCATTAAAACATTTGTTTACTAACCTGTTGGAATTCTTGGGCCCAATTATAATAGGGGGAGATTTCAATGTTGTTTTAGATTTAAAATTAGATAAGTCAAGTAGAACTAGAGCAACACCGACACCCAACTCACGAGCACTCCTAAAAACCATGATGGCGGAGCACACTTTGGGGCCGATTCCGATCTCGGCCGGTAGGGCTCCGAATCGGATTCGGCTTAACCGGATCCGATTCGGAGCCCTATTTCCCGACCGATTCGTACGTGCGTCCGGACGAGCGAGTACGATGCGAAATCGCCGACCGACTCGTTCGGGCGTCCCAACCGCTCCGACTGACACGTTCCCAGGTCGAACTGCACCAACCGACTCGCTCAGACACGACTCGCACCGCGCAATGGAGACGTTCCCCGGACGGGTAAGTACGATGCGCACCGCGAGCAGTCCGACCGACACGCGCCGCCCGGCTCGAAAGAGCAGTCGGAGCCGTACTTCGGGGGTCCGTGTCGGACCCCCCTGTACGCGTAGCCACGCGAGTCGCACACATGGGGGACCCATGGGTCCCCCTACCTGTGCGTGTATGGCGCGAGTCGCTTCGCCGCGTACACGCTGTAGGGGGCGCCCTTGTTCGCCTCGCACCCATTGAGGCAATGGGAGCCCGCGAATGCGTTGTACGACCGGCTCCCATTGACTTCAATGGGAGTCCGACCGACTCGAGTACGATAGCATACGGACGCATCGTACTCGTTCGGTCGGGCTGCACGGGTCCGATTCGGTCAGAAATCTCTCCGGGTCCGGCTCGGTCGGAGAGATTTCCGGCCCGAATCGGAATCGGCCCCACAATGTGATCTTTGGAGAGAAAGAGCAGGTAATCAACAAGGTATATCTTTTCATAATAAAAAATATCGAAGTATGTCTAGAATAGATTACTTTCTAGTAGACTGGAGCCTTAGAGACGATATCTTGTATATTGACTATAAGGCAGCCCACCTTTCAGACCATTCGGCAGTTTTATTAACATTTAAAAATAGCATTAGAAATGAGGAAAGGAGGTGGACTGTAGACCGTACAATATTGGCCGACAGTGAGATAATGGATAACTTGAAGGAGGAGGTTCGAGAATTTATTGTGATCAGTAGTGGCTCAGCTACAAATGCAATAGTCTGGGATACCCTAAAAGCTTTTATTAGAGGAAAGATCACTAGTGTAACCTGTCATAGGAATAAACTGTATAAAAGTGAAATTACAGGATTAGAAAATAAAATGGAGCAATTGAACATTGAGCTGAAATGATCAGTTTCAGAGGAGAAAAAAGTAGAACTAGAAAAGAAGCAGTTGCTATTAAGAAACCAACTATCAGAGATTCTCCAAATAAGAGTTAGGAAAAGGTGGGATGCTAGCAAACTAGCCCATTTTGAATATGGGGAGGGAGCAAGTAAACTCCTAGCCTGGAAGGTTAAGACAGACCTGAATAAAAATAGGATTAAGGAGATCAAGGAGGATCGGTCCGGGATTATCTTAAATAGCGAGACCGAGATTAAAGAAGCCTTTAAGGAGTTTTTCTGTATTTTATACACTGAAGAGAAGGAAGGAATGTTGGATACCCAGTTAGAGGGCTGGCTAGCAGATTCGATTCAACCCATAGATCTTAATCAACAGAAATTTTTAAATCAAGCGATTACTCAGGAGGAAGTAGTTAGAGCCATTCAATTAAGCAAAGGGGGTAAAGCGGCCGGGACTGATGGCATTCCCATGGAGCTCTATAAGATTTTGGCAGAAACTCCTATTCCCTTTTCTGACAACAGTGATGGGTGAAGCATTAGAGCATGGAATGCAGTTACCGAAATCTTGGAATGAGGCCACAGTCATTCTTATTTTGAAACCGAATAAAGATCCGGCAGTCTGTGAGTCGTACAGACCAATATCACTCCTAAATTCAGACTACAAGAGTTTCACAAAAAGTTTGGCCAGTAGATTGGCCAAAATTGCGGGCTACTCTATACATGAAGATCAGAGAGGGTTTGTGAAGGGGAGATATTTGCACAAGCTCACTCATGAGCTTATTGGGGCTATTGATCTTGCGACAACTTTTGACATCCCTTTATCAATAACAATATTGGATGCCTCAAAAGCTTTTGATAAGGTGAGATGGTCTTACCTATTCGCTGTACTGAAAAGATACAATTTGGGGGACAATTTCTGTAGAGTTATACAGCTAATATATCAGGAACCTGTAGCAAGGGTCTTGGTAAATAGGAAGTTATCCTCTCCTTTTAATATACTTAGGGGCACAAGACAGGGCTGCCCCCTCTCTCCTCTCCTGTTTAACTTTTATACGGAGCCCTTCGCTTCCAGACTTAGAAATGCAAGTGACATTTCCCCTTTTCAACAGGGAGATTGGGTTAGAAAGGTTGCGCTATATGCCGATGACCTAATTGTGTATTCATCTGATCTGAGCACTGCCTTACCTACCATCTTATCTGTAGCATCAGAATTCGGAGAGGTGTCGGGATACTCAGTAAATGAGCATAAAACAGAAATCATGGTATGGAATCAAGTAAGCACTAATCCCCTGATTAAAAGAGAAATGCGATATCTTGGGTTAAGGATAGTTCAAGATATAAATGAAATTGCAGAAATTAATTTGAGGAGGGTGTTTAAAAAGATTATTCAACTAATGAAGAACTGGGTATACCTTCCGTTAACGATCTTAGGAAGAGTTAGTTTTGTTAAAATGACTATATTACCTAAGATTACGTTTGTATTCAATTCCATACCATTGCATTTTGAAACAACCACTATACACAAAATCCAGCAGGCTATAAATTCATTCATCTGGGCTAACAAAGGGATTAGGATCTCCTGGAAAAAGCTCCTGGAAAAAGCTACGAAGGAGGAGGGAGAAGGGAGGCTTATCACTGCCTGACATACAATACTACGCATGGGCCTTCCAACTAAAAAATTCTAGAATGCTTGCAAAGATACCAGATGGCTCCATAATAGGTTCAATGTTTTTAGTAATGTTGAAAGCATCCAGAGTAGATATAGATGGATTCCTTTTTAAATTCGGAGATCCCAATTTTTTAAGAAAATCAAACTAAAGGTGCTACAGTCGATGGCAAAAATGTGGTATCACATTAGACGCCTTTCGAAACTGGACTATTACTCTTACTTTGCTCCAGTTTGGGATTCACCAGGGACTCCAGAGTGCCTTGACGACAAATTGGCGTTGCCCATTAAAAAGGCTAATTTAAAAATCTGGGGGGAGCTGACCAGGAATGGAAATTTGTTACCCTGGCAAGATCTTAATGGGCTGATGAAGGGCACCCTCTCAAAATTTAAATTTCTACAATTGAAAAGTTGGGAGCAAAGCAGAAAACTGACACTTGGTGTAGGCAACATTTTAGAAGAGCAACTGGTAACAAAACCTACTGGAAACAAGGAAGTTGCAATCTGGTACTGGCACCTTCTGGATACTGTGGACGGAGAGTTTACGCTGGCTGAGGAACTGTGGGGACATTACTTGCCGAGGGAGCAGCTGCAGAATATTTGGCAAGTATCTATGTGCACACTTTACCTTACTGTTAAGCCTGCTTTTTTAAGAAGGAACCACCTTTTTTCGCTCCACAGGGCATATATATCACCTGAAAAGCTATCAAAGATGGGGAACAGGAGTCGAACCAGCTGTGGTAAATGTGGATTGGAAAAAGCAACGGATGTGCACATGTTTTATCAATGCCCCGAAATCAGAGGATTCTGGGATAAGGTGGAAACCTCAATGTCAGGTATTTTGGTTCAGCAAATAAAGGTAAGCCTATCATTGGTTATCTTTGGAGTGATGGATGATTGTACGGGTTCTATCAGAAATTTGCTGTTCTATGCAATTTTACTCGCAAGAAGAGAGATTTGTCGGAAATGGGTCAGCAGTACACCACCACAGCATTCTGAATGGCTAGAATCCCTTGTGTATATGTCCAGGATGGATCTTTTAGGAAAAAAGTCTAAGAAGAAAGATTTCTGGAATTTGTTGTTAACTCGGTTGGAGAGCCCGGAAGGGTTGGTGTAAGATTTGAAGGATACTGGAGATATAAGATCGTGACTATGTCCCATGATTACACCGGCAATCTTACTCTGGACTGCTAAAGGGTCTTTTTCCCCCCACACTCCGAATTTTAAGCAGTGCCGGTGCACGTTTACACCGCGAGAGAGAATTAGCCGCAGAAATGGACTATTTCTATTGTAGTAAGCCCGTCAGTGGTCAGTATCTCCTTCGAGTAAAGGGCTGAAAAAATGGACATTATATTTCATTTCGTTTCTGAGGTGAATGAGGAATTTTTTTTTTTTAAACAATTTATAACTTATATGTTCACATTTATTTAACTTTTTTCCTACATTGTAAAATTATAATAATAAATATTATTAAACATATACTAATTATTATTATATTTCCATATAGATACAAGTTGTATACAATGTTGATAAAAAACATGTAATAAATGTATTAAATGTTTAAAAACTGTATACCTTATAATAAAAAATGTATAAAAATTAAACAATGTAATATTTATTAATTTTAATATTTATATTCTAATAATATTAATTAAAAACTATTAGTTTTTGTTAAAAAATATTACAAACTTAAAAACTCAAAATGTATTTAAAAAATGTGAAAACAATATTATGATTGAAAATGTACAGTGTATGTAACCAAGTAATAAATGTTCCAAATACATAATAAAAATGTACAACTGTTATTAAAAAGATATTTTTTACGCAAATGTTTGTAAACAAATGTAAAACTACAATATTTCATGTTACAAAGTGTACATAACTGTATATAAAAATGTACCAATGTGAAAAACATTTTCTTTACATAATTATTATATGTAAAATTATACACATGTACCAAAGATTTTCTGTCTGTAAAATAAATATTTTAGGGGCACATTACGATGGCGGGCGGAAGCACCACCGCCGTGCTGGCGGATGCAAAAAGCACCAGTTACCGCCGGCACGCAGCAGTCCACACGCCCGTCCAATTACGATGCGAAAAGTAGGCCAAACACCGCCGGCAAGCCAGCAACACCGTCCGCCATCAAAGTGCGCCCGTACACGTAGCGGCGCAGCCTAACTGACACACACCGTCCGACGAAACACGTCCCGCCCGGCGCATAAATTACGATGCCGCAAACAAACGGCTCCCATGGCCAAGAGATACCGTACGACAAACCGAAGCGGTAACACGGATGCCGAGCACGGACAACGAAGAAGCGGCTCCCCGAGCATGAATCCAGCACTGCAGGCCCTCCCCATGCTTCTGCTGATGCACCACCAAGGACGCAACGTACCGCGGAGACGCAGGTAGGCACACACACAACAAGTGCATGCAAACAGCGCACACAGTGCAAGGGCGGAAAAAGCGGACAACCCCCACCAGCGCGTGTACACTACACATCCACCATTGCATCCACATATGACACACAGGCCAAATCGTAACATCGCGGAACACATGTGTACACACCACCTGGGACTAGGAACCAACCACCCCGTCACGGCCCCAAAGCGCCGATGACGCCGCCACACATGCGCACAACGCAGAGGCCAACCGCAGCGCCATGCATGCGTCGCACACAGACACAGGGACACAACCAAGCAGCACACACATCAGCCCCACCCCGAACGCACATGACACGTGACAGGCCTGCCACAGACATGTCCCCAACACCCAATTCACGGACAACACCCAACGCCACACAACCGACGCACACATGTCAGTGAAGTCACGCAACAGCAGGACACACCCCAGTGTAACAAACATGGCGTAGCACACAGCGGCGGCAATACCAACTAGGAGAAGCAGGGCCCCTTCGGGAAGAGGAACGCCAGTACCACACTGAAACACCCATACCACCCTGCACATATGAACAAGACATATAAAACGGAACACCAAAGAGCCCGGGGACCGACAACAGGTGGCCCAAGAATAACATTCACACACAAGGCCCAACGCAGAGCGGAAAGGCAGCCTGCCGCCCACACAAGGGAGAGCAGACAGCACTGAATGACCTTCCATTCCAACTCCGAAACCACAGCCCTACGACAGAAGCCGGTGAATACAGCCATTGTCCAAGAATAGACCAACACAGGCATGCCGAGGAGACCGACCACAGGGCAGATAGCGCATATCACAGAAGCACACAACGGACGGGGAAGAAAGAAGAAAACACTCCCCATGTCGGCCACATGCAAGTTAATTGGAAGGAGTCACACATCACTGACCTTGAACAGTCTGAGAAGCATGTGGGAAGAGGGCCCGTGTCCTCCAAACAAGCCAACAGAACACAAGTCCTGTCTCCCTACGACTACACAGAGCTCACAGCAACCTCGGAGCGTGCACATTGCAGACTGCACACACAGCCGGAGCACGCCACCTCAACGAACCGCTGCGAAATGGCAACCGCAACACACCTACCCAACTACGCCGAACAGTTCAAGCTGTACAAAACCAACCTGTTCCATACATTGGGATGCGATCTCCTGTCCCTGCTGAACGTAAGTTACCGACTGACTTACCGCATCACATTGTTCAGCTGCGTCATGCCCGTCTTCTACTGTCGGAGGTGTCCCTACCAGCATCCCGTCGAGATATGCCTCTCCAACCCGGCATGTCTGAAGGCGGACCTGCTACCACTACTCCTCCCTCTGGACGCACACGACAGGGCCTGCTCTGCCTATGGGGGCATGGCGTATGTGGCCAACATCGCACCCGCACTGAAATGGGACCACTGTGCCTCCACACGACGGATCATCGAGAACAGCTACATCGAATGTCACCCAGCATGCCCCATCATGGTCCTCCAAGGGACAACTTACGAACAACACCTTGACAGCCACCATCCGCTACATTGGCTGGCAAACATGTACACCACCAATGACATGGAAGCCCTGCTGGACGGCATCGCATACCTGACAACCTGTAAATTCGTCGGACCACAACGCAGGTTCCCCGAGTGACCTATGATGTCCAACCCCGCACCCATGCTTAGCTTCCGCACGGACTGGCCAGTCACCACCACAACAGCCATACCAAACGACCGGCAACTGTAACCACACCATCAACGACATCGCCATGACATCGGATATGACCGGGACATGCACACTGTTCCCCATCACATCCAGGAACACCGCATGCATCGTGGGAGGCAGTGGCATGGGCTCTGTGTATCGCACCCACATGGACGGAACTGCACGAACAACCAGGACACGACATGGATCCAGCGCCCATGGACACACACACCGCTCAGTGGACATGAATAGGTCGCCTGGAGTCTGTGGGTGCTGCACCCCTCCCACCCCCGCCCGGGAATCCCATACCAGGACCTTTGCATGGACGACAAGTGCATACAACAACAACACGACCCCAGTGACTGTGACATGTCCAGTAACCACCACAGTGCAACAACAAGTGGCACGCCGCTGCATGCACGCAAGCACATGCCCTGATGTCATCTCACATGCACGCGTGCATGAGGAACAACCGCAGCAAACCTGTCACATGGAACTGAGATGGACTGTGCCCATGATGCCAAGCGGTCTGGTAGGCTACATGTATACCGTCTGTGTCAAAGTCCGCAGCTCCGCAGCTATACGTAAATGTACATTAGCACAGCCTTGGCCAAGCAGATGTCACTCTGAAGCCCACATCCCACATGCAACAGCCAATCACATGTAACCCCACACCCTATCCCATTTGCAATCATGCTCAGTATATCCTCAACATGTATTCCGCTGCCAATAGTGTCCACTATACTGCATCACAGAGGACAGAAGACTCAATATAATGTTTGAAACCAAAACTGTCTCCGCTGACTCATTTCACAAGTACGAATGAGAGAGGATGAGAGTATGTGAAGTACACGGCAGTCGTGACATGACCATGTAGTCCACTGGTATTGGATGTCAACGCAAATGAGTAGCACTACTGTGGAAGACACACATGTGTCGTGTGAAGTCGTATGGACGCAGTGCTCAGGTGGGTGGGTGCGACGGGTAGATGCGCACATGCCAAGTTGGAGCACGCCGTGTTGGGAGGGGTCATGAACAGTACACCACCGCTTCCCTGGGCATCGTGAGAGGACACCTGTCGGGGGAGTGAACACGTGTGTGCACAGCAGCCGGGCACACGTACAAAGCGGTACCAGGCGCACCTCAGCCCACCCTCTGTGGACAAGCTGGATCCTGTTGTGCGCCCGCCATGCCCCTTGACAAGGCACACACAGCCCCAGTCGACCAGGTGTAACCCCAACATAGTCAATCCGCACAGGCGATACAGGGCACGGGATGGCAGTGGAGCATGGTGTGTGAGAGGTCTCCTCGCACTCCTCCTGGTCATATCACGCAGGCAATAGAACCTCAACGTCTAGCATGGCACAAGTCAAATGGAAGTGTAGGGGGACGCACCACAGCACGAGCAGCACTGACGTCACGGGAGGTGGCTCGCACCATCCCATCCATTGCCCATCATACCAACCACGCCACATGCCATTGCGACTAAGTGCAAGCGCGTGCGCCACCACCCCCGAGCCCTCCCCAGAGAGGCCAAAGAGTGAATGTGTGGGCCATCAGCCGCAGACGGACGCGGCCTGGCCGCAAGGGCAGCCACAGCCACTGGGTGTCGCAGGTGGCGGATCCGGAAGGCGAAGACTGTGATGCATAGTCCATGCAGGCCGGGTCTCCATTTGGGGCACCACGCAGGTGGACGGCGTCCCGCCACACATCATACCCTGAGACAGCCCACTCGTGCAACTGGACCCACACATACACTCCTTGCCCTCTCTGGTGCGAGCTTGGGGCTGCCTGTGCAGGCGCTAGCCTCGCAGGTGAGCATGCATATTGGGGGAGCGAGGGGAGGACATGAGGGCTGGGGCGAAGATGACTGTATCACTGTCAGTAAGTACAAGGGATGACCCAGATGTGGAAAGGAAGAGACGTGTCCCGTGTGTACTGCAACTAGTCGCCAATCCAACTACCCCCATGTCCGGAATGTAAGCCCGCACCTAGGCCCGCCCATCCGCCACAGCGAACATACCACCAGCACGACAACCTTCCCATTCGAAACACTGACTGGGGGTGGCGACCAGTGTACAATCATGTGTAGCCTACCCACGCGTACATGTGGGCCCTCCATGATCCATGTCACCTGCGGCAAAGTCATGACATGCGCAATGAGGGAAGTGAGGAGAGCTGTCCGCCCCACGCGCAGAAGGTGCATCAGCTCCACAGACCCAGCAGCGAGTCCAGCAGGGGTCACATGTGCAGGGGCAGCTGTGCCTGGTGTGAAGGCACATGCATATAGACAGCACATCGACCAATGTGTAGTCTGCCCACATCTACAGTCCATCATCATGCGGACATAGGAATTGAACACAGGGCAACACATCTTCAGTTGGTGCACCCACCGTGACCAACAATGCGCAATCATCGACGTACCCGCCCTGTGCATGGCCCCCCACCCAACGGAGGCACATCCAGTGCCACCATCCCACACACACAAGCCTTCCACGGAACATGCTGTGTCCAATGGTCAGTACAGAGTCAGCGCCCATCTGGTGGATCCTGAACAGGAGACACATGCACACACATGCCAGCTCCCACTATGTACGTCTGCCACCTGGCACGTGCAATGTAACCTCTCACCTGTGACGTGTGACTGCAAGCACACAGCCGTCTTGGCATGGGGCTGTCAATGTGGACACCTGTCAATGTTTCGGGAGGTGTGATCCGTACAGTGCTGTACATAGGGTGCAGTGCTGACACCTACTACTGTCTCATATCCCCTCGTGCCACAGGTCCCACTTGTTTTGGCCGCTCAGCCTGTGCCCACATCGTCGTCGTCGTGTGCCATACTCATCCAGCCGCGGAAGCAGTTCCATGCTCAGCAGACATTCATGTTGCCGTGGCGTTGCCGCTTGACGGATATGCAGTCAGTCCCCATCAGCACGCCCCGCAAGTCATTGGGGCCTAGATCCCCATGTGCATGCACATGGCAGTGGTTTGTATCACTAGCCATTGCCATTGTTGGGAGACCTGTGTAAGTGTATTGTGGCCGTGCCGTCCCAGCTTGACAGCTGGGCTGTGGCTCATGTGCTTGCTCAGTCATGTCAGTGATGTGTATGCGAAATTGCTATGTGTCGTGTTGCTTTGACATGTGTCCTCTGCCATTGTCCCTAGGCGGAGACCGAACATTGACCGCCCATACCAATTGCTGGCGGACATGGACGATACAGAGGTTATTAGGAAGTTTCGGCTGGACAGGCCAACCCTGCATCGACTGTGTGCCATGTTAGAACCCCATCTCCGTCCCCGCAGGGTGTATCCGACTGCTGTCACCCCCACGGCTAAGGTGATGGCCGCCATGCATTTCTTCGCCACTGGGTCATTCCAGCACACAGTGGGCATTGGAGGAGGGATGTCCCAGCCCATGTTCAGCAAGGTGCTGAGGGATGTACTGGCAGCCATGATGCTGTACCGAAACAGGTACATCCGCTTCCCCAGGGCTCGTGAATTGGCGGCAGTGAAGGGTGCATTCTATGCCCTTGGCAGAATCCCACACGTCGTTGGAGCCATTGACTGCACACATGTCGGCCTTGTTCCACCACAGGCCACTGAGCACCTGTACCGCAACAGGAAGCACACGCACTCCCTGAATGTGCAAGTGGTGTGCCTTGCGGACATGGTGATCACCCACGTGTGTGCAAAGTTCCCAGGCTCGGCCCATGACGCACACATAATGCGCAACAGCATCTTGCCACGACTGATGTCCAATATGCAACAGGATCGTGCCTGTATTGTCGGTGAGTATGTGGAGTGGTGTAGCGTGCTGGTTGTGCGATGCTGTCCCCTGTCCAGTTGGAATTGCAACGGTTCTCTGTGTCCCTCACACCCAGGTGACTCTGCGTACCCGAATGGGGCATGGCTGCTCAGTCCATTGAGGAATCCTCGCACCCCAGCAGACGATCGCTACAATGAGGCACATGGGAGGACCAGACGTGTGGTCGAGCGTACCTTTGGCCTCCTCAAGTCCAGGTTCAGGTGCCTGGACCGCACCGAGGGTGCGCTGGTGTACTCCCCACAGAAGGTGTGCCAGATAGTGGTGGCGTGCTGCATGCTGCACAATCTGGCCATTCGGAAGCAGATCCCCCTCATCGTGGATGACGGAGATCAACCAGGGCCCCAGCCCGCAGACCAGGACAGCTCGAGTGAGGAGGACAGCGGAGAGGAGGAAGCTGGTAATGTGCGGCAGCAGCTCATCGCCCGCTACTTCACTTGACGGTGAGTGTCCATGTACGACGGCTGATGTGGCTGTATCTGTGCAAGTGTGTGTGTGCTGTGTCAGGGTGGCCGTTTGTTCACTGCGTGCTGTGTGTCAACGCTCCATGGCCAGGGTGGTATGCCACTGTTGGTGGCTGTGGCATTGTGCCCTATTGCTCTGTGCGATGTGTGTACATTGCTTGTAGTTGTTGACATGTACTGTGTGATGGGTGTGTGACACACTCATTGAATGTGCTCCTGTTCTGTCTCCCACCCCTAGGTCCCTACAGGCCCTCCGGATTCAATTGCCATGCCACGCATCAGGTGCCTTTCCGCCCAAGGTGGCCGTTGTATTCCGTACAAATAAAACACAGGGCACAAACAGCAGTTAGTGAAAAAGGTGCATTTATTACAAACTGTGACATGTGATTGTGTGTAAGGTGATGACAAAAGTGGTGCGTGCAGTGACAATGAGCTGTCGGTCATGGCTGCGTGATGATCAGGGTGTACCCACTGGTTCTATGTCCATAGTCCAACACACACATGCCATCCAGATGGCTGTGTGGAGTGGGATCGTAGTCCAAGTCAATGCAGTGGCTGGTCAAGGAAGGCTGGCGGAAGGCTGGCTGGCTGCCTCACTTGCGTTTGGAGCGTGCGAAGTCCTCCCGGGAGATCTGTTTCCACTTCGGACGGCCCCTTCCACGTTTGCGAGGGGGTGCCTGCTTGCGACATGCTGGTGGTTGAGGTGTGCTCACTGGCTGTGGACGCAGGGGAACTGGACACTGCTGCTCCACCCTGCGCCCCGGCAGGTGGTGGCGGAGGGGGAGCTGCTGTCCCTGGCTGTGACCTCACCGCCACCACCAGCTGTCCCATGAGGTCCACGATTTGGCCCATACGGGCGTCCATGGACTTCAGCACCCCCAGCACCTCACGCGTGTCTGAAGCAGACCGGACCCATTGTCCTTGGGCCTCTTCATAGGCCCCAAGGACTCTGGCCATTTGAGGCAGGGCATGCCTCCCAGGGGAGGCTGGCGTTTCCCTGACCCTGCTCCTCCTACCAGTCCTGCTGCCACCGGCCTGCCCACTAGCCACATTGCTCACCATGGTCCTCGCTGTGGCTCCCAGGGTGGATCCAGTCGGCCGGGCCACCACCTGCGCTGGGGCTGGTGCCAGCGAAGACGTGGCGGTGGTGGCAGCGGTGGTGGTCGGTGCGGCGATGGTGGCGGTTGCGGCAGTGGTAGTGGCCACAATGACCGTGGGTGTGGCCGCAACGACAGTGGCAGCAGGGGGCTGGGAATGTTCAGCAGCCCTGGATGATGGGTTGGTGGGTAGGAGGGGTCCTGGGGAGCGGCTGGGCCCTGCCACACCAGATGGGCCTGCTTGGTGGTCAGTGTCCGAAGAGGAGGACAGATCCTCCAGATCCGTGTGTCCTCGTTGGGGGCTTGTAGGCTGGCTGTGCTGGCTGCTGGCTCCATCCCCAGCATCCAGCAGTTCGTCACCTGTGGAGAGAATGAGATTTGTTATTGTGTTGCACCTGGCGAAGTATGTATTTGTCGTCTGACATTAACAGTTCGTGCAATCTCGTACATGGGTTTCCCGGAGGCGTGTGTGTGGCTGTAGCATCTGTAGTTGTGTGTGCTTGGCAATGGGACTGTGTGCTGTGCACATGTGGCATGGGACGGATTGGCCATGCCGATGGGTGTGTTGCTGTGCCCCTACTTATTGTGACTCTGGTGTATGCGGGCTCCTGGCCCATCCTGGGTCTGGTTTGTACTTTGCTTTTGGTGTTCAGATGGGACGCTTAGGAACGCATATGGCAACATGGGGGCCATGCCCCAGATTCGCATTTGGGAGGGAATATGCTTTTGGGGTTCAAATGGAACGCTTAGGAACGCATATGGCAACATGGGGGCCATGCCCCAGATTCGCATTTGGGATGGAATATGCTTTTGGGGTACATGCTGTGAGCCATGGGTGCCGAACGTGACATGTGTTGTGGCAGCATGACAGTGCATGGTTTGAGGTGTGTGCATGCTTGACATGGCCTGCATATTTGCTGTCTGTTGTGATTACTGGACATGGCATTGGACGCATCGTTATGAGTGAGTGATGGTTGTGTGCCAGCCAACGTATTGCAGTTGTCCCATCTCCTTGGTGTGCGTGCTGCCCTATGCCATGTGCATCACTGCAGTGCTCGGGGGGTGTGGCCCATGTTGTGTGTTGTTGCTCACAGTGTGTCGTGCGCTTAATTGACTTCTGGCACATGGTTGGTCATGGGCATGTATCTTAGCGTGACTGCTGTATGTGTGGCAGCTGTGCGGATGACATGCCTTTCATGAGACTGGGGCTGACGGATGGGATGGATGGTATGTTGTATGTGCATGGTGTGTCTGTGAGTTTGATGGGTTCAGTGGTGTTCGTGTGCATTTATGTTGTTCCGCTCTGTTGCGTCTAGTGTTGTTTGTCTTACATAGGCGTAGTTGTGGGGTGTGTGGTTGACAGGCAGTAGGGGCTACATGGACAGGACTTCAATGGTGTTTCGGTTGTGTGTGATGAGTTGCACAGTGGCTGCCGTGGTGGGACTATATTCAGTGTGGCTTGTGCATGCAGACGTGGCTCCTTGGGTGTTGCTATGTCTGTGATGGGTCATGTGGGGTGTGAGTCTGTTGTTCATGTCCGTGTGCACATTGTTCACTTGTTCGTGACGGTGGGCGGTGCTGCGTGTTCGTATGCTACGTGACATGTCCCATGTGTTGGTCGTGTTATGGTCCTCATGCCTCCAGTAATCCAGCCCTGTCCAGTTTCCCACCTGCAAGTTGTTCGTGCGTGCACTGTACTGGATGCCACATGGCTCTAAGCGGGGGTGCTCAATGTTGCAGGTCTGTGGGGGTGGGGGGTGTTGTGGGTCGTGGGGTGGCTGGACACCCACTGACACCGATTGCTGTGGACCGTGATGTCTGCCTTTCGGCTGTCGTTGTGCACTGCGGTGGCTGACACGTGGCTGTGGGGTGTGGGGGATGCTCCTCCTTGCTGTGCTGTGGGACTGGGGCCTGGTGTGTGTTCTACTTGGGCTGTCCACCCTCCCACCCACTGCACTTTGTGTTCCTGCCACTTACCTGTTACTTGTCGGTTAGTGCAGCTGTGGCGGACACATGGGTGTGGTGGGTGCTCGTTGTGGCGCTTCTGGCATATTTGGGGACCTGTTGGTGGTTACGTGGCTGGCTGAGTGTACACATGTCCCCACGCATCTTACAGTTGTTTGGTTTGGGCTGTGTGTGGTGGTGTCTGTTGCATGTGTGTGTGATGTGTTGTGTATTGTGTGCTGTACATGGGGGTGTTTGTCCCTGGGAGCTGTGGCATGGTAGTTGCGCATGTGAGTACATAGCGGTGTGCTGGTATACATTAGTTTGTACTTACCAGCCTCCACTCCCCTGCTAATCCGGCGAGGATCTCCGGATGTATTACGACTCGCACCTTCTCCTCCCACGCTTTGAAGGTCTTAAAGAGCGCGGGATTCCCTCCGCCAGTGACGGCAGCCAGCTCTCTGTTTTTGCCCTCCTTCTTCTTGACCAGGCTCTTTACGTCATTCCAACGTTTGTTTATTTCACCTCTGTTCCTGGGCAGGGTCCCGTCTGCATTGACCTGGTCTACGATCCGGTTCCACATTCTGTTTCTGGTGGCTAGTGGTGTGTGCTGGACCATGTTCCCATAGATTTGTGGGTACACCTTGATGATCTCGTCGACCATGACCGTCAGCTCCATGGGCGTGAACTTGGGCATTCTTTGTGGTGCCATGGTGTTTGTGGTGCTGGTGCGGTGTGTGTTGTGTAATGTGCAGGGGGTTTGTGGTGCCGGTGTTTGGTGGTGGTGGTGGTGGTGGTGGTTGTGATGTGTGCGTTTCTGTGGTGTGCTGCTGTCCTTGCTGTGTCACTGTGTCCTCTCCTCTCCTCTCTGGTTTGCAATGTAGCAAGGGGTTGTGGTCTGTGGGAGTGCTGCTTTTGTACTCACCTATGTGGGTGTGTCCTCATGGTCTGTTGTTTTCAGGTGTGTTGTGTCTGGGGTTCTGGCCTTTGTATTTTTTGTTTGTCCGGGGGTGTTTTCGGGATGTGTACTGTGCTTGTGTATTTGTGCGTGCCTTGCTGTGTGGACTTGTTGGCCATGTTGTGTGCTATTGGTTTTGTGTGCGGATGGTTTCTGTGCAGGTACGTTGGCGCCATGGCTTCTGCCGTGTCGATTCTCATCGGCGTTGTTTGCGCTGGCGGGCGGTATATTTGTGGTTTTTCCGCGCTCATGTCGGTGCGATCGTAATTTCACGTGCGGTGTGTCGGCCGTGAGGGCGGGCGGTTTTGTGTTGTCGTGCGTGTTTCCGTCCGTGGCGGGCGGTTTGACTCCGACTCGGACGTTGGCGGGCGGTATTTTGTGTGATTTTTCCGCCGATGGCGGTTTTCGGTTTGTGTAATCGTAATGGCGTGGTCGGTGTTCAGGCGGTGTGTGCGGGCGGATTTTTGCCGCTTCCATGCCTGGCGGATTTATTTACGCCGGGTATCGTAATGGGCCCCTTAGTTTTTTCTCTATGTCCTAATTTAAATTATATGCACTTAATAAAAATATTTTATTTGATCATTACTAAATAATTGATAATAAATATACATAAATAAAAAACAAAAATGTCTGTTCTTTTGTGTATCATTTTTTGAATGTTGTATTCAATGTATAAAAATCAGGGCATATTAGCAAGACCGGCGATAAAATTATCGCCGCTTTAGCGGCAGGAAACTGCCGCTAAAACAGCGATAATGGGCTTGCTAATATGCGTTATAGAATTCCAATAGAAGCCCAGGTTAGATGTCCTGCACATCTAACCTGGGCTTCTATTGAATTCTAAAACGCATATTAGCAAGCCCATTATCGCCGCTTTAGCGGCAGTTTCCTGCCAGCTAAAACGGCGATAATTTATCGCCGGTCTTGCTAATATGCCCTAAGTTTTTATTAACTGTACAGTATTAAATAATTTGTTTTAATTAAATATATATATAATTTTATAAACTATCATTTTTGACTATGTTATAATTAATACACATTACTACTACACACTCTATTAATTTTTTAATGTTACAAATCTATACATATATATAATTTACTATTCCCACTCCAGTTAGTATAAAGTCAGGGTAGGTGCTGGACACTAAACTTAATTAATTCACTATTCCCACTCCAGTTAGTATAAAGTCAGGGTAGGTGCTGGACACTAAAATTAATTAATTTACTACTCCCACTCCAGTTAGTATTAAGTCAGGGTAGGTGCTGGACACTCAACTTAATTAATTTACTATTCCCACTCCAGTTAGTATAAAGTCAGGGTAGGTGCTGGACACTAAACTTAATTAATTTACTATTCCCACTCCAGTTAGAATTAATTCAGAGTAGGTGCTGGACACTAAACTTAATTAATTTACTATTCCCACTCCAGTTAGAATTAAGGGGCCCATTAGGATGGCGGGCGGATCGCCCCCGCCGGCCCGGCGGGGGCGATCCGCCCGCCATCCATGCCTGATTGACCCCCCGCCATATTAGGATGGCTGGGGGGTCCGCGGCGGACGGGAAGACCGTCCGCCCCTCTCCGTCGGTCGACTCTGTCGACCGGGCGGAAAACAGGCACAATATGGTGATGCAGGCGGTGATTCGCCTTTCCATGGCGGCATTGCTGCCATGGAAAGGCATGCAGTGTCTCGTATTGGGGGCCTGTTGTGGGCCCCCAGGGTGTCGGGGGTGGGGGTTGCACATGGAGGGTTCCCATGGTAACCCCCTCATTGCCATGCACTACGTGGCAGGCACCACATGGTGCCTGCCATGTAATGCATGGCAATGATGTGCGCACTCCCATTGCATTGCGGGCTGGTCTACAGCCAGCAGATCCACCCGCAATGTAATAGGCCCAGGATGCGCCCGCCAGTGTGGCGGCACATCATAATATGCATTACGGGACCACCGCAACTTCGGCGGTCGGTCCCTGGCTCCGTTGCGATGGCGGGCGGACTTTGTCCGCCCCCCATCGGAATGGACCCCTAAGTCAGGTTAGGTGCTGGACACTAAACTTAATTAAATTACTATTCCCACTCCAGTTAGTATTAATTCAGGTTAGGTGCTTGACACTCAACTTAATTAATTTACTATTCCCACTCCAGTTAGTATTAAGTCAGGGTAGGTGCTGGACACTAAACTTAAACAATGTACTATTCCCACTCCAGTTAGTATTAAGTCAGGGTAGGTACTGGACACTAAACTTAATTAATTTACTATTCCCACTCCAGTTAGTATTAAGTCAGGGTAGGTGCTGGACACTAAACTTAATTAATTTACTAATCCCACTCCAGTTAGAATTAATTCAGGGTAGGTCCTGGACACTAAACTTAATTAATTTACTATTCCTACTCCAGTTAGTATTAACTCAGAGTAGATGCTGGACACTGAACTTAATTAATTTACTATTCCCACTCCAGTTAGTATAAAGTCATAATAAGTGTTGGACACTAAACATATCTAAATTAATTTTAGCAATACAATTAATATAACAACACTAACTAGACTCTACATAAACAAGAATTTCTTTAATATGCACTACAACAATTAATTAAACTATTTATTTATTTTTGTAAATATTTAAAATACATATAAATATAATAATATAATATTCGAAATATTCTTAAATATACTATTTATATTTTTTTATATATTATCACATCTAAATATTATATTTTCTAATTACTATACATGATACTTAAATATATATTTAATATTAGAAAAGTTTAATTAATCATTTTTATTGTTTATATTCTTTATATATATTAAATATCTAAATATATGATTAACATATATTTATTAAAACATAATAATAATGTTCTATTAATTATTAAATAACATTAATTTATAATTGAATATTTATATGTAATAGTAAACCCTTATTTTTATAAATACTTTAATTAAAGTTATCCACTATAAACACATAATATATTTATTTATTTTTAAATTTATCCACCCACAAAAATTTTAAATAAGTATTTTTTATACAATTTAAAAATATTTATCGTAAAAGACAAAGATTTTTTATGAAATTTTTATTTATTAAAAATATTTTCAAATTATATTCCATCTTTTAAAAAAAATATTTCCTATTTATATTCCATATTTTATAATAATTAAGAATTTTGCATTTATTAAAAATATTTTAAAACAATCCCCATCCTCATACCCTATAAAACCAACATTACAGTCTTGGAACATAAATTTCTAAATTATGTTTTAAATGTCTAACAATTTTCAAAAATTGCTACAATTATTTGAAAACACTACCCACCCTTATCCCCTAAAAACCCAACATTCTGCTCCTAAAACAATAATTTCTAAATTTAAATATTAGATTTTGAATGTATTAAATATTTATTTCTAACTTTTAAAAACACTCCCCACCCTTATCCCCTATAAACCTATCAACCCACTCCCAAAAAAAAAGTTCTAAATTAAATTATTAAATTTCGAATTTATTAAAATTTAAATTCTAAATTTTTAAAACACCTCCCACCCTTATCCCCTATAAACCTAACAACACACTCCTAAAACAAAAATTTCTTAAATTAACTATTTAAATTTCAAGTAAAATAACAATTTTAATCAAATATTTTAAAATACTCCCACCCTTATCCCCTATAAACCCAACATCCCGTTCCTAAAAATATTATACAATTTTAATTTTTTATAATACTAACTATTATTACACAAAAAACAAACATAAAACATATTAAAATATAACAATAACAATATTTTAACATAACGATATTTTTACATTCGATATTTCAAACTTCGATATTTTATACAACACTAAAAGTCGATATTTTGAACATCGATATACAGAACATTGATATTTAATAATATCGATGTACTAAACTCGATATTATTGTATGTCGATATTAAAAATCGATATTATGTCTCTTTACCATATATATATATATATATAGATATATATAGATATATATATAGAAATTCACTGAAAAAAACAATACACCCATACAGCCACTCACACACTGATACACACAGTCACACAGCCACTCTCATAATATATGTTAGAAATAGTATCACTCATTAGTAGTACACAAGTATACTAATTTAACTTTTGTAATACTTTAGTAAATATGTTTAACATTCATGAATGTTTTTTAAACACTCACAATCACTGGATGATGTCATCAGTGATGTCATTTGAGATGCCATCAGTGATGTCACTAACCATGTCATGAGTGATGTAATATGTGAGGTCTCAAGCAGTGCATTGTGGGGGTGTTAGTTATAGTTAACTCAGGTAACTATAACTGCTGAATATCACTGTCTTCGTACAAGTGAAATCTGAGCCTAGCTATAACATCCCTGTAACCTTTGTTTTTTTCAGTGAGAATATATATATATATATACACATATATATGTCGTAAAATGGGAGGAGACATATATGATGATATCATTGAATGCCTGTTCTTTATATACTTGCATTGACCAAATGAAGGGGGTCGACGCATGTATGTACTTTTTTCAAAGTAGACCCATATCAATGTTGGATCATACGAATATGTTGCAATCCATGATGTTGTATTGTTTGGAACAGAATATTTTCTCTTTGAAAAAACATTATACAGACAGAAGTCAGGCACAGCTATGGGCACCTGCTTTGCCCCCAGCCTGGCAAATTTATTTCTGGGCTGCTGGGAAGAGCAAGTCGTCTGGGTGGAGATCAATGAAAAATTTACTGAACACATCCCAATTTGGATAAGATGTATTGATGATTTGCCCCTGATTTGGGACGGTGAAAAAAGCCTAGCGATATAATTTATCAACACTTTAGCCCAAAACGATTGTAACCTCAGTTTCACACATAAGATCAGTAGAACTTACTGTGAGTTCTTGGATGTTGCTATTACCAACGAGAACAATATGCTGCATACATCACTCTTTAGAAAAGAGACAGCTGGAAACAGTATTTTACATGCGAGCAGTTATCATCCTGCTCCACTCATTCACAGCATACCATATGGTGAATTCCTCAGAGCACGTCGTAATTGCAGCACAATTAATACCTTTACTAAAGAACTAAACGCCATGACACAGAGGTTTAGAAAACAAGGTTATTCCTATAAGACTTTGGGGCCGATTCCGATTCGGGCCGGAAAACGTACCGACCAACTCGGTAGGGGAATTAAGTCCGACCGACACGTACTGGCGCTGCCCGAACCGGGTAGTACGATGAAATGCATGTGAATCACGACCGACTCGTACGGAACTCAAGCCGAACTACCGACCCGGACGGAAACAAGCTATCCGGCCGGGAAACCACGCGAATCGAACCGACCGACACGCACCAGGAATGAACACGAACGAAACGTACCCGCGAACTCCGACCCGCGCAGTACGATGCAATGCATGCAAAACCAGACCGATTCGCACGGAGCTCAAGCCGTACGACCGACACGCATACAAAAGCCAGCCGAACCAACACAATACTCCGCGATTGACGCGTACGCCGCACATGAAACCTAGCTGAAACACAGCAGGAACGACTCGGAGAAGGGCGCACGAGACAACTGCAGCGTCCTACTCGGTAAGAAGAACGTCTCCTACATGCACAAAAATCACAAAGGAAAAAATACAAAAAAAGAGGGCCAAACAAGCAATGACAAAGTCAATAAATACAGGGGGAAAAAAAATGGAACAAGGACACACCCCCAACTCCACCTATATAACGGCCACAAATCCCTACCATGATCCTTTGCAAATTCCACTGACCTGCCAGCACAGAACACCATCAGACAGCAACCACAGACACACTCACAGCTCATCCAACACACAAGCCACACACCATTAGCACCTCAACAAATAGCACCCTCACACACACCCAGCAAAACCTACACTCACCCACCCTCACTTGCACACACACACACATCAATCACCACCACCATCCATCACCATGCCCCCAAATAAGAATCATAAGTTCCTAGATAGTGAATTGGAAGTCCTGGTAGACGAGATCCTGAGGGTAGAGACACAGTTGTTTGGCACATTGGTCCAACAGACCCCCATGGCGCAGAAAACCAAGATGTGGGAGAGGATCGTCGACAGGGTCAATGCACAATCACCATGTTTGCGCACAAAGGAAGACATCCAGAACAGGTGGTATGATGTGCGCAGGAGGGTCAGGGACCTACTGAAGAAGGATTACATACTGAGCCAGCACACCGGCAGTGGCCCTCCTGCCAAACCACTATACCTCAGGCCCTGGGAGGAGAAGGTGCGGGCCATCCTACCACCAGTGAGCGTATATGGACTAACAAACATCCCAGAGCCTGGTGAGTACACAACAAATATACACAATATGGTGTGACAATACACACACATCACTGTCAAGGGGATAGTCAAACATGCACCCTTAGCAAATCCACAGCAACCAAAAGATAATCATCCCAAGTTGTGAATGCCAGTCAGACAAACACAATACCTGCCATCTCATAGTGACATGTAACTGTGTCATGACATGTACAAACCTAACAACAAATAGAGCAAGGCAGTGGCACAAATATAACCAACAAACACTGTCTGATATTTTGCCACCACTAGAACACCACCTCACAGGGAAGCTCACTGAAAGGAAGGAATTCTGTGTATGCTGGTGAAGTCAGTGTAGCCAATAGCAAAGATGGGAGTTGTAGTCACAGATAATGGTCAGCCTCACAATTGGCCCATCAACACCACCCTGAACCATGCTCACATCACAGGGAGTGGAAAAGGACTGACAAGATGGCTGACACTGGGTACTGCTGTGGGGAGCACAAGGCCCTGCTGGGAACTGTGCAACAACCAACAGCAGGACACCACTGCCTGACATCCTGAAAGCCAACTTGCACTCCCTGCAATGGAAGCACGTTCCATGGTGGGATATCTGGCTGGGTGGGAAGGAGGACTGACAGCACTGACCATAGTTACAAGCCGCTCTCCTCACACCCCCTCAACACTAACTCCACATAACCCACCTGGGAGAATGCAATGCCCCACACTCTAATTGAAGATCCCACAAAGAACCACCACCCTGGGTTATGCTGTGTGAAGCACAGGGACACTCTTGGGACTTGTAGCCAAACAACCGCCAGGACAACACTGTCAGCCATCCTGTCAGCACAGGCACACTGCCCCACAGGGAAGCAGAGTTAAAAGGAAGGAAGTATGGGCATACTGGGAAGGGGGGTGTAGGCAAAAGCATGATGGGAGTGGCAGTCACAGCTCAAAATCCCCCACCCACATGGCCCAGCAAGCTAGCACTTAAGCATGCACACCTCACAGGGAGTGAAAAGCCATATCAAAGATGTCTGACAATGGTGCTCTGTTGTGGGAGTACCAGGCCCTGCTGGGACCTGTGCACCAACCAACAGCAGGACACCACTGAATGGCATCCTGAGAGTCAACCTGAACCCACTGTAAGGGTGGCATGCTTCATGGTGGGATAACTGGGCTAGGTGGAGAAGGAGGGCCAGATGTCCACCAAATACAACAAATGCTGGCCATGCACACACCTCAACATTCACATTGAAATGCCTCAGGTTTGCAGGACAATGTGCTACACCAATATCAACCTCTTACTGTGACAAGTTAGGACAATGCAATGTACAGGCCCGCATCCAGAGGTACAGTCACAACTGTCAGGTGTGTGAACCATTGATGCCTGTAGAAATATAACATACATTGTGTGTCTCTTCCAAAAACAGGTGATGATGGGGACACAGCAGCAGGCGAGGAGGAGTCCCTGTCCCAGGCTCTGGGGGACACTGAGCCCACTGGTGTGGAACAGCCTCTGCCCTCCTTGGATGGTGAAGACCTACCTGGCCCCTCCAGCGTGAGTCATCATGCAGCACCAGCAGGACCAACATCTGCACCCCCTGCACCCACTGCTTCAACAACTGCCAACACACAGACCACCCCCGCCGACACGGACAGACCAAGGACCACCAATGACAACAGCACAGGGACCCTGGCCCAACGTCGAGCTACGGACAACGAGCCCAGTAACAACCCCCAAGGGGACCTAGGGTCACCTGGGCGTGCCACCGCAGGTCCTGCACATGTCGCCAGGGGTGGTGGGAGGGGTGGTAGACATAGGTCGCTGTTTGCAGAGGGGTCTGGACTGCATGATGACCCACAACTGGCACGCATTGCTGAGGCGTACTAGAATAGCACCGGAGAGGTCAGCCAGGTAGTGGGGATCCTCAAGGACATTCAACAGCAGCAGGCTGCCCATCATGCCCGCTTGGACTCCCACATGTCCCGTGTGGAGACACACATGTCCCGTGTGGAGACACACATGTCTGGCATGGAGTCCAAGTGGGACACATTGGAAGAACTGACAGCGGTGCATAGGGACATATTGACATGCCTCCGCCAGATTAGCACCAACATGGCCACACCTCCCTGTGTGCCCACAACATCTGGTGCTGCAACAACTGCACCTGCCACAGGGAGGGAGGAGGACTCTGGCGGAGAGTCCCCTGCACCGCAGCAGCCTGCATGTGAGGGTCCCCCCCCAAAGAAGAGGGGTCGTCCGAGGAAGGAAAACTGAGAGGTCGATGGCCATGTACATCCCCCAGGAAGCCAACACCTGTTTTGGAAATTCTCCTTTGTGTGCAAACTGTTCACCCTGTCGAATGCAACACAACTCTCCCACATGACATGGGGAGTTCAAGTTGGTCTAATGTATCAGATGACTGTGGACTTCACTCAGGACATTTCTGCTACCAAGACTTGCAACTCATCTGGGAACTTTGGATCCCAATCCCAATGTACAGCACCCACCATCCTGTGCACTATACTCACACATGTATGTAAATAAAATCACTAATACACCATACTTGCCTCTGTTGTGATTCCAACATGGTTACTGTCATGGGGATGATGATCAGCTAAATTACACTGTGTATGCTAACTGCTACAGCAAGTACAACACCGTCATGTGAGTCATGGTGACGTGACACATATGAGGGAGACACACCACTAGGGCTACACAACACAGAGACACCAGGGCCATCGGACTCATCGCCTACACTGATGTTGCCAGGAAATACTGTGGAATGCACAGACACCACACCTATTCAGAGTCTGTGTTAACTAGCCCACAGGTGCAGTAAGCAAATGTCAGTCAGATGTGTGAGCACAGACAACGCACATCCCAAAGTGAAGCACATGTTTATTACACATTTGCAACATGTTGTTTCCACTACAAATGCAAGGTAATCCCACGTGGCAGTGGCCACACAGTCAAAAAGTGCAGAAGATATAAAGTCCAGGGGTGTGTGGCACATCACCTGTAGGGAAACGACTGCTGCCACCCTGAAATCTGAATCATGGTGTTGGGGGATCCAAGTTGACCAAACAACTCTGTAAGCACCCTGTGAAGGACAGACATGACACACAGTCAAAACCACTGAAGAACAGGACAGAACTGCAATACTCATGCCCAATACATGTCACAAGATAACTACACAAAACCAAGTTAGCATGTCAACACTGTTGGGGAGTACAGACTACCTGTAAGGACACATCGCTGCACGCATCCAGTCAAGTAGCACATGGCCACACTCAAACAGCACCAGAGCACCACCCACACATATCATGCAAACTCACATCATTGACATAACAACTCTCTGGATACTCACATTCAGCTGAAGAAGTTGGTGTGCGGACATCACCATCATCATCATCACTGGCATCGTGGCCCAGGCCAGGATCCTCCACAGGTGGCAGACGTTGGACATCGTCATCCAGGATGAGAGGCAACTCCTTCCGCACTGCCAGGTTGTGTAGCATGCAGCAGACGATGACAATCTTGCACACCTTTGCTGGGGCATATGGGAGGGCCCCTCCTGTCTTGTCCAGGCAGTGGAAGCGGCTCATCAGGACACCAAATGTCCGCTCGATCACTCTCCTGGTCCGACCATGTGCCTCATTGTAGCGCATCTGGGCTGGTGTCACAGGGTTCCTGAGGGGTGTTAGCAACCACGGCATGTTGGGGTATCCGGAGTCACCTACAGACAGACAATTGCACATTAGCTGAGTTGGAAAAGTGGGCGGAATACAACATAGCAGAACACACACAATGGTACAAAGTCAGTACACACCGACAAGCCAGGCACGCTGGTTCTGCATCTGTGACATCATCCTCGGGATGCGACTACTCCTCATCACGTAGGCATCGTGTGCCGAACCAGGGAAACGGGCACACACATGTGTGATGCTCATATCTGCAAGACATACCACCAGAGCATTGATCGAATGGTAATGTTTCCGGTTCCGGTATGCCTGCTCATGTGCCTGTGGTGGTACCAAAGCCACATGTGTCCCATCAATGGAGCCAATGACATGTGGCATCCTCCCCAGGGCATAGAAGTCACTCTTGACGTCAGTGAGTTGTTGACGTGTAGGGAAATAGATGTACTGGTTCAGGCATCTCAACATTGCCTCCAAAACATCGCGTAGCACACGGCTGAACATAGTCTGTGACATCCCACCAGCAGTCGCCACAGTGTGTTGAAAGGTACCGGTGGCAAAGAAGTGTAGGGCTGCCATCACCTTCACCTTGGGGGTCAGCGCTGTAGGGTACGGCCGGCCAGGTTGCAAATGTGGTGCCAAGCGCACTGCCAAATCCTCAATCAGCTGCCTGGTGAAGCGGTACCGTCGGATTCTGTCACGTTCCACCATCGTTGCCAGGTCAGGGAATGGTCTCTGGACAGCTGGAGCCCTGCAGTGCATAGGTGAAGAAAGAAAGATTGTCAGTCACCCCACATATGTGCCATTCACCATACTCAATTTCACATGATACATCATTACGAGACACAAGTACTTGATGTGTGTGCCGTTCTTTTCGGACATATCTGGCACCTACATGGCCATCATCTAACATCTCAGTACAACATGTGTTGACAACAGGTTCCAGGTTGTGCTATGGGAAACCATTAGGCTGTGTCACAGTACCCATTTACTGCTGTCACGTTCCACACACACCACAGTGACATGTCTGGACAGATGCGCCACAGGCATCACAGCTCATTGACAGGTAGATTCCCAGTGACCCTGTCTTGCCACAAGGACACTGGCATGACATGGCGTATCATGTACACGTCAGAAAAACAAACATGACTCCCACAGGTAGTGGCCCCTGTTGCCTCCGCAGGACAGACATGGACGTCAGTGACACACACACGCACAACATCAAAGTCCATGCACAAACAACGTTGATGTGGAGACTGTCTCCCATTGTGCACATGGAATCAGAGACATCGGAAACACAACATGCACACAGACTGTGGAGGGCCATCACTATTGTGGCAATGGGTCACCCTGTGACGTACATGCCTTCCCACATGGGACCCTGGGGGAATGTGACATGTCATACACATACACAACCTGGAAATGTGACCATGCCACATGCTCCGAAATGAACAGTTGCACATCACAGTGGTCATGTGCACAACACACAAAGGACCCTGTCCCCATGAACACGTGCACAGCCTGGGTGTGGCTGCCCCCAAGTGCCACCCCAAAAACCACATGTTTACCCCATACACAGAAAAGGTAATGCAGCCTTACATGCCTTAGGATACAGTGTGGACTGGGGGTGGTGTTGTAGGTGTGCCCCTGAGTCCCTGGCAAGTATATGTGGCTGGCATACGTTCACCAGTGACAAGCATGGTGACATATGCGAGTGACCTGTACAGGGACGCGTTGTACAGCAATGGACCGATTGGTGTTCCCGCACGGCCCATTGCATCGCTAGTGAGCGGGTACGCGTTGTACAGCAATGGACCGATCGGTGTGCCCGCACGGCCCATTGCATCGGTAGTGAGCGGGTACGCGTTGTACAGCAATGGACCGATCGGTGTGCCCGCACGGCCCATTGCATCAGTAGTGAGCGGGTACGCGTTGTACAGCAATGGACCTATCGGTGTGCCCGCACGGCCCATTGCATCGGTAGTGAGCGGGTACGCGTTCTATCCCGGAATACGCGTTGTACAGCAATGGACCGATCGGTGTGCCCGCACGGCCCATTGCATCGGTAGTGAGCGGGTACGCGTTGTATCCCGGAATACGCGTTGTACAGCAATGGACCGATCGGTGTGCCCGCACGGCCCATTGCATCGGTAGTGAGCGGGTACGTGTTGCATCCCGGAATACGCGTTGTACAGCAATGGACCGATCGGTGTACCCGCACGGCCCATTGCATCGGTAGTGAGCGGGTACGCGTTGTATCCTGGAATACGCGTTGTACAGCAATGGACCGATCGGTGTTCCCGCACGGCCCATTGCATCGGTAGTGAGCGGGTACGCGTTGTACAGCAATGGACCGATCGGTGTGCCCGCACGACCCATTGCATCGGTAGTGAGCGGGTACGCGTTGTACAGCAATGGACCGATCGGTGTGCCCGCACGGCCCATTGCATCGGTAGTGAGCGGGTACGCGTTGTATCCCGGAATACGAGTTGTACAGCAATGGACCGATCGGTGTGCCCGCACGGCCCATTGCATCTGTTGTGAGCGGGTACGCGTTGTATCCCAGAATACGCGTTGTACAGCAATGGACCGATTGGTGCGCACGCATTGGCTGGGGCCTGGCATGGCAACGGACGCTGCTTTCAAGCCTCAACGAGTCTGATGCCGTGAATTCAGTTGGCCAGCCACAACAATGTTGCAAATTCATGGGTGTCATGAAGTTTAACTTTTGAAGGATGCTGTGGGCGTGTATTAGTGGTGCAATTCCATGGATTGGCCAGATTCAGAAGATGCAAACGACTTGGACCTATCACTTTGGACACATGGGACAGTATCTGCCTCTGCAGCACACATATAATTCTGGCTGTTCCCCTGAGGGCTCACTTGCCTGCACTACGTGCTCCAGGACGACATCTGCCACCAACACTGCTGCTGTTTCTGCATCCTCTGGCTACTGCAATGGCATGTACTGTGGAGAGAGCCCCTGCCTTCAGCCTTGAGGAAAACCAGGCCCTGCTGGACAGCCTCCTTCCACAGTACAGCAAGCTGTATGGGACACCAGGGGAGCAGGTGAGTGTGCTGTTCACTGCCTTACTAATTGTGCATGTTCTCTGACTAGCAAGACTTACAGTGTGCACACCACTGGCTAGCATGCTCACTGAGTAGTTCTCCCCCCCAAAGTGTGTAGTCACATGCACTGAACAGGTACAGTGCAGTAACAGTGCATTCCAACAAGGTTTACTTCACATGCAATGATACCATGTAGTAACTGCTGGCAAATTGTTCATAGCCATCGTTGCACTGCCTGTGTACATCATATGCCCCTGTGATTGAGACATGTATATCCAACTGTGTAATGCACGGATATGTTGCATGTGTTGTAATGCCCTTTTCACTTTGTCATCCTCACAGGTTGATGCCCACCATAAGCAGGAAATCTGGCTGACCATCACCCGGGCAGTAAGATCCGTGGGGGTCTACAAGCGCCGGATCCGCAACTGCCAGAAGAGGTGGCAGGACCTTCGTGGCTGGACCCGGAGGATCGCAAGGGTCCAGCTGAAGCTGTCGCCTCCTCGCAGGAGGGGCGGACACCGGACCCTGACCCCCCACATGCTCCGGATCCTGGTTGTGGTCTTCCCTGACCTGGATGGGCAGCTGAAGGACAGACAGCAGCAAGGAGGGGGTGAGTCTATGACTGCACTGTGAACTTTGTCTGACATGCTATGTGCCCTCCTCTGACCTGGTTAAACTTCCACAGTACATCAGCCTTGTGGTCCAGGACCCATGTCCCTCAATTGTAAAATGTAAAAAAAAAAAAATTGTTACATGCCCACTCCTCATCTGATACGCAGGTGTGGTCCTTACAGTCAGGAAATTGTGTCACTTGGGTACTGTGTCCTTGCATTTTTCTTCGCTCAAGGTGGGGGAAAGCATTTGTTCCCATGACTTTGTGGTGTGCTTCATGGGTGGGTCAATTGCTCACACAATGCCTAAGTCCTGACATGTAATCTGGGTGTAACTTTGATATGTGGTCCACTTGCTGATCTGAATCACCGCATGTCCCTGGGGTATTTGGCACACCCCCATGCTGCGGGTGGGAACAATGTTTGGGCCTCAGGAGTATGTATATCAAGTGTGTCACACATGCTTAGCCACCTGCCTACTGTCCAGGGCTCATCCCTCTTTCAGGTGGAGCAGGACAGTCATGCCTACTCCAGGGCATACAATACACTCTGTACTCCCACTCCCGTGTATCAGCTGACATGTTGTGATCAGTGAAATGTTCCCTCAGGTGTCTGCCTCTGTGTCATTGTGCTGTGGCTTCGTTGTCAGGACTACTGGGATGTTTATCGGTTAGGGCTCAGCATGCCATCTGAGATGTGACCATGAGAGACGATACTTCTGTGACTTATAGGTGTTTGATCACTTGACTGTGCACACAGGTGTATGCGACTGTGAATTTCAGGCAGCTGTTTTTCTTTCACAGCAGACTGTGAGGTGCTCAGGTTCAGAGAGTTGTGTTTCATGTCTCCCATATGTCCAATTGGTATGACGTGGACAAATAAGAGTTCAGATGATGTGGTTTGTGGGATATGGACATGTGCACTTGTCAGCTACATAACTTGCATTCACCATGTCCTAGGATTGTGACACAGTGCAGACTGTTGTTGGCTGGCTGCCATGCCCATGTGACTGGAGACAGTGATGTATGACTTTGCAGGCATGCCTGTGCCATGGCATTGAACTTCCTAAGAGTGATCCTGCAGGGGAGTGACATGTGCAACATGCACCCCATTGTGGCATTGACTATCCGGACATGGGTGCATCATGGTGTCTGGTGCTGGTATGCATCACATGCATTTCTAATTAGACTCTGGCCATCCCTTTATCCGGACACCTGTACTGACTCAGTGGCAAGAGATGTGATGTGTGCATGTTCACATACTTCACCGTGTTCTCTGCAATGTCCAACAACTGTGTAGGTGGTGCATGTGTCCACACTGGGGTATTACCATCAGACAGGCACCAGACAGATGGGTGCAAGGGCAGGAGGGGTGTGAGTTCCATGGTTGACCATCAGACTGACAATTGGCTTCTCCTAATCTGTGTGAGGACTTTTGGCAATGTTCAACTAAGGATGCCAGGGCTTGCTCTGTAATGTGCTGTACTTACTGTGGTGTGTGCGGTCAGTGCAGGTGACTGATGTTTGTCTGTTTCCCTAATTGTTTGCAGATACATCCACGGCCACAGGAGGGGACAGCTCCATGGACCAGGAGCAGCTGCAGAGCCAGACTGGGTCAAGAGCCGACGAGTGGTCGGAGGGACCCAGTGGCACGGAGGGCGAGGGGAGCCACACCGAGGAGTCCTCAGCACCATCCACCTCAGCTGAGGACCACAGCAGCTTGGAGGATGACTCCCTTGTGGAGGCGGGTGTCAGCAGCCACCACACCCCAGCTAGTCTGTCTGGCCCCGCCACCACCACCACCACCGCCCTCCCCTCCCATTGGCTCCAATTCCAGAGGTCCGTGGAGACTCCCGTGTTCGGGAGCGTGCCTCCTTCGTGCCAGGCACCGCACCCCCTGCCCCTGTGTCCCCTGCTGCCCTGAGTGAGGAGTCTGTGTACCTACTTTGGCAGCTCCATGTAGGGCAGACAGCAATGCTGAGTGTCCTCCATGCACATACCACTCTGTTGACACAGCTGGTGTCGTTCATGGAGGGCATCTCGACGGGTATGTCTGCCCTACAGAGGAGCAATAAGTCCATGGACTCCTCCCTGATGGCAGCAGTGTCCCTCCTCCAACAGTCCCTCACCCCTCCTACCTCTGCCCCATCCACACTTCCTGGCACCCTACCTGTCCCAAGCACATGCACACCTGCACGATCACCCAAACACACAGACACGAGCAGCACAGAAACACCCAATACAAAGGCAAGACGTGCACACAAGCATCCTCAGGGGACTGATACCACACCCACAGGGGATGGGGAACAGACACACACACAGGCATCCACAGTCACTCCGCAGTCCTCCAAATCCTCTCCCTCCAAGACCCCTTGCCTCACCTGCAACCCCACCTACACAGAAGCTCTTCCTCTGTGACCTCGGCCTCTTCCCCTCCGATCCCGCTGATCCAGCATACAGGGGGAAGAGGAAGTCCACCCACACAGAGGGGAGTGCCCCTCGCCCCCGGACACCCTCCCCCAGGCGCAGACAGATGGGGGCCCCCACCCGCAAGTCCCCCGGTCCCGGAAGAGCAAGACCCTGCCACCTCCCTGCAAGTCAAGCACACAGTCTCCTTCCTCCATCCCTCAGGCCCCCACAACACAGGTTCCCCCACCACACCCTGCCCCAGGTTCCCCCACCCACAGATACACCATCCCCAAAATGATCCGGCCTTCTCCACCTCCCACTTGCTCTTCCAGCACCACACCCCCGCTGCACATGTTAGTGCCACTGGTGTGGAGACCGTGTCCTCCCCTCTGTCCTGCCCACCTTACCTGAACCCCATTCTACTCCCTGGAGATGGGCACTGCAGTGGAGTCCACTACCACCCCGTCTGACTTGGGCACTGCAGTGGGGAACCTGTCCTCTCCATCTGGCCAGCCCACTGTAGTTGTGCCGGCACCCACACCATCCGACTCATGCCCCCAGTTGTGCCGGCACACACCATGTCAGACACCTCCACTGCAGTTGTCAGTGACTCTCCAGCACCAGCCACCCCTTCCCTGCCTCCTTCTGGTGAGCCCTGATCCTGTCCCTGCGGTGCCTGGCCTGCCCCCCGTATACTCCTCCGAGGGGAATGTCCCTGCTCCATATCAGTGCAGGCAAGCAGAGGGTGACATCTGCCACTGTCACCCTGTTTGGACTTGATTCATGGACTGGACATTGGCCTTTGTGTTTTATCTGGACTTTAATTTTCAATATAACATATGCTGATTGAAGCTACTTTCAGTTCTCTAGTGGTTTTGCTTCAGATGTACATGATGTTGATGATGCTAACCATGCCCTTGCTGCAGTGATGTTGATTTTTGATGTCAGGTAAATGAAGTGTTACTGTGCAGGACCGCATGTGGTCCAGGGGGAATGTGTCCTATCCTGGTGTGTAGCCATGTCATCCTTTGTAGCAATATGAGGGTGTCATGTTTTCCATATTTGCAAATGGGATTCCCTACCTGTTTTTTCAATATCACATCTGTGGCTTACACCCCTGCACATCAAATGTGCTTGCCATTGTTCAATTGGTCTATTTCCCTGACCATGTGACCATCTCCACTGGACATGCATGTTTGGGCATCAATGGGGAAGGACTCATCTGTGGTATCAGTGCAACTTGCTATACATGTGTATTTGATCGGTGCAGATGATTTGGGTGACAATGCCATGACCAGGCTGATGTGACGTGAGCCTTCATTTTGTGCTAATTGTTGACTGAGTGACCAAGTGTTCTGCTGACATGATAGCGCCCTGCAGAGACAACGTATGGCACAGCTTTTCTTACACAGGAGTGGAGTCCCCTCATGGCAGTGTGTAATTCCGTGACATTGCCTGAGCCCAAGGTGTGTGTTGTGTGAGCATGTCTGTGTGTGTTCACTTCCATTTTGCCACGCAGGCTGGGGGCCCTAGTGATGTTCCTGTTTGTGATGCTTGCTGAGTTGAGCAATGTTCCCCCAGATCTTCTCCCTGGGTGCTCTGTGATGTGGGTGCATGGCACATTACTGGTGATCAGGGTGTCATCCATAGGTGTGTTTGCTGTCAGGGCTGAGTTTGTGGGCAAACGCAGATGAGACACAGTCAGGATACCCCTTGGCACTTGTTGGTTACACAAGTCATGTAATTTACAGTTTGCGTTAGCTTCCAGTGATTGTGACACGTTGTGTGTGTGACTGCTGCCACTTCTCAGGGTCAGAGCTGCAATGTTGGAAGTTGCCTATGTGTGTTGTTTGTGGGTGAGCTTGCCATCTTCATTGGTGTGTGACTGTGTCCGGGATCCCATTGGTTGGGGTGGATTTGACGTCATGCCCATGTACAGCGTACTGTGCAGTGTTTGAGACATTAACAAGTCTTGTTGACTGGCCATGTGTGATGGGTATCTCCGCCTTAGTTCCCCCCACCACCCCTGGGATTGTCATGGGTGCATGTGCAATGTCACCAGTCCATGTGAGCTTCACTGCTGCACATTGGTGGAGATCAAGGTGTGTGGTGTTGAGTGTGTGCAAATGAGAGTTGTTGCACGGCTAGACCCCTACCTCCATGTTGGCCTTGGCTGACAGGCCGTGCTGTTTTATTTGTGCTTGTGTAGGTGTGATGGTAGTTAGTTGCTCAGGACACATGACTGTGGTTCACAGTGTGTACAACATCTAGCTTTGTCATCACAGTGGGATTATCATGCAGGCCAGTGTCACCACAATGTGGGGTCCCTGGGGGTAGTGCTGTGGTGGGTCTGTCTCTTGCTGTGTTAGTTTGTGTTCCTACAAGCTTGTGTGACATTTGTAATTTGGGCTCCCTCATCTAACAATGCCTGATTGCCCACATAGGGGAATCCGATCCATAAGCTACTTTTGTGTGGCACTGTGTTGACATCTGTGTAATGGGGATTCAGGCCTCCTCGTGTGTTGTGTGTTTGCCTGGGGACACTGGCACCCCACCCCCTCACCTGTAGTGTTTGATATGCAGTGTGAGTCTGCCTGTTTGTGTTTGTGCATTTGCACCACTGCATTGGCATATCTTTAGTGTGCCATTGGCTGTATGTTGTTTGGTGGGTTTCCCCTGCTGTCCCTGGGACTCCTAGGTCATCAGTCAGCACAATGATCATGGTTTGTATGTCCCATTGCTGCCATGGTTTGGTATTTGTTCACCTGACATCTACAGTCTCCACAGGATATCTACATTTGTGTGTCCATTGGTGCAGATATGTGGATCTGCATTGTGATGGTCACTTCTGTCATTGTGTTATTTGTGAATGTTGACAATGTGAGCCCCCATGGGTGATGTTTGTCTGCACATGGCCAACGCGATGTTTCATTTGCACTGCACTGTTTGCCTCACCCAATCTCTGTTGCTATGGGACACAAGCACTACTATGCCACTGATGTGTTTGTTGTTGTGTGACCAGGAATAATCCATGCAGTTTGGCATTTGCAGCTTTTACCATGACTACACTTACATTTTGGTCACTGTGGTGATGGGGCTTTAGACCCCATTGCCACAATGTTCAAAATGTGCTTCAGATATGGAACCCACACTTACATTTTGGTCACTGTGATGATGGGGCTTTGGGCCCCATTGCCACACTGTTCAGAATGTGCTTCAGCTATGGAACCCACACTTACCTTTTGGTCACTGTGATGATGAGTGTTTAGGCCCCATTGCCACACTGTTCAAAATGTGCTTCAGCTATGGACCCCACACTTACCTTTTGGTCACTGTGATGATGGGGCTTTAGGCCCCATTGCCACAATGTTCAAAATGTGCTTCAGCTATGGACCCCACACTTACCTTTTGGTCACTGTGATGATGGGGCTTTAGGCCCCATTGCCACAATGTTCAAAATGTGCTTCAGCTATGGACCCCAAACTTACCTTTTGGTCACTGTGATGATGGGGCTTTAGGCCCCATTGCCACAATGTTCAAAATGTGCTTCAGCTATGGACCCCACACTTACCTTTTGGTCACTGTGATGATGGGGCTTTAGGCCCCATTGCCACACTGTTCAAAATGTGCTTCAGCTATGGACCCCACACTTACCTTTTGGTCACTGTGATGATGGGGCTTTAGGCCCCATTGCCACAATGTTCAAAATGTGCTTCAGCTATGGACCCCACACTTACCTTTTGGTCACTGTGATGATGGGCGTTTAGGCCCCATTGCCACACTGTTCAAAATGTGCTTCAGCTATGGACCCCACACTTACCTTTTGGTCACTGTGATGATGGGGCTTTAGGCCCCATTGCCACACTGTTCAAAATGTGCTTCAGCTATGGACCCTACACTTACCTTTTGGTCACTGTGATGATGGGGTGTTCAACCCCATTGCCACAGTGGTCATGGTCGGCTTGCATTGTGGAGGCCACACACATTTATGTGTGACACATGTGATAGGGGGTCACATTGTATGTTCAATGTCATGTTCAGTGTTGTAGGCATTTGACACAGACTACACACGCTTGTCATGGTGTTGGGGGGGATGTAATTTTCAGACATTCCTTATGTTGGAGTATGCTGGTTGTGTCATGCATTACCCGTCCTATGAGTGGGGGTTGTATGGGTGGTAGGCATCCATCCCCCTATGAGTGGGGGTGGGGTTAGTGGTAGGCATCCATCCCCCTATGAGTGGGGATGGTAGTAGTGACAGGCATCCATCCCCCTATGAGTGGGAATGGTAGTAGTGACAGGCATCCAGGCCCCCCTGAGTAGGGGTGGTGGTAGTGGCAGGCATCCAGCACCCCCTGAGTAGGGGTGGTGGTAGTGGCAGGCATCCAGCCCCCCCTGAGTAGGGGTGGTGGTAGTGGCAGGCATCCAGCCCCCATTAGTAGGGGTGGTGGTAGTGACAGGCATCCAGGCCCCCAGAGTAGGGGTGGTGGTAGTGGCAGGCATCCAGCACCCCTGAGTAGGGGGTGGTAGTGGCAGGCATCCAGCCCCCATTAGTAGGGGTGGTGGTAGTGGTAGGCATCCAGGCCCCCATTAGTAGGGGGTGGTGGTGGCAGGCATCCAGGCCCCCTGAGTAGGGGTGGTGGTGGTGGCAGGCATCCAGCACCCCTGAGTAGGGGTGGTGGTAGTGGCAGGCATCCAGCCCCCATTAGTAGGGGTGGTGGTAGTGGCAGGCATCCAGCCCCCATTAGTAGGGGTGGTGGTAGTGGTAGGCATCCAGGCCCCCTGAGTAGGGGTGGTGGTGGTGGCAGGCATCCAGGCCCCCTGAGTAGGGGTGGTGGTAGTGGCAGGCATCCAGCCCCCATTTGTAGGGGTGGTATTAGTGGTAGGCATCCATCCCCCTAAGAGTGGGGATGGTAGTAGTGACAGGCATCCAGGCCCCCTGAGTAGGGGTGGTGGTAGTGGCAGGCATCCAGCCCCCATTAGTAGGGGTGGTGGTAGTGACAGGCATCCAGGCCCCCCTGAGTAGGGGTGGTGGTAGTGGCAGGCATCCAGCCCCCCATTAGTAGGGGTGGTATTAGTGGTAGGCATCCATCCACCTATGAGTGGGGATGGTAGTAGTGACAGGCATCCAGGCCCCTCTGAGTATGGGTGGTGGTAGTGGCAGGAATCCAGCCCCCCACACACACCACCTACACCACCCACACCACCCTCACAACTGCACCCCAAAACATCAGCACAGCACACACCATGGCACCACAGAAAATGCCAAAATTCACAGACACTGAGTTGACAGTAATGGTAGATAAGCTAATTAGAGTAGAACCACAACTCTTTGGTAGCATGGTCCAACAGACACCAGTAGCCACAAGAACAAACATGTGGGTAAGGATAGTGGACAAGGTCAATGCAGTAGGGAACGTGCCCCGCAACAAGCAGGAAATCCAGAGGTGGTGGCATGACCGGAAGAGTGTTGTCAAGAAGAAGAGGGCCAAGAACCGTGAGCTGGCTGATGCGACTGGTAGAGGCCCTCCCATTCCACCAAAACCATTCTCTGCGTGGGAGGAGAAGGTGCTTGCCATACTGCATCCAGAGAGTCTTGAAGGAATACCCGGGGGAGTGGAGGCTGGTAAGTACCAACTAATGTATACCATGAAACTGCCATGTACTGTCTTGCACAACTACAAAGCTACATCTCTGAGGCATAAGTACATTCATCTGCACCCCAATACAAAACACAGGTCTCACTGATTTAACATTCACCCCATCTGAATCATCACAAAGGTACACAACATCATCTGTGTTGTATGTGTCCAGGCAAGCAGCACTACAACTCCCACCAGCCACCCCTGTCCTACCTCTCAGAAGGAGGAGCACTGCCCCCCACCCAGAACCATGTGGCAGCCATTGTGTGCTTCACCCTTACCTAACAGGTAGGTAGCCATCTTTCCAGGGAGGTGTGTTTGGAATAGGGAGGCCTGCACTACAACTCCCACCAGGCCCCCTTGTCCCACAGATGAGCAGGATGGACTACTCCCCACACCCACAACCATGTGGCAGTCATTGTGTGCTACACCCTCACCTAACAGGTAGGTAGCCATCTTTCCAGGGAGGAGTGTTGGGAATAGGGAGGCCAGCACTACAACTCCCACCAGGCACACCCTGCCCCATCTCTCAGCAGGAAGGAGCACTCCCTCCCACCCAGAAGCATGTGGTAGAAAGTCCACCCAAAAGATGCCAACTGTACAGGTAAGCAGCCAGTGCATGCACCCCACCATTCCTCAACGAAAGCATTGAGCTAATGCCAACACAATGCCACACATCACAACAAAATACACTCCAATTACATCCCAGTTGATAGAATGCAGACAGAGATGCGTATGTAACTGTGACAGAAACAGAACTGTGACTCAACTAAACCCATGTGTAAGCAAATCAGGGACCAAATATGCCATGCACAGAATGCTATGTGCAAATTCCATGGGTGCTGAGCATGAAGGACCATAGTAACAATAAAAAGACATGGTCTGTCCAGCAAATAAATACAAGCACAGAACAGTACAAAGGTATGCATGAGATAACAATGTGACAATGTGTAGTACATGTGCATATGTAACATCTGTCGGGAAGAGTAATCATCCTCGATGCATCACATCAAGTTGCATGGCAGCCAGTTGTCAGATGACAACTCATCAGTTCCATACAACGAGTGTCAAGTTGGGCATGGCATCCAATGACTTGTCACACCATGGAACAAGATGTATGTACCTCCACATCATGTCATGACGAACAACACTGTGCAGACATTCAACTCATGAAATACGTAACTGTGTGTTGCATAACATGTAAATAAGAGACATCAAACACAGCAAGCCATATGGCTGTAAGTCAATGACCATGTACCCTCTGTTCCACAGGTGACCAACAACTGACTGCAGAGGACAACAGCCTCAACTTGCAGAGCCAGTCTCCACCCCCGGAACATGGACACTCGGATGCGGAGTCCCTGGATTCTTTGGATGAGGAGCTCCAAGCCGGCCCATCTGGTGTGCCAGGGCGCAACCGGTCACATGACCCCATTGCCCCCCCACCATCAGCAACAACAACAACGCTGACCCCTGCTGGAACGACCTGTGCCGCCACCACCACCACCACCACCACTACCACCTTTGCCTGCAACATTCGCCCAGCCACAGAGGATGCCCAGCCAACACCAACAACTGTGGAGGGCAGGCATGTGGCTAGAGTGGTGAGGCAACAGGCCAGTGATAGCAGGGCAGGTGGGAGGACAAGTGGGACTCCAACAACACCGGACACTGTGACACGAAGCCCTGGCTAACATCACCAGAGTCGTGGGTGCCTATGAACGAACACAGGCACAAATGGGCCCACGAAGATGCCCTGGAGCTCCAACGTCTGCTGAGGTCCATGGACAACCGTATTGGACAAATTGTGGACCTCATGGGCCAGTTAGTGGCGGTACTGAGGGATAGGCCAGTGCCACATCACACACCTCCACCTATCCCCGTTGTCCTGCAGGATGACAGTTCATCATCCACCCCTGCGGGCAGGGAGAGGGGTGACTCCTCAGACCCCAGTGGCCTAGCAGACGATGCCCCCCTGCCAAAAGAAGGAGGGGCCGTCCAAAGAAAAACTTGGGACTCACCCGTGGCAAAGCACCTGCCAAACGCCAGTCAAGGAGCCAGCCATGATGGCAACACTCTTCACCCTGCCATTGACTTGGAACACTGTCCTTACCCACACTGCCATGGAAATGGCATCCGTCTGTTGGACTGTGTCACCACATCAATGTGGTGCCTACTTGATTGTCTCATCTACCATCACTGCCAACTCATAGATTCACCATTCACACTTATGTAAATATCCACTTCCCTCTCACATATACCCATTGACAATAAACAACAATAACGCACCAATGTATTTGAGTCTGCTCCATGTTTATCACAGTATGTGCAATGTTTACCATGGTTACAATGTCACAGGAGCATGGATCCTCTGTAGGCAAGGGGAGGCAGAAGGGACCTAGCAAAAGACAACAGAACAAAAGTCACTAGTCAGGTGGTGGCATCACAGCCATCACACAACACATGTCCTCACTGTACAACAATATGCACACATAAAAATGTGCAACAGTACCAACAGAGACATCCTGTAGCAGTTCCTACATACCCTGTATCCAACACACAGGCAGCCAGCACTGACTCAACAACAGGATGCACTCACAAAGATCACATAGACCTCCACCCAAACAACTACATCAACAGACAATGGACCAGTTGTACATCGTCACCCACCTTCAAGTGAAGTAGCGGTTGATGAGCTGCTGACGCTGGTCGACACCTTCCTCCTCACCACTATCCTCGTCACTGGACATATGTGGGATCGCAGGGGGGGGGACTGGCTGGTCATCATCGTCCAGGATCATGGGTATTCCTTTCCGTAAGGCCAAGTTGTGCAGCATGCAGCATGCTACCACTATCTGACACACCTTCTTGGGTGAGTACATGAGTGCCCCTCCGGTCCTGGCAGCGAAATCTCGATTTTAGGACACCAAAGGTTCGCTCCACCACCCGACGTGTTCTACCATGGGCATTGTTGTAGCGGACGTCAGACGGTGTCCTAGGATTGCGTAGTGGGCTCAGCAACCATGGTCTGTTGGGATATGCAGAGTCACCTAGGTGTGAAATAAACATAACGATTCAGTAATACAACTGTGGCAGAGGACAGCATGGCACACACACCACACAACTTGACTCTGCCTACTCACCCACAATCCATGCCCGCTCCGGAAGTAGATTGGCCATCAGCTGGGGCACAATGCTGTTGTGCAGGATGTATGAATCATGTGCGGAGCCCGGAAACCTGGCACATACATGCGATATGATCATATCGGCCTGGCACACCACCTGCACATTGATGGAATGGGAATGTTTACGATTCCGATAGATGTGTTCCCGTGCCTGTGGTGGAACCAGGCCAACATGTGTGCAGTCAATAGCACCTACAGCATTCGGGATGTGGCCAAGGGCATAGAAATCCGCCTTTACATCCGCCAAAGCCGCACGCCTTGGAAAACTGATGTATTGGTCCTTGTATCGAATCATGGCCAACAGGAAATCCCTTAGCACCATGCTGAAGGTGGGCTGAGACATCCCCCCTGCAATGCCCAGTCTCCTGGAATGACCCACTGGCCAGGAAATGCAGTGCCGCCATCACCTTTGTTTCGGTTGTCAATGCTGTTGGGTATGTACTGCCAGCCCGCAGGTGAGGATCCAACATGGCACACAGGTCTTGGATGTTCGTACGGTCCAGACGGAATCTGCGTATCACGTCATCATCCTCAATGTTAGCCAGCAGGGTGACAGGACGATACACATTGGGTCGCCTCCTAGGTGAGATGAAAGGGGACACGTCATTGCAACAGATTATGAACAAGATGGCCGCAGGGGCGGAGGTCCGGCATCGAGCTGCGGGGTCCAGGGATCACTGAAACGTCCTAATCCCTGCTGGCCCCCCTCCCACGACCCCCCCACTGCAACGGGGACTCACCGGAATTCAAGCCCCAAGCAGGCGATCAGGAATCGCGCTGCGGATCCTCAACTCAGACCGCCTACAAGACGGGAACCGGGTGGACTCCACAGCAGAAGACTCAGATCAGCCACACTTGGACCCGCAAAGAGTCACGAATGCCGCCAAAAGCACAGGACACTTAACGACCAACACGAACAGGATCCAACGCAGAAGACATCGGATGCGGAACGGGGCGAAGACCCCCCATCCAACCCAGAACCTAACGCAGAAGTCAGCGGACACGTAACGGGGCGTAGAGCCCCCCCCACGCAGAAACCATCGCCGGTGAGTACCCAAGAAACTAACACGAAAGGGTCTACTCACCGGAACCGGGAGCTCTGCAAAGAATCTTTACTGGTGCATAACACTAGCAACGGGAGACGCGAGACGCACTACCGCATTCCTGACCCTAAGATGGCGTCAATCCAATCCCCCAATCAGACTGCCACCGGAATAAGCAATCCCCCTAAATAAACTCCACTCACCACGTCCTCTAGACTTTTCCTCTCCTCCGAGCCTGACAGCATCCCGCACAGACGCGCTGGCCTCAGAGAACGAGAGACGCTGCACAACACATCGAGGCCCCACAACCTAGGGCCTGTCCCAGAGATGGCGGCTACCTGTCCCAAGATGGCGGCTACCGGCCTCTAACTCCCCAACGAACGGGAAAATCCACCGGACCAGCCAACTCCCAGTTCCCCCGCAAGCCCAGCAACGGGAGACGCGAGACTCGGCCCCAACTAGTGAGGGAATCAACAAGTAATAGAGCATACCTCTTCACATCACCAGAACCAGGAGCCTGTACCCAAAATGGCGGCCGCCCGCCACAAATAGCAGACACGTCGGAAAACACAGCGGTCCCTCTCCCACACCTACCCTCGCCCTTTAATAGTGTGAAGAATCCAACAATAATCTAGCCCAGTCGTGCTGGCCATGGAAACAAACTGACAGGTAGGTATCCATCTTCCCAGAGAGGGCTGTTTGGGGGTGGGAGGCCTGCACCACAACTCCCACCAGCCACCCCTGTCCCACCTCTCAGAAGGAGGAGCACTCCCCCCACCCAGAAGCATGTGTCAGAAAGTCCACCTAAAAAGGACAACTGGACATTTAATCAGACAGTGCATGCACCCCACCATTCCTCAACAAAAGCATTGAGCTAATGACAACACAAGGCCTCACATCACAACAAAATGCACCTCAATAAAATAGCAATTGATAGTATGCAGACAGCTAAGCGTATGTAACTGTGACAGAAACAGAACTGTGACTCAACTAAACCCATGTGTAAGCAAATCAGGGACCATATATGCACTGCACCGAATGCTATCTGTAAATTCCATGGGTGCTGAGCATGAAGGACCATAGTAACAATAAACAGGCATGGTCTGTTGAACAATGAAATCCAAGCACAGAACATTACAAAGATATGCTTGAGATAACAATGGTACAATGGCTAGTACATGTGCATATGTAACATCTGCCAGGAAGAGTAATCAGCAAAGATGCACCACATCAAGTTGGATAGCAGCCAGTTGTCAGATGACAACCTTTCAGTTTAATACTAAGAGCTTCACGTGGGGCATGGTATCCAATGACTTGTCACACCATGAAAAAATATGTATGTACCTCCACATCACTGTGAAGATACAATTTATGAAATACTTAACTGTGTGTTGCATAACATGTAAATAAGAGACATCAAACACTGCAAGCCTGATGGGTGTAAGTCAATGACTATGTACCCTCTGTCCCACAGGTGACCAACAACTGACTGCAGAGGACGACAACCTCAACCTGCAGAGCCAGTCTCCTCCCCCGGAACATGGACAATCTGATGAGGAGTCCCTGGATTCTTTGGATGAGGAGCTCCAAGCCGGCCCATCTGGTGTGCCAGGGCGCAACTGGTCACATAACCCCACTGCCCCCACCCTCAGCAACAACATCAACACTGACCCCTGCTGGAACGACCTGTGCCGCCACCACCACCACTACCACTGATGCCTGCAACACTCGCCCTGCCCCAGAGGATGCCCAGCCCACACCAACAACTGCGGAGGGCAGGGAGAGTAGGCGTGTGCCTAGAGTGGTGAGGCAACAGGTCAGTGATAGCAGGGCAGGTGGGAGGACAAGTGGGACTCCAACACCACAGGACACTGTGACCGAAGCCCTGGCTAACATCACCAGAGTTGTTGGTGCCTATGAACACACACAGGCACAAATGGGCCAGGTCCACGAAGATGCCCTGGAGCTCCACATCTGCTGAGGTCCATGGACAACCGTATGGGACAAATCGTGGACCTCATGGGCCAGTTTCTGGCGGTACAGAGGGACAGGTCAGTGCCACATACCACACCTCCACCTCCCCCCGTTGCCACGCAGGATGACAGTCCATCATCCACACCTGCGGGCATGGAGAGGGGTGACTCCTCAGACCCCACTGGCCCAGCAGACGATGCCCCCCCTGCCAAAAGAAGAAGGGGCCGTCCAAAGAAAAACTTGGGACTCAACCGTGGCAAAGCACCTGCCAAACGCCAGTCAAAGAGCCAGCCATGATGGCAACACTCTACATCCTGCCATTGACTTTGTACACTGTCCGTACCCACACTGCCATGGTAATGGCATCCGTCTGTTGGACTGTGTCACCACATCAATGTGGTGCCTACTCGATTGTCTCATCTACCATCACTGCCAACTCATTGATTCACCATACACACTTATGTAAATATCCACTTCCCTCTCACATATACCCATTGAAAATAAACAACAATAACGCACCAATGTAGTTGTGTCTGCTCCATGTTTATCACAGTATGTGCAATGTTTACCATGGTTACAATGTCACAGGAGCATGGATTCTCTGTAGGCAAGGAGAGGCAGAAGGGACCTAGCAAAACACAACAGAACAAAAGTCACTAGTCAGGTGGTGGCATCACAGCCATCACACAACACGTCATCAACGTACTCCAATATGCACACATTACAATGTGCAACAGTACCAACATAGACATCCTGTAGCTGTGCCAAACTACCCTGTACCCAACACATAGGCAGCCAGCACTGAGTCAACAACAGGATGCAGTCACAAAGATCACATAGACCTTTCCGCAAACAACTACATCAACAGACAATGGACCAGTTGTACATTGTCACTCACCTTCAAGTGAAGTAGCGGTTGATGAGCTGCTGACGCTGGTCGACACCTTCCTCCTCTCCACTATCCTCGTCACTGGACATTTGTGGGATCGCAGGTGGGGGCCTCGGCTGGTCATCATCGTCCTGGATCAGGGAGATTTGTTTCCGTAAGGCCAGGTTGTGCAGCATGCAGCATGCTACCACTATCTGACACACCTTTTTGGGTGAGTACATGAGTGCCCCTCCAGTCCTGTCCAGGCAACAAAATCTCGATTTTAGGAGACCAAAGGTTCGCTCCACCACCCGACATGTTCTCCCATGGGCATTGTTGTAGCGGACTTCAGACGGTGTCCTTGGATTGCATAGTGGGCTCAGCAACCAAGGTCTGTTGGGATATGCAGAGTCACCTAGGTGTGAAAAACACATACAGATTAAGTGATACAACTGTGGCAGAGGACAGCATGGCACACACAGCACAGAACTTGACTCTGCCCACTCACCCACAATCCATGCCCGCTCCGGAAGTAGATTGGCTATCAGCTGGGGCACAATGCTGTTGCGCATGATGTAGGAATCATGTGCAGAGCCGGGAAACTTGGCACAGACATGCGATATGATCATATCGGCCTGGCACACCACCTGCACATTGATGGAATGTGAATGTTTACGATTCCTATATATGTGTTCCCGTGCCTGTGGTGGAACCAGGCCAACATGTGTGCAGTCAATAGCACCTACAACATTAGGGATGTGAGCAAGGGCATAACAATCCGCCTTCACAGCCGCCAAAGCCGCCCTCCTTGGAAAACGTATGTATCGGTCTTTGTATTGCATCATGGCCGACAGGAAATCCCGTAGCACCATGCTGAAGGTGGGCTGAGACATCCCCCCTGCAATGCCCACCGTCTCCTGGAATGAACCACTAGCCAGGAAATGCAGTGCCGCCATCACCTTCGATTCAGTTGTTAATGCTGTTGGGTATGTCCTTCCAGCCCGCAGGTGTGGCTCCAACATGGCACACAGGTCTTGGATGTTTGTGCGGTCCAGACGGAACCTGCGTATTACGTCATCATCCTCAATGTTAGCCAGCAGGGTGACTGGACGATACACATTAGGTCGCCTCCTAGGTGAGATGAAAGGGGACACGTCATTGCAACAGAACATGAGATGTGCACAAATCCGTAGCTTTTGATTGACACAGCGCACACATTTACTGGCATCACAATGCAGCAGACAGTGCAAGTCAAATGTCGTGACACCTTGAGAAAACATTGTTGTACACTTGTTCAGTATTCGCACAGTGAGAACAACCAACATGGAAACTGTCTCTGTGAATACTAATAGTCACATTTCAAACACTTGTGTAAACAGCCCTGACAGTATATGATACAGGACATGTGTGAAACAGAAACACTGCTGGCTTCCAAGTGGCTGCTGTACCTGCCACACATTCTTGTGCAATCATGACAGGGGACACATTAACGACACAATTTGTCTAGTTCTGAAGGACTCATTATGAAATTTGAGCCACTTCAAATCCACACAAGTTTAGAGACATTCCCATACATATCCACAAGCCTGTGCTAATATCCACTGTCATCAGTAGACGTGCCATACATGCTGGTAATCACAATTCAAAGTCAGTCAATGACTAATAATGAAAAGCATTTGCAGATTCTGTGTCGCCGTGGATCAAGACACAATGACACCACTGCACAATATCATCAACAAGCAGACAGATTGTCAATGTGGCACACAAAAAGTGGATAAGGTACGTGATCCAAAAGGACTGTAGACAAACATTAATCTGCACTTAAGTTGCACTATGACATGCAGTATGAAGGTAGCACTGCCCAAACACACAACTGAAGTACAACAGTTGCCATGGAGCTAATCATCCAGCTGCTTGGAGACACAACAGTGCCACAAAAACAACCTACAACACCACCAGGACAAACCCACACCAGTATACCTACAAGTCAGCGCATGAATATACTGAGTACATAACAAAAACACAACAGCCTCATACACATAACACCAGCGGATGTCATTGCACAACACAGGTACTAAAGGACAAACATCAAAAGCATCCTGAGCCACATACCCCACAGGCTGTCAGGACCAACACAGCGGACTATCAACATCCCTCCGCAGACAAAGATGCTGGCTGTGCATCACTTGTTGGCCTCTGGTACCTTCAAAACAACAAAAGTTAGAGTTGGATGAGTGTCACAGCCAGCCCTATCAAAGTAGTCTTGGATGCCATCATTAGCTTGATTCAACAGCACCTTCAGTTCACCCACACTGTGCAGGAACAGCTTGTGCCCCAGAAAGTCTACTATGCCATAGCAGGCTTATCCACTTGTGTTGGTTTAAAATCACTGCACACGTGTCCTACTTGTGCACCCTGCCAACACTGCACACAATTACTACAAATGAAAGCACGCGCATTACATCAATGTGCAGCCAATTGTGGCACACCGTCTACTGTTCACAGATGCCATATCAAAGTTACCAGTCAGTGAGCACCATCACCACTTTTGGCTACAGTCCATCATCCAAGGCAACAATCTTCATGTGAACAAGGTCAATGCACCTGTCCTTGGTGAGTACCAACGTAACATACCACACACATCAAATCCACTATCAACATACTCACAACTGTGGAAATATACATGTAACAAAATCACATATGACAGGCCGAACAACATGAGCACATACCAGACACAATGACACAAGTAATGGTGATAACATTTGGCAGATATGGAGACAAAACATACCCAAAGGCATAGATACAAGTGAAAAATAATAAGGATGTACAGAATGCCAAGTGTGCCGGTGATGTAATTAACATCCTTGAGTATGTAGAGCACACACATGTCCATGTGGACATATACTGTTGGATTTGCTACTGTGAACAATAACATTACATGAAGGCAGTAATAGGTGTTGCCAAACAGACAACAGTGTGACATATGTGGTGAGTAATGAAAATAATGCTGAAATGTTTGTAAACTCATGTAATGTATTGTGACATATTGTGTGAGATATGAATATGTTTGTAAATATTGGGATCAGATATGAAATTGGGGGTAAGATTTTGGTGTCAGATATGAAATTGGGGCTAAAATGTGGTGACATATATAAAATTGGGGATCAATTTGGGGGTCCGATATGAAATTGGGGCTAAAATGTGGTGACATATATGAAATTGGGGATCAATTTGGGGGTCAGATATGAAATTGGGGCTAAAATGTGGTGACATATATGAAATTGGGGATCAATTTGGGGGTCAGATATGAAATTGGGGCTAAAATGTGGTGACATATATGAAATTGGGGATCAATTATGTTGACAGATATGAAAATGTGTGTAAATGTGGTCTCAGATATGAAATTGTGTAGAAGTAATGTGCCCCATTAGTTCTTTCAGTATGGCATTTGGCGTTAGATTTGAAGTTAAGGCTGTCATTACTAACTATAGCCCATTCAAATTACATCCAGTGCCATGATATTTTGTAAGTGACCACTGTTCGAAGTACAGATATGACCCATGACATTGACACAGCACGATGTGTCCATTGGTGCCTTAAACGTGCTCAAACAACACTATCACGCCCATAGTCAACAATGTCATGCTGCACCCTCGCCGTAGCGAGCGCCTGGCACCAGCGGTGTGTCACCGCCAATGGCCCAAGACACACTCACCGTAGTGATAGGCATATACACATGATCAAATGGCGGTTGGCATGTCCCGCCACACAAATCACGGTCACTCATAGCAATGCATGTGCCCGGAAACGCGGTAGCTACCGCCTGGCACCAGCGGTGTGTCACCCCCATGGCCCAAGACACCATAGCGGGATTGATAGGCATATACACATGATCAAATGGCGGTTGGCATGTCCCACCACACAAATCACGGTCACTCATAGCAATGCATGTGCCCGGAATCGCGGTAGCTACTGCCTGGCACCAGCGGTGTGTCACTGCCATGGCCCAAGACACCATAGCGGGATTGATAGGCATATACACATGATCAAATGGCGGTTGGCATGTCCCACCACACAAATCATGGTCACTCATAGCAATGCATGTGCCCGGAATCGTGGTAGCTACCGCCTGGCACCAGCGGTGTGTCACCGCCATGGCCCATGCATTGACAGCCAATGGGAAGCGCAATCGCGGTAGCCTGATGCAAGTTTGAAAATCGCGGTAGGCGTGCTCCGCCACCACGGGGCTGGTCATTGGATGTATTTGCATGAGGCAGTCCTGGAACACCAATTGCAGCAGCTTAGAACCACAGAAACGAGCCCTAGGGGCTATATATGTGTGTGAGAGAGCCACACATTTCCACAGCTCACTGAGCCTGCTGCCTGAGACCCCTCACCTGCTGCTGCCTCCAGGGACTGGTGCCTGAGACCCCTCACCTGCTGCTGCCTCCAGGGACTGCTGCATGAGACCCCTCACCTGCTGCTGCCTCCAGGGACTGCTGCCTGAGACCCCTCACCACCAACTGCCACTGCTGCTGTCTCCTGCCCACAGTGATGTCAAGGACTGAGAAGATCCGTGCCACTCCCTTCACCACCGAGGAGCTGGAGGTCCTGGTGGACGAGGTGCTCACCCAGTATCCAAGGCTATATGGTGCGCCAAATGTTGTGGTAAGTATCTCAGAGTGTGAGTGAGAGTGCAGGGGGGGCACACATGAAGTTGATCTGCTGCAGTATGTGCGTGAGAGTGTGGGGTTGGGTCATGCACTGCCTAGCATGCTGTTTCCAGGGGGAAGGTGTGTTTAGCCTATTCAACACGTTTCCCTGCCTGCACATCCAGATGTGAGGGAAATGTAATGTCTTGTCAGACATACAGTGAGGCTGCAACTTCTCAATTTAGGAGTCAGGACAGTGATTGCCATTCTGAATGTCTGTGTGTGCCCCTGATGTCCTTCACAGGCCCATCTGTGGCCTTAGCTAGGGTTGTTGTCCAGAGGGTAGTGAGGGAATTGTTTCTGAATCAATATGTGCCTCATCTCTAGTTCTGCACTATGCTCAGGACCGCAATCCCCCAGGGTGACACTCTTGTTGGTCATTCACCTATGACACTGTACATTTCAACATTCTTGTGCCCAGACCCTTCCATCACCACCAGCATGTGCACATACTTGCATGTGTTGGCACTGTTTGTGTTTCCAAATTGTCCCTCCATTTAAAATATCAGATGCCCCACGTTGGACCTCTGTGTGACCCCAACTGGCCTGCACATTCACCGCCCAATCTGACAGTGACACAACACTGAATGTACAGAGTGTCAAATCTGTGCTTTTCCTCTTGACTCTCCATCAATGAGCCATTACAGACATGTAGATTGCACACGACAGGCCTTGTGATGAGGGTTTGCGTTTGTGAGGTCATGTCCCTCAATGTGACCTCCATGACACAGTGTGGCAGTTTAAGGGCAAGTGCTTTGAGGGCTGCGCAGTATTGGGCACAAGGAGTATTCACAGTAACATATGTAGTAATGTCCTGCATGTCTTGGTATTCCCAAACATTTGCAGTAGATGTGGTCAGTATACACATTTTGCTCTCTGCTGGCATCCTGCATGGCTATGAGATGGGCATGTACTGTGTCCACCCTCATACCTGCATGCATTAATGTGTGCTTCCCACATGATGATGTTTGAATGTCGCAGATTTATTGTCTCTGCTGAAATTATGGCTGAAGTTGGGTAGAGTCAGTGTCATGCTCCTGCCCTGGGAAATGGTGGTAGGTTACACTGATTATTGCACCCTCTTGTCTCCCATGTCTGCAGCTCAAAGTCAACCAGCGCAAGGCCGTGTGGAGGGCCATTGCATGCAAGGTGCGTGCTCTGGGTGTCTCCAACCGACGGCGCTCCCACTGTCACAAGAGGTGGGATGACATCTGCCGGCTGAGCAGGACCATGGCCGAGATGACACTGGGGCTGATCCCTCGGTCCGGCAGGTTGGAGCGGCGCAGCATGACACCACTAATGGCACGCATTTTAGCTGTGACGCAGCCTGAACTGGATGCACGTCTGAAGGGGCATCAGCAGCAAGCTGGTGGTGAGTATTCTGTGAGTGTGACTTTGGGTGTTGTTTGGCTGCATGTGCTCCAAGCCTGGTCCAGTGCAGGGCTGTGATGTTGCTAGTGTGATGCAATGGCGTGTAAGTGGCCGCGGTGTTGGGTGCAGTTGTCATGCATTCCCCCTACATGTACCTTCCCCTGTCATTGGTATAATGGCCCTTGACTTCACAATTGTAGTTGTGGCCTTCTGGTATCATCTTCATTGGGGTAGTCATGGACATCCCATGTCAGGGTCCGGCAGAGTGCATAATCTGAGTGTGCCATCATCAATGTGTGTATTGCCTGACGTCAGATTTGTGCTGACTACACATCTAACACCAATGTGCAACTGTAGTTGTGCCCCAAGATACGACATGGTGGATGGCATGTGCTCATGGCCATTGTGGGCGTATATGTTGGAGTCTGTCTCTGTGTTGGACACTTCTGCTGGCTCAAGATGTGACAGTGGCAACATGTTGTGAGTAGAATCTTTTACCCCCTCAGGGCCCTAGGTGTGCACAGAGGGATATGTGTGTCTGGTTAGACGGAGCCACCAACAGGCTAATTGGCTGTGTGTTCATCACATGGGTGAATTATGCCAAGTTTGCATTATGCCACGGTAATTTCGATGTTTGGATTGAGGTTGCACAATGTTACTGCCCATGGTGTTGTCCAACATGGATGATTGTTCATCATTAGTGATGCTTTCCTTGCAGAAATTTGTAATCTTGATGCCAATGTACTGATCCTACCTCTCTCTCTCATGCAGCATCTCACATGGGCACGGAAGGACAGGGGATGGACACCAGTGGTGAGGCATCAAGCACAACTGCTCCACACCAGCATAGTGACACGGATGTCACCAGCGCATCAGAGGGGGACCGTAGTCTTCTAGAGGACTCACAGCCAGAGACGCAGACCTCTACCTCATCTAACGACGGCGGGGACGCATCTATGTTTTCGTCCACAGGAAACGGGGACTCTGCCTCCTCGTCCACCACACAGCGTTCAGTGCCCACCCTCCCTGCTACTCCCACTGTTGCTGCCCGTGTTCGCACCACAAAAAGGGAAGAGTGTCCTTCATCCCAGGCACCGCTGCCCCTGCCCCTGTCCCCCTGCTGCCATCAGTGCTGAGTCTGTGGACCTTTTGCGCCAGCTGTGTGTGGGTCAGACAGCTCTCCTCAATGCCTTCCTGGACCATGACAAAAAATTGGCACAGGTGGTGGCTTACATGGAGGGCGTTCATTCCGACGTGGGTGGGCTACACCGGACTGTACAGTCTCTGTCCTCTGCAGTGACAGCAGCCATTCAACTTGCCCAATCCCATAGTCCTGCTCCAGTCCCTAGGCCCACCACCCTGCCAGTGGCCACATCTGATGATAGTGACCACACACCCCAGACATCAAGGGAAAGATACAGCACACGCAGCACACGGCAGCAGCAGCCCAAGCAGTCCAGGGCGCAGACACCATCCCCACAGAAAGGTAAACCCACACCAGAGCGCAGAGGCAAAAGCCCTTCAGGCCACACCCAGGGCAAGGATGGCAAGAAGCAGGCCTCAGGCTCACATGCCTCAGAGGCATCCCCAGCCAAGGACTCACCTGTCCCAAAAGTGTCTCGCATAGACAAGCACAGTTTCCGTGCCCAGTGACAAACAGGTGCCTGCTAAGAGTACACGTAAGAAGAGCTCCAAGGAAAGTTCACCCACAACATCAACTCCATCCAGAGCCCTGTGAAGCAGGGAAAGGAGGCCACTGTAGGGGGGGACACCTGGTAAACCGGTGATGCAGGGGCAGAGGCAATCCGGGGCCAACCGTCCCGCAGAATCCTGCACGTCCCCAGAGGGAGGACCAGCATCTGCACATGATCCTGCTTTTGTGATGAGTGTGCCTGTTGTATACACCCCACTTGGCATTAATCCCAGGACAGGGAAGCCATATCAAATCCCCAAGAAGCGGAAGGGCACCCCTCCAGATTCTCCCACACACACTGGGTCTCATGCAAGCATGAGTCCACCTCCACCTGCCACCACCCCACCTGGTCCTAGCAGCCCTCAGGCTTCACACACCACTGATGGCTCTAGCACATCTGGACCTAGCAGCCCTCAGGCTTCCCAGACCACTGATGGCTCTACCCCAGCTGGGCCTCTCTCTCCCCGAGCCAGTACCCCAACTGGCCCCGACAGACAGCCACCTCCCAGTCATACTGCCAGCCAAGTCTGAGTGTTAGTCCCCCTCACACACATGTCTCTCCCACAGTGGTGCCATGGACTGACCATTTTTGACACCCTGAGTGTGTTGCTGACCATGGCAGGGTACAGTACCACCCATTCCCAGTGCTGGATATCATGTACTCACTCTGCACTTTTTACTGGCCCTTGGCCTTGTTGTTGACTGTTGTTCTGGACTTGCCTGTGCAGCTTCTCATGTACCTCACCTGCACTGTGTCCTGGCCACTGGCCTTGTTGTTGACTGATGTTCTAGACTTGCCTGTGCAGCTTCTCATGTACCTCATCTGCACTTTGAACTGGTCACTGGCCTTGCTGGTCACTGCTGTTTGCCCCTTGCCTGTGCAGGATCTCATGTACCTCACCTGCACTGTGTCCTGGCCACTGGCCTTGCTGTTCACTGCTGTTTGCCCCTTGCCTGTGCAGGATCTCATGTACCTCATCTGCACTTTGGACTGGCCACTGGCCTTGCTGTTCACTGCTGTTTGCCCCTTGCCTGTGCAGGATCTCATGTACCTCACCTGCACTGTGTCCTGGCCACTGGCCTTGTTGTTGACTGATGTTCTAGACTTGCCTGTGCAGCTTCTCATGTACCTCATCTGCACTTTAGACTGGTCACTGGCCTTGCTGTTCACTGCTGTTTGCCCCTTGCCTGTGCAGGATCTCATGTACCTCATCTGCACTTTGGACTGGCCACTGGCCTTGCTGTTCACTGCTGTTTGCCCCTTGCCTGTGCAGGATCTCATGTACCTCATCTGCACTTTGGACTGGCCACTGGCCTTGCTCTTGTCTAAATTGTGCTGCATAACTGTGTAAAATGTAAATAAAAAAAATTACTCCTGTTGTCTGCCTTGTCAGTGTCCTTGCTAAATAAAGGGTTACTGTGTGGGTATGGTTTACTGTGACACATGCTCTATATGCCACTTCAACATTGCCAATGTCTTGTTTCCTCTGATCATGTTGTTTCAACTTTGGTGTCCCAGACTTGTGCATCTGTGTGTGTTGGCTTATATGTAGGTGTGTTTGCTGTGGACTGTTTAACTTCCTGGGTGTGTTGTTGTTTGTGTGATGTTTAGATTGTTGTTGTGTGTGTTCATGGTGTGTCACTCATCTCTGTAACTGGTATGTCTGTTGTGCACACACTGCTTGGTGTGCATGCGGTGCTGTGAGTGTATGTTGCCTTGTCCTTGCCTGGTGTGCACCCCCTGATGTTTAGCTGTTGTAGCATCTTGATATCTTTGCATGTGCATGTGTTGTGTCTGATGTGGCTGTGTGCAGTGTTTGTGTTGTGTTGTCTCATGCAGTTGACAGTTGCTCTGTGTGTGGTGTTCTATTTGCCTGTCAGTGTGTGTGTTTTGTTGTTGTGTTTGATTCAGATGTGTGTTGTCATTGTGGTGTGCATTACTTGTGTGTCTGTCACAAGAACTGAGGTCTATTGTAGTTCCTGTGCTTGTTTTGGGTGCATCCTTGGTGTTTTCCCCTCTCATATTTGATGTGTCTATTGTCATTCTTGTGCATGTGCAGGCATGTGGTACACTATGACACCATTTTGAGTTGATGGGTGGTGTGGTATGTCTGTCTGTGTGTCATTGTAGGCCCATTTCTCCCTGTTTGTCTCCATTATTGTTTTGTGTGGATGCACTTCTTATATGTGTTGTGGTATGTTGTCTGTGCATTTTTCCTGACTAATGAGGTTGTGTACTCCTGCTGTGTCTGTGCTCCCATTGGATTTCCACTGTTTAACTGCACGGGTCTTGTCTGTTATTGTAGTAGTTCTGTGTGTGTGTTTTGATTGTGTTCTGTGTTTGACTGTTGTTTTTGTGTGTACAGTGGTTCTGCCATCCCTGTGTGTGTGTGATGTTTGTGGATACCCCCCAGGGGGTGTGTTTGCTTGTCAGTGTATTGACTGGACATTATTGACAAGCTTCTGTGTGTTTGTCACTGGTGTTGTGTGCTGCAGGTGTGATGGGTGTGAGGGTTGTGTGAAGGTTCATACTTGTGTTTGACAGTCATGAAGTGTTGCAATGGGCCCTGTGTGTTGTGCTGCTGACATACTCCTGTGATGTATTTGGATACAGATGTGTGGCTGATCAGTGTTAGACTTCATACCCTTCCTTTCATTCCTGTGCCTATACATGGGTTGCCTTGCTGTCTCCCTGAGTTGTTGCAGTGAGGTGACTGTGGTTTGACTTCACTCACTGTGACTGCCATGTGTGATTTGTTGGGCTGGGGTTGTTGTTATATGTTCCTTCCCTTGCATGTGATGTACACATGCTTGGTGTTCAGCTCCTTGCCATTCCATTTGTGTGCACCTCACTTTAGGTTTCCTATTTGTTGTCCTCCATTGCTGCTAGCATGTGGTCTGTGTTTGTTGCTGTGTGTCAGTGTGGGATATGTCTGTGTGACTTGGCAAGCTCAGTGTCCATTAGAGTGTTTGTTCATTATCTGTGTGTGTTTGTTTTGTGCTTGGACTCAGTTTACTTGCCATGAGTGTGGTGTTGTTGTGGTGTGTGGGTTCCCCTGGCCCTGTGCTTCTACGCTGTGTGTTACTCTGCAGCCACACCTGATGGGGCTTTCTCCCTAGTTGTTTGTTGTGTGGTGCAGTGTGTGTGTTCACCTGGCTGGTTATTGGGCATGTGGGAGCACAGGAGGGTCACATGGCATGTCCCTTCATGTTGTGGGTGGGCCTAGTGTGTGGAGTGTGGAGGTGTTGCCCTGTGCACTTTGTGCACTGCCCATACCTTGCGCTGGCCCTGCCTACTACATTGTGCGCATTTTTTAACGCAGATTCACCGCTGCGGTCACGTGAACTGAACATTATTTCGAGATCCCGGACATGGTGACCTGGATGAGGAGGGGTGAACTAGTGGCAGGTAGGACATGTGTGGCTACACCTGTGGTTGTGTTCCTGTCCCCACCAGGGTGTCTGGTGGGGACAGGAACCTTACATCAGCCATGAAGTTGTGGGTTGTGTTTGTGTGCAGAGTTGTGTGATCGCGTACCTGCGGCGGCATCCGCCACGGTCCATGGCTTGCTGGAGGTGTATCATGTACAGCGTCGGGAAGGCGTGTAGTGCCGGGTCCATGGCGGTCGGCTCCGGTATTCAGTTTTGCGCTCGGCTGTGGTGCTTCCGCCTGCTCAGATTGGCCAGTTTCTCCGCTGCGGTGTGCCTGGCTGTTTGGCGCATCCTAATTTGTACGGCGGGAGGGACGTCATTCCACACGGCGGTGGCTCTCGATTGGTTAACTCCGCAGCGGTGGCGGGTGCGTTTTGATGGCGGTTCACGTCGCACCGCGGAGGTCGGAAAATGGGCTGTGTTGGACCATTGTAATATGGCGGACGTGTGCACCGCTGCTCGCGGGAGGAAAACAGCGTTTTCTCCCACCGCCAGCATCGCGGAGGTGCATCCGCCAGTCATCGTAATGGGCCCCTATGTTTTCCCATCCAAACAAGCTTTATTCGACATGTAGTCATAAAAGCACTTTACAAAGATATCCAATCTATGTAACAAAATATCATACAAGATTAAAAAAATAAGCCTGTTTCTGAAAATATAAATAAATACAATTACAGCTTCCGGTAAAGGAGCTAAAAATTAAGAACAAAACTCCATGTTTACAAATACCAATCCAGTTTTGCAGAGTTCACGATCAGAGGAACACATAAAAAAAAAAGCTTCAACTTCACTAATAAAGCCTGAGGCTGGACATACAGCTAGATAACTTGTAGTATATGGGACTGTTTACATCACTAGATCAATTGATTATCTGATTTTAAGATGACATATATTATTCATTCAGATATAGTTTTCGACCTTAATACCCACATCCACCCGAGAAATTTTGCAACTCCTACAGCAATGGGAGGTGAGGTGCTAGTACGTATGATTCTTTCAGCTTCCGCACTCTTTCTAGTACCTAACAATTTGCATATAGGCTTCAGCCAAACCCGGCGCGGGACATTGTATACTGGACAGACAAATAGCATGTGAGCTACCGTTTCATTATGGGACAAGCAAGTAGGGCACTTGTTATCACCTGCAATAGACCACCCGAATGTAAAGGATTTAAGGGGCAGTGAACCCACCCTCAACTGAAAATACAGTTTCCTGTCCAGTGGCTTTGATATGATGTCCCAGTATGGCTCTAAGCATGGGATGTGCTTGAAATCCAGAAAGGTTCCTGTCAATGACAATGATTCACTAGATCTCAAAGTGTTGTAATTCACCATCTCCCAATACTTTGCTTTCATGATCTTTTTTGAAGGGAAACAAGCCATGCTTGGATCGTCCCAAAGCATTTTCATGCCAATGCCTATTAGGACATCCCTAATTCCATGCAACCAGCTTATTTTGTGGAAAGTGTCAGATTTTATTACGTCCATAAACGCCTCGGCATATGGCTTCAATTCTGGCGTTGTCCACAGCCTGCGCCAATATAACAATGGGCGTAATTTTGCAATGTCAGATATATGGTTTCTGTCGAGGTCATAAAGTAGTGGAAGCAACGGCGTACTTTGGGGGAGACTAGTGATACCACGTAGGAATCTGTTTTCTGATACTCTTAAAGGCCCATTACGATACCGGGCGTAAAAAAATCCGCCACCCATGAAAGCGGCAAAAATCCGCCCGCCTACACCTTCTGAATACCGACCCAGCAATTATGATGCCTCGAACTGAAAACCGCCAGCGGCGGAAAAAACACACAAAATACCGCCCGCCCATGCCCGAGTCGGAGTCAAACCGCCCGCCACGGACAGAAAGACGCACGACAACACAAAACCGCCCGCCCTCACGGTCGAGACACCGCACGTGAAATTACGATCGCACCGACATGAGCGCGGAAAAACAACAAATACACCGCCCGCCAGCGGAAACAACACTGAAGAAAATGGACACGGCAGAAGCCATGGCGGCCACGTCCCTGCACAGAAACAACCCCGGACTCAAACAAACACACACAACAAGGCAAACAAGTCCACACAGCAATCCACGCACAAATACACAGACAAAGTACACATCCCGAAAACACACCACCCCTGGACAAACAAATAAACACAAAGCCCAGAACACCGGCCACAACACACCTGAAAACAACAGACCATCAGGACACACCCAAACAGGTAAGTACAAAAGCAGCCCCTCCACAGACCACAACCCCTAGCAACATTGCAAAGCAGACAGGAGAGGAGAGGACACAGTGACACAGCAAGGACAGCAGCACACCACAGATACGCACACATCACACCCACCACCACCACCACCACCACCAAACACCGACACCACAAACCCCCTGCACATCACACATCACACACCGCACCAGCACCACAAACACCATGGCATCACACAGAATGCCCAAGTTCACTTCCACTGAGCTGACGGTCATGGTCGACGAGATCGTCAAGGTGCACACACAAATCTATGGCAACCAGGTCCAGCACACACCACTAGCCACCAGAAACAGAATGTGGAACAGAATTGTAGACCAGGTCAATGCAGTCGGGACCGTACCCAGAAACAGAGGAGAGATAAACAAATGGTGGAACGACATCAAAAGCCTGGTCAAGAAGAAGGAGAGCAAAAACCGAGAGCTGGCTGCCACGACTGGCGGAGGGAATCCCGCGCAATACAAGACCTTCAAAGCGTGGGAGGAGAAGGTGCGAGTCATCATCCATCCGGAGATCCTCACCGGATTACCAGGGGGAGTGGAGGCCGGTAAGTACAAACAAATGTATACCAGCACACCGCTATGTACTCACATGCACTACCACCATGCCATAGCTCCGAGGGACAAACACCCCCATGTCCAGTACACAATACACAACACATTACTCACACATGCAACAGGCACCACCACCCACACACAGCCCAAACATATCAACTAACAAAACCATGGGGGCATGTGTACACCCAGCCAGCCACGTAACTACCAACAGGTCCCCTAGTACTCCAGAAGCGCCACAACGAGCCCCCCACCCATGTGGCAGCCGTAGCTGCACTAACCGACAAGTAACAGGTAAGTAGCAGCAACACAAAGCGCTGTGGGTGGGAGGGGGACAGCTGAAGTACAACACCCACCAGGCCCCTAGTCCTACAGCACAGCAAGGTGGAGCACCCCCACACCCATGTGGCAGCCGTAGCTGCACTAACCGACAAGTAACAGGTAAGTAGCAGCAACACAAAGCGCAGTGGGTGGGAGGGGGACAGCTGAAGTACAACACCCACCAGGCCCCTAGTCCTACAGCACAGCAAGGCGGAGCACGCCCCACACCCATGTGGCAGCCGTAGCTGCACTAACCGACAAGTAACAGGTAAGTAGCAGCAACACAAAGCGCAGTGGGTGGGAGGGGGGACAGCTGAAGTACAACACCCACCAGGCCCCTAGTCCCACAGCACAGCAAGGAGGAGCACAGCCCACACCCCACACCCACGTAGCAGCCACTGCAGTGCACACCGGCAGCCGACAGGTAGACATCCCGCCTCACGACAAACGGTGTCCAGCCATCACCACGACCCATGACACCGCCCCCACCCCCTCAGACCTGCAACATGGAGCACCCCCCCCCCCATAACCATGTTGCATCCAGCCCAGTGCACGCTCAAAAACAACCTGCAGGTGGGAAACTGGACAGGGCGGGGTGACTAGAGGCATGAGGACTGAATTACGACTAACACATGGGACATGCAAAGTAGCAGAGGAACACGCAGCACTGCTCCCTGCCACAACCATGTGAACAATGTGCACACGGACATGAACCACAGAGTCACACCCCACATGACCCATCACAGACACAGCAACACCCAAGGAGCCACGTCTGCATGCACAAGTCACACTGATAACAGAACCACACGGCAGGCACAGTGCAACCCATCACACACAACTGCAACACCATCGAAGTCCTGTCCATGTAGCCCCCACTGCCTGTCAACCACACATCCCACAACTATGCCCATGTAAGACATACCACACTAGACGCAACAGCGTGGAACAACAGAAATGCACACGAACACCACTGGACCCATCAAACACACAGACACACAATGCACATACAACATACCATCCATCTCATCCGTCAGCCCCAGTCACATGAAAGGTATGTCATCCGAACAGCTGGTCCACATACAGTAGTCACGCAAAGAAACATGCCCATGATAACTCATGTGCCAGAAGTGAATGAAGCGCACGTCACATTGTGAGCAACTACACACATAACATGGGCCACACACCCCCGAGCACTGCAGTGATGCACATGGCACAGGGCAGCACGCACACCAAGGAATTGGACCATCTGCAATACGTCGTGTGGCACACAACCATCACTCACTCATAACAATGCGTCCAATTACATGGCCAGAAATCACAACAGACAGCAAATATGCAGGGTATGTCAGACATACACACACCTCAGACCATGCACTGTCATGTTGCCACAACACATGTCAAGTTCTGCACCCATGGCACACAGTATGTACCCCAAAAGCATAGTACATCTCAAATGCGTTTCAGGGGGCTGACCCCCATTATGCCATCTGCGTTTCTAAGCGTTCCATATGAACCCCCAAAGCATAGTTCATCTCAAATGCGTTTCAGGGGCTGACCCCCATTATGCCATCTGCGTTTCTAAGCGTTCCATATGAACCCCCAAAGCATAGTTCATCTCAAATGCGTTTCAGGGGGCTGAGCCCCATTATGCCATCTGCGTTTCTAAGCGTTCCATATGAACCCCCAAAGCATAGTTCATCTCAAATGCGTTTCAGGGGCTGAGCCCCATTATGCCATCTGCGTTTCTAAGCTGCTCCATATGAACCCCCAAAGCATAGTTCATCTCAAATGCGTTTCAGGGGCTGACCCCCATTATGCCATCTGCGTTTCTAAGCGTTCCATATGTACCCCAAGAGCATAGTACAAACCAACCTCCACGATGGGTCTGGAGTCCGCATACACCAGAGCCACAAAAAGCAGGAGCACAGCAACACACCCATCGGCATTGCCAATCCGTCCCATGCCACATGTCCACAGCACACAGTCCCATTGGCATGCCCACACAACAACAAATAGCACAGCCACACACACGGCTCCAGGAAACCTGTGCACGACTGTGCACGAACTGTGGATGTCAGACAACCTATACATACTTTGTCATGTGCAACACAATAACATATCTCATTCCCCCCACAGGTGACGAACTGCTGGATGCTGGAGATGGAGACAGCAGCCAGCACAGCCAGCCTGCAAGCCCCCAACAAGGACTCACGGATGTGGAGGATCTGTCCTCCGATTCGGACACGGACCACCCAGCAGGCCCATCTGGTGTGGCAGGGCCCAACCGCACCCCAGGCACCCTCCTACCCACCAACCCATCATCCAGGGCTGATGACCACTCACAGCCCCCTGCTGCCACTGTCGTTGCAGCCACTCCCACTGTTGTGGCGGCCACTCCCACTGCCGCAACCACCACCATCGCCGCAACAACCACCACCGCCGCGACCACCACCACGTCATCACTGGCCCCAGCACCAGCGCAAGTGGTGGTCCGGCCGACTGGGTCCACCCTGGGAGCCACAGCGAGGACCGTGGTGAGCAATGTGGCTAGTGGGCAGGCCGGTGGCAGCAGTACTGGTGGGAAGAGCAGGGTCAGGCCAACGCCAGCCTCCCCTGGGAGCCATGCCCTGCCTTAAATGGCCAGAGTCCTTGGGGCCTATGAAGAGGCCCAAGGACAATGGGCCAGGTCTGCTTCCGACACGCGGGAGGTCCTGGGGGTGTTGAGGTCCATGGACGCCCATATGGGCCAATTTGTGTCCCGTATGGACCAACTCGTGGACCTCATGGGCCAGCTGGTGGTGGCGGTGAGGTCACAGGCAAGGCCAGCAACACCACCTCCGCCACCACCTGCTAGGGCGCAGGGTCGGGCAGCAGTGTCCAGTTCCCCTGCGTCCACAGCCAGTGAGCACACCTCACCCACCACCAGCAGGTCGCCACCACACCCCCCCCTCCCAAACGTGGAAGGGGCCGTCCGAAGTGGAAACACATGTCCCGGGAGGACTTTGCACGCTCCAGACGCAAGTGAGGCAGCCAGCCATCCTTGACCACCCACTGCATTGACTTGGACTACGATCCCACCCCACACAGCCATCAGAATGGCATGTGTCTGTTGGACTAGGGACATAGAACTAGTGGGTACACCCTGAGCATCACGCAGCCATGGCCGACAGCTCATTGTCACTGCACGCAACACTCATGTCATCACCTTGCACACAATGACATGTCACAGTTGAAAATAAATGCACCTTTTACACAAACTGCTGTCTGTGCACTGTGTTTATTGAACGATGATCAACCGCCACCTTGAGCAGAAAAGCATCGGATGTGTGGCATGGCGATGGGACAGGAGGGGCTGTAGGGACCTAGGGGGGGAAGACAGAACAGGAGCACATTCAATGACTGTGTCACACACCCATCACACAGTACATGTCAACAACTACAAGCAATGTACACACATCGCACAGAGCAACAGGGCACAATGCCACAGCCACCGTCAGTGGCATACAAACCTGGACATGGACCATTGACACACAGCACACAGTGAACAAAAGGCCTCCGTGACACAGCACACAGACACCTGCACAACTACAGCCACATCAGCCATCGTACATGGACACTCACCGTCAAGTGAAGTAGCGGGCGATGAGCTGCTGACGGACATTCACAGCTTCCTCCTCTCTGCTGTCTTCCTCACTCGAGCTGTCCTGGTCTGCAGGCTGGGGCCCTGGTTGATCTCCGTCATCCACAATTAGGGGGATCTGCTTTCGAATGGCCAGATTGTGCAGCATGCAGCAAGCCACCACTATCTGGCACACCTTCTGTGGGGAGTACGCCAGCGCCCCCGGTGCGGTCCAGGCATCTGAACCTGGACTTGAGGAGGCCAAAGGTACGCTCGACCACATGTCTGGTCCTCCCATGTGCCTCATTGTAGCGGTCATCTGCTGGGGTCCGAGGATTTCGTAATGGACTGAGCAGCCAGGGCCCATTCGGGTAAGCCGAGTCACCTGGGCGTGGGGGACACAGAGAACCGTTGCAATTCAAACAGGACAGTAGACAGCATCCTTAAGCCAGCACGCTACACAACTCCACATACTCATCGACAATCCAGCCACGGTCCTGTTGCAGATTGGTCATCAGTCGTGGTAATATGCTGTTTCGCATGATGTGCGCGTCATGGGCCGAGCCTGGGAACTTTGCACACACGTGGGAGATGACCATGTCCGCAAGGCACACCACTTGCACATTCAGGGAGTGCGTGTGCTTCCGGTTGTGGAAGAGCTGCTCAGTGGCCTGTGGTGGGACAAGGCCAACATGGGTGCAGTCAATGGCACCAACGACGTGTGGGATCCGTCCAAGGGCATAGAATGCACCCTTCACTGCCGCAAACTCACGTGCCCTGGGGAATCTGATGTACCTGTTCCTGTACAGCATCATGGCTGGCAGTACATCCCTCAGCACCATGCTGAACATGGGCTGGGACATCCCACCTCCACTGCCCACTGTGTGCTGGAATGACCCAGTGGCGAAAAATGCAGTGCAGCCATCACCTTAGCCGTGGGGGTGAATGCTGTCGGATACACCCTGCGAGGACGGAGGTGGGGTTCCAACATGGCACATAGTCGATGCAGGGTTGGTCGATCCAGACGAAATTTCCGGATGAGCTCAGAATCCTCCATGTCCGCCAACAATTGGTAAGGGCGGTAAATGTTTGGTCTCCGCCTAGGAAAGATGGAAGTGGACACATGTCAAAGCAACACGCCACATGGCATTTTCACATACGCATCACTGATATGACAGAGCAAGAACATGAGTCACAGAACAGCTGTCATGCAGGGACAGCACAGCCACAATACACTTACACAGGTCTCCCACCAATAGCAATGGGCAGTGACACAAACCATTGCTATGTGCATGCACATGGGGATCCAGGCCTCAATGACCTGTGAGGCGTGCTGATGGGGACTGACTGCATATCCGGCAAGCGACAACACCACGGCAACATGACTGGCTGCTGTGCATCACACTGCTTCCGAGGCTGGATGAGTATGGCACACACCAACGACGATGTGGGCACAGGCTGAGCGGCCAAGACAAGTGGGACCTGTGGCACGAGGGGATATGAGACAGTCATTGGTGTCACCACTGCACCCTATGTGCAGCACTGTACGGATCACACCTCCAGAAGCATTGTCAGGTGTACACATTGACAGCCCCATGCCAACACGGCTGTGTGCTTGCAAATACACATCACATGTGACACGTAACCTTGCACGTGCCAAGTGGCAGATGTACATAGTGAGAGATGACCTGCGTGTGCATATGCGTATACCATGCACCCATGCCAATGTGCAGATGATGACATGCCAACAGACATGTGGGGGCCGGCCACTGGCCGTCCCTGCCAATGCACACGGCATGTTGTGGCCCCGTCCATTGTGCACCTGCACCCACACGCACATCATGGCCACACCTGCAGATGCAGTGCGCACATCATACTGTGTGGTGCACATGGCATCAGCGGACTGTCACCAACATGGGCCAGGCCATTACGGCCAACTCCGATGACCCTCGCGGTTGCACCCTGTGTGTTCCACTATGGAGGTAGGCGTCCCGGGCCAGCTGGGTGCAGGCCAACGTCTGCAATTGCCAGTGCAGGTCTCAGTGCACTTGTTGCTCGTGTGAATGTCAGGCTGGGCCATGCTGCCCCTCTCAGTCCCAGCAAGCCTGGCCTGCACATTGACTGCACAATGCCAGTAGGTGACAGCACCGACTGCCTAGTGGGTTACATGTGTCTCCTGTTCAGGACACCCCGGATGAGCGCTTACTCTGCACTGTCTATTGGACACACCATGACTCGTGATAGGGATGTGTGTGAGAGATAGTGGCACTGAATGTGACCTTCGTTGCGGGGTGGGCCATGCACAGGGCGAGTACGCTGATGGTTGCGCAGTGTTGGTCACAGTGGGTACACCCACACAGATGTGTTGCCTTGTGATCTTCTTCTAGGTCAAGCTGACAATGGACAGTAGATGTGGGCAGGCTACACATTGCTCGATGTGCTGTCTATGTGCATGTGCATTCACACCAGGCACAACTGCCCCTGCACATGTGACCCCTGCTGCACTCTGTGCTGGGCCTGTTGAGCTGATGCACCGTCTGTGCGTGGGGCAGACAGCTCTGCTCAGTTCCGTCATTGCCCATGACATCACTTTGCCGCAGGTGACATGGTTCATGGAGGGCCCACATGTACGCGTGGGTGGACTACACAAGACTGTCCAATGGTTATCACCCCCAGTCAGTGCTTCGAATGGGAAGTATGTGGTGCTGGTACTCATTTCGCTGTGTCGAGTGTGCGGGGCTAGGTGCGGGGCTACATGCAAGACATGGGTAGGTCATCGGCTTATCTACTAGTTGCAATGCACACGAGACATGTCTTTTTCTGACCACATCAGGGGCATTCCTTAAACTAACTGAAAGTCAAACAGTTATCTTTTGCACTGTCCTCATGGCCTCCCCTCGCTCACACCTATATGCATTTGCACATGAGAAGCTAGCGCATGCACAAGCAGCTCCAAGCTCGCCCCAGAGAGGCCAAGGAGTGTATGTGTGGGTCCAGTTGTACATGTGGTCTGTCTCACGGTATGATTAGTGGCGTTACGCCGTCCACATGCGTGGTGCCCCGACTCGAGACCCGGGCAACCTAGACAATGCATTGCAGTCTCCGCAGTCCGGATACACCACCTGCGACACACAGAGGCTGTAGCTGCCCTAGCGGCCCATGCCGCGTCCATCTGGGGCTGATAGACCCACACATTCACTCTTTTGCCTCACTGGGGCGGGCTCGGAGGTGCTTGCGCACGCGCTGGCTTCTCTGTTGCAACGGCATGTGACGTGTGTGGGGATGTAGGCAATGGGTGGGATGGTGCGAGCCACCTTCCGTGACGTCACTCCTGCTCGTGATGTGTGCGTCCCCCAATACTTCCATATGACTTGAGCCATGCTGCACATTGAGGATGTTTTGCCTGCGTGATGTGTCCCGGAGAAGCGCGCCGAGTCCTCTCCCCCACCATGCTCCACTGCCATCCCGTGCCCTGGATTGCCTGTGCAGGTTGACAATGTTGGGGATACACCTGGTCGGCAGGGGCTGTGTGTGCCTTGTCAAGGGCCTGGCGGGCGCAGAACAGGATCCAGCTTGTCCACAGAGGGTGGGCTGACGTGTACGCCTGATACCGCATTGTTCGTGTGCCCGGCTGCTGTGCACACACGTGTTCACATCCCCCCGACGGGTGGCCTTTAACATTGCCCATGGAAGCGGTAATGTGCAGTTCCGGACCCCTCCCGACACAGCGTGTTTCAACTGTGCATGTGCGCATCTACCCGTCACACCCACCCACCTGAGCGAAGCGTCACTCCCGCTTCACACGACACATGTGTGTCTTCCACAGTTGTGCTACTCATTTGCGTTGACATCGAATGACAGTGGACTACATAGTCATGTCACGACTGCCGTATACATCACACACTCTCATCATCTCACATTCGTACTTGTGAAAGGAATCAGCAGAGACAGTTTCTTTCTTCAAACCATGTATTGTGACTTATGTCCTCTGTGATGCAGTATAGTGGACACTACTGGCAGCGGTATGCATGTGGAGGATATACTGAGCATGATTACACATAGCTAAGGGTGTAGGGGTACATGTGATTAGCTGTTGCATGTGGGATGTGGGCTTCAGAGTTACATCTGCTTGGCCGTTGCTGTGCTAATGTTCATTTGCAAGTAGCTGCGGTGCTGCGGACTTTGACACAGACGGTATACATTTAGCCTACCAGACCGCTTGGCATCATGGGCACAGTCCATCTCAGTTCCATGTGACAGGTGTGCTGCTGTTGTTGCTCATGCACGCGTGCGTGTGAGTTGACATCAGGGCATGGGCTTACGTGCATGCAACGGCGTCCCACTTGTTGTTGCCATATGGTGGATATTGGACATGTCACAGTCACTGGGGTTGTGTTGTTGTTGTATGCACTTGTCGTCCATGCAAAGGTCCTGTTACGGGAATTCCGGGGAGGGGAGAAGGGGTGCAGCTCTCACATACTCCAGCCGGGCGATTCCTGTCCACTGTGCGGTGCATATGTCCATGGGCGCAGGATCCATGTCATGGCATAGTTGTACGTGCAGTTCTGTCCATGTGGGTGCGATACACATATCCCATGCCACTGCCTCCCCGGATACATGCAGAGTTCCTGGATGTGATGGGGAACGGAGTGCATGTCCCGGACACATCCGATGTCATGGCAGTGTCGTTGATGGTGTGGTATCAGTTGCAGGTCGTTTGGTATGGCTGTTGTGGTGGTTACTGGCCAGTCCGTGCGGAAGCTAAGCATGGGTACAGTTTCGGACATCATGGCTCAATTGGGGGATTGCGTCGGGGTCCTACGAATTGTCAGGTTGACAGGTATGCGATGGCTTCCTGCAGGGCTTCCATTTCATTGGTGGTATAAATGTTTGCCAGCCAATGTAGCGGATGGTGGCTGTCACGGTGTTGTCCGTAAGTTGTCCCTTGTAGGAGCATGATGGGGCATGCTGGGTGACATTCGATGTAGCTGTGATCCATGATCCGTCGTGTGGAGGCACAGTGGTCCCATTGCAGTGTGGGTCTGATGTACGCCACATATGCCATGCCCCCATAGGCTGAACAGACCCTGTCGTGTGCGTCCAGAGGGTGGAATAGTGGTAGCAGGTCCGCCCTTGGACATGCCGGGTTGGAGAGGCACAACTCCACAGGATGGTGGAAGGGACACCTCCGACAGTAGAAGACGGGTATGACGCAGCTGAACAATGCGATGCGGTAAGTCAGTCGGTAACTTACGTTCAGCAAGGATAGGGGTTCGCATCCCAGTAGCTGTATCAGGTTGTGTTTGTACAGCTTGACCTGTCTGGCGTAGTTGGGTAGGTGTGTTGTAGGTGCCATTTTGCTGCGGGGCGATGTGGTGGCGTGCTCCGGCTGTGTGTGCAGTCTGCAGTGTGCAAGCTCCGAGGTTGCTGTGAGGTCTGTGATGGTCGTAGGGGGCAGGACTTGTGTTCTGTTAGCTTGTGCGGAGGACACGGGCCCTCATCCCACGTGCTTCTCTGAATGTTCAAGGTCAGTGGTGTGTGACTCCTTCCAGATAACTTGCATGAGAACAGCATGGGGGAGTTTTATACTTTCTTCTTTCCCGTTCGGTATGTTCTTAGGTGATATGCGATATCTGCCCTGTGGTCGGTTTCCTCTGCATGCCTGTGTTGGTCTTTTTTTGGGACAATGGCTGTATTCTCCGGCTTGTTTAGTCGGGATGTGGTTTCGGAGTTGGAATGGAAGGTCATTCAGTGCTGTCTGCTCTCCCGTGTGTGGGCGGCAGGCTGTGTTTCCGCTATGCGTTGGGCCTTGTGTGTGGGTGTCATTCTTGAGTCCACCTGTTGTCGGTCCCCGGGCTCTTTGGTGTTCCGTTTTGTATGTCTGGTTCATGGGTGCAGGGTGGTATGGGTGTTTCTGTGTGGTACTGGCGTACCTCTTCCCGACGGGGCCCATGTTCTACTGGGTGGTGTTGCCGCCGCTGTGTGCTTCGCCATGTTTGTCACACAGGGGTGTGTCCTGATGTTGCGTGACTTCACTGACATGTGGGCGTCGGTTGTGTGACGTTGGGTGTTGTCCGTGAATTGGGCGTTGGGGACATGACTGTGGCAGGCCTGTCACGTGTCATGTGCGTTCTGGGTGTGGCTGGTGTGTGTGGTGCTTGGTTGTGTCCCTGTGTTGTTTGTGTGCGACGCATACATGGCGTTATGGTTGGGCGCTGAGTTGTGCGCATGTGTGGCTGCGTCATCGCCGCTGTGCTGCGGTGCCGTGACGGGGTCGTTAGTTCCTGGTCCCAGGTGGTGTGCCCATGATAGTTGCGAGATGTTGCACTTTGCCCTGTGTTACATTTGTGGGTGCAGTGGTGGCTGTGTCTTGTCCACGCAGGGGTGTTGGGGGGGTGCCATGTCCTCCTTTTCCACCCTTGCACTGTGTGCGCTGTTTGCGTGCCCCTGTTGTGTGTCTGCCTACCTGCGTCGCCGCGGTGCGTTGACTCCTGGGTGCTGCATCAGGTAGAGCATGGGGAGGGCCTGCAGTGCTGGATTCATGCTCGGGGGGTCGCCTCTTCGGTGTCTGTGCTCGGCGTTCGGGTTTCCGCCTCACTTTCACGTGCGGTGTCTCTTAGCCGTGGGAGCTGTTTGTTTGCGGCATCGTAATTTGTACGCCGGGCGGTACGTGGTTTCGTCTGGCGGTGTGTCTCCATTGGGCTGCGGCGCTACGTGAGCTGGCGCACTTTGATGGCGGTCGGCGTCGCTGGCTTGCCGGCGGTGTTTGGCTGCCTTTTCACATCGTAATTTGGCGGGCGTGTGGGCTGCGGCATGCGGGCGGTAACTGGTGGTTTTTGCATCCGCCAGCACGGCGGTGGTGCTACCGCCCGCCATCCTAATGGGCCCCTTAGTTTGGCCATATTCTCAAACCCCCATATTTCAACCCCATAAAGGGCTGAGCTAACTACTTTCATATCGTACACCTGGAGCACAGGTCTAATTGGTTTTGTGAGCGACCTTTTGTGCTGCACATTTAGTGCTCCCGACAATTGCCGGTGTTTAAGTGTGGCTAGGTCAATCTGCTGATTCCATTTAAGGTCACTCTGTATGTTTACACCCAAGTATGTTTTCACTCACAATGGCACTTTTAATATAGGTTGATACCGATCATCTCATGACATGGGCACTTGCCCTTCATTGCTTAAATGTCAATACATAATATATAAATAATTGGAATTGTTATTGGGGCAGTAATAGGTGTTCTTTTGGATTTTCGACCTATTGTGGTGAATACTCGAATTTGAAATTTATTATATGGACATATTTTTGCTATGAAATGGTCCAAGAAGCCTAGTTCATGTACTGATTTTGTGCATTCAAGTATCACCATTACCCCTACATAGAGCCTAATCAGTATTTAAATGCAGGGAGCTCACAATTCCTACACGTTATCAGTGATATATCTCACAGACTGAATATTGGATGACTGGTATCTCCGTTGGTTGTGTATATATTCACTGTGCTGTTGTAATATTTCTCACGAATATCACACATTGGTGAACGTATTGGACAATTTATGTACATCACAATAATTGATGAAGTCGTCTCTTGTGATGTCGACAGAGTCTTGAACACGATTGATTCCTTTTCATTATAAATTAAATTTACCTCACGAAATGAGGAAAATAACAATGTTCAACCTGTAAGATGCAAAGTATTAAGTTGAAGGAGATTTCTAACCTGGAAGATGCAAAGTATTTTGTTTATGTCCATTACGTTAACGTCAATTTCTAGGGTGAGTGGCGCACGTTGTGTAAACTTGACAAAGGCTTCTTAGCTAAAATGCGTTGTTCTGCACAATAAACATTTGTGCCTTTATTTGGTGTGCCATATCCGTCATTCTGGATTTTCTGAATGGTTTTTGTTGTTAATAATTGATGGCCGCTGCTGCCATCGCTGCCACTGGCATCGCGAGGCTAGTTACGGGGTCTACGCAGCTCAACTGTTTTGAATACACATATATTTATATATACACATATATATGTGTATATATATATTATGTATATGTATATATATAACATATATTATCTACTGGCGGTCGCCAGTAGATAGTTATAGTTAGGACCTATTTTCCATAGGAAATCCGCAACATTCTATTTGAAATAACTCTTGCGTCGGTTGACGAATCTTCGCGAAATTTTCAAACTTTATGGCCCGCTCCGGACCGCTCCTACCATGAAAGTTTCGGGGTGATTCGTCAAGCAAGGGCCGAGAAAAAAGGGGGGTCCCAAAACGTGTTTTCCCCATTCATTTTCCCATAGGAAACTTTAGCCACGGCTACAGTCCGAACTGCTGAACGGAATTACACAAAATTTGGCAAAGAGGTAGTTCTTGGTTCAGAAAGAACCCTTTTGTTAAATGGTGTAAATCCGTTCAGTAGTTGCGGAGAAATTAAAAAATAAGAGTCAAAAATCAATTTCCCATAGGAAACTTTATGCAAGGCTACAGCTCGAACTGCTGAACGGAATTACACCAAATTTGGCAAAGAGGTAGTTCTTGGTTCAGAAAGAACCCTTTTGTTAAATGGTGTAAATCCGTTCAGTAGTTGCTGAGAAAATCAAAAGTAAAAACACATATATATCTGGGCGGAGCCTAACCACACATGTCATCGTGAGATCTGATTGGCTGTCAGCACTTCATCCTGGAATTGCTGGCAGCCATCTTGGGACCAATATAAATGATAGTACCCCATTGAAATGCATTGTAGTGAATCGAAGATTTTGAGGGTTACCAAAAGGAGAACTATAAAGGGTGATAACAGACTTTAGTTACATTAGAATTCATTTGTTGATGGTACCATACTAATTTCAGGAATTGTGGTGTGTTCTAAGGTGATTTTACCCTGTGAAAAACCTTCTGCTGGGATATCATGAATCATGTTTGAGAGAAAACTATTTTCACATGCTTGTCCCATACAGTTTTGGAAGGTGCTCCAGAAGCTAAAATGAGAGCATATTTTCTGTAAATTCACATTATCTTTCTCAGTCATGTGAGAATGAAGTCTGACATTCTCAGTAAAACATGTACATCCAACAAGGGCAGAGACTGTCAGTTGATTCCTTTGTGTTCTACTGCAGCTTCCCAGAGTGTTCTAAAGAACAACTAGAGTGCTAACAGCCTTACTTATGACAAAAGTATGGCACACCTGAAGCCATCTTGATTGGAATAAACTGGTAACACTTAAAACATTTAATTTAAAAAGGAACAAAATGATGGGGTTCATCTTGTCATAGAAATTATGGTTAGTGCTCTGGAAAGAAAAATTAGGACATGTTTCAAGTGTGATCTCAAACATCTTCCTGTTATATTTCAACAGGAGCAGCCTGTCAGTTGATGCCTTTGTGTTCTACTGCAGCTTCCCAGAGTGTTCTAAAGAACAACTAGAGCACTAACAGTCTTACTTATGACAAAAGTATGGCACACCTGAAGCCATCTTGATTGGAATAAACTGGTAACACTTAAAACATTTAATTTAAAAAGGAACAGAATGATGGGGTTCATTTTGTCATAGAAATTATGGTTAGTGCTGTAGAAAGAAAAATTAGGACATGTTTCAAGTCTGATCTCAAATATCTTCCTGTTATATTTCAACAGGAGCAGCCTGTCAGTTGATGCCTTTGTGTTCTACTGCAGCTTCACAGAGTGTTCTAAAGAACAACTAGAGCGCTAACAGTCTTACTTATGACAAAAGTATGGCACACCTGAAGCCATCTTGATTGGAATAAACTGGTAACACTTAAAACATTTAATTTAAAAAGGAACAAAATGAGGGGGTTCATTTTGCCATAGAAATTATGGTTAGTGCTGTAGAAAGAAAAATTAGGACATGTTTTAAGTGAGATCTCAAATATCTTCCTGTTATATTTCAACAGGAGCAGCCTGTCAGTTGATGCCTTTGTGTTCTACTGCAGCTTCCCAGAGTGTTCTAAAGAACAACTAGAGTGCTAACAGCCTTACTTATGACAAAAGTATGGCACACCTGAAGCCATCTTGATTGGAATAAACTGGTAACACTTAAAACATTTAATTTAAAAAGGAACAAAATGAGGGGGTTCATTTTGCCATAGAAATTATGGTTAGTGCTGCAAAAAGAAAATTTAGTGCATGTTTTAAGTGAGATCTCAAATCCTCTTCTATTTCATTAGAAAATTCTGACATGCAGTCTGAAACAATCACTTTCAATACCAGCAGTAGACTTCCAGTTAACTCCTTGGAGAGCAGTAGCTTTACTACAGTGATCTAATGAACAACTAGAGTGCTAACATTCTGAATTTATGGCAAATGTGTGACACATCTGAATGCCTTCTTGATGGAATCAAAGTAAAAAACTGAAAGCATTTCCTACTGAGGAGACTGCAGTAAATGAGGAAATTAGGAAACTTCATAACAAAGAAGTCTTCCAAGATGGCCACCAGTGAAAAAAGAGCCCAAATGTAGCACAAATATTACCCAGATGTAGCCCACATATAGCCCAATGACAAAAGTGTGCAAAACACTTTTTATTTTTAGTTTTTTTGCAGTTTTCTGTAGTGCAGACTGTTCAGGTATTGGAGTGTTGCATCTTAAAACATGACCCCCTACACTACAAAAACACCACTGCACTACCCTAAACCCTAAAACACTACCCCCAGCACGACCCCCTACACTACACAAGCACCACTGCACTATCCTAAACCCTAAAACACTACCCCCAGCATGACCCCCTACACTACACAAACACCACTGCACTACCCTAAAACATGACCCCCTACACTACACAAACACCACTGCACTACCCTAAACCCTAAAACACTACCCCCAGCATGACCCCCTACACTACACAAGCACCACTGCACTACCCTAAAACACTACCCCCAGCACGACCCCCTACACTACACAAACACCACTGCACTACCTTAAACCCTAAAACACTACCCGCAGCACGACCCCCTACACTACCCAAACACCACTGCACTAACCTAAATCCTAAAACACTACCCCCAGCACGACCCCCTACACTACCCAAACACCACTGCACTACCCTAAAACATGACCCCCTACACAACACAAACACCACTGCACTACCCTAAACCCTAAAACACTACCCCCAGCATGACCCCTACACTACACAAGCACCACTGCACTACCCTAAACCCTAAAACACTACCCCCAGCACGACCCCCTACACTGCCCGAACACCACTGCACTGCCCTAAACCCTGAAACACCAGCCCCTGCACGACCCCCTACACTGCCCGAACACCACTGCACTGCCCTAAACCCTGAAACACCAACCCTAGCATGACCCCCTACACTGCCCGAACACCACTGCACTGCCCTAAACCCTGAAACACCACCCCTTCACGACCCCCTACACTGCCCGAACACCACTGCACTGCCCTAAACCCTGAAACACCACCCCCAGCATGCCCCCTACACTGCCCGAACACCACTGCACTGCCCTAAACCCTGAAACACTACCCCCAGCAAGACCTCCTACACTGCCCGAACACCACTGCACTGCCCTAAACCCTGAAACATCACGCCCAGCAAGATCCCCTACACTGCCCTAACACCACTGCCCTAAACCCTGAAACACCACCCCCAGCATGACCCCCTACACTGCCCGAACACCACTGCACTGCCCTAAACCCTGAAACACCACCCCCAGCACGACCCCCTACACTGCCAGAACACCACTGCCCTAAACCCTGAAACACCACCCCCTGCACGACCCCCTACACTGCCCGAACACTACTGCTCTGCCCTAAACCCTGAAACACCATCCCCAGCACGACCCCCTACACTGCACGAACACCACTGCACTGCCCTAAACCCTGAAACACTACCCCCAGCAAGACCCCCTACACTGCCCGAACACCACTGCACTGCCCTAAACCCTGAAACATCACCCCCAGCAAGACCCCTACACTGCCCGAACACCACTGCCATAAACCCTGAAACACCACCCCCAGAAAGACCCCCTACACTGCCCGAACACCACTGCACTGCCCTAAAACCTGAAACACCAGCCCCAGCACGACCCCTATACTGCCCGAACACCACTGCACTGCCCTAAACCCTGAAACACCACCCCCTGCACGACCCCCTACACTGCCCGAACACCACTGCACTGCCCTAAACCCTGAAACACCACCCCCAGCACGACCCCCTACACTGCCCGAACACCACTGCACTGCCCTAAACCCTGAAACACCACCCCCTGCTCGATCCCCTACACTGCCCGAACACTACTGCACTGCCCTAAACCCTGAAACACCACCCCCAGCACGACCCCTACACTGCACGAACACCACTGCACTACCCTAAACCCCAAAACACTACCCCCAGCAAGACCCCCTACACTGCCCGAACACCACTGCACTGCCCTAAACCCTGAAACACCACCCCCAGCAAGACCCCCTATACTGCCCGAACACCACTGCACTAAAGCCTGAAACACCACCCCCAGCAAGACCACCTACACTGGCCGAACACCACTGCACTGCCCTAAACCCTGAAGCACCACCCCCTGCACGACCCCCTACACTGCCCAAACACCACTGCACTGCCCTAAACCCTGAAACACCACCCCCAGCACGACCCCTACACTGCCGGAACACCACTGCACTGCCCTAAACCCTGAAACACCACCCCCAGCACGACCCCCTACACTGCCCGAACACCACTGCACTGCCCTAAACCCTGAAACACCAGCCCCAGCAAGACCCCCTACACTGCCCGAACACCACTGCACTGCCCTAGACTCTGAAACACCAGCCCCAGCAAGACCCCCTACACTGCCCGAACACCACTGCACTGCCCTAAACCCTGAAACACCAGCCCCAGCATGACCCCCTACACTGCCCGAACACCACTGCACTGCCCTAAACCCTGAAACACCAGCCCCAGCACGACCACCTACACTGCCCGAACACCACTGCACTGCCCTAAATCCTGAAACACCAGCCCCAGCACAACCCCCTACACTGCCCGAACACCACTGCACTGCCCTAGACTCTGAAACACCAGCCCCAGCAAGACCCCCTACATTGCCCGAACACCACTGCACTGCCCTAAACCATGAAACACCAGCCCCAGCATGACCCCCTACACTGCCCGAACACCACTGCACTGCCCTAAACCCTGAAACACCAGCCCCAGCACGACCACCTACACTGCCCGAACACCACTGCACTGCCCTAAATCCTGAAACACCAGCCCCAGCACAACCCCCTACACTGCCCGAACACCACTGCACTGCCCTAAACCCTGAAACACCAGCCCCAGCACGACCCCCTACACTGCCCGAACACCACTGTACTGCCGTAAACCCTGAAACACCAGCCCCAGCACGACCCCCTACACTGCCCGAACACCACTGCACTGCCCTAAACCTTGAAACACCACCCCCTGCATGACCCCCTACACTGCCCGAACACCACTGCACTGCCCTAAACCCTGAAACACCACCCCCTACACTGCCCGAACACCACTGCACTGCCCTAAACCCTGAAACACCACCCCCTGCACCGCCCCCTACACTGCCCGTACACCACTGCACTGCCCTAAACCCTGAAACACCACCCCCAGCACGACCCCCTTTACTGCTCGAACACCACTGCACTGCCCCAAACCCTGAAACACCACCCCCAGCACGACCCCCTACACTGCCCGAACACCACTGCCCTAAACCCTGAAACACCACCCCCTGCACGACCCCTACACTGCCCGAACACCACTGCACTGCCCTAAACCCTAGAACACTACCCCCAGCATGACCCCCTACACTACCCGAACACCACTGCACTACCCTAAACACTAAAATACTACCCCCAGCACAACCCCCTACACTACCCGAACACGACTGCACTGCCCTAAACACTCAAACACTCCCCCAGCATGACCCCCTACACTACCCGAACACCACTGCACTGCCCTAAACCCTAAAACACTCCCCCAGCACGACCCCCTACACTACCCGAACACCACTGCACTGCCCTAAACCCTAAAACACTCCCCCAGCACAACCCCCTACACTACCCAAACACCATTGCACTGCCCTAAACCCTAAAACACTACCCCCGCATGACCCCCTACACTACCCAAAAACCAATGCACTACCCTAATCCCTAAAACACTACCCCCCGCATGACCCCCTACACTTCCCTAAACCCTAAAACACTACCCCCCGCACGACTCCCTACACTACCCAAAGACCACTGCACTACCCTAAACCCTAAAACACGACCTCCTACAATACACAAATACCACTGCACTACCCTAAACCCTAAAACACTACCCCCTACACTACACAAGCACCACTGCACTACCCTAAACCCTAAAAAACTACCCCAGCACGAACCACTACACTACCCAAACACCACTGCACTACCCTAAACCCTAAAAAACTACCCCCAGCAGTACCCCTACACTACCCAAACACCACTGCACTACCCTAAACCCTAAAAAACTACCCCAGCACGAACCACTACACTACCCAAACACCACTGCACTACCCTAAACCCTAAAAACTACCCCCAGCAGTACCCCTACACTACCCAAACACCACTGCACTACCCTAAACCCTAAAACACTACCCCCAGCAGTACCCCTACACTACCCAAACACCACTGCACTACCCTAAATCACTACCCCCAGCACGACCCCCTACACTACCCAAACACCACTGCACTACCCTAAACCCTAAAACACTACCCCCAGCACGACCCCTACACTACCCAAACACCACTGCACTACCCTAAACCCTAAAACACTCCCCCAGCACGACTCCCTACACTACCCAAACACCACTGCACTACCCTAAACCCTAAATCTACCCCCAGCATGACCCCCTACACTACACAAACACCACTGCACTACCCTAAACCCTAAAACACTACCCCCAGCACGACCCTCTTCACTACCTAAACACAACTGCCCAATTTGTTACAGGCGTTGCAACGCAGGCCTGTGGTGCTTACTGGAAGTACCTAGTGGGCTAGTTGGGCCCCAGGGACCCTCAGGATTCAAGGTGACCTAATCCCCCAACTTAAAACGCACCACAGGGCGCGTTTGCACAGTGGTGAAGGGAGGGGCGGGGCCTCAGGTGACATGTGCGCAAACACGCCCTGTGGTGCGTTTTAAGTTGGGGAATTAATTCCCTTTGAATCCTGAGGGACCCTGGGGGCCAACTAGCCCACCAGGTACCTTCAGTAAGCACAACAGAGTTGCGTTGCAGAGAGGTGAAAAAGGTAGGTGGCCTCGGAACGCCTCTCTGCAACTCAGCTCTGTGGTCCTAACTTTAGGTACCTGGGGGCTAGTTGGGCCCCAGGGACCCTCAGAATTCAAGGGGACTTAATCCCGCAACTTAAAATGCGCCACGGGGTGCGTTTGCACACATGTCACCTCAGGCCCCCCTCCCTTCACCACTGTGCAAACGTGCCCTGTAGCGCGTTTTAAGAGGTAGTTTTAATCCCCCTGCCCTATTATGTACTAGGGACTTGCAGAGGAGGTCATGCTAATCACAGGGGTACCCCAACGCATAGTGTTCCCTAGTATATGTAGGTGTTTTCACTGTATTCTAAGTGTCTTTTAGCATAGCACTGGCTCTGGTTAGTCAGAGTCAGTTACCACCAGTACCCGTCTGAAAAAGTTGTGGGCACAGGATGATTTTGCAACAAGGCCTCTTTCTGCTCCTCTGTTGGTTCTTTCTGCACATCTTTTGCTTCTTTCTGTGCGTTTTTCTTCTTTCTTCACATGTCCTACCTCTGTAGGCATAGTTAGAAACTAGCATTTAAAAAAACCTTTGAAATTCACTATAGTTAGAAATTAGCATTTAAAAAACCTTTGAAATTCACTGAAAAAACCATAGGTTTCAGACACGTTATAGTTAGAAATTAGCATTTAAAAACCTTTGAAATTCACTGAAAAAACCATAGGTTTTAGGGACAGTTATAGTTAGTTGGACATTTCACTCGTACAAAACCATAGAAATTCCCCCGTTATAGTTAGTTCAGCTAACTATAACTCGCGCCCCCGCAATGCACTGCTGATGACGTCACATATTACATCACTCATGACATGGTCAGTGACATCACTGATGACATCACTGATGACATCATCCATGTGATAATTTCATGCATCTTCTCACACCCTAATATAACTTTTGATACACCCACTCTAAATTACAGACTGCCATTCTCAAAACCATAGACACTCCAACACCAAAAACTACATACCCACTCACTGATTCTTAGGTCTACACACACATCCACTCACTCACCCGTACAGTCACTCATACTTAGTCACTCAGTACAGGACTATCATATGCACTCATACACCTATATAAACACTCACACACCGCCACTCATCCATAGAGGTACTCACACACCTAGTCAGTCATGCAAAAACCTTAATCACACACCCATTTACTCACCTATACAGTTATACACACACCAGCTCACTTACTCATACAAATACTAGCACATTCTTACGCTCTTATACAATCACTGATACAAGTACACACTCATCCATACAGCCACTCTCACAATCACACACTCTCACTTATAGCCATTTATATACTCCAACACACATATATACTGCCTTTCACATATGTAGTTACTCACACATGTACCACTGAGATATACATTCAATCACTAACACACCCATACACACACTCACCCACCCATACAGTCCATCACAGATGCACTCTTGAAACCATGCACCCAGTGAATCACCAACTCACACATCTATGCACAGAGTCACACACACCCCACCCACACAAACACTCAGGCACCCATACAGATACTCAGACAATCAATCAATAACCCATGTAGACACTCATGTAGCTATTCAGAAAGCCATGCAGCCGCTTACAAACCAACAGACAGACGGATACAGACATTCACACAGTTTAGTCACTAATCCATGCATTCAGTAAGATACATTTAATCACTCACTTGTAGAGTCAGTCACTCACGTACTAAATCATCCATTCAGACACTTATACACCCACTCATTCTTCAATACGCCTTACCCTATATATATTAAACATATTTAAACTTTACAGAAACACACAGTCACTGGATGATGTCATCAGTGATGTCATCAGTGATGTCATTTGAGATGTCATCAGTGATGTCATCAGTGATGTCACTGACCATGTCATGAGTGATGTAATATGTGACGTCATCAGCAGTGCATTGTGGGGCGAGAGTTATAGTTAGCTGGACGAACTATAACGGGGAATTTCTATGGTTTTGTACGAGTGAAATGTCCAACTAACTATAACTGTCCCTAAAACCTATGGTTTTTCCAGTGAATATATATATATATACACACATATATACACATATATAGAGTGGCAGTAGCTACTATGTAACTATAGTTAGGATTTCTAAGAGATAGACATTTCTCGGATTTTTGCTTGCTTTTAACTTTGTCAGTATTTGATAAATCTCCAGCAAACTTTGCAGACCTATTCTTTTTTCTACATTGTCTAATCAATGATGCAAAGTTTCAAATTTTTCCACCAATGCATTTTCCTTAGATGTTTTAAACAGATATAGTGACAAAATGGCTGAATAGATTTACATGCAACTTGGCAAGAATATAGATTTCGGTGTGAAAAGGCTCCATTTCATTATTTGATCTGTATTTGTTCCGTTGTTTTTAAGTATCAGTGAGGGAGTGGGCGTCTGGGTGCTGTATGTGTGTGAGTGGATGTGTTAGTGGATGTATATGTGAATAAGGGTGTGTGAGCAGCTGTATGGGTGTGTGAGTAACTGTGTGAGTGGCTGTGTTGGTGATTGTGTGTGATTGGCTGAACGTGTGAGGGAGTGGCTGACTTAGTGGCTATATGGGTGGGGGAGTGTGTGAGTGGCTCTTTTGGTGACTGAGTGGCTATGTGAGTGGCTCTATGGGTGGATGAGTAGGGAGTTAGTGGCTGTATGGGTAAGTTAGTGACTGTTTGAATGGATGTATGGGTAAGTGCACAGTAAGTGTCTGTGTGAGTGGTTGTATAGGTAAGTGAGTGGATGTATGTCTGCGTGCATGGATGTGTGAATGAGTATTTTAGTGTTAACCAGATTAGTGAATGGATATGTGAGTCGCTGTATGGGTAAGTGAGTGGCTGTGTGAGTAGCTGTATGGGCGAGTGAGTGGCTGTGTGGATAAGTGAGTGGTTGCATGAGTGGGTGTATTAGTGTGTGAGTGGCTCTATGGGTGAGTGAATGCCAGTGTGAGTGGCTGTAGGGATGAGTGAGTGGGTATGTAAGAAGCTATATGGGAGGGTGATTTGGCTGTGTTAGTGGCTGTATGAGTGAGTGAGTGGGTGTGTGAGAGGTTGAATTGGTTTGTGAATGGGTATGTGAGTGGTTGTGTGGATGTGTGAGGGGATGTAAGAGAGGTTGTATGGGGTATGTGTGGGTATGTTATAACCCTGGGCGTAGTTCGCAGAGTTGCGCTACGCGAAACTCTGCGAAGTGGAAAAAAACTCTGCTGCGCTACGCGGAGCTCCGCAAGCGGCGGAAATCGATAGAAAAATGCCGTTCGCAGTGATTTTCAGTGCGAGATGCTTGTCCGCACTGTGCAATCATCGCGAACGGTACCATGCACAGCCCAAGCGGGCGCTGCTTTCCTTTCTGCCGCTCGAGTAGATTTTTACTTGAGCGCCAGCTTTCTCAACGCAAACGGGCAGTATCATAACGCGAGCGGTCACGAGCATACGCGACCACTCGCAATGAGAAACCTGACCACCCCGCGTTGAGAAATCTTGCCGGGAGGTTTATTTTCCACGCTCGCGCTCGCCAACTTGATGTTGACGATCGCGAATGAGGAAAAATCTCGCCGGGAGGTGGATTTTCCTCGCTTGCGCTCGCCAACTTAGCGTTGACGAACGCGAGCGAGGAAAAAACTCCGCTACGCTACACGGGGCGGAGTTTTTCGGAGCTCCGCGTAACACGGAGTTCCGAAAACTCCGAAAACTCCGCGAGCGGAGCGGAGTTCACCGCCCAGGCCTAGTATGTTAGGGGTTCTGTGGATCATATCATTAGCGATGTCATTTGAGATGTCATCAGTGATGTCATGAGTTATGTCACTGACCATGTTATGAGTGATGTAATATGTGAAGTCATAAGCAGTGCATTGCGGGGGCGTAAGTTATAGTTAGCTCAGGTAACTGCTGAATTTCAATGGTTTTGTGTGAGTGTAATCTGACCCTAACTATAACGTCCCTGTAACCTTAGTTTTTTTCAGTGAATTTTTAAGGTGTTTTTAATTCTATTTCCTAACTATGGGGCTTATTAGGATGGCGGGAGGACCTGAGTCCGCCCGCCATTCCCGCGGTGTTGGGACCACCCGCCAGACATGCGGCGGTCCCGTACCACGAATTAGGATGCAACCACCACCCTGGCAGCCACATTCTGCATTTTAACATTGCGTCGGATGCTGTTGTGCGGCGGGTGCTGCTTAGCACCCCGCCGCAATGTCAAAATCGCATGCCTGGCATTTCACTGTACCACATGGCAGGCACCACACGGTGCCTGCCACTTGGTGCAGAGAAATGTAGGGGGGCACCATAGGTACCCCCCAAGTGCACCCCCACCCCCTCACCCCCCCGGGGGCCCGCAACGGACCCTCGGTCTAGGTCCACTCTCTCCCCACTGCTCCGCTGTGCCGTCTCTTGCCTCCAGACCCCGACCTCCTCCTTGGGAGGTTCAAGGCTGCTGCCCGCTCCTGCGCCTGCTGCCCGCTCCAACTGGGACCAGACTGCCTCCAACCACCGTAACCTTTCTCAGCCATTTTTTTTCTTAATTTTTTCCCTGTTGTGCCACTGTTATTGTGCCCATCTGTGTCTTGCTCTAATTCCACCACTGTTTTTATTTTCTCGTGCCTGCCTGTTCCTTTTGCCTTTCGCCGCTGCTGCCCCTGCGGCCCCTCCACCCCGGAATTCCCCCCCGGAATTTCCCCCCGGAATTTCCCCCCCCGGAATTCCCCTGCTCCCGCCTCCCAGCCTCTAATCCCTCCCACCTCCCCTACTTAATGGCGGCCGTTGCGTGGTCGCCCGCTGGCGCGCCGAAGGAGCACCAAAGGCAAGCCCGTCTGCGCCCGTCCGCGACCCGACCGCGGCCAGCGCCAGGAACCCTGACCTCCCACTACCCATCGCTACGACAACACCACCCTCCTCGCACTCAACCCTGGAAGACTTAGAGAATGCCGACAAGCCTCGCTGAACACTTCCCACGGCCAGTTCTCCGCCTCCACTGCTGCCAGACCCTCACCTCCACCCCGGCCTCCAACACCGCCGACGCCAGCACCGGCGACACCCTAAAATGCATCCTCCTCAACGTACTCTCCGTACACAAACACGCCATGGAAATCTGGAACCTACTCGACTCTCTTTCGCCCGACATCGCCTTCTTCACAGAGACCTGGACCAACGCATCCTCCGCCCCCGACATCAGCACCGCCATCCCAGACGGATACAAGATCCAGAGGAAAGACCGCCCCAACCACCCAGGAGGGGGCCTCGCCATCGCCCACAAGATCACCCTCCGCCTCACCACCTCCAGCGAAACCTTCCCCTCCGCCGAACACCTGCACTTCAAGATCTAGACCACACCCAAAGTCACACTCCGAGGAACCCTTGTCTACAGACCCCCCGGCCCCCGAACACCCTTCGCCACCACCATCACTGACTTCATCGCACCCCACACGATCGCCTCAACAAACTACATACTCATTGGAGACCTGAACTTCCACCTCGACAACCCCAACTCCACTATCCTTCGTGACAACCTCGCCAGCATCGGACTTAAACAACTCGTCAACACACCGACCCACAGAGCAGGACACACCCTCGACCCCATCTTTGCGGCAGGAAACAGCGTCCATTTCAGCCACACAACGCAGCCGCCATGGACCGACCACCACTGCGTACACTTCGCCATCAACAAACCCAAGGCACCCAAACCAGCCCCACGCCCACCACGAAGGAACTAGAGCAAGGTTACCGACGAGCAACTTAACTCCACCCTCACCCGAGACAACCACACCTGGGCACCCGGCGCAAACGACGCAGCCAGAGAACTCCACACCTGGATCTCCAACTGCGCAGATGAACTCGCCCCGCTACGCAACCCCGACAGACAACGCCCCAGGAAAGCCGCCTGGTTCACAACCGCTCTCCAAGAAGCCAGACGCACCTGCAGACGCCTGGAGAAGAACTGGAGAAACACCAAGACAACCGAAAACCACACCACCTACAAGGACGCCATGACGGACTACCACAACCAGATCAGAGCCACCAAAAGGAACTTCATCCACAACAAAATCCTGGCCAACTCCACCAACTCCAAGGAACTTTTCAGTGTCATTCAAGAATTCACTAATCCACGCAGCGAAGCCACAGACATCACCCCATCCCAAGACCTCTGCGACAAGCTTGGAACCTATTTCCACCTCAAGATCAAAAACCTCTACGACAACTTAATCGACCATCCACCAGGCGCCACAGACGGCCCCCGCCCCCCAGAAACACCAGCCAGCCCACCATCTCCAACTGGACACCGATCACGGCCGAAGACACCGCCTCGACAATGAAAAGCATCCACTCGGGGGCCCCCACTGACCCCTGCCCCCCTCACATCTACCACAGAGCCGTGGCCGCCATCGCACCCAAACTACAACGCACCATCAACACCACCTTCAAAACAGGCACCTTCCCAGACAACTGGAAGCGTGCAGAAGTCAGACCCCTGCTCAAGAAGCCCACTGCTGACCCCACCGACCTCAAGAACTATCGGCCCAGCTCGCTCCTCCCCTTCGCAGCCAAAGTTGCAGAGAAAACAGTCAACAGGAAACTGACACGATTCATTGAAGAGAACGCCGTCCTCGACCCGTCCCAATCCGGATTCCGAAGCAACCACAGCACAGAGACCGCCCTACTCACCGCCACAGACGACATCCGCACCCTCCTGGACCAAGGCCACTCCGCAGCCCTCATCCTACTTGACCTATCAGCGGCCTTCGACACCTTCTCCCATCGCACACTAGTCATCAGACTACACGACGCAGGCATACAAGGAACAGCCCTGGACTGGATCCGATCATTCCTCACCGGAAGAAGCCAAAGGATCAGACTCCCACCCTTCCTCTCCGACCCACGAAAATCCCCTCGGAGTCCCACAGGGTTCATCACTGAGCCCCACCCTCTTCAACATTTACATGGCCCCCCTCGCAGCCATCGTCCGACAACATGGCCTCAACATCGTATCCTACGCCGACGACACCCAGCTCATCCTCTCCCTCACCAAAGACCCCACAACTGCCAAACTCAACTTCCAGAAAGGAATGCAAGACGTCGCAGTCTGGATGACCAACAGCTGCCTGAAACTCAACGCCGAGAAGACAGAAGTCCTTGTCCTCGGTACCACCCCTTCTGCATGGGACAGCACCTAGTGGCCGACCGCCCTCGGAAGCCCACCTACCCCCTCAGACCACGCCAAGAACCTCGGCCTCGTACTCGACTCATCACTCTCCATGAACCGACAGGTCAACGCCGTCACCTCCAGCTGCTTCAACACCCTCCGCATCCTCTGCAAGACCTTCAAGTGGATCCCCCCTGAGTCAAGGAAGACAGTCACCCACGCACTCATCACCAGCAGACTGGACTATGGAAACACACTCTTCGCCGGCATCAACAAGTTCCTACTCCGCAAACTCCAGACACCGCCGCCAGACTCGTCCTCGGCATCCCCCGACACGAACACATCAGCCAACACCTACGAAGTCTCCACTGGCTCACTGTGGAGAAAAGAGTCACTTTCAAAATCCTCACTCACGCCTACAAATGCCTACACAACAACGGACCCAAATACCTCAACGACAGAATCAACTTCCACGTACCCAAAGAAACCTCCGATCTTCCAACCTCGCACTGGCCGAAACCCCGCGCATCCACAGAGCCAGAGCAGGCGGAAGATCCTTCTCTCACATTGCAGCCAAGACCTGGAACGAGCTACCGGCAGACATCAGACGCGCCCCCTCCCTGAACACCTTTAGGAAGACCCTCAAGACCTGGCTCTTCGGCTAAACAGATCTGCGGACCCCCCCTCAGCGCCTTGAGACCCTCACGGGTGAGTAGCGCGCTTACAATTCCCTGATTGATTGATTGATTGAACGGGCCCCCAAAGCCAATCCCTGCCAGCCTTTCCATGGCGGCATCGCCGCCATGGAAAGGCCTTTAACAATCCACATCCTAATATGGCTGGCGGTGCCTGCTAGGCACCGCCACCATATTAGAGCCCCTGCTCCACCCGGCAGGCAATAGTAACGATTGCCTGCTGGCGGAAAAGCGGCAGACGGACTTTCCGTCCACCGCGATACCCACCGCCATCGTAATATGGCGGGGGTATTTCACGTTACAATGGTGTAACGGTCACCACCGCCGGCTCGGCGGTGGCTATTGTTACGCCATCGTAATGAGCCCCTATGTTTTCCCTGTAACCTTTGGTTTTTTTCAGGAAATTTTCTTTGTTTTTTTAACCTTTTAATCCTACCTGTACCCTGTCACCTATGAGAGTAATTGTCTGAGTGGCTGTGTGGGTCAGTGACTACCTGTGTGAGTGTGTGAATGGGTGAGTGAGTGTCTGTGTGGGTCTGTGAGTAGATGTGTGAGGGTGTGAGTGGGTGTGTGAATGCCTGTATGTGTCTGTGAGTGGGTCTATGAGTGCCTGTGTGGATATGTGAGTGGGTCTTTGAGTGCCTGTGTGGGTCTGTGAGTGGGTGTGTTAGTGCCTGTGTATGTCTGTGAGTGTGTGTGTGAGTGGTGCTATATATTTTGGGTATTTGCATACTTAGGGTATTTAAAAGGGGGAACCTAGGATGATGCTCATCATAGTCACTACACATCAGATTGTGCTCCAACAGATCAACAATCAATGCAAGTCCATTAAAAATTTCATATTGTTTTTCAACGTGGGGGGGCCATGCTTCCCCCTCCTACTTACTTACACATGACCCCAGGACCTGGCCCGGTGCCTATATTAAACAAAGTGCGGGAGCCCGCCCTTCATTTTGTTTCTTAAATTTCGGTGGGAGTCATGGATCCAGCGTGATCTAGCTGAATTTTTTTTTTTAAATGCTTTTTTGGCCCGGGGGGGGGGAGGGTAGGCCCAGGGACCAGGTGTTCCTACCTTGGTCCCTTTTATTTTTTGCCATTCCAGTTTGAACCCAGCCATATGCAAATCAGTCTTGACCCTGTGCCTCATGGGAACAGTCCAGCCCGAACTGCCAAGCCAGGTCCTCCCTGGACTGGAAACAAACATCCTAGGACCGGTTTCGGGGTTTCACCCCTCTTCAGCCAGGATAGCTTGATTCCAGTAGCATGGAGAGCACGGGACCCACGTCTGGGCATACCCGTCCCACTCGGGGTGACAAATGCAAAAACAACAGTTGATGGACAGAATGCAGAACAATGTCATACATTCACCCCAGTACAGAGATCTGGGCCTAAATCCATCGTTTTTTTGCTCACCATGCCATTCCAGTTTGAACCCAGCCATATGCAAATCAGTCTTGACCCTGTGCCTCATGGGAACAGTCCAGCCCGAACTGCCAAGCCAGGTCCTCCCTGGACTGGAAACAAGCATCCTACGACCGGTTTCGGGGTTTCACCCTCTTCAGCCAGGATAGCTTGATTCCAGTGCCATGGAGAGCATGGGACCCACGTCTGGGCATACCCGTCCCACTCGGGGTGACAAATGCAAAAACAACAGTTGATGGACAGAATGCAGAACAATGTCATACATTCACCCCAGTACAGAGATCTGTGCCTAAATCCATCGTTTTTTTGCTCACCATGCCATTCCAGTTTGACCCCAGCCATATGCAAATCAGTCTTGACCCTGTGCCTCATGGGAACAGTCCAGCCCGAACTGCCAAGCCAGGTCCTCCCTGGACTGGAAACAAGCATCCTAGGACTGGTTTCGGGGTTTCACCCCTCTTCAGCCAGGATAGCTTGATTCCAGTGGCATGGAGAGCACGGGACCCACGTCTGGGCATACCCGTCCCACTCGGGGTGACAAATGCAAAAACAACAGTTGATGGACAGAATGCAGAACAATGTCATACATTCACCCCAGTACAGAGATCTGGGCCTAAATCCATCGTTTTTTTGCTCACCATGCCATTCCAGTTTTAACCCAGCCATATGCAAATCAGTCTTGACCCTGTGCCTCATGGGAACAGTCCAGCCCGAACTGCCAAGCCAGGTCCTCCCTGGACTGGAAACAAGCATCCTAGGACCGGTTTCGGGGTTTCACCCCTCTTCAGCCAGGATAGCTTGATTCCAGTGGCATGGAGAGCACGGGACCCACGTCTGGGCATATCCGTCCCACTCGGGGTGACAAATGCAAAAACAACTGTTGATGGACAGAATGCAGAACAATGTCATACATTCACCCCAGTACAGAGATCTGGGCCTAAATCCATCATTTTTTTGCTCACCATGCCATTCCAGTTTGAACCCAGCTATATGCAAATCAGTCTTGACCCTGTGCCTCATGGGAACAGTCCAGCCCGAACTGCCAAGCCAGGTCCTCCCTGGACTGGAAACAAGCATCCTAGGACCGGTTTCGGGTTTCACCCCTCTTCAGCCAGGATAGCTTGATTCCAGTGGCATGGAGAGCACGGGACCCACGTCTGGGCATACCCGTCCCACTCGGGGTGACAAATGCAAAAACAACAGTTGATGGACAGAATGCAGAACAATGTCATACATTCACCCCAGTACAGAGATCTGGGCCTAAATCCATCGTTTTTTGCTCACCATGCAATTCCAGTTTGAACCCAGCCATATGCAAATCAGTCTTGACTCTGTGCCTCATGGGAACAGTCCAGCCCGAACTGCCAAGCCAGGTCCTCCCTGGACTGGAAACAAGCATCCTAGGACTGGTTTCGGGGTTTCACCCCTCTTCAGCCAGGATAGCTTGATTCCAGTGGCATGGAGAGCACGGGACCCACGTCTGGGCATACCCGTCCCACTCGGGGTGACAAATGCAAAAACAACAGTTGATGGACAGAATGCAGAACAATGTCATACATTCACCCCAGTACAGAGATCTGGGCCTAAATCCATCGTTTTTTGCTCACCATGCCATTCCAGTTTGAACCCAGCCATATGCAAATCAGTCTTGACCCTGTGCCTAATGGGAACAGTCCAGCCCGAACTGCCAAGCCAGGTCCTCCCTGGACTGGAAACAAGCATCCTAGGATCGGTTTCGGGGTTTCACCCCTCTTCAGCCAGGATAACTTGATTCCAGTGGCATGGAGAGCACGGGACCCACGTCTGGGCATACCCGTCCCACTCGGGGTGACAAATGCAAAAACAACAGTTGATGGACAGAATGCAGAACAATGTCATACATTCACCCCAGTACAGAGATCTGGGCCTAAATCCATCGTTTTTATGCTCACCATGCCATTTCAGTTTGAACCCAGCCATATGCAAATCAGTCTTGACCCTGTGCCTCATGGGAACAGTCCAGCCCGAACTGCCAAGCCAGGTCCTCCCTGGACTGGAAACAAACATCCTAGGACCGGTTTCGGGTTTCACCCTCTTCAGCCAGGATAGCTTGATTCCAGTAGCATGGAGAGCACGGGACCCACGTCTGGGCATACCCGTCCCACTCGGGGTGACAAATGCAAAAACAACAGTTGATGGACAGAATGCAGAACAATGTCATACATTCACCCCAGTACAGAGATCTGGGCCTAAATCCATCGTTTTTTTGCTCACCATGCCATTCCAGTTTGAACCCAGCCATATGCAAATCAGTCTTGACCCTGTGCCTCATGGGAACAGTCCAGCCCGAACTGCCAAGCCAGGTCCTCCCTGGACTGGAAACAAGCATCCTACGACCGGTTTCGGGGTTTCACCCCTCTTCAGCCAGGATAGCTTGATTCCAGTGCCATGGAGAGCATGGGACCCACGTCTGGGCATACCCGTCCCACTCGGGGTGACAAATGCAAAAACAATAGTTGATGGACAGAATGCAGAACAATGTCATACATTCACCCCAGTACAGAGATCTGTGCCTAAATCCATCGTTTTTTGCTCACCATGCCATTCCAGTTTGACCCCAGCCATATGCAAATCAGTCTTGACCCTGTGCCTCATGGGAACAGTCCAGCCCGAACTGCCAAGCCAGGTCCTCCCTGGACTGGAAACAAGCATCCTAGGACTGGTTTCGGGGTTTCACCCCTCTTCAGCCAGGATAGCTTGATTCCAGTGGCATGGAGAGCACGGGACCCACGTCTGGGCATACCCGTCCCACTCGGGGTGACAAATGCAAAAACAACAGTTGATGGACAGAATGCAGAACAATGTCATACATTCACCCCAGTACAGATATCTGGGCCTAAATCCATCGTTTTTTGCTCACCATGCCATTCCAGTTTTAACCCAGCCATATGCAAATCAGTCTTGACCCTGTGCCTCATGGGAACAGTCCAGCCCGAACTGCCAAGCCAGGTCCTCCCTGGACTGGAAACAAGTATCCTAGGACCGGTTTCGGGGTTTCACCCTCTTCAGCCAGGATAGCTTGATTCCAGTGGCATGGAGAGCACGGGACCCACGTCTGGGCATATCCGTCCCACTCGGGGTGACAAATGCAAAAACAACTGTTGATGGACAGAATGCAGAACAATGTCATACATTCACCCCAGTACAGAGATCTGGGCCTAAATCCATCATTTTTTTGCTCACCATGCCATTCCAGTTTGAACCCAGCTATATGCAAATCAGTCTTGACCCTGTGCCTCATGGGAACAGTCCAGCCCGAACTGCCAAGCCAGGTCCTCCCTGGACTGGAAACAAGCATCCTAGGACCGGTTTCGGGGTTTCACCCTCTTCAGCCAGGATAGCTTGATTCCAGTGGCATGGAGAGCACGGGACCCACGTCTGGGCATACCCGTCCCACTCGGGGTGACAAATGCAAAAACAACAGTTGATGGACAGAATGCAGAACAATGTCATACATTCACCCCAGTACAGAGATCTGGGCCTAAATCCATCGTTTTTTGCTCACCATGCAATTCCAGTTTGAACCCAGCCATATGCAAATCAGTCTTGACTCTGTGCCTCATGGGAACAGTCCAGCCCGAACTGCCAAGCCAGGTCCTCCCTGGACTGGAAACAAGCATCCTAGGACTGGTTTCGGGGTTTCACCCCTCTTCAGCCAGGATAGCTTGATTCCAGTGGCATGGAGAGCACGGGACCCACGTCTGGGCATACCCGTCCCACTCGGGTGACAAATGCAAAAACAACAGTTGATGGACAGAATGCAGAACAATGTCATACATTCACCCCAGTACAGAGATCTGGGCCTAAATCCATCGTTTTTGCTCACCATGCCATTCCAGTTTGAACCCAGCCATATGCAAATCAGTCTTGACCCTGTGCCTAATGGGAACAGTCCAGCCCGAACTGCCAAGCCAGGTCCTCCCTGGACTGGAAACAAGCATCCTAGGATCGGTTTCGGGGTTTCACCCCTCTTCAGCCAGGATAACTTGATTCCAGTGGCATGGAGAGCACGGGACCCACGTCTGGGCATACCCGTCCCACTCGGGGTGACAAATGCAAAAACAACAGTTGATGGACAGAATGCAGAACAATGTCATACATTCACCCCAGTACAGAGATCTGGGCCTAAATCCATCGTTTTTATGCTCACCATGCCATTTCAGTTTGAACCCAGCCATATGCAAATCAGTCTTGACCCTGTGCCTCATGGGAACAGTCCAGCCCGAACTGCCAAGCCAGGTCCTCCCTGGACTGGAAAAAAGCATCCTAGGACCGGTTTCGGGGTTTCACCCCTCTTCAGCCAGGATAGCTTGATTCCAGTGGCATGGAGAGCACGGGACCCACGTCTTGGCATACCCGTCCCACTCGGGGTGACAAATGCAAAAACAACAGTTGATGGACAGAATGCAGAACAATGTCATACATTCACCCCAGTACAGAGATCTGGGCCTAAATCCATCGTTTTTTTGCTCACCATGCCATTCCAGTTTGAACCCAGCCATATGCAAATCAGTCTTGACCCTGTGCCTCATGGGAACAGTCCAGCCCGAACTGCCAAGCCAGGTCCTCCCTGGACTGGACTGGAAACAAGCATCCTAGGACCGGTTTCGGGGTTTCACCCCTCTTCAGCCAGGATAGCTTGATTCCAGTGGCATGGAGAGCACGGGACCCACGTCTGGGCATACCCGTCCCACTCGGGGTGACAAATGCAAAAACAACAGTTGATGGACAGAATGCAGAACAATGTCATACATTCACCCCAGTACAGAGATCTGTGCCTAAATCCATCGTTTTTGCTCACCATGCCACTCCAGTTTGAACCCAGCCATATGCAAATCAGTCTTGACCCTGTGCCTCATGGGAACAGTCCAGCCCGAACTGCCAAGCCAGGTCCTCCCTGGACTGGAAACAAGCATCCTAGGACCGGTTTCGGCTGGGTTCAAACTGGAATGGCATGGTGAGCAAAAAAACGATGGATTTAGGCCCAGATCTCTGTACTGGGGTGAATGTATGACATTGTTCTGCATTCTGTCCATCAACTGTTGTTTTTGCACATAGCATCTTTAGCCTCCATGGACTTAGGGGCCTATTAGGAGGGCGGGCGGACTTTCGTCAGCCCGCCATCCCTGCGGAGCTGGGACCGTCCGCCATAGGTGCGCCGGTCCCGTCCGCCGTATTAGGATGCGCCCGCCACAGTGGCGGGCGCATCCCGGTAGTTTAACATTGCGGACGGTGCTGCTGGCTGCAGCACCGTGCGCAATGTTAAAAACCCATGTATTGCATTGCGATTCACAACGTGGCAGGCACCGCGCGGTGCCTGCCACCTTGGGCATTACAATGTCGGGGGGTACATCCTGGATATAGTCACTAGTGTTTTCATTTACCATTGATATCTTCATTTTTGCAGGGTATTACCTATTGCACCATTCCCAAATTCCAACACTTTGATTGCCTCATCGAAATAATTTCATGTAGGGCCATAGTAGTCAAATCCACGAGGCACAAAAGGCATTACCTCTGCCACTCCACATGTTAAGTGTCTGAAAATGCTTTCATATATTTCAAACTCCTCCCAGCAAAGGTTCCTTGTTTCAAAGCTCCCGGCGTGTGCAGAGGTAACTTCCTCCACAAGTCCTGGCTGGCACAAATTGTTTCCAATTCAATTCATTTCGAGCGGGCCTCCCGTTTGATTCACAGTGGCCCCATTCTTCATTTGTTGAATTCGTCACCATCTCGCAGCCAGCGGGCATCCCTTCTTAGGAGTGGCAGAGGTAATGCCTTTTGTGCCTCGTGGATTTGACTACTATGGCCCTACATGAAATTATTTCGATGAGGCAATCAAAGTGTTGGAATTTGGGAATGGTGCAATAGGTAATACCCTGCAAAAATGGAAATGTCAATGGTAAATGAAAACACTTATGACTATATCTAGGATGTACATATTTGAGTGCAATTGACAGTCACATTGCATTATGTGGATTGTGGTCCGATATTTAAAACCGGGGGTATTGACCCAAAGTATGAACCAATTTTGGAAGTATTTCTTTTGAAAGACTCCGAACAATTATACTGGAATATATGTGCGGTGACGCCCGCTTGCGAGTCCCGGTCCGATTGGCAGGGCGTCCCTCTCAGCGTCATGTTCATATGGATATATATATATATATATATATATATATATCTATATTATCTACTGGCGGTCGCCAGTAGATAGTTATAGTTAAAACCTATTATCCATAGGAAATCAGCGACATTCTATTTGAAATAACGTTGGCGCCGGTTGACGAATCTTCGCGAAAGTTTCCAACTTGTTGGGGCGCTCCGGTCCGCTCCTATCCTGAAAGTCTCGGGGTGATACTTCAAGCGGGGGCCGAGAAAAAGGGGGGGTCCCAAAACGCGTTTTCCCCATTCATTTTTCCATAGGAACCTTTAGTCGCAGCTACAGCCCGAACTGCTGAACGGAATTACACCAAATTTGGCACAGAGGTAGCCCCTGGTTCAGTGTCGTGCCTTTTGCTTAAATGGTGTAAATCCGTTCAGTAGTTCCTGAGAAAATCAAAAGTAAAGTCACATATATATCTGGGCGGAGCCTAACCACACATGTCATCGTGAGATCTGATTGGCTGTCAGCACTTCATCCTGGAATTGCTGGCAGCCATCTTGGGACCAATATAAATGATAGTACCTCATTGAAATGCATTGTAGTGAATAGAAGATTTTGAGGGTCACCAAAAGGAGAACTATAAAGGGTGATAACAGGCTTTAGTTACATTAGAATTTATTTGTTGATGGTACCATACTAATTTTAGGAATTGTGGTGTATTCTAAGGTGATTTTACCATGTGAAAAACCTTCTGCTGGGATATCATGAATCATGTTTGAGAGAACACTATTTTCTCATGCTTGTCCCATGGAGGTTTGGAAGGTGCTCCAGAAGCTAAAATGAGAGCATATTTTCTGTAAATTCACATTATCTTTCTCACTCATGTGAGAATGAAGTCTGACATTCTCAGTAAAACATGTACATCCAACAAGGGCAGAGACTGTCAGTTGATTCCTTTGTGTTCTACTGCAGCTTCCCAGAGTGTTCTAAAGAACAACTAGAGTGCTAACAGCCTTACTTATGACAAAAGTATGGCACACCTGAAGCCATCTTGATTGGAATAAACTGGTAACACTTAAACAATTTAATTTAAAAAGGAACAAAATGATGGGGTTCATTTTGTCATAGAAATTATGGTTAGTGCTGTAGAAAGAAAAATTAGGACATGTTTCAAGTGTGATCTCAAATATCTTCCTGTTATATTTCAACAGGAGCAGCCTGCCAGTTGATGCCTTTGTGTTCTACTGCAGCTTCCCAGAGTGTTCTAAAAAACAACTAGAGTGCTAACAGCCTTACTTATGACAAAAGTATGGCACACCTGAAGCCATCTTGATTGGAATAAACTGGTAACACTTAAAACATTTAATTTAAAAAGGAACAAAATGATGGGGTTCATTTTGTCATAGAAATTATGGTTAGTGCTGTAGAAAGAAAAATTAGGACATATTTCAAGTGTGATCTCAAATATCTTCCTGTTATATTTCAACAGGAGCAGCCTGCCAGTTGATGCCTTTGTGTTCTACTGCAGCTTCCCAGAGTGTTCTAAAGAACAACTAGAGCGCTAACAGCCTTACTTATGACAAAAGTATGGCACACCTGAAGCCATCTTGATTGGAATAAACCGGTAACACTTAAAACATTTAATTTAAAAAGGAACAAAATGAGGGGTTCTTTTTGAAATAGAAATTATGGTTAGTGCTGCAGAAAGAAAAATTAGGGCATGTTTTAAGTGAGATCTCAAATCCTCTTCTATTTCATTAGAAAATTCTGACATGCAGACTGAAACAATCACTTTCAATACCAGCAGCAGACTACCAGTTAACTCCCTGGTGAGCAGTAGCTTTACTCCAGTGATCTAATGAGCAACTAGAGTGCTAACATTCTGAATTTATGGCAGATGTGAGACACATCTGAATGCCTTCTTGATGGAATCAAAGTAAAAAACTGAAAGCATTTCCTACTGAGGAGACTGCAGTAAATGAAGAAATTAGGAAACTTCATAACAAAGAAGTCTTCCAAGATGGCCACCAGTGAAAAAAGAGCCCAAATGTAGCACAAATATTACCCAGACGTAGCCCACATATAGCCCAATGACAAAAGTGTGCAAAACACTTTTTATTTTTAGTTTTTTGCAGTTTTATGTAGTGCAGACTGGTCAGGTATTGGAGCATTGCATCTTAAAACATGACCCCCTACACTACAAAAACACCACTGCACTACCTTAAACCCTAAAACACTACCCCCAGCACGACCCCCTACACTACACAAGCACCACTGCACTATCCTAAACCCTAAAACACTACCCCCAGCACGACCCCTACACTACCCAAACACCACTGCACTAACCTAAAACCTAAAACACTACCACCAGCACGACCCCCTACACTACCCAAACACCACTGCACTACCCTAAAACATGACCCCCTACACTACACAAACACCACTGCACTACCCTAAACCCTAAAACACTACCCCCAGCACGACCCCTAAACTACACAAGCACCACTGCACTACCCTAAACCCTGAAACACCACCCCCAGCAAGACCCCCTACACTGCCCAAACACCACTGCACTGCCCTAAACCCTGAAACACCAGCCCCAGCACGACCCCCTACACTGCCCGAACACCACTGCACTGCCCTAAACCCTGAAACACCACCCCCTTCACGACCCCCTACACTGCCCGAACACCACTGTACTGCCCTAAACCCTGAAACCCCACCCCCAGCATAACCCCTACACTGCCAGAACACCACTGCACTGCCCTAAACCCTGAAACACCACCCCCTGCACGACCCCCTACACTGCCCGAACACTACTGCACTGCCCTAAACCCTGAAACACCACCCCCAGCACGACCCCCTACACTGCACGAACACCACTGCACCGCCCTAAACCCTGAAACACTACCCCCAGCAAGACCCCCTACACTGCCCGAACACCACTGCACTGCCCTAAACCCTGAAACATCACCCCCAGCAAGACCCCCTACACTGCCCGAACACCACTGCCCTAAACCCTGAAACACCACCCCCAGCAAGACCCCCTGCACTGCCCGAACACCACTGCACTGCCCTAAACCCTGAAACACCACCCCCAGCAAGACCCCCTACACTGCCCGAACACCACTGCACTGCCCTAAACCCTGAAACACCACCCCCAGCACGACCCCCTACACTTCCCGAACACCACTGCTCTGCCCAATACCCTGAAACACCAGCCCCAGCACGACCCCCTACACTGCCCGAACACCACTGCACTGCCCTAAACCCTGAAACACCAGCCCCAGCACGACCCCCTACACTGCCCGAACACCACTGCCCTAAACCCTGAAACACCACCCCGCACGACCCCCTACACTTCCCAAACACCACTGCACTGCCCTAAACCCTGAAACACCAGCCCCAGCACAACCCTGTACACTGCCCGCACACCACTGCACTGCCCTAAACCCTGAAACACCAGCCCCAGCACAACCCCGTACACTGCCCGAACACCACTGCACTGCCCTAAACCCTGAAACACCAGCCCCAGCACGACCGCCTGCACTGCCCGAAAACTACTGCACTGCCCTAAACCCTGAAACACCACCCCCAGCAAGACTACCTACACTGGCCGAACACCACTGCACTGCCCTAAACCCTGAAACACCACCCCCTGCATGACCCCCTACACTGCCCAAACACTACTGCACTGCCCTAAACCCTGAAACACCACCCCTCAGCACAACACCCTACACTGCCCGAACACCACTGCACTGCCCTAAACCCTGAAACACCACCCCAGCACGACCCCCTACACTGCCCAAACACCACTGCACTAAACCCTGAAACACCAGCCCCTGCACGACCCCCTACACTGCTGGAACACCACTGCACTGCCCTAAACCCTGAAACACCACCCCCAGCACGACCCCCTACACTGCCCTAACACCACTGCACTGCCCTAAACGCTGAAACATCACCCCCAGCACAACCCCCTACACAGCCTGAGCACCATTGCTCTGCCCTAAACCCTGAAACACTAGCCCCAGCACGACCCACTACACTGCCCGAACACCACTGCCCTGCCCTAAACCCTGAAACACCACCCCCAGCACGACCCCCTACACTGCCCGAACACCACTGCACTGCCCTAAACCCTGAAACACCAGCCCCAGCAAGACCCCCTACACTGCCCGAACACCACTGCATTGCCCTAGACTCTGAAACACCAGCCCCAGCAAGACCCCCTACACTGCCCGAACACCACTGCATTGCCCTAGACTCTGAAACACCAGCCCCAGCAAGACCCCCTACACTGCCCGAACACCACTGCACTGCCCTAAACCCTGAAACACCAGCCCCAGCATGACCCCCTACACTGCCCGAACACCACTGCACTGCCCTAAACCCTGAAACACCAGCCCCAGCACGAACCCCTACACTGCCCGAACTCCACTGCACTGCCCTAAACCCTGAAACACCAGCCCCAGCACGACCCCCTACACCGCCCGAACACCACTGCACTGCCCTAAACTCTGAAACACCAGCCCCAGCAAGACCCCCTACACTGCCCGAACACCACTGCACTGCCCTAAACCCTGAAACACCACCCCCAGCATGACCCCCTTTACTGCTCGAACACCACTGCACTGCCCCAATTCCTGAAACACCACCCCCAGCATGACCCCCTACACTGCCCGAACACCACTGCCCTAAACCCTGAAACACCACCCCTGCACGACCCCCTACACTGCCCGAACACCACTGCACTGCCCTAAACCCTGAAACACCACCCCCTGCACGACCCCCTACACTGCCCGAACACCACTGCACTGCCCTAAACCCTAGAACACTACCCCCAGCATGACCCCCTGCACTACCTGAACACCACTGCACTACCCTAAACCCTAAAATACTCCCCCAGCACGACCCCCTACACTACCCGAACACGACTGCACTGCCCTAAACCCTAAAACACTCCCCCAGCACGACCCCCTACACTACCTAAACACCACTGCACTGCCCTAAACCCTAAAACACTACCCCCCGCATGACCCCCTACACTACCCAAATACCAATGCACTACCCTAATCCCTAAAACACTACCCCCCGCACAACCCCCTACACTACGCAAAGACCACTGCACTACCCTAAACTCTAAAACAATACCCCCCGCACTACTCCCTACACTACCCAAAGACCACTGCACTACCCTAAACCCTAAAACACGACCTCCTACACTACACAAACACCACTGCACTACCCTAAACCCTAAAATACTACCCCCAGCACGAACCCCTACACTACCCAAACACCACTGCACTACCCTAAACCATAAAACACTACCCCCAGCAGTACCCCCTACGCTACCCAAACACCACTGCACTACCCTAAACCCTAAAACACTACCCCCAGCAGTACCCCCTACACTACCCAAACACCATTGCACTACCCTAAACCCTAAAACACTACCCCCAGCAGTATCCCCTACACTACCCAAACACCACTGCACTACCCTAAACCCTAAAACCCTAAAACACTAACCCCAGCACGACCCCCTACACTACCCAAACACCACTGTACTACCCTAAACCCTAAAACACTCCCCCAGCATGACTCCCTACACTACCCAAACACCACTGCACTACCCTAAACCCTAAATCTACCCCCAGCATGACCCCCTACACTACACAAAGACCACTGCACTACCCTAAACCCTAAAACACTACCCCCAGCACGACCCTCTTCACTACCTAAACACAACTGCACAATTTGTTACAGGCATTGCAACGCAGGCCTGTGGTGCTTACTGGAAGTACCTGGTGGGCTAGTTGGGCCCCAGGGACTCTCAGGATGCAAGGTGACCTAATCCCCCAACTTAAAACGCGCCACGGGGCGCGTTTGCACAGTGGTGAAGGGAGGTGGCGGGGCCTCAGGTGACATGTGCGCAAACACGCCCTGTGGTGCGTTTTAAATTGGGGAGTTAATTCCCTTTGAATCCTGGGGGCCAACTAGCCCACCAGGTACCTTCAGTAAGCACAACAGAGTTGCGTTGCAGAGATGGGAAAAAAGGTGCGTGGCCTCGGAACGCCTTTCTGCAACTCAGCTCTGTGGTCCTAACTGTAGGTACCTGGGGGGCTAGTTGGGCCCCAGGGACCCTCAGGATTCAAGGGAACTTAATCCCGCAACTTAAAACGCGCCACGGGGCGCGTTTGCACACATGTCACCTCAGGCCCCCTCCCTTCACCACTGTGCAAACCCGCACTGGCTCTGGTTAGTCAGAGTCAGTTACCACCAGTACCCGTCTGAAAAAGTTGTGGGCACAGGATGATTTTGCAACAAGGCCTCTTTCTGCTCCTCTGTTGGTTCTTTCTGCACATCTTTTGCTTCTTTCTGTGCGTTTTTTCTTCTTTCTTCACATGTCCTACCTCTGTTGGCATAGTTAGAAACTAGCATTTAAAAAACCTTTGAAATTCACTTAAAAAATCATAGGTTTCAGGCACGTTATAGTTAGAAATTAGCATTTAAAAAACCTCTGAAATTCACTGAAAAAACCATAGGTTTCAGGCACGTTATAGTTAGAAATTAGCATTTAAAAAACCTTTGAAATTCACTGAAAAAACCATAGGTTTCAGACACGTTATAGTTAGAAATTAGCATTTAAAAAACCTTTGAAATTCACTGAAAAAACCATAGGTTTTAGGGACAGTTATAGTTAGTTGGACATTGCACTCGTACAAAACCCGTGAAATTCCCCTGTTCTAGTTAGTTCAGCTAACTATAACTCGCGCCCCGCAATGCACTGCTGATGACGTCACATATTACATCACTCATGACATGGTCAGTGACATCACTGATGACATCACTGATGACATCTCAAATGACATCACTGATGACATCATCCATGTGATAATTTCATGCATCTTCTCACACCCTAATATAGCTTTTGATACACCCACTCTAAATTACAGACTGCCATTCTCAAAACCATACACACTCCAATACCAATAACTACAATCCCACTCACTGATTCTTAGGTCTACACACACACATCTACTCACTCACCCGTACAATCACTCTTACTTACAGTCACTCAGTACAGGACTATCATATGCACTCATACACCTATATAAACACTCACACACCACCACTCATCCATAGAGGTACTCACACACCTAGTCAGTCATGCAAAAAATTAATCACACACCCATTTACTCACCTATACAGTTATACACACACCAGCTCACTTACTCATACAAATACTAGCACATTCTTACGCTCTTATACAATAACTGATACAAGCACACACGCATCCATACAGCCACTCTCACAATAACACACTCTCACTTATAGCCATTTAAATACTCTAACACACATATATACTGCCTTTTACATATGTAGTTACTCGCACATGTACCACTGAGATATACATTCACTCACTAACACACCCATACACACACTCACCCACCCAAGCAGTCCATCACAGATGCACTCTTGAAATCATGCACCCAGTGAATCACCCACTCACACATCTATGTATAGAGTCACACACACCCCACCCACACAAACACTCAGGCAGCCATACAGATACTCAGAGAACCAATCAATAACCCATATAGACACTCATGTAGCTATTCGCAAATCCATGCATCCACTTACACACCAACAAACAGACGGATACAGACATTCACACAGTTTAGTCACTAACCCATGCATTCAGTAAGATACGTTTAATCACTCACTTGTAGAGTCAGTCACTCACGTACTAAATCATCCATTCAGACACTTATACACCCACTCATTCTTCAATACGCCTTTCCCTATATATATTAAACATATTTAAACTTTACAGAAACACACAGTCACTGGATGATGTCATCAGTGATGTCATCAGTGATGTCATCAGTGATGTCACTGACCATGTCATGAGTGATGTAATATGTGACGTCATCAGCAGTGCATTGCGGGGGCGCGAGTTATAGTTAGCTGAACTAACTAGAACAGGGGAATTTCACGGGTTTTGTACGAGTGCAATGTCCAACTAACTATAACTGTCCCTAAAACCTATGGTTTTTTCAGTGAATATATATATATATATATATATATATATATATATATATTGCAAGCAGGTTACCCCTAAGATGGTCGGCACACCCAGGATACACTCCCCTGCACAGGTAGGTAAAGGACAATCCTCCTCAAACCTCAGCCAACGCGTTTCGGGCGATGGACGCCCTTCATCATGGGCTAACGTGAAGTGACGACAAACGGAAGCAGTTTCCAGCATGATCCCTTTAATTTAAACAATCTGCATGTAAATCATACACTAAGGCATTCTGGGACTGGTAGTGCTAATGTTCCACCCTGATGGGCGCCATCAAAGTCACGTTAAAAACAATCATCAAGGGATTAGAGAGTCACTTCAACCCCGCTGTTTTATTCACTCGGTATTTCCTGTTCCACTCAAACTCGTAAATGAAGACAGCAAGCGGACCCGCATGATTTCGACGGCGGGACTCCTCACGGCAGAAGCAACGTGGGAATCACCTGCTCCGAGTGCCAATCCATCCAGAGACACTCGGACCCCCGAAATACAGGCGGTGGTGCCAGACCGTGACCAAGGGCTGGTCACTATTTTGTTGCAAGCAGGTTACCCCTAAGATGGTCGGCACACCCAGGATACACTCCCTGCACAGGTAGGTAAAGGACAATCCTCCTCAAACCTCAGCCAACGCGTTTCGGGCGATGGACGCCCTTCATCATGGGCTAACGTGAAGTGACGACAAACGGAAGCAGTTTCCAGCATGATCCCTTTAATTTAAACAATCTGCATGTAAATCATACACTAAGGCATTCTGGGACTGGTAGTGCTAATGTTCCACCCTGATGGGCACCATCAAAGTCACGTTAAAAACAATCATCAAGGGATTAGAGAGTCACTTCAACCCTGCTGTTTGATTCACTCGGTATTTCCTGTTCCACTCAAACTGGTAAATAAAGACAGCAAGCGGACCCGCATGATTTTGACGGCGGGGCTCCTCACGGCAGAAGCAACGTGGGAATCACCTGCTCCGAGTGCCAATCCATCCAGAGACATATATATATTACATTTTAGGAAATGTTTTCTGATATTCTGAACAACAGAACTTATTCCAATATTAAATAAATGAAGCATTTCATTATTTACATTTTGTTTATAACATTTTTCAAAAATAAACATATAACATATAACGCTGCAACAATATATACATTACTACATCATAAATAGTACATATTTATACTACTTTCAATATTTAACAATTTAAACACTTGTAAAATAAAAAAGTGAAACAATTTAAAGCAATTTATTTACAATGACAAATATAATTTTTAACATTCAAAAAATCATTAAAAATATTATACTTTAAAAAATATATATTTACAAACATTATTAAATATAACATTTCATAGGAAAAAAATGACAAATATTTAACATTATTAAAATTATTTTCATATATTTTAAGTGTTGCCAATTCTTTATAATTGTAATATTTATTTGAATATTTACAATCAAATATTTTTTACATCATAAATTATACAATATTAATTTGCATACCATTATATTAATTAACTTTGCTTTTAAATTAAAATATTCACTTCTTTTTCAAATCTTCCCACCCATATCCCCTGATAGCTTAACATCCAGCTACTAAAAAATTAAATATATATATATATACATTATTTTTACAGATGAGTAACACTAAACAAAAATTCAAATCTTTCACAAGTACTAATTTATCTTGATAAACACACAAATAAAAAAAATTATTACACATACAAAATCAAACACACTACAGTAAAATAGATACAACATAACACTTGGGGGCTGATTATGAGTTTGGCAGTACGAGCTGTGCTGTCTGAAATGCCGACCGCGGCCATGGTGCTCTTCCTGCCAGGACCACGGCAGTCTGCAATCTTGATGTTGGGTCCTCCGATGCTGTGAGGGCCATGCTGTACCTGCCGGGCCTATTATGAGTACACAGTGTACTGGCGGTCTCCCAGCTGCAGTTACCCAAAGGTGGTAGACCACTGTGGTACGCGCACAAAAACGCACCACAACAGTGACTACTGGATGGATATCAAAACTACATAGCTGATCTGTTTTGGCCAAGTGGACACGCCTGCAAATCACACTATAAATCACACCCCATCCCAAACCAGGATCCTTTGCTTCTCAACTGCAGCCCATAAATAAGGCACCGCTTTTTTCATTTTCCCATTTAGCACTCTCCACCACCTGTAATTTTTTGTTTTGCACCTTTTGACCTGTATCACTTGTTTGTTTCCCTTTCATATAGTCACTCTCATTTTCCTTTTTTGTCATTATACATGGCCAAAAAAATCCACGGTTCACTGAGGCAGAGTTGAAAGTCATGGTGGATGAAATCATTAGAGTGGAGCCCCAACTTTTTGGTTTCTAAGTCCAGAATTCTCCTCTCATTAGGAAAACTGAAATGTGGGACAGGATAGTCATCAAAGTGAATGCTGTTGGCACCACCTGCGCACAGAGAATGACATTAGGAGGAGAAGGACTGACCTCAGGTTTTGGGTGCATGCCTGGTACAACAATCACCACCCGGAGGCTCAGAGGACTGGCAGTGGCCCTCCCAGCACCACATTACAATTCTTTCCCTGGGAGGAGAAGGTCTTGGCCATTCTGCCTTCTGAGGGCTTGACAGGAATAGCTGGGAGAGTGGACTCTGGTAATTTACACTTCAATAACTGTCACAATATCACAATGTCCTGTTTGCTCTCAACTCTGCTTTTGCAATTGTTCTCTATCTACTCTCCTAACATGCAGTACTCAAAGTATCTGAGATGTTGCTTTGTCTATGTCAATGTGTAGTGGTGCCTATAAGAGCATATGTACTCAACTCCATGACATGCCACATGTTGTAATGGTGTCTGTAAGTGGATAACCATAAAAATATAATTTCAGGGCTCATGATATGTGTTAAAATGCAATGATATGGTCTATCCCAAATGGATGTTGCCAACAGGTCTGGTACAGTAACTGTTTGTCAAGTGTTGGTAAAGTGAGATTGAAGTGACTACAACTACCATGAGACCCTGTGACTGGAACTCACACCAAGATGATAGACTCCTTTTGGCCCCTCCCGACTTGTTTGCCATGTCGCAACTGATTTTCACTAGTCATGCAGTTTACCATTTGTCAATTGTTGGTAAAGTGAAATTAAAGTGACTACAACCACCATGAGGCCCTGTGACTGGGAATCACACAAAGGTGCTAGACTCCTTTTGGCCCATCCAGACTTGACTGCCATGTCAGAACTGAGGTTCACTAGTCATGCAGTTTACCATTTGTCAAGTGTTGGTAAAGTGAGATTGAAGTGACTACAATTACCATGAGGCCCTGTGACTGGAACTCACACCAAGATGCTAGACTCCTTTGGCCCCTTCTCACTTGTCTGTCATGTCACTACTGATCTAAACTCATCATGGACTGTGCAATGTACAGACAATGCTCTGCTCAGATATATATCTAAACACTTTGCTTGATGGTGTCCTTGATGGCATAAGTGACACGCTAACAACTGTGTACCACTGATATATGTAAGCCATGAAGGAAATGAAGCTGATTAGCAGTGCCATTTGACCCCTTGACTCTGCACTCCTCACATGATGAACAATGCTTAATTATTATTATTATTATTAAGTCTTTATTTCGATCGTGCTGATCATAAAAGACACACAAAATATGTACAATATCTTAATAAATACATGATACAGCACCAGCACTTAACAGTGGACACTGTCATAAGAATATTGATAAAACGGGATCGAAAAAGACATACTAAACACACAATTTTAAAAAGATACATAGTCAATCATAAAAAGATATAAAACTAATTAATATTCTATACAAGCACTTAGAATGGTTTACCTTTCATTTCATGCAAGTGCTAAAATTAATCGAAGCATAAGAAATAAATTACACTATGTTTGGGTAGCCCAATGTGGTCAGCAAAATACTAGACAATGGCAATACCTCAAACAGTATATTAAAAGTGATCACTATCACCTGCTACTTTTAAAAGGTCGGTTCGTATTCTCCACATCCAGCCCAGAAATGTTGCTAAGGCTATCACAATGGGCTCTTGCGTGTTAGTTTTCAGTATTCGTAATGCAATAGCACACGACCTAGTGCCCATATTAGAACAAATTGGTTTTAACCATTTACTCCATGGAGAATTATATGCTGGACATACAAATAAAATGTGTGGTACTGTCTCGTCCTGTTCATGACAATATAAGCATTTACTATCAGAAGTATTATGCCAGTTTTTAGTAAAACCTTTAATCGGTAATGTGCCTACCCTGAACTGATAAAAGAGTTTCCTGTCACTGGGCTTGGTTATAAAGTCCCAAAAATGTTCATACATGGGTTCTGGCTTATGTTCCAAAAAAGTGCTAGTCAATGAATGATTCTTGATCGAACACACATTATTTGTTTTAATCATAGCCCAATAAGCCTCCTTAAAAACTGTTTTTGGGGGGAACAGATTGCTAGCCGGATCTTCCCACAAATGGCTCATACCCATGTTCACCAAGGAACATTTTACCTTGTGTAACCAACTAATCTTGTGAGACGTATCAGCGTCTCTGACATCTTTAAGCGCATCGGCGTAATGCGACAGCTCCGGGGTAGACCATAATCTTCTCCAGAATGCTAATGGTCTAAATCTTGCAACCTCTACCAGTGCACTACACCCCAAATCAAAATATAGGGGTTTGAGTGGTGTGTTTTGAGAGAGACCAGTAAGGCCCCTCACAAATTTGTTCTGAGCCAGGGATAATGAAGACAGGTTCTCAAAACCCCAAAGTTCTGCTCCATAAAGAATGGAGGCCATGACCTTGGTATTATAGATCTTTAAAACAGGGCCTACCGGCTTGGTCTGAGAGAGCCTGTGCTCATTTAATAAAACGCCTGCCAGTTGGCAATGTTTAAGTGCCAATAGGTCTATCTGTGGTTTCCAGTCTAACTTCCTGCCTAAGGTTATTCCAAGGAAGGTAAATACATCTATTTGTTCCAATAACACCTTGTTCATGACGACCCGGCCCTTGACTGCTTTATGTTTATGCAGAACCATAAATTTGGTTTTATCCACATTTACCACTAGTTCGTGGTCTCTGCAAAAGTCCTCAAAGCGACAAAGCGCTCGCTGCAGCCCCACTTGGGTTTTTGATATAATTAGGGTATCGTCGGCGAACATAAGTATTGGAACCTTTATACCTGCAAGGGAGGGAGAATCAGAGGGTTATGAGGAGAAATAGTTAACCACCCCATTTTTAAATAATGAAAACAAGGTGGGGCCCAAGACACACCCTTGGCGTACCCCTTTAGATATTGCAAACCTAGGGGTGATGTTACCCTGTGTTCCCCAACGGACCTGTGCAAAGTTGGACTCATGCAACTTGACTACAAGCAGTAAAAGCTCCAAAGGCATCCCTAGACCTTTCAAAACAGTCCAAAGCTTGTTACGCGGGACCGTGTTGAATGCTGATTTAAGATCAACAGAGGCGGCATAAATAGTACCACCTGCTAAAATTACGACACACCAGTAGATTAAAATAAAACGAAAGACCTGGTCAATAGTGCTTACATGAGCCCTAAAACCTGCCTGTAATGGGGATAGTATATTGTTTTCTGTGATCCATATCTGAATTCTATTCAGCACTAACCTGGCCATAATCTTTTGAGTAGAGTCGATTAGACTAATTGGCCTGTAGTTGCAGGGGCTGGATCGATCCCCCTTTTTATAAATAGGTAGAATTTCGGCTCCTCGGCAGGAATCGGGGATGGTCGCTCCGCTGGCTATCGCATTTGCAAGCATCTGAATATACTGAAGCCAGTTATCTTTGTCATATATAAATAAATCTACCGGAATACAGTCAGGGCCTGGAGCCCTACCCCTTGGTGCCGCATTCAGGGCAGATTCCACCTCACTTATTGTAAAAAACACTGTCGAATCTGACTTGGGTAGATGGAAGGGGACATCACCGCCATCATTAGCCCCACGTACTTCTGCAGGATGAACCAGTGAGGTCGTACACTAGCGTCCTGAAAGGGTCACGGGGTGCAACTAGGGGTGGGCGGAATTTGCATAGTCGCGCTACGCAAAGCTCCGCGAAACGGTAAAAAATCTCTGCGAGCACGCAAAAGTTCCGCGAACACGCGGAATTGCTTGTTCCGCCCGTTCGCGATGCTTTTTTCCTGTTCGCGAACGCTGTTTGCGTGCTCGGGGAGAAATATCTTGCGAACACGCATTTTGAAAGCGTGAACAAGCAAAAAACTCAGCGAAGCCGCGGATAGCGGAATTTTTGGCAATTTTGCGTTCTCCGCGGAACGCGAAATTACCCAAATTCCGCGAGCGGAACGAAATTTACCGCCCAGGCCTAGGTGCAACCCATGTTTGGCTGCCAGACGCATCAAAAGCGGATAACCTCATTAACATTTTATACAACAACAATCAACGTTTGGTGAGCTGTAAATCAAGTTTCTCTGCCTCCCATAATAGCTACAGCCACCATGGGCATTCCCATCGAGAGCCTCCAGCCCTCTGCTCCCACCAGTATCCTTCCTAACGGCTCAGTTAAGCAGTCAGATTCTAAACTGACCATCTCCTCTTGGAACGCTGCTGGGTTAAAGTCAACCCTTTCTTCCAAATCAGCAGTGAACTATTTGAGCAAAAGTGATATCATCTGCTTTCAAGAGACCTGGTCTTTGTTTCCATCAGCTCTCCACGGCTATTATGAAGTCTTTCAACCAGCATCCCAGCCTAATTCTCATGGTAGACCTTCTGGGAGCCTCTCCATTTTCATTAAACACAGGTGCAAGATCGTAGCTACCCCCCTCTATCGGAACCCCTTGGCTGGGCAAATTGCACTAATCACTGGTCTTTCAACTCCAACCAGGGCCTTCCCTTTGCTTTTAATCAACTGTTACCACAACACAGCTAAAACATCAAAGTCACTGGCAACAGCTCTTTTGATTAAGCATCTGGACAAGCTTTTACTTGAGTTCGCTTCTGCTGAAGTTTTGTTATTAGGCGATTTTACCATCAGAGATCTGGGACTCAATGCTCATTTAGTCACCAAAACCAAAGAGCAAGAAGCCATGATCACTTTTTTAACTAATTACAATTTACGTTCTGCGAAGCAAATCACATTGGAACAGGATCCCAGCGTCCATCTATCTCCAACATTTAAGAACCTCTCGACCACTGATTATATTTTTTTATCACCATCTCTGGCAAGTAAGTTAGTTAAAATGGAGATCCCCACTCGTACCGAGAGCGATCATAATCCTTTGACCGTAACAATGGACTTGCAAGTTCCTGTTGCTGCCGAAGTAACTGAAGTGGGGCATTCAACGCAGATCGAACTCCACACTCTAGTCAGAAGAATCAAATGGGACTCTTTAGGTGCCGATAAGGTGGGCACTTGGCTCATGGAAATAACTCAAAATTTCATTCACTACCCTCCCACAGGCTATCATCATTGGTGGGACATTGCCATCACTAAATTACGAGACCTAACAGGCCCTGAAGTTCATCACAGACTCCCCAGGCCTCCCCCGTGGCTGATTTCCAATCCGGTTTTAGTCACTCAAAGAAGAGCCCTACGAAGGGCTGTGTGCCTGCATAAATCTAAAGGTACAGAGCTTACTGCCAATAATATAGCTTTATTACGTAAAGCCTACAAAAAATCAACATGGGAAGCTAAGAAACAAAATGAACAGAACGACTGGCTAAAAATATTTGCTCTGTTAAAGGAAAAAAACCTGACTCACTTTTGGAACCATATAAACAAACTTCGCTCCTCCAATAAGAGCACGGGGAACGCGGTTTCTGAAGAAGTCTGGTCTCAGTATGTGACTCAACAATACTGCTGTGATATCCTGGACCTCGCTGAGGTCGAAATCAGAGATGCTGCCGACATTACGCTGATGGAAACCTGTGAGCTGACTACCTCGGCCCAGGTCTGTAAGCTCCTGAAATCCATGAAAAACGATGGTGCTCCAGGGCCCAATGGCCTTCCATCTGCTGTATTCAAATGTGCGCTGGAAGAATGGGCTAAGCTATTACTTCCCTTATACAACTATATGTTTACTACCTTTCAGATACCAGACTCATGGAAAGGCTCGATCCTATGCCCGATTCTTAAGAAAGGAGATCCTTCCCTTCCAGCTAATTACCGACTCATTGCTCTATTAGATCTTGAGGCCGAGGTATATGCCCGGTGTCTTCTCAAGTCGCTAGAAAAATGGGTAGCGGAAAATAACATCTTACCATACTTTCAAACTGGGTTCCGAACTTCTGCCTCCACAATTGACAACATCACCGCCCTAGCCATCCTGAGTCAACAAGCAGCGCAAAAAAATCAACTCCCCCTCTATTGCTGCTTTATAGACTACAGTGCCGCCTTCGATAAAGTGTCTCGTAACACTTTATGGAGGAAATTAGATAAGTGGGGGATCCCACGGAGCCTGCTCGGAGCCCTTATCTCCTTGCATAAGAACACATGGGTGCAAGTCAGAACTGGCCCCACGACAGTCTCTGCAAAAATTCCAACTTCAGAAGGCCTAAAGCAAGGATGTGTTCTTGCTCCCCTCTTGTTCAACCTCTACACCGCTGACCTGGGGAAATTCCTGGAGAAAAGCAGTCTCCTTCCGCCAAAACTGGGCCTCGCAAAAACAAACTTGCACATTCTGCAATACGCTGACGATATTGTCATAATGGACCAGGCCAAGTCTGGCCTCCAAAGAGCCTTGTGTATGCTCCACGAATTCAATACAGCTAATGCTCTTAAAATTAACCAGGATAAGACCAAGGTCTTAATTTTTGGCCGTTGCAGGAAAAAGAAAAGTCTAACGTGGAACATTGGGCCCGCAAAGATTAAAACAACATCATAATACAACTACCTGGGGGTTTGGTTTAGCGAGTCTTCCAGACCATCAGTCCACTTAGCTGCCTTGAAAAAGAGAGCTGGAGCAACAACATACAGCCTGACTCGACTTAACCAGTCCCTGAGTAGTCCTTCTGCCGAACCCATACTGAAGGTGATCAAAGCTACCCTTCTTCCTGCCTTAAGTTACGGACACCTGGCCTTTCCTGGTGCATGCTCGGCCAGTCTCGACCATGCCCAGGTCACCATTTATAAAAAAAACTTTCGTCTCCCGAATTACATTCACAGGGCAAGACTACGACTGGAGCTGGGCCTTCGAAGACAATCGATCTCCTGTGAGGCTGACACTCTGAAGTACTATAGAAGGGCACTAAAAGCCGCAGATAATACCCTTAAAGCCCGGTTAAAAGAAACTCTTGCCAGCCCTGGGAATCCATGGAATCGTCAAATTGTAAAAGCCATAAGAACGCTACATATTGACGAAACATCACTAACTGCAGACTCTATTCCATACACAGTCTGGGAAAGGGTTATCAACAAGCAGGTTAGACAAATTTCCTACCAGATGGACACTCGGGTCTTAAAAACATCAACTATCCTGCTCCCCTTGAATGATTCATACCTCCCTGGGGTACCACAAACTTACCTCCTTGATATCCTGAACGCAGTGGCCCGCAAAAATATAATGTTTATGCGTCTTCTAGGTCTGCGCTCTACTGCCTTCAACCGATGGGCTCCAACTAGTGAGGAGGGGGCTTGTAGACTGTGTAATTACAGGTCTGAATCGTGGCTGCATCTTCTGTGCTGTTGTCCCGCCCTTGACGCTCCTAGAAGATTTCTCCTAAAACCCTTATATCTAAAAAGGGGCATCAGCACATGTTGGGAGGCATCTGCTCTCTGTTTTACTTCCTCAGATATTCAAACGCTTGCAAGGTCCGGAAAATATGTGAGACTCTTGGACAACCTGCTCTCTCCCTTTTCTGCCTCTTCCCAACCGGTCCCTCCTTCCCAAAAACTCATCACAGACTATTTTTGCACTTTGACCTAGTGTCTCTTCACCAAATCATTTTATCCTTGATTTTGAAGCCTGTAATGTGATCACAACAGTAATCACAAGATTGCCTTGTTAGAAATATGTGTACGAATTTGATGGTTTGCTTTGCTTTGTTTTTAATGTGGTAAAAATGCTACGGTGACATTTTATTGCAATGGTTTTAATTAACTGTGCTAATTTAATAAAACTAAAACTAAAAGTAAACATTAGCCCCAACTGCAAATTGTGCCTCAAAAAAGGAGACCCCCTGATCTGGTGCTACATAATTTTGGGGTGTGTGACCTAGTCCTCCTCTACCCCACTTTACTAGCTGCCAACATTTTGGCATATTTTTCTCTTTGCTGGCCTGCAGGAGTTCTAGCCACCTTGACTCATCCCAGTCCTTTTTGCTGCAGTTTGTGTGATTTTATACATCTTACGTGCTTTTTTTGATGTTGTCCATATCTTTGGATTTGATTGCTAGGGACAATTGCTTGTATGCTATCCTACATGCCTTATTGTACCAATGGTCGTGCTTTAGAGGGGGCCTGCTACCTGTTTTGTGGGATTTAACAAAAAAGTTCTTAATCCTATTGAACATATCCTCATGGGCTAGGATAATACTAGTATTCAGTCCGCCCTGGGTAGAAAACTTTTGAAGTTCAACTAATGTGCTCTCCACTACTTCCTTCATTTCCACAAGAGAGTTTTCGTTTTCTACAATCCTTGACCACTTAACCCTCCTCATGTCATTGCATATAATAGCATCAGCGGTCATGCTTTCAATAATTTGAGGCTGAGCTGTTATATGACCAGATACCAACATCTTTAACAGGAGTGGATTATGATCGCTTTCATTTCTCACACATACCCCCATTTCAACAAGGGATGACCAGTTCTTAAGATTAATGAGAATATAATCAATACGACTGCTTCTCAGGCCATTACAGTAAGTGTGGGAACCAAGTCGATCTGTGGGTGTTCTTCCATTCAACGCCCTAACTCCCCTCTCCAAACGTAATGCTTTGAGTTGGAGAGCGACCTCTGTCCATTTCCTAATTGGTGGCAGCTCCAATGAAGGAATGCCCCATTGGGCATCTTCTTCGACGATGAGGTTGCTATCCTCATAGTCAAGAGGCTCAAATGTGGTGTTGAAGTCACCTGCTATAACCAGATTGTTTGTGCCTCTTTTTTTGTCAAGGAAGCTGTCAAGTAAGGAGATTGTAGTAGATGTTCTACCTCCCACCACACCTCTTGTGAACACATTAACCACAAGTAAGTGTGGGGGGTGTTTGGGCCGAAGGAGGATTGCCATAATGTCAGGGCTGTCAATCAAAATGTCCTCAATTTTATAGCAGGAACGCTGCCTAACCCAGATAGTAAGCCCTCCTGAGGGTCTACCTTTTCGTCCACCAGTAGCTGGCTTTGAGAAATGTAAATATCCATGGCGGTAGACTGGGTTAAGTGACCAAGTTTCCTGAAAAACAAGTATATCCTGAGGCTCTATAAAAGCAGTCCAATCCAGTGATGTAATCTTGGAGGACAGACCCGCTATGTTCCAAGAGGCAAGTGCCAACTGAGAGGCATCCTGTGTGTTGGAAAGACTACAGGAACCCACCTCAGTACCTTGTCCCATACCCTGAACCAACGGTATGGGAACTTGATAATCAGGGGAGCACGTTGGATCTCCCTGTGCTGGAACTTTGGGCCTTAAAGGCCCATCAGCGGCGTCGGGCCCACCCATACAGCAGTTGGTGAATGGTCCTATACAGCTTCTGTCTACCCCCTGAGGATATGCCACTTTCACTAATTGTGGTAGAGGGGGAAGGTTCCTTAAACATCAATCTATATTGTGTAGGGAAGAATCCTCATTATATGTTAGGGTTGGATTACTAGATATTTGATTTATAGATAAATCTGGAGGATTGAATTTCAACCTGAAATTAGTTGGAATAAAATGTGATGTCCTTAGATCAAAGGCCACTGGATTCTCTACTAAGTCAGTGGTTGCAAGTGTAAGACACACATAATCGGGTTTGGAGCCCATGGATATATACCTTTTAGCAGAAAATATATCTTCCCTGATTATGGATCTACACTTGTGCACATGTCTTAACCACTGAGTACATTTATTAATCAGGGATTGCTCATCTTCCTTGAATAAACTAGGGGGAATTTTAGGAACATTGATCAGGAAGATTTGGCGTTTTGAGGAACGAATCAGGGACTTCTCAGGGTAAACAGCTCTGTCAGTTGGTAATGCTCCAGAGCATTGGCTAGATTGAGGGAGTGTGCGATGTTCTCTGCTAGGTTCCATAGGACCTCTTTGCCTAGCTTGAATGTTCGTGGTAGAGGGCTGCAAAATTATTGGGCCAGTATGTGATCATTTGTCGCTAATTGCGCTGCACTGTAGGGTTTCTATCGCTGCTTAATCTATCTACACTATCCTTAGTTAGGTCTCCGGGTTTGGATTGTGGAGCTGCAGTCTGACCTACAATAGCTGGATGTGCGGTGCAGATATGTGATTTCAGTGCAGTGGAAAGTATATTAATCATACTCTTAAGTGAGCCAACTTCTTCTGAAAGTTGTCTTGTCTGAACCTTTAAATCAGCTATCTGGCCAATAAGCTGGTCAGTGCACAAGTTCTTACACAGGCAGATAGTGGTTGCAGTTTTGACAGTATCTCCTCCCATCCCTTCTGTTCCCTGATGATCAGAGAATTCTTCGTTCAGGTCCATTAAGGGTAAAAACCTATTTGTGCATTCAATGACAGGTTCAATATATCTTATATTAGCTGAAATGGAGCAAGATAATGTGGGATTATTGTTCACTATATTCGAAATACCTTCTTGAGATGGCGTTGGGTGCCCCTTCAATAAAGATCTTTGAACATATCTGGGATAGATGGAGAGCCACTTGAGTGGGTGGGAAGGGTGGAGAGGGTAGAAAGTGTAGGATGATGCACATCTATAGCGCTAATGTCAAGACCCAACGGAGCAGATAATAATTCCTCACAGTCGCTAACTAGATTGTCAATACGGTTCATAACGCAATTATTTTTGCGGGTAGATTGTTTGGTCGACCTTTTTACTTTCTTACCTTTCCCCATTGTTCCCCCTCCCAAGCAATCCGCTGCTTTCCTTTTCCCCTTGGCACCCAATACAGGGAGTATTATACAGTGGCAGCAATAAACTATAAAACCAACCAACAGTGGGGTACAGTAATTAAAGACCGCAAATGATACGAATAGCCAGCGAGAGGATAGCGAGGAAGCTTGACACACTTTTGGAGTTTCAAACAACCAACCAAACGTAATGCATAAGTTTGTAAGTTTATACTCTAGATATCAGTGGCCAGAGCAGGGAGCAGAAACAGTACCTTGTGGACACGGAGGAGCTGCAAAGGTCCAAATGACAGGAAGGTGGCCCTGTCCTGTCTCCTCCTGGCGCTGACGGGCGCAGACGGGCCCGCCCTTTGCCCGGGCACGGCCCGGGCATGCTGCGCGTGTCCCGCGCTGCGGGAGCTCCTGGTGCTTTTTGTTGGTGCCTCCTGGCACTTGAAGGCGTGATGGCGCTGGCGGCAGAGTCGCGGTTCCGCAGGGGATGCTGGGAGGTGTAGTCCTCCTCCCGGCACCCGGTCCAACAGGCTCCCGGTCAGCGAACTGTGTCCCAGCAGGGGGCAGTTGGCCAGAGGACGGTTTGGACTTCCCGCGCTGTGGGAGCTCCTGGTGCTTTTTGTTGACGCCTGCTGGTGCTTGAAGGCGTGATGGCGCTGGCGGCAGAGTCACGGTGCCGCCGGGGACGCTGGGAGGTGTAGTCCTCCTCCCGGCACCCGGTCCAACAGGCTCCCGGTCAGCGAATTGTGTCCCAGCAGGGGGCAGTTGGCCAGAGGACGGTTTGGACTTCCTTAATATACAACCATGGTTTGTGTAGGCCTTGGAATGGAAAATGCACATGTTACGACTACGCTGTGTTTAGTGAGTTGTCATGTCTATCCCTAAGGCAAAAAAGCCACATATCTGCACATCTAATGAGCTGTTGAAATCACTACATGTATTAAATGTCTTCAAATGTCTAGTAACCAACTTCAACTCCATGCATATAGATGACAATACTAATCTCTACCTATTTTGTTTCATTCTAGGTCCCTATTTACTTTGCCACAAACAACATTCCACCAATAATAATGTTCTCTATTTCTCAACAGGTCATTTGGTGACACAACCTGTACAGAGGTCGGACACCGAACAGAGTTCAGCTCCACCACAGGAGGAAGCCCTCAGTGATGACAACGCTCCTCGAGATGTGGACATGGATGACAGTGCTGGCACATCTTGTCAGCCTGGGCAGACGGCAACAGTGAGGCTCACTGTGCCCACAACAACACCTCCCACCACAGCCGAAACAATATAGCCAACCCCTGCACCCCCCAAACTGTGCACCTAGCACAGTCACTAACATCCTGAGCCCCCATTCCTGGATTCTGTGACAGCTATCACCACTCAAGTCACGGAGGAACCAAGACCCAGTGGGAGGGTGCAGTATGTGCCAAGGCTCAGGCCCGTGGGGGTAGGCTTCATGGAAAGGTAACTGTGGGCCCACAGAATGAGCCCACCAGGGCCACGGACAACCACGTTGCCCTCACCCAAGTCCTAAGAGTCTACCATGACTCCCGAAGTGGGATGGGCCAGGTATTGACTGAAATCTGGGAAATGAAGGAGCTTCAGAGGAACACATATCAGGAGATTGCTGGATACACACTGAGGTGGCTGTCATCAACACCAACATGGCCTCCCTGGTTGGGGTGCTGTGGGATATCAACACCACCCTCTGCAGGGCTTTTCCACCTGCATCCATCCCTTCCTATGATCAACGTCCAGCCAGGCTGTCAACATCTGCCACAGCCACAGGAAGGGAGGCCTTGTCAGAGGATGACAAGCCTGCATGTGTCTCTGTCTCAGCAGCTCCAGATCCCCTCTATGTCAGAAAGAGGGAACGTTCACGCAAGATTCCAGAAGGTGGGGAAGGCCAGACACCTACCACCGCCAGTAAAAAACCTTACCACTATTATCCTCCTGTGTACTACACCTTCATTTTGTGGACTAATCCTGCCCACTTTTCCATATCTGTTGGGAGGAGTATGCTGGACTTTGGACTCCAGGCAATTTGGACTCTACTACAATGGTTTCATCCACCAAGACTTCACTTTTTGTTGTCACTGTGTAATTTGTAGTACATTTCTTTTCCTATCCTTGTTCTCTTCATTAAAAACACGTCACCAAATCATTGTTTCCTGTTGTAATTCTCACATATAACAATATGAATGTACTACCATGTGTACTTTGCAATGTCAAAACCAGGTACTGCTGGAAGCATTGTTCTGTTGTATGTAAACAATGTTCAACTCAGGATCACTACCATGTCACAACAACACATACATAAAGTGTCAGGGCTGATAACATCTTTAATGCATGGTTCAAATCATAGGCTGACATGCTGTCAGAAACTTAAAAAATAAGACAAGACTAAGTTATTCTTTGTTAGTGATCACATAATCATTTGCAGACTTTCACAACATGGGAGGAGGAGGTACATCTAACAATATCCTACATAATAGGCAACAATAAATTAGGTCTACATCATCAGCTAGAGCCATATTGCCTACCTCACAAAAGGAATTCTAAATCAGATAAAGAAATAAACAGACACGTCAGTACAACAATTTATTACCACAGGGACATTTCAATCCAGCGCTGCTTGCATTTGCTGGATTGTCACAAACAAATGTCAGTAATGTGCCACAAGCACTTTGGCCTACAATGAGGAGACACATCAACAGCTACATCCAGTTCATACAAAATGAGGAATTTGCCAATGTGAAGGCAAGATAGCATGAATTGGGCCCAATACAACATTGTGTTAGATCACACAATGGCACACATATTGCATTAGGTCTAACACACCACAAGGAACAAGTCCAATGGAAGCCACATAGCTTCCATCCTGTCGCTGTGCATGCAGTCTTGGTACCGGCTTTGTTCACCCAAACTCTGTGACAGACATTCCCAGGACCAATCCATATCTACTTCGTACGTCTGAACAGCATCATATACCTGTTGATGTCACAACTCTGAAATGTCTAAGTGAAGATGCCATGGTAAAGGAATCTAAAACAGACCAACGCAGAGAGGGATTAACTAAGCAACCATACAAATGACACAAATCACATTGTCAACTCCTAGAGAACACAGTCCCAGATAACATGTACTGCTGAACAAAGCTACACTTACAAAACAATCACCTTTCCTCAGATATTGCCAGACCCATATAGTCCTAGTATTTTGCATTAACATCCTGCTCACAACATCACTACAAAAGGAGCAATAATAGTCAAAGTCATCACATCTCACGCCATACTTACACTTAGGAGAAATAGTTTTGGATGAGATCTTGACGCAAGTCCATTTCTTCCTCTTCACCACTATCATCATCATTTGTCATTCCAGGTTCCATACCCGGTGGCTCTTCATGTCCTGCATCATCTGCGATGTAAGGGATGTTCTGTCGCAGGGCAATGTTGTGGAGTATGCAGCCGGCCACGGTGATCATACACAACTTCCCAGGTGAGTAGAGGAGGGCTCCCCCAGTCTTGTCCAGATATCTGAATCTGTCTTTCAGGAGCCCAAAAGTCCGCTCCACTGGCCGCCATGTTCTTCCATTGGCCTCATTAAAGCAGACTTCCCCTGGCGTTGTAGGATTCCTCAGCGATGCCAACAACCATGGCCGTTTGGGATACGCTGAGTATCCTAAATGTCAGACAGACAGAAGTGCAACAATGAGTTATACACTTTAAAATTATACTACCTGACATCACCCACACAAAGTTAGGAACATCACACTTACCTACAAGCCAGGCCCTCTCCAGTAGTAGTTGTGACATCAGCTGGGGTATGGCGCTGTTCCACAATATGAAGGAATCACATGCAGATCCTGGGAACTGGGCACTGATTTTTGAAATGTACATATCCGGTAAGCAGACAACTTGCACGTTGATAAAATGGTAGTGCTTCCTGTTGGGGTAAATTTTTTCCCTGGCTTGCGGTGGTACTAAGGCAATATGGGTGCCATCAATGGACCCAATTACATGTGGGATGGGCCCAAAAGCATAGTAATCCGCCTTCACTGTGGCTAAATCCTGATGTCTGGGGAACTGGATGTAGCTGTCCACGTGTCTCAAAAGTGCTTCTAGCACCTCTTGGAGTACCCGACTGAACATAGGTTTTGAGTGACATTTCACCTGAAATTGCAATAATGAATTGAAAAGAGCCTCTGGCCAAAAAATGCAATACAGACATGATTTTCACAAGTGGAGGAATTGATGTAGGGTAAGTGATGTGAGATAGGATCTCAGACTCCAACTGATGACATAAGTCCAGTATTGTTGACGTTTCAAACGAAATTTATGTATGACATGAGAAGTGTGTCACAGACATTTATTAGTATGATATTGATGAGGAGGTGCTATTGTGGAATACAAATTAATGCACACATCACTATCACTGTATATGATTTGTAAACACATGGCCATTGGTGTATAGTGTGCTTGTGCAGTATCAGTGTTTTGGCCTAGGAGGGCATCCTACACATGTCTTTTGGATATTTATATGAAACAGTCCTAGACAGGGTCCCTGTAAAACTGTTTTACTTAGGGACCCAAACTCACTTGACTGGTCCATGGCGGGGCATCGTTTTGCTGAGGAGTCTATGGAAACTAGTATTTGCAAAAGTTACCGCCGATTTCATCTGCAACGGAGTGGGTTTTGGATGTGATTGAGCAGGTACAGCAGCAGCAGGATGTGTAGGATCAGCTCCATGGTGGAACAAGACGTATAGAGTGAGTAGTGGTGAGATTCATCCTTATATCCCTCCCTTTCTGCCGTCTTGGATGTGTTGGTTGGACTGCCATGGTAACGCTGGCTATAAAGCAACTCGTAATTGGGCCTGCAGTGTCACTGGTGGTCCAAGCCTCCCACAGGCTCATTAGCCTATTCTGGAGCCGCAGCGGTCAGAGTTGGCCGGCGGTGAAAGCGGGTCAGCAGCTGTGTTTCTTTCATTGAACCGCATGTTTCGTAAAATAGCGGTCAGACCGCCGAGCTCACGGTGGTCAGACCTCAACCGCAGGCATGGCAGTATGCGGACCACCGAACTCGTAATCAGGCACTAAGAAATGATATTATATATAAGGATATTTTCTAACTGGATATTTTTACAAAAATGATAAAAACAACACTTAAAATGATATTCTTACCTTTGATATTCCTGTCAACAATAATTGTGACATCCCGATATTCTTGCCACAATAATTTTGTATCACAATATTTTTTATTCGATATTTTGTCCAAACACCATCTTAGGTGTGGCAAGAAAACTATAGACATCCCTGATCTGTCATGTCACAGCTTATTTTGAGGCAGAGTGTCAGCATTACCAAGGTGTAATCTACTTCACAGTTTTTTGGTTTGGGATTGGAACTAAAGCTATTGAACCATAATTTGGGTTTGTAGGATGGCCGGGAAAAGCTTCAAACTTCTCCAGAGAAGCAGAGTAAAGTTGGGAAACTTAAGGCCAGCTATATAAAGCCATTTTGCAGTTGCAAAGCCTGCAATTCTCAAAATCACAGGGTTTGCCACCTCAAAATTGATTTTATAAATGTACAGAACCCATTTACCTATTTGGTAACAGGTTTAGAAAGGCATAACAAATTGCAATTTGCAGGCGACATATTTAGGGGGTCCCTTGGAATTAGCAATTTGTCATGGTATGTATCAATGAATAGTGGCCACAATTTCAGTCACAAACAAATGATAGGTTACCAATGCCTCAAATGACGTAGTAACCCATTCACAAAAGGGACAGGGTAACCTTGGGATCACTTCCCCTCTGTGAATGTAACAAAATGTTTGTTTGGAAGTGGGTTGTGGTCCGAGACCAGTGCCAACTCTTAAACAAACTTTTTAAAAAAGTAAATGTTTAGATACAGTTACAGGCATGGTGGCCTGCTGACCTCAGCAGGCCACCATCCCTGTGTTGACATCCAGTTGGAGGAAACGGCAATTGGTGACCTTGCTCATGAAAAGTGATGAGGTAGGTCCAATTGCGAGCCACAACGAATGGTGATTTTGCGAATAGAGCTAATATTACATAGGTCGGTTTAGTAAAACCAGAAGCGATTTGCAAAAAGTAGGTGCACAAATTATGACCACTTTTTGAGAATCAAGTTTTTGTACATCTGGACCTTAATCCTTTGTGAATGTGAGTGAAGTTTCCTGACTTAGAATGCCTTCATTTAAGTTTAAATTTGAACTACCCTGTCTGATGCAGGAGAAAAGTTCCTGCAGAAAGATGTTCTACCTAAGGTTGGCAGGACATATGGTTATTGACAATCATTCATTCTGTGACACAGACTGAGGAGACAAGATGACTGCAGAGTAGGAAATGTTCTTAATGTCACTCAAGGCTGCCTTTAGCCCTAAGCATCATCAGACATGCAGCAAGTGTCCACAACTGTGCACAAGTGACTCCTTTCTGCCAGAAATCCCTCCCATTATAGACCAAACTTCTGGTAGAGGAGAACATTGTTGCATGGTCATGAGCTGCAGCAAATATTTTCCTCCTGTCATGCATAACTCTATTTTCTTCACTTTTTAAAACAATTCAGCAGCCCAGTACTTTGTAAAACTTGCAAAATTGATGTATTTCTTTTTTATTTGGAGAAAGTATGCAAAGTACAAAAAATATACATTCATGAGTAATTTTAAAAATTGATATAGCTAATATATAATTACGCAAGAGGTTATTTTTCAACATTTCATAGATATTTACGATACAGATAAGATAAAATCTCTAATCAATTACTTTCTGTCACAGAAGACACAATCTAAAACCATGGTTCGGCCTGACTCCTTACATGACGGATTGCTTTGTAATCCATTTCTTCATAGGAGCCCAAATTGCCCTACCTCTCCTGCTTGCATCACGGCCTTTACATTTATATAATGATTTCTCAAGGTGATATATAGCTAGCAAGCGACCTAACCAAGCCTGAAATAGATGAGGGTCCACATCTTTCCAATGTGTGGCAATGAGAAGCCGGGTCACAGCTATTGAGATAAAAACAAACTTATTCTTTCGGTAATCACATTGTGTCTTCTCATCGCATCCTAACAGCATTAGTGTTGGGGTTATATTAATTGTAGTATCTATTGCTGCTGAAAGAAATTCCTCTATTTGTTTTATAAGGGGACCCAATTTTTCGCAGCCATAAAACATGTGAATTATATCTGCTGGCCCTTGATCGCATCGGGTACATTTATCGTCCCCTCTTTTTCCCCACCGATGTAGTTTTGCGGGAGTAAAGTAGAGATCATATGTTGTGTAATAATGTTGGGCTTTCAAGTTGGCTGCGAGGAATGTCCCCTTGGCAAAAGCTAGTGAATTATACAAATCAATGTCGGGGTCTCCTATTCTGGTAGCCCATTTAGTTTCTACTGCCTCGAGATCGTCAGGAAGTGTATCTATCAAAATTTTATATATGTTTTTAATTTTCATCTGGGGCTGAAACATAGTCTCTATTAAGAGATTCTTGTTCACGGAGAATCACTCTTCATTAATTTGATTTAAAAAACTAGTAAGCTGTTTATATTTAAAATATGTTCCGACCGCTATACCATATCTTTGCTGTAGCTCGGAGAACGACAGCCTCTGTTCAATTAGATAAAGATCTCCCACCTTCAAGATTCCCTTTTCCTCCCATTGCCTACCCAGTTTATCGTAAATTGATATGGGAAAAAGAGTAGATCGCCACAGTGGCGTATATCTGTTATATTTTGATATTTTCATGAGCCCTACCATTCTTTTCCATATTTTCCAGATTGCTATTACCACCTTGAATCAATTTTTTTTGTAGTAACTGGCCTCTATCTGTCGGAGAAGTACTCCCTGTGCAACTGTTCCTATGGCTAACTCATTTATCGTGGGGAGGTCCCCATTTACATCATGTTGTCTGTCGCCAGTGCCTGATGAGATTACAAAAGCCATTTGCTGTAAGAAAGTTGCGTAGTAATAAAATCTAAGATTGGGGCGGACCATCCACCTCGATCTTGTGGTAGTGTTAAAAATTTGAGGGATCGTCGAATTTTTGAATACTTCCAAACAAAATTACTGAATATACTATCCAGTTTCTTTAAGAATAAATCTTCGATTTCTAAAGGGATAGACCTGAACATATATAGGACCTTTGGGAGCATGACCATCTTGAATATATTACATCGTCCTATAAGTGATAGGTGAAGTCTATCTAAACAGCGTAGATCGATCCGTACTAATCTTATTAATCATAGGTAGCATATTTATTTTCCAAATGGATTCTACGTTGCTGCTAATCTTAATACCGAGATAAATTACCTCATTTAATCTTCGAGGGTCATTGCAGGGAGTTTTAGAGTTACATAAAATCTGGGTTTTCCCTGTGTTCAGTAGATAGCCGGATTTACGTCCAAACTCACTGGCTAATTTCTGAATCTGGGAAATTGCGTTTTCTGGGTCTGTGGTTACCACTGCCAGATCATAGGCCATTATCTTTGTGTCATACCCATTGCAGATGACTGGTGCAATTATCTGATCTTGGAGGATTTGCTCTATAAAAATATCGATATAGAGGGCAAATAATATAGGAGAACAGGGACAGCCCTGTCTTGTCCCTCTTGCAATGTCAATGGAGTTTGATGCTTGACCCATTATGTTTAGTCTCGCGTATGGTCTGTAATACATTGCCTGTATAGCTGTCATAAGGCCAGGCCCAAACCCTCTCTGTACCATAGTCGCCCAGAGATACTGCCATGAAACGCGATCAAATGCCTTCTCGGCGTCTAGGAGGATCATAGCCATCTTCTCACCGGTTGTCTCAGTTATATCAAACAGGGCTGTAGCACGTCTGATATGGTCTGTTGTGCCTCTTGTTGGTATAAAGCCATGTTGCCATGGTGAGACTAGATGAGCTATGATCCCCCCTAGCCGGGTCGCGAGGATTTTTGAGTACAGTTTAGTATCAGCGTTCATGAGGGATATGGGTCTGTATGAGGCAGGATTGTCAGCGGGTTTCCCTTTTTTTAAAAAGATCACGAAATCTGCTCCTTGCAAAGACACAGGAGGGATTCCACTATATTGTATTCCCAAAAACTGGTCTAAAAGCAGCGGGGCTATTTCCTCTTGAATTGCTTTATATAATTCCAATGGAATTCTATCAGGACCTGCCGCTTTTCCTGGTGCCATGGATTTCAAGGTTAATAATACCTCTTCCATCGTGATTTCTTTATCAATCTCTTGTTGCATTTCTTTGCTGAGCCTGCGCTGACTTCCTAGAACTAACTCAGTTTCGTTAGAAAGCATAGGATCGAAACTATCCTGTTGATACAAATCTTGATAAAATTTCTCAAAGGTCTTAATAATGTCTTTTATTTCTGTATGGAGTATACCGTCTTGATCTTTGATTTCAGTTATGTTATTTCTGACTACTCTTTGTTTAGTCCGCAGGGCAAGTATCTTACCTACGGTTTCCCCATATTCATATCTCTCACTTTTGTGGGCCTGAAAAGTGGCTGCCCCCTTCTTGCTGTAATAACTATTTATTTCGGCTTTTGTGATCATTATTTTCTGTCGCAATAGTAATTCTTCACTCTCTTGTTTTTGTCTAATTGCACTAGTGTGTTCTTTTTCTAATTCTCCCAGTTCTGTTATCAAAATATTAATTTCATTCTTCTCTTGTTTAATGGCCCTCCCAACGAAGCTGATTGTTTCTCCCCGGAGGCCTGCTTTAAAGCTATCCCAAACTACACCGCGCAAAGAGCTATATCGGTTCATCTCATAATATTCTGTGACCCATTGTTTAATGTGTTTGAGATACTGGTCATTAGATAATAAAGATCTATCAAACGTCCACTTAACCTGCGGGCGGTCTTCGGTTCGAAATACTAAATCCATGACTAAGGGATTGTGGTCAGATAGTAGTTTGGGTAGTTTCTTTATTCCTGCGGTCGTGATCAGAGAGGATGAAACCAAAAAGTAATCTAGCCAGACACATTTCTTATGGGGGTTTGAAAAATATGTGTAGCCAGGGTCGGTAGAATGTTTTACCCCCCACACATCCTTCAAGTCATAACTAGTCCGCAGGGCCGAAAGGGCCTGATGAACATGGGGTTTCCTCCCCTGATATTTCTGGATTCTACCACGGCCTGTGTCATAGTGAATGTTCAGATCCCCGCAAATTATTAATGGACCTGGCCATGATGATAATTCGATTTCTAGATCATTAAAAATTTGTGGATCATCCTCGTTTGATCCGTATATTGTACAAATGATCAATCCCATGGGCAATTGTGCAATAGCCCATCTCCCCCACTTGTCTTCCAAGACCTGCTTAGCTGGACCAATATAGTTTCTTACATGAATCGTAACCCCCCTAATAGTTGATGTTTGTGTGGAGCAAGATACAAGATTATATCCCCTTATGGCTAAAAATCTCGTTTCCCCAGGGAACGTGCGTTTCTTGTTGGCATATTATATCGACTTTAAGGCTCTTAATATTTCAGCGACTCTAATACGCTTTAATTTATCATTAAGACCTCCAACATTAACTGAGCAGATGGTGATTTTACCCATTTGATTTATTTGATTTCCTCTGCTTTAATTGCTCTTGTTTGCTTATGTTTGCTATCTCATAACTTTTGTTTATACCCTCTCCAATTTTTTCTTTTTGCTCTCCCTCCACCCTGTGTTCCACCCCCCTGCCCCCCTTCTCCCCCCTTTCCTTTCCACCCTCCTGAGCCCCCCCGTGCCCTTGAACCCCTCCCCCACCCCATCCCCCGTAGAAAGGCATCCAGACTAGCTTAGTCTGTTGTGATGGTTGCTGCCCCCCTGATCCGTATATTTTATTTCCTGGCAGCTAGGACATAAAAGAAGCTCCCTTTTGTTTTTTTTTTCCTTCCCCTTCCTTTCTTTATTCTTCTTTCCCTTCCCTCACTTTTTCTCTACTCCCTCCTTTCCCTCTCCCCCTTTCCCCTTCCTCTCTCTTCCCCTCCCTTTCTCCTTTTCTCTCTTTTCCCCTTTTTAGAGAAGATAAGATAGAGTAATGAGTTGAGATAAAAGAGAAGAAAAACAAATCAATCAAAAAATAAATAAATAGAAAAACACTCGGATATAAAGTTAATTATTCTAAGATTTAAGGTCCCAGTCCTCCAAATATTCTTTAACTTTGATCTCGGAGGTGAATAATCGAGTATGATCTCCCTTGATCACCTTTAGGCAAGCTGGGTGCAGCAAGTATGCTTGCCCCCCCCCCGATCTTGCACTGGCTTGATCATCTGGCGAAGGCGCCATCGTCTCTCCACCGTGTAATGGCAAAAATCTGGTTGGACAAAGAAAAAATAGTACCCACCGCTGCGCTTCGTTGTCGGCTTAGCCTTATCGTATATTGCTTGTCGCAATAAAATATTGCCAAAATAAAAAATATGGCGTGGGGCTTCGTGTCCGGTCTTACAGGCTGTTTGAGATTGAATGGAACCCGATGGGCTCTTTGTACTTCTAGAGCCCAATTCCAGCCATCTAAATCCGGAAATGCTTTAGATAGCATATCAGCAACATATGCCCGGGTATCAGACCCTTCCTTTCCCTCCGGTACACCTAGTACCTGTAAGTTATTCTGGCGTTGCCGATTTTCGTGGTCTTCTAACTTCCACTGTATGTCAGTTAGTTGGGCGTCATGAGCAGTAGTGCTTGTGCGTGTGACCGCTAGGTCGTTCTCCAAGGTTTCTGTTCGCCTTTCAAGGGTTGTGAGGCGTTCGTAGATAATAGTGCACGACTTTGCAATTTTTCTAACAGCCCCTTGAATCTTCCGCATAGCTATCTGTGCACGTTTGCTATCTTGGCGCGTTTCCTCACGATGGGAAAGTATGCATTGGAGGATGGTATCTAAAGTTGGAAGTACTGGGGAGAGTGTACTGTCGCCTTTAGAAGGTGATGTTGTACAGGTGCTGAGTAAATCTGCTCCAGAGTGATCCCATCTTAGACTTTTTTTTGTAGACTGGGGTGACTTGTTCTTCTCACTGCCTTACGCATTGTGGCTATTGTGTCTCTTTTGTCACTGTCCGAGATCTCCTCACTAGAGTCCCCAAGTGAGCCAGACCCTGAACCCGATGTTGACCAGACCCCGTCTGAAAGCGAGAAGAAACAGTCTATATCCTGCTCGCTGTGATTCGAGGAAGTAGCATGATTTGTGGCTAAAGCACCTCCGAGATGGGAATCGAGCGTGGTAGCCCCCGGTATTATACCTACTGCTTGAGCCTCAGGCCCTTCTGAAATACATCCATCAATATTATCTCTTGTCTCAGGTTGCAGGCAGGGGGGAGTAAGAAAAACGGGGGGCACCTGACTATTCTGATTGATTTTAGGTGTATCTGCAGTCAATGATAGGATCTCATGTGGAGCATCATGAGTTGTACCGTCAGCCTCCCCAATCACACCGCCATCTGTATCACTTCCCCCCTGGTGCTGCTCACCTGTTTCACCTTCTTGCCGTCGTGGGTGCTTTACTCCTGGCACCGCTCTCAGCAGGTCTAGAACAGAGGGTTCACTCGTGGGCAGTTGGAGCGGAGCTCCGGTTCTGTTTTTCCTATCCTCCGGCTTCTCTGTCCTGGATAGCGCATTCCCTGCGGTTTGTTTTTTCCCCCCACCAGGTCTCAGGTGGGGGTCCAGGGATGCTGTCAATTTGGGAGATGAGCCAGCGCCCACGGCCGCGCCCGACCGCGTTTTCCCTTTTGCTGACTTTCGGAGCCATAGTATCCCCAGAATACGCCCGGCAGAAATCCGAGCAGTCCAAGCAGCGTTTCCTCTCTTCGCCGCTGGACGTCAATGCGGCCAGGAAACTAAGCAACGCCTTCAGGAGCTCCGCACGGCACAGCGCAGCTCCACACTGGCTGGGACCGGGGCAGAGCTTCAGGTATGCGAACGCCGCTTCCATTCAGCTCCTGTCCTTTGTTTTAACTCCGCTTTTCATTTTATTCGCGCGGCTTCCCTTCCTTTGATCAGTTGTATCTACCGGCAAGCATACATTTTCCGCTTCGTAATACTGTCCATTGCTGCCGCTTTAATGCATCAAGGTTAATCCACGATCAGGGAGCAGCAAAACGACCGGCTCACGCAGTCGCCATCTTGCCTCTCTCCCAAGCCCTGAGCCTGTCCTCGTAAAACTTGCAAAATTTAAATAACAATTCTCCACAACTTCAATCACTGCTGGACCTAGATTTCCTAAGGGTTTTGAGGGTGCTTGTGGAGCATTGAACACTTTTGCCAAACAGCTATGGGCTTTATTAATGGTAAGTGAATGATGCAATGCACTCCAACACCTATAATGGTGCCAGAGATCTGAAGTACTGAGACAGCTGACATTCTAGGTGTCTGTTTTCCCAGTATTCAGAAAGGACACTTTTTTTTAATGCAAGTTAAGGTTGGAACGGTAGAGAGCCCCGCCTCACTACAGCCTGGGGTCAGGCTTCCCCATATACACCATTGTTTTCCTTTGTTTTAGGAGGTGAGACTGTGCCCCTCATCCTTAAAAGGTGGCCACAAGCAGAATTTTTCTCTTGCAGTCAGCCATTCAGATCACTCTGATCTGCAGTTTCAACTTTTGATTTGTGGATCTTAAAAGGTGAAACGGATGCCTGGAAGCAAGGCTTCATGTCCAACCAGATTCCTTTATTTTTTTTAATTTGTGAATATCTGCGTTCAGATATGCTAATCTTCTGCCACTAAGCATCCAAGATATACAAAAGTGTCAACCCTTAAAATCCTGCCTGGCTTCTTTTTTAAACATTTATATCTCGACAACTACTGTATAAATTTAAACCAAGCCAACAAAAGCACAGTAAATTACTACTTTCATGCCATATTTGGTGAACTGATTGTCCGGATACAGTGGCGGCCCCATTTGGATCTTGAAGATCTTGGGATTTCAATGCAGCAGCTCCCTCCAGCAGCTCTAATCTTCATCAGCTGCAGCCTTCCTTGCACGAGTACAGATGGGACACTGATATGGCATGTGCAGCCTCTGGCCTGATCTCGACTTTATGGATGACTTAGCAATTAAGGACACTGTGCTGATCCAGGCAGATACTCGGTGTGGATGGAGTGCTTGGGTTCATCATCAGCAACAGATGCATCAGTATCTCAGCCATGGCTGACTACTGATCTCAGTCGATACTTGATTTCTTTAGAAGGCTTGAGACGGTTCATGACCCGAACTATTAGAGAGACTATTTGGCCCCCTTCAAGATCAAAGAACACCTTCTGGTCTTTACATTAACAGGGACAGGCCTAGACATCTGCACACATGCTACAGTAGTGTGACACTAGAACCAACCAAACAGGTCAGGATACCAATTTCAGATGCAGTTGAGCACTTAGGGTAGCGGCACACATCTGTTCACTATGCCGGGAACATTCCACTCCTAACAGGGTTTAAATGCATCATTTGAAACCATGGACTACCCTTTCCTGGTGAGTATGCTGGTAGTCATATTAAGTGCCTTGTCTTCTGCTTTAGGGTAGTTTAAATAGGTCATAAGTGATGGAACACTGATGAAACACAGAGTTACACCAGGTCCTTAGTTCTTTGGTGTAAGAACGTCATCCTTTTGGCCCTGATCACCCCCATGTGTTTGCTTAGTACTGGTGGTAACTGACTTTTAGTGTGCCCTGGGCTCTGCTTACAGACCAGGGCCAGTGCTCTGCTGTAAAGGGATATGGTGGTTAGGTATAATTGCAATTGGCAATGACAGACTCCAGTAAGTGTCTAGTATATAATAAGGCAATGGGGATTCAAAAACTACCTATAGGTCCCTATATATAATAGGGCAGGGAGTTTAGAGGCCCAGTAGATTTCCTGCACTAGACTGTGCACTGCTGTGTTGCCTACTGACATTTTAAAGGCAGCCCTGCTTTGCAGACTGTTTTTAAAATTAAATTATATGCAAACTCGACTTTGGAATTAAAGGTGCTTCCAAAGTAGTAATCTACCTTATTTGTACATATAAGTCACCCCTAAGGTCTTCCCTAGGTGCCCCAGGGGTAGGGTGCCATGTAACTATAGGCGGGGACATTATAAAAGATGTTTTCGAAACCCTGGTGAGTGACAAATTGCCAAATTCGCTTTTCCCTATTGTAGATAATTAGCTCCATAGGCTAACATAGCAATATTTTATTAACGTATATATATTGCTAGGAAGGAGTGCAAAATGTCATTAAATGACTTAATATGATAGTTATGATTAATCCAACAACCTGCTACTGTTAGATTTATAATAACCATCACAGAAAATACGTTGTTAAACTTTTTTTCTGTAATCCAAAATCCAGTCTTCCAGCTGCCCTCTCCTGATTGGCTAGCCTCTGCCAGGCTGAGCCAAGCTGTCTTAATGAGGTGTGAAGTAGCCTGCTAGAGAGACAATGGGTTTCCTGTGGGAAGACAACTGAACTGCAGAAGCAGAAGGCAGGAGGGAGGAGGGGTGGCCAAACTGGTCTTCAAAGGGAGAATGACACTTTAGGGCAGCACAGGCTCACCCCCACATCCTGCCACCCCAGTCACACAGGTGCCCCTGCAATTAGATTAAGGAGAGGGATGGAAGGGGAGTGTTAGGGAATCTTAGCCAGCCAGTCGGTTGGCTTAGCCTGGTCTACCCTCCAAGGAAATAATTTCTCCATGTTGGATTTTTAGAGAATAGTGCTTTCTGGGACAAGAATATGCCACACTTTGGAGGACGTGGTCATACACCTGGGTGGCACCCTGCATCCAATTGGTCAGGGGTGCCCCCCTGCTTTACACCCAGAAACACTGCATAAATAAGGACGAATTACCAAGGAACTCAAATCTGCTGCCTGAATCTACAAGGAGAAGAAGAACTGCCCTGCTGGCAAACTGATCTGCACCCGAAAGGTCTGCACTCTGAAGGACTGCACCTGCTGTACATTCAGGGACTACAGCCCTAAGGATTTTGCCTTGCTTCAAAAAGGATTAAGGAGTGAATTCCCTGCAAGCTACAGGTTAACTGAGCCTACCTGCATCATCTTCAACAAGAGGTCCCCATCCTGGAGTGTGTCCAGTGGACTTTTATGGATTTTGCCAGGTTCATTGTGGAAATTGTAGTCCCAACATCCCAAGGATCATCTCAGAGATTCTAGACCCCTGGATTGACTTTTGGACAATTTGAACCCTCAAGGAGACCTTCTGGAAGAAGTTCCAGAAGTTTGCAGAAATTTGGTGGACTTTTTTTAAAAAGCTCCATAAGGTGACCGACCTGTCGACGAGAGTCAAGCCGCCATCGAACCGCGCCCCGGCCTGGATTTTAGGTTTGTCCCGCTTAAAGCTCCAGAGCATAAGACTTCCAGGATTTCATCGAGGCCTGGTGCTGAGCCAAGATGCCGTCGTCGTCGACTTGAAACCTGGCCTGAAGAGGAGCCTCGCTCAACGTTGAGAGAAAATCCTCAAGAAAAGTTTCTAACTGTGAAGGTAAAATTTTGATAGGGCCTCCCACTTACTGGTTCCGACCAGGGTCCATTGCGGATGGCCTCAAACTGCGACCAGATGTCCCAACTTGGCACTGTAGGTTTTAAAGTACTAGAAAGTGTTTATTCTTTAAGAATTCATATCTCCAGTTACTTACATTGAATTTTTGCCATTTTGGTGTCCATTTGTTCATACAAATATAGCTTATTGCTTTAAATTGGTGTTGGATTTTTATTGTGTGCTGTGTCTTACTTATTTAATGTATTTCTGTTTTTAAATGCTTTACATACCTGTCTCTTAAGTTACGCCTTCCTGCTCGTTGCCAGGTACCAGGGGTTGAGCAGGGGAATCATTTATTGGGACCTTGACTGAACCTTTTATTATGTTTGTGCACATATTACTAGTGGTAAGTCCCTACTTATCACTACTAATAAATCACTTTCCAACATTAGGCAATGCCGCCCTTTTTCTGTTTTATTTGTATACATATCCCTTTTTGCTGTTGATGTACCTTACAGAACCCTACACTGATTATACCCAAAACCAAGATCTTTCTCTTTGGATTAAAGATTGGTCTCCTCCAAAAATAATTGAACTCAATCTCGTTTTTGCTCATCATCTTCCAAATTTTAACAAAGTTAAGAATTTTGGATTTCTCTATATTATGAACCACAATTCAGATAGTTTTGTGCAGTTGTTCTTTTGGCTTTAGAAACTAAAGCCCACTTTCCATATGTTACTAATGATACACAGTATTGTCAGAAATACATACCATTATTATTTTAACTTATTTGTGAGACTGGTCAAGTACTTGAAGCCAAGTCTGTGCCTTTCCCAAAATGAAACAGGACAGCTTGCTTGTAAAGAGAACACATGGAATCGCATCTTAAATGTGAGAGACTCTCTTCTGTGGCTACTAACAAAAGAAGCGTTTTTGAGATCAACTGATATGACAAAATATATTAATTATACTGCCTTGTTTTTTTAATAACTTTAGGGAGTATATCATATCTGTAAACGATTTATTCCCAATTGATCAGCAACTTGTGGTTAGCTTTCAAACATAGAGCACTGAGGATTTTCTAAAACAGATTTCTCATATTTAGACTTAAATTATAGTTTGTTAGACAATGCTTATTAATGCCACTGTTCTGTTAATGGTGATATTGCCCCAGGTTTATGATTACATTGAGAGTAACATGCAGAAACAGTGTTTCTGTAAGATTCTCTGCATTTAAGGATTTGAATTTGGCACAATTGCCCCAGGTGGAGAAGTAGTGCTCCCACATTTAAGATGTGGCAATACTACTTTTCTCTAAATAAAATCCACATTTATTTTTAGTGCATGGAAATCCAATGTATTTCATTTGGCACCCTTTTTAGGTCGGAGCCTCCTGGACAGTGCAAGCCTTAGTGGGGAGATGTCATTAGCTGATCATGAAGCAACTCCTCCCATTGCTTTCAATTGGTTTTTTTTTGTCACTCTTATTTTCTTGCTTTCTTTTGTAGGGTTTTATTTGTTTTAGACAGTCCATCTAGTCATTGTGTCTCTGTGGAACATAGGTTTTTTCACCATCTCTCTGACTGGCTCCTTTTATCCTTTCACAAGAATTTGCTTTTCGTGAACTTTTCAGAAAAGCACTCCATGAGAGTACACGTGTTTCCTATGTTCTCTGTGTTTTCCAATTTCTCCCAGTACTTTCATAACATGGTAAAAGTTGTATTTTCAACACTTATTCCCTTTAGGCCGCTCTCAGTGCGTTTACAGTTTTATACAGATTCGCTCTTCCACTTGCTTTCCGGTTCGCTATCACTTTTATATCATTTCATCTAGGGTCTTTCCCATATTTCTACGTGCACTTTTCATTTCTTACCTTTAACACTATCATAAATTAAAAAACTTAAACCACGCCTTTCTTAATCATTCCATGAGAATGCACCATTCAGTGTGTTGTCCTCTTCTTTCAGCACAATTGTTTTAATCTCATCATAAAAATTTCATTTTCCACAACTTTGTCTTTCGAGCCACTCTTACGTATGGTTTCACTTTTATACAGTTTCGTCCTTTGAGACTCTCTCGTGCTTTAACTCCACATTGTGCTCTCGTTTGTTTGCTTCCGCTCCCCTCCAAGTTGCTCTTCCATCATTTGCTTCCCTCCCCACGACATTCATGTTGCTTACCCCTTTCACCCCTATGTTGCTTCCACCCGCCTCTTGTTGCTTCCCTGCTCACTGTGATTCCACCCTCCTTGTTGCTTCCCCCATCTGCCTCCGTTCCCTATTACCCATGCTCTTTCCCGCATCCGATCACATTACTTTTTGTTTTTTAACCAATCCAACTTGGATACGCAAACAAAATGGAAAAAAAAACTCTTGTGTTATTTTGTTGGCATCCACAGCTGGCCATATAGGCTTTTTTCCCTATGCAACATGGCTAAAACCCCTCGCAAAGTCAAAAGGTCCCATAGGCGAGACCTATTGGATTTGCCAATGCTTGTTTACACATTACAGTGAGAATCTTAGATTAAATGTTTCTTCATCCGGGGAGTGGGGGTGGGGGTAAAAATAAAGGGAAATATGCATTTATCATGTTAATGCAAGGTTTTTCTTTTCCTGCTAATCTTTTGGTTGTTCAGAGGTACCCAATGAATTCCTGAAAATTACTACCAGAATAAAGGCTGCTGGTAAACAGCAATGGAAATATGATGAATGTAACAGTGTTAACTTCGTTAACATGAGTGGTTTTCCACATTTCTTGCCATAATGTAAATACAGAAGTTACACTGTGCTTTGTAATTGCTGCTGAATTTACCACTTCTTTCTAAATGGACAAAAACTTGTAAAATAGTGCTCCAATGGCGATATCTTGTCTTCTTCCTCAGCAGCTGAACGGCTGCGACTTGTGTAGGTACTTAGAATTAAGGGGCATATTAGCAAGACCGGCGATAAAATTATCGCCGTTTTAGCGGCAGGAAACTGCCGCTAAAACAGCGATAATGGACTTGCTAATATGCGTTATAGAATTCCAATAGAAGCCCAGGTTAGATGTCCTGCACATCTAACCTGGGCTTCTATTGAATTCTATAACGCATATTAGCAAGCCCATTATCGCTCGTTTTAGCGGCAGTTTCCTGCCGCTAAAACGGCGATAATTTTATCGCCTGTCTTGCTAATATGCCCCAATGTCCTTTGAAAATTATTGTGTATGATTTCAAATGTATCAGATTTGCAACTCGAGCAACCCTGTATTTCACTTCCTTCAAGTTTCCTGGATGTATAGTGGTGTATTAAGGTTTGCCAGTGTTGAATGGTAAGAATGGAGAAAAATCCCTTTCCAGCTGGGAAAACCCCGGACGTCAGGAGCATTTCTTTTCTCATTTTTCTCAAACAAACCTCTGCTTTCGGGATTCTTTCTGAAAAACATTGTTGAGTTGGCCACCAGGGCATGGCTGCTCGTCGAGCTTTACATCTTTGCCGAAAGTGTTTGTTACTGCTGTGTTGGCAGGAGCAGTTTTGATGAAAAATCCCAACCGACACAGTGAGAATGTCTAACTACAGAGGGCCAGTTGTGGCTGGTGCGACTGAGGCAGTGTCTTTAAATGAGCTCTCAAGTGTGTTTCCATGGTGGGAGCATGGAAGGAACACTCTGCTGTGTAATGATGGGGTACAAACTATGCTTTCAGCAAGGGGAGAAACATTTTTCAGAGGACAAAGACAAAAATAATGTACAACTGCACATTTGTGTCATATTCGTATTCAGAACTTAACACCACGTTCCAATTCTGTAGGAGTAAATTCTACACATGTAAAATCTTCTTGAAATCTTCTCGTCTCACATTTTTCCATGAGATTTACTGCAATTCTTAGTAAATAGCTAAAAAAAAGTCAAACATTTGCTTCATAATTCAGGTGCCCCCGGCCACAAATATTGTAGCTATCCCACATGAAAAGTAAGAGGAAATTGGGTGTGTTGGAATTCTCTGAAGGGTTGGCATAGCTCTCTGGGTGACAAGGCCTAAATAAAGAAGCCATACCTATTGGAAAGTGAGAGGAAATCGTGCCTTTTAAGGCATAGTTTTGACCTTTCCAGGACATTCTGTAATCCATGCAAACCACACAACACTGGATAGCTCTTGGCGTCTAGTCGTCAAAAATGTCCTATTTTGTATAGGGTTTGCTGGGTGCTGAACAGCCCCAAGCCAAATGCTGCAACTGTGGACCATGGAAAAAGAAAGAAAATCAGTAATGTGCTGAATCGTAGTTTTGACATACAGACTGGCAGAGAGGGGGAACTCCAATCTGCCCAACAAGGGGAAATATGGTCTATCTTGGACCCAGGGACATGGGGGAGCCTCACGCCAGATGGGCTGGTACTCTCATGTCGTTAATTTTTTTCCTGGTGCTTAGCGGGCTCCCTGCTGCCTGGGGAGTGCTAATTGGTGTGAACCCACCCCCCACATTTGAACCCCAGATTGAGAGAAAGACCATGTTTGCCAACAGGAAACCTGGGTGGGTCCAATGACAGAATGAGCTGGTTCCCACACCCCATCGATTAAAAGAAATATAATCTATAATGTCTTATTAGACATTCTGCACACTGGGACAGAAAAACTGTGCTTCCTCCTCCATGGGTGGGGTATGCCTTACAGACCACCAACTCCACTGTTCAAAACATTTATCCTTGGTGTTCTAGTGGGCTTTTGCTCCTCTGATGCAGACATAATGGGAATAAACCACCGTGCATGCCCAACAGAAGGGCAGAAAAACTAAATGGTCTCTCAGAGGGAGTGGCATGATGCCATGAAGGAGTGGGCTCCTGCCCCATTGATCATAAAAAGTTTCGCCCTAGTGTATATTAGGCTCCGAAATTTGCTCCCCTCCTCGCAGGGGGCAGAAAGATCGTGTGAGCTTCTCAGTGGAGGAAGCAATTGCCAAACTGGGGGGCACTCCCCACTTGAATTAACCTTGTGATCTAGTGGTGTGTATCCTTGCTCAAGGAGCACCCCCCTACAGTGATCCCTGAGCAGAGATCCACATGGGAGAAGTACCACTAGAAAGAGGAGAGTCTCCCCTTTCCAACGATACCTCGCATGGTGAAAATGAGTGTTTGGGGCCTGGGCTGTGCACCCAAAATATATACAAATTCTAGCCCTTTGCGCATGAGGTCTGCAGTTGATTGGGTAATCCAGGACAGAGGCCTGGGAGGATCCCATTCATTCCCTTATGGACAAGCAAGTGGGGCAAGTGGAGGGATCCATTAAAGGTTATGTTCTGCAGAATTCCCTTGTCCTAGGGGTGAGGTCTACTGTTGGGCTACCTCTGCAGGTCTGTTGTTCCATCTGCCTCTTGAACTAAAAGGTATCCTTCAGGTGGATGTACAATCTGATGTGCGCAGCTGGATGGCAATGACCAGCTACCCCTGAAAAGGGCCTCATGATGCGACAGTGAAGAGATGGTGGCTGAGTGTGAACTCAATGGAGAGATGGTGCCTGAGTGTGGTGAGAGGTGCTATGCAACCATGTCACAATTAAAGGAAATACGTTTTGTAATATTAGCCATTGCAATCAGGATACTGAAGCCAATTTAGCAATTTTAATGCTCACTTAGTGCAGAAATCAGTCTCAAAGTGAACATCTGCCCATTGACTAAAATGCAATTGACCATCATATTCATTTCTAGATAATCAGCAAACATATTTGTTAATGAAAGTAATGTATGCAATAACAAGACATCTAAAAATATGCTAACAGTAAACTTGGGAAAGTGTTTGAAGATGTTGACCTTTCATTTCAGGGCAATAAAAAGAACATTGACAAGTAATTAAGGGCAGCTACTGTATTTCCCTAACAATTGTGAGCAACTTAAAGTTTCAGGGGCCTATTCACAGACTGCATTTTTATGTACAAAACATACTAAAAAGTGCTATTCACAAATGTGTGGGAGTTTCTGCCTCCACCTCTCCTAAATTTTTAGGTGAGGAGATCTCTGTTCCAACTGTTGGGTCTCTGCACATGTATGGCTATGCTTTAGTAGTAAATGTTTGAGGGACAGAGGGGAGAGGCTTGGAAATGGGAAAAAATTATGACTAAATGTGAGGGGAATAGGGAGGACGAGGTAGGGGTTAAGGGAGGATTAAGGAGGGGTGTAGAGAAGGAACTGTACCCACCCACAAAAGAGTAAGCCCATTGCTTTTCACAAACAGAGTTACTACAGCCACAAAGGGACCCAAAACAGTAGTAAATTACTCCAGCTCAGAACCGAAGTAAGTACAGCACCACACATGGCTAACCACTTTTACTGCAACAATCTCCCAAATAAATTAATGGAGGAAGGGACTAATATAACCCAGGAGGATATAATATTAAATTAAAGTAGACTGTTTTAAATAGCTAGAAACATAAAAAATAATGTAATAATTTAAATATTTTTCTGTTAAATATTAATGTAAATCAATTTTATATATTTAAGTGCACACTTTAAATCATCAAAAGTTACCTTGAAAACAAAGAAGTAACATGACATTTTCAGATACCTTTTAAAGTGAAAATTCAAATTGAGGCAATATATATTAAATGCTACGATTAATTACTGGTAATCTTACCTTTATGATTCCTCATCTGATTACTTCCATCACGAGGTGTGTCCAAACCCCGAAAACAGTCACAGTGTTCCCTGCCTAAAACAAATAGAAAAATCGAACCCTGGCCTCTAATCTTATCTATAAAGAAAAAAGACCACCTCTTCTCAATATCCTCCTGAATCAACTATGAAAGCAACTCAAGAGGTCACAATCGAACCAGGCACACACTCAAGAGGGCAGGAGGGTCATACGTGCTGGGAGGTGTAATAAGAATCAGAGTAATGATAGTACAGGCAAGTCATGAAGCCATTACCTCTTCAGACTTCCCCATCCTAGTCCTTACATTGTGAGGCTCTAGAAAAAAGGAGAAGCATTACCCAAAAACAGAGGACGTTTGTAACCTGACCAAGAGTGACAACAAGAGAGCCATAGCACTCCATGTTTCTTCCAGGTAAGAGCCTCATCATTCATACCAATGATTGGTGGTATGAAAACCGGATGTGGCCAGAAGACAGCGGAAAAAAGAATAGGTACAGAGGCCAACAGCGACCTTCAGCAGAACAGGCACACTCAAGCCAATTTAAAAAGGAGAGCACATAAAAGAGAATGCTGCCAACCCCCAGGAAGGATATCATGGGCAGGAATGAGAAATGAGAAAGACAGGCTATATAAAAAATGGAGGAATAAAAGTACATTAGCACATGCCAGGTGACAAAGGTAAACTAAAAGGGCGGACCAAAAGTAGGGACAACAGGAACATGCAAAGCAGCAGAACAATGCCCAAGCCCACTTAACAGGAAGAGCTAGTCAGCTGGACTATGCGCACCAGGTGAAAAAGGCTGCAGATGAAGTAAATCCCCAGCCCAAAGCCAGGACCCCCCCAAGTCATGGGAGGAGACACCCCAGGTGGCAAGTAACATACGCAACAAGCACAAAGGCCCATCTACCTACATCATACCACAGATGACCCAGATCAGACAGCGCAGACTCTTACCTTGAAAAGGTCAGAACATGGCTTCTCAGAGGCGATATGGACCCAACTCCTAAGCCTAATTTCTCTTACTTGTGAAATTGTGACAGCAATGAAGTTCCATCAGGACTAGGGAAGAGGATCTTGATCTGAAGGCACTGTACATATACCCAAGGAGTCGCGGTCAAACCTTTAACACACAACAAAGAACCTCATATGTGCTGCCAATCTTCTAATGATTTGAAATGCCCAGATTAAACTCTCTTGTATAATCAGTTCAGCGATCTCCCTGTGTTCAGCTTGCTCTCTTTTAGGGGCATAAACCAAACTTTGGATTTCTCTGGTGTCTCTCTGATTGGGACCACCACCCTTACTCCAGAGGACTGCATCCATCAGCACCATAGTCACATCCATTCTGAATTCCTCCACCTCTTCCGCCAGCTTCATAGAAACATACAGCTGTTTTCCCACTGCTAAAGAAACCCTCCGTGGACCCTTTAACAATTGCCAACTACAGGCCAATCTCCTTAATACAATTCCTGGCCATGGTCTTGTATAAAATCATTAATAGATGCATCATTGAATATCTCTACAACTACCAACTGCACATGACTCTGGACAGAGGAGACACAGCAGCCCTCATCCTTCTGGACCTCTCCGCAGCATTTGACATGATCTCCCACCCAATCCATATCCAATGCCTACACAACATCGAAATCCAAGGAGACGAATACCGATGGATCTGCTCCTTTCTGAGTGAAGGACCCAGTCAGTCAGCCTGGCCCCATACACCTCAAAGGCCCGTGACCTCATCTGAGGACATCTGCAAAGATGCTCCCTGAGCTCGACCCTCTTCAATGCATACATGATTCCTTTACCTAGCGTCATCGCTCTCACTACATCAACGTCCTCTCCAATGCTGACAACACACATCTTATTCTCTCCCTCACAGACAAGTCTCCCAGTACCTATATTAAGTTCAATGCCTGCATGACTGATATTGTCAACTGGATGAAGACCTACTGTTTAAAGCTGAACAGCAACAAGACTAAAATCATGATCTTTTGAAAGAACACTTCACAGTGGCACTCCACCTGGGGGCCAAAAGAGCTGGGACTGACACCAAACTCCACCACCCATTCCAAGAACCTTGGGATTGTCATTCATAGTAAAGTCAACATGACCACCCAAGTTAATGCCGTCAGTGTCTCATACTTTCAAACCTTGAAGATGCTGAGGAAGATTTTCAAACGGCTCCCAGTCAGCACCAAGAAATGATGATATCAGCAAAAAACTCACCAGAAGGCTGCAGACCAGTCAGAACTGAGCGGACAGAATCACTTTCAACCTTCCTGAAGATGCTCCACTGGCTCCCCATACACAAACAAGCACAATTCAAACTCCTCACCCACACTTTCAAGACACTGCATAACACTGGCCCAGCATACATAAACAATCACATCTGCTTTCTCAAACCTTCCAGACACCTCCACTCACCCAGACTCCTAATTGCAACACATCCCAAGCATATGAAAACCCAGACCTGGTGGTTGTGCCTTCTCCAACATTGCTCCTAAAGCATGGAACAACATGCCACTACACATAAGAGCCTCCCCCTCACTTCTTGAATTCGAAAGAAGCACAAGGTCTGGCTTTTCTTGTAGTACCACTAGGCCCTAGGCTTGGCGAGGCTCACACCTGCTCAGCCACAGAATACCCTCTTGGGTGATAGTGCACTCTACAAATCTGCATAACATTTGGAAACCTTTACTGGCTCGAGATAGTGCTCATTCAATGTTATACTCTCACACATTCAACAATTACCAAAAGCCCACACATATAATTGGACTGCACTTCAAATATTTTGCGTACTCAAATATGATTATTTCTATTCTATTACTTGATCTTTCGGAGTCTCTAGCACAATGAAGTTTCTTTAAAGTCTCAATTGTCTATGCATAACCAAACCTTGGTTACATTGGTACACTCTCTTGGTGAATAACACTCTCTTTTCTTTTCTTGTAGGTGATTCTCAGATGCGTGGAAGAAGTGGTCTGGATTCTCAAAGTAAAGCATGTAGTTGAGGGCGGGAGTGGTTTAAATACCGCCTGCACCCATGACGGCCACTGAGATTTGCCAAAATCTTGTGAGATCTCAGCAAATCCCAGATATAGGTACTCAATCCCTGCTGAAGGCCACACTGAGAGGTCAATGTAAGCACAGAAGTACATATCATGAGGAGGTACTGGCGCACATATGGGTTTAGAGCACAGGTTACTCAGGACTGAGATATCATGTCAACATGAAATTGTTTGAACACATTATGGTACCATAATATGAGGTTGCTCGAAAGCATGGGCTGAGATAAGTTGATGATACAATAACTCTCTAAAGCTTGAGCAATAGCTATGGTGAGCAAGAGTAATGGCAGATTGTCAAATGCAGGACCCCTAGAAAACAACGCAATGATTCAGAAAGACACTAGTGAGCAGGAAGCAGGTTACTGAACATCCCCAGCTAAGGTTCAGGCCCTGCCCCTTCATCCCCAAAGCGAACATGGTAGAATATATTAACAACCAAATAAGAAGGGATGGAGTGCAAACCCCAATAGCACTGCACTGGTAAATTTTTGTTTGTATATTTTGGATTTCTAACTGTGCACAATATTGTTTTCTTCTCTCTCCTCTCATCTCTCCTTTGATTTTCTAACTATTTCCTCTTCCGCAGCACTTGCCTTATATTTCTACTATTGGTCCCTTAGCACCTTGACCACTTGTGCCTTGAGCTACTTGTCTTTGTATCTTTTCAACCATGGCAGCATGCTGTTTTTACCGTACTCATTCAAAACTCCTGCTGCTCTCAAAATGCCTACCGCGCATGGGCAGAGCCCCTGTCTTTTTTGCGCATCTCCGAGGTGGAACACAATCTCTCCAGCTGCAGTTACACTGTTTCCACCAGTCACCAGTGCTTTTTTATAAAAGTTTTAAAAGTAAAGTTTATTGACGAGATATGCATTTACATTGGGAAGAAATACAAAAGATACTCATTATGCATAGAAATGTAAACTGTTAAATGCAAAAATTGTAAAAAGATAAGATAAAAAGAAAAGAGAGGGAGAGAGAGAGAGAAAAGAGCAAGAGAGAACAATATTGTAGGAAAGTAGGATCTGCTTCTTATGGTTACCCCCACTTTTTGCTTTTTGCACCCACTGTTTTGACTAGTCTGGCTGGGATCCTGCTATTCAGGACCCCAGCCTATCTGCTTTCTCCCTTAAATTGCAACATATGTACTTTGGTACACCCCAGATTGGATACTGGGGTACCCTTATAAGTCCCTAGTATACGGTACCCATGTACCCAGGGCATAGGTACCCCAGAGGCCTCCCATGGACTGAAGCATGTATTATGCCACCCATGAGAGGCCATGCAAAATGGAACTCTAGGTCTGCTACAGCAGCCTGTGTAAGTTGGTGATTGCACCACTTTCTTTAGATATAGGTTCACTATATCTATTATCTACTGGCGGTCGCCAGTAGATAGTTATAGTTAGGACCTTTATCCATAGGAAATCCGCAACATTCTATTTGAAATAACTCTTGCGCCGGTTGACGAATCTTCGCGAAAGCTTCCAACTTGTTGGGGCGCTCCGCTCTGCTCCTACCCTGAAAGTCTCGGGTTGATTCGTCAAGCGGGGGCCGAGAAAAAAGGGGGGTCCCAAAACGCGTTTTCTCCGTTTTCTCCATGTTAATTCCCATAGGAAATTTTAGCCACGGCTACAGCCCGAACTGCTGAACGGAATTACACCAAATTTTGCAAAAAGGTAGCGCTTGGTTCAGAAAGCGACCTTTTTTTAAATGGTGTAAATCCGTTCAGTAGTTGCGGAGAAATTCAAAAAATAAGAGTGAAAAAAATCGATTTCCCATAGGAAACTTTATGCAAGGCTACAGCAAAAACTGCTGAACGGAATTACACCAAATTTGGCAAAAGATAGTGCTTGGTTCAGAAAGCAACCTTTTTAAAAATGGTGTAAATCCGTTCAGTAGTTGCTGAGAAAATCCAAAATAAAAGTTTCGATATATAGAGGCACGGAGGATCCGCGCACCCTCCCGACCACGAGCTGCATGCTAATTGGCCTAGGATGCTTGTTTCCGGTCCAGGGAAGACATGGCTTGGCAGTTCGGGCTGGACTGTTCCCATGAGGCACAGGGTCAGACTGATTTGCATATGGCCATGTCTGAACTGGGGTGGTGGAGTGAGCTAAAGAATGATGATGGATTAAACCCAGATCAGTTGACTGGGGGTGAGTGTTTGATTGGCTCAAACGTTCAGTCCATCATCCCCTTTTGTATCGCTTTGGTCGCCCTAAGTTGGCGGGGTATGCCCAGACGTGGGTCCCTTGCTCATTTTGCCACTGGATTCAGGCAAGCCTGGCTGATGACGGCTGAAATGCCAGAAACCGGTCCTAGGATGCTTGTTTCCGGTCCAGGGAAGACATGGCTTGGCAGTTCGGGCTGGACTGTTCCCATGAGGCACAGGGTCAGACTGATTTGCATATGGCCATGTCTGAACTGGGGTGGTGGAGTGAGCTAAAGAATGATGATGGATTAAACCCAGATCAGTTGACTGGGGTGAGTGTTTGATTGGCTCAAGCGTTCAGTCCATCATCCCCTTTTGTATCGCTTTGGTCGCCCTAAGTTGGCGGGGGTATGCCCAGACGTGGGTCCCTTGCTCACTTTGCCACTGGATTCAGGCAAGCCTGGCTGATGACGGCTGAAATGCCAGAAACCGGTCCTAGGATGCTTGTTTCCGGTCCAGGAAGACATGGCTTGGCAGTTCGGGCTGGACTGTTCCCATGAGGCACAGGGTCAGACTGATTTGCATATGGCCATGTCTGAACTGGGGTGGTGGAGTGAGCTAAAGAATGATGATGGATTAAACCCAGATCAGTTGACTGGGGGTGAGTGTTTGATTGGCTCAAACGTTCAGTCCATCATCCCCTTTTGTATCGCTTTGGTCGCCCTAAGTTGGCGGGGGTATGCCCAGACGTGGGTCCCTTGCTCACTTTGCCACTGGATTCAGGCAAGCCTGGCTGATGACGGCTGAAATGCCAGAAACCGGTCCTAGGATGCTTGTTTCCGGTCCAGGGAAGACATGGCTTGGCAGTTCGGGCTGGACTGTTCCCATGAGGCACAGGGTCAGACTGATTTGCATATGGCCATGTCTGAACTGGGGTGGTGGAGTGAGCTAAAGAATGATGATGGATTAAACCCAGATCAGTTGACTGGGGGTGAGTGTTTGATTGGCTCAAGCGTTCAGTCCATCATCCCCTTTTGTATCGCTTTGGTCGCCCTAAGTTGGCGGGGGTATGCCCAGACGTGGGTCCCTTGCTCACTTTGCCACTGGATTCAGGCAAGCCTGGCTGATGACGGCTGAAATGCCAGAAACCGGTCCTAGGATGCTTGTTTCCGGTCCAGGGAAGACATGGCTTGGCAGTTCGGGCTGGACTGTTCCCATGAGGCACAGGGTCAGACTGATTTGCATATGGCCATGTCTGAACTGGGGTGGTGGAGTGAGCTAAAGAATGATGATGGATTAAACCCAGATCAGTTGACTGGGGGTGAGTGTTTGATTGGCTCAAACGTTCAGTCCATCATCCCCTTTTGTATCGCTTTGGTCGCCCTCAGTTGGCGGGGGTATGCCCAGACATGGGTCCCTTGCTCACTTTGCCACTGGATTCAGGCAAGCCTGGCTGATGACGGCTGAAATGCCAGAAACCGGTCCTAGGATGCTTGTTTCCGGTCCAGGGAAGACATGGCTTGGCAGTTCGGGCTGGACTGTTCCCATGAGGCACAGGGTCAGACTGATTTGCATATGGCCATGTCTGAACTGGGGTGGTGGAGTGAGCTAAAGAATGATGATGGATTAAACCCAGATCAGTTGACTGGGGGTGAGTGTTTGATTGGCTCAAACGTTCAGTCCATCATCCCCTTTTGTATTGCTAATTGGCTGTTAACACTCCAAATCAGGAAGTGTTGGCAGCCATCTTGTTCCTCGGTAGAACCGAGGAACAAGAAAGCAGTAAAAAAAGTGCGCAATACGCAAAAAGGGGGCAGGGTAGAAACACCCTGACCCCCTAGGCCTGCTCAGGGCCCCAAATTTTTTTTATTTTTTTTAAAAAATCGGCAGGATGCGCTTGCGGTGCGCGGATGCTGCCGGGAAAAAAAAACGAAGCGCGGGCTCCCGCGCTTCTTTGGTAATTGGCCCCCGGGTGGGCCAAGTCCCGGGGGCATGGGAGGGTTAAGTTTTATGATGTGGGGGGCCTCTAAGGCTCCCCAAGCCCCGGGGACTGCCACCCCCCCGGGGCTTTAATAAAAAAAATGATGCGAGAGGGCTCTCAGCCCTCCCGCAGCCCCGGGGACCGCTTTTTATTTTTTTAAAGTAACCTATGTGGGGGGGCTTGAGCCCCCCACACGCCCCGGGGACTGCCACCTCCCCGGGGCACTAAATATTTTAATGGGGGGTCCGTTACGGACTCCCAGAGCCCCGGGACCACCACCTCCCGGGGCTGTGCAATTCAAGGGAGGGGGCCGCGCGGCCCCCTCCTGGAGCCCTTGATGGCCCTGGGGACCACCACCCCCAGGGCCGGCTCCTACAGTGTCCCGGGGTGCCTACCCCGGGACACTGTAGTTTGCTATGACAGGACGGGAGCCTCGTGGCTCCCGTCCTGTCATAGCAAACTGCTTTGGATATTGGAAGCGAGAGCAGAGAAACCTGCTCTCGCTTACAATATCCAAAGCAAATTGCTTTCCACATGGGGAGCTGCATCTTAGCAGCTCCCCATGTGGAAAAGCAATGCCGCTCCCAAGGGACGCGGGGAGCCGGCAGGACTGTGGGGGGACTTGGGACCCCCACAGTCCCCAACGGAGAGGGCCAGCCCGGGGGATGGGGTCCCCGGGGCAAGTAGTGGCCCGGGAGGGGGCCACGCGGCCCCCTTCCCCCAAAAAACAAAAAAACAAAGGCCGGCCCCGGGGATGGGGTCCCCGGGGCCATAAGTGGCCTGAGGAGGGGGCAATGCAGCCCCCTCCAAAACAATAAAAATAAAAAAAGGCCATGCCCCGGGGATGGGGTCCCCGGGGCCGAATAAGGCCTCGGAGGAGGGCCACACGGCCCCCTTCCAAATTGTTTTTTTTTTTTTAAATAAATAGGGGGCAGGCCCTGGGGGATGGGGTCCCCAGGACCAATAAATTAGAAAAAGAAGGGGGGCCACACAGCCCCCCTTCTTAAAAAAAAAAAAAGAAGAAAAAACACCGGCATCGCGCCGGAGGCCAAGCCCCCTTCTTTCACCACTCTGCAAACGCACCCCCTGGTGCTTTTGCAGATGGGGAACGAATTCCCCTTGAATACTGGGGGTCCCTGGGGGCCAACTAGCCCACCAGGAACCTCCAGTATGCGCCAGGGGGCTGCGTTGCAGAGAGGTGTTCTGAGGCCACGCCCCTTTTACACCTCTCTGCAACGCAGCTCTGTGGCGCATAATGGAGGGAGCTGGTGGGCTAGTTGCACCCCAGGGACCCTCAGGATTGAAGGGGAGTTAATCCCCGACTTAAAACGCGCCACGGGGTGCGTTTGCACAGTGGTGAAGGAGGGGCGGGCTTGAGATGACATGTGTGCAAACAGGCCCCGTGGCGTGTTTTAAGATGGGGAATTAAATCCCCTTCAATCCTGAGGGTCCCTGGGGGACAACTAGCCCACCAGGTACGTCCAGAAAGCACCACAGAGCTGCCTTGCAGAGAGGTGCAAAAGGGGCGTGGCCTCTGAACACCTCTCTGCAACGCAGCTCTCTGGCGCATACTGGAGGTACCTGGTGGGCTAGTTGGCCCCTAGGGACCCTCGGGATTGAGGAGGAATTAATTCTCCAACTTAAAACGCGCCACAGGGCGTGTTTGCAGACATGTCACCTCAGGCCCCACCCCTTCCTTCACCATTGTGCAAATATTCCTCTAAAATCAGCCGAACTACGAATTCCGATTTACTCACCTGTTATCAGGAGAGAACCCAGTGCTGCATCTTTTAGCCCAGCACTGACCCTGAAAAGTAATTCTAACCGTACTTACCAGTAACTTGAATTTCCTTCCATAGGCTAACATTGACTGGTTTCACTTGGAAATTCTTCTAAGTGTGGAGTTTTGGAACTTTATAATATTCCTCTAAAATCAGCCGAACTACGAATTCCGATTTACTCACCTGTTATCAGGAGAGAACCCAGTGCTGCATCTTTTAGCCCAGCACTGACCCTGAAAAGTAATTCTAACCGTACTTACCAGTAACTTGTATTTCCTTCCATAGGAATCCATTGTCTGGTTTTCAGCAGAAAAGTTTCTAAGTGTCGATTTTCATAAACTACAAATATTCCTTAAAAATCGCCTGTATGACTTAAACCCATTCTTTCAACTGTTTACAGGAGATGCACCAGTGCTGGATCCAGGATCCACCACTGAGTAAGAAAAAGTAACGATAACACTACTTACCTGCTAAGTGAATTTCCTGCCATAGGATAACATTGGTGATTCTATGTGAAAAAGTTTCTAAGTGTCAACTTTTAAAATACAATAATATTCCTTAAAAATCAGTACTGTAACCAAAACGCTTTTACTCAACTGTTTACAGGAGATGTCCCAGGACTGAATCTAGGATCCAGTCCTGTGGTTAGAAAAGTAATCCATAAAGTAACTAATTGCATTTAACTAGAAATTCACATTGAGCTGAATGTTGCATTGTGTTTGAAAATGTGTTGCCCATTGCAACAACTGTAACTACTGTAGTTAAAAGTCTATTGCCTATTTGCAAAGAATTTAAACTAAAGTAATTCATTCTGAGAAAGTATATTTTGTAATGTAATGTATAATGTAATTACAATGTAATTTAAAAAATAAATAGTTTAAAAAAATGTAGTAAATCAGTATCAAAAAAATAAAGATAACAATTAATACATTTAAAAATTGTCATTTACAAAACCTTGGAAATTCACTGAAAAAAACCATAGGTTTCAGACATGTTATAGTTAGGAATTAGCATTTAAAAAACCTTTGAAATTCACTGAAAAAACCATAGGTTTCAGGCACGTTATAGTTAGAAATTAGCATTTAAAAAACCTTTGAAATTCACTGAAAAAACCATAGGTTTCAGACACGTTATAGTTAGAAATTTGCATTTAAAAAACCTTTGAAATTCACTGAAAAAACCATAGGTTTTAGGGACAGTTATAGTTAGTTGGACATTGCACTCGTACAAAACCCGTGAAATTCCCCCGTTATAGTTAGTTCAGCTAACTATAACTCGCGCCCAGCAATGCACTGCTGATGACGTCACATATTACATCACTCATGACATGGTCAGTGACATCACTGATGACATCACTGATGACATCTCAAATGACATCACTGATGACATCATCCATGTGATAATTTCATGCATCTTCTCACACCCTAATATAACTTTTGATACACCCACTGTAAATTACAGACTGCCATTCTCAAAACCATAGACACTCCAACACCAATAACTACATACCCACTCACTGATTCTTAGGTCTACACACACATCCACTCACTCACCCGTACAGTCACTCATACTTACGGTCACTCAGTACAGGACTATCATATGCACTCATACACCTACATAGACACTCACACACCGCCACTCATCCATAGAGGTACTCACCCACCTAGTCAGTCATGCAAATAATTAATCACACTGCCATTTACTCACCTATACAGTTATACACACACCAGCTCACTTACTCATACAAATACTAGCACATTCTTACGCTCTTATACAATCACTGATACAAGCACACACTCATCCATACAGTCACTCTCACAATCACAATCACACACTCTCGCTTATAGCTATTTATATACTCCAACACACATATATACTGCCTTTCACATATGTAGTTACTCACACATGTACCACTGAGATATACATTCACTCACTAACACACCCATACACACACTCCCCCACCCATACAGTCCATCACAGATGCACTCTTGAAACCATGCACCCAGTGAATCACCCACTGATACATCTATGTGCAGTCACACACACCCCATCCACACAAACACTCAGGCACCCATACAGATACTCAGACAACCAACCAATAACTCATAGACACTCATGTAGCTATTTACAAACCCATGCAGCCACTTACACTCCAACAGACAGATGGATAAAGACATTCACACAGTTTAGTCACTAACCCATGCATTTAGTAAGATACGTTTAATCACTCACTTATAGAGTCAGTCACGCACCTACTAAATCATCCATCCAGACACTTATACACCCACTCATTATTCAATACACCATGGCATATATATTAAACATATTTAAACTTTATAGAAACACACAGTCACTGCATGATGTCATCAGTGATGTCATTTGAGATGTCATCAGTGATGTCATCAGTGATGTCACTGACCATGTCATGAGTGATGTAATATGTGACGTCATCAGCAGTGCATTGCGGGGCGTGAGTTATAGTTAGCTGAACTAACTATAACGGGGGAATTTCACGGGTTTTGTACGAGTGCAATGTCCAACTAACTATAACTGTCCCTAAAACCTATGGTTTTTTCAGTGAATTTCAAAGGTTTTTAAATGCAAATTTCTAACTATAACGTGTCTGAAACCTATGGTTTTTTCAGTGAATTTCAATGGTTTTTTAAATGCTAATTTCTAACTATAACGTGCCTGAAACCTATGGTTTTTTCAGTGAATATGTATATCACTACACTTAAAACTTTGTAAGTCACCCCTATAGCAGGCCTTAACAATCCTGAAGTCAGGGTGCTGGGTTTTACATGAGAGAGTGCTCCTACATGAGCAGGGCCCCTCTGCAGTCTTCAGAGACCATTCTCCCGGGCTGTACGTGATACTACCAGACATATAGGTAGAGGTGCATTATAACCTCGCGGTAAATGCTATCTCGAAAACGACTGCAACGAAGTATGTCGTGTTTGGTGTCAAACACCTTGGAATCATACCTCTACACCAGTAACTGGTGTGGGAGGTATGATTCCTCCCCTCAGAGCCGAGGTTCTGGGGGTACCTAAGTCTACCGGTACCAACTTTCTTGAGCCTTACAGCACAAAATGGATGCTGCCAGCCACAGACACGAGTCTGCCCTCCTGCTGCTGAGCCAAGCTTGAGCAGGGGAAGGCAGCACAATAGGCATCCTCTCACAGGGAGGTGTTACCACCTCCTAAACAGGATTTAGTGTATTGGGGCTGGGTGGGTGCACTGTCTCAGTGCCAGAAAGTCTGCACGAGGGGCACACTTGGTGTCCCTGTGCATAGTCCAGTTCAAACCAGTTCTAGGAGCCATTTGCTCCTGCTCTGGCATGAAACTGGACAAAGGACATGGGTGTAGCCAACCCTCTGTCCTGTCCCTCCCCTAGGAGGGTCCCTAGAATCTGTCCAACCCTTTCCTGTGGGTATAAAGTGGGTTACCTGGCTACAGGACATTAGATTTTACATGGACAAGATTCTGCAAGAAGATACCACTACACTTCGACCGTCTGGACACGCTGGACTTCGCTGGACCTCCCTTGGGCTCGACTTCGTCTTCCCTTGCCGAACCCAGTCTCGCCACTGTCCATGATCCATACAGGCTCCGTGCAGGACCCTGTGGACCTCCAAGACAACAGAAGAATCTCCCTTGGAGTGAAGGAGTCACTCCCCTGCAAACGCAGGCACCATAATGCATCTGACCGGTTTGCTGACCCTGAGCTCCTGCGGACTCCAAAGGCTCCAGCAACACAGGAGGTGAGTTTCTGAAAGTCCCTGAGGTCGAGCTTCCCTCTTATTGAGTTTGAGGCAGATATCCCTCGTGGGGACCGTATACCCGTACTCCTGTGCACAGCGTCCATTTGCAGCTGCACATGCTTGTTGTCGTGCAACAATTCCGTGCATTAGGCCATTTGTAGCCCTAACCCCAGCGCATCTTTTCTGAGAAGGACTCCGGCATCCTCGCACTCTGTGCCCTGCTAGCTGGTATCCTGTGAAACCGCCTGAGATCCCCTCGCGACTCCTGTGCCTTCAGCCTGTGGGTCCACTTGAGGGTCAACTTTGCTTTATTTGGGAGCCCCTGGTTGCTCTAGGCCTGCCCTGACTCCCCTTGCTGTGGTGAGTCTCCTGGTCCTTGCTGGGCCAGATCGACTCCGAATTTGACCATCTATGTTAATTGCCGTTGCCAAGACTTGATTGGTGCTCCCGCCGGACACCGACCCCTCAGCACTCGACATCCTTTGTGGGACAGCTTGTATCTGGCTCCTGGTCATCCAAGACATCTCCTGGTCCGTGCAGCTGAAGAGTCAAGATCACCATCAACACACCTGAAGCACCCGACATCGGTGGGCATTCATCTACCGAGCCCCTGGTCACTCCAAAGTGACCCAGACTCTGTCTCCTCTGCTTTCAGGTTCTTCCCATCTAGAATCCACATTTGGATTCCACCGGACACTTTTCTTTCTTCCCGCAGCAGCATTTCTTTGTCGACATCCATAGAAAACGACGAGGGTTTCCGACGCCACTTCGCATCTATGCACCCGGCTCCTCTGGGATAGGTAACTCTGGTACAAAGGTATCCATGGGTGGGGTGGCTCTCCAAACTCTTAAGTTCCAAGGGTTGTCTTCGTAATCTGCTGGGAAGGGTCCTTAATCTCTGATTTTCCAACCCCGACTTTCCCATTGAATTGTACGGAGCACGCGGTTGTGTTCCCATACTGCACCCGTCCTCCGTGGGGTCCCTACTCACTCACCTTGGGTGGTTCCTTGGGGTCCTAGCGATTCTACACCTTCTAGACTAGGTCTAGTCCTGAGTCACGGTTCTTATACCACTTATTTAGTATATGGTTTGGTCTCCCCCGAGAGCCCACTGTGTATTGTGCTACTTACGTTTGATTCTTTGCAACTGTATTATTTGATTTGTGTTCTATCCTCGTGTAGAGGATACTAGAGAGTATTATATATAATAAATACATATTTTTTTAACTACTGTGTGGTTTCCCTTTCATTTAACCAATACTATAAGGTTGCATTCTGGTACAACAAGGTGCTTAACATTCCTTCAAGACTTAGCCTGAAGGCTGCTCTCCATAGCTACCACTAGGATAGCTTTCAATAAAGGTTATCTTTGACCTAATCACCATAAGGGTTGTTTGGACTGGTACAAGGTACCCACTTTCATTAGTGGACAGCATATACCAGGCTAACTTCTCACATTGGTGTGCAGTGGTTGGGATTCAAGCCTGCATTGTTTTACCAGAAAAATCTTTGTATTGATTAACTGAAAAACCACTAGTATCTAGGAACATATAATACTAGCTTAAGATAGTAAGTTCTACTGAACTTGGGGTTGGGTAAGCCAAGGGTCTAGCACACTCTTTCTCCAACCTAAGAGAGTTTAGTTCCCACTAGGTTAGGTAGGTGCCTACACTACACCTCACTTAGTATGTCTTCTACTGGGAATGCCACTGGTGGCATCCTGCCTACTAAATATGATAGCTTTGCATTCACTGAATTAAAAGCTATGTGTGTATCTAGGAAGCTGAAGACAGGGAGAAATGCCAACACTCAACGTCTCATTGATGCAATACTGCTAGATGACATTAGGAAGACTCCTGGGTCAGATGAGCAGGATAGAGTGGGTGGTACAGGGGAAGAAGATAGGTCAGGAGGGGACACCTTCTATGACCTAGAGTCCAACCCTGGACAGGAGGATCAAAATGATCCACCCCTGAACAACTCAGATCCCCAGGAGGAAGAGGAAGAAGAGGGTCAAGAGGACCATCACTTTAGTCCTCCAGGGAGAGTGCAGAGTTTACCAAGGAGATCTAGGTCTCCCTCTGCTGAGTCAGATCATTCTAGACATTCTATAGGGACCTCTGTTTCTAATAGGAGGGACAACTCTTATGACAGGGAGTGCCAATTACTAGAGCTGGAGAAAGCTAACCTTAGGCTCAGGCAACAGCAATTGGCCCTGGATAAAGAGTCACTAGAAGTCCAGAAGACTAGAAAGAAATTGGGACTAGAGTCCCATGGTAGCAGCTATAGTGTCCCTAGGGTTAGGGAACACACCTTTGATCATAGGAACCTGAGCAAGATTGTCCCTCCCTTCCATGTAGGGGATGACATCCAGAAATGGATAACTGCTTTGGAGAGGGCCTGTAGAGTACAGAGGGTCTCTCAAGAGCAGTGGGCAGCTATCTTATGGCTCTCCTGTGCTGACAAAGGTAGAGATAAGCTCCTCACTGTTAGAGAAGAGGATGCTGATAATTACTCAGTCCTGAAGAGTGCTCTCATTGAAGGGTTTGGCTGAACCACTGAACAGTACAGGATTAAGTTCAGAGACACCCAGAAGACACAGACCCAGGACTGGGTAGACTTTGTTGATTGTGCCATTAAGGCTCTGGAAGGCTGGTTAATTTGGTAGCAAGGTGAATGATTTTAAAGGATTGTACAACTTGATTATGAGGGAGCATATCCTTAATAATTGCCAAAACCAGTTGTTGCATCCATACCTGGTTGACTCTGATCTGACTTCTCCACAAGAATTGGAAAAGAAGGCAGATAAGTGGGTCAGAACCAGGGTGAAGCAGAAAGCTCAGACCAATGGTGGTGACCAGAAGAAACAGACTCTAAGAACTCATATAAGGGTGGGGACAAAAATAAAGATCAAAAGGCTTCATCAGGGCCCCAAAAACCTGCATCTGGGGGGGAGTCACAATCCAACAAGGGAAAAGGCAAAAGGAAACCTTGGTGTCACATCTGTAAAGAGAAAACCCATTGGACAAAAGATGCCAATTGTCCAATGGCCAAGGATTCTACTCCTACCACCACTGCCCCTAAGGCAACTGCTCCCCCTAGCACAGTTTCAAGTGGTGGTACACAGAACAAGGGAATAGTGGGGTTAACCTTGGGCTCTGAGGTGGGTTCTGGCCTAGTCAGAACTCCAGCTCAGGCTGTTCTGGTCTGTGATGGAGGCATGGATATTGCCTCCTTATTTGTTAGTCCCAGTAACCTGGGCAAATATAGACAACAGCCTTTAATAAATGGTAAGGAGGCCATGGCATACAGGGACACAGGTGCAAGTGTCACCATGGTGACAAAGATCTTGTGGACCCTGACCAGATCATACTTGGTGAGATGTACCAAGTGACCAATGCTAGCAATGTCAGGACAGACCATTCCTTGGAAGTTGTTAATTTCACCTGGGGAGGGGTAACTGGCCCTAAGAAGGTTGTGGTAAGTTCAGACCTCCCTGTGGAATGCTTGTTGGGCAATGATTTGGAGACTTCAGCCTGGGCTGAAGTGGAACTCAGGACTCATGCAGCAATGTTGGGCATCACTGCAAATGTGTTTGCTGTGACCAGATCACAGGTCAAACTGAAAGTCACTGAACAGGCCCTGGATCCTGAAAAGATGGACCAGGTGCCTTCCAAGAAGAGGAGCAGGAGGGGTAAGGCTTTGTCTTCCCCCCAGGCTCAGACAGAGGATCAGTCTTTTGAGGAAGAAGATCCTAGGCCATGTGAGGGAACTGTCTCAGAGGAACTTGAACCTGATCAGGTTGAGTTCTTGGGAACAGGGTTCCTTCCAGGGCAGAACTGAGCCAGGAGCAGCAAACCTGCCCATCTCTTGAACCCCTCAGACAGCAAGCTGCTGCTGAGGCTGCAGGGAATGTCAGTGGATCTCACAAGATCTATTGAGATGAGGGACTTCTATATTCAGAGGGTAGAGACCCCAAGCCTGGTGCCACCAGGAGGTTGGTTATACCTCTGAAGTTTAGGGGCTTCCCACTCACCCTAGCACATAACATTCCCCTAGCAGGACACTTAGGCCAAAGCAAGACTTGGGACAGGCTTGTCCCTCACTTTCACTGGCCTCATATGTCAGAGGACACAAAGGAGTTTTGTCACTCCTGTATCACTTGCCAAGCCAGTGGTAAGGTGGGTGGTACTACAAAGGCCCCCCAGATACCGCTACCTGTGGTGGGGGTTGCCTTTGAGAGGGTTGGGATTGACATAATTGGTCCCATGATCCCTCCAACGGCATCTGGACATTCGTACATCCTGGTGGTGGTGGACCATGCTACCAGGTATCCAGAAGCTATTCCCCTTAGGACCACCACAGCACCTGTGGTGACAAGGGCCCTCCTGGGGATTTTCTCCAGGGTGTGTTTTCCTAAGGAGGTCTTAACAGACAGAGGTATAAACTTTATGTCTAGTTACATAACTGCAATGTGGAAAGAGTGTGGTGTCAACTACAAGTTCACCACACCCTATTATCCTCAATGCAATGGGTTGGTTGAAAGGTTCAACAAAACCCTAAAGGGCATGATAATGGGACTCCCAGAAAAGCTCAGGCGAAAATGGGATGTTCTGTTGCCCTGCCTTCTCTTTGCCTACAGAGAGGTGCCACAGAAGGGGGTTGGCTACAGCCCTTTTGAACTTTTGTTTGGTCACCCACTTAGGGGTCCACTGTGTTTGGTGAAGGAGGGATGGGAGTTACCTCTCAAACCTCCTAAACAGGATATTGTGGACTATGTACTTGGTGTCCGCTCCAGGATGACTGAGTATATGAAGAAGGCATCCAAAAACCTTGAGGCTAGTCAGGAATTGCAAAAGGCCTGGCATGACCAAAAGGCTGTCTTGACTGTTTACCAGCCAGGACAGAAGGTGTGGGTGCTGGAGCCTGTGGCCCCAGCAGCTCTCCAAGACAGGTGGAGTGGACCCCACACCATACTTGAGCAAAAGGGAGAGGTCACTTACTTGGTGGACCTTTGAACTCCCAGGAGCCCCCACAGGGTGCTCCATGTGAACAGGCTCAAGCCTTATGTTGACAGGGTAGACATGGGCTTGCTCATGGCTACTGATGAGGGACAGGAGAAAGAGAATGACCCTCTCCCTGACCTCCTCTCACAGAACCCTGATGATGGCTCAGTAGATGGTGTAGCTTTGGCAAGCAGCCTCACTGAGCAGCAACAGTCTGATTGCAGGAAGGTCCTCAATCAGTTTAGGCAAATGTTCTCACTGACTCCAAGTCAGCCCACCTGGTGTACCCATGAAGTGGACACAGGTAAAAACCTACCTGTAAAGAACAAAATCTACAGGCAACCTGACCATGTCAGGTACTGCATCAGGACTGAGGTCCAAAAGATGCTGGAATTGGGAGTCATTGAGCCCTCAACTAGTCCTTGGGCTAGTCCAGTGGTCTTGGTACTTAAACCTCACACCAAGGATGGTAAGATAGAGATGAGGTTTTGTGTTGACTACAGAGGTCTCAATGCAGTCACTAGGACTGATGCTCATCCTATTCCAAGGGCAGATGAACTCATATATACTTTGGCCTCAGCCAAGTTTCTGAGTACTTTTGACCTTACAGCTGGCTACTGGCAAATCAGACTAGCTGAGGATGCCAAGCCAAAGACAGCATTATCAACCCCTAGTGGGCACTACCAATTTGTGGTGATGCCTTTTAGCTTGAAGAATGCACCTGCCACATTTCAAAGGTTGGTGAACAAAGTTCTCACAGGGCTGGAAGACTATAGTGCAGCTTATCTAGATGATATTGCTGTCTTTAGTTCCACCTGGGAGGATCACCTGGTCCACCCGAGAAATGTTTTGGAGGCCTTGCAAAAGGCAGGCCTCACTATCAAGGCTACTAAGTGCCAGATAGGGCAGAGTCAGGCTGTGTACCTGGGCCACCTTGTGGGTGGAGGCCAGGTTCAACCATTGCAGAGCAAAATCCAGACCATCATGGAATGGGTTGCTCCAACTACCCAGACTCAGGTCAGAGCTTTCTTGGGCCTGACTGGGTACTACAGAAGATTTGTAAAGGATTATGGGTCCATAGTGACTCCCTCGAATGATCTTACATCAAAGAGAATGCCCAAGAAAGTTCAGTGGACAGTTAGCTGTCAAAAGGCATTTGATGACCTCAAGCAGGCCATGTGCACTGCTCCCATTCTGCAAAGTCCTGACTATTCCAAACAATTCATTGTTCAAACTGATGCATCTGAGTTGGGGGTAGGGACTGTGTTATCACAATTGAATGCAGAGGGTCAGGATCAGCCAGTGGCTTGTATTAGCAGAAGGCTGACCCCCAGAGAGAAACGTTGGTCAGCTATTGAGAGGAAGCCTTTGCTGTGGTTTGGGCTCTGAAGAAGTTGAGGCCATACTTGTTTGGAACTCACTTCATTGTTCAGACTGACCACAAGCCCCTCTTGTGGCTAAAACAGATGAAGGGTGAAAACCCCAAACTTTTGAGGTGGTCCATTTCCCTACAGGAGATGGACTATACAGTGGAACATAGACCTGGGAGTAACCATGCCAGTGCAGATGGACTCTCCAGATATTTCCACTTAGAACATGAAGACTCAACTGGGCAAGGTTAGTCTCATCTCCTTTCGTTTGGGGGGGTTGTGTAGGAAAGTAGAATCTGCTTCTTATGGTTACCCCCATTTTTTGCTTTTTGCACCCACTGTTTTGACTAATCTGGCTGGAATCCTGCTATTCAGGACCCCAGCCTATCTGCTTTCTCCCTTAAATTGCAACATATGTACTTTGGTATACTCCAGATTGGATACTGGGGTACCCTTATAAGTCCCTAGTATATGGTACCCATGTACCCAGGGCATAGGTACCCCAGAGGCCTCCCATGGGCTGAAGCATGTATTATGTCACCCATGAGAGGCCATGCAAAATGGAACTCTAGGTCTGCTACAGCAGCCTGTGTAAGTTGGTGATTGCACCCCTTACTTTAGATATAGGTTCACTATATCTATATATATCACTACACTTAAAACTTTGTAAGTCACCCCTATAGCAGGCCTTAACAATCCTGAAGGCAGGGTGCTGGGTTTTACGTGAGAGGGTGCTCCTGCATGATCAGGGCCCCTCTGCAGTCTTCGGAGACCATTCTCCCGGGCTGTACGTGATACTACCAGACAAATAGGTAGAGGTGCATTATAACCTGCGTAAATGCTATCTCGAAAACGACTGCAACGAATATGTCGTGTTTGGTGTCAAACACCTTGGAATCATACCTCCACACCAGTAACTGGTGTGGGAGGTATGATTCCTCCCCTCAGAACCGAGGTTCTGGGGGTACCTAAGTCTACCGGTATCAACTTTCTCGAGCCTTACAGCACAAAATGGATGCTGCCAGCCACAGACACGAGTCTGCCCTCCTGCTGCTGAGCCAAGCTCGAGCAGGGGAAGGCAGCACAATAGGCATCCTGTCACAGGGAGGTGTTACCACCTCCCAGACAGGATTTAGTGTATTGGGGCTGGGTGGGTGCACTGTCTCAGTGCCAGAAAGTCTGCACGAGGGGCACACTTGGTGTTCCTGTGTATAGTCCAGTTCAAACCAGTTCTAGGAGCCATTTGCTCCTGCTCTGGCGCGAAACTGGACAAAGGACATGGGTGTAACCACCCCTCTGTCCTGTCCCTCCCCTAGGAGGGTCCCTAGAATCTGTCCAACCCTTTCCCGTGGGTATAAAGTGGGTTACCTGGCTACAGGACATTAGATTTTATGTGGACAAGATTCTGCAAGAAGATACCACTACACTTCGACCGTCTGGACATGCTGGACTTCGCTGCACCTCCCTTGGGCTCGACTTCGTCTTCTCTTGCCGTCCCCAGTCTCGCCACTGTCCGTGATCCATACAGGCTCCGTGTAGGACCCTGTGGACCTCCAAGACAACAGAAGAATCTCCCTTGGAGTGAAGGAGTCACTCTCCTGAAAACGCAGGCACCGTAACGCATTTGACCGGTTTGCTGACCCTGAACTCCTGCAGACTCCGAAGGCTCCAGCAACACAGGAGGTAAGTTTCTGAAGGTCTCCGAGGTTGAGTTGCCATCTTGCCAAGTTTGAGGCAGATATCCCTTATGGGGACCGTATACCCATACTCCTGTGCACTGCGTCCATTTGCAGCTGCACATGCTTGTTGTCATGCAACAATTTCATGTATTGGGCCATTTGTAGCCCTGACCCCAGCGCATCTTTTCTGAGAAGGACTCCAGCATCCTCGCACTCTGTGCCCTGCTAGCTGGTATCCTGTGAAACCACCTGAGGTCCCCTTGCGACTCCTGTGCCTTCGGCCTGTGGGTCCACTTGAGGGTCAACTTTGCTTTATTTGGGCTCCCCTGGCTGCTCCAGGCCTGCCCTGACTTCCCTTGCTGTGGTGAGTCTCCTGGTCCTTGCTGGGCCAGACCGACACCGAATTTGACCATCTACGTTGTTTGCCACTGCCAAGTCTTGATTGGTGCTCCCGCCAGACACCGACCCTTCAGCACTCAACATCCTTTGTGGGACAGCTCGTATCTGGCTCCTGGTTGTCCAAGACATCTCCTGGTCCATGCAGCTGAAGAGTCAAGATCACCATCAATACACCTGAAGCACCCGACATCGGTGGGCATTCATCTACCGAGCCCCTGGTCACCCCAAAGTGACCCAGACACTGTCCCCTCTGCTTTCAGGTTCTTCTCATCTAGAATCCACATTTGGATTCCACCGGACACTTTTCTTTCTCCCCGCAGCAGCATTTCTTTGTCGACATCCATAGAAAACGACGAGGGTTTCCGACACCACTTCGCATCTATGCACCCGGCTCCTCTGGGATAGGTAACTCTGGTACAAAGGCATCCATGGGTGGGGTGGCTCTCCAACCTCTTAAGTTCCAAGGGTTGTCTTCGTAATCTGCTGGGAAGGGTCCTTAATCTCTGATTTTCCAACTGTGACTTTCCCATTGAATTGTACGGAGCACGCGGTCGTGTTCCCACACTGCACCCGTCCACCGTGGGGTCCCTACTCATTCACCTTGGGTGGTTCCTTGGGGTCCCAGTGATTCTACACCTTTTAGACTAGGTCTAGTCCTGAGTCATGGTTCTTATACCACTTATTTAGTATATGGTTTGGTCTCCCCCCGGGAGCCCACTGTGTATTGTGCTACTTACGTTTGATTCTTTGCAACTGTATTATTTGATTTGTGTTCTATCCTCGTGTAGAGGATACTAGAGAGTGTTATATATAATAAATACATATTTTTATAACTACTGAGTGGTTTCCCTTTCATTTAACCAATACTATAAGGTTGCATTCTGGTAAAACAAGGTGCTTAACATTCCTTCAAGACTTAGCCTGAAGGCTGCTCTCCATAGCTACCACTAGGATAGCTTTCAATAAAGGTTATCTTTGACCTAATCACCATAAGGGTTGTTTGGGCTGGTACAAGGTGCCCACTTTCATTAGTGGACAGCATATACCAGGCCAACTTCTCACAAATATGCATATACCATCATGAAAAACTGATCTATAAATTGATAATGGCAACAACAAATAGAACCAATAATAATGATGAAAAGAAATTCACGGAGGTTTAGGGACTTCTTCAATTTGAAGGTTATGGAGATATGACGTACGAGCAGAACAGTTAAAAACATGTGTTATTGGTAACCATAAGAGATCTCTTTTAATAGCAAGAGTAACTGGGTGAACGTATGCTCTGCCTAATCTGTGATTATAACAGACTCCATACCACCATGCCTGAAAAGATACTTTAGAAGCATCCTTCCATGCTTTTGTAATCTGCTGAAAAGCAACTGCAAAAGTAGATCAATAACTTGACAACTTTAGATTGAGTTGCTCAATCTTCTGAGACACTTAGTAGAAAAATATTGTTAAAAGTAAACAGAATGTGTGTGCAAAAAATAGTAATGATCTGTTGCCAAAATTATGATCAGAATTTATAAATATGTGGACATTCAAATAACATATGCTTAAGATCTGCTGGGGCAGCGGAACATGACCAGCATGTAAATGGGATAGCAGGGACTTTCTTATGCAGTGTAGCAGGAGTGATCGAATAATAAGTTTGGGTGGCATTAGCTGCTCTAGAATTTTTTTTTTTTTAATTTGTTTATTGATTTTAGTGCACAGATTCAAATCGGGATACACAAGCAAGTATGCAACTCAATGAAATCAGGAAGGTTACAATAACTCCCACCAACACCCCCTCCCCCTCCCTCCCAGGCAGAACAATATCATAATTCCAGAACACTTCGGACAGTGCGAAAGATCATCACATGCAAGGTGGGAAGCAATACAGATAAAGGTTCTCATATACAGTCCACATCTATGGGCCAGCAAACATGAACACACCTATATCAATGTCCCGTAAGGAAACAGCAATTGCCATGCCAGCTAATGAACCCCGTTCCCAGGAGTGCCAAACGCTCATAACAGGCTAGAGTGGGACATCAGATATACTGTAAGGGAGCCCAAAAGTCCTTGGGGCGGGATGACTCAGGCAGCTCTTCTTCATATATCCGAAGCTGGTCCCTGCAGTACAGTAAGTCTCGAAGCCATTTTTTAACAGAGGGTACTACCTTGGCTCCCCAGCACTGCGCGACCACCCTTTTTGCAAAAAGGGTAGAAATTGCAACTATACGCCTGTTGCAGGGCTTAAGAGGTTTGACGTGGCTCAACAAGCACATCTCAGGAGTACAGCACACAGGCTCCGACACAACATCCGTAAGCATGGTCGTCACTGCAGTCCAGAACGCAAGCACACCGGGGCACACCCAGGCTACGTGAAGAAAGTCCGCATCAGGAGCTCCACATCTCACACAGTTAGCAGTCTCTCTTACACCATATTTGTGTAGTTGTAAGGGGGAGTAATATACCTGATGCAAGAATTTAAAATGAATAATTCTAAGGTTACAATTAGCTGTGAGACGGCCCGTGAGCTGACAGCACTCCCTCCAAACCTCCGGCGCAATAGGGGTGCCCAACATCGCTCGCCAATGCACATAAGAGGGGGAATCTTCCTGCTCCCGCTCACGCAGCGAGGCGTTGTAGAGCCTGGTAATTAGACCCCTCCGGGACGCACCCGAGAGCATCACCTGTAACGCCCGCAGAGTGGTGGGTTCGGCAGGATAGTTCAGGTACGCCGCGCGGATAGCTTGTTGGACCCGGACATAGGTAAAATTAAACATAAAAGGGCGATCTGCGCCGCTCTGCGCCTCCCGTAAATTTTTAAATTGACTGCCAGTGTATAAGTCGCCCAGTCTGGTGATGCCCGCTGCTGCAAGTTCTCTCCTGGCAGTCGCCTCGCGTGCCGCCGAGATATCAGGATGTGAGGCTAGTGGTACTAGTGGGGCATACAAATAGGAAAGTCGAGCCCGTAGTGCAAGCATTCGCCACGCCCACGCCGTGCACTGCGTGGGGTTGATCTCATTTCGTGGGCCACCTGTTCCCCCAGAAAGAGCAACTGCCTGCACCGGAAGAGGAAAAACAGCATCCGACTCAATCGCCACATGAGGCTGAAAGCGCTGGGGAAAGAGCCAATAATGTGCGAATTGTGCTTGCGCACATAAATAGTAAAGGCGAAAGTCGGGGGCCTCAAAACCACCACGGTCAAATGGCAGCACCAGCAGATCCCACCGGCACCGGGGCTTCTTACCACCCCACACAAACGTTAAAAGCGCTGACTGCAGCGTATGGAACAGCGCAACATTCAATTTGATAGGGATGTTAACGAAGAAATACAACAGCTTAGGTAGAAAGACCATCTTCACAATGGCAATCCTATCCACTAGCGATAGAGGTAAATGTGCCCACCGCGCAGCCTGTTCAGATATACGTGAAACCATGCGACCATAGTTCTCAGAGACAACTACAGGCGGATCCCTGTGCACCCAAACTCCAAGATATTTGACAGGGTCAGATGTCCAAGTCAACGGGAAGTCCACCTCCACCTCAGTTGTTTGCGCAGTTAGTGGAAACACTACAGATTTTGACCAGTTAATCCCCAGGCCAGAGAATCTTTCAAATTTTACATACTCTCGTAGCAGCGCAGACAGGTGCGTAGCAGGTTCGCGGACATATAGCAGCATATCATCTGCGTAAAGGAGACAATTAAAGGCCGCAGCCTGAACCGCAGAGCCGCCGCGGCGTGTTTCTGACGCAGCTTGCAGGCGAGGGCTCTAGGGCCAGAGAGAAAAGCATAGGGGACAGAGGGCAACCCTGTCTCGTACCCCGTTCAACTACGAAACAGTGAGGACACCCACCCATTGACCCGAACGCGAGCCACCGGTCCGCTGTATAGCACCCTAAGCCATTGCAGAAAGAAAGATGGGAAGCCCATCCTACCCAGCACAGCAAACATAAAGGGCCACTGCAGAGAGTCAAAGGCTTTTGCTGCGTCGAGCAACACAGCCACCGCCTGGAAATCAGGTTCAAAATAGTGTAGCGTGGCGAAGAGCGTACGCAAGTTGTGTGTCGTAGGCGCTCCGTGGCGAAGCCAGACTGATCAGGTAACACCAGCAGAGGGACTAGAGGTTGCAACCTGGTAGCTATCATTTTGGCGAGAATCTTTGCATCAATATTAATGATGGATAGAGGTCGGTATGACCCGCACTGATTAGGGGGCTTATCTGGTTTCAGTAGGGTGACAAGCAGAGCCTCCCGGAGGGAATGCAGCAATGCCCCATTTTCATAGGCCTCTGCATACACAGCTAGGAGCCGAGGGGCCAAGTCCGATGCGTAGGCTTTATAAAATTCGCCAGGCAGCGCATCAGGTCCTGCAGCTTTACAGGTTGGTAAGGACACAATGGCCTCCCTGACATCCTCCACTCCGAATGGTCGTACGAGGTACTCCCGATGTGCATGAGATAACCATCCAAGTGCTACATCGTCAAGGTAGGCATCTATCTCCGCTGCGGATGGAGACTCTCTAGTGGCATAGAGACTTGTATAGAACCGTAATACGGTGTCGCAAAGTTCCACCGTCGAATGGCAGGCAATCCCATTTTCATCCAGCAATTCAGCAATATTATCTTGACTGCGCGGTTCCGATATCTTTTGTGCGAGCGAGCGGCCAGGACGGTCACCCTCCCCGTAGTAACGCGCTATCCTGCGTCTGGAGCAATGTGACAGCTCCTGATCCACTGCATCATTATGTTCCCAAATAAGCTCCCTCATAGCCGCAAGTTTAGCTGTAGAAGGATCGGACTCGAATTCGCGCTCCCGCTGAGAGATGTCAGATGCCAATTTCCGTATTCTACGTCGAATGTCTTGCAGGATACCGGATTGGGCCCCAATACAAGATCCCCTTATAGTGACTTTAAAAGCTTCCCAGAGCATGCCCGCGCTGTCAACAGATCCCTCATTTTCCCGAAAATAATTTTTAATTGCCTCAGCGATGGTCTGGTGAAAAACAGGGTCCTTTAGCTCTGAAGGTTGGAGCCTCCATGCAAAGGGCGGTCTCTGGTAGGCCGGGAGCTGCAGTTCAAGAAGTACAGGGGAATGGTCCGACAGAGTACGTGCCTCATGCGACACCGCCGTCGTCCAATTGCAGACCTGCGCTGAGACTAGCCAAAAATCAATGCGGGACCAGGAACCGTGGACCGCGGAAGCAAAAGTGCTCTCCCGGCCAGCTGGATGCCGGGAACGCCAAATATCATTTAGTTGACCCGTATCCATCAGACCCAACAGCATGTCAGTCGCAATTTTGGGCCGCAACACACCACTACCCTCCCTATCCATTGCTGCATCCAGGCACAGATTAAAATCCCCCCCCACACAATGGCGGCCGGGGGGAACTGCGATATTCTCCGCCACACATCAGAATAGAATGAGGGGTCATCCACATTCGGACCATAAACATTCACTATCAACACACTCTCACCACCCAAGCGCCCATGCACCATCGCCACTCGCCCGCAGTCATCCGTCTCAGATTTGATCACAGTAAAGGGCACACCCCTTTTTACCAGGATAAGCACACCCCTAGAGTAGCTAGAGAAGGAAGAGGCAACCTTCACACACGACCAGCGTGCACCTATCTTGCCAGCTGAATCTCTGGTTAAATGTGTCTCCTGCAAAAGGGCAATTTGCACACCCACACGATCTAAATAGGCAAACACTGATCTGATCTTTTTAGGCGTGTTCAAGCCACGAACATTCCAGGTAAGGAATTTAAGTGTAGAAGTCATTGTGGCCGGCCGGCCATAGTGAGACATCGGAAACAAGAGAATGGACAATGAACATCAAGAATAACCAAAATCAAGTGCCTACCCACACATTACCAGTCCGAGCAATAAACCACAGCATTCTGCCTACCCAACCCCGAACACCTCCACCCCCGCCCACTTTAGCTTCCCCATCCGCCAAAGCCATCCCAAAGCCCAGCCCTTCCACCCCCCCCAATACCAACAAGCAAAGCACAACTTTGGGATGCACCCATTAGCGGGGGGCACTGAGTGCTACTAACCTCTAACAGAAAGGGAGGTGGCCGAGCAGGTCTACGAGATGCCGATACAGGAATTTGCCCATGTCTGCGGGCACAGATGTATACGAGTGCAGCGGCCCCAGCTTTAGCAAACACCCCATAAGGACATACATCAAACAAGGCCCTAAGAGTTGCAACTAAGTAGTGCCAATATCAGGGGGACTCCCTCCCGAAACCAGTAACGTAAAGTCCAAGATATCATTAGAACCTAGGGAGAGGAGAACTTCTAAGACAGCAGCACAGGGAGAGAAAAACGTAGCCAGCATTGAGGCATAATGACACATGTTACATACAGTCAGCAGGTTCCAGTATAGTTGGGCACCCAACATACAGAATACAATCTAAGAAACCTAGTAAATGTGCCAGTTCGAGAGAGTGTTCAAAGCATGCTGTTCCTACTTCTCCTCAGGGGCAGTACCAGACTCTTGTCTCCGTCGCTTCAATTGCTTAGCGTGCTCCATCGCGGCCTTGGGAGACGAAAAATCTTACAGTTACCATCCCCGCCAATGCGGAGACGGGCCGGATAAAGCATGGCGTACGGGACCCCATCTGCCTGCAAGAGCTTTTTTACGGAGCCAAATTCACGGCGGGCCGCTTGTACTGCCACCGTAAAGTCAGGGAAAAAGAGAGAGCGTTGCCCTGATGTACTATCGGACCCTTCTCTCTGGCCAGCGTTAAGATAGTGTCCCGGTCCCTGTAATTGAGGATCCTGGCAATAATGGGGCGGGGCGGAGCCCCCGGGGCCGGGCGGGCAGCCAGTGAGCGGTGGGCTCGCTCCACAATAAACATTCTGGAAAGGTGTTCCGACCCAAAGATCTCCGAAACCAGGCCCTCAATATACGTCTCCATTTTACCCACATTTGTGGACTCCGGCAGGCCAGTAATACGAATATTACTGCGCCTCGATCGCGCTTCCAGCTCCTCATTTTTGGCTTGAATTAGGGCTAGTATTTTGTTCCATGTTCAGCGCCTTTTCTGCTACGGTGCTCAAGCCATCCTCAGTGTCCGACACCCTCTGCTCCACCTCCCCCATGCGCGCATTTTGTTTCTCCAACTGGGAGGACACGTGGTCAAGGCGGTGGTTGACCGAGGCCATCGTGCCCTCGATGGCTTGTAGAGAGCGTTGCATGGCTAGCAACGTGGTTTCCAGCGTGGGAGGGCCGTCCGCCTGCGCATCCGCCTCCGAATCAGAGGCCGCCTTCTGTGGAGTTTTTGCGGGCTTGCGCAGGTCAAAAGTCAGGCGTGGCTGCGACTTATCCATTTTCCCCATGTTACACCCGCGCACCCCCCACAGAGGGTATCAAGGCCAGTGCAGCCCAACCCGCGGTCGAGGTGTAGCCCCCAACGGTGTGCCACCACCGCGCGGCAACCAGCCGTCGGCGCGCCGCCCGGCACCCAAAGTAATTCAGGCAGCTCTGCCGCCGCCGCAGAACGCAGGCACAGAAGGGGGCTAGGAAGGCTGCAGCGTCATTCACCGGGCCTCAAACCTCAGCCAGCATAGGGGACCCCTCCAGCACAAGCCTGCCAAGTGAGTCAAGAGGGAATGGTGATGGGGCTCCAAGATCTCACACTGAGCCGGTGATGTATCCGCCGCAGACTCCCTGGAAGGCCGGCACCCAGCGCAGCCCAATGCGCAGGCGGCAGCAGGCAGACAGCGATCTCGCCCGCGGCTCCTCCGCTACAGAAACAGCCGAGACCCCCTGCGCCCCGCGCCAGCCACAGCTTGCAGGCCGCAGCCCGGGCCCGCACCCACCTACGCAGCTGTAGCCCAGGCCCAGCCGCGCACCCCACTCACCGCAACCGGCGCCGGCGGGTGTCCGATACCAAAAGGAGCCTCAGCGAATGTCCGCGCCGGGGCCAGCCTCCGCAGCGTCGGGCCCCGCAGTCGATTACTCCCCTGCTACACCACCGCACAGTTCCTTTGCTAAGCTCCCGGTGTCCCCAGGGGGGGTCCGCCGCCTCAGCAGTGTCCGGCTCCGGGCGTCGCTAGTCACAGGAGGCAATATGCCGCAGGGCAGCTGCACAGCGCACCGGCCCAGCGAGGCCTATTTCCCAGCAGCGGCCGCCATTTTCCAGGTCACAGCATCCACACCCAGAGTCGCCGCCAGCGCGTGTTCAGCAGCGCCTCGGGTCCAGCAACCTCGCCATATGTTGTCGCCTGGGTTCCGGGAAGCACTCCCGTGATTTATGGGCCAATTTGACCCGTAAGGCAGCAGATAATGGGCGGATTTCAGCTCGGCCGGGCAGAGCCTCACAGCAGTGCAGCCATTTTGCCGTGCGCCCTCTAGCGCCCCCAGCTGCTCTAGAATATTTACTAAGTTTCATTCCAAAACTTATTCCAGATCAAAATTAAAAATGTAGTCTTTAAGTCAGTTTCCCAAGAATGTTCCACCTCTGTTTTATCTATAATATCTGAAGGAGCTATCAAAGGTTTATATAATTGAGATGCAGAGGGGGATGTATATAAAATCTTGTTGATACTGGATATTGGGGAAGAAGGAGTAGAAACATGAAGAAAATATGTATATGAAGATTGAAGTACAGGAAGTAAGGACATGTATTTGGTTCGATATGAAAGTGGAAGAGAAAAACGAGATTGAGCTACCGGAAAACAAATACAAACATTTTTCTGAAAAAGCTGATAAACCCCTTCGAGACCCTTAGTATACTAAGTTTCCAAAAAATGTTTTTATTATGCAGCTTCATAAAAGTATTATGCCAAATTGATGACTATAAAAAATGTTCTTTAGGATTTCTATAGGAGATAAACAGAGGTTAAAAATCCTTACACATATTATGATGATGAAGGCCTAGACGTAAAAGACAAAAATTCCATGAAAGAAAAAGGATGAAAAAAGGACTTTTCAAGATCAGTCCATAAGGGAGATGGAAATAATCTTCTTCCTGTAACAAAAAAGAAGTTTAAGGAAAAAAGCTAAATGATATGTATGGAAATCTGGAAAATTAACCCCACCCACATGTTTAGGTCTTTTGTGTATTTGGAGAGACACCCAAGGTTTTTTATTGTACCATAAGTATTAAGAGGCCTATTAGGATCTCGGGCGGATCGCCAAATGCTCTTGTTTCACCCCCGCCATATTAGTATGGCGAGGGGCACCGCGGCGGACGGTAACACCGTCTGCTGCTTGCCGGCCGGGCGGAATAGGCACACAATATGGTGGCGGTGCCTTGCAGGCACCGCCATCCATATTATGATGCCTGCAGTGGAATGCCTTTCCATGGCGGCATGCGGTGAATGACATTGGGGGCCCGTTGGGGGTCCCCGGGGGGGGTGGGTGGCTGCACTGGGGGGTACATATGGTACCCCCCTTCATTGCCATACACAAGGAGGCAGGCACCGCGCGGGCCTGTCACGTTGTGCATTGCAATGCACAGCATGCCAATTTAACATTGCGGCGGGTGCTGCTTACAGCATCGCCCGCCGCAATGTTAAATGCCAGAATGCGCCCGCCAGTGTGGCGGGCGCACCCTAATTGGCCTAGCGGGACCACCGCACCTCTGGCGGTTGGTCCCGTTTACCGTTACGGTGGCGGGCGGACAAAGTCCGCCCGCCATCGTAATGGGGCCCTTAGATAGGATGGAGTATAATTTTTTGTATTGGGAGTGAGGAATATTCACAGACATAATCGAAAGATAAAATAATATTATAGGAACTAACATCGTTTTTATAGTATCCAAACGACACCACCAAAATAAAAATAGAGGACTCCAGGTGGACGGAAATGAATTTAAAACAGTATGCAATGTTTTAAAATTTTAAGATATAGTATCTTTATTGGAATCAGTGAACCACAGTCCAAGATATTTAATTTTATCAGGATTCCAATGAAAGGAAGAAGAAGCAAAATTTGCATGAAAACATAATCTATTTAGAGGAAGAATTTCACACTTGTCAGCATTTAACTTATAAAATGAAACAGATGTGAAATTGTTAACCTCTAATAAAAGAACTGGTAAAGATGTCTGTGGTTGAGAAATAAAAAGTAAAATATCATCAGCGTAAACAGCAAGTTTTAACTGTTATCACCAAAAAAAAAAAAAAAACATAATGTCAGGGACTCAACACATTTTTCTCAAAAAAGGTTCTAAAGCAAGAATAAATAATGAAGGAGAAAGAGGACAACCTTGCCGAATACCTCTGTGAAGGGGGGAAAATGGAGACATAAGACCATTGGCTAAGATAGAGGATTTAGGGGAAGAATACAACAAAGAAACATAATTAATACATGAAGGGCCAAAGCCAAACCAGGAAAGTGTAGGAAAAATAAAAGGCCAATTTACTATATCAAATGCTTTTTCTGCATCCAAAGACACCTCTGCTAAAGGAAATTTATATGATTTAGAAATACTAAGGACCTTAATAAATATTCTAGTGTTGTCGAAAAGATGCCTACCTTTAATAAAACTTGCAAATATTTTATAATCTAAATTAATGAGGGAAATCAGATGATAATTTTCACATAATGTATGATCCTAGTTGTCTTTGGGGAGGAGACATATTAAAGCTTCTTGAAAAGAACTGCCAGATGATTGAGTGGATATAAAATAGAGAAAAAGTTGGTGTAATTTTGGTATAAGAAATTTGGAAAACTAAGAATTAAAATATATAGTGGAACCATCAGGTCCGGGAGCTTTACCACATTTAATAGAACGAATAATATTAGAAATATCTTCAATTTGAACATCAGTATCCAATGAGGAGAAATCTATGTTAGGATTGGAAGGAGGAGAAATAGACGATAAATAGTTTAGAGAATCTTGGTGACTAGGTTGAGATTACGGATTATAAAGAGTCTGAAAGAATTTAGCAAATTCCGAAAGTATATCTTCATTTACTTCATTTCAGTACTATTGGTAGAAGTTAAAAGAGAATCCATTTTAGTACACTCTTTTCTAATCTTAAGATAGTTAGCAAGAGGTTTTCCTGCTTTATTTGGACCGCCATAATATTTGACACTAGATTTAAGAAAATATGAATTAGCAATTTCTGTTTAAAGTTTATTAAGTGCAAATTTTGCATTGACTATTTCATCGAGATTGGTTTTAGATTTAGTATTATAAAAGGAAACTTCTAATTGTTTAATACGTGAGGTGAGTGTTTTTAAATTAATTGAGTATGATCTCTGTTTCTGGGCAACAAAAGAAATAATGAAATATCTAGAAGTAGCTTTAAAAGTATCCCAAATAATTTGAGAGGAAATGGCAGGAGTTTCATTTTCTAGAAAAAATGTATTGGCAAATTGCTCAAAACCGTGCGTAAACTTGGGATCTATAAGGAGAGAGTTATTAAATCTCCATCTTCTAGTACCCGGAGTGGGTGGAAGGAGATCTAAATCCATAGTGACTGGGGCATGGTCTAAGATTAATATGGATCCTATATCTGAGTGCATGAGATGTTGAGCAAGTGCTTTAGAAGTAAACAGATAGTCTATTTGAGATTGAGAAAAATGAGCAGGAGAAAAGAAAGTATACTCTTGAAGAGTTGGATTACATAATCTCCAAGCATCAACAAGAGATCGTTGAAGTATTGTAGATTTAAACTGGGATGCGCATGTGAAGGAATAAATCGTGCTTTAGAGTGTCTGTCTACAATTGGATCAAAAACCATGTTACAATCGCAACCTACTAATAAATAATCATCATTATGTGTCATCAATTTAAATAATAATTGAGGCCAAAAGGAGTTTTCTAGATTAGTAGGTGCATATAGGTTAATAATAGATAAGTGGATTTTATCAACAAGTAGGGAAACTGAAACCCATCTACCCTCATCATCAGTGTCCTGAGCGATGATTTGTGTATCGAGGCGTTTTTGACATAAGATAGCAACCCCATTACATTTCCCTGAAGCAGGAGATGCAAAAATATGACCCACCCATTGTCTTTTGAATTTAGTCACTTCCTTGTCTGAGATGTGAATTTTTTGTAACAAAACAATGTCATCCTTTAAGCTAGAAACATGCGATAAAACTCTTTGACGTTTTATAGGAGAGCCTAAACCTTTAACGTTCAATTAAATAAATCTTAAAGCCATCTGCAATAGATGAATAAATTCAAAATTTTACAAAAAGTGATGATAACTATTATATATATATATAAAATGCAATAAAGTAGAAAAATAGATATTATAGGAAAAAGAAAATGGATTTGTAGAAAAAGAAGAAGAAAGCATAACATTGATAGAAAAGAAGAGTACAATAAAAAGGATAGAATAAAGACGTAAAATAGGAATGAAAGTGATAAAAAGAAATAATGCTGATAAAAAAGTCCTTAGAAAAAAGACAGGAGAAAAGAGAATAAAGAAGAAAAAGACAAAAGACAGATACAAAATAGAAACAACAAAATCGACATACCAAAAAACATACACAAAAGTCAAGGGTGGTAGGGCCACATAAGGGATTGATGTACCCGACGGGAGACCTCAGGGCAGAAACAGGAGGGAGGAAGCACACAATCCAGACAGACAAAGAGCCACATTGAGTAACTATGAAAAACAGCATCTGACAAAAAAAATATGTTATACAAAAATCAACACAAAACAATATACGTTACAAGCAATAAGAAGTATACTTAAAGTTATATGACTTAAAATCAAACAGTATATCTATTAACTTCCATGTCTTCCTGTCTGCAACTGGCCAGGAAACGTTGCAGTAGAGTAGGGTCCTCATTGGTTGTAGTTTTATTTTTATAAGTAATTTTGAAAAGGCAAGGATGTGTATGTCCAAATTTGGCATTAATACTACGAATCTCTGGTCTCATGTCCAAAAACTTCTTCCTTCTATCTGCCATTGCGTTAGCATAGTCTTGAGAAAAGAAGAGTGGAACCTTGTCAAGAATCGTTTCCTTTGCCTTTGACTCCTTGCAGCACTTTCAACAGATCTGTGTATTCTAAGAAATACAGAATAACACCTCTTGGCTTGTTAGATGAAGACGCAGTTTGTGGACTATGACCTAATTGATGAGCTCTTTGAATATTTAGTGATGGTGTATCTGGAAGACCAAGAATCTTTGGAAGAAAAGACTGAAATAAGGTGAGAGGATTGGAGCCTTCAACTCCCTCTGTTCCTCCATAAATACACTAGTTATTGCGCCTGTTATGATTTTCAAGATTCTCAACCTGTTTCTGAAGATGTGAGATTCAAATATTGCTTAGAAGGAACTTGACTCGCAAATGATTGAAAAGAGTCCACGCTACTCTCCATACTAGACCATTTATCATCAAAATTCTAAAGACGTATATTACTTTCTTCCATGTATGGTCTAAGCGCTCGTATTTCCTCAAGAATTTGTTCCACAGATATTGGTGGAGGAGATATAGCTAGTAAAGGTGGGTCTTTTTTAACTCTTTTTCCTGATGAAAGTGTTGAGGTAACAGCCAATCTGGTTGTGATTTTAGAAGTAGGAAGTGAGATATTTGTTGAAAGAGGCACCACCCCTTGTTCTGACTCTGCCATAGTCTCTTAAAGAACACTGAAAGGATTATAATCCACCACAGACGGAGGAGTAGAAGAGATTTTAACAGCATGAAGAACCAGCTTTGTCCTCCCCATGCACAAAAGAGCCAAAGAAACAGCGAGCACCTTACACTGAAGAGAAATGTCTTACAAAATTATATCTTAGAACAAATATTTCCTTTGCCTCTTTACTAAAATAATGTTTAAAGTAAAATTACTTTAAGAGAGAGAGATGTGGTAAAAAATTAAGGCAGTATGACCTCAAGGATGCGCACTGGAATAAGAACAGGAGCCATTAGAGATGTAATTGAGGAGTAATTGAACAAAGATACCAATAAAAATGAACTTGCTGAATGTTATATCAAATAGTAGGTTCGCCGATATTCTTAGCATCAGGAAAAGCCATAAAGACACTGTAGCTTATAAAAAATGTTGAGGAAACACCTCTGCTGCATATTGAAGGCATAAAAACATTACCGCAATGAGAAACAAAATGGTGGGAGCGAGTCCTGTGAGGAAACGCGCCAGCCCAATAAGGAGAAAATGCTGCTCACTGCCGGTATGTAAAAAGAATTCAGTGGCGGTACATGAAAGCAGGCGCCTTCATGGTCACATTGAGCCAAGTATAAACGGTGCCAAAGGAGAAAGTCCAGTCAGATGGTGCTCGACTCTCCTGAGCCGCCACAGAGCTTCACCAGATGGCCGTCATTCCTGTCGGCACCAAGTCACGCCCCCCAGTCGCCAGTGCTTAATTTGTAAAAGAATGAGTGATGACACCCAAAACTCTGCTCAGAAGCAAGCAGCCAGCACTATTAAATGTCCCAAATGCTGGGTGGTCTTGAATCCACTTCAGGGCTCTTTAATTTAACACAGACACTCCTTGATCATTTATCTTAAGCTTGCAGGTTTTTGTTTTCTGCCTTTGTATCAATTTTTCATTATTTTCTTCCTTCTTCTTTCTCCTCCATGTGTTTTCCTCTAAGTGACTCTCAATCAATGTCTGATGAGGAAAAGTAAGTGCTTATCCCCAAATTGTAGTGCCGGTGGGCCCCACTGGCAACCGCCGGCCTAAATTAAGCACTGCTGGTTGCTCCCTTGCACTGGAACCCCTTCTCCTGATGCAGTCCAGGTTCTCACTCTCCAGCCCCCTGGCTTTTTTCTCTATTGGACTGATCTAAGGGCCATGCTTTGACAATTACGCAGACTTGGCTATCGTTAGCCACATTTCTTTTTCTTCTCCACAATTGGCACAAGTGGGCTTTTCCTTCCCCCAGGGATAATGACCAACCTTCCATTGTTTTTCAGTTTCTTACCTTTATATTATATACCTTAATCATCTTCCTTGCTACTATTCAGGGGCATTGTCACCTCAATATCACCCCTTAGCCCTCTGCCCGGGCTCTTTCCTATTTCAGTGAGCCAACTAGTCTCTAAATTTTTCTGCTTACTGTATTTATGCTTATCTTTAGCCTAATACTTTGTCTTCCTTCCCATTAAGCTGTTCTATGAATCCATGTGCGTAAAGCATGGCGTGCTTTTTACTTCAAGTGTGTGTGATTTTTTCGCTTTTCTATCCTCTCTAGTATGCCCTCAGGCTCCCTTTAGCTTGAGAACTGATGATGATCCCATATTGTTAAGAGATAGAAACACAATCGACTTTTGAGTTTAATGAGCTCCAACAGCAGTAATTATGTTATACAGGGTTGTTTACATAATAGGCAGATATGATGCACCAATATTTGCAAATTTCAACATGTGCCATGCTTGAGCACAAAGCACATTTTCCTCACTGACAATTTTTCGTTATTTTTTTGGATTGCATGCTAATGTTTGTTATTAAAACTGTTTCCTTTTAAATGTATCTCTACATCTTGTTAAATTAGGACCTAGGGCAGATCACTCTCTAAATGCAAGAAAAAAAGCACAGGAGGAGACCACAACCACAGCAAACAGGACAAACCAGGAAGGGGATCTCAATTAGAGAAAGTTTACCTAGGGCGCTATACACCCCAGGTTTCTGAGGACCAGCAAGCTGTCTGTAAAGGAATGCATTTCCTACAGCAACATTTAAGCAAGTACCAAAGAGTAGGATGAGTAGTACCATCACAGAACGCACCAACATCTTAAAACACCATGATGCAGGAAAAGAGGGCCCTAGGGCATCAAACTACAGAAAAGGCCAATTCACAGCCAGATGTTTATAAATCTACCTAAAGACCCCAAAACATGGGGGTAGCAGGGGACATAAGATGAAGGTTACGCCACATGTGAAATATCATTCAATAGCTCCAAATAAATGGAAATGGGAGAAGGGGTCAAGAACTAGCCTGGGTGACCTCTGACATTCAAACCTCTAAATCCAGTATGAACTATGGCACCAGGCATAAGTGGAACAAACATCAAACACAGTATGGATACAAGCACCCAAGATAAGGAGCTCTCATCCTCAGGCACCCAGAAAATAAAGAAGAAGACCTGGCTCAAACCACACAACCAATAGCGCCCACTTCTGAATAAAAGGTCATCCAAGAATGTCTCAGCACCCTCACTGGTCTCCTGATGCAAGGAAAAACCAACAGTGGCCAAAGAGTAAAAATGGCCAGCCATTCTATCAGGGGGTGCAGGAAACACTCCCTACAGAACTAAAGCTTCCCACTACCACAGAAGGCCCAGTCTCTTGACGATATACGAGGGAGAAGTCTAATACCAGCCTGCATGCCAAAACAAATGGAAGTTGGAAAGATTCACAAAATAAAACCCTACCACAAGAATCATATGATAAACCAGGGAGTCCACAGGATCATCTCCTTCACTCTATCCATAAACCAAGTGCAACAGGGAGAGAGAGGAACATGCCCACAACATGCAAAGGAGGAACAAGAAATCAGGACCAGCTGATGGAAACCATATTCCTGTGACAAAAACCATGCTGTGGGGAAGGGGGCAATGCAGACCAACCCAAAACCCCCAAATCCAAATATAGGGTGGGGTGGTTGACAACCCCAAGCAAGAAGGCAAAAATGCTTCCCCAATAGCAGCAAAGAGGCGGAGCCAAACCTCAAAGTAAAAAAGGGGAAATCGATATCCTCAACCAGCATTCACCTCTCTAACTCAAAATGGAGTGAACAGTAGGTACTTCTTGGTGGGACAAGGAAGAAAAGCCTATGCCTAGAATCACCAAGATTAGAGCACACAGGGGAAACACCACACCCAAACCTCCATCACAATTAAAAAGCAAAAGAAAGTAGAGGCAGCACTAGCCAGAAATTGCCAACAGTGAAAATACCTGTGAAGTCCTGTGAACCCAAGGAGCATAGGGGGCAGCCCACCACAAACCAGGCATGTAACAAATTAGGAGTGGGGCAAAAGAGCCAAGAGGCTGGGACAGATAGTCAAAAATGTATTTTACATGTGCTGGCCGCTCAGCACTTGTCTCAGTGAAGGCAAGGTCAAGCCTGGCAGGGCACAAGACTCCCATGCAAAACTCTGAACTCCATGAATCATAATGGGGGAGGATAAGCCGAGCCAACCTAGTCAATCACATTCGAGCAGGGCAAAACATCTCAAAAGCCTCAAGTGAAGGAATGCAGTCTTAACCCCAGCCCCATGTCCAGCAAGGAGCCAGCAAAGGACAGGCCAAACAATAGAACCAGCATCACACATCCCCAAGATGCCCAGTAGGGTGTCAGTGGCACAGAAGAGGACAACAAACTGGGCACTAATCTCACAAGCCCAAATCCTGTAGGAGGTTTAAGATAAAGCTCTAGTGCAGTCTGCACTCTAGGAAAAAAGAAGGGCACTCACATGTCCTCCCAAATATCCGACTCCAGCCATAACTGTGGAAAAACATTTTTGAGAAGGTTCAAATCCCGCATAAAAACATTCTCACATGACCACGCATTCTACCCCTGGATTTTGACCAGTGAAATTTGGCACAGTTTTGCAACCATTAAAGTTTTCACGCGTTAATGGTGTGTACACATCTTTGTAGTTTTGATCCCTTTTTTTGGTCAGTTTGACAGTTTATGGGTGGTTCAGCTGCACACATTCGCTATCAGGTATCCAATTGTCAAGTGCTGCCCTGACAGGCCTTGAAATAAAAGGTTATGTGTTAATGATCTGACAGTTTGAGGCTCTGAAGGTCATCCAAGCACAGGCAGGCCATAGAAATAGAAAGCACAGGATGCATTACAGCTATGTGGATGGCTGAAACGCAAGAGGCTGATGAGCAGTGATTTTAGGCAGATCAGGTAAGTTGCAGTGACCTTACATTTTTACTTGGTGGGTGTGGGAGGTACCTACACTAAATTATACCTTATTTCAAATGGTGTGATATATATATATTTGTCTACATACATATCTCAATTTGCATTTACTTGCTTTTTCATGTTTTTTATTGACATGCTATGTACTTCGTTTTGACAGTTTGGGTTACTTAGGTAGTTGACTTGGGCCAAGAGTGTGCATGTTTGTCCTGTGGCTATTGGAGTGTTTTCTGGTTTTGTTTCACTATTTATTTACTTATGGATATTTTTTAGCATCGTAACAAGCTCTTTGCTTTCTACAGACCCTGAAACACACATTTCGGCACTTTTCAGCAGTGTGATATTATGGTGGGGCTGCAGACTGGTGTTAAGGGTACTTTTATCTAGCGACACCTTGTAAAGTGACTGTCCCCTCTTTACCTTTCACTCGACAGCTGGCATGTGATGACAGGTGAGCCACTTGGTATCAGTTCCTCTGACACGCAGAAGTACTGCAAGGTCATGGATACCACTGTTGGTTCTTATACTGCTGTTGCTGCTGCTGGCACCACTTCTGATGCTGACACTACTCCTGGTACCGTTAGTGATGTGTGGTGTTCTGTATATTGTATATTGCTGCATATTGTATTTCTGTATTACCTTCTGTTGTATTTCTTATGGTATAGAATGCTGGGATTGTTATGTCCCTCTACATAGTGTAATGCTGTATTAAAATGTATGGGAACAGTGGAATAGAACATCAGCTTCAGTTGGTGCTGATCCTCTGGGCCCGTTAGACATTTGTGCCTATCGCTGGAATAAAGGTTCCTGCCTAACTTCTCCTGTGGTGGACTACATCTTTACAATTGGCGACTGACATGGGATCTGGACCTGTCCTGTCTGGAAAGTGCTTTCCTGATCAACTTCTACTTGTCCTGCTCCACTAAGGTACTGCGCTGTGTCTTTCCATTCCCAACGGGCCCAGGGATCGTTTTTTTTTCATATTTCCACCCCGCCTATTTGTCTGCCTTTTCGAGGACTCTGTGCCGCTTGCACTGTTCATTTCCTCATTTTTTGGGACTGGCCTCTGCAGTGCCAAATAGGAGCTCCGTGGGCGTTTTTTTTTTTTTTCACGCACCAGTATTGACTTTTGAATTTATCTGCGTGCCACTCCTCGAGCGTTTTTCCTCGCGCTCTTCAAAGTTCCTCCGACGTCATCTGCGTGCCATCTCTCGAGCGCTCTTCCTCGCGCTCTTCAAGGTTTCTCCGACGTCACCTCTCCAGGTTTCCCTGGATACGCTATCTGACACCACAATTCCCTGTCTCCTTGGATACTGTTTCACAGTCTTCGTGCTTTCGCATTGTCTTGCTACCACTTGTCTAGCCGTGGGAGACTGCTCCGGCTTTGACGTCTCCAGACTTCCTCCAGACTCACCTTTGTACTCCATGCTGCGCATCCTGTCTTTTCCAGTCTCATCCTTCACAGCGCGCCGCATCGTACTTCGTCTCTCTGATTTCCTCAGGCGCTGGGTGTTTTTTTGCCTGTCAACTCACTCTTGTGACCGTAGGACTTCTATCCGGTCGCTTTCTTGACGCCGTTGCGTCACGTCCTGTGAACAAGGAAGTGCAATATTCAAACTCTAACACACTAACCTTCACAACCAGTGGATTCAGTGATCCACACACTTCCTGCTGTACGCGTGCACACCTATTTATCTGTGTACAGTTACAAGAATATTTCTACAATAAGACCTATTGTTTTACATCGCTTTTACCTTGTGGATTCAGTGATCCACACACTTCCTTTTATTTACATCGACTCTACCTATATTTCCAGCGTGTGTGAATTCAGTGATTCACTCACTTATATTTCTGCATGTTGTTATTTATATTATTTCATTATTCCATGATGCATGTTTTGTGAATTAAATTCTCCTTTATTTCTTTATCCTTCTTCTTGCTTATTTCTCTCCTGTATTTCTCCTCTTTTACTCTGTTCATTTTCTCTCTACCTCTTCTCTGCACCATGCAAACTGTTACTCCTCCCAACTATTTTTTGCAGGATCCGGGTGAACCACCATTAAAGTGGCGGTTGTGGTTTAGATCATTTAATGCTTATTTAGGAGCCATTGATGGTATGAAGTTCAAACCTGATAGGAAACGCAGCCTCCTATACTATTATTTAGGAGTAGAAGGGCAAAATGTCTTCGATCATTTACCTACTTACACTGGCCTTGATAGTGGTGACATGGACGAATACCAACTAGCTCTCAAACAACTTTGTACTTATTTTGAGGGCAGAGTCAACTTGGTTGTGCACAGGCACACATTTTTTACTCGTATCCAGGCTCCAAATGAATCTATTGATACTTATGTCACTGCTTTAAAGGTCTTAGCTAGTTATTGCAACTTAGATGATTTTACCTCTCAATTAATAAGAGACCAAATTGTATGCAGGTGCTATTCAAAGAAGATTCAACAGAAACTACTCTCCTGTAAAAACCCTTCTTTGGATGAAATGATTGACATCGCTAAAAGTATTGAACGCTCGGAGTTGGATGCTAAACAGTTGGAGTCCAATACCTACTCCACGGTTGCTGCCACTAATTCTTCTCCCAGTGTTCGACAGTCTTTCAGTGATGTCAAGTTAAAAAAGAGTAAAGATTTTCCTGACAGAAACAATAAGAATATGTTTCCTGCACGTACTCCATCTAATTTCCAGTGTTACAGATGTGGTTCACCCTCCCATCTCTCGAATTTCAGAAACTGCCCTGCTATTGCCCAAGAATGCTATAAATGTAAAAAAACTGGCCATTTTAGCAAGGTGTGCAGAGGGGGCAAATGTTTCCCTGTTAAAAGCGTACAAGAACTACTTCCTAATGGGAGTCCAGATGAGTTGGAAAAAAGAGTCGAAGAATTGTCCCTATCTGTTGTATCTGTTGAATATTTGGACATAAATAACGTACTCACAGAAAAAAAATTTGGGGATCCATTTGTCCAGGTGTCCATCCAGTGCCATGACATTCCACTACTCATTGACTCTGGTGCGAGAATCACCATTATTTCCATTGATAAGTATAAACAATCTTGGTCTCATATGGTATTACTACCCACTGATGTCATTACTACTGCTTTTGAGGGTAGCAGGATTGATCTCGCTGGTTATTTTTGGGCTGATATCTCTTTTCAAAACAAGACTATCCATGGCAAAGTTTATGTTGCCCTTAAAGGTATTAATGTTCTAGGATGGTGGCATCAGGCTGAATTTGGAATGATCATAAGACCTGGTCAGAAAAACCCTGTTTCTTTGATTAATTCCATTTCCGACTCTTCTCAATGGAAAGATAAATATGCACAGATCTTTGATAATAAGATTGGAAAAATCAAAGATTTTATGCATTCCATTAAGGTCAAAGAGGGTGTATTCCCAGTTAAGCACACATTAAGGAATGTTCCTCACAGTATGAGAAGCGAACTTACTGTTATGCTTAACAAGATGCTTAACGATGGTTTAATTGAACGTTTTGATGCCACCCTCTGGTTATCTCCCATCGTTTTAGCTAAAAAGAGGACTGGAGAACTTCGTTTATGTGTTGGTTTAAGATCTGTCAACAAAGCGATCTGGGTGGAGAACTTTCCTTTACCTCACATAGATGACCTCATTACCGCTGTAGGTCAGTACAAATGGTTTTCCAAGTTGGATTTGCATTCGGCGTACCATCAGGTAGTTCTTGATGAACATTCTCGCCACCTTACAGCTTTTATAACACCTGATGGTACGTTTCAATTTTGCCGGATGCCATGTTGATTGGCCTCAGCGGCTTCCGTATTTCAGAAGGTTATGACTATGATGTTTCAGCATGTCCCTAATGTTGTAATTTTCCAGGATGATATTCTGGTGCATACTGACACTGAACTTGAACATAACCAGGTTTTAGATCTCGTTTTACAATTCTCCAAAGCAATGGCGTCACCTTGAGAGAGGATAAATGTATTTTTTCAGTGAATGAAATTGAATATCTACATCATATGCTCACCAAGGATGGTGTCAAGCCCAAGCCCAGCATCTTTGAGGGTATTGTCAATGCTCCACATCCCACGGATAAAGACCAGTTACGCTCATTCCTTGGTTTATGTGAATTCTATTCGAAGTTCATTAAGAATTTTTCCAGTCTCACTGAGTGTTTTAGGAATCTGTTAAAAAAAGGTTCAGAATTCATTTGGACAGCTACATGTCAGGAACACTTCGTCCTAATCAAAGAATGTATTTTGTCTGCTCCAGCTCTCCAAGCTTACGTGAAGGGCTGTGACACTTTCATCACTGTTGATTCCAGTGCCTATGGTATGGGTGCGGTGTTATCCCAAATGGATGGTGGAAAGGAAATCACCGTAGGGTTTGCATCCAGGAGAATGAGAGATGTTGAGTTGAGGTATTCAGTGATAGAAAAAGAAATGCTGGCTTGTGTGTGGGGTGTTGAAAAATTTAAATCCTATGTTTGGGAAAGGAAGTTTTGGTTAAGGACGGACCATAAACCCTTAGTTGATATTCTCTCGGGCACCAATATTAAAACATCTACGGCTAGACTGGCTAGATTGTCCACCAAACTTCTGGAGTTCAATTTTGCTGTTCTTCATATAGCCGGTGGAAAGAATGTCAAGGCGGACTTTCTATCCAGACTTCCAATAGACAATTCTCAACCCAATATTGACATTCCGGATGATATTGAGGAGTGTATTATTGCCAATGTTGATGACACTGTCATTTGTCCTGACATGTCGCTTTGGCAGGATGCTCTTTTCAATGATGCTATCTTGAGGCAGGTAATGGATTTTGTTGTCAAAGGATGGCCCAAAGAGAGATCTCTTCCCATTGAGTTGCAACCATACTGCAAAATTTCAAACAAACTCTCCATTGAGAATGATTTGTTAGGCAGAGATAACAAGCTCATTCCCCCTGACATCTTCAGAGTGAGAATAATGGAAACTGCTCACTCGGGTCACTTAGGGATGAATGCCACCAAACGCAGGATCAGAAATGGTTTTTGGTGGCCCAGCATGGACCGAGACATTGATTGTTTAGTCAAGAATTGTGTACAGTGCTGTTACAGTGACAAGCATCTTACCACTAGCACTCCCATATCCAAACCTGTCCCGTGTCCAGCCAGAGTTTGGCAAAGAGTTTCTGTTGATTTTCTTGGTCCTTTTCATGTCTTGCCCAACTGCATGAGGTATTTTATTGTTCTTATTGACCATCTTTCCAGGTGGGTGGAGGTAAGAGGCGTCTCTGATCCCAATTCCAAAGCTGTCATCCGTTTCCTGCAGGATGTTTTCTCCAGAGAGCGTGTCCCGGAGGAGCTATTAACTGATAATGGAGTGCAATTCACCTCAATTTCTATGCAGGAATTTCTGGTCAAACTGGGTGTGAAACATCTACGCACCCCTCTTTATCATCCTCAATCGAATGGTAAAGTTGAGAGATTTAACAGGGTTCTAGTTGAATGTGTGCAGAGTACTCTCAATAGCAATGATGATTGTGAGACGGCTGTGAGAAACATGATTTGGGCGTATAGGACCACTCCCCACACTTTCTCTGGTGCCATTCCCTTTGAGTTGATGAGAGGCAGGAAAGTTTCCTCTTCTCTGTGCCCCTTTTGTAAACTCAAGGCTATCAAAGGTGATTGTTCTGTATCTTCTGAAGCTGCTAGGGCTAAGATTGCATCTGACAATTCCAATCGTTCTAAATATCAAAAGCTTTGTCACTCTGGAAAAAGGAGAGTGATCAAGTTTGCTATAGGAGACTGGGTCAGGGTTAAAGACCCTTTGTTACTGCAAAAAGGAAAATCAAAATTTAGAGAACCTCACTGCATTGCTGAGAATAAGGGACACGCTGTTCACCTTGACAATGGTCAATGTTGGAATGTTTCTCACCTAGCCGAGGTAACACAACTTGGTAATGTTTCTGGTCCGCAGCCTATGATGTCTCATGATGCCAACTTAAGGAGAAGTTGTAGGGTTAGAAGAGTTCCAAGCAAAATTCTTGAATAGTCACTGTCTTCCTCATTGCGTATTTTCAGTTTTTTTTTTGTTTTTTGTTTGTTGCCCTTGTTTTTGTAATTTTCATATATTTTTTTAAGGGGGGAGAGATGTGGTGTTCTGTATATTGTATATTGCTGCATATTGTATTTCTGTATTACCTTCTTTTGTATTTCTTATGGTATAGAATGCTGGGATTGTTATGTCCCTCTACATAGTGCAATGCTGTATTAGAATGTATGGGAACAGTGGATTAGAACATCAGCTTCAGTTGGTGCTGATCCTCTGGGCCCGTTAGATTTTTGTGCCTATCGCTGGAATAAAGGTTCCTGCCTAACTTCTCCTGTGGTGGACTACATCTTTACATGATGTTAACAGTTTTACTGCTGGCACTGCTGCTGTTTGTGGTGTTGTTGCCACTACTTCTGCTCCTTCGTCGCTGCTGGTTGTGGTGTTGCTGCCACTGCCACAGCCACCAGCATTAGTAGTGCTGCAGCTACCACTCTGATGGTGCTGCTGCCACTGCCACTGCTTGTGGTGCCACTCTCCTTAGCTTCCTCAACAGGAGCCAGTACTACTCCTCCTGCATGCTTTGCATCACTTCGTTGGTTGAGAAATAATGACTGATAGAGAAGATGACTCTGACGTGGCAGTAACCGTTGATGGATCTATAGCAATATCAATGTTGTTAGGAAGACCTTCATCTTATCCACACTTCTCCTGCTTTGGTGGTGCTGGTGCTCCTTCTTGACTCTGCAAAGTAATGGATTCATCCATCCAGTGAGCAAGGAAGCTGTTGGTGATACTGAGGGAAGGTGAGAGGAGACGAATGCTGCTGATGGCAACAAGGTGGTTGTGCCGGTCATGGCCAGAGTCATTGCTCCCTGGTCTCATTGGTTCTTGTAGTGGCTTTTATGGTTGTGGCAGCACATCCAAGTAGAAATGCCTCCTCCTACTGCATTGGAATGCTGCTCCTGATGCCTCTAGCAGAGTGTTCTGCTTCAATGTCAATAGAGAAGCAAAAAGTATGAATGTGTGGCACAAAAAGTTGCAAGAGGGCCTGTGAGGGAGAGAAAGGGGAGGAAAAAGAGAAGTGATGTGACTATTGCCTTTGCACAGCAAAATACAAGCAGTTTGTGAAATGCAAAATGGAGCCCTTTCTCACATTTCTAAACCCCAAAAATAGATTTACAACCAGCCCCAGGCAGCAATGTCCACAGAACAGGTACACCACAGGTACACCACAGCCCCAAGCTCAGCATGGCGGTGGGGAAAAGCAGGCCAAGCATTGGAACCAGTATCGCAAAGTCCCCAACAAATCCACCAGGGAGGCAAGGGCACACACTGCCCAAAAAAATGCCACATGACGGGGAGACAGGATGCACATTTCACAATCCTTAGCCCAGCAGGGAGCCTGGTAGATGTGTAATGCCAACCTGTACTTGAGAAGAGGTGGTACACTCACCTGTCCACAAACAAGCATCAGTGCTGCACACAGAGAAGGCACGCGCAGGCCACAAGACCAGCAAGGAGCAAAGAGGGAAGCCTATGGTCAGCCCACACCTCAGGAGAGATTGGGCTTTCACCTTTCCTGCAGCAAAATAGTGGCCTATTGTAATTTCAGTTGCATACATGTAGCGCCTATGGCTGATGGAATATATAACGCAAGCCTGCCTATATTTTGCGATGAGGTGATAGAGTTTGACTGGCAAAATATTTGGACGTGCATTAGAACAAGCTCATTATAAAAGATATGACTATGAAGGCGTTCATCACAAATACATTTGTGGTGATTACTCAACTCTTGCATATACATTTAAAAATCTGCAGTTTTTTTTAATACCGTGTGTTGCATATTGATTACCATGTTAGAATTCACGTTTGTATTGTGTGACTTAGGGGCAGATTTACAAGCCCCTTGCGCCACTTTTGCGTCACTTTTCCCATGTTAAAAGTGACGCAAAAGTGGCGCAAGGGGCTTGTAAATCTGCCCCTTAGTGTTTAGTTACAGAACGAATCCAGTATTTGTTTTCGGAAATATACCAATGTTCCAGTTTCCTTCTTGCGGACAGTGTTGCCGCTTCCTAAAATACAGGAAAATAAATCTGGGGCATGCATTTTCAAAAGGCGAAATTGTCAGATCTGGAAGTCACATCAAGCAGTACATTTTCCGTTTAGAAGTCTTATCTACCGAGACACCTGGCATCCTCAAAGTCATGAGCTCTGTAATGGAAAACTTGTTCATTAGATCGGCTCTTTGCACTTTTCGGCTGCAGGAATGTGTGAAAAAAATGTAATCCCTGGACATCATTAACATGTAATGGCCATTTCCAGCGACCAAGTACTTTTCAAACGTATGTTTATGAGAAAGTTTTAAAACTGGCTCCGCAGCAAAATGTGGAAAACATCTACAATTAATATGTTTTATCAATATATCGGATTCGTGATATCAGTGACATGTGATATTTACAAAAATAACAGAACATCACAATGTCCTAAATTCTATGGCCCTCATTTATGAAAAGTGACTCATCACTGCGAGAAAACAGCGATGCGTCACTTTTCATTGCGCCCTCTTTGCGACACCAATGATACATCGGGGCAGATTTTCAAGCCCCTTGCGACACATTTGCACTGCCGTTGCGTCACTTCTGTGACGCAGCGGCGTCGTAAACAATGCGCCACGTTGCGACATATTTACAACGTGACGCATCTAGGGAGATGTGTCATGTTGTAAAGCCCTGCGCTACATTATACCTGCGTCAGGTATAATAGGGCTTATTTACAAGGCCCTTGCGCCACTTTTGCGTCATTTTTAACATGGCAAAAGTGACGCAAAAGTGGCGCAAGAGGCTTGTAAATCTGCCCCAATGTATGCAGGGTGGGCGTTCCATCGCAAGAAAGCCTTGTAAAAGTGACGCAGTGAAATCTACAAGATTTCAATTGAGTCACTTTTACGACGCCGCTGCGTCAAAACCTTATGCCTGCTTGAAGCAGGCGTAAGGAGTGACGCAGCACAATAAGTATAGGCCGCCCCTGAGCATTGCTGGAGTTGCGTCGCGCTTGCGACACGACTCCAGCAATGCGCTGCCCTTATGACAAAAGATGCAACACGCATCTGTCTATCCTTGCGCCACGGTGCGCCGCATTGTAAATGCGACGCATCCGTGGTGGCGCAAGTGTATTTTTGCGTGTCGCATCTTTACTGGCGCATCCCTGCTAATATGCAGAGATGCGCTAGTCCTTGTAAATCTGCCCCGTCATATTTACAGTATGACACATCATGTCGCAAGGAGTTACAGATACGTCAATATTTCGGATGGATCTGTAGGAGCAAAAATGACGCATTGCTGGAGTGTGTCACAAAAGTGACGCAACTCCAGCAATTGGTCATTACACATGGGCAAGTCCCATGTTAAATGTGCCTGCGTCAGTCTTACGCCTGCCATGAGGTAGGCGTAGTATATTGACGCATTTGCGTCCTAGAAGTGGCGTAGTGAAATCTCATAGATTTCACTGCGTCACTTCTACGACCCTTTCTTGCGTCGGAACGCCCCCCCCGCATACATTATACTTGGCGCAGGTATAATGTGGCGCAGGGGTTTACAAAGTGACGCATCTACCTAGATGCGTCACTTTGTAAATATGGCGCAACATGGCACATTTTTTACACCGCTGGTGCTTCACAAAAGTGACGCAAGGGCCCATAAATAAGCCCACATATTTGCATAGAGTAGTTTAGTTATTAGAAGATAGCAATTTGACGTATTTGGATGGAATCTCTTGAAATTACGCCATTACGCCATGTCACATAATTTTAAATCTGTTGGGGCAAAAAACCTATTGAGAGAGCACAGGACCAATGCAAAAAAAAACGAACCCAAACTGCTGTTGTTCACTTCACCTGTCTTTTTTTTCCGTGATATTTCTTGCGAGAAATGTGTTCTTACGTCTAAAATGCCGTACTAAATGAAGATATGTATTTCATGCAATTTCACATAATTTTTCAGAGATTTGGCATAATTACAGTAATGATGCGAATTCCTCACATCCCTAAATAACATTCAAATAATGGGTATCAATGTGTTTTTTTTTTTTTAAATTGGCTGTTAAAACACTTTTGTAAATCCGTGATGTGTGCTATTGTTGCACTACCTTACTTGTCATTCACGATTAATTAGGTATTCTGATTTGTTTTCATTAGTGCAGCAATTGCGGCCCTGCTCTGCTGTTTTGCCTCAACATGTACTCTGCTCAGCCCTGCCTAACAAAATTTAAAGTTCATGTCACAAGTGGCCAGCCTGGCAGGCGACTTTCATTAGTATTTCTTTGAAAGGCTTTACTCCCTGTGTTTGTGTTTTGTAAACAGGTGTCATTGCATTGAAACTGTGGGAGTTGTTTTGTTTCTTTTTCTCATATTAAATACATTATAAACTGAGTTTATGCTAACCTAAACTGTGTTTACACTGTCCTCCATTCCGCAATATAATCGTGAGTTTTACACTAATAAACAGATGACGTTCCCAGAGACCTTTCCCGCTTTCAAGCTATTAACGTACAATGTATCAAATAGCACGCTCAAATAAACTGTGAGAATGACCAAAATCCAATGAAAAACTACCCTGAGAGAACCATATACTTATGTAGAATGTATGGAAGTCTTTGTCTAAAGCCCTATAAAAGGACGTGTAATTTTCTGTACGTTGCAATCCCTATCCCCCACTTTTAGAAGGTGAATCTATGCCAGATTTCATGTAGAACTGTACTAAGTTCTTTGTACTTATGACCTGTACCCTTTACTGCTAAACTTACTGATGGTGTATTTCAGGTATAGTGCCTATTAATTCTTTCCATAAAACCTCAAATGTCAACTCGTGTCTATCATTCTTATGGGAATATTTCAGCATTGATTATAGAACCTGATCATAATTGTATAGTGACGGGTCCAATCGTAGAGCACTAAAGTCCAAATCAGGACTACTCCACTCCAGGTCCTAGCCGCTGGTGCACCTTTTTGTGTGATCATTTATGACAAGTTTGAGCACCGACAAATCTGAGGTTAGGGTTCCAATTGGAGCCGATCATTAGTTGACAAACTAATTGGCTATAGAACGGAGTACTGCACCTTCATGGTACAGACGGGTTTTCCCCGAGATTTAAATTGATCCAGTTCCAAGCCGACCCTGATTCCGGAAAGATGAGGTGGCCAAAGAAGAGCAACGTGAGTATCTATAGGCATTGCATACATGTGAAAAATGAATCTGTTTCGGAGTAGTGCATGTGGGAAGTTGTAGTAGGCGCATTGACCTTGAATGCTGTGGATGGATTTCGAGAGTAATTATTATGTGGCTTTGATCTTCGGATTTGCGCTAGCTATAGTTATTGTGTTCTTGAAGGATATTCTTTGAAATTGGCAAATCTATGAGTTGTTAGACGTGGTATAGTGCTAAAGAGAGGTACCTGAAGTTAGAATATTGAATTGGGTAACTGCTAAGGTGAGGTGTGCATGGAGGTGCTATCAGTTACATCAAGATAGGGACGTAATCTTTTCTCGCACGATTGTACTAATTGAACTCAGTGGTGGCTCGTCCCTTAGTGCATAGGAGTGAACACGCTAAGTATAGTGACTTTGCAGGTCAAGGGCTCACTGTTGGATGAAAGTAGGTGGTATTCTTACTGCAGTGAAAAATTTGCAAAAAGGGGCACGTTAGCAGTCTGGCAGTATTCGGGCATCGTGTCATTAAGGTGCCATGCAGGGACTGGATGGGGAGGCCGTAGCCGTGTCATGATAGGGTGACCTTTGACAGAGATGAGCTGTTATTGTAGGACAGATCATGAACCCTGTAGTGTGGAGAAAGTGAGTGAGTGGAATAGAGAGGGAGTTAGAGCTTGTCAGAATGTGAAATTGTTTGTCAAAGAAGTTAAAAGATGTAAACAAGGAAGAAAAGTTTCCCCCAAAGGTTCCCCCAGCTAGGAAGATGGCAGCCAAGAAAGGGCTACACACGTGCATGTGGCTTAGCTAATGGCATGAATACACATCAAAGGATGGGGAACTGGGTTTCCCCTTGAGCGGGACCTTCCATATCGTTTGAATAGAACATTTGAGGAGGAGAATGTGTGACTTAAAACCACAGCCTTGGCCAACACAATTTGAAGCCTTAAATCTTTTGGAGCAAGTGGCAAGTATACAGAAAAGAAAAAAATTTGAATAAAAAATCCTCTGTAGGGCTGATGCATGGAGAAGCGTGCAGGATGGGGAAAGGCGGAAAAAGTGAAGGAAGGAAGTCATTGAGACCATTGGTGCCTATCCCTTAGTAGAGAACGAAGAGAAAGAGAAACCAAGAAGGAAGACAGAAACAGAGAGTGAGGTGGAAGACAACTTCATAGATGTGCTCCTCAGCATAAGACCACCCCTATACAATGCAGCAGCCGTTGCACTAAGTGCCACTGCCCCGGCAGTAACCAAGACCCGGGACATTTGCAGACTCCCCTATAGAAGCTCGCACCTCCCAGCTGTACATACATCACTGTCTCATTTCATCTACAGGTCCCTGTATCCACCTCAGAAAGCACACTGTCTTCATCAAGCACCACAATTGCTTCTCCGGTTAAGAATTTGTCAGTGCTCTACCGAGTCAACCTATCCAGAGCATACCTCAGGACTCTGCACTGAGGCCTGGAGAAATGGCACTAGGGTTCCCGCAGGGAGAAGGTTTAGCTACCAGTGGGATGGGAGTGCAGACAACTAATATGGGGTCACCAGTTAATGTGATAAGCGTAGTGCAAACCTTATAGCGATTTAATGTTGCCCAACCAAAAACAGAGTTTGAAGAAATCATTAAGGGAAACATGGGAATGGACTACTTAGGATATTACAGTAAGCACGAGTTGCTTTACACGAGCAAGGAAGCAGTGAGAGTGACAAGAGAGGTGAATGCAAAGATGGAAAAGTTGGTGGAGGAATGTGGACTTTACATAACCCAGTGAAAGAAATTGTGGACAAAGTCTTGGATGACAATGGGTGAAAAGGAGCTAACATTGTTGAAATTGAGGGGGTTAAGGACACATTTAAGGGAATTGATTGAGAACATCAGAGAATGGAGTGAGTCTGAAAAGTTTAGGGAGTTGTGGTCCAGGAAGGAAACGCTCAAGTTGAATCAAAAGAGAGGTTTCTATGGAAGAAGGGGAAGGAGCCATAGGAGGGCTGGTAAAGGGTATCCTTTGTGAGAGGTGCAGGGAGGAGCATATGTACATGTCCCAGGGTTACGAGCAGACCTTTTTCATTTTACAAACTTCCTTCCTAAACTCAGAGAAAATCCCAATAAGTGGTACACCGAGATGGAACAGATTGTGACCATCTCCAAGGTTATATGGGCAAATGTGGATGTGCTATTTGAGGTGGTGGTCCCAAAGGACCTGTAAGCAGAGTGTAAAAGGGCAGTTGATTGGCCAACACAAGAGCTCCTCTGGTGGTAGGGACAAATGCCCCTTTGCCAATAGTCAAAACTAAATATGATGAAGTTATAAAACACCTAAAGACAAAGGTTACCCAAAAGGAGATGAATTGGCCTAAGATTTTCCTAACCACTCAGGAGCCAGAAGAGTAGGTACACGCTTACTTTGAGAGATTGATGCAGGTATACAGGGAGCACAGTGGGATGAATGATCCGCTGGGGGATAATATGGGAGGATTTCTCACCTCCTTTGTACAGGGACTGAGACCTGAGATTAACAATCAGAGCAAACCTGTCAATGAGATCTTACAATATGCAAAATACTGCAGCATCATACTGGAGGCAATGAGAAATGGGCTCAAGGGAAAGTACATGATAGCCCAGACACAGTTGGCACAGAATGGAGGGGCAAATGGATTTAAAGTTCGGCAGCACGGACCAGAGGTAGACCCAAGCTATGTAATGACAATACAAGCAGTCTCCATGACTTTCAATGGGAATGGTCCTGGGATGGGAAGAGGTCGAGGTAACATGACAGGGACCAGCACAAGTGCCCTAAAGAAGGTTATCCCTTTTCACATTATTAGCAAAATTGGGCATTGGAAGAGGGAATCCAGACTGAATCATGACCAATCCCAAGTTGTGAGCCCAGCAGGGTAGGGAGAGCTTTCCCCAAAACCAAGACCTCCTATGTTAGCCCTGAATGTCCCTAAGTCTGGCTTTCTGCCACATTTCTTCAACTCAATGGATATGCAGGGAGGTATTCCATATTCCGAACTGAGCAACAGAGTACCCGAAAATCCTATGATGTCTCAAAATGGTCCAGTCTCCATGATGTTCAAAACTTCCACAGATTTCAACCATGACCAATGATTGTGCTTGAGGGGGTAGGAGGAGTGTGCTCTTGGTGCAGTCCTGGAAGAAGACCAGAGTGGACCGTGTGTGGACGGAGAGGTTTACAGGTATCCTGTATCTTTCCTAATAGACACAGAAGCCACTCGTTTAACAGTTAAAATAGCTGAGGTCCATAACCTACTCCTCCCTGGAAAGTAAGTCCAAGCTGTAGGCATTACTAATCAACAGCGAACCAAACAAATTGCTGCCCCTGTTCCGGTAATAATAGGAGACATTCAAGAACAACATCAGTTTGTGCTTTGTGATTCTAGTGTGATAAACTCATTAGGACGAGACCTTCTTTGTAAACTCAAATCTGTTATCTATTGCACGCAGGATGGGGTCAGAACTGAAACTCAAGCAACTGACACCAAATTTAAATTATAGTCACCAGAATCCGTTGTCAGGTTGTACCCAGCTATTACATAGAAGGACCTACCAGTTTATTTGAGACAGACCATTAGGGAGAATGTCGGGGAATTTACAGGGAGAGAGATTGGATTGATCAAAGGTGCCAAACCCCTAAAAATCACCCTCTGACCTAATGCTGTTTTTCCACAGACCCGCCCTTATAAGATGACTCCAGAAGCCATAGCAGGGATCACCCCTGTCATTGAGAGCATGATACAATAAGGAATTTTAAAAGAAGTTATCAGGAGTCCATGTAACTCACCGATTACGATTTTACAGAAGGCAAGAAAAGTGGAGGATAGTTCAGGACTTCCGGAAAATGAATCAAATTTTATTTCTATGCTATCCTGTGGTACCGAAGCCTGCTGTAACCCTGCTCCAAATTACCCCTGAGGCCAAGTGGTTCATGGTCATTGACATCTGCCAAGCCTTTATTCTATGTATCCTTACATGAAAAGAGCCAGTTTCTCTTTGCATTCCGATTCCAAGAGAAGACCCTTGTGTGGTGTCTCGCTCCAAAGGGGTATACTGAAAGCCCATTCTCTTTCAATCAGATACTTAAAAAGAATCTAGACTCTCTGTAGCTGCCATGTAGTTTTACCTTAATACAGTACATTGATGATCTTTTGATTGCCTCAATAACTAAGGATGCTCGCAAGACACGATTGCTCTCTCAACCATTTGGCTGAGAACGAGCATAAGGTCTCTCCTGAGAAATTACAATACTGTCAAAGGGAAGTCATGTACCTGAGATATCAGATAGAAAAGGAAGTGATGCGAGTGTCGCTTAAAGACATTTCTTAAGATGAAGTTCCCAATAACTCATAGAGAAGTGCGAATGTTCTTGGGCATGGTTGACTACTGCCGACAATGGATCCCAAACTTTACTTTTGTGGTGAAGCCTTTACTAAGGCTGACGCACACCAATGTCAATAACCCAGTACAAAAGAATGACAAAAGCATAGAAGCCTTCTAGAAGCTTAAAAATCTACTCTGTAGCACCCCGCTCTTGGAATGCCAGACAATACAAAATAAATTGTACTCTTTTGTCATGAAAGAGATGGGTGTGCACTGTCTGCACTAACACGAGCCGTTGGGGAGACTAAGCACCCCATTGGAAACTTCTCAGCTACTCTTGATCCAGTGGTAGCAGCGTTGCCTGGCTGTCTCAAACCGGTTGCAGCGGTGAGCCTTAGCATTCAGCCAACTGATGGGATAGTGATGGGTTACCCCTAATTGTGATGGTACCTCACTCCAGTGAAATACAAATGAACCAAATCCAGCATTTGACAAATAGCCGCTTAATCTGAAATGAGAGAATTATTTTGGCGGCGAAATATGTTTCCATCTATAGATGTAACACACTAAACCCTGATTTCATGTCTCTACCTCTAGAGGGAGATGATGAGAGTGAATTTGATCATGACTGTTTTAGTGTTAGCGAGTTGTGCACAAAACCGAGGCCTGACGTACTAGTGGTACCCCTTCCTGAATCTGATCATACCCTTTTTGTTGATGGGTCCTGCTTGAGAGACCGATGCAGTATTTTGAGAGACACGTATGTTGTATATACCCTGAACAGAGTTGTGGGAGCATCTTACTTTTGCCATGTAACATCTGCACAAGTAGCAGAAATGATTGCCCTTAACAGAGCCTGCTGCACTTCAGAAGGCTCACTAGTCACTATTTACATTGACAGCCAATATGGGTTCAGAGTTGTGCATGTCTTCGGTCAGTTGTGGTCATTTAGGACAAGTTTGAGCACCGACAGATCAATATGTATAAACCACACAATAAGGAACAACTGCTAGTTTAGATATTGACTACAAAAGGTTTATTTCAAGGGCATAAGAATGACCATTTTATATGCAGCAGTAGACCATCAATGTGTTAATTTTCAATGCATTGTTCATTTAAGGAGCTAAAACAGAAGCCAACTCATAGCTCACTCAGTTGAGGCATGCGGTATGAATTGCTAATATGCTGACAAACAAGAAGTGCCTCTACCCTGCTATTACCAAAGCCCTATCCCTATGTCATGATAATCATGGGCACAATTGACAAATGCTAAAAATAGAAGATTCAAAGTTGCTTCAGTAAGTTTACTTCAACATTTGGAGCAAAGTTCTGGCTCTTTGGGAATTCTTTAAAAAGTCCAGTAGTAATCTTCGGAATTTGAGACAGCTTTTTTCTAGAGCTACTTAAATGCAATATTTCCACATGTGGAGCTGGATACAGGTGAACCATTCCATGTGAGTACAATTAACACAAATCTGTATTTTCATGCTAAAAGACTCTTTTTATTGATTTCTCCAAGAAACAAATATGTGTATCCATGGAAAGAACCATTCCTCTACCCGCCCACCAGTTTAGAATATTTTTGTCTTCCCATTTCAACTTTGGAAATGCACTAACTCCTGTCCTTGACAAGAAATAACCTGACTGCGTTTCCAGGGTGGGAAACTCCTAGCATATCCTCAACAAATACCCACTAACTTGAAATTTTGTGATTGTTTTCCAACTTTTTAAGCAGGTTCCGCCAATAATTATCCACACACATACCTACCTTTTTTTTTTAGTTAGCGGGAACATTCCACAATACTAGCAGAATTACCATGAGGACTAATTCCATTTTCAAGAGTAAATATCTGCCAGGCCTAATTATCTGAATCACAAAAGTGCCTCTGGAAATTAATTTTCAGCACCGAAGTTGAACTCAGGTACACAATATGATTTGCATTATTCCTTATTCATACTGAGGTTGTGGATTTCGCATTCTAGTTCTTGCATGATGGGCGCTGAGGAGTTCCTTGCCATCTCTCAACTAGCTGACCACTGTCAATAGATTCTAGCTATGATGACTTCATGTAATCAATTTGTGCCATGGTCACTGATAGAGCACTTTCTATCAGTGGGAGGAAACAATGGGGGAATATCTGCCAGGCCTAATTATCTGATTCACAAAAGTGACTCTGGAAATTAATTTTCAGCAACTAGGTTTAACCTAGGTACACAAGAAGATCTGCATTATTCCTTATTCATACTAAGGTTGTGGATTTCGCATTCTAGTTCTTGCATGATGGGCGCTGAGGAGTTCCTTGCCATCCCTCAACTACCTGACCACTAGTCAAGAGATTCTATCTATGATGACTTGATGTAATCAATTCGTGCCATGGTCACTGATATAGCACTTTTTATCAGTGGGAGGAAACAATGGCTTTGTTGAGAGCCAGGGCACTGATAAGATGTGGGAGGCACCTTTGGAAAAGGGAGACTTTATTCTTTCCCTTAGGTTTCTCCCCTTTTTAGAAATCAAAGTAGGAACACAGACTGAAAGCCGTAAATGATTTTCCCTTTTTACTAGCCACCATCAAGTATAGAAGAAACACACTCATGACGAGGGCATAGTCCCCTCATAACACTGCACAGATTTAAAATGGCTTTATACCCCTTGTGGATCAGGATCAGAGGAGCGAAGCCTCCTGTACCTGCATCCTAGGTGCATCCTTGGTGAGCTGAAGTTACCCCTCTTCATCAGGATTTTAGATAAGTATCAACAGGACCACTGGAATTATGACGCAGGGGTGGGCCAAATTATGTGAGAGAATTGACCTGGCCCTCTCTGCAGGGTTACCCCCAAACATTCTGCCCTTTTCCTTCCACTTTTTGCTGAATTTGTTTTTGTTGGCCTTAGGACTCTGTACACTTTACCACAGCTAGCCAGTGCAAAAACGCTTGTGCTCACTTCCCTAAACAAGGTTTGTTGTCCTGTACCTAATTGGCATATTTAATTTCCTTCTCAGTCCCTTGCAGAGTGATATGCCATATACCCAAGGCCTGTAAATTCAATGCTACTAGTGGGCCTGCAGCACTTATTGTGCCACCCACTTAAGTAGCACCTTAAAACATGTCCCAGGCATGCTATTGCAGCCTGAGTGCAGTTTTACACTGCCATGTCGTCATGGCATTTAAACCCTTCTGCTAAGCATTAAACTCCCCTTTTATTTCATATAACCAGGGCTGGGTGCTGTGTATTTTCACTGCTATGAAACTTACTTCTCCCATAGACTAACAACGAGGATTCTTTACTACATTCAATAAGCTGTAATTCATAATTGTGAGCAGGTAGATATATCATGTCTGATATCTATCAAATTGTAATTATAAACCCTCTTTAATGGTAAGGTCTGATATTTCATAACAATTCTACAAATGGTGCTTTTAGAAAGCTGGTACTGCCTTTAGCCCTTTGTGCCTGCAGCCTGTCTTGGGTCACATGACTGAGTGTAGCTGACAGATTTTGTGAACTCCTCTGAGTCAGTCAAACAATAGAGGGATTAAGTGTGCCTCTAAAGGCCATCCACTGGTAGGATGGGGCGGTGATGAGCACAGCCCCGCTTACATCTGAGTAGCCTGTGCTCTCCTTCACACAAAGGGCCTAACAACCCTGCATTGTCACTACATCGAGTTTGGAGCCAGGGCAGGGGAGTCAGGAAATTACATGCACTTCAAAGAACCTTTCTAGAAGTTTCTCCCACCTTCCAGAAGAAGGGCATCAGGGTATAAAAACAGGACCTTCAGACCCACTCTTCAGTTCACTGTGGACCTGCGGAAGGTCTCAGAAGATTGTCTGCTGCTGTGACCTTCTGTGCACGCTCCCAGACTTTTGATGTACCTGGAAGGACTGCTTTGCTTCCTGGAGCAGGCCTTGAACCCTCAGTGGCCAGCCCTGCTATTGAGCCCTACATCTTCACCTACACATAGGACTACCAGAAGTGACTCCAAGGGCTAGTTTGCTGGCTTCTCACTCAGAGCCACAGGGACATAAAAAGTTCCCACCACCTTGAACCCACATCTGGACCCAGTGAGTCCTGAAACCCCAAGAGGTGTTTCACCAGTCCTGGACCCTTGGTTGTGGTGCTAAATGTGCCCAGGGGCCGTATTACATAAGGTGCCCCGGGGGCGCAACTGGCGTTTGTGCCCGCTTTGTGCGCCCCCGGGGCACTTTGGTATTATAGAAGGGGGCGCAGACACTTGTGCGTCCCCTTCTATAATACTGATAGCGATGGTGCACTTAAAGCACCAGCGCTATCAACAGAGGGTGTTACCTCATTTGCATAGGGGCGTGTCCTATGCAAATGAGGGGATCCCTTTGACTCTGCGCCATATTACAGACGCGGGCGCAGAGTCAAAGAAGCACTCAGGAGGTGCACTGACAGTGCCCCATTTAAAAGGGGGCGCACTGTCAGTGCGCCTCCTGACAGCAGCCCTCTGCAGGGGGGAAAAGGGGGTCCCATGGACCCTCCAGACATCCCTTTGAAAGTGCAGGCGGGTGCAGTCACTGACTGCACCCGCCTGCAAGGGGATCTCTAAACCCCTTCGAAAGTGACAACACTGAGTGGCTGCTCCGTGTTTTCATATGAATGTGCTGCCCACAGTGCAGCGCGAGTTTGCGGCTGCCCTGGGGGCAGCGCATTCACCATAATGGGACGCATTGGCATTGTTTGTGCCCGGTGCACTTTTCAAAGGTGCGCCGGGCACAAACAATGCCAATACGTAATACGGCCCCAGATATCCAATTTCCAAAACTGAAGACTTCTTTGAGAACAGGAGGAGACCAGAACCAACCTGATCTCCTATCCGCCGAGGTGCATTGTTGGTCGATTTGACAATGCGGCTGCTCCCACTATATTCTTATCCTCAGCAGCAAATCTGTTTCAGCAGTCCTTTACCAAAGGGGTATCTGACCATGTGGAACTGTTTTTGGCTACAACCCTCTGCCTAAACCCCCTGGAGATTTTCGACTTCCATTTCTATGACTAAGTCCGAACATAGAAATCTACACTGTGGCTTTGACCCAAGGTCATCTGAGGATGAAGTTCCCTCCTCACACACCACCTACAGCATTGCCCCTCTTATCTTTACCTTCTCTGACACTTTTTCTCAGAATTTCTTTTAAGTCTGAAGGCAAGCACTGATCGGGTCCAATCCACTTCTTGCATCCGGACTGCGCTCCATAGCAGTTGGCCATATTTTTCCACTTTGAACTGGCCTCGCACAACTAGAAGTCCACGGTTGGAGCTTTGTTCTTTTAGGCAATATTTTTAACTAGGCCTGTGTGGAGTTCACGGAGTTACGCGTAACAGAAAAACCTCTGCCACGCTCAATGGAGTTCCGCTAGCAGTGGAGTGAGGTATGTCGTGCTGCTCGCGCTGAATATTTAAGCCAGGTGTTTGTCCCATGCTGTAAAATTTTACAGCATGAACGGCACCATACACAGCACGAGGGCACAACTTCTTTCTGCTGCTCGAGTAGAAGTTCTACTCAAGCTGCAGCTTCCTCAACACGAGTGGCAGGTTTCTCAATGCGAGGGGTTGCGACCGGCCGTGATTGCCCATGTTGAGAAATTTCGGCGGGAGGTGATCTAGCGTTGGATTTTCCTCACTTGCGCTCGGCAAGTTAAGGTTGGCAAGCCACGAGAAAGCAAAAACTCTGCACTGCATCATTACCTGGAGTTTTTCAGAACTCCCTGCTCTACGCTGAACAGGAAAAACTCGCAATCTCCGTGAGCAGAGTTTGCCGCCCAGGCCTAGTTTTTACTGAAAACTTAAAACATTAATAACTTTCAGTTCAACTGATTGGATTTTTGTCTTTTTTTATGTCAAATAATTTATTAAAATTTACTCTATTTTTCTAAATAGGTTTGGGATTTTTCTTGTGTTGTGATTTCACTTTATTACTGTTTGTGTGCTGCAAGTTAAGCCTTGCTGCTTTTTGTGCCAAGTTACCCAGGGTCAAGCACATGTTAATTTAGTACCTTTATGTGGTTCACCCTGCAAGAGATTGTGGCTGTTGCTTTACCAGGATTCACACCCCATTCAACCAACAACCAAATTTCTCACAATTCTGTTTTAAGAAAAGGCAAATTATGCAGTGTAATGCAGCACATTTTGTGATATCATTACTTCAGTGTTTTGTTATTATAGGAGTATATCAGCACTTTCACTGAGTCAGAGCAAAAGTATTTTAAATCTGCCAAAGTCCGTATTAGAGCGAATATGGAAAGGGAGTTTATTCTAGTGAAAGGGGGAAAGGTAGGAAAAGGACCGGTTGCCAAATCTTAAGGTATTGACCCAGCGGGCACTGAGTAGGGCTGTAACCTATAATTTAAGGTGTCTAGTGGGGCAGAAGGGGATGAATTTCCTTTGTAAATAGATCAGACCCTTGCCAGCCAATGACGTATGAGTGAGACAAAGAAGTTTACACAAGGACCGCTTTCTGACCAGTAGCCAATGCAGGGCTTTTAAAGTGGGAGTCCATGGGGCACCAGGAGGAATTACAGACTAAACGTGCCACTGTATTCTGAACCACCTATAGTTTGGAAGAGGGGCTTCATTTGCTGCAGTCATCAGGGCATTACTATAGTCAATCCAACTCATGATCAAAGTTTGAATAAGAGTTTTCCTGAAAGTTAAGGGGAGCCAATGGAACACTTTTGGAGCAGGTGCACGCTAGAAAAACGCGTGCCACAGACCTATGAGATATGTTCTTTCATGAAGAGATTCTCATCAATCGTAATACAGAGATTTCTAACTGCCCTCCTGGGACAAGGAGCAGGACCCAGTCTCCAATGGCCACCAGTCTGTCGACCAAGAGGTCTTTCCCTTCCCAAACAACAAAATCCCGGTCTTATCACCGTTCAGCTGTAAACAATTGTGTGTCATCCAAGCAGCAATTTTCCTCATGCAGTCGATAAATCTCAATCTGACCTTCTCAAGATCTTGCCCAAATGAGATAATGAATTGTGTGTCATCGGTGTAGGGTAAAATGTCAAAGCAGCAAGATTTGACAATCTGCGCGAGGGGGGCCACACAGATGTTGAACAAAGTAGGACTCAGGGAAGGACCCAAGCATAGTACAATATTTAAAATAATCCAGTGCGATTGTCTCTGTCCAATTTTCCAGAAAGTCTATGAGCCAATAGGCCTTACTATGGATGTCTGACTCATCGCCTACAGACCAGGATGGCGTGAGAACCAGTATCGAAGGTGGCTGCAAATCGAGCAGTACCAGCATTACTGGATTGCTAGCATCCAGAGAAGGTCTAATTGAATCCACCATCAGTGCAGTTTCTGTGCTACGGAATGCTCTAAAGCCAGATTGAGAGAGGTCTAAAAAGCCATGTTCCTCCAAACAGGCAGAAAGCTGTTTATTGACCAGACCCTCCAGAGTCTTACCTAAGAGGAGGAAGAGTGAAATAGGCAGATAATTGGTTAGGTTCTTGGAGTCCGCGTTGGTTTTCTTTAAAAGAGCGGAGACCTGAGGAGATTTCCAGTCCAGCAGCAGTTTGGCTGACTCTAATGATAGGCTGAAAAGGGATGTTATGAAATGTGTTAATCTGGCTGATAGACTAGCAGCTATCTGGGGGGGACAAGAATCTGATATGGAGCCAGATTTAGCTTTTTATATCATGTCCTACACTTGTTCTTGGGAGATAGCTGCAAGCCTCTCCAAGCATGCTGTGGAATTAACAGGTGGAAAATTATAAACTGAAAAGTCTTCTAGATCCGAAGCTATCTTAGGGAAGTTCTGGTAGATATGATTGATTTTCTCCTCGCAGTAATCGGCTATTGAATCACACAGTTCTTCTGAGGCCAGAATAGTGGATATACAGGCGAGCAATTTGGTGAATTCATTGAGAACGCTGAAAAATTATTTTGTCAAATTGCCAGCCTGATCAACCTTATTAATAATATGGTGTCTACGTGCCTCTCTGATTTTCCTATGATACCTAGCAAGCACTGGTTTATACGTTTTTTTTATCTGAAGGTGCCTTAGTCAGACATCATTTCCTTTCTAACCTCCTACAGGTTGATTTCTCAATTCTCAGATCCTCCGAGTACCTGGGGGCATGATATCTAATAGGTTTTGATGAGACTTGTTTGAGGGGGGGCAACTGTATCACAAGCTTAAGAGAGAGAGCTATGGTATTCAACCAAAGCAGTATTTATATCCCTGCTATGTGCAATATCTGGTGGCTGAAAGGCAGTGGCAAAGGAGACACAAGTGACTTGTTTCCAGTTTATCTACCTGATCTCTTAGGCTTGCCGGGCCCAGCAGCCCTCGGTAAATGAAAACAGATAAATTCATGATCAGTCCAAATTAAAGGCAGGGAGGGTCTGTCTCTAGGAACTGAGAGCTAATAAACACTAAATCCAAAGTGTGCCCTGCAGTGTTGGTAGGGAATGAAACATTCTGTTGTAGTCCTAACATTTCCTAGTCTGCGAGTAGTTGAGCTACCTCTGTGTTTGAGGTGTTTTCTCCGTGGTAGTTGAAGTCACCTACTAGAAGGAAGTCATTTGTCGTGAGGACGTGTGGTGTTAAGCATTTCTCCAACATATGACTAAACTCTTTTTGAACCTGAGGGTGATAAATAAGAACACCCTTCCAGTGATCCTCGGCTGTGATCACTATTTTAAAAATGCATATATCCACCCAATCTAAAAGGAAGGTGTTAATGAGTACTACTTTTAATGAATCCAGGAAGGCAATAGCTACGCCACCTCCCACCCTTGATTCTCTGTCTAATCTCATCAATTTATACTTTTTCAGGGAATCCCACAGGGTTACAGGGAAGGGCCAGGGGATGAAGCCAGGTTTCTGTAATAAAACACAAATCTGGTGAGAAGGAGGATAATAGATCTCAGATTTCAACATTCTTCACTTTTTAAAATTCACCATAAGTGAACAACATAAAAGAAAGCTTGCAGGGTTAGCAAGTTTAAGACTCCTGTGGCGGCCATCTTATCATGTCATTGTGAGTATATAAAGAAATAGTCTTACAACAAATAAATGAGGTATTCACAAATACGTACAGTGCATAAATTAAATACCAGCTCTCCAATTTCCAATTTCCAACAGCTAGAATATTGAATGATCTTTGCCATTAATACAAACTATTGGAAATGTTTTAAATTATACAAATACTGGCATATATATGTATTGTTGCTGCTGCCACTCATTTAGATGGTCCTCCAGCTTCCTTCTAGTAGATCACCAGTTGGAGACATTTTCTATGGTAGGTTTTAAGATAATATAAGATGGACGATGTCCCACATAAATATCATCAGTGATCTCACTGATGTCACTGGCCATGTCATGAGTGATGTAATATGTGAGGTCATAAGCAGTGCATTGCGGCGGGCACGAGTTATAATTAGCTCAGCTAACTATAACTGCTGAATTTCTCTGGGTTTGTACGAGTAAAATGTCAGCCTAATTATAAGTAACGTCCCTGTAACCTTTGTTTTTTTCAGTGAATTTCTAAGGTTTTTGTATTATATTTCCTAACTATAACAGCCCTGTAACCTTTGTTTTTTCAGTGAACATATATATATATATATATCTGCTTAGGATGAATGAGTTGACCACCTTGCGAATTACATAATATACATGGGGCCCTGCAAGATTTTAGCAAACTAGCATCTATGTAAGAATGTATCTAGTGCAATCATACCCTATTTTAGCAAAGTATTTTATAAGGTAAACAGGGAAATATTTATATGCAATTTTATGAAAAAATTATTTATAATTTTTGGTAATGTTGTATGTATATTTATTTATTTATTTATCTATTTATAAGAGAGAAAAAGCTTTCTGATCATAATTCTTAGGTAGAGTTGCAATAGGAGCATATGAGGCAGAGATGTTAATTACTAATACAGTTTGATGGTACACTGGAAGGGATAACCGAGGCTAACAGTATTATTGAAATACTCGAAATGTATGAATTATGTATTTATAACATCTTCTTAATGGGTCTGCAATGACTGTTCTAGAAGGACCCACAAGCGCGTAAATAGTCGAATGTAAAGCACTGAACTATCGTTGGAGAAACAGAATGTTTTTATCAGATTCACATATAAGGTCAAGTTCATCATACTCAGTTTTTCACAATTTTTATCACACGCAATACTATAGTAGACATTAAGTTTTTATGAAACATTTATTACTCAGACTATGTGGATTCAACCACGTCATTAAAAGTTTGGGAGACTTTGCAATATGAAACTAAATTAATTTCAAGCGCGGTGTAATATTGTGTGCAGTATCCGGGATTGTCAGGGGTATATTCACTCTGCAGGTGTGCAAACACAAGTTTAAATATCCGAGTCATGTACTCCAAATAAATTTGAACAATTAAGTGTTTTATAAAACATTACGCCAGATTTGTATTTAAACCCAGATTGAAATCAGCATTGCAAAAAAATGTAACGATAACCTTTTATAAATTCTTTTATGTCTATTGTAACACTACTCACGTGAAACCAATGAATATGCACTTGTCACTTTAAAACCGGTTGCAAAATGGCAGTACAATGTCATGTGATCAAGGCTCGGACGAGCCGAAACATTATGGCGACATTGCAAGAATAAAATATTAAAATAAGCACTAATTTGATGGTCCGTGTCCGTGTTGGAGGAGAAATTCTGATGGAAACGCAGAGGAAGGTGATATATATATATATATATATATATATATATATATATATATTCTGCTCCAAAGGTTGTCCACCTGGTGAGTAGCACTCGATCAACAGCTTTGTTTATGATAGGCAGGGACGAGGATCCGCTTGTAAAAGCTGCTCCGTAATGGAAATGCCTGATGCGTTTCGAAGCTCCAAATGCTTCTCTTCAGAGGCTTGAACGGAGACAGTCTGTGCAAACGCTGAACCCACTTCGCCATTTTCATATTGCACACCCACCAATGGGAAGCTCGAATGAGACTGTGCATTGTGGGAAATGTGGTCCGGTTAGCACACAAATCTTGTCCTGTATGGACCCTGCAAGTGGACTCGTCCTCAATCCTGTTTGCGGCTGCTGGCCCACATAGCCAACATGATAGTTACCATGTCGGGTGGCCCCCATAACATTATGGGGTGGTGCACACTCCGCGGCAGGACGGCCGCGTATTACATTCTGCTCCAAAGGTTGTCCACCTGGTGAGTAGCACTCGATCAACAGCTTTGTTTATGATAGGCAGGGACGAGGATCCGCTTGTAGAAGCTGCTCCGTAATGGAAATGCCTGACGCGCGTTCAAGCTCCATATGCTTCTCTTCAGAGGCTTGAACGGAGACAGTGTGTGCAAACGCTGAACCCACTTCGCCATTTTCACATTGCACACCCACCAATGGGAAGCTCGAATGAGACTGTGCATTGTGGGAAATGTGGTCCAGTTAGCACACAAATCTTGTCCTGTATGGACCCTGCAAGTGGACTCGTCCTCAATCCTGTTTGCGGCTGCTGGCCCACATAGCCGACATGATAGTTACCATGTCGGATGGCCCCCATAACAATGACAAAGCCGCAAGGCGAAACGCTTCTGTCAGGGGGAGGGGGTCTGCAGAATAAAGCACTTTGTACACCGGATACCTTGTGAGTGCTTTCCTTCATAGATGTAGAACCGGCACGTCTGAGTTTTCTGTATCGATTGCGGCTCACCACCGCTGGATTCAAGCACCCGGGATCAGCTGGCGCGACGGCGTTGATGTTCTGTGTTTCAAAAAAATTAATATATATATATATATATCAACCAAAGACCCCTCCAAAGCAGAGATCAGAGGACACAGTGGGGAAACCATTGGAAGAATCTTTAATGACAAATGCAGGGCATAATGCATTTCGACGTTTGTTTGCCTTCATCAGACGCCCTTAGCAAAACCAGGATTTCACCAGCCCCCTCCTTTGTACTGCTACGGTATATTTATATATATATTTGTAAAACCTACCATAGAAAAAGTCCCCAACTGGCGATCTACAAGAGGGAAGCTGGAGGACCATCTACATCAGTGGCAGCAGCAACAATACCCGGCCAGAAAGTCCCTTCAGAGGTGCACACTACTATAACAGATATGGCTTCAGATTTTCAGGAATGGCCATGTATTGCATGGACTGTAGTATTGTTGCTGGTGAGCAGTGTGTTACAGCTTTTCCCAATGGTGCAAAAAATCAGACATGCTAATTTTTTCTCCCCTTTTTATATTTTTTGCACATTTTTCGAATTTCTCCTGTCCCAGTTCCCATTTTTGGTACAAAAACAAAACAGATAATCATGTCAATGAGAAATAAAGAAATATCATTGGATAATACACTTTTCAACTACAAAAGAAAGAAGAACATGCCCATTCAGCTATCTTGAACATTCTTCAAGAGGATTTCATGGTGAGCAGATTTTGCAATGCACAATATGTCACAAGACATTGTCAAGGGGTACACATAAAAAATATTCTTGTGGGACTACATCCATGCTTTACCATATAAAAACAAACCATAGTAATAGTGTAAAAGCATTAAGAAGGCAACGCAAGGCTGAAGGACCCTCAACTTCAATAGCAAACGCAACAACACCATGGCAGAGAGTCCCTTCAGAGGTCCAATCTCAACTTCAAGATTTGGCTCCACAGTTTTCCCAGATGGCATCTTACTGCATGGACTGTGAAGTTGTAGTGAATGCTGGAGAGCAGTCCATAACAGCCCTTTGCAAAGCTGCAAAGAATCATAAATATTATTTATTTTTGGCTCTTCATAGTTTTTCTATATTAGCAGGCATTTTATTATCTTACAAAATGGGTATCTAATATCAAATCAAATCAAATCAAATCAGGGACATTTATAAAGCGCTCATATCACCCGAAAGTCTCATGGCGCTCACAGGCAGCTCCAACTAAAGACAGCTAATAAAGGAAACAGGGGGTCAGTTGTCAAAAGACCATGTTTTTAGTTCCCTACAAAAACGATGATGGTCAGCAATAGTGCGAAGGTGTAATGGCAATTTGTTCCAGAGAGTGGGGGCTAGGAACGAAAAAGATCTTCCTCCATTTCTAGTTGTACGAATTCTGATGGAGGTAAGAAGGTGCCTGTTGCTGGATCTGAGGGGCCTGCTTGGCTGATGCCAGTTGAGCTTCTTTTTCCAGTAACAAGGGCCCCTACCACCGTACATGTTTTTGTGTACTAAGCAAAGAATCTTAAAATGCGTTCTCTTTCTGACAGGCAACCAGTGGAGTTGCTTCAGGTTAGGCGCAGATGGGGAGCCCGATGGAAGATTCAGGACCAGCCTAGCTGCAGTATTCTGTAGGACCTGCAGTCTGGATAAGAGATCCTCATTTATTGCCGATAGTAGGGCATTTCCATAGTCCATGCGATTAATAGTCAATCCCTGGACTAATGGTTTTCTGGCTTCCATGGGAATCCATTTAAAAACTTTACGCACGTTGCGCATGATACCAAAACAGGAGCCGATTATGTGGTTCACCTGATTTTTCATCGATAGATTACTGTCGATTTGGATTCCTAAATTGCGAACCGATTGTTTGGGTATTGGACTAGGGCCAAGGGTTGCAGGCCACCAGTCATTTGTCCAGTGCTTTTGTGCATTCCCGAAGAATACTATCTCCGTTTTGTCACCATTTAGCTGTAGATGGTTTTCATTCATCCACTTGTTAATGTGGATCATGCAGTCTTTAAAACGAGCCTTGGTGTCTATGGGGTTCTGACCAAGGGTGACCAGAATTTGAGTGTCATCGGCATATGACATTACGTCAAAGCTGTATGATCTGATCACCCTGGCCAGAGGTGTCACATAAAGATTGAAGAGTGTTGGGCTCAGAATGGAGCCCTGTGGCACTCCCATCGTGACTGGCCTACTACAGGAACTAATGTCGCCAACCTGGACAGTGGTGACTCGGTCCGTTAGATAACTCCTGAGCCACCCCAGGGCCTTCCCTCTGACACCAATCTCCCCTAGCCGTTGTATTAGAATGCTGTGGGAGATGGTGTCGAAAGCCGCCGACAGGTCCAGTAGGATAAGAATAGAGGATTGTCCTTTATCCAGTGATAGTCTAATGTTGTCTATTACCTCTACCAGCGCTGTTTCGGTGCTATGGACGGCCCTGAAACCAGACTGTGAGGGATCCAATAGATGGTTACTCTCGAGATGGAAGACAAGTTGTTTATGGACCAAGGATTCGAGTACTTTCCCAAAGTATGGGAGCAGTGAAATCGGACGATAGTTGACCAAGAGATTGGGGTCTGCAGTAGGTTTTTTCAGGATAGGTCTAACTCTGGCGGCTTTCCATATTTTGGGAATTGTTTCTTGAGCTAACGAACGATTAAATAGTCCTTCAAGAAGGGTCTAAGTGGTCTTCATTTTATTATCTTTTATCTTTTAATTTATTGTAACACTACTTACATATACCTTGCTGTATGGACAAGTCAAAGCATTCCTCTCCAAATAAATATACAGCTAACTTTTGTCAGTTATTATTTACTTTTTCACTTTTTAAAGACAAGTCAACAGTCTGTGTTAGAATCTTCTAGTGAGTGCATCGACAACATATACAAATATGCTCTGGTTTTTGAGACCACACTGTGTTAAATTTTGTAATCTCTTCTTCAAAAATATCAACTGTAATATCTGTGTCCTGTTCTGAATCTCCTCCTCTTAACAACTCTTTATTTTCCCTAGAATCCTGCTCTGGACCAAAGAAACGAAATGCACATCATCACAAACCTTTTCTACGTCTGCCACAGTACCATGCAAAAGTATATTTTTAAGAAATGACTTTGTCCTCTTACCAATAGCTCTCTTTTCGTTCACCACTTTTTCTTAATTTTGCCCCTTCTGAGTCTCAGTTCTGCATAGATATTGTAGTTGTTTCTGTTCCTTTTTCCTCTGAGTTTTTGTGGGCATTCTGTCTGTAATTATGCAGATATTGGTCTGCCAAAAAAAATAACTATATTTTAATTTATTTTCTAACCAATGTACCAACTACTTTACTACTGGGTTACACATAATACAAAAACAGTTTTTATATGTTGCAGTTTTAAATCTACAAAGGAAACTACCTATATAACTTCAAGCAATCACTTCAATGTACCAAACCCAAACCAAAACAAAACTTAATTTATTAGTTACCTTTTAATATTATAGCACCCTCTCCTACAACAAACCTGCACTATAGCTCAGTTCTCACTTATACACGCTAAAATACCACTTTATCCCTTTTTTTACTCATTTTTAAAATAAACATCAACCAAAGTGTAAGAGTACATACAGTGTCTCAATACTGTAAATCCGAAAACAAATCATAAAAGCTATTTCTGTGCCTCTCTACCACTGTGTCACTGGTACATTTAGTGTTTCAATACTTTTCTACTGAGATGTGTCAGATTAAAATTTTGAGAAACTCTGCATATAAAAATCTGCCATTAATCTGTATCACAGCATATAACTCACTAATTCTTCTTAGTACATGCAAACACTGTGTGACAGGTTACATATATAATTCACCAGAGAGTGCATATTCCTCACTAACTTGAGTACAACAATAGTCCCTGGATGATTGGATGAGTGCATAGATAGTGCCTAGGTGATTCTCTCAGAGTACAGGTAGTGCCAGCATGATTCCCTGAGTATGTAGAAACTACACCGTTGGTTCCATATCTGCATAGTTAGTGCCTGTGTATTCACATGACTATGTTGCTACTATCTGAGTGATTGGATAAACACATGGGTGTTGCCAGCATAGTTCAATGATTACATAATTAGTGCCTGCATGATTAGAAGAGTGCATGTTTAGTGCCTGAGTGGTTTGATAAGTCAAGATATCAAACTTGATATATAATTGCATACATGGCTCTCTAAGAGCATACATTGCTCTATTACTTATAACTGAAAACAACAATTCTCACTTTTTCAAAGCACAAAAACATTTCTTAATGGCATACCTAAATAATTTCGCAAATATTTCTTGTGTCTTTAAAACATATATTCAGAATTTCTCAAAGAAAGGTTACACGCCAAGTAAAGCTAGCACTAGAACTCTCAAGAGACATTCTGCACTATTAACCCTCCTCAATTTTAAACATAGCATGTTTAAAGAAATGCACCACCCTCACCACATACATTAAATTTTCAACGGCCTTAAAGAACATAGATCACCATGTAAACATATATGTGATTTCATAATAGATATGCACCTTCAGGCCATCTTTCCAAAAATGTATAGGTCTCTGCATCTTTAAGTAAACTCAAGAGTCTCATCGTACATATAACTATCTGCAACCACAAAAACCATATCTCACCATCAAAACATATGCAAACCACTCGTATAAGTTAAAAACCACATTGACAAATACTTCCTAATACATACCTAACAAGTATTACTACTTTATAATTTTATATACAGGCACAGCAAAATGTTCTTATGTTTTATTCATGACTACACTACTCCTATTCAATAATGTGACTAAAAGTACTACAGTTCCCAGAATGCACATAACATAGATCTGTCTGCTCTGCACATGATGCTTAGACATTTAAAACTATGTCATTTTTAAAGGCATTACTCATGTTAACTTTCAACAGTACTAACATCTTAAACGCATACCCTCTGCTAGATACACTTCATCTGATATATTTTTTTTCACATCACTGTGATACTCCTTTTAATCAAACTCCCATATACATCTTCATTTCTAATGTAAATTTTTTAAATAATTAAAAAGTTATATGCATACCAGTGAATTGAGTTCATAGATTATATTGTTGTTTTAGCTCCTTCTGGATAGTTTTGACACTGTAAAAATGTGTAAAAACTAGGAACAAGAATGGTACACCACTCTCATAGAACGCAACTATAAAATGGAAAGCTCTTCAACTTTCCACTCTGTGACCAAGAGAAAGGCAGCAAATTAAATCATGTCTTTCATTTTAGACTACTGTATCTAGACTTGTGAATGGTTAGCATCTGTTAACCCTTTCCCTCTCTTTCAAAAAGAGGTTCCTGTCTCCGCTGTTTGCGGTGTTTTCGCAATGATTGCGGAATAATCGCTGAAAAAATCGGGAGTCCAAACCAATATTTAGCTTCCGTTTTTTTAAATTTAAATAGTGCACAACAGTTTATTACGTACTCTTGAGTTGGAAATTAAAGTTTGCCATTACTTAAATTGTGTCATAGCTCCTCAACTATTTAAAAAATGTTCTTACTCTTGAACAGCCTTCCCCCAATACACTCTTAGCTCAGTGTACCTAGCTACCCAGTGGAACCAGTAGGTCCCATTTTACAGCACATTCTAGAAGGAACATGCTACTTCCAAACGAGATACAGCAGGTGTGGTTTACTCTACAGATTCAAAAGCATATCTGTCTGTATTACATTTCTTTTTTTAAACAACAGCCAGAAATAGGACTTCTTGCTAAGGTATCCAACACACTACCTAATTTTATTCACTTTCATGCTGACAGCATCCAATGAAATATATCTTTAAAAAAAAAGAAAAAATTAAAGACCTCCATTTTAACTGCTTTTCATTTGGAAATCTACCTCATTCAGCTCCAGCCTTCTCCTGACTGCTATTGCTCCTTCATTTCAAAATGCTTAGAATGTGGATTGTTGGCCACAGCTATGTCTATTGGGCTAAAGCGCCTGCAAAACAGAGAGGTATTGACAAGGACTAGGGTTTGTAAATGTGGAGATTGCTTGTTTTGGTCATAGAGGGTTAAAGTTTCATCAGTTGCTGTCTTTGGTTAAAACCATTGTGAATTGCCGAGCTCCTCATCTCGTGATTGTGCACTGTGGTGGAAATGACCTAGACACACTAACTGGGGTAGGGCTGGAAATCCTAATGAAGGATACCTTTGCAGAACTGATGTCACTTTTCCCTCACACTGTCTTGGTGTACTCAAATATATGCCAAAGACTGAAATGGAAGTGGTCAAATCAATTCTCTCCACAAATTGACAAAGCCAGGAAACATGTTAATAAAACAGTTTCTGCATTCCTCAGAGACCATCGCATGGGCTGTATCTATAACAACAATCTGCATTTTGACATGCATGGAATTTATAGAAATGATGGAGTGCACTTTATAGGTGAAAGCAACAAGGTGTTTCTAAGTAACCTGAAACTCTGCATCCGGTCTTATGTGTAGCTGTCATATACACACAATCAATACAAAGGCTCTTGTCAGAGCCACCCTAGTATCTGAAATATTGTAATTTTTTTTATAGAAATCCTTTTTTTTGTTTTTAGGAATCTTCACAACGACGTTGCGATGGTCACGAATGAGTAGCAAAATCCCATAACAAAAGCGGACATTCAACCATCCACATCCAAAAATGTTTTTAAAAAATCCATTCTAAACATTGTGCTACACATATTACTATATACATGATTCTTTACAAACATGTTTAAACTCATGTTTTGTACTACGTTTCTTCAAAATCCATCTTTAAGACCTATTTTCAGTTTTCACGGTTATTCGGGAGTCGCCACGAAGCCGTTAACCGAAATGTTTGTGCCTTTTCCATGAAGTGAAAAACACATATATGCACACATATTACAGTATTTTACATACTAGGGTTTTATTACTGTGCACGTCAAACTCATGTTTTTCTAGTGTATGTCTAGAACAACTATCTCTAAAACCTATTTTCCGTTTTTGCGGTGAGGCTGCAGATTGCGATGACGTGGATATGGCGTGAAAGCGGTAAGCAAAAGCAGGAATTCAATAGCTACCACCACATTAAAAAATTATAACTATATAAAAAATTCTAACCATCCCACTAGATAACTCACTATCTAAATAATTCAACAAAAACATTTATCAGAATCTCAATATCTCTATAACAATGTGTATTAATATATATTTTTTTTATATTTCCACCAATATTTGCGATGACGTCATGATAGCCACGATGGTACATGGGAGCCACGCTGGCGGTTGCGTTGTCGTTGCGCATATAGTGCACGATTAAAAAAATCTATTTTAGACACATCACCTCTGTCACTAACACACCCATTTCTCAAACATGGGGTCAGAGTATCTCCACCCTGACCCCTTATGTTAGCTTTCACACAAATTTTCAGCCCCAGGAACCATTCCCGGATGATAAAATGGCAGCCGCAACTTTAGGTTCAGTTGGCATCCAGCCAATCAGAGCATTCCCGTTGGCACATGCATTCGCGATTCATCACAAAACCTTCACGAAATATCTGCGGCCAAAGATATATCTATAAATTTTGGCTTACATTTTCCAAAAACTACAGAATGGATTTGCACCAAATAACAAAGGCACAATCTACGTAGCAGCATTTACCTTTCTGCCAAATTTGGTGTAATGCCGTCCAGCGGTTCGGGCTGTAGGTCTGACAACGCATTCCTATGGGAATTAACATTACAAACACATCCTTTTTTTGCACCTCTATTTCTTGGTACCCACTGCAAGGATCACTACCAAACTTTCCATGACACACAGAACCTACTTTGACACTTTTTGGGGAGCATTTCATGAAGATTGGTCAAACAATGCCAAAGGTATAGGCAAGTCAAAAAAAGCTTTTCCTACGGAAACTAGGTCCATATATATGTGTGTGTGTGTCTGCCTCCATTGTTTTCCATGGGAGTGTGTTGATGTACTTGTGAGTGGACATGTGTGGTGCTTGGCGTTCTTCAAACCTGGGCTAAAGTAATCTACCACTTTTTGGAACCTTTTTGGATGTAGTAACTTTAGAAGTGCAGCTTGTGAATAGCAGTGTACTTACTTATTTTTTGAGTGATTGTATTTGCATGTCTCTCTGTAAACCCCTCCTTACCGCTCACTAAGGCCCTCCTTACCACTCACTTATCTCCTCCTATTTAGTACTAAGTATTCCCCATTTTCCAGCCACTCCTCCATGTTCCTCGTATATTTACTACTAAAATATAAACATACGTGTGTGGAAATCTCGGCATGTGGCAAAGATCTCGGTGGAAGTCACCTCACGTAGGTTTGTTAAGAACATTTTGTGGTAAGTAAGCCAAACTATTATAGTACTATGAAACTACAAAGAGCAGTTTTTTTTTTATTAATCTTTTTATTAAATCAGCAATCATGTGAGTGAGATACAATACAGCTTCATTAATTTCAAATATGCATATGATAAATTGTACATTGGCAGTCAGTACTTTATATTTTATCACTTCTTTTTTATCGTGTCTCAGTACCTCCCTGGCATTCTACATATAATGCTTTAACTTTAAACTTGTCACAGCATAAATCACAATTTGGGACAGAGAGGAAATTTCGCAAGCGTCAACAACCAGTGTGAACGGTGTGCTAAACTTATATTCTATGACCTTGGTCCCTTCTCTTGGACATTTCCAGTTCCTCCTTTGGTGAAGTACATAACTCGCCTCTATATGCATTCCATCCACCCCATTTTTTATCCCATTTTTTGGGGCAGCCTCTGGCCTTGTAAACATCTTTTTCGGCAGTCATACATTTATCCATTTCAGCCACCCAGCCTATTACCAGAGGTCGTTCTGCCGCCCCCCATTTCATAGCAATTGCTCTTTTCACCAATGTAAAGCCCAGGGTGGCTACCTGTTGTTCTATTTCGGTTAAATCAGTGGCCTCCCATATGTGGAGGATCCCCAATCGTGGTGTTAATGCGATTTGTTTCCCCAGCGCGTCTTGTAACTTTTCGGTGGTTCTCTCCCATAAGGGGCGTATCTGGGGGCAACTCCACAAGATATGATAGAATGTCGCCTCTTGGCAACAGCCTTGTAGGCAGAGTGCGTCCTGTCTGGCACCTATTTTAGCTAATGTCGTTCCAGTAAGATAAGTTCTGTGCAAGATTTTTAGTTGAATCAATCGGAGGCGATGATTTATGGCCGCCTCCCTCGGAGACATCAATGCCGCCTGCCAATCATCATCTTCGATTCGTCCTATGTCCGTTTGCCAACGTTCCCTGAGAGTCTGGAAGGAGTCAGGCAGGTTGTTGCATAGTTTACGATATGTGAGTGATATAGCTTTGTCTGGGAGGAGTTCTGACAGCAGTCTATCCTCCAATGGAGATGAGTCTGGCAGATTTGTGGCATCAGGGAGTGCCATTAGAATTGCATGTCGGATCTGTAGATATCGAAACATTTCTCCGTGTGCTAAATCGTAGTTTGTCTGTAATTCCTTGAATGTGAGGACTTTACCCTTATGAATGAGATCCCCCATGGTGGATAGGCCGATAGTATCCCATTTGTCGAAGCCCACGTGATGACAGAGCGTCCCTAACTGCTGGGAGGTCCACAGGGGTGTCGCCTTGGTGAGCACACCTGCCCATTCCATGCGTGCATTTACGCGGTGCCAGATAGCTACTGTTTGGGCCATGGGTCCCAGATATCTTCCCTTACGGAACTTGGCATACAGGGCCCCAAGGTACCCTTCTCGTCCCACTTGTCGTCTTTCCAGTCGGTATGCCGGGTGGTACGGAGCACCATATACCCAGTTATTTATGACCACTAACTGTGATGCCCAGTAATAGAGGCGTATATCAGGGAGTGCAATTCCCCCATCGTACCACCCCTTGGTTAATGTTAATGTTAATGTTATTAATATTTCTAAAGCGCAAACTGTTACCCGAGGGTGTCCTGGCGCTGAAACCTGATGTCCTACAGAGGCTTAAACACTGGGTTGGAAGAAGGAGGAGGTTAGACAGTAAACATCCACGTCTTAAGGGCCCTCCTGAAATCCAGATGGTTTGTCTTGCACCTGAGATGCATCGGGAGTTCGTTCCATGCTTTAGCTGCTCCGACCACAAAGCTTCTACCGCCCCAGTTGGACTTCTTTACAAAGGGCACTGATATCCGCTTTGCTTCTGAAGAGCGCAGAGGTCTTCTAGGTACATACCACTGGAACTGCTGTCTTAGGTGGAGGGGACCACTTCCTTGCAGGGATTTGTGGACCACACAAAGAGCTTTAAACAGAACGCGTTTTTTGACGGGCAGCCAGTGGAGCTTTTTAATCTCAACCGAGATTGAAGCAAATTTGGATATACCGGTGAGCAGTCTGGCCGCTGCGTTCTGCAGTAATTGCAATTTTTTCATAAGACCATCCTGGATATTGCAATAAAGACTATTACAATAATCCAGTCTGGACATAACTAAGGCGGTGATGACAGTTTGTTGACTTTCTTTAGGTAGGAAAGGCAACATTTTCTTACAGGATTTGAGCGTGTACGAGGTAGCTGAGACTACTGCATTCACTTGGTCCTTAAAATTGAGTTTGTTGTCAATGTATACTCCTAAATTTTTCACCTTGCTGATAGGAGTCGGAAGAGGACCCAGTGTGTCCGGCCACCATGCCAGGGTCCAAAAATTTGGATCATTGCCGAACAAAACCACCTCTGTTTTACTGGAATTCAGTTTAAGGCAGTTTTGGGCCATCCAGTTCCCCACCGCTGTCATACAATCATGGAAACGGAACACCGTTTCCTGTACCCCATCCGGTAGTAGTGACACCACAATTTGGGTGTCATCTGCATATGAGGTCAAATCAAACCCGAAGGATTCAACCAGGGGAGCCAGCTGTGATACATAAATATTAAAAAGTGTCGGACTGATGGATGACCCCTAAGGGACACCACAAGGCAACGAAAAAGGTTTTGCAGTGAAATCTCCCAGGGAAACAGTCTGTACTCTATTAGATAAGAAGGATTTGATTAACAAAGTGCCCTTGACTCCAATCTCTTGGTCAATTTCCCCAGAGCTATTTTTGGTGTCCTGCCGTCCCACAATAACGTGCGAATCTCCGCCTCTACGCAAATAAAATACGAGTCAAGGATGAGGTAGGGGCAATTCTGGAGTATATATAGAAACTGTGGCAGTGCCAGCATCTTAAACAGTGCCGCTCGGCCTAAGAGAGAGAGTGGTAGTGACCTCCAGTGCTTGATATCTTCACGGAGTCGCTTCAGAGGGCCTGCTAGATTCTTGACGTAATAGATCTGGGGGTCGGGCGTGATGAAAATCCCTAAATACCGAAATCCTTGAGGAGCCACTTCAATTTCACATCCCCGGGGCAATCGGGGCGTGGGGCCATGCAGGACATATAACATCGACTTTGACCAATTAATAGCATACCCTGAATATGTGCCAAAATTGGTAAGAATATTTAGTAATCTATGTATTGAGGCGTATGGGGATGCCAGGTAGATCAGGACATCATCCGCATATAGAGAAATTCTGTCCTCTTCGCCCTCTCTCCACTTTAACCCCTGGAGGACCACGTCAGGTCTCACCAAGGAGGCCAATGGCTCCAGTACTAGCGCGAAGAGTAGTGGAGACAAGGTGCAACCCTGTCTGGTTCCCCTATTTAGTTTGAAGATTCTGGACGTGTGGTTATTAACCCTCACTTGACCCCGTAGCTTGGTATAGAGCAGCCTGACCCAATCTACAAATCGAGGGCCAAGCCCCATACGTGACAGCACTTCGAAAAGATAGGGCCATTCTATGGAATCGAATGCCATAGAGGCATCTAAGGATAGTATAACTGCGTCTTCTTCTATACTTTGTTGACGTGCCACGACGTTATGCACCCGTCGAATGTTCAATGCCGTGTTGCGCCCTGGTACGAAGCCAGATTGGTCTGCGTGGATCAGTGATGGAAGGACGGCGTTGAGGCGAGATGCTAGCAGTTTCGCCAGAATCTTAGCCTCCACATTGATCAAGGAAATTGGCCTATATGAGCTACAATTGGTCGCTGGCTTCCCGGGTTTTGGAATTACTACTATGGAAGCCAAACGTTGGTCCTCCGGCAGAATGCCCTTCTCAAGGCTCTCCAGATACATATTTTTAAGGTGGGGCGCCACCCTTAGTGCCATTGCTTTAAGAAACTCTATCGGAATCCCGTTGGGGACCATTGCCTTCCCTGATTGGATCCCGTATATGGCCTTGCAGATTTCGTCATCTGTGATGTCTGCATCAAGGTCGGCCCTCTCTGATTCAGACAGTGACGGTAGGGGTATATCGGCCAATAGCTGATGAGAGTCCATAGAGGTATGCGCGGTGGAGGAGGTATATACTGTCTCCAGGTAATCTGCAAATGTCTCCGCCACCTCTTGTGGCTCAGAGACCCTCTCAGTCCCATTTACAAGTAGCTCGGGGACCCATCGCTCCCCTTGCTCCCTCCTTTCCAACCATGCAAGCATTTTCCCTGCCCTGTCTCCTAATTCATAGACCCTGTGACGAGTATGGAGTGCTCGAGCTCGGGTTTTTTCCCGGGCCATGTTTTTATATTCTAATTGCTTGAGAAGAAGTCGATGTGCAACGTGTTCAGTAGGTGAGGAGTTATGCTGCATCTCCAGCTGGAGGAGCTCACCCTCAACTTGTGTTAGCTTTTGATTGTGCTGCCGGATGTAGCCTGTCTTTAATGCCAGGGCTTTCCCCTTCATCACCCCCTTGTAGGCCTCCCAAATGGTCTGTGCAGAGTCTACTGAGCCAAAATTTTCAGCGAAGTAGTAATCCGTATGGTTCGTGAGATTTTCCTTTATGTCTGGAATCGTTAAGAGCCATGGGTTAAGAACTATGGAGCCACCCTGTCGCTTCTGATTAAAGGTGAGTTCAAGCCACACTGGGGAGTGGTCTGAGATACCCCTTGGGAGGCCTCGGGGATTTTGAAAGTGAGCCAGATCCACTAAGTGTGTAAGGAAGCAATGAATACGGGACATACTTTTATGTGCGTTAGAGTAGTGGGTGTAATATTGCAGGTCTGGTTGTAGTGTACGCCAGATATCTGTCAGTCCAATAGCCTGGGTAAATTCCACCATTTGAGTATTTTGACGAGCAGGGGGTCGTTGGGGATGTCGGTCAAGTGTGTCATTCATAGTCATATTGAAGTCCCCTCCAAGTATCAATACCCCTTCGGGGAGATCCACCAGGACCCTACCCAAATCGATGAGCGCCTCTTTTCCCAGTGCTGGTGGGAGATACACCGACACTATATTTATCTGCTTCCCTTCCCATTTAGCCTCCAGCACCGCGAACCTACCCTGTGGATCAGCCCAGGTATGGGTGGGTGTAAGCGCTAGGGTCTTTCTCACTAGGATGCCTGTGCCCCTGGAGCCGGACGTAAACCCTGCACGAACTAAGAGTTTGTAGCCCCATCTACTAAGGACCTTGCAGTTATTGCCTACCAAGGGCGTTTCCTGCAGAAGGACCAGGTCCGGCACCTGTCGTTTAAGGAATTGTGACACCACCCCCCGTTTTATTTTGTCACCTAACCCGTTTACATTCCATGTCACGATGGACATTTTCGTATCTATTACACTTCCCGTGTGGAATTCTTGTGTAGGACTGAGAACACCTCGGGTGGAGGCACTGGAGCTGCATATCGTAGATCGTGAGACATCAGTATGAACCGACCTTGACCATCCAGTCGATGGCCTGTGCTGTACCTCAATTGTGTGTACCTAGTCGCTGTGGGTAGGACCTTGCTTCTCAAATTTGGCGGACAACATTGTGTGCTGTGACATGTAACATTTGAATCAACAACTAAAAAACAATAACAACCCTTGCTTCCCCCCCACCCCTCTCCCTGCCCCCCTGCCGGTGGATGTCCAACTACCCACTCCCCAACTAGGCAGAGTGCCCGTCGCCCTCCCCCCCATTGTGAGAGGAGCTTGGTTACAACCCTTCCTCCCCCGCCATAAGTGAAGGATGAAAGCATATCACACGATATGTCACTCGAACATGTCCAGGTCCCAGTTCGTGCTTCTCATTTAAACAAATCAATGGTGTTTTGTGACCCAGGCCTCTGCAAGTAAGGTACATCCCGTCGGTCCCAGGCCTGCAGAAGATTGCCCTGTGTCGACACTGCATGTCTTACCTCATGTCCAGAGGTGCGTCAGTTACCTCTGAGTCCGCACATCAAGGCGTCCAAGATGTCTTTTTTCTTTTAACCTTTTATTGTCGGGTTCGGCTCCCCCTGAGTTGATTCTTCTCGTTGTGTGTCGGAGATATTCGATCTGTTGTGACGGAGTCTGCCATTACGGTGGTCGTCCGATTTCCCAACCTGTCGCCAGCCCTCCAGCCATTCCCACGTTTCCTCCGGGGAGGAAAAAAAACATGTTTTGCCTTCAGATTCAACCCGGAGCCGTGCCGGGAAGAGCATGGAGTATTTCACCTCTTTGTCTCGTAACTCCTTTTTGACCGACGCAAAGCTACGTCTTTGGGCTTGTACTTTAGAAGTTAAATCTGGGAAAAATTTAACTGTACTGTTGTCTATTTTCAATGGAGGGTTGGTTCGCGTCGTCTGGATTATGCTGTCGCGGTCACGAAAGTTGAACACCCGTGCAATAAGCGGTCTGGGGGGGCCCCTGGTTTGGGCCTACCCCCGAGAACACGATGGGCACGTTCAATGGAAAAGTAACTGGAGAGCCGCTTCGGCTAAAGTTTTGTCAACACTAAGTTTTTGACGAAGAGGTCCGCCACCGGACACTCCGCACGCTTCGGGACCCCCAGGAGGCGTATGTTGTTTCTTCGCGCTCTCCCTTCATAATCATCCAGGAGTCCCTCCATGTGCTTCTGCTGGTCACGGAGTTGGGTCACCTGCTGTTTAAGTAGGGCTGTTTCTGAGGTCAGCGTTTCCGTGGTTTCCTCCATTTCTTTTACTCTTGAGTCCATTTTTCGCAGGTCGGCCCTGATGAGGGAAACCTCTATGTTGACTTTATCTATACGGGTCTCTAGTGAGGTGCGCACTCCGGCGATAGCCTCCATGATGTCTTGCAAGGTCAAATCCTGTGCGGATGTTTGTGGTGGGGGTTTTTGGGTCCCCCAGTGGAGGTGGTATTGGTCTCTTCACCGGCTTTGTCCCAAGCATATTTGGCAAGTTTGCTTTGGACCTGGGTCGTATTTCCTCTTCCGCTGGACATGGTGGTTTGGGATCGGTAAGTGTCCGTCCCGTCGTGTGGGGCCTCGCACTAGTACTCACTACCGCCTGTGCAGGGAGATGTTCTGCCCCTGCCGGCCTGTCAGGTTTCCTAGTGGTGTGAGTAGGCTGTGATTTCGGGGAGATGAGATCGCTGCAGGGTGTCGCACCGGTTTATCTGTGTATTGGACCGAAGGTCAGACAGCACTCGGAGCCAGGAGGAGGGTACCGCAATGTGTCCTGGCCCGCCCAGTGCGCTCCACCCCCTCATCCCGTTATAGGCGATGATGTTATTGCGAAGCGCCCTGGTGTCACCAGTTCTAGATGTTCCCGCACTCTCTGTCCTCTCAAGGCCACCTGCCCCCTATGCATCATGCAAAGTCCTGTATTTGCAGGCCCACCTAGGGCTGTTGTGGTCGAAGTGACCGCAGTGCAGAGCGTGCGTTGCTTTCAGCTGGTTCCCCGGCCTGGCGTTCCCCACGTCGACCTTTCCCGAGGGGAATGCGCTCAGTTCACGGTGATTTCTGCAGCGTGCTGGTACAAGCGCGTCTCCCACAGGTCAGTGTGTGTCTTCCGTGAGGTTGTGGGGAGGCTTCGCTCATGTCGCAAAGCCGGGGCCTCTAGTGAGTATTCTGCCCCTCCGCACTCACCGCCACCGGCTCCCCGGCCCCTCCCACAGTCGGCGTCCTCCGATCTCCCGGGTCGTTGGCTTACCCGGTTATTTCGCTGTGATTATCAAGCCATTTTGGTAGCAGGTATGCACCGCAGGGTCCGTTCGCCGTCTGCACTGCTGTGAACGTTTCTGATCGCGTCTTCATTCAGCCGGTCGATCGGGAAGGAGCCGCCATTTTCTTCCCCGTAGACGGGCGCCGGACTCCTCGATCGGGTCCCTGTTTCCCACTGTTCCGGGCTGCGGGGTGCGCCAAGTCGGTATCCTGGGACTCTTGGGACCTGGTCTCTCGGTTATGAGGGCGCTCCCGTTTTTATTACTGCTGCTAACGTCAGGAGAAGCGACGGGGGTAGCGGAGCCGCTCTAGAGTGCGGCCATACTCGACGGCTGCAAACCACACCCCCCCCACAAAGAGCAGTTTTTGAATGCCCTATATCTCTATGCAGAATTACAGTTCCCAATGTGTAAATGAAAGATGAGCATGTATTACATTAACTGTTTTTCTTGTTTATACATAGACAAAAAAATGGTCTGGTGAAGAATGCCTTTCTCCGCAATAACCAGCAAGTTAAGGGGGTTGGAGTGTTTCCGTTACATTCTCGCCCTGAATCACACTTGCTTAGGAATGTATCTTTGTGGATTTCTATGTTTGCAAAATACAAGCAATTTTTTGAAACCCACAAACTTAAAAGTCTGTGACGGCAAAAGTCTGCCAGCACAACATTTTTTAAGAATCAGCCATTAACTGACCAAGAATGTCCTGTAGCTTCCTAATATCAAAACCACAGTTAAAGAGTATTGCCACTCACCACACCTACAATATGTTATATAGAGGCCACCAGAGTATGTAAAGAGGGAGCAAGTCATTAATCAGTGAGGGGCATATTAACAATGGACGGGGATAAATAACGCAAAGCGCGCTTAGTGCTTTGTTATTTATCGCCGTCTATCTCTGGAATTTATCGCCCTGGTAGCGCGTTATTAACAACGCGTTTCTCCAGGGCGATGAAAATTCCAGAGATAGCGAGGAAATCGCCGTTTTGCAGGGAACATCGCTGGTTTTCCAGCGATGTTCCCTGCAAAGCGGCGATACCTCTGCTGATACGACCCTGTGGTCGTATCAGCATAATCCACCCCTATGTTAAGCATAGGTAAGTCAGGATTTTAGCAGACGTTAGTTATTGGCGAAAACCGCCGTTTTCGCCAAAATCTAACGTCTGCTAAAATCCTGTGGGCTGCCTTGTAAATATCGCGATGTGAACATCAGCGATGTTTTACAAGGTAGTCCATCCGGGGTACGCCCAGTGACGCCCACTTTGCATCTCATTAGAGATGCAAAGGGAGGCATCGGAAAAAAGGGTGCTAACATGCGATTATGCATGTTAGCACCCTCTTGTAAATAGGGCGATAGTTTTATCTCCGCTTTTTAAGCCAAAAAAGCAGAGATAACGCCCTTGTTAATATGCCCCTCAGTTCGCACACCAAAGGTGAACTGAAGAGAACATTTTGCAGCAAGGTTGATCCCAGCCAAATAAAAACGCTGACATCTAGAGAAGAAATGCTGCCTAAAACAGTTGCTGACAACCCTATAGCATTTCCATTTCCTTACAGTGCCTTCAGCATTCAGAAGCAAACTTCTAGTGCCATTGTAAAGGTTCTCCACATAGAGACTGTAAAAACGTCTGCTTGCAATTTTTCGCATCCTCTCACACAAATGGGACGAGGTGCAACCACTAATAAACATCATTGCTTTACTTGTCACATACTGTACATCAAGGTCTTTCACTAGACAGCAAGAAAAAAATGCCTCACTGCCCCTGATGAACCATTAGGTAGCACAGAGTTCTGGTGTGTAGCCTTTGCCTGACGCTTAAAAGGACTCAGTAGCAAACAAATGTCCTGTTTGTCAAAGAAGAAGTCGGATGCTGCAAATTATTTTGGCCCAAGTTGGAATTTATAGAGCATTCTATATATGCGATTGCTTGCAAGGCTCTAATATAACCAATACTAGAACTCTTTTGCAACAAACTAAGGAGAGATTTGGAGTTTAGCAGATGTGTGGCATCTGCCAAAAGGCAGTGGATGCACAGTCGCCAAACTTGCAGTTCTCCCACTCTATTCAAAGTTGGGGGAAGTACCAAGTTCTTGACGGTGGGGCCTCAATTGACTGCTCTGGGGAAAAACCTTTCACCAGCAGTCCATCTGCCATGGGGTTGTTGGTCAAGGCAGGGAATAAAGTCCACTCTATTTACAACAAGACTACTGATGTGCATTATCCTTGTTTAGGACTGCCAGGAAAAGACTGGAGGTCCCTTACATGAAACAACAGACATTAACCCTGACACTCTGGGAGAAAACTCCCGGAAATAAAACCTTGCTTTGGGGGTTTGTTTCTTCAAACAAATTAAAATGGCAGTTGTTTGTCATGCCTGATAAAACAGGTATTTCAGTTTTGTCTAAAAGGCTTTTGCCACACTGGCAGAAGCACATCCGATGCAAAGATCCCTTCTGTGTTGAAGGGGTCGGGGTCTGTTGCTAACTTTATAGCTTCCTCCAGGTTCTGGCCAATGCATGAATCTGCTCCTGGTACCCAACAATGATGAGCCTCGGGAAGTATGCAGCATCTGTTTCATTCAGTCCAAAACTTATCAGGGCAGCTAGGAAAAGTACTATTAAACATGTGTCACAACACAGGATAACTAACCCACTACAAATTTACAATTAGCCCCCGATAATCGTTAGCAGACTTACACCCAGATTCAGCCAACTCCCTAACAAGTTTACTTCTCCGCAATCCATGAAACTTCTGACATTTCAGGCCAAAATGTCATGGAAAATGCTGTTAAAGATGGTTTGAGCTTAAAGTTTTGTCCAGACTTCAGCAAGGAGCACATAGGGGCCTCATCGAAGGTTTGTGGTTTACAACTGTGCGATGTTTGAAGTGCTTTGCTTTTCCTAAAACAAATACAATGCTTAAGGGTTGCAGAACCTGCCAAAAAGTACTACTGCTGCATTGTCAGTCAGTGAAAAGGAAGCAAGGCCATCCTTATATAGTGCACAGACACAGCAAATCACAAGAGCCCGCAAAAACAGATTGGGAAAAAAAGAAATAGAAAAACAACAGACCTTCATCTTGGAAATGCAAAACGGAACATGGAAAGCTGAACTGGATTTAAGTCTTTAAAAAGCACCTAAAGGCCCTTAAGCAAGTGATAACCATCTTCCTCCAGGAAGGCCATGATGCTGCTCACTATCTGATCCTCCTTCTCAGCCTTCCAGAGAATCTGAGTTCCAAGATGGCGCATGTAAGAGCTTACTTCAGAGAGACCCACAAGAAACCCAGACAAAGAGCTGGATCTGACTCCCTTGGGCTGCAGGCAAGTGTTTGCACCAAATGACACCAAAACCTCTCCAGTGGGATCCTGCTGGAACTGAGGCCGTCCTTCAGGAACCTGCCAGCACTGTGGTCATCCTCTGGGAGCCATATGCCTTAAAAGATGCTGTGCATGAGTGGTCAAAAGCACACCCGTTTGCCCTCTTCCTGGCGCACCAGGTTTGCCATGGAATGTCTGCAAAGATCGACAGACCAAAATTGTGCCCTTGACTGAAGGAGAAGGAACCTAGATCTCTTGCTAGCAGGATAGCCTTTCCAACGAACAAGAAATTACAGTTTTTTCTATAGTACTGAGAGTTGCAGATTTCACCAATCTCATATTCAGGGTGTCCAACAAAAAAAATTGGAGGCGGCTGAGACACCCAAAGATAGGGATCAGTAACATAAGACTTGAGTTGGAACACATGAAAGGCCAGATGTATTCTCTACAAATTTGCAGTCAAAGTCAGGAAACCAAAGGATTTATTTATTCGGTGATGATAAAAGGACCACAAAAAATCAACGAAAGCTGACAGGCAGATGTCAGGTAGGACAGAATCTATGGGGCAGCGATACCGTATCCCCTTGCTGAAAAGATGGGATAGGCCCTCTGATGAGTATCAGAATCGGATTTCATAGACCCCTTGACATGGAGTAGATTCTGATTCATATTTCATGTTCCATGTCCCAGTATTTGTATAAAAGTCTTAGCAGAAGGCACCAAAGAGTTTGCTACTGGAGCAGAAGGCAATGAATGAGGGTGAAACTTCATAAGACAGAAAAAAGGAGAAACTGTGGTAGAAAAATGGGTAGAATGGTTGAGAGAAAATTCAGCTGAAGAAGGATACTCGGACCAGTTGTTTTGTGTGGCACTACAGAATCATCACAAGTACTGCTCAAGGCACATATTGACTCTCTCCATCTGGCCATTGGTCTGTGGAAATAAAAACCAAAGGAGAGGGATTGTCAATACCAAGAGAGGAACAAATAGCTTACCAGAAACATGAGCTGTTTTTGGAACCCCCTATTGGCAGTTTGATCTCGAGTAGTCCCTTCAAACAAAAAATATCAGTCAAAAATTGTTTTGCCATACTGGTGGAGAAAGACAGACTATGAAATAAATAAAAGTGTGTCATTTTGGGAAATTGATCAACTGTTACCATAATCACCCGGCAACCATCTGAAAAAAGGAAGATCATCTATGAAGTCAGCTGAGATGTGCACCTCAAAGGAGATGGAATAGGGAGAGGCTGCAGATAGCTTAAAGACCTGTCATGTAAAGCTTTGGCCTTGGCGCATACTGGGCAAGATTTTACATACAGTCTACATCTGGCTGAATGTAAGATGTAGGGAAATGCCTCATTTGGCTGTTTTTTGTGTGGACACCCCTACTCTTTGCTAAATTGTATTGCTGTTTTTTAGGCTCTGCATACTGGGACACTGCTGTCCAGTACCCAGTGCATGTGCTTTAACCCCTTAAACATGTTCTTACTGTAATTTGGCCCAAAATGCTATTTCCACTGCAGCAGGATTAGATGTAAATACTGTTATCTCAGCCAAGAAACCAGCTAAAAAGTTCATTTTTGATGTTTTAAAATATTTATTACAAATCAAATTATTTGGTAAAGTTGAATCTTTAATAAATATTTTACAAATGGGGCTTTTCAAAAGTCCCTTATACCTGCTTAAAGCCTCTAGAAGCCAAGACTAGAATAACTCCTTTAGAGCAGAATATTTCCATTATAGTACCCATCAGCTGGCGTTCCATCCGCTTTTTAATCTGACCGAGTAAATGGGTGCTTTCAATGCTGTGTTCGTAGGAATCTGCTATTTCCTCTGACAGCTGAATCCTGCAACTGTTTACCTTGTTCTGACTCTTCATGAGTGACACTTCTTAGGTGTCCAGCTAGGGGTGTAACATGCACTATTGAATGAAGAAGCGGCGCGAACACCCTAGGGACCCCTGAGAATACATAGGGGAAAGATAAAAATGGGTGTGGGAAGTAGGGATCTAGCATCCGTTACATCCATTTCGCCCCTGCGGAAAAACCAGGTGAGCCTCACAGTTTGTTGCCAAAGATCCCTAAATAATAAGTACCTATGTGGGTGTCTTAGTGTAGAAGACACTTACAGGCACATGCATCAACGGTTTTTGCGAGCGCAAACGGTGCGTTTCGCAAAAATCGGCCGTTTGCGCCCGCAAAAAGGCCTTTTGCGATGCATCAAAGTGAAAGGCACTCGCAATTTAAGAATTCGCAATTTATTGCGATTTCTTAAATTGCGATTGCATTTAAGGAATCGCAATTTGTGATTCCTTAAATGCAATGCATGTACCCCTTAGAAATAGCGAATTCGCTATTTGGGGCCGCAAAATACAGAGAAATTACTCTGGTCTGTATTTTGCAAAAACCTTGAAAAATGCACTAAAGTATATTTTTCAAGGTTTCAGGTTACACACACACATGCCCTTTGGGCATGTGTGTGCGCAACATGGGTGCACATCACAATTCCAGGGGTGCAACAGGGTGTCATTTTGACACCTTGCACCCTTGAAATTGCATGCGCAATTTGCGAGTACCTATTGGTACTCGCAAATTGCGCATGCAATTTTCCATTAATTCCTATGGGCCTGTAGGCCCATAGGAATGAATGGGAAGCCATTCCTTAATTGCGACTCGCAATTTGCGAGTCGCAATTAAGGAATGTTTAGAAATCGCTATTTTAATAGCGATTTCTACATGCATAGGCTTTTGAGAGTCCCTAATTGCGATTCCTTAATAATCGCAATTAAGGACTCGCAAAAGCATTTCTTGATGCATGTGCCCCTTAGGGCCCTATTATGAGTTTGGAGGTTCCCTTGAACTACCGTATCGGCTGTGGTGGTCCAATCATGGTTAGCTTGGCAGTCTGACCGCAGTATTACGAGTTGGGCAGATCGGCTTTGCGAAGACCGCTGAGATCGCCTGCAGACTGCCGAATTCTGGGTTTGGAGTAGGCAGCCGCCATATGACGGTACAGGGAGCTGCACAACCATCCATATTACCAGTTGCCTGTTCTACGAGCTGACCGCAGTGGTCCAACCGACTGCTTCAAGGTGGCGGGGATGAAGGATTTGGCATGCATACTCACCCCTTTCTTCTTCTTCCAGGCAGACTCCGATGTGGATCCCTTTCTCCAGGTCCCCCCTTCACAGCACGATCTTTATGCTGCGGATTATGACCCTGTTTGCAGTGATCTACAGGTGAGCCCTTTTCGAACCATATACCCATTGCCAGGACTGCCCACATATGGGCTGAACCCTGGTAATGGGTATATGGTATTTTTCCACATATATTATCCATATGTGTGCATCGGACAAATCCTCAGTTGAAAAGCACACACAGGCATCAATATATTTGTGAAAAGTACTCACCACCCCTGCAAGCTCCCCACCTCCACACGGCTGGCCCCGTGGTCATCTTGTAATACAGCAGTCTTTGGACTGCCAGTGCCATGGGCTGCTTGTGGGGCCGGACATGGTCCTATGGCAGTCGGACCGCCAAACTCGTAATAAGGCCCAAGTAAGTTGTCTGCTGTGTTGTGAGGTTTGTCATGAGATGTCCGCGACAACATCTTATGGAAAGGGACTTCCTTTGTGCATTAGTGGTAAATGATTGGTATAGTTGATCTCAAGTTCACAGGGAATAACTGTATCAATTGAGGGTGATATTCTGCTGGTCAAGGTATCATTTGAAGTGAATCAAAAGTATAGGTATAGAAATAAGATTATTTTGCACTACATTTTGAGTGAGAGACATTCTTCCTTTAGTAGAGCAGACAGTTTTATGTTGAAAAGCTTGCGTATTGTCTTGTTTGTTTGCTTAGAAAACGCACCGAAGAAAATAGTAAAGGAGGGTGAGCTGCTGCAAGGAGCAAGTCTGATTTCACAGTGTGTCGCGCTGTGATCTGTTGACAATGCCACAAAAAGTTGTGTTGTTATTCGTTGTGGTTGCCAAACTAGAGAATTGTGGGGGAATTTCATTTCCTGATTTTGCACAAGTGGTATTCGGACAAAATATTGAAAAAAATATATAGTGATGCAAAAATATTGAGTTGGAAATATAGTGATGCACAAATATAGTGTACAAAAATATAATTGACAAGAATATTGATATTAAGGTAAGTAATATCGATATAAAAAATATCTAAATTGTTAATATTGTTTACAAAAATATTGCAGTTTAATCATTGTTAATGTTTTTTAATATAGTTTGTACACTTTTAGTTGATTTTAAATTTAATGTATTAGTTTATTATCATTTTTAGTGCAGTAGAGGGTTGTGGGGTATATAGGGGTACAGGATGGGAAGTAAATTAATTATAATTAATAAATAATAGTTTTGTATTATTCATTATTCAATTGATAATCATGTAAATTGTGTAATTAATAAAAAATGTATTTATATTTTTGGTGTGGGTTGTGATTTTTGTACAGGTAAAGGGTGTGAAGGAAAATAATTATTTAATTAATAATTAATTAAGTAAATTGTGTAATTAAGATTTTTTATTTATATATTAGGTGCAGGTTGTTGGGTTTGTAGGGGTAAAGGGTGGGAAGAAAATTAAATATAATTATTTTATTATTAGTTAATTTCCATTATTTGTTTAATTGGTCATTAATTATGTAAAATGTGTAATTATTATAATTTTTAAAATATATTTTAGGTGTGTGTTGTGTAGTTTGTAGCGGTATAGGGTAGGAAGTAATTTAAGTAATAAGACATGTAAAAATAGTAATTCATTCATTAGAAATGGTGGGCCTTATTACGATCGCTGAGGGAGAGGGACCGCCCAACAAGTAGTTGGAGGTCCCACTCACCAGTTTATGATGCGACTGCTGAGTACGTGGTCGGAAACCTCCCTTTTTTATTGTGGTTTGTGCTGTGGCCCGGAAAAGGGCATATTAGTACCATAGACCAAGTATTTTGTTTCTTGTTACTATACTGGCGGACTGTCGTGATAGCCATCTGCAGCATGTATGCTGCCTTTGTTGACCTTAAGTCAGCCTTTGACTTCGTTTCACACAAGAAACTCTGGATGGTACTACAGAACCTGGGAATGTCCATGGACCTGCTTTCTTTAATTGTCTATTATAAAGAAACAGTGGTCCTGGACTAATTATTCAAAGAAGAGTTAGATTAACAGAATTATCAACTTATTTGAGCTTACATTAATCAGCTCCCAAACGTCTGTAAATCGTGAAAATAAATGTGCAGAAAAACCACTAAGTATTATTACAATATATTTATTTAGTCATTTAAAGGAATAATCATTAGAGGGTCAAGAAGGTAGAAGAATGTTCTAGGGAACGTGTAGGAAAGAGTGCTCAAGTGTATATATAGGAGTCAAGAGAGCTCAAAGTGTGTAGAAAAGTAAAGGGCATATATTTACAAGACTGTACAAAACTGATATCCAATAAACAGTTAAATGCAACCTGGCCACATGCAAATTATTCATTTGAATTTGTAAGGAAAGTTTCCTTAAGGCTGTAAACAGGGGTAATGGGGAAGGGAAAATTGGTCCAGGTGCGGTAGGGGGTAGCGTCGATGTTTCGATCCGGCTTATCGGCAAACGAGTGACTTTAATACCTCAGCTATGTGGATCTTCCTCAAGACAAGGGGACAGGTGAAGTGACAATGCTCAATTGGAGTCCAAAACCTGGTTACACCAATGCCCGTAAAGTGGCAAGGGCCAACTAAGGACAAATCCCGTTATTCAGTAGATATAAACCATGGCGGTGGTGCCCAAACCATCCATGGAACATAATATTCAGGCCCATATGTGTGGCAAGAGTTTGCTGAATGAATCAGGCAATTCGGGGCACAGCGTAATTTTGCAACTGGAGATGATCTGATCGACGTCCTTACTCCATCGTGGTAGTTTTGTACAGTCTTGTAAATATATGCCCTTTACTTTTCTACACACTTTGAGCTCTCTTGACTCCTATATATACACTTGAGCACTCTTTCCTACACGTTCCCTAGAACATTCTTCTACCTTCTTGACCCTCTAATGATTATTCCTTTAAATGACTAAATAAATATATTGTAATAATACTTAGTGGTTTTTCTGCACATTTATTTTCACGATTTACAGACGTTTGGGAGCTGATTAATGTAAGCTCAAATAAGTTGATAATTCTGTTAATCTAACTCTTCCTTGAATAATTGGTCCAGGACCACTGTTTCTTTATAATAACCGATACCCAGGTCCAGGGACCATTTGGGAATACCCCATTGTTTATAATGGCCTTCTTTAATTGTCTGGCTTCATGAGGCTTCATGAGGACAATTTTGCTCAAGTCGGAGCGCCCAGGGCAATACCACTGATCGATTCCCAATTGAGAAGGGGGTGTGTCTCCAACATCATTTTCTTTATTTTTGAAGGGAGTGTCCCAATTCTTAGCTACCTATCCAACAGACGCTCCGATTCTAGCAGGCTCAAGGATTCCCATTTTAATGTTTGCGGATGACATGCTCATAATCCTAAAACCCTGAGTGGGTTGCAACGTGCTCTCTCCCACTTCAAAGACTTTTTCAGTACATGAGGCTTAGTTATTAATAAAGCTAAAACAAAATTCATGGTTTTTATTCAGCACCGATCATTTAGGGGCATCATAAAGCTCGACGCTGAGCCCCTAGAACAGAAAGATGTTTTCAGTTACCTAGGAGTCACCTTGGCCAAGAAATTGACTGGAGGCCCCAAATCGAAATTATGGCCCTCAAACATCGTCAACTAGCAGGTGCATTAGCAAAAGAATTTAAAACCTCACTTACAAAGCCGATTAGTTCTGTACTGCAGATTTACGATACCAAAGTAGTGGGCTCAGTTCTACACGGGTCAGAACGCTTGGGCTTCGTGAACTTATCTCTCCTCGCTGTAGCAGAGAATACGTTTTTTCGAACCATAGGGAGGTTCCTAGAATTCAAACCTACGCCTTGGTATGAGTCATACTGGGACATGATATCGAAGCCCTTCGATAGGAGACTATACTTCCAATTCTGGGCAGGAACTCTTCCGCTAAAATCTTTCACATGCAAGTGATCTCCCAATGCTGACAACAAATGTCCTACATGTGCAGATAAAATAGAAACATACTCCCATGTCCTATTTGTCTGCCCCGCCTACGAGGGTCTGAGGAAAAAATGGCTGAAGCCAACCTGCAAGAATCTGGGTACCAGAAGTAGCAGTGCTGCACTGACAATTCTGCTCTCAGATTCTTCCCTGCAATATGCAATCTCTGTTGCCAAGTTCTCGGGATGGATGTGGGTCATAAGATCCAAGACAAAATTGTAGCTGTTTCAATGCCAAAATAATGTACTTTAAGTCAGAGGGATCTCTCTTGGTTAATAGGGCTACGACGATGACCCATTTTATATGTATATTGTGTTTTAGGTTTTATGTATAACGTCCGTATGATATTTTATGTTCTTAATTATTTATAGTGCTTTTATGACATGCACTATCGAAATAAAGCTTTTTTGACTTGACTTGACTTGACTTTGACAATACAGTTTCAGCACAGGGAGGATTTAACACAGTTCCTGTAATGCAGAGTGTTAATGGTTTCCAGCAACAGAATGTTCAGGCACAGGATAGAGGGTACGGAAATCTAGGAGATTCTAGAAACAGGTGTTGATTTATCAGTTTTGAAGAAAGCAAACCCTTGTCAGGTGTATGAAAGGTTCAGACATTGGAAAACGAGAGTGTAAAAATAATCCAAGTAATTTTGGAAATCAGATGCAGAATCGAGGGAATGAACAGTTTCAGGGAAATGACATGGTCCAGACTCAACAGACACAAAGACAAAGAGTTCAAAATTCTAATACATCCCAATCAATGCAGATACCCCAAGCTCCAATGTCTCAACAGAATGGTCAGGTACAAAGATACAATGCACAGAATTGGCAAATGAATAGAAATCCATACATAATCAAAATGTATCACAACCGTATTTGATTCAGATAGCCAACTTTGATCAGGACCCATCTGCCTGATGGTGCCTGAGGGGGGAGGAGAACTGCATGCTTGGATAAGCCTTAGAGGTAGGCCAGAGTGGTCCATATGTGGATGGTGAGGTAAATGGAAATCATTTTTCATTCCTCGTTGACACTGGTGCCACCCACTCTAGTGTGAGAACAGTAGAGATTCCTAACTTACCCTCTCGGGAGAAAGTATCCAAGTTGCATGAGTTGCAAATAAAAAGTTGTCCACCCCAATTTCAGAACCAGTTCCTGTTACAATAGGTTCTTATGAGGTCTGACATTGATGTGTGGTGTGTGATTCAAGTCCAGTGAATCTATTTGGAACAGTTCAAGTTACATAGCAAATCTCGTCCATCTATTTCACTCCAAAAGGTAATGAGTTTCATACCAATGATGTAGATGCTATTTTTAAACTTTACAAACAGAGATCTGACATGCAAATGTATACTCTTCTGACCAAAGAGGATCTACCCATTGAGCTGAGAGTCTGGGACTCTGCAGATAAAAATATCGGAGTAATAAAAGGTGTTGAACCAGTCCGAATCACAGTCAAACCCAATGTAGAATATCCAAGAATCCACAATACAATTTAACTCAAGATACTATTGCCGGAATTACTCCTGTGATTGACTCAATGATTGAGTGAGGGATCCTAAAGGAGATAATGGGAAGTCCATGAAACTCTACCATTATTGGTTTCGTATTGTGAAAAAATTCCATTGTTGTTCCCTGCTGTCCTGTGGTACCAAATCAGCTGTGATCCTATTTCAAATTCCATGTGAAGTTGATGTTTTCAGTCATTGATTTATGTCAAGCTTTCTTTTCAATTCCCTTGCATGAGGATAGTCAATATATTTTTGCCTTCCGTTTCAGCAATCGTGTCTAGGAATGGTGCAGAGTCCCACAAGGGTATGTGGAAAGCCCCTCACTTTTTAATCAGATACTTATGAAAAATCTCAAGTCTCTGGAGATGCCAAATCACTCAGTTTTGGTCCAGTATATTGATGACCTATTGGTGGCGTCAAATTCAAAGGAAGCTTGCAAGACTGATACCATTGCCCTTCTGAATCATCTGGCCGAAAATGGACATAAAGTATCTCCAATTAAGATTTAATAGACAGTGGTATAGTTATAGGTTATACGGCGCCTTAGGAACAATCGCACATATATCAGTTCAGGATAGTATTGAGTTACGGTGCTGTAAGGTGAGGAGAACCACCAACCGCCCGCAAAGTTATGGCCAAAGCCAACATAGAAATTCACAAAATCCTCAGCACATGTCTGTAGAGTGATATTAAATATCAATGCAAGTATACACAAATTATAAACACAGTTTCAGAAATCTTCTCTTTCTTTTATTCTTTTCTTTCTGATCAGCCAACACGTGTTTCGTCGCACAAACTGGGAAATCGGCCCGCGACTTTCTCAAGGCTGTGTAAACAAAAAATAAACAATGGCCATTGTGACACCATACATATAACTGGTGTGCACAAGCTCAATTCAGATATAAACGTGACACAATGTGCAAGTGCAAAAGCATGCACATGGTGGACCTATAGTCAATGATGGTGACTTCGTGAGCATCACTAAGTGAAGATAAAACAAACTATCGTGCAAGCATATTTCATATAAAAAAAACACTAAATCAAGGTGATGGAGAAAAACCTATTGATTATATAGCTCCCAAAGCCCGAAACCGTATAAGGGCATCTAGATCAAGCCACAAATACACAAGACCGAAACCATAAAGAAACACCTGGGCCGTATATGTCAAACCCTTCTCTCATTGCTGTCAGTACTTAAGCAAAGCTTTCAAAGACCAAAAGGGGGGTGACTACTATCTCACCCATCTAGCCAAATACATGCATCACCATTGTGATATTTCTTTTAAAAGGGGTACCTTCAATGTCATTGGTAGCAACCTATGCGGAAGTAAACAAAAAGTACAGTTAAGAGCCTGTCAAAATTGATCCTCTTGATCAAATATTTTCCCAAAATAGTCTTATGTATCAAATCACCATCTACTTTCCATGTGGTGATAATTCCATCCCACATGCTTTAGACTGCGGGTGAGTCTAGTATCCTTGCTTCAAAGTGGGTAAATCTGTAATTTTTAGGTAAAGCACCCCTGTAATGAGAAGGGAAAAGCTCCGATGTGACCGGCTTCCCTGACGATAAGTGCTCCCTTTGATACACTTTCCAAAATTAATAGTAACTATATGGCGCTCGAGCGAGACCCACAAGTCATAGATCCCTTAATTTAAAACAAATTCCCACACTGTTTAAAATCAGGTCGCAAGCCCAGAAACTTACCGCTACGTGCCGTAGTGCAGCCGCAACTAGATCAGTCTGTCCGGTCCTCGGGTATGAGAGCAGGCAATGACAGTTTCCCACTCTTATAGACCTGGAGCCATGTTAATAGAAAGAGGACTAACTCTGCCTGAGCATGGCAGCCATCTTGTAGTGTGAAGATGTCAATTCCATATACATAATAAGTCATCTCAGGCTAACCACAGTCGTGCATAATCCAATCACGTCCTGCGTGCGAATAAAAAAAACCCGATTACCACAATCTGTGAGTTGCACAGCTAAAAGGAAAACTGAAGCATCCACAAATCGACGATTAATTCTTTAGTGATATTGAAAAGTCAAACTTCCAACATATGAGTGTGTGCATTAAAGCTAGGTAAAATATATTGTTTCATAACCAGATCTGGTCATCACAATCTAACAGACCCACAAATCATGTCTAATATACTGACACATCATCTGACTGCGCTATTGACTAGCGTGTTCATGAAAATACGCATTGCTAACTGTCCAAACCAATGCGTGTTGAATCAGTAGCCGCTGTGAGAGCTTGCTAATGAAAAGCGCTCATCGTGAATGGAACCTTCTATATCCTAGGCATGCAAAACTTAAAATCGCCGTGCTTAAGCGTACAGCCTCCAAAGCGCAAATCCTACACCCTCATTGGAGCTACGTTCAAAATACATTGTGTTTCTCCATCTGCTAGACAAAGTAGCAACCAAACAAAATATGTGATGACAAATGGTGTTCGTCATAATGTGTACGTTATAACATACCTGATCCGAAGAGGGTAGGTGCAGGTTACATCACCTGCATATACGTTTGCAACACTTTGCTTTGTGTTATCATCACATATTTTGTTTTGGTTGCTTCTGTATTGTACTAACATAGGAAATGTATGAGTTGGGTATGTCATTTGACATATGCGACCCCCTGTTAAATGCACCGTTAATTCCACCCATTCGGTTCATATGTTTTAAACACTGTTATCCTTGTACTTTGTTCAGGAGATGGAGAAACACAATGTATTTTGAACATAGCTCCAATGAGTGTGTATGATTTGCGCTTTGGAGGCTGTACGCTTAAGCACGTTGATTTTAAGTTTTGCATGCCTAGAATATAGAAGGTTCCATTCACGATGAGCGCTTTTCATTAGTAAGCTCTCACAGTGGCTACTGATTCAACACGCATTGGTTTGGACAGTTAGCAATGCGTATTTTCATGAACACGCTGGTCAATAGCGCCGTCAGATGATGTGTCAGTATATTAGACATGATTTGTGGGTCTGTTAGATTGTGATGACCAGATCTGGTTATGAAACAATATTTTTACCTAGCTTTAATGCACACACTCATATGTTGGAAGTGTGACTTTTCAATATCACTAAAAAATTAATCGTCGATTTGTGGACGCTTCGGTTTTCCTTTTAGCTGTGCGACTCACAGATTGTGGTAAGCGGGTTTTGTTTTTTTATTTGCACGCAGGACGTGATTAGATTATGCACGACTGTGGTTAACCTGAGATGATTTATTATGTATATGGAAATGAAATCTTCACACTACAAGATGGCTGCCATGCTCAGCAGAGTTAGTCCTCTTTCTATTAACATGGCTCCAGGTCTATAAGAGCGGGAAACTGTCATTGCCGGCTCTTGTACTTGAGGACCGGACAGACTGATCTAGTTGCGGCTGCACTACGGCACGTAGCGGTAAGTTTCTAGGCTTGCGACCTGATTTTAAACAGTGTGGGAATTTGTTTTAAATTAAGGGATTAATGACTTGTGGGTCTCGCTCGAGCGCCATATAGTTACCAATAATTTTGGAAAGTGTATCAAAGGGAGCACTTATCGTCAGGGAAGCCGGTCACATCGGAGCTTTTCCCTTCTCATTACAGGGGTGCTTTAACTGAAAATTACGGATTTACCCACTTCGAAGCAAGGATACTAGATTCACCCGCAGTCTAAAGCGTGTGGGATGGAATTATCACCACATGGAAAGTAGGTGGTGATTTGATACAAAAGGCTATTTTGGGAATATATTTGATCAAGAGGATCAATTTTGACAGGCTCTTAACTGTACTTTTTGTTTACTTCTGCATAGGCTGCTACCAATGACATTGAAGGTACCCCCTTTTAGAAGAAATATCACAATGGTGATGCATGTATTTGCTAGATGGGTGAGATAGTAGTCACCCCCCTTTTGGTCTTTGAAAGCTTTGCTTAAGTACTGACGGCAATGAGAGAAGGGTTTGACATACACGGCCCAGGTGTTTCTTTATGGTTTCGGTCTTGTGTATTTGTGGCTTGATCTAGTTGCCCTTATACGGTTTCGGGCTTTGGGAGCTATTTAATCAATAGGTTGTTCTCCATCACCTTGATTTAGTGTTTTTTTTTATATGAAATATGCTTGCACGATAGTGATGCTCACGAAGTCACCATCGTTGACTGTAGGTCCACCATGTGCATGCTTTTGCACTTGCACATTATGTCACGTTTATATCTGAATTGAGCTTGTGCACACCAGTTATATGTATGGTGTCACAATGGCCATTGTTTATTTTTTGTTTCCTCAGCCTTGAGGAAGTCGCGGGACGAATTACCACTTTGTGTGACGAAACACGTGTTGGCTGATCAGAAAGAAAAGAATAAAAGAAAGAGAAGATTTCTGAAAATGTGTTTATAATTTGTGTATACTTGCATTGATATTTAATATCACTCTACAGACGTGTGCTGAGGATTTTTTGAATATCCCCAATTAAGATACAGTTTTGCCGAAATGAAGTCCTGTACTTAGGACATCACATTGAAAAAGGAGCAAGGAAAGTGTCACAAGAAAGAATTGCAGCAAATATAAATAGGAGTCTGCCACCTACCCATAAAGATGTCTTCATGTTCTTAGGAATGGTGGGTTGTTGCCAACAGTGGATTCCAAATTCAGATGCACGATAGTAATCGCAGGCCTGTCGCTTACTTTTCAGCGACCCTTGACTCAGTGGTTGCAGTATTGCCTGGATGTTTGAAAGCGATTGCATCTGCATGTTTGAATCTTGAACAGTGTGAAACCATAGTCATGGGACATCCACTGACTGTGTTTGCGCCTCACTCACGTAGAAATACTGTTGACCCATACTCAGACACAGTATTTATCCAATAGTCATTTGACTAAATATGAGCAGACACTTCTGGGTGCAGAGAATTTTACACTTAAAAGATGCACAATATCAAATCCATCCACTCTGTTGCCACTGCCTGCACTGAAGGCTGTGACTGCTGATGTTGAACATGATTGCCTGGATATGGCTGAAATATGTACCAATCCCCATCCTGATATAATGGATGAACCATTGCCTGAATATGATCATATGTTGTTTGTTGATGGATCTTGCTTGCGAGGCAATGATGGAAATCTGAAACCTGCATATGCTGTTTGTACTGTTGCAGGTGTTGTTGAAGCATCATGGTTGCAAGGAGTGCATTCAGCTCAAGCTGCTGAGCTGATTGCACTGACATGTGCTTGTATCTTCTCTGAGCAACCCAGAGTTGCAATATTCATGGAAAGTCAGTACAGCTTTTGAGTTGCGTATGACTTCAGGCAATTGTGGTCACAACTAGGGTTCATGACTTCCTCCGGATCGCCAATGCAAAATCGAGAAAGTGTGAGGAACCTCTTGCAGGTCCCTACAATTGCCTACCCAGATTTCATGCATCATCCATAGTCATGGTACTGACTACATGACCGTTGGCAATAGATATGCTGATGAGATGGCCAAGTACTGTGCCATAAATTCTCATACCTTTAATGAGAAACTAATTGGTGAAGCATCAGACGTTACAAATTGCATCCTATTGCTAACTGCAATAGAGACATGTGATGAGGTTAGGCAGTTGCAAGAAGAAGTATCAGAAACAGACAGCAAAGTTGGGTGTGAGCAGGCTGTACCCAAAGAGAGGATGATGTTTGGGTTTACACTGATGGCAGACCTGTATTACCTGATAGTTTGTTACCACCTATGGTTAGACACTATCATGGTTCTGCACATCACATATGGTAAGAGATGCAATGATCGCTCTCTTTCAACAAGTGTGGTTTAACCCCAGATTCAGAGCGACTCCAGAGAACCTTTACCAGAGATGTATAGTGTGTCAGCAGCAAAATGTGGCAAAAAGAACAACTGTTACAATGCGTCATGTAGGAAAATCTTCAGGCCCCTTCAACCAGATGCAAATGGTTTTTATTGAGATACCCTTTCGTAACGCTTTGAGATACGTCATGGTTATTGCTTGCATTTTTTCAAAATGGGTGAAAGCTTATCCAACACATAGGAATGATAGCTTGACAGTAGCAAAATTGTTGTTGAGTGAGCTGATTCCAAGGTTCGGCTTTCTGACTTCTCTCGAGTCAGACCAAGGAACTCATTTTAACAATGAGGTCCTGAAAATGTTATGTGCAGCATTACATATTGAGCAGAAGCTCCATTGCAATTACCGTCCAGAGGCTTCTGGGCTCGTGGAGCAAATAAACAGCACATTGAAATACAGATTGGCCAAGGTGTATGCTTCTACGTCTTTGAAGTGGCCCGATGCATTGCCTCTTGTGTTGATGAGCTTGCGTAGTACATCAGACAAGAGAACAGGATTGTCGCTCCATTAAGAAAAGGGCTGAGCGACGAGGCGGCCAGCTGTTTCTGCAAATGCTATTGTTAGCATAACAGATGACCTGGTTTTGGACTATTGTAAAGGTTTGGCTGACGTGGTACGTTGGACTATTGTAAAGGTTTGGCTAATGTGGTATGTTCTGTGTCTCACCAGGTTAAAAGCTGCCCTTGCGAAACAACAGCACAGTGGCATGACCTCAGTCGTAGTGACTGGGTCCTGGTAATGAAGCATCGTGCTTGGAGCCCTGTTGGAAAGGACCTTACCGGGAGATTCTGGCTCCCACACTGCTGTAAAGTGCAGAGGTCTCCCGAACTGGGTACATGCTGCCCATACTCACAGAGTCCCATCTCTTCTTGATGATACAACAGCACCTGTCCCCGCTGTGCCGATGGTAAGAAAGAGACAGAGGATGCAGGTTAGTCAAGCTGTTGGGGACACGCAAGCTGCTGGGACAGCACACATTTGGCCTGAGAGGGGTTCGAAAGAATCAAGTAGTGATGGTACCGGAGGGTCTCAACCAGGAGAGTTGAGTACGAGAAGTGTTGACCCTAACAAAAGGCCTAGTGCACCAAGAAAGCGAGTTGTACCTGGTGACGGTTGGCCCAGAAAAGGTGAGATACTGCAATGTTTCCTAACAGAAGGAAGAGTATGAGTACCACAGACTATTCCAGAACATTCTGAGCAGTCTGACTCTGGTCAGACTGACAGTGATAACTAGAAAACAGTTATAAGGAGATCAAAAAGAGCAAAAGTACCCAATCACAAGTACTTGTCTCCTGAATGGACGGAGTTCGTGTAGCCGCGCTACACGAATTCCGCGAAGTTGCAAAAAAACTCCGTGAGCTACGCGGAATTCTGAGAACCGCAGAGTTGCTTGTTCCACCCGTTCGCGATGTGTTTTTGCCATTCGAGAACGTGTATTGCCTGTTCGGGGACGCTTATTGCGTGCTCGGGGGGAAATATCGCGCGAACTTTACCACGCGGTCGCCAATGGGCGCGGCCATCTTGTTTTCACTTTTTGCTATGGTTCTGGGCCTGTTTTCCTATCCTCCCTATATCTTTTCAATCCTTTGTTTCTAGAAACTTTTTTCTGATCTTTTTTATTTATCTATCCCTCTCTATTCCTGATTGTATATTTTGCATTTTCTTCTACTTTTTGTATGTTGTTTAGTGCGTTTTTCACTCTTATTTTCTTTTACTTACTTTCTTACTTCCAACATTTTCTTTTCTGCCCCCCCGCCTACCCAGAACCATGGCGAAGAGCCTTAAAAAAACTAAGGGCCAGGGGAAGAGGCCGAGGAGTGAGAGCCGCAACCGCCTTCCTTTCGGAAGGCGGTGCCCACAAGGGGTGGAGCCACGGGCCTTATTCAGTGAGGCGGAGGTGGCCGCACTGGTTTTTTTAATCCAGCGCCACCTCCCCTTAAACCTGGCAGAAGGCGGCAGGCCTGGGTCCGGCCTGGGTCCGGGTACGGGCTCCTGGAGCATCACTGGCGGTGGGCAAGGGTGCACCGGGCAGTATTTCGCTGCTCTGGGGTCCGACGTACCCATAACCAATTGACGCACCGGTGGTCCAACAACCTGGACCGGTAGCAGGACCTGCTGGACCTGCTAGGTGTTGAGGTCCCGGGGCTTGGTCAGTAGCTAATTATATTACTATTGTGTACTTCTGTGTTATTGCGAATATTATTTTTTTCACAAATAGCTAACATGCTGCTGCTGCTTACATGCAGGTAACTTATGTTTAAAAATCTTAGATTATGTGATTGCTACTTCCAGACAGGTGCTCGACGCTGATAACCAATCATACTTGTTTGCAACTTTGCGCTCTCTTGGGCTGGTTATGTAAGAGAGGTTAGAGAATTTAAGTTAGGTAATGCAGATAGGAAAGACTCCAGTCTTTTCCTTTGTCCTGTCAGGCTGTCCTGTTTCCTGTCACTAAGATAGTGGTAGTAGTTAGTTAGTATTATTTAGTAATTTAGCAGCCTGCGTGATGCATCCTCTCACATGACTTCAGTCCTAGTAGAACCTTTTGTAGTTAGTATAGTGAGTGAATAGCAACCAACCAATTTGGTGTATGCAATATGCATGCATCCATCTATGCATTAAGAAGAATAAATGCAGACCGTAATTGGCCCGTCAAAGGGGGTTGGAGTTGAGACTGAGAGATGATTGGGAATGAGTTCGGAACTTAGAAGTAAATATTATTTTTTTGCAATTCATTCCAAAGTCTAGAATAGGCGGGCTAGGTATGTTTAGGATTCAGGAATTGGAATCGAACTGTGGCATAATAATGATCAGATGGTACTCGACTGCGATACATACTAGTCGACTACTACTAGTCGAATAAGTCGATCTGATTTAGGATAGGTCAATGTTATTGCAATTGCCATTTCCTGTCTAAAAATATTTTTAGAGCAATTATATTTATTTATTTAACACAAATTATTTTTTGGCTCTTTAATTATGTCTTACATGATCAGCATCTAGGGGCAAGAAGATAACTGGGTGTGCTGGCAGTGCTGAGGCGGGTGCGGGAGATGGAGGGGCCTCCCAGGAGCAGCAGGAAGCGGCCTCAGGTGCAGATGGCTCTGCTGCTGGCCCCAGTAAGTCCCCTGGTGTTGTTATAAATTAATATTTCCCTAACTTTTACCGCTCTATTATTTCCATTTCCTAATTTTAATTTTTCCAAAATCCTCTTCAATCTATCTGTTTCTAAATTCTTTTTTTTTTTTTTTTACATCAAATCAAACTGCATCTGACTAACCTCTGCTCTGACTCTGTATTAGTCTGTCTGTAGCTTGCTTTCTTCTGGGTTTCTCTCCACTCAGCTTTCCCTCTCCCCTTATATGTGGATTGCCTAGAAGTGGTACTGTAAGACTCAGAGAACCCATTGGTCCTAGGCTACTACTAGTACTAATAGTAGTAAGGACTCCTTACTACTACTAGTACTAGTAACACTAATCTTCTGTGCAGATTGCATGCCCGAGCAAGGTATTCTACGCAGGTTTGTGAGATGAGAAGGCTTTAGTTTCTTTTACTGTCTCCTCATGCTCAATCAGTAAATGGTGGTCACTCACGTTGGGCACCCCAAAGTGGTGTATTTTACTTTTTCTAATCCAGGCATAGTACTTTTTTTATTAGCTGCAGTTGATGGTGAACACTGAACAATTGATTATCGTGCACCATGGCTGGAAGGAAGTGTGAGGAGTAGGAGGACAGCACCATTATTTTCCAACTAAGAGAGACCTCATGTCCGGTCAGTTGGCCACTCTTTCTTCTTTTAAAAAATGAGATGCAGTAATAGCTCTAGCCACTGAGTCCAGTCCTTTGGGTTGTCCTCTTCTTGAGAGGCTTTTCAAAAATTGCCACCAACAAAATGCCCAACCGGATATTATTTTGTTATTTTTGATAGGACAATACTGTCTACTTTGCTCTAGTATCCTAATTGTAGATAGTGATGTGTGTGTTGTATGTATTATTAATTATGTATTTTCAATCTTGCTAATGAAAAAAATTAATAGGGGAGGCGTATATGGCATCTAAAAAAATTTAAAATGTTTTTTCCAGGCGTATCGACCACCAGTGCCGGGGCCAGGGGTGAGGGCCATGCCACTCTGGAGGGAGCAGATGCGGCAGCTGCAGGGGGTGAGCCAGCAGCAGTGGCGGGCAGTGGTAAGTCATATTCCTTACTTATTGAGAATGATGAATACACTTGCTGCAAGGGTGTACACTCAGTAGTACAATGTACGTCTGCTGAGACTTGGGGGCCGATTCCGATCTCGGCCGGTAGGGCTCCGAATCGGATTCGGCTTAACCGTATCCGATTCGGAGCCCTATTTCCCGACCGATTCGTACGCGCGTCCGGACGAGCGAGTACGATGCGAAATCGCCGACCGACTCGTTCGGGCGTCCCAACCGCTCCGACCGACTCGTTCCTGGGTCTAACCGCACCGACCGACCCACTTGGACACGACTCGCACCGCGCAATGGAGACGTTCCCCGGCCGGGTAAGTACGATGCGCGCCGTGAGCAGTCCGACCGACACGCGCCGTCCGGCTCGAAAGAGCAGTCAGAGCCGTACTTCGGGGGTCCGTGTCGGACCCCCCTGTACGCGTAGCCCCGCGAGTCGCACACAGGGGGGACCCATGGGTCCCCCCTACCTGTGCGTGTACGGCGCGAGTCGCTTCGCCGTGTACCCGCTGTAGGGGGCGCCCTTGTTCGCCTCGCACCCATTGAGGCAATGGGAGCCTGCGTACGCGCTGTACGACCGGCTCCCATTGACTTCAATGGGAGTCCGACCGACTCGTGTACGATAGCATACAGACGCATCGTACTCGTTCGGTCGGGCTGCACGGGTCCGATTCGGTCAAAAATCTCTCCGGGTCCGGCTCGGTCGGAGAGATTTCCGGCCTGAATCGGAATCGGCCCCTAAGTTGTTGTGAACACTGAACAGTTGAAAAAGACACCCTTTACTTAACATTAGCATTAGCGGCGGGGGTTGAGTAACTAATGGCCTATTCTATTCTATCTTCAACTCAGCAGAGAAAGTTTTATGATGAACTCAAAGAGTCAGACGACATGTAATATATGACTGGCAGAGAAGTATGCGTGGGTGAAGGAAGGGGCCCCAGGATGCATATAGGTGGCTGATGAAGATGATAGGATGCATGGGTAGTTGCAGGATGGGTGAAAGGTGAAAGAAAGTAGAAAGGATGCCTGCCTGGGTGGGTGAAACTGTATGGATGAAAGGAATCCTCTGGGGGGTTTTGAGGGGGTCAAACTCAAAGGCAAGTAAGGACGCATGGGTAGTGGTTGGTTATATCTATGACAAATGTATGTTGTCGGTGAAAGGTTTATGATAGCCATGTTTGGATGGATGGATGCCTGGATGGTATCATAGATAGTAGGTGAAGACAGAGTCAGACTGGATGAAGAGAATGTAAAAAAAAATTAAACCGTGCCAGAGTACCAACTCCAAGGGTGAAGAATAAAATAATAATGCTAGAAGAGCAATGCAATGATAAATGAAAAAAGCCCTGGGAAGAACAAGGACTGTTTTTTTGCAAGGTTATTGATTCAAAGGTTTGAGGTTGTATTTCAGAATGGAATATTCCCTTGACTCACAGTAGTTTGCAAGCACAACATATATATTGTGCATGACTAGTATTATGTACCCTATCCACCTATCATCAATCGCCTCCCTCCGACTCCGAGGCCCACTTCCGCTCCAGTCCCTACCCATGTCATTTTTGACTGTGTCAGCCATGGGTGGCCTATCGGCTGCATGGTAACTAGTACTCATAAATCAGTATGTCATCATCATCATCACGATAGTGACATGATGTTGTGTCGCCGTATATCATCATTCATAAGCATGTCATCATCATCATGTGCCTTATTGCAGTAGTCAGGGTGAAAGTGAAATTGTCTGAGCATTTGCCATTGATTTAACAGAGTATGCCGTAATGGAAAAATATATAACTGTGTAGTACAGCTGCCCCACATGCAGGCAGTAGTAAAGTAACATGAGTCTGCGACACAAGTATGTCTGTCTAGGGCACAACACAAGCTGACTGAGCTGGCATGCCTACAAGATTAATTTTGCTAAACAAGAGAGAGAAGAAGAATACTTCTACTCTACTCCATAGTGCCTAGTGCCTGAAAGTCTAATCATCATCACATACAAATCTTAGGGGCCGAGGGAGTGAGGAGGATACCACAACTGCTAGTGCTACTGTGCCACTATATTTTTTTTGTGTGTAATTTTGTGTTACTGTTTTGCTAAGAGTATTGGTTACAATTGTCTTTTTTCTTTCTTGATATAGGTACTCCTTCCAAACCTATCAGGCAGGAGTTAGCAGCCAGGGCCCGGCAAAGCAAGCTGGAGGCCATCTGGGATGAATATTGCCGACTGGTTGTCCTGTCGGAGGAGGAGGAGGAGGCGGCAGCTGCAGCTTCTTCCTCCAATGCGCAGGGCCCCAGCCAGGCCCCCCCGTGCCTCCGGTGGTACGGCGCCGTGTTCTGGCAGCTGCCCGCCACCAATCATCAAGTTCGTCAACATCAGCCACTGCTGCCCACCCCTGTTGTTCCGGCAGGAACTTTCGTCGCTGCATGCTCCTCCGGATGGCGCACCTAGAGGCCAAGCTGGAGGAGGTCCTGGAGTGAACTAGCCGGCACCCCCACCGCTAGACCTCAGTCTTCGACCCTTGCCCCTTTTTTTATCTTTTTTTGGGTGGGTGAGATGTTGGGAGTTGGGGAAACTTGGGGTTTACTTTTCTTGAACTTCGACGTGGACAATGACAATCATGGATGGACATTTATTTAATTTACTGGACATTGGTTGGGGTTAGGGAGAGGGGTGGGTCAGGTGTTGTGGGTTTTTCTGCTTCTAGTTTATATTTGTTAGGGTAATAAATTATTTATAGTTTTACAATACATATAATGCAAATCTTTTCTGGGGGGGTTACTCTTTTACGTCACCTTGTTTGTTTCCTCCTTTTGCTGCAGGGCAGCTGTTGGTTTTTTAAATCTGCCAATTGTGTAACACACCAACAGATAGATGCAGTACCCTCACTTGTCCTACTACTGTCAGTCTCTCCTCCTAGTCTATGCATTCTGCAACTAAAACCCCTTTGTAGTATGTACTCAGAAGAATGTGGGTGTGTCAATTAATTGAATTCCATAGTGTATACATTATTGACTCCCCCACACTTCTTCTCTTACCTGTGAATGATGTTTAGGCGAAGCGATGGCTGCATGGTGATGGTTTGGTTTCCTAAGGTGCCATGGTGGGTGGTGGTAGCAGTAGTAGACAGTTGCATTTGCAAAAAAAGAAAATGAGACAGTCAGTCACCAGAGGGAGACTAGGGAATGAGTAGTAGAAGTACAGTAAGTACACAAGAAGAAGACTGCCAAACAAGAAACCAGATGATGAATGATAACCAATGCTAAAGTAAAATAAAACATAATGGTGGCAGGGATAGCCTAGTACAAGTTACAACAAACTGAAGTTGACTCGACCTATGAAGTGGACAAGCGTAACCTTTAGTGCTGGAAGTATGATAAATCGATGCCGGCAATTAATAATTAATAATGGGTTAATTATGTTCCTCTGGAAAAAAATAGGATAGCTAATACTACTGAGCATGAGTGGGCAATCTAATCTGTTGCCAGTGTGGCTGATATATATATATATATATATTCACTGAAAAAACCATAGGTTTTAGGGACAGTTATAGTTAGTTGGACATTTCACTCGTACAAAACCCGTGAAATTCCCCCGTTATAGTTAGTTCAGCTAACTATAACTCGCGCCCCCGCAATGCACTGCCGATGACGTCACATATTACATCACTCATGACATGGTCAGTGACATCACTGATGACATCTCAAATGACATCACTGATGACATCACTGATGACATCATCCATGTGATAATTTGATGCATCTTCTCACACCCTAATATAACTTTTGATACACCCACTCTAAATTACAGACTGCCATTGTCAAAACCATAGACACTCCAACACCAGTAACTACATACACACTCACTGATTCTTAGGTCTACACACACATCCACTCACTCACCTCTACAGTCACTCATACTTACGGTCACTCAGTACAGGACTTTCATATGCACTTATACACCTACATAGACACTCACACACCGCCACTCATCCATAGAGGTACTCACACACCTAGTCAGTCATGCAAATAATTAATCACACTGCCATTTACTCACCTATTCAGTTATACACACACCAGCTCACTTACAATCAATCAATCAATCAATCACAGAATTTGTAAAGCGCACTACTTACCCGCAAGGGTCTCAAGGCGCTGGGGGAGAAAAAAGGGGGGGGGTGCTGCTACTGGTCGAACAACCAGGTCTTGAGTAGCCTCCTGAAGGTCAGCAGGTCTTGGGTCTGTCGTAGGCTTAGTGGAAGGGTGTTCCAGGTCTTGGCGGCGAGGTGGGAGAAGGATCTGCCGCCGGTGGTGGTTCTTCGAATGCGAGGGACGGTGGCGAGGGAGAGGTCGGCGGAGCGGAGTTGGCGGTTGGGGACGTAGAAGAGGAGTCGTCTGTTGAGGTAGGCTGGGCCAGTCTTGTGGAGTGCCTTGTGTGCGTGGATGAGGAGTTTGAAGGAGATTCTCCTGTCGACGGGGAGCCAGTGCAGGTTCCTCAGGTGGGGGTGATGTGGCTGTGGCGTGGTACATCGAGGATCAGGCGTGCGGAGGCGTTTTGTATGCGTTGCAGTTGCTTGATGAGCTTGGCCGGGGCTCCCGCGTAGAGGGCGTTCCCATAGTCGAGTCTGCTGCTGACGAGGGCCTGGGTGACTGTTCTTCTCGTGTCTGTCGGGATCCACCTATAGATCTTGCGAAGCATGCGGAGGGTGTTGAAGCAGGAGGATGAGACTGCGTTGACTTGCTTGGCCATGGAGAGCGTTGAGTCGAGGATGACTCCCAGGTTGCGTGCGTGGTCGGTGGGTGTCGGGGCTGCTCCCAGCGTCGTTGGCCACCAGGAGTCGTCCCAGGCTGAGGGGTTGGAGCCGAGGATGAGGACCTCTGTCTTCTCCGTGTTCAGTTTTAGTCGGCTGATCTTCATCCAATCGGCGACGGCCTTCATCCCTTCATGGAGGTTGGATTTGGCGGCGAGGGGTCCTTGGTGAGGGAGAGGATCAGTTGAGTGTCGTCGGCGTAGGAGATTATGTTGAGGTCGTGCTGTCTGGTGATGCGTGCAAGCGGGGCCATGTAGATGTTGAACAGTGTTGGGCTGAGGGACGATCCCTGGGGTACGCCGCAGATGATCTCGGAGGCTTCGGATCGGAATGGTGGGAGGCGGACTCTCTGGGTTCTGCCGGCGAGGAAGGAGGTGGCCCATTCCAGGGCCTTACTCATACAAATACTAGCACATTCTTACGCTCTTATACAATCAGTGATACAAGTACACACTCATCCATACAGCCACTCTCACAATCACACACTCTCACTTATAGCCATTTATATACTCCAACACACATATATACTGCCTTTGACATATTAGTTACTCACACATGTACCACTAAGATATACATTCACTCACTAACACACCCATACACACACTCACCCACCCATACAGTCCATCACAGATGCACTCTTGAAACCATGCACCCAGTGAATCACCTACTCACACATCTATGCGCACTCACACACACCCCACCCACACAAACACTCAGGCACACATACAGATACTCAGACAACCAATCAATAACCCATGTAGACACTCATGTAGCTATTTGCAAACCCATGCAGCCGCTTACACACCAACAGACAGACGGATACAGACATTCACACAGTTTAGTCACTAACCCATGCATTCAGTAAGATACGTTTAATCACTCACTTATAGAGTCAGTCACGCACCTACTAAATCATCCATCCAGACACTTATACACCCACTCATTCTTCAATACACCTTGGCATATATATTAAACATATTTAAACTTTATAGAAACACACAGTCACTGGATGATGTCATGAGTGATGTCATTTGAGATGTCATCAGTGATGTCATCAGTGATGTCACTGACCATGTCATGAGTGATGTAATATGTGATGTCATCAGCAGTACATTTTGGGGGCGCGAGTTATAGTTAGCTGAACTAACTATAACGGGGAATTTCACGGGTTTTGTACGAGTGAAATGTCCAACTAACTATAACTGTCCCTAAAACCTATGGTTTTTTCAGTGAATTTCAAAGGTTTTTTAAATGCTAATTTCTAACTATAACGTGTCTGAAACCTATGGTTTTTTCAGTGAATTTCAAAGGTTTTTTAAATGCTAATTTCTAACTATAACGTGCCTGAAACCTATGGTTTTTTAAGTGAATTTCAAAGGTTTTTAAATGCTAGTTTGTAACTATGCCTACAGGGGTAGGACATGTGAAGAAAGAAGAAAAACGCACAGAAAGAAGCAAAAGAAATGCAGAAAGAAGCAACAGAAGTCCACAAAGACAAAGAAAAGTGCAGGAAGAAGCAAAAGATGTGCAGAAAGAACCAACAGAGGAGCAGAAAGAGGCCTTGTTCCAAAATCATCCTGTGCCCACAACTTTTTCCAACGTGTACTGGTGGTAACTGACTCTGACTAACCAGAGCCAGTGCTATGCTAAAACACACTTAGAATACAGTTAAAACACCTACATACACTAGGGAACACTATGCGTTGGGGTACCCCTGTGATTAGCATGACCTCCTCTGTAAGTCCCTAGTACATAATAGGGCAGGGGGATTAAAACTACCTCTTAAAACGCGCTACAGGGTGCACGTTTTAAGTTGCGGGATTAAGTCCCCTTGAATCCTGAGTGTCCCTGGGGCCCAACTAGCCCCCCAGGTACCTACAGTTAGGACCACAGAGCTGAGTTGCAGAGAGGCGTTCCGAGGCCACGCACCTTTTTCACCTCTCTGCAACGCAACTCTGTTGTGCTTACTGAAGGTACCTGGTGGGCTAGTTGGACTCCAGGGACCCTCAGCATTGAAGGGGACTTAATCTCCCAACTTAAAACACGCCACGGGGCCTGTTTGCACACATGTCACCTCAAGCCCCGCCCCCTCCCTTCACCACTGTGCAAACGCGCCCCGTGGCGTGTTTTAATTTGGGGGATTAAGTCCCCTTGAATCGTGAGCGTCCCTGGAGTCCAACTAGCCCACCCTGTTCCTCCAGTATGCGCCAGGGAGCAGCGTTGCAGAGAGGTGTTCAGAGGCCACGCCCCTTTTTACACCTCTCTGCAACGCAGCTCTGTGGCGCTTTCTGGACGTACCTGGTGGGCTAGTTGGCCCCCAGGGACCCTCAGGATTGAAGAGGATTTAATTCCCCATCTTAAAACGCTCCACGGGGCCTGTTTGCACACATGTCACCTGAAGCCCCGCCCCCTCCCTTCACCACTGAGCAAACGCGCCCCGTGGCGCATTTTAAGTTGGGGGACTAAGTCCCCTTGAATCTTGAGGGTCCCTGGAGTGCATCTAGCCCACCATGTACCTCCAAAAAGCGCCACAGAGCTGCGTTGCAGAGAGGTGTAAAAAGGGGCGTGGCCTCTGTACACCTCTCTGCAACGCAGCTCCCTGGTGCATACTGGAGGTTCCTGGTGGGCTAGTTGGCCCCCAGGGACCCCCAGTATTCAAGGGGAATTACTTCCCCTTCTTAAAACACGCCAGGGGGCGCGTTTGCAGACTGCTGCACGGAGGGGGCGGGGCCTCTGGCACGATGCCGGTCTTTTTTTTTGTATGGGAGGGGGGCTGCGTGGCCCCCCTTCCCTCGGCCACTTTTGGCCCCGGGGACCCCATCCCCCGGGGCCTGAGGATTTTCTTTTTTAAATAAAAAAAAACGGGAAGGGGGCCGCGTGGCCCCCCTTCCCTGGGCCTCTATTGGCTCCGGGGACCCCATCGCCCGGGGCATGCCATCTTTTTTAAAAAATTTAAATATTTGGAGGGGGGCTGCATGGCCCCCCCTCCTCAGGCCATTTAAGGCCCCGGGGACCCCATCCCCCGGGGCCGGCCTTTACGTCTCCCTTTCTTAAACCAGCACCCAATATCCATGGCAATCCGGTGGCTGGTGCGTGGTTTCAGCGGGTCATGCCTCCTCAATAAACATCCAAACAAAGTTCCATTTTACCGGAGGCCCCCGACCCTGCAGGGCGGGCTTTGTATTTTTTTATTACATCTACGTGACACTGGTACTATAACGCGATTGTGGCATAATGGACAGATTACGGTGCCACGTTAAGAAATGATAGTGCCGGTGCATTTTGGGGCCTGTAGTGCAAGCTATGACCATGTGACCACTTGGTATATATTTCACTCACCTGTGATCAAGGCGTTACATCGCCGAAACGCGTAAGGAATGAGAGTGGACTCTTATGCTGTGTCACGAGACGAATAAAGTCCTTTTGCAAACAAGTCGACGTTGTGGCTTTGAACTTTGTGTGCCATTAACCTGACAGGATTTCCATTCCTGTATACAAAGCCCGCCCTGCAGGATCGGGGGCCTCCGGTAAAATGGAACTTTGTTTGGATGTTTATTGAGGAGGCATGACCCGCTGAAACCACGCACCAGCCACCGGATTGCCATGGATATTGGGTGCTGGTTTAAGAAAGGGAGACGAGAGGGGAGATTCCTCTCTCTGAGAATGCCGCATTGCAAATAATACACAGAAGCGTGACAAGCAGCAGCACTGTGCTAATTATTTGGGCAGCATGCACCTACAAAATGGGACACTGTTTTTATTACATCTACGTGACACTGGTACTATAACGCGATTGTGGCATAATGGACAGATTACGGTGCCACGTTAAGAAATGATAGTGCCGGTGCATTCTGGGGCCTGTAGTGCAAGCTATGACCATGTGACCACTTGGTATATATTTCACTCACCTGTGATCAAGGCGTTACATCGCCGAAACGCGTAAGGAATGAGAGTGGACTTTTATTCTGTGTCACGAGACGAATAAAGTCCTTTTGCAAACAAGTCGACGTTGTGGCTTTGAACTTTGTGTGCCATATATATATATATATGTATATATATGTATATATATATATATATATATATAGAGAGAGAGAGCAGAAGAAGATCCTCGCCCTGCCTTGAGTTAGTGTTGCTTTCACTACATCCGCCCCAGCAAGTGTGTGATCAATTATTGGTGTAAATTTAATTTAGTCACACCTCAATATAAATCACACAGCCCGAGGGAAGAGGGTTATGGTTTGATGAATGGTTGAGAAGGAGTATTTGAGGGAAAGGTTTGACAAAGACAAACAGTACGCATGGACAACACACAATCTTGGCAGACGACCATCATAAATCTGTTAAGGGTGAAAAAGGAAATGCATGCACGATGAGGACTTGATGGTTCATGATGAGTAGTACTAGACTAGTAGTACAGGGCAGCAGTATATTATTAATTATTTATATTATGCAATTATTATTATGCAACATTTTATGTTCTGTTGTACCGGGCTTCCTTTTAAAGCTAGCAAAGAAAATTAAAAAATAGCTGTAGGGGTCGAAGATATAAGCAAACCTAATAAACAACAGCACACACAGTCGTAATGATTGAAGAGAAAAAATTAATCAAATTAAAAGAAGATGATACTATAAGTTACTATGTTATGGTCATATTGGGAGTTGCATATCGGCATTCCTCTTGGTCCTTCTTTCCTTCCATGGACGCTCCGTCCGTCAATCTTGGGTGCCACTGCCTGCCTGGCGGATGCGGATTGGTAAGGTAAGTGTGAGTTGTTTTTCCCAGTATAACACAGGGTAAAGGCCAGCCTGTAAGTGTAGATGAAAAAACAAAAGGGATATTGAAAAATCAAGGTGAAAAGTAAAGTTAAAATGCATAAATTAAGGAGGAGTGCAACAAGAACACTTTCAGAGGCGGTATGGCTAAATCATGACTACTTTGTTTCCAGCATTAACCGACAACAACAACAGGACAGAGCAGGCCCGCGGCGCCCACCCAACCTCCACTTAGCTTAGATTTTGTGTCAGACAGCACTGAGCACACATATACAGCAACATAGCATTTTCCAAATTAAGTAACTAAATCAATGCACCACTGTCAGTCATACCACTACACTCACCTCCACCACTCCACAGACATGTAGGTCTGGTGTGGATTTTGTTGACTTGTTTACCTTTTAGGCCACTTCATGAAATGCCCCGAGTTATTCCATCAATCATCTCCGATCCTACTGACTGACTGCGAGTATAGTATGGTCATCATGGTGTCCAACTCTGTAGTGTACTGAGTGAGTCCAGATTCCAGAATCAAAAATGCAATGGATCGGCCTGCAGTAGTACAATTTTGTTATTAGACTACAAGAAGGGAAACATTGACTTGAGTCACTTTTTTGTGTGTAGAATATACTAGTGGACTTCATGCACAACAACAACACAAACACCAATCACTCAGAGTCAGCGTCCAATGCATGCCATCATTTACCTGTTCTTAAGGGGCAGTCCCTCTCGGCTCGGAAAGGAGGATAGCTATAGTCAGGTTCTTTGGAGGGACTCGACGAGGCATGCACACATTTCTTGTACTATTCTCTATCCAATGTCTGGCTTGAGGGAAATGGATTTAGGGCGAGTCAGGAGTGGACTGGAGCAGGACTCGGAGGAGTGGACTTACTTCTTCACTGACTGCACACAGTTGCAACTCCAATTCGGCAATAAAAGAGTAAGACGGTGGTGATGCATTTGTTTTGATTCGAACCAGAAAGACAGAGACACACACAAGTAATAAAAGTAAATAAGCAAGAAAGAAAGTAACAAGTCGAAAGCCTAGTTTTCAGGGAAGTAGAGCTCGTCCTCACACTCTGGTGGTTCACCCAGAAGTAGGTCATCTAACACACTACTTCCATGACCTAAGTCGCCGTCATCATCTTCCTGCTGTACTACTTGAGGTATGGTGTAATCCGGTGGTATAAAGTGCTGATTCATTTTGATCATGGTTATCCTCTCCACGTTTTGGGGTGAAAGACTGGTCCTTCTCACTGTCAGAACGGCACCAGCAGCACTGAAAACACACTCAGAAGAGACGCTTGCCACAGGGCAAGCCTGATAGTTTATTGCCAGCCTGCTGAGCACTGGCCATTGGCGCCTTTTCCCATACCAATACACCTATGGGTTTTGATTAATGTAGACCTCTGTTGGGTCATTCAGATAGGCCTGGACAATCCGCTCAATGCTCAGGGGTGCTCCGCTTTGCTCGGCCTCTTTTGCCTTTGCCTCAGCACTGGACCTAACAAGCCCTTGCTGTAGGAACCATTCCTGTGCCGATTGTGGTGGGGTTGATGCTCCTGTTCTTGTTATTGTTGATGTGTTTCTTGTTGTTGTTGGTGATTATGACTGCTGTGAGCCAACTGCACTGCCCTCAGGCTCTGAAGTTGAACTTGATGCCGGCTGCACCGTAGTACTTGTTGTGGCCTGGAGTAGCAGGCCTCCAATTCCCAGCAGTTCTTGTTCTAAGCGATTGGCTTCCACAGCTATCCAAATTTTGTACTTGGCAACATTCCCTTCTAAAAAAGGAATCAATGTGTTCAGTACTTGTTTGTACCGTGGATCCAGAATTGTGGCAGAAATGTAATGGTTGGATTTATTTTCAGATGAGCGAAGGGTTAAGTCTCCACCAACTCATATGCTTCTTTTTTTTACACCACACCTGCGTACATTGCAGACACCCCCTTCAGCTGTTCCTGTAGCATGTGCAACAATGGGATAGCTTGGCCCATAGTACAATCCTTCTTGCTGACTTCACGTGTGAAGAACTCGAAAGGAAGTAGCATCTCTGTCAGGCCTTTAACTAGGCCCCATTGGTCCATCTCAATGATCATGCCTTTCACAGTAGCATCCACTCTTTTCATGACATATTCATTGATTGGTCTGTACTGCTCAAACAGACGTTCAAGCCTGTAATAAGTTGAGTTCCAACGTGATGGCACCTCCTGGATGAGTGCTTTAACTTTAACTGGCATTCTATACTCACGTTGATTGATCCTCAGCTGCTTCCGGGCTTTGAAAGAATGGCTGAAATGTGTGCAGATTCTACTGCAGGTAGTCAGTAAGTTGCTGACTCAGTCTTTTTTTTTCAGAAAGTCTTGAACAATGATGTTAATGCAGTGCGCCAAACACAGAACCCTGAAATAGCCACCATCGTGCATGGCCTTAACTATATTACTGCCATTGTCCGTGGCAACAAAACCAATGTTAAGCCCTCTTGGGCGCAGCCATTCAAAGACCTTTTTGTCAAAGTCTTCCAAAATGTTTGCAGGAGTATGAGATTTCTCCATGGCGAACATGGCTACAGTTGCATGTTTCTGAGTGGCATTAAAAATCTCAGCAGTGTCAACAACACCTGCTGCAGATATCTTTTCTCTAACCCCCAAAAAAGAGATCCAGTGTGCAGTGATGCACATGTAATCAGTGGCTTGGCAACTGGTCCACATGTCTGTTGTCAGGTGGATAGTGTGAACAGTACTCTGCTGCAAAGCTTGTCCAAGCAATTCCAGCACATCGTGATGTAGTGCTGGAACAGCAACTCTGGCAAAATAGGACCGGCTGGGACCCTTCCATTTTGGGCAGATGGCTGTCACAAATTCAAGAAAACCCACCCCTTCCACAAAAGAAAAAGGGAGCAGGTCCAGCGCTAACATTTTAGCCAGCTGCGCATTGTACAAACGTGCCATTGGGTGGTTGCGTTCGTACTGCCCCCCGACCTAAACATGCTTAGAATGGTAGGCTGGATATTTTTCTTTTCTGGTGCCACTGATGCAGGTAACTTCTTGACGCTAGATGTTGTTAGGCTCAACGCCGCACGTTTTTTAGTTGCGGTACACTCTTGCCTGGGACCCCTTGGTGTCTCAGCCTGACTCTTACTCTTGTGATACTGAGATGTTGCTGATGAGGATGTGGGCGGTACCACTGCACTGCTGGGGACAGGGCTACTTTGTGAACCAGAGAAAATGTCTCCCTCTTGTTCACCTTCCACCTCGATCGTATCTTCTACTTCTTCATCCCCACCAAGAGCAATGGGTGCAGTTTTTTGGCCGCTAAGGTTAGCCTCCCACTGGATCAAGTGATGTTTTTTCAGATGGGTTGTTTGGCCTCCGGTACCATAGTTTGTACCAAGCTTACCCCAACTAACACCTTGTCCACAAATGGAGCATATTGTAATGGTCACCTCTTTCTTGCAAACCGAAAAGAAGTCCCAAACTGGGCAGGTCAACTTCCTGGCACTGCTGCTGGTGCCACTTGCAATGCCGGATGAAATGGTAGGTGGGCGTGAAGTTTGACTCTCTGCAATACCTACTTCTACAGTGGTGGTGCTTGTGGTGGATGTACGTGGCTGCCGGTGAAATATGGAAGCTGGAGGTGGTGTTGGTGGTATGATCTGTGTTGGTGGTATCCGTGCCACATCCCTCACAGTAATTTGGGCTAGGGTAATGTCGGTCTCCACTGGGGCGGGACTAATGTCCATGATGATTGGCTCATCATCATCATCCTCCTCTTCTACATCTACCTCCATAACTCTAAGGCTTTCTGGAACCTTCCTTTTCCATAGCCTTGTCTCGTGGCGTTTCTCACTCTCAGACTGAGATGGCTTCCAAGTGCTGTCTAGATCATCAGAAAAGGGGCTTTCAGAAGAAGTTGATGGACTAACCCTCCTTTTCCTTGCTGGGGATCTGGAAGAAAATGGATCTTCTGAAAGAGTGGCTTGCTCTTCTTCTTCCTGTGCAGGAAGCTCGATCTCCTGAACTGCCCCTACTTCGGGAGGAACAACTACTATTGGGGGTGGTTGCAGCTGTTGTTGCCCACTTATCTGAGTTTACTGCATTGATTGGGTACTACTTTGCGATAACAATAAGTCAATTTCAACATCACTGCTCATCGGCGTTGGACTCATGATTAGACTGGCTGCGTCTGCGACAGTCATAGGCTTTGGCCTAGGTTGGCGGGGTGGGTCCACTGATGCATGGGTGCTGCTCCCAGCTTGCTCCCTGGACACCACTGCTGCAGGCGCAATTCTTGGTTTTCCAAAAAAGGTCTTGGGCGACATACCAGTCTTGGTAAGTGGCAGTGCCTTCTTCTCAATGGCAACTTTCTTGATACTGGACCTGGTTTCTTTCTTTGGGGCCATCTTGAAGATGTCAGCAGCATGCAGTGGCACAAGTTGAAGAGATGTCTGCGGTTACACGTCACGTGACGTCATGCGCAGCAGGACTTCTGTCTGGCAGTACAATGGGTGATGTTGTCTCCTCCTCTTTTGTGCACCTAAAAGCAAAGAAGCAAGAAGAACATCAGTGTAATGTGGCATTCATTGTTGTGGTTCAATTACTAATAGTAGAAACAAACAAATATAATATATAACTTAGTGTGTGGTTACACTTGTTAGTGTTATTAATATTATTAAATTTAGTACCTCAGTTATTAAAAAAACATAACAATACAGTGTAGCCATTTGTGAGACTTTGACAACAACAAGGGCTTTCGTGGTTGGTGTACTGTAGTGTACAGTACACTCAGGAAGGATAGGAAAGAAGAAGAACAAAAATACAAATGTAACAGACCAGGTTTGGCATTGTGCATCACGTGGGATGCAGCATTAAGGGAGCTGCAGCTGACAATGGATGGAAGCAATAAGCCAAGAGGAACAAAGGAAAGACATGCAGGCCTATGGCAAAAGCACACTAAATACCACCAAAAAATGGCCACCAGCCACATGGTCACTCACAACAACCACAAGCAGGAGGCCTGGAAAACAATGAACTCAAGCAGGCCTATATGGACACAGACTTTACAAAATGGCCCCTGGCCACATGGGGAGGCTCAGCCAAGGCAAATGCTGGCCCACGCTCTATTACAAAAACACTCACACGCTGGCCAAAGGAAGCATGCTAAACAACACAGCTTTAATACAACAATGCCAAAAACGAAAATCCACAGGGCTAAAAAAGGTTTTTAGGTTACACGACAATCACACACATCCAACAAAGGCATTTATTTAACACACATGAAAAAAGAGAAAACCCCCAAAAAACACATTTTGCATTTCAATCCAATGCCATCCATGCCCTAAATGATGTTTAAATTCAACAGACGCCACAGAAACGGTTGTTTCATGCACCCATGAGTAGCTCTGGGCCTATTGGTTGGAAAACCCATTGGCAGACTAGGCCACATAGTGAATCAATCAATTCAAATCAATAAAATTGTAAATTTCTTAGAAAATGTAGTGAACTGTGCTATATTTTTTGCTGGATAAAAGAAGAAACAATTGCATGCAAAACAACAACCAGCAAGAAGGCATGGCCACCACAAAGAAGGCTTGCAGGCCTAATGCAGAAGCACACTGGCTGACCCTCCACAAAATGGCCGCCAGCCACATGGCCAGGCCACAACTGCAAGAAAGGGAAGACAGACAATGCAGGCCTATGGCAAAAGCACACTGGCTGCCTTCACAAAATGGCTGCCAGCCACATGGCCAGGCAGGCCACAACAACAAGAAAGTGAAGACAGACAATGCAGTCCTATGGCAAAAGCACACTAGTTGCCTTCACAAGATGGCCGTCAACCACATGGCCAGGCAGGCCACAACAACAAGAAAGGGAAGACAGACAATGCAGGCCTATGGCAAAAGCATACTGGATGCCTTCACAAAATGGCTGCCAGCCACATGGCCAGGCAGGCCACAACAAGAAGCAATAAGCCAAGAGGAACAAAGAAAAGAAGACATGCAGGTCTATGGCAAAAGCACTACCACCACCACAAAATGGCCACCAGCCACATGGTCACTCACAACAACAACAAGCAGGAGGCCTGGAAAACAATGAACTCAAGCAGGCTTATATGGACACAGACTTTACAAAATGGCCCCTGGCCACACGGGAAGGCTCAGCCAAGGCAAATGCTGGCCCACTATTACAAACACACTCATACACTGGCCAGACAAAGGAAGGAGGTGTGCTAAACAATGCAGCATTAATGCAACAATGCCAAAAACGAAAATCCAAAGGGCAAAGAAAGGTTTGCAAGTTACAACCACACACATCCAACAAAGGCATTTATTTAACACACATAAAAAAGTGAAATACCAAAGAAAACACATTTTGCATTTCAATCCAATGCCATCCATGCCCTAAATTATGTTTAAATTCTACAGACACCACAGAAACAGTTGTTTCATGCACCCATGAGTAGCTCTGGGCCCACTGGCTGAAAGGCCTATTGGCAGACTACTGGGCTAGTGAATTAAATAAATATTGCAAATTGATTTCAAAAGTTGGATAAAATGTAGTGAACTTTGCAACATGTTTCCTTTATAAAAGAAAACTAGTAGAAAAATGACATACAAAGAAACAACTAGGCCCCTACTGAAACTATAGGCCGCCCACCACAATACATTTAAAAAAAATTATGAAAAGAACAAACAAATGTAGGTGCAATGCCCCAATCAAACAAACAACACCAATTTTCCAACTTACTTGTGAAATCTCAAATCCAAAAGTCCTTAAATCCAATGATATATGATGCAGCAGACACAAAGAGTGACCCTTCCAGCTCCAAATCCAAATGAAAAGTGAACAGGAGATGGACAAAGCACTGGGAGGAGCCTGCTGGACAGAAACAGGAACTTGGAGACTCTGAGGCACTTCCTTCCTCTTCAAAAAAAAAAATTAAAAAGAAAAAGGACTCCTTGCACAAAAAAGTACAGCCAAATGTCAATCTGAGGAGTTTTTTAATCCAAATCATCATTTCGAGAACATTTTGATGCTGCTCGAGAGAGATTCTTCTCCAGATTGCAAATTCTGCGTGTTCGGGATCGCGATCTTCACAAAACCTCCCCCAGAAGTCCGATGGCGCGCCCGAATGACGTGTTCGCGATCGCACACTCTCGCGGGACCATGCGGCCGGCTACTAAATCTCGTGGCGCTCACGAACGGATGGGAAATCTCGTCGGCGAACGCAGGCATCTCGGTTAGTCGCTCCCACGTGTGCAAAAACGCATTTTGAGCACGCGACACAAAAAAACTCCGCTCAGTTGCGGAGCGCAGACTTTTTCTGTAACTCCACGTTCTACGTGGAATGCGGAGTTGCCAAAAATCCACGAACTTCGCGAGCGGAGCGGATTTTACGCCCAGGGTTAGAATGGACCTATCTGGCTGCGAATAAATGGGAATGGGAATACCTTGCCTTTTGCTCTAAAAGTAAGAGTCCACATGAAACTTCTTGAAACAAACTTTGGTGTGGATTTGAATTTCAATTTTGGTGTACTGCTTGAAGGACTGATGCAATGTATCCTAAATATACTCATCAATGAAGCTGATGTGCGAATTTCTCAATTATTACTGATCCACTGAACTGTGCCTTTGCTGAACTGCTCAAACTACGCTAGCTGCTATTTGCAATTTTTTATTTTTCATAGTCAATTGTCAAAATTGTGAGAAGCCATGAGGTCTAACACTGAAATCTCTCCTAGATGGAAACATGTGTACACAGGAAGTATTTCTATTATTTTTCTGATATTAGTGTTATTGCTTATGCTTTTGAATGTGCCTCATTATGTATCTACTGAAAATCCTAAGCTTATCAATTCTTTCAAAACTGCTAAAACTAATGGCACTGATATTATTGTTTAAAATGCCAATGCTTTACATCTTGGTTTTTCAAATTCAGAATCTTCACTAAATGTTTATTCTCGCTTGCTAAATGAGTACGCGGAGTCAATGGATGCTAGTGATTGCTATGTATATATGCAATTACTTGCATCAGTTGCTGAAGGACTTTCTTGTAGTGTATTAACTAGTTTGTTTTATGGCCCTTATTGCTTACAATATTATTATTCAAATCAAGATCTGATCTTTTTTTAACTAACAGTACTAAAAATTTTAAACCCACATTCTGAAGCTTTGCTTGTTGAAACTATGGGTTATCTTTTCAGAACCGACTCAATCTTTCAACATGGCTTATGCACATAGAAATAACCTAACATGTAAAATAGAGAGAGCTGAGAAGATGAGGAGAAAGGTTTAGTTTTAGTAGAGAGTAGACAAAATAATGTGACTAATAAAACTGATGCAACTTTCAAATTATTTTTAACTTACCAGGAGAAGCAAATACAATTGTAGAAGGAATGGCTACTTTATTGGCAGCATAAAGGAAAACTTTGAATAAAGAAAAAGATCAAATACTGATACAAAATGTGTAGGTCATAGTAAATATGAACATACCTTTGATGTTTATGAGAACTGGGGAAGATACTTTGAAGGAGTTCATCCTGCCTTTCCAGGAGTATATTATACATGTAGAAATAATGCTTATACAAATTGGCTCATATGGAAGCTGTAGTTTGGGAATTGTTTTTCCAAAAATGTATCATATGAAAGAAATTGGAGATGAATTACAAGAGACAGACGGGATAATGAAGAGAAGTATGAGTTCTAGTGAAATAGTGGGTGACATTTTTGGAGCTTAATACCTTCTGCAGGAGTGGCTTTAAATTCACATAAGATTAGAAAGCTTTCTACTATAGTAGATAAATCAGCCACCAGTTCAACTGGAGGATTTTCTGTTGCAGATATTGAAATGATTTTGATGAAGTTGATGGTGATGCAAAATCGACCTGCCTTGGCATTGTTCTCGCGAAAGAGGGCAGAGTTTGTCGGTTGTTAAAAGTTCAACAATTTTGCACTTACATACCAGACTAGAGTAACGATCTAGAGAGCTACATTACAAATATTACTGATTTGAACAAAGATTTGAAGGATTTAAAATTTGATGGTACCTGGGAAATGATAGGGAAGGGATTGTGAACTGTTAGTAACTGGTTGGGTAACTTAGGTAAGGGACTAGTGATTTCAATCTTGAGACCATTAGTGGTGATCTCTTTGTGTATACTGCTGATGATACTAGCTATCAAATTCTGCAAATATAAAAAGGAGAAAAGAAGAATGAAAAGAACTAGATTTGATGTTAAACTTGAAGACAATGTAAATATTATGATGAAATGAACATTTTAGAAGAGTTTAGAATAAAGAGACTGAAGACAACAGAAATGTGATTTGTGATGACCTGATGTGAATTTTTTGATGATGGCTTAAGTCACCATCAGAGGGGGGCTTGAGGAAGCATAAAAGCTGATCTTGCTTTGCACAACACACTCCCACACACACACACTGAATTACGACAATGAGCATAAATGTGCACCTTGCACATGTTTAGAAAAACAATGCTGAAATTTACAAAAAGTGATGTCACCACCGTAAAAGCGTGCTTGTCATAGGTAGAAACTGTAGGATTAATCAGTTAGTAGATTTGCGAAGTTTAAGTAACCAATTATTTTATATTATTAACAAGAAATGTTATGAAAACAATGATAACTTAGCACTGCTATTTGATCTCACTGAAGAGTGCTTTAACAAACTCGTTTTTGGTGCAAATCTTAAATAGAAAGTAGTAGATGTTCATAACTTTTAGTATAAGTACCTAACATAGTGTACAATGTTTATGTCTGAAAACGAATTTGATGTAATGATGTTTAGAATTAATGTATACGTTGCTACTTTTTAGGTTGTAGTAGTAGACCATAATAAAAGTCATTCATTTTTTGCAAGATTTACTGACAAACATTACAGAAGGCTTTTAAATGATAAATGATATAGTTTATTACATTCAAACTTAGATTTTAGGATTCTATGGTATTAAAAGAGGAAATGTTAGATTTAAAAACATTAAAATGTCTACCTTTAGGCTGCATTATTTTACAGTTGTGTGAAATGGACTTGATACGTTCTCAAATGTTGCATTATTTGTGCTTGATTCATATGACATCTTTTTTTTAAAAAGACAGTTTTCTTATTCATTTCTGTGTGAATTGTGAGAAAGAGACCTTTTCCCTACAGCTGTAAACAGTTGCCAACTCAAAAAGCTATGTGACAAGTAACCTGTGAGGATACTAGGACATTCATTTCTCATTACTTATGTGGGAAATTATGTTGGTGTAACAATTTGCACCTGGAGAGACGGAAGAGATGATCATGTGAGGATCAGACCATGGTGGATCCCTCATTGATGTTATTGATGACAAGTTTGGACTATTTAAACACGATGCACAGGAGGAGGAGGGTGCTGACGAATTCTCATTCATTGCCTTTTTGTGCCTTTTAGGAGAGCTTACGTCTAAGCTCAGCATACCCTTTGACATTTTTCCTTGCCTCCTACTTGCCTTTTGAACCATTTCTTTAATGCCCTTTTGCTATTTGTCCTTGCTGATAAACTGGATAACTGGGCGATTTGGAGCAGTTTGGTGAGATACCGGCCTTAAACTTTCCTGATTTATGCTCCATTCCTATGTTTATCTAAGGACTTTGCTCCTTGTGGACTTTAACTTGAATCTCTTTCTCCATGCTTAGAAAATCTTCATGAACCAACTTCTTGCTTTGTTGGTGATAGAGATTGTATGGAAACCATCCTTTTATGGATCGTGTTTTTTAGGGTTAGATTATCTTTACTAAATGTGTGACATATTTCAAATTGTTAGATATATGACTGAGCTTTTTAAAAATTTTGGATCTTTAATATAATAACCTAATATTCTAAAGTCATCTGAGTCTTATTGTCTTAAAACCTTATTTACAGAAACTGTGCAAAACTTTAAATACATAACAGTGATACCCACAGATTATTTTCAGAGCATTAGGTTCTTTTACTCTTGTTCTGTGTAGCCACAGCAGAGATCTTAGTGTGCATGATTCTTGTTAGGCTAAACTTCTTTAGGTGGTTCAGAATACCAATTGCTATTCTTTATCTTTATAGCATAGTTTTGAGAGTGATTTATCTGAACCTGATTCCCAATTTGTGAGTTGGCTACAAATTAGTAGTCCTCATTGGGTAGCTGACGGTTGGGCATCTTGTCTCCTCACCCCTCACTATGACAAAGAAAAGTCCATCGTTGGACCATCGCCTATGAGGTGAGATATTGAATATGAGTAAAAATCCTACTCCATGGGCCCAGTAGGAGAGTTGATAGTAAAAACGCTTCACAACCTCACAATAGTTAACTTGTGTTTTATAGTCCTCTGTTATGTCAGGTTGTGAAGACATTTACAAAGTACTCTGAATTACGCCGCTTGGTTTACAATGTCACCAGAATCCCTTCTTGGCAACACAGAACCATCTTACCAGTTACTCAATAGGTATCTTTATTTATTGATTTTGGTGCCTTTTAAGGATAATAGTGGAGATTGATTGAATTCACCAGGACTGCCTTAGTTTACAGTAGGGTTGTGCACACCGCTACACTGGGTCATTTGGGAGGACTGGTTAGAAAAGCTGACAGAGGGACATCCTTCTCAGTTTCTTTCAGAATTTCAGAAGATTTATTTTCAGGAACTACTAAGTACGCTACATTTTCAAGATCCTGTTAATGTATCTAAATAACAAAAAATTGATAACATTTTCATATTGAAAGTATTCCGCTATTTTGATTTTTCTGAATACCAACCCGAGTATTAGATAAATCGCTTGCATTTCTATTTTATTTAGACGCACAACCTGCATCATAAGCACACTTCCGCTCCAAAAGGAAGGAAGATTATTCCTTCCGCATGCTCTGTTGGAAGAATTCTGACGTACAGCGGGCAAGTGCCTGAATGATGCAAGTTTTAAAGGGACCCTGTCTATTAATCATTGCATGGAATAGTGTACAAATTCAAGGTAAAACAATATTTCACTACTTATGTCTCCCACGTGGCTGGTTTTCGACATGCAATGTGTCATTTGTTTCACCCGTAAGATTCCCATTGTTGTCATTATGTGGAGTTATAACGCACCATTATCTGTGGCACAGACAGCCCGTTTGTCCTTCCTTTACTGATAATGCCTGCCAGTGTGCGTGTGTGTGTGTCTGAAGGAGCAGATATTTATTCTGCGCAGCATTAAAAGATGGTGTTCTAAATGTCAGTAATTTTTTCATATATAGTGCCTTCCAATTACATAATTTCTCTAGGCTGGAGTTTAATTATGAATTTGGCTTTTCGCTTTTATTTGGATATATTCTTTTTCGGCAACGGTTGAGGGAGAAATATACATAAAGGAATGTGAGTACGCGAGGAGACTTTATATCGTATCACAATCTCGTTGATTAAGGACTGTATTTCAGTTGCTTATTGTGTGCTTTGTTTATGATAGCTACGGGATGCCATTCCATTCAGGGGCCCTATCTAATCCTGGGCATAGCTGGCGTAGCGGGACTATGTGGAGGTCCATGGAGTTGTGAACAAACTCGATGGAACTCCACTCCGCTCCGCCACCCGACTCCACCCCCCTATTAACAATTAATTAGACATTAGCAATGATCACCCAGACACGGCGAGGAAGAGGAGGAGGGCAGCCCGGGGACGCCGCAGTACAGTGTAAGTGTTTTTTGTTTTATTTTTAATTAATGTCTAATTAATTGTTAATAGGGGGGTGGAGGCGGGGGCTGGCCAACTCCGCTCCGCTGCGGAGTGTGCAGAGATTTTCTTACTCCACGTTCTCCGCGGAACGTGAAGTAGGCAAATCTCCGCACACTCCGCGGGCGGGGCGGAGTTCTCCGCCCGCGCCTAGCCCTATCATGATGGTCTACGCTGGCTCAGTGCAAAAAGGAGTGCATGTTTTTATGCGGCTGCAGTGTATAAAGAGAATTCATTTAACCTGATATTTCTCCTACTTAGGGCCCGATTTAAGATTTGGCAGCCCGAGTAAGGCCAGTCAGGGTGGCGGTGGACTTTACATCCACCACCTTGCCTTTTCTCCGTCCGCTAAATTGAAAGTCACTGCAGGGCATTGGTGGTGCAAGGTATGACAGTCTTTGTTGGTGCCTCCCCTTTCCATGACCTCCTTCTTCATGGATTCCCTCACTACCACCATCTAATGTACCACTCATCTCTCCTTAGTACCCCTCTCACATGTATTTACTTTATAGCGCTATGTATTGCTTTACATCACAAACTTGTTATACAGAGAGAATGAGTCATTCAAGTGTGCAAATCAATGCATAAGAAATTTTTATTTAAGACAATGCGGACTACAAGGTACACTGTACAGCACACATGCAATGTTGGAAAGGTTTAGAGAAAATACATCTTTCCTTCAACTTTAGACTTGCTTCTAGGAGGCATAATCTTTCGATCAAAATCCTTTTTTACCAAAGTAAAGTAGATGTGGATTTGCGTCACAATCCATTGGTGGGTGCATGGGAATGTCCATGCACCACCCCTGATATGCTTCTTGACACAATGTAGCACATAATGCTACTTGGTGTCACATTAGGGCTACTTTCCAATACAAATCAGGATTTGCGCTGGAAAGTAAACCCTAAAACAACACTTTGCGCCAGGTTTGCATCATTTATGTGATGCAAACCAGGCACAAAGCATTGGTAAATCTGCCCCAAAAACTCAGAATTTGAAATGTAACACGATTGTAGGTGTCAATAAAATTGTATTACTATTTAAAGTAACCCAATTTAGCAACCTTAGAACAACGAACGATTGAGGAGAAAAGCATTAACGATCTAAACATATGCATTGCAATTTGCATACAGCACTTTGATCACTATTCATTGCTCTGTGTGCCTTATTTTAACCAAAAAACATAAGGATCTATGTGATAAAAGCAGTAACCCACTAAACTATAGACACAAAATACAAATATGTTGGCTGCATGTTTCACGTTGTGCTTTGCAGAGGGAACATTAATCATTCATGCTAGTTTATCATGAGTCAAAACTGCGACTAGACAAATCACTGCACTCTGCATTAAGTGCATTAACCACCAGAGTCATCATGCCATTGTTATTGGCCCGTGAAAGATGCCTCTCACACCAAGATCTCTGCAGGCTTCTCTTATCTTGCCTTAGCATGTCAAAGGGTGTCCCGTCGACCTTGGCGCCTGGTGTGGCGGCACTGGACTCACTGCCCTAAAGCTGGCACTGTCCATTTGAATTATGCAACATAACAATAATCATGGGTCAGTGGGCATTTGAGACCCAATGCCACTGGGCCTGCTGCACCAATGGAAGCTACATCCCTGCGTGCAATTTGCCTAGCCAAGTGACAAAGCAGGGGCAGAATTGCATAAAAAGTAAGGGAACTGGGGTTGCCACCTTTTTCAGAAAAACAAATCCCAGCTATTTGTTCAAGGTTTAAGATTCTCTTAATGCCCAGACATGAGACTTAAATAGAACTTTACATTTAATTGTTTGTAATAATCTTTAACACAGCCATTCTTTCTTTGCGTATCTAGAGATCATGAAGGTAGCTTTAGGCCACATTTCAGCATGCTTTTCTTCTTATACATACTGTTTAGTGGATGTACTAACACGGGGGAACAATACTGACTTCAGCTGATTCTTCCATGTTTTGTATTAGTAGGAACATTAAAATACTGGTTCACCAAGTGCCAACCGGAACTGAACCCAGGCTTTAAATATAATAATTACTACTGTCATGAGCAAATCTGACCTTTAATACGAGAGCAGAGCTCAGCTCTGCGTGCCACTGATAACAATCAAATCACTGACAGAAACAGCTTTCCCCTCGGCTGGCTTCCGATAAGCAGGTGTACCATCCCCTGGAAAGGCACAGCAGCTCGCGGATCTGCAACAAGACTACTCATCCGCGATGGTGTGATCTTGCGAACAAAGTTGTCATTCTTTTATTTCGAAGATGACCAACGTCATAGAGATGAGAAAGGAACAACAATACTCACAGTGCAGGCGCATGGCCAATGCAACCTGTGCTGATTTCAGAGCGTGAAATGCGACCCCCAATTTGGCGCTGGGTGCGGTGGCACCAGTGTCACTGCTCTAAGGACTGCACTGATACACTCACTGCCAATGTGGTGGTACACTGTATGGATTTGCATGAACTGCTGTGACGGGGGTTCATAGAAAGCAGAAGTTTGTTGTTGAAAAATGTAAACCTAATGGCCCCCACGCCATGGAGTTTTCTCCCATGGTATGTGTAATATAATGCAGGGTTTCTTTATGGCAACTCTTGGAAGTTCTCAGCCAGCGCTAAGCATGCAGAGCGTGCTGCCTGTCCATGCACTCATCATACTAGCGTAGAGCGCTATGTTTATTTTCAAATGTGTGCTCTGTCATGTTAACAGAGCACAGTGTTGTGTTGTGATAGGATAATCACAAAGACGTTAGTTGAGGGTGAAGAGAAGGTTTATTCATGGACACAGATAGGAGTGGACCCCTTCCCCGGCCGGCAGTGTCAACTGCCGAACCAATCAATAATTTTCCCCTTACTCGAATTCCGCACATTCCAAAGCTGCTAATTGTAGTGTCCGGCTGGACACGTTCTAGTGTTCTGCCTGTTGTACCACACACTTTACACCAACCCACCACAGGCGTCACCGGTCAGGTGACCATGCAAATAAAAGGGGCCGGGTGCATGTGCCCTGGGCCAGTTCCAGTACCTAACTACTGCGTGTCTGTGTAGTCATTTGTGCAGTTTGTGGGCCTAGGGCCCAAGACACTACAATGGCGATGAGCGGGTCGATTCCCGCGTGCATGCCATCAGCCGTTTCATGGTTGGTCAGGGGGGGAAGAGTGACCAGATCGTAATGCATCCCCGCATCTGCTGACAACACGAAGGCAACCCAGCCTGGGCAGGGTACGTCTACGGCCACCCAGCGGACGCATCGGTTTACGGTGCTCTAGGAAACTTTACCTTGTGACCTCGCCTCTCCTGGCGTGAGCGAATGCGCGGCGTCCCACCCGCCTGCGAGGCAAGGAAGAGGTAAGCTGGTCTGGCCATTGAAAGCGACCTTGGCCCGGAGCCGCGCTTACAGCACCGGAAGCCCGCAACTGTTGCTGCCATGTCCATAGGAGAGATGCGGCCAGCCAAATGTGGATTCCCCCCCCTGTGAGCACCGCTACAACTACAAGCACAAGGTTGTCAAGCCTGCAGCGTCAGGTAAGGCTGCTGCGGCCGCGTGAGGGCTACCGCGCGACCTAGCATTCTCGTACTGCACCCAGGAGTGGTAGTTACGGGGTGGCCGGACGGTGAAGTAATGTTAAGCCGGCCAGAAGAGACAGCCTGCTGTGCGTCCCCACCTGAAGCCGCACCTCACAGAGAGGCTATAAAAACACCTCAGAATAAGAAACGGCCGCAGCGTCACTTAGCTACAGCCAATGAACCACACCATCGCAGAATACTTTCCCCCGCCCCAGCACCTACCGCCCTGAAAAGTGATGCCCGCGATGCCCAGGAAAGCTGACTGGCCGCACCCACCGTATGATCCTCACTGCCCTACCTGCTGCCATCTGTCACGGAGAGGAATGAGCTGGCTAGAGGCACCCACAGTGAGGAACACCGGCATTTCCAGTACACCCTGAGGCCCGCAGCGTGACGGCCTCCCGCAATGCCTGCAGCGCCCGAGAGAGACAAGCGAGGCCCGCAGCAATCAGGAAGAGCTGCCTGGCCTCTCTGTTATCGCCCGCAGAGCCACCCAGTGGCCGTTTCACCACACTGCACCTGGGGCATGATCAAAAAGAAAAGGAAGTTACTTTGCACACAAGTCGGCCCCACACAGCGGCTCACAGTGAATGAATGACACAAGCTCTGTGCCTGAAAGTACTGCGGTGCATGGAAAAACTGCTCTAAACTGACCTTGCTCAGCAGAAAACAGTGGTATCGTGAAAAGGAGCTGCTCACCCAGTGGTGAAAATCGGCACCGCGGCCGGAGGAGGGAACTGCCAAAGAGCACCAAACGCCAGTAAAGAGCCCTCCACTTAACTGAACACAGCCCACATCCGGCAAACAAACAGCCTTCACAAGAGGCCTGCTGCAAGCTACCTACCGCCATCGGCACCAGTAAAGAAGAACACGAGAACTTTCCAAACGTGGTGCAAGAATATGGGGCCTGCATCAACACAAGGGTAATCCCCACACCAGCACCCGTAGCACTGCAGTCTAGCAGCACCAGAGAGAGTTCCTAACTGCCCCGCAGCACGAGGAAAGCTGCAGTGGCCTCTCTGCAACCACGCACAGTGCCACCTGGTGGCCCCAGTGCCACACAACACCCAGCAGTAGTGACCTGCCGGAGCAGCCCCTCCTACAGGGCTAGCATATGTAAAAGAGACTTGCTGCTGCCCCCCCCACTGGTGAGCAAAGGTACAACCACGTGTAGGCAGGGAGTCCAAAAGCAAGATTGGCCTGCAGATCCAGCCCATCAAAGTCTTGGCCGGGCTGCCACATCAGGCTCCAGCAAAGCACCCTGAGAAGCACGCAGTGGCATTAGCAGGGCTGTCGCAGATTCAGAGTGAGAAGTGTGTTCTGCAAGGAAAAGAGGTGAGAGGGGCCTAATGCATTGACAAAGGACAGTGCACGTCCTGTGAGGAGAAAATAGCAGCAGACTGTATATTCCAGCAAGAGAGACTCCACAGTACTCTAGAGACTGCGCTCTAAGCAGCCACCGCAAAAGACTGTTCGAAGTGAGCGCCACACGCCCCTATTGACTGCCTGTCATTTGAGGGGAGAGATTGTTAACCCCCTCCCCAGAAGGAGCACCAGAAAGCCTAAAGCTGTCCAGCCTAGAGGGATGCGAAGAGTCAAGCGAAAACCAAGGTAATGGGACCGAAGGCAGCCAAGCAAGCCTCATGGAAGGCGAATGGACAACATGCCCTGCACGGGCAACTCCCAGTGGCTGTCTGACGCCACCGCAAGTGAGGAAATTGCGCCACCCACCCTCAGTGGTGAACGGACACAACCGCAAGCTACAACACAGGCACACCAAGTGCCAGAAGAGAACGCCCAAGAAGGAGATGGAGCGCACGAGAGCAGAGGTGCGCAGAAGGCTGCACTGGCGAATTTGACAACATGGGCAGGCGCCCGGGAGATAGACATCTCCACAGAGAAGCACTGCTGAACGCAGCACGGAGAGAATCCGCATCTCCACCGCACCAGCGGAGTCCCGCAGTGGGCCGAAGACAGCAAAGAGTGTTCATCCTCACACTGCCTCAAGACGGAGTCACCAGAGGCCCAAAACAGGCAAGAGGAGAGTCGTACACTCCATGTGGCAAGCTGCCACCACAAAGTGTGCTTCGACGACAGGCGACACGTGGCTGGGCGCCACATTCGCACCGCAAGAAGGAGCATGTCACACGAAGTGACCATCCCGCCAAGCATGCCTGCATGGAGGCATGAGCAGGCACTACGATGGCGCTGGCTCGAGGCGCAAGCACGACGCCCTCGAGAGAAGAGGTAACCTGCCATCCTGGCCGAGGAACACTGTGGAAATCCCTGAGGAGGGGATGGTGCCCGCGAAAAATCCTCAAGAGGAAGAAGCAAATCCTACCGACAGGACAGACCTGCGACAGGTCCGCAGAAAAGAAAAGGCCGTCCCAAGAACCGGACATGACCAGCGAAATGTCCATGTGGCACAAACATGAGACATGTGGCAGGATGCCACATCCAAGTCAGGACCTGGTCGGGAGGAGGAAAAGAGAGTGGCAGGACGCCACTCCGTGATGGAAGAAAGAACAGTGGCACGACGCCACAGGGCAAACAACCACCACAGGCACACAAGATGGAACGGAGAAGAGCGACACGACAGAGGACTCGTGCCAGTACTGGAGAAGGTGTTCTTCAGCACAAACCAGCAAACCGGGGTGCAGAGACGTCACTGGAGACAGCTTCGCGGGAGGACCAACCGTAAGCTGCTAGCAAGCGCGATCTGGGTACAGGCCCCACGCTTTGCAGTTCGACCGTCCTCTCACCTGTCACCGGCTGCTTGGTATCGATAGCACCACACCTAGCAAGTGCACCTGCTGGAAGACAACTGCAAGTGGCAATGAAGTCCCTCTAGCCCTCCTCACTCCACAAGGTCACCCAAGGCAAGAGATCGCCGCCTGTTGCCCAACCGAAGGAATATCACTGTTTGTCATCGTCATCCAGGTGCATCATCACCAAGGACGGCAAAGGAGCATCGTACCACCAGAGTGGTTCCCAACACTCCAGACAACTGGAGTTCAACTAGGCTAGCCACCCAGGAACCTTCTGTGTGCCCCTGTCAACCTGAAGCCTGCCGAAGTAGAGGATACCCGACCATTGTAATATCCACCCTTGGGGTTACACGAGGCTTGGCCGTGGCCCTGTTGGGAGTTCTGCAGCAACCCCTCAGCGCGGCCTACAAAAGGCCCGCACAGCCCACGCGGTCATGTGGCAATCCAGGGGCAAGGGCCTCGACGGAGTTCCTGTGAGAGGGGAATCCGAATAGGAGAGATGCATCGGCAGCAGCTCCACGACAGGCACGGGAAGCATGGAGGTCACAGTCGATGACTGGTCACCCAAAGATCATCGGAGGAAGGCACAGAACCTGAGTCCTGACGGCGAGAACGTCCAGACCGAGACACCACCCTCTGCGGCTACATGAGCGACTTGGCTGTGGTCCTGTTGGCAGTTCCTCAGTGACGCCTTCGCGCGGCCTACACGAAGCCCGCACAGTCCACACGGTCCCATGGCAGCCCGGCAGGAACGCCCTCCAGGAGGCTCCAGTGAGAGAGGCAGGTCTGAATTTGCTCGGCTGTCAGGAGCTAGAAAGACCATCAAGCACGTCGCCTCCAAGGAAAGGCCTCATACACCGAGATCATCCCCAACAGTTGTAGGTTTGTCGTCCACCGGAGCCTGAGAGCCTGTGAGATCTCCAGAGTGGACTCCACCACCGCTCCAGATGCACTGATACTTGAACTTTGTAAACAGACTCCAACACCGCGAGACCAGGCCAGTCTGAAATACATCGCCAAGGCGGACTAGAGCATCCTGACCATGAGGTCCAAAGCTCCAGCGCTGCCTGGATGACGGCCTGAAGAGACTCATTTAGTGCAGTGCATTGTTTATTTGTTTTCTTACAGGTTGGACTATTTGTTTGTTTATTTTCATTAAAGTTTGGGAGGGATGTAGTGTCCGGCTGGACACGTTCTAGTGTTCTGCCTGTTGTACCCCACACTTTACACCCACCCACCACAGGCGTCACCGGTCAGGTGACCCTGCAAATAAAAGGGGCCGGGCGCACGTGCCCTGGGCCAGTTCCAGTACCTAACTACTGCGTGTCTGTGTAGTCATTTGTGCAGTATGTGGGCCTAGGGCCCAAGACACTACACTTATGTGCACAAGAAGTGCAGGGCATGTGTCCTACACACAAGAGGTGTGCAAGGTATGAGCCAAACATAACACATCTCCTTTCGTTCAGTAAAACAGAATTTGAAAGATAAACAATAACAATTTCCAGAGACAGAGGAGAGGAGGATTGAATCTCCGGTAAACACTGTATAATGGGGCAAAGAGAACAATAAAAACAACATATTCACTTAAGATAAAAACTGAACAAGAAATAAGGTTAAGCATATTTTACTTGATCACAATAACCACAACATAGATCAGCACTGATAAATAGCAAAGCAATAAAAAGGGGCTAAGATTTAAGAAACAAAATCTTTTAAAAACACAGGTGGTCTGTGAACTCTGGCATCTCTCTCACTTACACCACTATTGGGATCCCTGATCGCGCTACTCTTCATGGCACTCTCCATGGTCAAGGTATTTTCTCCTGGCACCATCGGAGCCTGACCACCTTGACAGCTGTTTTCTGTGGAACACAGAACACCTGAACCAAACTCCCCATCATCCATTAACATGTAACTATAACACATCTCCTCCTTCTTCACAACACACTCTCCTGCCCTTTGATATAAAGTCACTCTGCGTCAAAAGCTCCTTTACAGTGCGGCCAGACCTAATCTTGACCCAGTCACCTTCAATAATCCTTCCCCTGGAAACCAAATCATTCGGCAACTCAGACACCAGGGCACCCCCATAGTCACCCACTCTCTCATCCAAGAGGGTACCATCTTATTTCCAGGAAGTCTTCCTCTCATGATTTCCAAAAGGAGATTTGGACATTGTTTCTTGTTCCATAGTACGATGGGCCCAAACCAAATCTTGCACTGCCTTCTTGACATCTAACCCTGCAACAACAGCCATTTGGATCACCCCCTTCATCATCCTGTTTGCCCTTTATACTATGCCATTATCTTGAGGCTTGTAAAATGCAGTGCAATGATGAGTAATGCCATTCTCTTTAAGAAAGTACTCCATGTCCTGGGACACTAATTGGGTTCCATTATCAGTGATGAGAATACAGGGAGTCCTTTCTTCTAGAAAAATTCTAGTAAGTGCTACGATGGTGGATATGGTGGTAATTTCTTTCATAAATGACACAGAGAGCCACCTGGAAAATACATCAACCACTACAAGGCGAACTTGCACTTGTCATTTAACTCCGATATAGGACCAATAAAGTCGATACAAACACTGTGCCAAGCTTTGCCTGGATTGGAGATGTGTCCCATAATCGCTTGCTTGCCCACTTTAAGCCTTTTTTCTCCCTCTTTGCAAATCTTACTATCTACAACCCACTCCAAAATCTGGTTATCCATGTCTGGCCACCAAAATTGAGCTTTGACACGGCGTTGCGTCAAACCCTGGCCAAGGTGACCTCCATGTGCCATTTTGATAATTCTAACTCTAAATCCTAACAGAGGACCATATCTGTCACCCCTCATTAACACTTTTCCACCATTTGTAGTAAGCTCATCTAAAATCTTGAGAAAAGGGCGCCCAGACACAGCTACACAACTCTCTCTCCTGTTTCCAGTAGCCACCATACACATCACCTCAATGAGGATATTGTCTTTTGCCATTTCTTCACACCACTCTTCCAAGGAAATTGAGCCTGCACTCTCAGTCACCACATCCTCAGCTGATGCCACTGGTTCATCATGTCTGTCTAAATTAACAGTATCATCTGCTTGTTTACCATCTATAGCTAACCTGGATAAACAATCCACTTGCAAATTTTGCCAACCTGGAATGTATTCTAATATACATAGAAATTCTTGTAGTCTGGCTGCAAACCTGGCTAATCATGCAGATCCCTTGCCAGCTCCCCCAGGTGATAGAATCTTAAGCAGAGGTTTGTGGTCAGAAGGTAACAGAAACTCTGTGCCCTACACATATGTGCGATAGTATTCAACACCCCATGCAGCAGCCAAGGCTTCTCTCTCGATGACTGAGTAGTTTCTCTCAGTGTATGTCAAAGTCCTAGATGCAAAGGCCACTGTCTTTTCAACACAACCATGTTTTTGAACAGCACCCGACCCTGTTGCACTCACGTCAACAGTTATTATGGACTTTAACTTGACGTCAAAAGGAACTAAAATCCCTGCACCACAAATTTCCTTCTTAATAGTATCAAAACATTCTTGTTGCTCAGACCTCAAAACAAAGCTCTGTCCCTTTCCCAACAAGGCTTTGAGTGATTCTGTTTTGTCCGCAAAACACTGAACAAACTTAGCATAGTATTGTATGGCACCCATGAAAGATCTCAATTGTTCCTTGTCTACAGGTCTTGGCGCTTGTAAGCTTTAAGTAAGCTTCCCTTAGGTTTAACTCCATCTGCAGGTGTGCTTTACTCCACAGATTCAAAAGCATATCAATGTCTGTATTACATTTCTTTCCATAAACAACAGCCAATAATAAGACTTCTTGCTAAGGCAAGTAACACTACCTAATTTTATTCACTTTCATGCTGACAGAATCCATTGAAATATATATATATATATATATATTTTTTAAAACACCTCCATTTTAACTGCTTTGTTTAAATCCATTATGGATTCCAAAGTTCCTCACCTCATGATTGTGCACTATGGTGGCAATGACCTAGGCACATTGACCGGAGAAGGCCTGGAAATCCTAATGAAAGAAACCTTTGAAGAACTTATGTCGCTTCTTTCTCACATTTTTTTGGTGTACTCTAATATATGCCAAAGACAGAAATGGAAGTGGTCAAATCAATTCTGTCCACAGATTGACAAAGCCAGGAAACATGTTAATAAAACTATTTCTGCATTCCTCAGAGACCATCGCATGGGCTGTATCTATAACAACAATCTGCTTTTTGATATGAATGAAATTTATAGAAATGATGGCGTGAACTTTACAGATGAAGGCAACAGAGTGTTTCTAAGTAACCTGAAACTCTGCATCCGGTGTTATGTGTAGCAGCCATATACACACAACCAACACAATGGCTCTTGTCAGAGCCACCCTAGTACCCAAAATATTGTTAATTTCCTTTCCTTTTTTGAGAATCTTTGTGACAACGTCGCGATCCCCGTGGATACATCGCAAAAACAGAAAACAAAAGCAGACATTCAATGGCCACCAACACACCCTAAAATTATATGTAGAAAAATCCATTCTGAACATTACCCTACACACATTACTATATACATACTTCTTTCAAAGGATGTTTAAACTCATATGTTTGTACTAAGTTTCTGTAAAAGCCATCTTTCAGACCTATTTTCCATGTTCACAGTAATTCGGGATGTCGCGACAACGTCTTTAACCGCGACGATCGCGCCTTTCCCATAATGTGAAAACACATATATGCACACACATTAACATATTTTACACACTAGAGGTTTATTACTGTATACTTCAAACTCATGTTTTTCTAGTGTATTTCTAGAACAACCATCTCTAAAACCTATTTTCTGTTTTCGCGGTGACTCAGGAGATCGCTATGACGTTGCTCATCACGATCCTCGTGGGTATGTCGCAAAAGTGAAAAGTAAAAGCAGTATTTCAATAGCCACCACCAAGTAAAAAAATTATAACTATTTAATTAAGTCTAACCATCACAGTAGATAACTCACTATATGAATAACTCTATACAAGCATTTATCAAAATCTCAATATCTCTATAAGAATGCCCATTATTGATTCACTAATATTCGCAACGACGTTGATAATTGCGATGTCCCTGCAATGGTACACGGGTGGCCGCGCTGGCCGTGACGGCACTGTTGCAAATATCGCGCGCGATTAAAAAAATCTATTTTGGACACATAACTTGTGTCACTAACACCTCCATTTCTCAATCATGGGGTCAGAGTATCTCCACACTGACCCCTTATGTGCGCTTTCACACACTTTCAGCCCCGGGAACCGTTCCTGATAGATAAAATGGCGGCATCAACTTTCTATTCAGGTTGCAACCAGCCAATCAGAGCATTCCCCTTGGTGCATGCATTCGCGATTCATCGTGAATCCTTTGCGAAATATCCACGGCCAGAGATATCACTATAATTTTCAACTTAAATTTCTCAAAAACTACTGAACGGATTTACACCAAATAAGAAAAAGGAACCGACATCTACATCCCTGCCAAATTTGGTGTAAGTCCATTCAGCGGTTCGGGCTGTAGAGGAGGCTAAAGGTTCCTATTGGAATTACAAACACAACCTTATTTCACACCCCAAATTCTTGGTCCCCACTGCACGGATCACCCCCAAACTTTCCCAATCAATAGCACCCACTGTGACACTTTTTGGCAAAATGTCATGCAGATTGGTCAAACGACGCCAAAGATATAGCCAAGTCAAAAAATGCTTTTCCTATGGAAACTAGGTCCTAACTATAACTACCTACTGGTGACCACCATTAGGTTATATATATAAATATATATATATATATGTATATATATATTCACTGAAAAAACCATAGGTTTCAGGGACGTTATAGTTACAAATTAGCATTTAAAAAACCTTTGAAATTCACTGAAAAAACCATAGGTTTTAGGGACAGTTATAGTTAGTTGGACATTGCACTCGTACAAAACCCGTGAAATTCCCCCGTTATAGTTAGTCCAGCTAACTATAACTCGCGCCCCGCAATGCACTGCTGATGACGTCACATATTACATCACTCATGACATGGTCAGTGACATCACTGATGACATCACTGATGACATCTCAAATGACATCACTGATGACATCACTGATGACATCATCCAGTGACTGTGTGTTTCTCTAAAGTTTAAATATTTTTAATATATATATGAAAAGACGTATTGAAGAATGAGTGGGTGTGTAAGTGTCTGTATGGATGATTTAGTAGGTGCGTGACTGACTGTATAAGTGAGTGATTTAACGTATCTTACTGAATGCATGGGTTAGTGACTAAACTGGGTGAATGTCTGTATCCGTCTGTCTGTTGCTGTGTAAGTGGCTGCATGTGTTTGTGAATAGCTACATGAGTGTCTATTTGAGTTATTGAATGCTTGTGTGAGTATCTGTATGGGTGCCTGAGTGTTTGTGTGGGAGGGGTGTGTGCGACTCTGTGCATAGATGTGTGAGTGGGTGATTCACTGGGTGGATGGTTTCAAGAGTGCATCTGTGATAGACTGTATGGGTGGGTAAGTGTGTGTAAGAGTGTGTTAGTGAGTGAATGTATGTCCCAGTGGTACATGTGTGAGTAACTACATATGTGAAAGGCAGTATATATGTGTGTTGGAGTATATAAATAGCTATAAGCGAGAGTGACTGATTGTGATAGTGGCTGTATGGATGAGTGTGTGCTTGTATCAGTGATTGTATAAGAGCGTAAGAATGTGCTAGTATTTGTATGAGTAAGTGAGCTGGGGTGTGTATAACTGTATAGGTGAGTAAATGGTAGTGTGTTTAATTATTTGCATGACTGACTAGGTGTGTGAGTACCTCTATGGATGAGTGGCGGTGTTTGAGTGTCTATATAGGAGTATGAGTGCATATGATAGTCCTGTACTGAGTGACCGTAAGTATGAGTGACTGTACGGGTGAGTGAGTGGATGTGTGCGTAGACCTAAGAAACAGTGTGTGGGTATGTAGTTATTGGTGTTGGAGTGTCTATGGTTTTGCGAATGGCATTCTGTAATTTAGAGTGGGTGTATCAAAGGTTATATTAGGGTGTGAGAAGATGCATGAAATTATCACACGATATGATGTCATCAGTGATGTCATCAGTGATGTCATTTGAGATGTCATCAGTGATGTCACTGACCATGTCATGAGTGATGTAATATGTGACGTCATCAGCAGTGCATTACGGGGGCGCGAGTTATAGTTAGCTGGACTAACTTTAACGGGGGAATTTCACGGGTTTTGTACGAGTGCAATGTCCAACTAACTATAACTGTCCCTAAAACCTATGGTTTTTTCAGTGAATTTCAAAGGTTTTTAAATGCTAATTTGTAACTATAACGTCCCTGAAACCTATGGTTTTTTCAGTGAATTTCAAAGGTTTTTTAAATGCTAATTTGTAACTATAACATGTCTGAAACCTACGGTTTTTTCAGTGAATTTCAAAGGTTTTGTAAATGACAATTTTTAAATGTATTAATTGTTATATAAATTTTTTTAATACTGATTTACTACATTTTTAGAAACAATTTTATATAACATATTTTATTTTTTAAATTACATTGTAATTACATTACAAAAATACTTTCTCAGAATGAATTACTTTAGTTTAAATACTTTGCACATAGGCAATAGACTTTTAAGTACAGTAGTTACAGTTGTTGCAATGGGCAACACATTTTCAAAAACAATGCAACATTCAGCTCAATGTGAATTTCTAGTTAAATGCAATTAGTTACTTTATGGATTACTTTTCTAACCACAGGACTGGATCCTAGATTCAGTCCTGGCACATCTCCTGTAAACAGTTGAGTAAAAGCGTTTTGGTTACACTCGTGATTTTTAAGGAATATTATTGTATTTTAAAAGTTGACACTTAGAAACTTTTTCTCATAGAATGACCAATGTTATCCTATGGAAGGAAATTCACTTAGGAGGTAAAAACTGTTATCGTTACTTTTTGTTACTCAGTGTTGGATCCTGGTTCCAGCACTGGTGCATCTCCTGTAAACAGTTGAAAGAATGCGTTTAAGTCATACAGGCGATTTTTAAGGAATATTTGTAGTTTGTGAAAATCGACACTTTGAAACTTTTCTGCTGAAAACCAGACAATGGATTCCTATGGAAGAAAATATAAGTTACTGGTAAGTACGGTTAAAATTACTTTTCAGGGTCAGTGCTGGGCTAAAAGATGCAGCACTGGGTTCTCTCCTGATAACAGGTGAGTAAATTGGAATTCGTACTTTGGTTGATTTTAGAGGAATATTATAAAGTTCCAAAACTCCACACTTAGAAGAATTTCCAAGTGAAACCAGTCAATGTTAGCCTATGAAGGAAATTCAAGTTACCGGTAAGTACGGTTAAAATTAATTTTGAGGATCAGTACTGGGCTGAAAGATGCAGCACTGAGGTCTCTCCTGATAACAGGTGAGTAAATCAGAATTCGGATTTCGGCTGATTTTAGAGGAATATTTTAAAGTTCCAAAAATCAACACTTAGAAACTTTTTCAGCAAAAAGCAGGCAATGATATCCTATGGAAGGAAATTCAAGTTACTGGTAAGTACGGTTAAAATTACTTTTGAGGATCAGTACTGGGCTGAAAGATGCAGCACTGAGGTCTCTCCTGATAACAGGTGAGTAAATCGGAATTCGTATTTCGGCTGATTTTAGAGAAATATTTTAAAGTTCCAAAACTCCACACTTAGAAGAATTTCCAAGTGAAACCAGTCAATGTTAGCCTATGGAAGGAAATTCAAGTTACTGGTAAGTACGGTTAAAATTACTTTTCAGGACCAGTACTGGGCTAAAAGATACAGCACTGAGGTCTCTCCTTATAACAGGTGAGTAAATCGGAATTCGTATTTCGGCTGATTTTAGAGGAATATTTGTATGTTTCAAAAATCAACACTTAGAAACTTTTTCAGCAAAAAGAAGGCAATGATATCCTATGGAAGGAAATTCAAGTTACTGGTAAGTACGGTTAAAATTACTTTTCAGGACCAGTACTGGGCTGAAAGATGCAGCACTGAGGTCTCTCCTTATAACAGGTGAGTAAATCGGAATTCGTATTTCGGATGATTTTAGAAGAATATTTGCACAATGGTGAAGGGAGGGGGCGGGGCCTGAGGTGACATCTGTGCAAACGCGCCCCGTGGCGCGTTTTAAGTTGGGGGATTAAGTCCCCTTGAATCCTGAGGGTCCCTAGGGGCCAACTAGCCCACCAGGAACCTCCAATATGCGCCAGGGGCTGCGTTGCAGAGACGTGTAGAGAGGCCACACCCCTTTTACACCTCTCTGCAACGCAGCTCTGTGGCGCTTTCTGGATGTACCTGTTGGGCTAGTTGGCCCCCAGGGACACTCAGGATTGAAGGGGATTTAATTCCCCATCTTAAAACGCGCCACGGGGCCTGTTTGCACACATGTCACCTGAAGCCCCGCCCCTCCCTTCACCACTGTGCAAACGCGCCCCGTGGCGCGTTTTAAGTTGGGGGATTAAGTCCCCTTGAATCCTAAGGGTCCCCGGAGTCCAACTAGCCCACCATATACCTCCAAAAGCGCCACAGAGCTGCGTTGCAGAGAGGTGTAAAAGGGGCGTGGCCTATGTACACCTCTCTGCAAGGCAGCCCCTGGCGCATACTGGAGGTTCCTGGTGGGCTAGTTGGCCCCAGGGACCCCCAGTATTCAAGGGGAATTCGTTCTCCTCTGCAAAACGCGCCAGGTGGCGCGTTTGCAGAGTGGTGAAGGAAGGGGCGGGGCCTGCGGGCCCGATCGTTTAAAAAAAAAAAAAAAATTTGTCCCCTGAAGGGGGCTGTGTGGCCCCCTTCCTTTTTTCTCTTTTTGGGCCCTGGGGACCCCATCCCCCAGGGCCTTACCCCTTTTTTAAATTACAAAAAAAAACGGGAAGGGGGCCGCGTGGCCCCCTTCCCTGGGCCTGTATTGGCCCCGGGGACCCCATCCCCCGGGGCATGGCCTCTAGATTTATTATTTTGAGGGGGCAGCGTGGCCCCCCTCCTCTGGCCATTTTAAGGCCCCGGGGACCCCATCCCCCGGGGCCGGCCTTTCCATTTAAAAAATAAATAAAAATTTCTCTTTTTTGGGGAGGGGGCCGCGTGGCCCCCTCCCGGGCCACTACTTGCCCCGGGGACCCCATCCCCCGGGGCTGGCCCTCTCCGTTGGGGACTGTGGGGGGTCCCCAATCCCCCACAGTCCCGCCGGCTCCCCGCGTCCCTTGGGAGCCGGCATTGCTTTACACATGGGGAGCTGCTAAGATGCAGCTCCCCATGTGGAAAGCAATCTGCTTTGGATATTGGAAGAGAGAGCAGGTTTCCCTGCTCTCTCTTCCAATATCCAAAGCAGTTTGCTATGGCAGGACGGGAGCCGCGAGGCTCCCGTCCTGCCATAGCAAACTACAGTGTCCCGGGGTAGGCACCCGGGACACTGCAGGAGCCGGCCCTGGGGGTGGTGGTCCCCAGGGCCATCAAGGGCTCCAGGAGTGGGGCCGCGCGGCCCCCTCCCTTTCAGTACACAGCCCCGGGAGGTGGTGGTCCCCGGGGCTCTGGGGTCCGTAACGGACCCCCATATTAAAATGTTTAGTGCCCCGGGAGGTGGCGGTCCTCGGGGCATGTGGGGGCTGGAGCCCCCACACAGGTTTTATAATGTATAAAAAAAGCCCCGGGAGGTGGTGGTCCTCGGGGCTGCGGGAGGGCTCAGAGCCCTCCCGCACCATTTTTAAAAAGCCCCGGGGGTGGCGGTCCCCGGGCTTAGGGGCCCTTGAGGCCCCCACACATTAAATTATCCCCCCCCACCATGCCCCCGGGACTTGGCCCACCCGGGGCCAATTAACATCAAAGCGCGGAGCCCGCGCTTCGATTTTTTTTTTTCGGCAGGATTCGCGCACCCTGAGCGCATCCTGACGATTTTTTAAAAATGTTTTTTTTTTTTGCCCAGGGGGTCCTTGTGGGACCCCTGAGCAAACCTAGGGGTCAGGGTGTTTCTACCCTGCTCCCTTTGTGCGCTTTGCGCACTTGTTTCTGTCCCTCGGTTCTACCGAGGACAAAATGGCTGCCAACATTTCCTGAATCGGAATGTTGACAGCCAATTAACATGCAGCTCGTGATCGGGACGGTGCGCGCAGGGTGCGCTGAGGGTACGCGGACCCTACTCGGCCATAGATATCACTAACTTTTTACTTTTCATTTTCTCAGCAACTACTGAACGGATTTACACCATTTAACAAAAGGGTTCTTTCTGAACCAAGAACTACCTGTTTGCCAAATTTGGTGTAATTCCGTTCAGCAGTTCGGGCTGTAGCCGTGTCTAAAGTTTCCTATGGAAAAATGCATGGGGAAAACGCGTTTGGGACCCCCTTTTTCTCGGCCCCCGCTTGACGAATCCCCCGAGACTTTCAGGGTAGGAGCGGACCGGAGCGGGCCTCAAAGTTTGAAAATTTTGCGAAGATACGTCAACCGGCAAGAGAGTTATTTCAAATAGAATGTCGCGGATTTCCTATGGATAATAGGTTGTAACTATAACTATCTACTGGCGACCGCCAGTAGATAATATATATATATATATATATATATATTCACTGAAAAAACCACAGGTTTCAGGGACGTTATAGTTAGTCTGACATTTCACACGTACAAAACCAGAGAAATTCAGCCGTTATAGTTAGCTGAGCTAACTATACCTCACGCCCCCGCAATGCGCTGCTGATGACGTCACATATGACATCACTGATGACATGGTTAGTGACATCACTGATGACATCACTGATGACATCTCAAATGACATCACTGATGACATCACTGATGACATCACTGATGACATCATCCACTTAATCTCTGATGCACCTACTCACACCCTAATATAACCTTTCATACACCCACTCTAAAATACAGACTACCATTCTTGAAAACATAGACTCACCAATACCAGTTAGTACATACCCACTCACTGATCCCTAGGTCTACACACACATCCGCTCACTCACCCATACAGTCACTCATACATGCAGTCACTCATCAATACAGCCACTAATATATGCACTGATACACCCATACAGACACTAACACACCGCCACTCACCCATAGTTACTCACACATCTAGTCAGTCACCCAAAGAGTCAATCACAATGCCATTTACTCAAATATACAGTTATACACACACCACCTCACTTATTCATACAGATACTAGCACATACTTACTCTCTTATACAATCACTGACACAAGCATACACTCATCCATACATCCACTCTCACAATCACTCACTCTCACATACAGTCACTTATATACTCCAACACTCACCTATACTGCCATTCACATATGCAGTTTCTCACACATATACCAATCAATTACCTATATAGACACTCATGTACCTATTCACCAACCCATGCAGCCACTTACACACCAACTGACAGACTGATACAGACATTCACCCAGATTAGTCGCTCACCCATACATTCACCCAGACACGTATAATCACTCACTTATACAGTCAGTCACACTCTGACTGAATCATCATATATATTGTTGGACTTGGCCCTTTTGCAGGGCCATCCCTGAACTTTTTGCCTTTTTCCTAGCCTTTTCTCTGACATGGTGTTGGTGGTTTTAGGCCTCTGGGCACTTTAGCACTGCTGTCCAGTGTAAAGTGCGTGCGCTCTCTGTGTTATGTATGGTGGGATTGGCCTGCCCTCCCATAGGAATGCATTGGGGATTCCCTGATAAGTGTTTCAGTGGTAATCCCTGATATGAGAGGAGCAGCGTGGTCGAGTTTGGTATGTTTGAAATAGTAATAATAAATGCTACGCAATGGTGTGCGCAGATTTATTATAACTATTTTATAAATGCCACTTTTAGAAGTTGGCATTTCTGTGTGCTATGTGTCTGCCTGCCTGATGTGAATTGCATGTCTGGCTTTTGAGTGACGGGGCGGGGAGGTGTGTGTGGCTCCGGGGGGGGCAGGGTGAGTCAGTACTAGGCTGAATGGCACATCTGCATTGGGAGTAGTGGGAGGAGTAATCCCCTGACTCTGAATAGATCTGTGCCTGCCCTAGTGAATGCTGGCTCCGCCCCCCTGTGGTGTGTCTGATGACGAGCCCCACCTAACAATAGAGAAGAGGAGCCCTGTCAACAGAGTGCTCCAAATCCCCCCTGAACCAGTTGCATCTGGTTCCCCCAAAAGCCCTGTCCTGTAGACAAAGAGATTTTGTGAATAAATACTGGCGCTGTGACCCCATGAAAAGGTGCTGTTCCTGAACCTGCTGGGGCGTGCTGCTGCTGGGGCCCAGGAGGAACCGCCATGAGGGCTTGCCTCCCTGGGCCCAGTCTTGCCCCCTTAATCTCTAAGGACTTTGTGTTGCTTCTTGCGCCCTGTGAGCGCTTTCTTTTGATTTTCCCAGAGGAAGAGCTTGGGCTTCGCAGCGCGGAGCTGCAGCCCCTTTGGGAGGGAATCCTGACGTGGGGATTCCCCCGCCCTGCTGCTGATCGGAGCGGGAGCCCACCCCGTGTTTTTTTGCATCATCGGAGCGGGTGCCCACCCCGCTTTATGCTTTATTTTTAAGAGCGGGTGCCCACCCCGCATTGTGTTGCCGACAGCGGGTGCCCACCCTGCATTGAGGAGCCACAGAGAAGAGCTGCCGCCGGGCCGCTGCCAGCACGACCCGGAAGCCAGGCGGCCTTGCCTGGTTGTGGGCCCCCGCTAAGGCCTCTTGAACGTCCAGAGCCTCGCGGGCTCCACATCGAAGTCCCGGTCCCAAACGGGGGTACCGGGTGAAGTGCGCAAAGTGTGGCCGTTGGTGGGAGCCTACCCTGTCTCCAGGAGCAGCAATGTAAGGCTGCCGGATCCCAGGCGGGGCTCCCGTGGTCAGAGGAAGCCCCGCAGGTTATCGCCAGAAGCGAGACCGCCCGCCAGAAGGAGAAGTCCACACACACCGGCACGGAAGAGAGGCCGGAGAAGTTCACCACGAACCCCAGTGAGTGGGGCTCCAAAGGCACTGCGGTGCCCAGGGTGATGCTACAGCTGCCCCGCCAGACAGAGGGCAGCTGCAACGTTGGGGAGCATCTTGCTTCTGGGGCCCGAAAGCGGGGCCCCTCGGGCAGGGAGAGTGCCGGTGTTTTCTCTACACCGTGGGGACAAGTGGATGGTTGAGAGCCCCATAGTGGGGCTCCCCCGAGGCACATTGTCGGTGCCTGGAGCCCCGTGGATGATCCCTAGGGCACAGTGGTGCCTCCTCCTTGAGGAATTTCTTACAGCTGCCCCGCCTGATAGAGGGCAGCTGCAACGTGGGGCGCATTCTGGTGTTCTCGAGCCCCAGAGGGGGGCTCCAACTTGCCCAGTGTTTGTTTACTTTCCTCAGCTGTACCGCCGTCGTGGACAGCTGCAACGTAATGGGCATTTTTGTTGTAGAGTCCCTGAGTGGGACCAGAGAGGCACAGTGGTGCCAGGTCTCAGTACCACAGCTGCACGGCAATTAGCGGCAGCTGCAATGTTTAGGCCTGCGCAATTGCGCACTTGTGGATTCTGCTGCATTGGCAGCGCGCCCTGACATTATGGACATAGGGCATTTGAGCCCTCTAAGAAGGCCAGTTGGCCAGGGGGACTGTATGAGGTTATTGCATACTGCGTGTATGCTGGTGAGGCCTAATGCGTAATGTGTTTATGCTTAGGAGGTTATTGCATACTGCGTGTATGCTGGTTACGCCTAATGTGATGCTGAGTGCATAATATGATTTATGTTGCAGGATATAATGCTGAGTACAGTAATTCGCCAGTCACTGGTTGTGTTCTACACTTATTATTTGTGCTTGTCATGGTTCTGACAGTGGCCCAATTGGCCCTGTCATGTGTATATAATCCCCTGTAAATATTGCCTAGTGCCAGTTGGCACAGTGTATATTGTGTGATTGCTATTCTAATGTGTTTATGATAATACAAAGGCTATTTTTTGTATATAACCTTGTGTGGAGTTCCTTTTGTGGTGTGCCTAGTGGGTTGCTGCTGTGTGTGTGTGTTGCGCAAACGCTTTACACTTTGCCTCTGGGATAAGCCTGACTGCTCGTGCCAAGCTACCAAGGGGGTGAGCAGGGGTTTTCTTCAGCGTGTAACTCCCTTGCCCTGACTAGAGTGGTGGTTTCTGCCTGGCTTAGGCGCAAGCCCTAGCCAACCAGAAATCCCATTTCTAACATTGGTTGTCAGCGGTGAGGATAGGACTTGCGTTTGCGCAGTACCAGAGCGACAACTGGTTGCACTACAAACTCTGCATTTAGATAATCACAAGTTTAGGGATTATTGTTTCTGATTTTGTTTTAAGTAGCATTTCTTTGAAATGTGTTTTCTTGTTGCACTATGAGTTGGGGGTCCTGCCAAGGACAGAAACCAGAGAATCGGAAGGAGGATACTACCCCTATGCTGCGTGTTGTAGGGGTTGGCCTGCAGTGGTGACTTAATTGGCAAGGAGAAACTAGCTCGGGAGGGTAGATTATCCCCTAAGTGCAGTTTGAGTTTTCTGGATTCCCCAGTAAGGGTGGGATCCAGTGGTGGCAGCAATATGGAGTCCAGTGTAGGAAGTCCCATTCCCAGAGCCCGGAAGATGGTACCTAGTTCCCAGGAAGAGGGTGTCACACCTGAAGGGTACAGGTTGAGATTCAGGGGCAGTAAGAAACTGTCTCACCAGTCTTGGGGGGAGTATGTGGATGAGTGTTGTGTTGCGCTGGACGATTGGGTGTGAGTTCTCTGTTCCCAGGGAACTTGCACGGGAGGCAGACCTCTGGCTGCGTGTTAGTGGATCTGAAGAGGCATTTGGGAGTGATCTTAAAAGGAGTGGCTCAGGTATCTTCCGGACCTGCGTGGTGGAAGAGGTTCAGAGTAGCCAAGCTAGGTCCCAGTGTAGTGAGAGGGGTGTAGGGGCTCACGTCCTGTCTCTGCGGAGAAGGAGTGAGTGTGGGTCTGCGTGTCCCAAGGTGCCCGAAACCCAGTCTCAGGGCCTGGAGGGTTCCTTAAGGGAACACCAGGTTGGGGACCTAGGCTGTACTGGTCGGTCATTTTGATGGGGGATCTCCCAGTGTCTAGAGAACCTGGAGCATCTGTAAATGGAGCTCCAGTGGTTCTGGTGTCTGGCGGTGCCACTCCTAAGTGGAGGGTGCGGAAGTCCAGATTGAGGGGTGAGAGGGGGAAAGAGTCCCCAGTGGAAGAGCCAGTGGGTCAGGGGCCAGCCAGAAGGGCTGAGTCACCAAGGAGTGACCATGGTGACACCACTTCTGTCCTGGGGGATCTTCATGCACTGTCAGAGGGACAGGGGTCGGGAGATCTGCACCAGGCAGACTGTCACACAACACTTGAGTTATGTGTCACCCTCAGGGGGGGCATGCGTGCTCCCGAGGAAGTCCTGGTGCGACGGGCGGGTGCTCAGCCGCAGGGTTCCATCCCTGGGTTGGGAGGCCAGGTTCAGGGTATGCCTAACCTGGAGGGAAGGACAACTGTAATCAGTTTCCTGACCGACGTAGCTTCCAGGGGTACCACTCCAGTTGGGAGGATCCAGTGCTCTGGAAGGGGGTGCAGAGGGAGGGAGTCCTCGCCTCTGACCCCGGTGCAGCCTGGGGGTTTAGATCCCAGGTTGGTAAACCAGTTGCTGGAGAGAGGTCCTGAACTGGTGAGTGAGTTGTGTTCTAAGGTTGCCTCTCGTAGGAGGAGAGTGCGGAACCCCAGGTTGGAGGATCAGTGGCAGTTTGGAACTACACTGAGAGGAAGGGTGGAGAATGGCTATTATGTGCCAGGGGTTACTGCCCCCCACTCTGTGGATTGGCGAGGACTGGAGGTGTCTGGAGGCTCTAGGGCCTGGTCCTGGACGAGGACAACTAGGGAGTACCAGTGGGGTAGCCTAGTTGGGCCTGAGAGTTTTTTACAGAGGGAACCACATGGGTTCAAAGTGGCGTAGAACCGGAGGGTATCCCTGCAGTTGCGGGCCCGCGTCCGTGTTCTATCGCCCAAAGCAGGGAAGCCCATCAAGGTAGTGATTGGTCTACCCTGCGTTTTGGCTGGAAGGGGGTTGTGTTGGACTTGGCCCTTTTGCAGGGTCATCCCTGAACTTTTTGCCTTTCCCCTAGCCTTTTCTCTGACATGGTGTTGGTGGTTTTAGGCCTCTGGGCACTTTAGCACTGCTGTCCAGTGTAAAGTGCGTGCGCTCTCTGTGTTATGTATGGTGAGATTGACCTGCCCTCCCATAGGAATGCATTGGGGATTCCCTGATACGTGTTTCAGTGGTAATCCCTGATATGAGAGGAGCAGTGTGGTCGAGTTTGGTATGTTTGAAATAGTAATAATAAATGCTACGCAATGGTGTGCGCAGATTTATTATAACTATTTTAGAAATGCCACTTTTAGAAGTTGGCATTTCTGTGTGCTATGTGTCTGCCTGCCTGATGTGAATTGCATGTCTGGCTTTTGAGTGACAGGGGCGGGGAGGTGTGTGTGGCTCCAGGAGGGGCAGGGTGAGTCAGCACTAGGCTGAATGGGACAGCTGCATTGGGAGTAGTGGGAGGAGTAATCCCCTGACCCTGAACAGATCTGTGCCTGCCCTAGCGAATGCTGGCTCCGCCCCCCTGTGGTGTGTCTGATGACGAGCCCCACCTATCAATAGAGAAGAGGAGCCCTGTCAACAGAGTGCTCCAAATCTCCCCTGAACCAGTTGTATCTGGTTCCCCCAAAAGCCCTGTCCTGCAGACAAAGAGATTTTGTGTATAAATACTGGGGCTGTGACCCCATGAAAAGGTGCTGTTCCTGAACCTGCTGGGGCGTGCTGCTGCTGGGGCCCAGGAGGAACCGCCATGAGGGCTTGCCTCCCTGGGCCCAGCCTTGCCCCTTAATCTCTAAGGACTTTTTGTTGCTTCTTGTGCACTGTGAGCGCTTTCTTTTAATTTTCCCAAGAGGAAGAGCTTGGGCTTCGCAGCGCAGAGCTGCAACCCCTTTGGGAGGGAATCCCGACGTGGGGATTCCCCCGCCCTGCTGGTGATCGGAGCGGGAGCCCACCCCGCGTTTTTTTGCATTATCGGAGCGGGTGCTCACACCGCTTTATGCTTTATTTTTAAGAGCGGGTGCCCACCCCGCATTGTGTTGCCGACAGCGGGTGCCCACCCCGCATTGAGGAGCCACAGAGAAGAGCTGCCGCCGGGCCGCTGCCAGCGCGACCCGGAAGCCAGGCGGCCTTGCCTGGTTGTGGGCGGGGCTAAGGCCTCTTGAACGTCCGGAACCTCGCGGGCTCCACATCGAAGTCCCGGTCCCAAACGGGGGGACCAGGTGAAGTGCGCAAAGTGTGGCCGTTGGCGGGAGCCTACCCCGTCTCCAGGAGCAGGAACGTAAGGCTGCCGGATCCCAAGCGGGGCTTTCGTGGTCAGAGGAAGCCCCGCGGGTTATCGCCAGAAGTGAGACCGCCCGCCAGAAGGAGAAGTCCCCACGCACCGGCACGGAAGAGAGGCCGGAGAAGTTCACCACGAGCCCCAGTGAGTGGGGCTCCAAAGGCACTGCGGTGCCCAGGGTGATGCTACAGCTGCCCCGCCAGACAGAGGGCAGCTGCAATGTTGGGGAGCATCTTGCTTCTGGGGCCCAAAAGCGGGGCCCCTCAGGCAGGGAGAGTGCCGGTGTTTTCTCTACACCGTGGGGACAAGTGGATGGTTGAGAGCCCCATAGTGGTGCTCCCCCGAGCCACATTGTTGGTGCCTGGAGCCCTGTGGATGATCCCTAGGGCACAGTGGTGCCCGTGCCTCCTCCTTGAGGAATATCTCACAGCTGCCCTGCCTGATAGAGGGCAGCTGCAACGTGGGGCACATTCTGGTGTTCTCGAGCCCCAGAGGGGGGCTCCAACTTGCCCAGTGTTTGTTTACTTTCCTCAGCTGTACCGCCGTCGCGGACAGCTGCAACGTAATGGGCATTTTTGTTGTAGAGTCCCTGAGTGGGACCGGAGAGGCACAGTGGTGCCAGGCCTCAGTACCACAGCTGCACGGCAATTAGCGGCAGCTGCAATGTTTAGGCCTGCGCAATTGCGCACTTGTGGATTCTGCTGCATTGGCAGCGTGCCCTGACATTATGGACATAGGGCATTTGAGCCCTCTAAGAAGGCCACTTGGCCAGGGGGACTATAAGAGGTTATTGCATACTGCGTGTATGCTGGTGAGGCCTAATGTGTAATGTGTTTATGCTTATGAGGTTATTGCATACTGCGTGTATGCTGGGGAGGCCTAATGCGTAATGTGTTTATGCTTATGAGGTTATTGCATACTGCGTGTATGCTGGGGAGGCCTAATGCGTAATGTGTTTATGCTTAGGAGGTTATTGCATACTGCGTGTATGCTGGTTACGCCTAATGTGATGCTGAGTGCATAATATGATTTATGTTACAGGATATAATGCTGAGTACAGTAATTCGCCAGTCATTACTGGTTGTGTTCTACACTTATTATTTGTGCTTGTTATGGTTCTGACAGTGGCCCAATTGGCCCTGTCATGTGTATATAATCCCCTGTAAATATTGCCTAGTACCAGTTGGCACAGTGTATATTGTGTGATTGCTATTCTAATGTGTTTATGATAATACAAAGGCTATTTTATTTTATATAACCTTGTGTGGAGTTCCTTTTGTGGTGTGCCTAGTGGGTTGCTGCTGTGTGTGTGTGTTGCGTAAACGCTTTACACTTTGCCTCTGGGATAAGCCTGACTGCTCGTGCCAAGTTACCAAGGGGGTGAGCAGGGGTTGTCTTCAGCGTGTAACTACCTTTCCCTGACTAGAGTGGTGGTTTCTGCCTGGCTTAGGCGCAAGCCCTAGCCAACCAGAAATCCCATTTCTAACATATATATATCACATTCTTAAATTTTTTGGAAACACTCACAGTCACTGGATGATGTCATCAGAGATGTCATTTGAGATGTCATCAGTGATGTCAGCGACCATGTCATGTGTGATGTAATATGTGATGTCATCAGCAGTGCATTGCGGGGGCGTGAGTTATAGTTAGCTCATCTAACTATAACGGCTGAATTTCTCTGGTTTTGTACGAGTGAAATGTCAGACTAACTATAACGTCCCTGAAACCTGGGGTTTTTTCAGTGAATATCTAAGGTTTTTTAAATGCTAATTTCTAACTGTAACGTCCCTGAAACCTCTGGTTTTTTCAGTGAATTTTATATATATGCATTCAAACTCCTCTCACTCTTACAAGGAAGGAAGCAGCACTCAGGTTGTAGTTTGGAAGTATTAAATCTGGAAAAGACATGATCCACGAGTTTCGGCTCGTCCGAACCTTGATAACGATACAAGACCTCATTGTAGCTTACTTATTTAAATGTACAAATGCCTCTAGTTGCTAACATTAACAAAGGACTACATATTACATTAATCCAAAAAGCTGGCAGCCATATTGGCCTGGTCATGATGTGAAAATTCAGGAATTCATACAATAAAGAAAAGAAAACAAGTGTTAATGTGCACACAATGTCATTTCAGCATATCTTGCCCCATGACCGCCGTACCTGTATGTTCGTCAATGTGACTTGTATATAATAAACATACTTACGATTGCAAACATCAACATAAAAAATGGACTACACATTACTTTAAAGTGAAAGGCTATCGGCCATATTGATCTGGGCACTTTGCGTATTATATTGGTTCTTACACGAAAGAAAAGGGAAAAAAGGGGTGTTAATATACACACACTATCCCTAAATAAAGTTTTAGTGATTATAGTTCCATTCCATTCACAGCTCATTTGAGATGTCATGAGTGATGTCATGAGTGGGCTTGAAGCCGATGTGAAAGGACGCGGGCTGCGGAGCTCCGTCCGCCGCTTTTCCCCACAATCATAAATCCTGAGCCCCGGTTGCAGACACGAACACAGATCTGCGAACCGGAGTGCCCCGAGAGCTTGGGGTGACTGGAGGTTTGCCTCATTTTGCCCCCAGAGGAGACTGGACCAGCTGAGTTAGGAGCGGCCTGGCGAGGCTGCAACGACACCAATATGGCGCCCATCGCTCACTGAGCCCGCTGAGAGGGCTCCGGCTCCGGTGCAGGGGAGCTCTTCACCCTTCGGTGGAAGCGGTTATATTACAGAGGGCCGGACGTCACCCAGGGATCACAGGGGAAGACGAGGTGAGCCTGAGCCCATCAGAAAGCAACCCCTGAGCCCCGGCTTTGATTACTTTTGGCACTTTGAATCTGGCATCAAAATGGCGGCTGCGCTGCAGACCGCCCAGGGGGCACCGAGCGGGCTGGCAGGACAATGACTGTCTCCTGGCAGGGTGGAGAGGTTTACCTGCAGCGGGGCCCCACCGGCGGGAAGTTAGAGGCCACAGCACGTGCGTACAGTCCTGAACCCAGCTGGCCCTGCACTGTTCAACTGGATCGGTGAAATACGGAGGGGGAGGAGGACAGATGGCACCCTCGCCTTAATGGACCGCGCTAAGCTCCTGCGAACCACAATGAGCGGAACGGGATACTGAAGCGGCGCAAAAGGTAGAGAGCAGGCGTGACGGTGGATGCCCAGCATGGACAAACTTACCACCCGCAGTCCATAACCAGGCCTAGGGATAGTGCTGCTCCTCGTGAGGGAGTGAGGAACCCCCGCAGCCGGTGCAGGTGCACACAAGAGTTGGACAATCCAGCAGCTATCCCTGGGTGGCAGCAACAAACAAGGGCAAACCCCAGCATTTCTTACTGGGGCCTCCGGCAGAGCGCGGACCTGAAGCGGCCAGGACAGACCCTCTGGGTTGATCTAAAGGAGCTGCATGCTTTGAGCTGAGGGATAAAGGCCTGGCGAGCGGCGCATAGCGAACTCAACTGGCTACAGGGAACCAGCCACAACACGAAGGAGGCTGTGCACACCTAATAGGCGGTGGAGACACTGAGGGGTAGGGGCACAGACAAAGCAGGGAGGCTTGCGAGGTCTAGTGCCCTCCTGACAACCAGACAACCCATTGCTTAACGGCATGTGTGAGGACCACGGGCTGTGGGACTACATTGGACCCCTCCGCGGTCGAAGCCGCCTAACCAGTGACCGCCATATGTGCGCACAAAGGAGCGTGGCCTAAGTGCATCCAGAGACAATCGCAATCAGTAACAACGAGGGGGTAGTCTTCCGGAGAGACCGCTGCGGCATTAGCGAAACGGGCAGCTACGAGGGCGCTGGAGGCGCGATAAAGACAATCACCCACTGCATTATTACGTGATTGCCCACTGCTGTGAAAAGAGTGTTCGAAATAGGGAGGAGATGCCAGAACCTACCCGAGGCGATGGGGAGAACCCAAAAGAAGAGAGGATACACAGTCCTCAATGTAGAAGCCCCTGGTGCCCAGACTGACGATGATGAAGAGGTACTGGAAACGGGAAGCGGCACAACTCCCAGGAAACCAACGCTGACAGATATCATGCAGGCGATCACAGCCTCCAGAGAGGCCCTGGAGGAGAAAATAGGAGTGATAGGCATGGACTTAAGCCTGTTAAAAGATGACCACCGGAAGCTCAAGGACCGGGTGAAAACCACGGAGAAGGAACTAGGCGGCCTCCCAGAGAAGATGACTGTAATGCAGAAGACGCTAACGGACCTGGAAACTAAAGTTAAAGTTCTGGAAGTGTGGGCCGAAGATAGTGAACGGTGGTCCCGCAGGAATAATATCTGCGTCATCGGAGTGCCGGAGAAAGCAGAGGGCACGAACATGGTGCGCTTCTTGGAAGATTGGCTCAGAACAGAAGTAGCCCCAAAGAGACTGTCATCCTTCTACACACTGGAAAGAGCCCACAGAGTCCCAGCAAGGCCGCCTAAACCTGGTGCCCCTCCTCGCCCGATAGTAGCACGGCTACTGCATTTTAGAGACAGAGATCATATACTTCAGCAAGCTCGCCAAAAACAGGGATTGCAAATCGACAACAACGCAGTAATGATTTTTCCGGACTTCACAAGGGAGGTTCAGCGAAACAGAGCATCCTTTTTAGCTGTTAAGAAGAAGCTTCACCAACTACAGTTGCCGTATGCAATGCTGTTTCCTGCGCGGCTTCGAGTGGCAGATACTGCGGGCCCCCGATTTTTCACCACACCTCAAGGGCCTGGGAATGGCTGGACACGCGGAGATCACCGGAGCATCACAGTTCCCCATTGAACTCTTTGCAACCGAGCCCTCGCAGCAGCAAAACGGGATCCAGAGCTCCATCTCCTAGGGAACTCAGCTTGGAGCATCTCAGAGTGCTGCAGGAAGTAGCGAAGCATAGCCAACAGGGCTCCAGTCCCACTTCAAGTAAAAGCGGCACAGGTGCAGAACGGTCGGTGGATTCACCAGCTCCCAGTGAAAACTGCTCGTCAGGGACAGAGTTGCCACAGGTCACACCCCAGACGGCGGAGGACATTGTCTGATGGAGTAGATCGGGTCCCCCACACTGTAGATGTCGGAGGAATGCTACGGACTTGGCCTGAGAGGGTGAATAACGGACCCTGCTGCTGATCTCAAGACGGCGAGGGACCTCAGATGTCTGTTCCGGGGCGATGTAACGGTTGCAGGTACCGGGAGGGCGGCGGGCGGGGATCTGGACCCAGAACTGTCAGCTGATCACCCCTGCAACCACTAGTGGACTTTGTGAGCTTATGTAAAGTTTGGATGGGAACTAGTTCACCGGTGACTGTCCTGGGGAGGGGTAGTTGGGGTTTTTATTTGGTTACTGGGATGTTAGTTGGGAACAGGCATGTCACAATGACAGGATATAGTGGAGGAAAGGTATACCACATGCAATGGGACCCTCACTAGATCTAAAATGTATTACATGGAATGTATGGGGGATGCACTCAATGGTATGGCGTCATAAAATTCATGCATACTTGATCCGTAGGGGGATCCAGATTGCCCTGCTCCAGGAGACCCACATTATGGCAGCTGAAGGAGCAGCGCTGCAGCGTAGATGGAGGGGCCAAGCATTCTATACCAATTACTCAGCATTTGCATGAGGGGTACTGGTCTGGGTGAGGGCGGGGGTACCCTTTCAATGCAACAAACAAATTATAGACCTGGATGGCAGATATGTGGTGGTTTCTGGGAAACTGGATGGCAGGGACATAAGTCTGGGGAGTATTTATGCCCCTAACTCAGACCAACCAAACTTCTTTTCACATCTCTCTGGGAAATTGGCCTCTATTCCTTCAGGCTCGGTTCTGCTAGGAGGGGACTTTAATTCCATTACTGATGTTGCTCTAGATCGCTCTCATCCGCCACTCCCTGATGCCCCCACAAATAAAATAACAGAGTCACGACGGAACTGGCAACAGAGGTGGGGATTGGTGGACTCCTGGAGAGTCCAGCACCCGGATATCCGGGATTACTCCTTCTTCGCAGCATTACACAAACTCCACGTTCGTTTAGATGCCATATTGTGCTCCTCTGACGTACATGAAGGGGTGCGCAGTAGCGAATACCTCACCTGGACGATCTCTGACCACAACCCAGAGTTGTTAAGCTTGCAGTGGTCTCGACCGAGGCCCAAAATAGCCACATGGCGTTTGAGACCCGAGGCCCTAGAGGACCAGGTGTTTCATGAAGAGATAGGGGCAGCCATTCAACATTATTTCCAAGACAATGCTAATTCAGCATCGAGTTCCCTGGTAGAGTGGGACAGGTTTAAATCAGTCATCAGAGGGCGCTGTATATCGGGGATGGTGGGAATGCGGAAGACCCTACTGCAAGACATACAGAGGGTGGACCAGCGCCTAAGAGAGCTAGAGCAGGAAAGACCCAAGAATTCTGATAAGCAGGGGGAGCTCCTGGAGGCTAGAGAAGCTGTGGCGGTGCAAGTGGAGCGCCTTCGCTGCTTCGACTATAAAAAATATATAAACCGAGCTCACATGGAGAGGGATAAGTCGGGGGCTCTGTTGGCTTGGCTGGCCAACCCAGCCAGGAGGGGTTTGGCCATATTGGAGATCAGAGAGCAGAATGGGGTAGTGAGGTATGACCAGCAGGGTATCAACGACCTGTTCCTCGATTACTATACCGACTTATACAAAAGTAGACTGTCACCAGCAGCAGAGGACATAGACGTGTTCATAGGGGACGTGGTCCTGCCAGTCTTAGACGAAGATCTCGCTACTATCCTGGGACGGGATGTGGAAAATGGAGAAGTAAGGGGAGCTATTAAACATATGGCACAAAACAAAACACCAGGAGCAGATGGCCTACCCATTGAATTTTATATAGCATACATTGACTTGCTAGCCCCTAGACTGGTACAGTTGTACAATGATGCGAGGCAAGTGGGACACCTACCTGCCTCGACCAGGGAGGCGATTATCATACCCCTGCTTAAACCGGGGAAACCATCCTGGGATAGAGCGGCATACTGCCCTCTCTCCATGCTTAACCTGGACTACAAAATCCTGAGTCGTATACTGGCCACTCGCCTGCTCCCACATATGACAGCCCTTATACACAGAGACCAATCCGGGTTTATACGCACCAGAAACACAGCCCTTAATGTCCAACACCTCATACAGATACTAGAGGCAGACACATATAGGAAAGAGGTGGCGGCGGTCTTCTCAGTGGATATAGAGAAGGCATTTGATAGCCAGGAATGGTCCTATTTATTTAATGTGATGCAGAAGGTTGGGCTAGGAGAGAGGTTTGTGGGCTAAACGGCTCTCTTATATACTAACTCTACTGCTAGGGTTAAGATGGGGGCTAATATCGGACACCTGTAATGTGGGACGGGGAACGCGTCAGCGGTGCCCGCTCTCCCCCCTACTGTTCGCCCTGGCGATGGAACCGTTTGCAGCCCGGGCCAGAACAGGGCAACACTATCATGGCCTAAATGCTCTTGGGCAGATCCACCACATTGCACTCTATGCAGATGATCTACTGCTGGTCCTGGCAGACTCGAGGGAGGCGCTCTGGGGTGCAAAAGGCTTGCTACAGGCCCTAGGGGACGTAGCGGGACTGAGGGTGAATTGGGCAAAGTCCTGTTTGTTCCCAGCGATGGAGGGTAGGATAGGCCCACAAGAAACTGAGGGAGTGAGATGGGAGAATAGGAGCCTGACATACCTAGGTACTCAAATATACCATACTCAGGGAGACATCTTGGAGGGTAACATAGGGAGAGCTATCAGGGGCACAAAAAGTAATTTTGATTTCTGGGGTTCTTTGCCATTATCGGTGGCTGGCCGGGTGGCTCTACTTAGGATGGTGACTCTGCCGAGATTACTTTGGAACCCTGCCAGTCTGGATACCAACGAAGTACTTCACCCAACTCAAGTCGATGGTCTCGGGGTTTCTGTGGGGGAATGGTAGGCGAAGAGTGGCACTCAGCGTTCTCATGCGTCCGAGAGCAGAGGGAGGGCTGGCGGTACCCGACTTTGAGGCCTACTACCTTTCAGCACAGCTACAGTGGCTCACGAAATGGGTGGCAAGCCGCATTCGGAGACTGGAGGAGCCGAGAGAGGACTCCGTGACCCTAAGAGTGATCTCCCAAATTGCATTGAGGCTGCGTGTTCGACCTTCAGCCCTCCCCCTGGAACTACGCACAGCCCGCCAGTGTTGGCATAGGTACCAGAGACGTGCCAAAATTAGATGCCATTATGCTCCGGAACTTCCCCTACTTATGTGCGAGGCCTTGCCAAATGGAGGTAGTTGGCAGAGACTGGTGGCGCGGTCGGAACAGGGACTGGATACTTTAGGTGACTTATATGAGGAGGGCACCATGATCCCGTTCAACGATCTGCAAGATCGATATGACTTACCCAGGGGGGACTTCCTATTGCACTCTGCCCTCACTGCGGCCATTCAAAAACATTGGGGGGAGGGGCTCACTGAGCCACTGACATCATTAGAATGTCAGTACCTGGTAATGGCGGCAGGGACGGTTAAGGCGGGCACATGTATATACAGGCGAATAACGCGGGAAACATTGCTGCCCTTAACGGAGCTGCGCTTAAAATGGGAAGAGGACGTCGGTGAGGTTATTCCAGAAAAATCATGGGGAGAGATAGTAGAGAGGGCTTGGAAGAGCACCAGAAATGCCAGATTCCAATTGATGCATTTTTATATCTTACACAGGGCATACCTTACCCCGGAGAAGATCAATCAGTATTTTAATTCTCAAGAATTGCAATAGGGAGGGAGCTGGGTTTAGACATATGCTCTGGGATTTCCCACAGCTGGGTAGCTTCTGGGAAGGGGTAACTATGCTGTTGACAGATATCACTGACAGGGAAGTTGAGGCATCACAGGGATATTGCCTGTTACACTGGTTCCCACACACAACGAAAAACAAAATCACTAGCAAGTTCATAGATATGGGCTTAGTACTAGCCAAAAGAGACATAACCATGCACTGGAAAGCAAAACAAGGTCCAAATATAACCAGATGGAAGAAATAACTTATTAAGTGGGCAGAGTGTGAGGGGATAGTTAGGATGCAAATAGCAAAATGAACGAAAAGCGAGAAGGCGCTGGAGGCAGCTAGATCATGGGAAACCCTAGTAGTCTTACTCCGAGTCCCAGATGATGCTGAAGACAAAGAATCAATTGGAGAGGCTCCGATAGGGGTAAATTAGGACCTATACACCCCTGACCATCAAATAGCCCCGGAGCGTTGATAAGCAACGATAGTGCACCGCCGACCTCATAGGCCAAGGGTTCCTAAAGTGATACCTCTGACAATCACAAAGCACAGCCTGAACCAGAAGCTTATCACAAATGAGCAATATGTATATAAGTGACACACCTGGGGGGAGGGAAGGGAGGGGGGTAGTTGACAGGTGGGAGTTTGAAGTTGAGTATGTCGATGTATGGAATACTCCAAGGACTGATCACAAATGAACCCTGTCCATTGTATAACTGCGGGAGGAGGGAGGGCTCATGAGTACAGCTGGGACCTGAATCTCTTCCATGTTGTTGTATTACGGAGCTGTACATATCAAAGTCCAGTAACTTCGTATCCGTATACATGATAAATGTGATGCCTTGATGATTTCTGGAAAATTCGTAAACCCCAATAAAGTTTGTTTAAAAAAAAAATGAGTGATGTCACTGACCTTGTCATGAATGATGGAATGTCTGAGGTCATAAGCAGTGCATTGCGGGGGCGTAAGTTATAGTTAGCTCAGGTAACTATACCTGCTGAATTTCACTGGTTTTGTACGAGTGGAATCTGAGTCTAACTATAACATCCCTGGAATCTTTGTTTTTTTCAGCAAATTTCTAGGTTTTTTAAACGTTAAGTAAGATGCCTATCACAATGGATGGTAGGGGGTTGGAAGCAGGGCCTGGCCTGGCATTGTGCTGCCCCCACCTAAGCTTGCTGCTCCTGCCTCCCCTCCTCCGCTTTGCTATCCATTGTCCAAATCCATGCCCCTGCTCCCTCATTACAGCCCTGTGTGGCCGTTGTTCTGCCACTGGCCTTCCCGCCTTCTCTGAACAGTTAGCTTGCTGCCCCATCCACTTCCTCCCTATCCTCTGTTGTCTGAATCCATGCACTAGCCTCCTCCCTCCTGCCATGCATGGTCTGATGTGCTACCACCGCTCTCCATTTAGCATGATGCCCCAGTCCACTCCTCCTGCCCTCCATTGCCCAATTCTATGCCCCATCATTGACCTCCTGCTTAGCCTCTGTGCTTAGCTTGCTGCCCCTACTCTCCTTCCCCCTGCCCTCCGATGTCTGTGTGCATGCCCCTGCTCCATCATTTTTGCCCACCATGTTCCATGGACCTGCCCCTCCTATCTACTCTGAGTGTTCTGTTGAGCTGCCACTCCCCTCCCACCTGCCTAGCATTGTCAAATGACTGTAACCTGTGCCTGCCACCTCCACCCTGCCTGTACACGTTCCATGCCCCTAGCCCCTTCCTCCTGTCCTCCATGGTCCATTTTACTGCCACACCCTTCTGCCCTCCCTGGTCTGTTGTGCTGCAACTGCTCCTCCTTCCTGCCCCACGTGGTCTGTTGTGAGGCCCCTTCTCCTGAACTCTCTTGCCTGTGCCCAGCTCCTACCCCTCCCTTCTATCCTCCATGGTCCGTTATGCATGCCACTGCCCCCTCCTTCTTGCCCATCATGGCCATTGTGCTGCCACTAACCCTCCCGCTTGCCATGCATGGTCTTCTGTGCTGCCATGGCCCCTCCCACCTTCCCTGTGTGGTCAGCTAGCTGCCCCTGACCCCCTCCCACCTTCCCTCCATGGTCTGTGTGTATGCCATTATAGTCTCACTGTTGCCCTCCATGGTGTGTTGTGCTTCTAGTGCCCATCCTGCCTGACCTCCATGGTCAGCTTGCTGCTCCTACCCTGCCCCCTTACCCCCTGCCCTCTGTTTTCCATGTGCAGACCCCTATTCCCTCCCTACGGGCTTGTCTGTTCCATTGTAATGCCCCTGATCCCTCCCTCCTGCCCTTTATGGTCCGTTATGCTACAGCTTTCTCTCCTGTCTGTCCATTATGGTCAGCTTGCTGCCATTGCCTCTTTCACCTCTGTTCTCTGTTGTCCATGTGCATGGTCCTGTCCCCTCCCTATTGCTTTCCATGGATTGTTGTGCTGCACTGCCGTCCCGCATGCCCTGTGTGGTGTATTGTGGTGCTGCAAACCCTGATGCCTGCCTTGTAAGGTCAGTTTGGTGCACCTGTCCATGTCCCTCCTGTCCTCTGTTATCCGAGTCCATGTCCCTACCCCAATTCCTCCTGCCTTCCATGATCCAATGTACCATACTTGCTAACATTTTGAACTTGGTAAGAGGGAGATTTTGAAAAAAAACTGGGGAATTGATTTTCCCCATTGACTTACATTGAAAAAGAGGAGATTGTAGACAGGAGACATATAAAATAAAGCCCATTTGGGCTTAAAAACATTGGGCGTTTCCTGGCTGAATCGGGTCTGTTGGCATGTATGGTTGTACTACCAGTGCCTCTTCCTTCTGCCCACAATGGTCTATTATATTGCCACAGTCTCTCTTGCCTGTCCTGCATTGTTGGTTTGTTGCCCCTGCCCCCTTTCCACTGCCCTACATAGTCTGTTGTGCTGCCACTGCCCTTCCTGCCTGTCCAGTGTGGTCAAATTGTTGTTTCTGCACCCTCCTACCTGCCTTCAATTTTCCAAGTCCGTGCCCCTGACCTCTGCCTCTCAACAGTATCCTAATGAACAACTAGATTGCTAACATTCTATATTTATTACAAAAGCGTGGCACGCCTGACGTCATCTTGATGTAATCAATACAGTAATACCTAAAGCATTTCCTTTAGAAATTATAGAAATGAGAGGGTCTTATTTGCATCGAAATTATGGTTAGTGCTCTAAAAAACTAAAATGAGGAAATATTTTCTGAGTTTCAAATAGCGACAAAGCACTTTTAAATTATTTGTTATCTTTATGTTTTTTTATCTAGTTGACCACTTGATTAAATGTTGCACTTAGGGGAGAGGATGTGGTGTTACTTCCAGAGCTGCAGACTTTGCAACTGGGGAACCAAGTTGGAGTTTCTGCTTCAGCTTAACATTCTGTGACTCTGGTCAAATCACTTAATCTCCCCATGCCTACAACCAAAATGAATTTGTCCTTCTGTGATGTAACCAATTCTCATGTAGAGCACTCCAATACCTGACCAGTCTGCACTATATAAAACTGTATAAAACTCAAAAATAAAAAGTGTTTTCCACACTTCTGTCATTGGGCTATACGTGGGCTACATCTGGGTGATATTTGTGCTACATTTGGGCTCCTTTTTCTCTGGTGGCCATCTTGGGAGACTTCAGTTCAATTCAATAAACTTTATTCGATCTGATTTAGAAACATAGATCATAAAAGTGTACATAAAAACAGTAAATCCTCTTTCTTACTACAATACAATGAGAACTAATTAAGACCAGTAGGTAAAAACGGGTGTTACAAAAGCCCGGCTCAGAGCAACTTCAGTTTAACAGAATAGTAAAGTTCAATGTTTCGCAAGATCAATCTCACGTACTTTGTGCAAACTACGCAATAAGGGGTCCAAGTAAGATGCAACGCTCCAATACCTGACCAATCTTCACTATAAAAAACTGCAAAAACACAAAAATAAAAAGTGTTTTGCACACTTCTGTCATTGGGCTATACGTGGGCTACAGCTGGGTGATATTTGTGCTACATTTGGGCTCTTTTTTCTCTGGTGGCCATCTTGGGAGACTTATTTGTTATGAAGTTTCCTACTTTCCTCATTTACTGCAGTCTCCTCAGTGGGAAATGCTTTCAGTTTTTTACTTTGATTCCATCAAGAAGGCATTCAGATGTGTCATGCATTTGCCATAAATTCAGAATGCTAGCACTCTAGTTGCTCAGTAGATCACTGTGGTAAAGCTACTGCTCACCAGGAAGTTAACTGGAAGTCTGCTGCTGGTATTGAAAGTGCATGTTTTAGTCTGCATGTCAGAATTTGTTTATGAAATAGAGGATTTGAGAAGTCACTCAAAATGTGCCCTAATTTTTCTTTCTGCAGCACTAATCATACTTTCTGTGGCACAAAAAAACCCTCATTTTGTTCCTTTTTAAATTAAATGTTTTAAGTGATACCAGTTTATTCCAATAAAGATGGCTTCAGGTGTGCCACACTTTTGTCATAAGTAAGACTGTTAGCACACTAGTTGTTCTTTAGAACACTCTGGGAAGCTGCAGTAGAACACAAAGGAATCAACTGACAGTCTCTGCCCTTGTTGGATGTACATGTTTTACTGAGAATGTCTGACTTTATTCTCACATGACTGAGAAAGATAATGTGAATTTACAGAAACTATGCTCTCATTTCAGCTTCTGGAGCACCTTCCAAACCTCTATGGGAAAAGCATGAGAAAATAGTTTTCTCTCAAACATGATTCATGATATCCCAGTAGAAGGCTTTTTCACAGGGTAAAATCACCTTATAACATGATACAATTCCTAAAATTAGTATGGCACCATCAACAAATGATTTATAATGTAACTAAAGTCTGTTATCTCCCTTTATACGTTCCCCTTTTGGTGAACCTCAAAACCTTCCATTCACTACAATGCATTTTAATGGGGTGCTATCATGTATATTGGTCCCAAGATGGCTGCCAACATTTCTTGGATGAAGTGCTGACAGCCAATCTGATCTCACGATGAGGTGTGTGGTTAGGCTCCGCCCAGATATCAATATTTCTTTTTCCTTAAATATTTCAAAACCTACTGAACAGATTTACACCATTTAAAGCAAAGAGTGCACTCTGGACCAAGAGCTACCTTTCTGCCAAATTTGGTGTAATTCCGTTCAGCAGTTCGGTCTGTAGCCGCGACAAAGGTTGCCTATGGAAATTAACATGGAGAAAACACGTTTTCAGCATGTCAGCAGCTCCCCTTGCCCAAAAGCAATGCCGGCTCCTGCAGGAGGTGGGGAGCCAGCTGGGACCATGGGGGCATTGGGGCTCCCCCCGCGGTCCCCAACGTGAGGGCCGGCCACAGGGGATGGGGTCCCCGGGGCCAATAGTGGCCCAGGGAAGGGGGGCCACGCGGCCCCCTCCCTGAATAAAAAGAAACAAACAAAGAACAAGGCACAGCCCCGGGGGATGGGTTTCCCAGGGCCAATAATGGCCTCAGGAGGGGGGCCACAAATTAAATATGTGGCCATGCCCCGGGGGATGTGGTCCCCGGGGCCTAAATCGGCCATGGGATGGGGGCCGTGCGGCCCCTTTCCCGTTTAAAAAAAATATATATGCTCAGGCCCTGGGGGATGGCGTCCCCAGGGACAAGAAATAATAAAGGGAAGGGGAGCCACACAGCCCCCCTTCCAAAAAGCAAATAAATAAAAGCCGGCATCTTGCCGAAAACCCCGCCCCCTCCATGCACCACTGTGCAAACGCGTCTCCTGGTGCGTTCTGCATTGGGGGATTAAGCCCCCTTGAATACTAAGGGCACTTAGGGGCCAACTAGACAACCAGGTACCTCCAGTAATCTCCACACAGTGGGATTGCTGAGAGGTGGTCCGAGGCCACGCCCCTTTTACACCACTCTGCAAACGCGCCTCTTGGCGCACTGCTGGTGGGGCGATGAGGTCCTCTTGTGTCCTGAGGACCTCAGGACTAAAGTGGACTTCATCCCCCGAGCAGCAGTGCGCCAGGAGGCACGTTTGCAGAGTGGCATAAAAAGGGGGCATGGCCTCGGACCACTCTCAGCAATCCAGCTGTGTGGGGCTTACTAGAGATAACAGGAGGGCTAGTTGGCCCCAGAGACCCTCAGGAGGCAAGGGAACTTCATTTCCCAACTAAGAGCATGCCAGGAGGTATGTTTGCAGAGTGGTGGAGAAAGGGGGCGTGGCCTGTGTCCACCTCTCAGCAATCCCACTGTGTGGGGCTTACTGGAGGTAACAGGTAGGCTAGTTGGCCCCTAAGAACCCCCACAAGCGAAGGGGACTTCATCCCCCAACCAAGAGCATACCAGGAGGCGTGTTTGCAGAGTGGTGGGCAAAGGGGGCGTGGTCTGCTATAAGAACTTAGCAGTCCTGTTGTGTGGCACTTAATGGAGATAATAGGAGGGGTAGTTGGCCCCCAAAGATGTCTTTGGGGGCCGATTACCCCTCCTGTTTCCTCCAGTAAGTCTCACACAGTGGGATTGCTAAAATGTCTTGGAGGCCACGCCCCCCTTTCTCCACCATTCTGCAAATGCGCCTCATGGCACACTATGGGTTGGTGGATGAAGTCCACTTTACTCCTGAGGGACTTTGGGGGCCAAGAAGCCCTCCTGGTACCTCCTGTATGTCCGACACAGCGGAATTTCTGAACGCTGGTCGGAGGCCGAGCCCCATTTCTGCACCACTCTGCAAACGCAACTACTACGTTATAGTTATAAATTAGAATTTAAAAACCTTAGAAATTCACTGAAAAAAAACATAGGTTTCAGGGACGTTATAGTTAGTAATAAGCATTTAAAAAACCTTAGAAAATCACTGAAAAAACCATGGGTTTCAGGGACTTTATAGTTAGAAATTATCATTTAAAAATCCATAGAAATTCACTGAAAAAACCATAGGTTTCAGGGATGTTATAGTTAGTTGGACATTTTACTCGTACAAAACCAGAGAAATTCAGCCGTTATAGTTAGTTGAGCTAACTATAACTCGCGCCCCCACAATGCACTGCTGATGACATCACATATTACATCACTTATGACATGGTCAGCGACATCACTGATGACATCACTGATGACATCTCAAATGACATCACTGATGACATCATCCACGTGATAATCTGATGCACCTCCTCACAGCCTAATATAACCTTTGATACACCCACTCTAAAATACAGACTGCCATTCTCAAAACCATAGACACACCAATACCAGTTACTACATACCCACTCACTGATTTCTAGGTCTACACACACATCCACTCCCTCATCCATACAGTCACTCATACATGCAGTCACTCACCAATACAGCCATTATCATATGCACTCATACACCCCTACAGGCACTCACACACTGCCACTCACCCATAGAGTTACTCACACAGCTAGTCAGTCATGCAAAGAATCAATCACACTCCCATTTACTCACCTACACAGTTATACACACACCACCTCACTTATTTATACAGATACTAACACATACTAACTCTCTTATACAAGCACTGACACAAGCACACACTCATCCATACAGCCACTCTCACAATCACTCACTCTCACATATAATCATTTATATACTCCAACACTCACATATACTGCCTTTCACATATGTAGTTACTCACACATTTACCACTGAGACATCCATTCAAAGTCAAAGTCAAAACAAGCTTTATTCGGTATATAAAATATATCCATAAAAGCATTCTACAGAAAAGAAAAAGCAATTTGTCGCAGGTCTTACAGTAGTCTAATTAATTCCCCAATATACATTCTCCTATGAACATTTTCACCCTAATAAAATTATTTAAAACACATTTTCAACGTTGATATAGATACACCATGTCAATCGATAAATTTTACATATCGGCACATAAAAACAATAAAAAGTTAAAATGCATTCAGTAATTTTTCTTGTGAAAAAACCGCAGAATTTTCAGAACATAAAATGTACAGCCTATTCTGTTTCGTAATTCAATGATTCCAAGTATGAGAGTTCCTTCCTTCGCTTGATGGCCAATTGAGTGAAGACAATAACCGCATTACATATTGAAACGTTCCAAATTGCAAATAAAATAAAAGGCGGTTTTATAGGAGTACAGTCTGTTAGAGATAAAAAGTGGGCGTAAAATTGATTTCCTGATATCCCTATAAAAATTGCAAAACAATACAAAGTGCAGAGTGCTTTCGGGAGATTTACCATCACACGGGCACTTAGTGAGATTTGCGCGCCATCTACCCATCTTTGGGAATGCTATCTGAAAGTGCAGCGTACTCAGCCGTAATCTTGTTAAATAAAATCTATGTTGAACGTTTCTAATAAAAACGAGATATGGCTGGGTACCCGGTGATAAAGGCCCTTCACAGTACGATCTAACGCATGATTTCGTACACGTCACGGCTTCCCTCATTTTTTCCCTGGATCTAAAAAGTCTCCTTTTTAACTCCCCCTTACTATAAGTCTCAATACTCGCTGGGTCCTTAAAATCAGTTGCCACATCGCACTCAGTGAGAAGGCTATGAATATATTTTAACCATGGTATATTCTTTGAAAGGTCGAGTGTAAGGCAATCTCGTATTATTTCCTTAGAAAAATAAGTTTCATCCTTTGTCCAGATTCGATACCATAGTGTAAGGGCAGACATACTAATCAGATCACTAAGGTATGGTACATCTGTTTCCCTATGGACAATGTAAGTAGCCATAGAATTAGGGACTGATAACACTCTTCTTAAAAATTTGTTTTCCGATGTTTGTAGTGGAGAAGTGTCTGCCATACCCCATAGTGCTCCACCATAGCATACCCCTGTTATACATTTGCTACCATATAGTTTTAAAATTTCTCGCACTGGCTTGTTGCCTATTTTTTGTGAAAATCTAAAAATAGCCTCGCTTGTCCTCAGAAATTTCAATTTACATGAGTTAATATGTGCATTCAATGTACCTTTGCAGTTAAAAAGTAACCCCAGATAAGAAAATGTTGATGTCCTTTCAATTGGTACTCCATCAACATGGTGGGTTCTGCTCTTGGTTTTACTTTTCCCACACGTCATAACTAAAGTCTTGGACAAGTTTATCGATAGATCTTTATTAGTCATAAAATTTGTAAAATTATCTATCAGGAGTTGAAGGCCATAGGCAGTCCTGGAGATCAGGACTGCATCGTCAGCATATAGTAAAACTGGGGTTACACGTTTACCAACAATAGGAGCATCAGCTTTCAAACTCTGCAATAAAAAATCAATTCCATTGATATACAGTGAAAATAAAAGGGAGCAAGGACACAGCCTTGTCTGATCCCTCGGGTTACTCTAAAGTGCATTGTGCATTCCCCATTCTGGCCATATCATATCTTTGATGTTAAATGAACATATATTTGTGACAGAAGGCTAATGATGTCATGTGGGGAACCCATCCCTACCAGCGTTTGCCAGAACATGGTATGGTTTACTAAGTCAAATGCGCTAGAGAGGTCGACAAAGCAGAGATGGAGTAAACCCGCTTTAGCAAGAGTGTATTTCCCTATAAGTAATTCTAGATTAACACACTGCTCAACCGTACCGATCCCCCTTCTGAAACCATACTGGGCTTCAGTTAGGATATTTTTATTTTTAACCCAGCCTTCTAATCTGGCTAACAGAATTCTGCCCATAAGCTTATATGTGGAATCAAGAAGGGAAATCGGGCGGTAGCATTTTGCGCTAGCTCTGTTGCCCTTTTTAAAAATAGGGACAATCACACTTTCAACCCAAGTTGCAGGCAGCACACCATCAGTAATTGCATTAAAAAGATTGGTTAAAATAGGAGACCAAAAATCAACATTATACTTAAAAATATCTGTCGGGACCCCATCCGGGCCAGCAGCCTTCCCACTTGCACTATTATGTAGAGCAATTCTAACCTTGTCTACAGTGATAGTTTCAATTTTACTAATTCATTCACTCACCAACACAGCCATACACACACTCACCCACCCATAAAGCCCCTCACAGATGCACTCTTGAACCCATACACCCTGTGAATCACCCACTCACACATCCATGCAGGGAGTCACACACACCCCACCCACCCACACAGACACTCAGGCACCCATTCAGGTACTCAGACAACCAATCAAAAACCCTTATAGACACTCATGTAGCTACTCACCAACCCAAGCAGTCACTTACACACCAACTGAAAGACTGATACAGACATTCATACCAATTAGTCAGTCACCCATGTATTAGTAAGACACGTTTAATCACTCACTTATACAGTCAGTCATGCACCTATTAAATCATCCATTCAGACACTCATACACCCGCTCATTCTTCAATACACCTTGGGATATATATATATATATATATATATATATATATATATATATTCACTGAAAAAACCATAGGTTTCAGGCACGTTATAGTTAGAAATTAGCATTTAAAAAACCTTTGAAATTCACTGAAAAAACCATAGGTTTCAGACACGTTATAGTTAGAAATTAGCATTTAAAAAACCTTTGAAATTCACTGAAAAAACCATAGGTTTTAGGGACAGTTATAGTTAGTTGGACATTTCACTCGTACAAAACCATAGAAATTCCCCCGTTATAGTTAGTTCAGCTAACTATAACTCGCGCCCGCAATGCACTGCTGATGACGTCACATATTACATCACTCATGACATGGTCAATGACATCACTGATGACATCTCAAATGACATCACTGATGACATCATCCAGTGACTGTGTGTTTCTGTAAAGTTTAAATATGTTTAATATATATAGGGAAAGGCGTATTGAAGAATGAGTGGGTGTATAAGTGTCTGAAAGGATGATTTAGTAGGTGCGTGACTAACTCTATAAGTGAGTGATTAAACGTATCTTACTGAATGCATGGGTTAGTGATTAAACCATGTCACTAACATGGTGACATGTTAGTCACCTGAGTGACTGAGTGTCACTCAGGTCACTGAGTGTTTGTGTGGGTGGGGTGTGTGTGACTCTGTGCATAGATGTGTGAGTGGGTGATTCACTGGGTGGATGGTTTCAAGAGTGCATCTGTGATAGACTGTATGGGTGGGTAAGTGTGTGTAAGAGTGTGTTAGTGAGTGAATGTATGTCCCAGTGGTACATGTGTGAGTAACTACATATGTGAAAGGCAGTATATATGTGTGTTGGAGTATATAAATAGCTATAAGCGTAGAGTGTGTGATTGTGAGAGTGACTGTATGGATGAGTGTGTGCTTGTATCAGAGATTGTATAAGAGCATAAGAATGTGCTAGTATTTGTATGAGTAAGTGAGCTGGTGTGTGTATAACTGTATAGGTGAGTAAATGGGTGAGTGCTTAATTTTTTGCATGACTGACTAGGTGTGTGAGTACCTCTATAGATGAGTGGCGGTGTGTGAGTGTTTATATAGGTGTATGAGTGCATATAATAGTCCTGTACTGAGTGACTATAAGTATGAGTGACTGTACGGGTGAGTGAGTAGATGTGTGTGTGTAGACCTAAGAATCAGTGAGTGTGTATATAGTAATTGGTGTTGGAGTGTCTATGGTTTTGACAATGGCAGTCTGTAATTTACAGTGGGTGTATCAAAAGTTATATTAGGTTGTGAGGAGGTGCATCAGATTATCACGTGGATGATGTCATCAGTGATGTCATCAGTGATGTCATTTGAGAGGTCATCAGTGATGTCATCAGTGATGTCACTGACCATATCATGAGTGATGTAATATGTGACGTCATCAGCAGTGCATTGCGGGGGCGTGAGTTATAGTTAGCTGAACTAACTATAACGGGGCAATTTCTATGGTTTTGTACGAGTGAGATGTCCAACTAACTATAACTGTCCCTAAAACCTATGGTTTTTTCAGTGAATTTGAAAGGTTTTTTAAATGCTAATTTCTAACTATAACGTGTCTGAAACCTATGATTTTTTCAGTGAATTTCAAAGGTTTTTTAAATGATAATTTCTAACTATAACGTGCCTGAAACCTATGGTTTTTTCAGTGAATTTCAAAGGTTTTTTAAATGCTAATTTCTAACTATAACGCCCCTAAAACCTATGGTTTTTTCAGTGAATTTCAAAGGTTTTGTAAATGACAATTTTTAAATGTATTAATTGTTATATTTATTTTTTTGATACTGATTTACTACATTTTTTAAAACTATTTATTTTTAGATATTTTATTTATTAAATTACATTGTAATTACATTATACATTACATTACAAAATATACTTTCTCAGAATGAATTACTTTAGTTTAAATACTTTGCAAATAGGCAATAGAGTTTTAAGTACAGTAGTTACAGTTGTTGCAATGGGCAACACAATTTCAAACACAATGCAACATTGAGCTCAATGAGAATTTCTAGTTAAATGCAATTAGTTACTTTATGGATTACTTTTTCTAACCTCAGGACTGGATCCTAGATTCAGTCCTGGGACATCTCCTGTAAACAGTTGAGTAAAAGCGTTTTGGTTACAGTAGTGATTTTTAAGGAATATTATTGTATTTTAAAACTTGACACTTAGAAACTTTTTCACATAGAATCACCAATGTTATCCTATGGGAGGAAATTCACTTAGCAGGTAAGTAGTGTTATCGTTACTTTTTTCTTACTCAGTGGTGGATCCTGGATCCCGCACTGGTGCATCTCCTGTAAACAGTTGAAATAATGCGTTTAAGTCATACAGGCGATTTTTAAGGAATATTTGTAGTTTGTGAAATTCGACACTTTGAAACTTTTCTGCGGAAAACCAGACAATGGATTCCGATGGAAGGAAATACAAGTTACTGGTAAGTACGGTTAGAATTACTTATCAGGGTCAGTGCTGGGCTAAAAGATGCAGCACTGGGTTCTCTCCTGATAACAGGTGAGTAAATCGGAATTCGTAGTTCGGCTGATTTTAGAGGAATATTATAAAGTTCCAAAATTCCACACTTAGAAGAATTTCCATGTGAAACCAGTCAATGTTAGCCTATGGAAGGAAATTCAAGTTACTGGTAAGTACGGTTAAAATTACTTTTCAGGATTAGTACTGGGCTCAAAAATGCAGCACTGTGGTCTCTCCTGATAACAGGTGAGTAAATCGGAATTCGTAGTTCGGCTGATTTTAGAGGAATATTATAAAGGTCCAAAACTCCACACTTAGAAGAATTTCCAAGTGAAACCAGTCAATGTTAGCCTATGGAAGGAAATTCAAATTACTGTTAAGTACGGTTAGAATTACTTTTCAGGATCTGTACTGGGCTGAAAGATGCAGCACTGAGGTCTCTCCTGATAACAGGTGAGTAAATTGGAATTCGTAGTTCAGCTGATTTTAGAGGAATATTATAAAGTTCCAAAACTCAACACTTAGAAGAATTTCCAAGTGAAACCAGTCAATGTTAGCCTATGGAAGGAAATTCAAGTTACTGGTAAGTACGGTTAAAATTACTTTTCAGGATTAGTACTGGGCTCAAAGATGCAGCACTGTGGTCTCTCCTGATAACAGGTGAGTAAATCGGAATTCGTAGTTCGGCTGATTTTAGAGGAATATTATAAAGTTCCAAAACTCCACACTTAGAAGAATTTCCAAGTGAAACCAGTCAATGTTAGCCTATGGAAGGAAATTCAAGTTACTGGTAAGTACGGTTAAAATTACTTTTCAGGATCAGTACTGGGCTCAAAGATGCAGCACTGAGGTCTCTCCTGATAACAGGTGAGTAAATCGGAATTCGTAGTTCTGCTGATTTTAGAGGAATATTTGTATATTTCAAAACTCGACAGAAACTTTTTCAGCAAAAAGCAGGCAATGATATCCTATGGAAGGAAATTCAAGTTACTGGTAAGTACGGTTAAAATTACTTTTCAGGATCAGTACTGGGCTCAAAGATGCAGCACTGAGGTCTCTCCTGATAACAGGTGAGTAAATTGGAATTCGTAGTTCGGCTGATTTTAGAGGAATATTATAAAGTTCCAAAACTCCACACTTAGAAGAATTTCCAAGTGAAACCAGTCAATGTTAGCCTATGGAAGGAAATTCAAGTTACTGGTAAGTACGGTTAGAATTACTTTTCAGGATCAGTACTGGGCTCAAAGATGCAGCACTGAGGTCTCTCCTGATAACAGGTGAGTAAATCGGAATTCGTAGTTCTGCTGATTTTAGAGGAATATTTGTATATTTCAAAACTCGACACTTAGAAACTTTTTCAGCAAAAAGCAGGCAATGATATCCTATGGAAGGAAATTCAAGTTACTGGTAAGTACGGTTAAAATTACTTTTCAGGATCAGTACTGGGCTCAAAGATGCAGCACTGAGGTCTCTCCTGATAACAGGTGAGTAAATCGGAATTCGTAGTTCTGCTGATTTTAGAGGAATATTTGTATTCTTCAAAAATCGACACTTAGAAACTTTTTCAGCAAAAGTAGGCAATGATATCCTATGGAAGGAAATCCAAGTTACTGGTAAGTACGGTTAAAATTACTTTTCAGGATCAGTACTGGGCTCAAAGATGCAGCACTGAGGTCTCTCCTGATAACAGGTGAGTAAATCGGAATTCGTAGTTCGGCTGATTTTAGAGGAATATTTGCACAATGGTGAAGGAAGGGGGTGGGGCCTGAGGTGACATGTCTGCAAACACGCCCTGTGGCGCGTTTTAAGTTGGAGAATTAATTCCTCCTCAATCCCGAGGGTCCCTAGGGGCCAACTGGCCCACCAGATACCTCCAGTATGCGCCAGAGAGCTGCGTTGCAGAGAGGTGTTCAGAGGCCACGCCCCTTTTACAACACTTTGCAATGCAGCTCCGTGGCGCTTACTGGAGGTACCTGGTGGGCTAGTTGGCCCTCAGGGACCCTCAGGATTGAAGGGGATTTAATTCCCCATCTTAAAACGCGCCATGGGGCCTGTTTGCACACATGTCACCTGAAGCCCCGCCCTCCCTTCACCACTGTGCAAACGCGCCCGTGGCGCGTTTTAAGTTGGGGGATTAAGTCCCCTTGAATCCTGAGGGTCCCTGGGGTCCAACTACCCCAACAGGTACCTCCAGTAAGCGCCACAGAGCTGCGTTGCAGAGAGGTGTAAAAGGGGCGTGGCCTCTGTACACCTCTCTGCATCGCAGCCCCTGGCGCATACTGGAGGTTCCTGGTGGGCTAGTTGGCCCTCAGGGACCCCAGTATTCAAGCGAATTCGTTCTCTCTGCAAACGCGCCAGGGGGCGCGTTTGCAGAGTGGTAAAGGAAGGGGCGGGGCCTGAGGCACAATCGTTTTTTGTGTTTTTCCTCGAAGGGGGCTGTGTGGCCCCCTTCCTTTTTCCTTTTTTGGGCCCTGGGGACCCCATCCCCCAGGGCCTTACCCCTTTTTTTTTCATTTTTTTTTTAAACGGGAAGGGGCCGCGTGGCCCCCCTCCCGTGGCCGATTCCGGCACCGGGGACCCCATCCCCCGGGCATGGCCACTCTTTTATTATTTTTTTAAGGAGGGGGCTGCGTGGCCCCCTCCTCAGGCCTCCTTTTGCCCCGGGGACCCCATCCCCCGGAGCAGGCCTTTATTTTTTTATTTTTTTATTTTTTTTGGGGAGGGGGGCTGCGTGGCCCCCCTCCCGGGCCACTACTTGCCCCGGGGACCCCATCCCCCGGGGCTGGCTCCTCTCCGTTGGGGACCGTGGGGGTCCCCAATCCCCACGGTCTCGGCATTAGCTTTTCACATGGGGAGCTGCTGACATGCAGCTCCCCATGTGGAAAGCAGTCTGCTTTGCTTCATTGAAGCGAGAGCAGGCTTCCCTGCTCTCCCTTCAACGAAGCAAGCAGTTTGCAATGGCAGGACGGAGCCGCGAGGCTCCCGTCCTGCCATTGCAACTACAGTGTCCCGGGGTAGGCACCCCGGGACACTGCAGGAGCCGGCCCTGGGGGTGGCGGTCCCCAGGGCCATCAATGGCTTCCAGGAGGGGGCCGCGCGGCCCCCCTCCCATGTCTTTAAAGCCCCGGGGAGGTGGTGATCCCTCGGGCTCTGGGGTCTGTTACGGACCCCGCATTTACATTATTAGTGCCCCGGGAGGTGGCGGTCCTCGGGCGTGTGGGGGCTCGAGCCTCTCCACACAGGAAATGTTTTTTTAAAAGAAGCCCCGGGTAGGTGGTGGTCCTCGGGGCTGCGGGAGGGCAGAGTGCCCTCCCGCAACATTTTTATTAGAAGCTCCGGGGTGGCGGTCCCCGGGCTTGGGGAACCTTAGAGGCCCCCCCATTAACTATAAACCCACCCCCCGCATGCCCCCGGGACTTGGGCCACCCGGGGACAAAATAACATCAAAGCGCTTCGATTTTTTTTTTATGCAGGAATTCGCGCACTCTAAGCGCATCCCGCCGATTTAAAAAAAAAGCTTTGTCCAGGGGTCTCGTAGGACTTCTGAGCAGACCTAGGAGTCAGGTGTTTCTACCCTGCTCCCTTTGTGCGTTTACGACTTGTTTCTGTCCCTCGGTTCTACCGAGGGATAAATGGCTGCCAACACTTCCTGATTTGGAGTGCTGACAGCCAACTAGCATGCAGCTCGTGATCGGGAGGGTGCGCTGAATCCGACGCGGCCATAGATATATATGTGATTTTCATTTTGATTTTCACAGGAACTACTGAACGGATTTACACCATTTAACAAAAGGGTTCTTCTGAACCAAGAACTACCTCTTTGCCAAATTTGGTGCAATTCGTTCAGCAGTTCGGGCTGTTGCCGTGTCTAAAGTTTCCTATGGGAAATGAATGGGAAAACACGTTTAGGACCCCTTTCTCGGCCGCTGACGAATCACTCCGAGACTTTCAGGGTAGGAGCGGATCGGAGCGGGCCATAAAGTTTGAAAATTTCGCGAAGATTCGTCAACCGACGCAAGAGTTATTTCAAATAGAATGTCGCGGATTTCCTATGGAAAATAGGTCCTAACTATAACTATCTACTGGCGACCGCCAGTAGATAATATATATATATATTATCTACTGGCGGTCGCCAGTAGATAGTTATAGTTACAACCTATTATCCATAGGAAATCCGCGACATTCTATTTGAAATAACTCTCTTGCCGGTTGACGTATCTTCGCAAAATTTTCAAACTTTGTGGCCCGCTCCGGTCCGCTCCTACCCTGAAAGTCTCGGGGATTCGTCAAGCGGGGCCGAGAAAAAGGGGGTCCCAAAACGCGTTTTCCCATGCAATTTTCCATAGGAAACTTTAGACACGGCTACAGCCTGAACTGCTGAACGGAATTACACCAAATTTGGCAAAGAGGTAGTTCTTGGTTCAGAAAGAACCCTTTTGTTAAATGGTGTAAATCCGTTCAGTAGTTGCTGAGAAAATCAAAAGAAAAAAAGATAGGTATATCTAGGGCCGCGGATCCTCCCGAGCACGAGCTTTATGTTAATTGGCTGTCAACACTCCAAATCAGGAAGTGTTGGCAGCCATTTTGTCCTCGGTAGAACCGAGGGACAGAAACAAGTGTGCAAAGCGCACAAAGGGGCAGGGTAGAAACACCCTGACCCCTAGGTCTGCTCAGGGGTCCCACAAGGACCCCCTGGGCAAAAAAATTTTTTTTTTTTATAAAATCGGCAGGATGCGCTCAGGGAGCGCGAACCCTGCCGAAAAAATCGAGCGCGGTCTCCCGCGCTTCGATGTTAATTGGCCCCGGGTGGGCCAAGTCCCGGGGCATGCTGGGGGGTTCATTTATGTGTGGGGGCCTCTAAGGGCCCCCAAGCCCCGGGGACCACCACCCCCGGGGCTTTATGGATAATGGTGCGGGAGGGCTCTGAGCCTCCCGCAGCCCCGGGGACCACCACCTCCCCGGGCTTCTTTTATATTTGAAAACCTGTGTGGGGGCTCCAGCTCCCACACGCCCCGGGTACCACCACCTCCCGGGGCACTAAGAAAATGAAAATGGGGGTCCGTTTTGGACCCCCAAGCCCCGGGGACCACCACCTCCCGGGGCTTTCGATGTAGGGAGGGGGCCGCGCGGCCCCCCTCCTGGAGCCTGTGGTGGCCCTGGGGACCGCCACCCCCAGGGCCGGCTCCTGCAGTGTCCCGGGGTGCCTACCCCCGGGACACTGCTGTTTGCAATGACAGGACGGAGCCTCGCGGCTCCCGTCCTGTCATTGCAAACTTGCTTTGGATATTGGAAGAGAGAGCAGGAAACCTGCTCTCTTCCAATATCCAAAGCCGATTGCTTTTCACATGGGGAGCAGCATGTTAGCTGCTCCCCATGTGTAGCAGCATGCCGGCTCCCGTAGGACACGGGGAGCCGGCGGGACTGTGGGGGATTGGGGACCCCCCACAGTCCCCAACGAGAGGCCAGGCCCCGGGGATGGGGTCCCCGGGGCCATAGTGGCCACGGAGGGGGCCACGCAGCCCCCTCCCCAAAGTAAAAAAAATAAAAAAAAAAAAAGTGCAAGGCTGGCCCCGGGGGATGGGGTCCCCGGGCCTTAAATGGCCTGAGGAGGGGGCCACGCAGCCCCCTCCAAATAAAAACAAAAGAGGCCATGCCCCGGGGGATGGGGTCCCCGGGGCCAATACAGGCCCAGGGAAGGGGGGCCACGCGGCACCCTTCCCGTTTTTTTTTTTAAATTTTAATTTAAAAAAAAGGGGTAAGGCCCTGGGGGATGGGGTCCCCAGGGCCTAAAAATAGGAAAAAGGAAGGAGGGCTACACGGCTCCCCTTCAGGGGGAAAAAACAAACAAAAACGATCGGGCCCGCAGGCCCCGCCCCCTTCCTTCACCACTCTGCAAACGCGCCCCTGGCGCGTTTGCAGAGGGGAACGATCCCCTTGAATACTGGGGTCCCTGGGGCCAACTAGCCCACCAGGAACCTCCAGTATGCGCCAGGGGCTGCCTTGCAGAGAGGTGTACAGAGGCCATGCCCCTTTACACCTCTCTGCAACGCAGCTCTGTGGCGCTTTTTGGAGGAACATGGTGGGCTAGTTGGACTCCAGGGACCCTCAGGATTCAAGGGGAGTTAAACCCCCGACTTAAAACGCGCCACGGGCGCGTTTGCACAGTGGTGAAGGGAGGGGGCGGGGCTTCAGGTGACATGTGTGCAAACAGGCCCCGTGGCGCGTTTTAAGATGGGGAATTAAATCCTCTTCAATCCTGAGGGTTCCTGGGGCCAACTAGCCCAACAGGTACGTCCAGAAAGCGCCACAGAGCTGCGTTGCAGAGAGGTGTAAAAAGGGGTGTGGCCTCTGTACATGTCTCTGCAACGCAGCCCCCTGGCGCATACTGGAGGTTCCTGGTGGGCTAGTTGGCCCGTAGGGACCCTCATGATTCAAGGGGACTTAATCCCCCAACTTAAAACGCGCCACGGGGCGCGTTTGCACAGATGTCACCTCAGGCCCCGCCCCTCCCTTCACCATTGTGCAAATATTCCTCTAAAATCAGCCGAAATACGAATTCCGATTTACTCACCTGTTATCAGGAGAGACCTCAGTGCTGCATCTTTCAGCCCAGTACTGATCCTCAAAAGTAATTTTAACCGTACTTACCGGTAACTTGAATTTCCTTCATAGGCTAACATTGACTGGTTTCACTTGGAAATTCTTCTAAGTGTGGAGTTTTGGAACTTTAAAATATTCCTCTAAAATCAGCCGAAATACGAATTCCGATTTACTCACCTGTTATCAGGAGAGACCTCAGTGCTGCATCTTTCAGCCCAGTACTGGTCCTGAAAAGTAATTTTAACCGTACTTACCAGTAACTTGAATTTCCTTCCATAGGCTAACATTGACTGGTTTCACTTGGAAATTCTTCTAAGTGTGGAGTTTTGGAACTTTAAAATATTCCTCTAAAATCAGCCGAAATACGAATTCCGATTTACTCACCTGTTATCAGGAGAGACCTCAGTGCTGCATCTTTCAGCCCAGTACTGATCCTCAAAAGTAATTTTAACCGTACTTACCAGTAACTTGAATTTCCTTCCATAGGATATCATTGCCTGCTTTTTGCTGAAAAGTTTCTAAGTGTTGATTTTTGAAACATACAAATATTCCTCTAAAATCAGCCGAAATCCGAATTCTGATTTACTCACCTGTTATCAGGAGAGACCTCAGTGCTGCATCTTTCAGCCCAGTACTGGTCCTGAAAAGTAATTTTAACCGTACTTACCAGTAACTTGAATTTCCTTCATAGGCTAACATTGACTGGTTTCACTTGGAAATTCTTCTAAGTGTGGAGTTTTGGAACTTTAAAATAGTCCTCTAAAATCAGCCGAAATACGAATTCCGATTTACTCACCTGTTATCAGGAGAGACCTCAGTGCTGCATCTTTCAGCCCAGTACTGATCCTCAAAAGTAATTTTAACCGTACTTACCAGTAACTTGAATTTCCTTCCATAGGAATCCATTGTCTGGTTTTTGCTGAAAAAGTTTCTAAGTGTTGATTTTTGAAACATACAAATATTCCTCTAAAATCAGCCGAAATCCGAATTCTGATTTACTCACCTGTTATCAGGAGAGACCTCAGTGCTGCATCTTTCAGCCCAGTACTGGTCCTGAAAAGTAATTTTAACCGTACTTACCAGTAACTTGAATTTCCTTCATAGGCTAACATTGACTGGTTTCACTTGGAAATTCTTCTAAGTGTGGAGTTTTGGAACTTTAAAATAGTCCTCTAAAATCAGCCGAAATACGAATTCCGATTTACTCACCTGTTATCAGGAGAGACCTCAGTGCTGCATCTTTCAGCCCAGTACTGATCCTCAAAAGTAATTTTAACCGTACTTACCAGTAACTTGAATTTCCTTCCATAGGAATCCATTGTCTGGTTTTCAGCAGAAAAGTTTCAAAGTGTCGATTTTCACAAACTACAAATATTCCTAAAAATCGCCTGTATGACTTAAACGCATTCTTTCAACTGTTTACAGGAGATGCACCAGTGCTGGATCCAGGATCCAACACTGAGTAAGAAAAAGTAACGATAACAGTTTTTAACTTCTAAGTGAATTTCCTTCCATAGGATAACATTGGTGATTCTATGAGAAAAAGTTTCTAAGTGTGAACTTTTAAAGTACAATAATATTCCTTAAAAATCACGACTGTAACCAAAACGCTTTTACTCAACTGTTTACAGGAGATGTCCCAGGACTGAATCTAGGATCCAGTAATGTGGTTAGAAAAGTAATCCATAAAGTAACTAATGCATTTAACTAGAAATTCACATTGAGCTGAATGTTGCATTGTGTTTGAAAATGTGTTGCCCATTGCAACAACTGTAACTACTGTACTTAAAAGTCTATTGCCTATGTGCAAAGTAATTAAACTAAAGTAATTCATTCTGAGAAAGTATTTTTTGTAATGTAATGTATAATGTAATTACAATGTAATTTAAAAATAAAATATGTAAAAAAAATTGTTTCTAAAAAATTTGGAAATCAGTATGAAAAAAATTTATATAACAATTAATACATTTAAAAATTGTCATTTACAAAACCTTTGAAATTCACTGAAAAAACTGTAGGTTTCAGACATGTTATAGTTACAAATTAGCATTTAAAAACCTTTGAAATTCACTGAAAAAACCAAAGGTTTCAGGGACGTTATAGTTACAAATTAGCATTTAAAAACCTTTGAAATTCACTGAAAAAACCATAGGTTTTAGGGACAGTTATAGTTAGTTGGACATTGCACTCGTACAAAACCCGTGAAATTCCCCGTTATAGTTAGTCCAGCTAACTATAACTCGCGCCCCGCAATGCACTGCTGATGACGTCACATATTACATCACTCATGACATGGTCAGTGACATCACTGATGACATCACTGATGACATCTCAAATGACATCACTGATGACATCATCCACGTGATAATCTGATGCACCTCCTCACACTCTAATATAACCTTTGATACACCCACTCTAAATTACAGACTGCCATTCGCAAAACCATAGACACTCCAACACCAATAACTACATACCCACTCACTGATTCTTAGGTCTACGCACACATCCACTCACTCACCCGTACAGTCACTCATACTTACGGTCACTCAGTACAGGACTATCATATGCACTCATACTCCTATATAGACACTCAAACACCGCCACTCATCCATAGAGGTACTCACACACCTAGTCAGTCATGCAAATAATTAAACACACTACCATTTACTCACCTATACAGTTATACACACACCAGCTCACTTACTCATACAAATAGTAGCACATTCTTACGCTCTTATACAATCACTGATACAAGCACACACTCATCCATACAGCCACTATCACAATCACTCACTCTCGCTTATAGCTATTTATATACTCCAATACACATATATACTGCCTTTCACATATGTAGTTATTCACACATGTACCACTGGGACATACATTCACTCACTAACACACTCTTACACACACTTACCCACCCATACAGTCTATCACAGTTGCACTCTTGAAACCATCCACCCAGTGAATCACCCACTCACACATCTATGCACAGAGTTGCACACACCCCTCCCACACAAACACTCAGGCACCCATACAGATACTCAGACAAGCATTCAATAACTCATATAGACACTCATGTAGCTATTCACAAACACATGCAGCCACTTACACAGCAACAGACAGACGGATACAGACATTCACCCAGTTTAGTCACTAACCCATGCATTCAGTAAGATACGTTAAATCACTCACTTATAGAGTCAGTCACGCACCTACTAAATCATCCATACAGACACTTACACACCCACTCATTCTTCAATACGTCTTTTCCTATATATATTAAAAATATTTAAACTTTACAGAAACACACAGTCACTGGATGATGTCATCAGTGATATCATCAGTGATGTCATTTGAGATGTCATCAGTGATGTCATCAGTGATGTCACTGACCATGTCATGAGTGATGTAATATGTGACGTCATCAGCAGTGCATTGCGGGGCGCGAGTTATAGTTAGCTGGACTTACTATAACGGGGGAATTTCACGGGTTTTGTACGAGTGCAATGTCAAACTAACTATAACTGTCCCTAAAACCTATGGTTTTTTCAGTGAATATATATATATATATATATATATATATATATATATATATATATAAAACATATTTAAACTTTTTAGAAACACTCAGTCACTGGATGATGTCATCAATGATGTCATCAGTGATGTCATTTGAGATGTCATCAGTGATGTCATCAGTGATGTCACTGACCATGTCATGAGTGATGTAATATGTGATGTCATCAGCAGTGCAAGGCGGGGGTGCGAGTTATAGTTAGCTCAACTAACTATAACGGACGAATTTCTCTGGTTTTGTTCGAGTGAAATGTCCAACTCACTATAACGTCCCTGAAACCTGTGTTTTTTTTCAGTGAATCTCTATGGTTTTTTAAATGCTGATTTCTAACTATAACATCCCTGAAACCTTTGGTTTTTTCAGTGATATATATATGTATATATATATATATATATATATATATATATATATATATTATCTACTGGGGGTCGCCAGTAGATAGTTATAGTTAGGACCTATTTTCCATAGGAAATCCGCAACATTCTATTTGAAATAACGTTGGCGCTGGTTGACGAATCTTCGCGAAAGTTTCCAACTTGTTGGGGCGCTCCGGTCCGCTCCTATCCTGAAAGTCTTGGGGTGATTCGTCAAGCGGGGGCCGAGAAAAAAGGGGGTCCCAAAACGTGTTTTTCCCATTAATTTTTCCATAGGAACCTTTAGTCGCAGCTACAGCCCGAACTGCTGAACGGAATTACACCAAATTTGGCAAAGAGGTAGCCCTTGGTTCAGTGTCGTGCCTTTTGCTTAAATGGTGTAAATCCGTTCAGTAGTTCCTGAGAAAATCAAAAGTAAAATCACATATATATCTGGGCGGAGCCTAACCACACATGTCATTGTGAGATCTGATTGGCTGTCAGCACTTCATCCTGGAATTGCTGGCACCCATCTTGAGACCAATATACATGATAGTACCCCATTGAAATGCATTGTAGTGAATCAAAGATTTTGAGGGGTACCAAAAGGAGAACTATAAAGGGTGATAACAGACTTTAGTTACATTAGAATTCATTTGTTGATGGTACCATACTAATTTCAGGAATTGTGGTGTGTTCTAAGGTGATTTTACCCTGTGAAAAACCTTCTGCTGGGATATCATGAGTCATGTTTGAGAGAAAACTATTTTCACATGCTTGTCCCATAGAGTTTTGGAAGGTGCTCCAGAAGCTAAAATGAGAGCATAATTTCTGTAAATTCACATTATCTTTCTCAGTCATGTGAGAATGAAGTCTGACATTCTCAGTAAAACATGTACATCCAACAAGGGCAGAGACTGTCAGTTGATTCCTTTGTGTTCTACTGCAGCTTCCCAGAGTGTTCTAAAGAACAACTAGAGTGCTAACAGCCTTACTTATGACAAAAGTATGGCACACCTGAAGCCATCTTGATTGGAATAAACTGGTAACACTTAAAACATTTAATTTAAAAAGGAACAAAATGATGGGGTTCATTTTGTCATAGAAATTATGGTTAGTGCTGTAGAAAGAAAAATTAGGACATGTTTCAAGTGTGATCTCGAATATCTTCCTGTTATATTTCAACAGGAGCAGCCTGCCAGTTGATGCCTTTGTGTTCTACTGCAGCTTCCCAGAGTGTTCTAAAGAACAACTAGAGTGCTAACAGCCTTACTTATGACAAAAGTATGGCACACCTGAAGCCATCTTGATTGGAATAAACTGGTAACACTTAAAACATTTAATTTAAAAAGGAACAAAATGAGGGGGTTCATTTTGCCATAGAAAATATGGTTAGTGCTGCAAAAAGAAAATTTAGTGCATGTTTTAAGTGAGATCTCAAATCCTCTTCTATTTCATTAGAAAATTCTGACATGCAGACTGAAACAATCACTTTCAATACCAGCAGCAGACTTCCAGTTAACTCCCTGGTGAGCAGTAGCTTTACTACAGTGATCTAATGAGCAGCTAGAGTGCTAACATTCTGAATTTATGGCAAATGTGAGACACATCTGAATGCCTTCTTGATGGAATCAAAGTAAAAAATTGAAAGCATTTCCTACTGAGGAGACTGCAGTAAATGAGGAAATTAGGAAACTTCATAACAAAGAAGTCTTCCAAGATGGCCACCAGTGAAAAAAGAGCCCAAATGTAGCACAAATATTACCCAGATGTAGCCCACATATAGCCCAATGACAAAAGTGTGCAAAACACTTTTTATTTTTAGTTTTTTTGCAGTTTTATGTAGTGCAGACTGTTCAGGTATTGGAGTGTTGCATCTTAAAACATGACCCCCCTACACTACAAAAACACCACTGCACTACCCTAAACCCTAAAACACTACCCCCAGCACGACCCCCTACACTACACAAGCACCACTGCACTATCCTAAACCCTAAAACACTACCCCCAGCATGACCCCCTACATTACACAAACACCACTGCACTACCCTAAACCCTAAAACACTACCCCCAGCATGACCCCCTACACTACCCAAACACCACTGCACTAACCTAAATCCTAAAACACTACCCCCAGCACGACCCCCTACACTACCCAAATACCACTGCACTACCCTAAAACATGACCTCCTACACTACACAAACACCACTGCACTACCCTAAACCCTAAAACACTACCCCCAGCACAACCCCCTATACTACACAAGCACCACTGCACTACCCTAAACCCTAAAACACTACCCCCAGCACGACCCCCTACACTACACAAACACCACTGCACTACCCTAAACCCTAAAACACTACCCCCAGCATGACCCCCTACACTACCCAAACACCACTGCACTAACCTAAATCCTAAAACACTACCCCCAGCACGACCCCCTACACTACCCAAACACCACTGCACTACCCTAAAACATGACCCCTCACACTACACAAACACCACTGCACTACCCTAAACCCTAAAACACTGTCCCCAGCATGACCCCCTATACTACACAAGCACCACTGCATTACCCTAAACCCTAAAAAACTACCCCCAGCACGACCCCCTACACTGCCCGAACACCACTGCACTGCCCTAAACCCTGAAACACCAGCCCCTGCACGACCCCCTACACTGCCCGAACACCACTGCACTGCCCTAAACCCTGAAACACCACCCCTAGCACGACCCCCTACACTGCCCGAACACCACCGCACTGCCCTAAACCCTGAAACACCACCCCCTTCACGACCCCCTACACTGCCCGAACACCACTGCACTGCCCTAAACCCTGAAACACCACCCCCTGTACGACCCACTATACTGCCCGAACACCACTGCACTGCCCTAAACCCTGAAAAACTACCCCAGCAAGACCCCCTACACTGCCCGAACACCACTGCACTGCCCTAAACCCTGAAACATCACCCCCAGCAAGACCCCCTACACTGCCCGAACACCACTGCCCTAAACCCTGAAACACCACCCCCAGCACGACCCCCTACACTGCCCAAACACCACTGCACTGCCCTAAACCCTGAAACACCACCCCCAGCATGACCCCCTACACTGCCCGAACACCACTGCTCTGCCCTAAAAACTGAAACACCAGCCCCAGCACGACCCCCTACACTGCCCGAACACCACTGCACTGCCCTAAACCCTGAAACACCACCCCCTGCATGACCCCTTACAGTGCCCGAACAACACTGCACTGCCCTAAACCCTGAAACAGCACCCCCAGCACGACCCCCTACACTGCCCGAACACCACTGCACTGCCCTAAACACTGAAACACCACCCCCTGCACGACCCCCTACACTGCCCGAACACTACTGCACTGCCCTAAACCCTGAAACACCACCCCCAGCATGACCCCCTACACTGCACAAACACCACTGCACTGCCCTAAACCCTGAAACACTACCCCCAGCAAGACCCCCTACACTGCCCGAACACCACTGCACTGCCCTAAACCCTGAAATATCACCCCCAGCAAGACCCCTACACTGCCCGAACACCACTGCAGTGCCCTAAACCCTGAAACACCACCCCCAGCATGACCCCTACACTGCCCGAACACCACTGCCCTAAACCCTGAAACACCACCCCCAGCAAGACCCCCTACACTGCCCGAACACCACTGCACTGCCCTAAACCCTGAAACACCACCCCCAGCACGACCCCCTACACTGCCCGAACGCCACTGCTCTGCCCAAAACCCTGAAACACCAGCCCCAGCATGACCCCCTACACTGCCCGAACACCACTGCACTGCCCTAAACCCTGAAACACCAGCCCCAGCACGACCCCCTACACTGCCCGAACACCACTGCACTGCCCTAAACCCTGAAACACCACCCCCAGCACGACCCCCTACACTGCCCGAACACCACTGCACTGCCCTAAACCCTGAAACACCAGCCCCAGCACGACCCCCTACACTGCCCGAACACCACTGCACTGCCTTAAACCCTCAAACACCAGCCCCAGCACTACCCCCTACACTGCCCGAACACCACTGCACTGCCCTAAACCCTGATATACCAGCCCCGGCACGACCCCCTACACTGCCCGAACACCATTGCACTGCCCTAAACCCTGAAACACCACCCCCAGCAAGACCCCCTACACTGCCCGAACACCACTGCACAAAACCCTGAAACACCACCCCCAGCAAGACCACCTGCACTGGCCGAACACCACTGCACTGCCCTAAACCCTGAAACACCACCCCCTGCACGACCCCCTACACTGCCCAAACACCACTGCACTGCCCTAAACCCTGAAACACCACCCCCTGCACGACCCCCTACACTGCCCAAACACCACTACACTGCCCTAAACCCTGAAACACCACCCCTCAGCACGACACCCTACACTGCCTGAACACCACTGCACTGCCCTAAACCCTGAAACACCACCCCCAGCACTACCCCCTACACTCCCCGAACACCACTGCACTGCCCTAAACCCTGAAACACCACCCCCTGCACGACCCCCTACACTGCCGGAACACCACTGCACTGCCCTAAACCCTGAAACACCACCCCCAGCACGACCCCCTACACTGCCCGAACACCACTGCACTGCCCTAAACCCTGAAACATCACCCCCAGCAAGACCCCCTACACTGCCTGAACACCACTGCCCTAAACCCTGAAACACCACACCCAGCAAGACCCCCTACACTGCCCGAATACCACTGCACTGCCCTAAACCCTGAAACACCACCTCCAGCACAACCCCCTACACTGCCAGAACACCAATGCTCTGCCCTAAACCCTGAAACACTAGCCCCAGCACGACCCCCTACACTGCCCGAACACCACTGCACTGCCCTAGACTCTGAAACACCAGCCCCAGCAAGACCCCCTACACTGCCCGAACACCACTGCACTGCCCTAAACCCTGAAACACCAGCACCACCATGACCCCCTACACTGCCCGAACACCACTGCCCTAAACCCTGAAACACCACCCCGAGCAAGACCCCCTACACTGCCCGAACACCACTGCACTGCCCTAAACCCTGAAACACCACCCCCAGCACGACCCCCTACACTGCCCGAACACCACTGCTCTGCCCAAAACCCTGAAACACCAGCCCCAGCACGACCCCCTACACTGCCCGAACACCACTGCACTGCCCTAAACCCTGAAACACCAGCCCCAGCACGACCCCCTACACTGCCCGAACACCACTGCACTGCCCTAAACCCTGAAACACCACTCCCAGCATGACCCCCTACAATGCCCGAACACCACTGCACTGCCCTAAACCCTGAAACACCAGCCCCAGCACGACCCCCTACACTGCCCGAACACCACTGCACTGCCTTAAACCCTCAAACACCAGCCCCAGCACGACCCCCTACACTGCCCGAACACCACTGCACTGCCCTAAACCCTGATATACCAGCCCCAGCACGACCCCCTACACTGCCCGAACACCATTGCACTGCCCTAAACCCTGAAACACCACCCCCAGCAAGACCCCCTACACTGCCCGAACACCACTGCACTAAACCCTGAAACACCACCCCCAGCAAGACCACCTGCACTGGCCGAACACCACTGCACTGCCCTAAACCCTGAAACACCACCCCCTGCATGACCCCCTACACTGCCCAAACACCACTGCACTGCCCTAAACCCTGAAACACCACCCCCTGCACGACCCCCTACACTGCCCAAACACCACTACACTGCCCTAAACCCTGAAACACCACCCCTCAGCACGACACCCTACACTGCCTGAACACCACTGCACTGCCCTAAACCCTGAAACACCACCCCCAGCATGACCCCCTACACTCCCCGAACACCACTGCACTGCCCTAAACCCTGAAACACCACCCCCTGCATGACCCCCTACACTGCCGGAACACCACTGCACTGCCCTAAACCCTGAAACACCACCCCCAGCACGACCCCTACACTGCCTGAACACCACTGCACTGCCCTAAACCCTGAAACATCACCCCCAGCAAGACCCCCTACACTGCCTGAACACCACTGCCCTAAACCCTGAAACACCACCCCGAGCAAGACCCCCTACACTGCCCGAACACCACTGCACTGCCCTAAACCCTGAAACACCACCCCCAGCATGACCCCCTACACTGCCCGAACGCCACTGCTCTGCCCAAAACCCTGAAACACCAGCCCCAGCACGACCCCCTACACTGCCCGAACACCACTGCACTGCCCTAAACCCTGAAACACCAGCCCCAGCATGACCCCCTACACTGCCCGAACACCACTGCACTGCCCTAAACCCTGAAACACCACCCCCAGCATGACCCCCTACACTGCCCGAACACCACTGCACTGCCCTAAACCCTGAAACACCAGCCCCAGCATGACCCCCTACACTGCCCGAACACCACTGCACTGCCTTAAACCCTCAAACACCAGCCCCAGCACGACCCCCTACACTGCCCGAACACCACTGCACTGCCCTAAACCCTGATATACCAGCCCCAGCACGACCCCCTACACTGCCCGAACACCATTGCACTGCCCTAAACCCTGAAACACCACCCCCAGCAAGACCCCTACACTGCCCGAACACCACTGCACTAAACCCTGAAACACCACCCCCAGCAAGACCACCTGCACTGGCCGAACACCACTGCACTGCCCTAAACCCTGAAACACCACCCCTGCATGACCCCCTACACTGCCCAAACACCACTGCACTGCCCTAAACCCTGAAACACCACCCCCTGCACGACCCCCTACACTGCCCAAACACCACTACACTGCCCTAAACCCTGAAACACCACCCCTCAGCACGACACCCTACACTGCCTGAACACCACTGCACTGCCCTAAACCCTGAAACACCACCCCCAGCACGACCCCCTACACTCCCCGAACACCACTGCACTGCCCTAAACCCTGAAACACCACCCCCTGCATGACCCCCTACACTGCCGGAACACCACTGCACTGCCCTAAACCCTGAAACACCACCCCCAGCACGACCCCTACACTGCCCGAACACCACTGCACTGCCCTAAACCCTGAAACATCACCCCCAGCAAGACCCCCTACACTGACTGAACACCACTGCCCTAAACCCTGAAACACCACACCCAGCAAGACCCCCTACACTGCCCGAACACCACTGCACTGCCCTAAACCCTGAAACACCACCTCCAGCACAACCCCTACACTGCCAGAACACCAATGCTCTGCCCTAAACCCTGAAACACAAGCCCCAGCACGACCCCCTACACTGCCCGAACACCACTGCACTGCCCTAGACTCTGAAACACCAGCCCCAGCAAGACCCCCTACACTGCCCGAACACCACTGCACTGCCCTAAACCCTGAAACACCAGCACCACCATGACCCCCTACACTGCCCGAACACCACTGCACTGCCCTAAACCCTGAAACACCAGCCCCAGCATGACCACCTACACTGCCCGAACACCACTGCACTGCCCTAAACCCTGAAACACCAGCCCCAGCACGACCCCCTACACTGCCCGAACACCACTGCACTGCCCTAAACCCTGAAACACCAGCCCCAGCATGACCCCTACACTGCCCGAACACCACTGTACTGCCCTAAACCCTGAAACACCACCCCCTGCACGACCCCCTACACTGCCCGAACACCACTGCACTGCCCTAAACCCTGAAACACCACGCCCTGCACCACCCCCTACACTGCCCGAACACCACTGCACTGCCCTAAACCCTGAAACACCACCCCCTGCACCGCCCCCTACACTGCCCGAACACCACTGCACTGCCCTAAACCCTGAAACACCACCCCCAGCACGACCCCCTTTACTGCTTGAACATTACTGCACTGCCCCAAACCCTGAAACACCACCCCCAGCATGACCCCCTACACTGCCCGAAAACCACTGCCCTAAACCCTGAAACACCACCCCCTGCACGACCCCCTACACTGCCCGAACACCACTGCACTGCCCTAAACCCTGAAACACCACCCCCTGCACGACCCCCTACACTGCCCGAACACCACTGCACTGCCCTAAACCCTGAAACACCACCCCCAGCACGACCCCCTACACTGCCAGAACACCACTGCACTGCCCTAAACCCTGAAACACCAGCCCCAGCAAGACCCCCTACACTGCCCGAACACCACTGCACTGCCCTAAACCCTGAAACACCAGCCCCAGCACGACCACCTACACTGCCCGAACACCACTGCACTGCCCTAAACCCTGAAACAACCAGCCCCAGCACAACCCCCTACACTGCCCGAACACCACTGCACTGCCCTAAACCCTGAAACACCAGCCCCAGCACAACCCCCTACACTGCCCGAACACCACTGTACTGCCCTAAACCCTGAAACACCAGCCCCAGCACGACCCCCTACACTGCCCGAACACCACTGCACTGCCCTAAACCCTGAAACACCACCCCCTGCACGACCCCCTACACTGCTCGAACACCACTGCACTGCCCTAAACCCTGAAACACCACCCCCTGCACTGCCCCCTACACTGCCCAAACACCACTGCACTGCCCTAAACCCTGAAACACCACCCCCTGCACCGCCCCCTACACTGCCCGAACACCACTGCACTGCCCTAAACCCTGAAACACCACTCCCAGCACAACCCCCTTTACTGCTCGAACACCACTGCACTGCCCCAAACCCTGAAACACCACCCCAGCACGACCCCCTACACTGCCCGAACACCACTGCCCTAAACCCTGAAACACCACCCCCTGCATGACCCCCTACACTGCCCGAACACCACTGCACTGCCCTAAACCCTGAAACACCACCCCCTGCATGACCCCCTACATTGCCCGAACACAACTGCACTGCCCTAAACCCTGAAACACCACCCCCAGCACGACCCCCTACACTGCCAGAACACCACTGCACTGCCCTAAACCCTAAAACACTCCCCCAGCACGACCCCCTACACTACCCGAACACCACTGTACTGCCCTAAACCCTAAAACACTCCCCCAGCACGACCCCCTACACTACCCGAACACCACTGCACTGCCCTAAACCCTAAAACACTCCCCCGAGCATGACCCCCTACACTACCCAAACACCACTACACTGCCCTAAACCCTAAAACACTACCCCCTGCATGACCCCCTACACTACCCAAACACCAATGCACTACCCTAATCCCTAAAACACTACCCCCCGCACGACCCCCTACACTACCCAAAGACCACTTCACTACCCTAAACCCTAAAACACTACCCCCAGCACGACTCCCTACACTACCCAAAGACCACTGCACTACCCTAAACCCTAAAACACGACCTCCTACACTACACAAACACCACTGCACTACCCTAAACCCTAAAACACTACCCCCTACACTACACAAACACCACTGCACTACCCTAAACCCTAAAAAACTACCCCCAGCACGAACCCCTACACTACCCAAACACCACTGCACTACCCTAAACCCTAAAACACTACCCCCAGCAGTACCCCCTACACTACCCAAACACCACTGCACTACCCTAAACCCTAAAACACTACCCCCAGCAGTACCCCCTACACTACCCAAACACCATTGCACTACCCTAAACCCTAAAACACTACCCCCAGCAGTACCCCCTACACTACCCAAACACCACTGCACTACCCTAAATCACTACCCCCAGCACGACCCCCTACACTACCCAAACACCACTGCACTACCCTAAATCCTAAAACACTACCCCCAGCACGACCCCCTACACTACCCAAACACCACTGCACTACCCTAATCCCTAAAACACTCCCCCCAGCACGACTCCCTACACTACCCAAACACCACTGCACTACCCTAAACCCTAAATCTACCCCCAGCATGACCCCCTACACTTCACAAACACCACTGCACTACCCTAAACCCTAAAACACTACCCCCAGCACGACCCTCTTCACTACCTAAACACAACTTCTCAATTTGTTACAGGCGTTGCAACGCAGGCCTGTGGTGCTTACTGGAAGTACCTGGTGGGCTAGTTGGGCCCCAGGGACCCTCAGGATTCAAGGTGACCTTATCCCCCAACTTAAAACGCTCCACGGGGCGCGTTTGCACAGTGGTGAAGGGAGGGGGCGGGGCCTCAGGTGACATGTGCGCAAATACGCCCTGTGGTGCGTTTTAAGTTGGGGAATTAATTCCCTTTGAATCCTGAGGGACCCTGGGGGCCAACTAGCCCACCAGGTACCTTCAGTAAGCACAACAGAGTTGTGTTGCAGAGAGGTGAAAAAGGTGCGTGGCCTCGGAACGCCTCTCTGCAACTCAGCTCTGTGGTCCTAACTGTAGGTACCTGGGGGCTAGTTGGGCCCCAGTGACCCTCAGGATTCAAGGGGACTTAATCTCGCAACTTAAAACGTGCCACGGGGCGCGTTTGCACACATGTCACCTCAGGCCCCCTCCCTTCACCACTGTGCAAACGCACCCTGTAGCGCGTTTTAAGAGGTAGTTTTAATCCCCTGCCCTATTATGTACTAGGGACTTGCAGAGGAGGTCATGCTAATCACAGGGGTACCCCAACGCATAGTGTTCCCTAGTGTATGTAGGTGTTTTCACTGTATTCTAAGTGTCTTTTAGCATAGCACTGGCTCTGGTTAGTCAGAGTCAGTTACCACCAGTACCCATCTGAAAAAGTTGTGGGCACAGGATGATTTTGCAACAAGGCCTCTTTCTGCTCCTCTGTTGGTTCTTTCTGCACATCTTTTGCTTCTTTCTGTGCGTTTTTCTTCTTTCTTCACATGTCCTACCTCTGTAGGCATAGTTAGAAACTAGCATTTAAAAACCTTTGAAATTCACTTAAAAATCATAGGTTTCAGGCACGTTATAGTTAGAAATTAGCATTTAAAAAACCTTTGAAATTCACTGAAAAATCCATAGGTTTCAGACACGTTATAGTTAGAAATTAGCATTTAAAAAACCTTTGAAATTCACTGAAAAAACCATAGGTTTTAGGGATAGTTATAGTTAGTTGGACATTTCACTCGTACAAAACCATAGAAATTCCCCGTTATAGTTAGTTCAGCTAACTATAACTCGCACCTCCGCAATGCACTGCTGATGACGTCACATATTACATCACTCATGACATGGTCAGTGACATCACTGATGACATCACTGATGACATCTCAAATGACATCACTGATGACATCATCCATGTGATAATTTCATGCATCTTCTCACACCCTAATATAACTTTTGATACACCCACTCTAAATTACAGACTGCCATTCTCAAAACCATAGACACTCCAACACCAAAAACTACATACCCACTCACTGATTCTTAGGTCTACACACACATCCACTCACTCACCCGTACAGTCACTCATACTTACAGCCACTCAGTACAGGACTATCATATGCACTCATACACCTATATAAACACTCACACACCGCCACTCATCCATAGAGGTACTCACACACCTAGTCAGTCATGCAAAAAATTAATCACACACCCATTTACTCACCTATACAGTTATACACACACCAGCTCACTTACTCATACAAATACTAGCACATTCTTACGCTCTTATACAATAACTGATACAAGCACACACATCCATACAGCCACTCTCACAATCACACACTCTCACTTATAGCCATTTAAATACTCTAACACACATATATACTGCCTTTTACATATGTAGTTACTCGCACATGTACCACTGAGATATACATTCACTCACTAACACACCCATACACACACTCACCGGCCCAAGCAGTCCATCACAGATGCACTCTTGAAATCATGCACCCAGTGAATCACCCACTCAAACATCTATGTACAGAGTCACACACACCCCACCCACACAAACACTCAGGCAGCCATACAGATACTCAGAGAACCAATCAATAACCCATATAGACACTCATGTAGCTATTCGCAAATCCATGCATCCACTTACACACCAACAAACAGACGGATACAGACATTCACACAGTTTAGTCACTAACCCATGCATTCAGTAAGATACGTTTAATCACTCACTTGTAGAGTCAGTCACTCACGTACTAAATCATCCATTCAGACACTTATACACCCACTCATTCTTCAATACGCCTTTCCCTATATATATTAAACATATTTAAACTTTACAGAAACACACAGTCACTGGATGATGTCATCAGTGATGTCATCAGTGATGTCATTTGAGATGTCATCAGTGATGTCATCAGTGATGTCACTGACCATGTCATGAGTGATGTAATATGTGACGTCATCAGCAGTGCATTGCGGGGGCGCGAGTTATAGTTAGCTGAACTAACTATAACGGGGGAATTTCTATGGTTTTGTACGAGTGAAATGTCCAACTAACTATAACTATCCCTAAAACCTATGGTTTTTTCAGTGAATATATATATATATAAGTTATAGATATATGTATATATATTTATATATATATATATATATCCATATATATAGTTGTTTAGTTGTTATATTGGTATATTTTCAAAACAAAAAACTAGGGGGCCCATTACGATACCCGGCGTAAATAAATCCGCCAGGCATGGAAGCGGCAAAAATCCGCCCGCACACACCGTCTGAACACCGACCACACCATTACGATTACACAAACCGAAAACCGCCATCGGCGGAAAAATCACACAAAATACCGCCCGCCATCGTCCGAGTCTGAGTCAAACCGCCCGCCACGGACGGAAACACGCACGACAACACAAAACCGCCCGCCCACACGGCCGACACACCGCACGTGAAATTACGATCGCACCGCCATGAGCGCGGAAAAACCACAAATATACCGCCCGCCAGCGCAAACAACGCCGATGAGAATCGACACGGCAGAAGCCATGGCGCCAACGTACCTGCACAGAAACCATCCGCACACAAAACCAATAGCACACAACATGGCCAACAAGTCCACACAGCAAGGCACGCACAAATACACAAGCACAGTACACATCCCGAAAACACCCCCGGACAAACAAAAAATACAAAGGCCAGAACCCCAGACACAACACACCTGAAAACAACAGACCATGAGGACACACCCACATAGGTGAGTACAAAAGCAGCACTCCCACAGACCACAACCCCTTGCTACATTGCAAACCAGAGAGGAGAGGAGAGGACACAGTGACACAGCAAGGACAGCAGCACACCACAGAAACGCACACATCACAACCACCACCACCACCACCAAACACCGGCACCACAAACCCCCTGCACATTACACAACACACACCGCACCAGCACCACAAACACCATGGCACCACAAAGGATGCCCAAGTTCACGCCCATGGAGCTGACGGTCATGGTCGACGAGATCATCAAGGTGTACCCACAAATCTATGGGAACATGGTCCAGCACACACCACTAGCCACCAGAAACAGAATGTGGAACCGGATCGTAGACCAGGTCAATGCAGTCGGGACCCTGCCCAGAAACAGAGTCGAGATTAACAAACGTTGGAATGACGTAAAGAGCCTGGTCAAGAAGAAGGAGGGCAAAAACAGAGAGCTGGCTGCCGTCACTGGCGGAGGGAATCCCGCGCTCTTTAAGACCTTCAAAGCGTGGGAGGAGAAGGTGCGAGTCGTAATCCATCCGGAGATCCTCGCCGGATTAGCAGGGGGAGTGGAGGCTGGTAAGTACAAACTAATGTATACCAGCACACCGCTATGTACTCACATGCGCAACTACCATGCCACAGCTCCCAGGGACAAACACCCCCATGTCCAGCACACAATACACAACACATCACACACACATGCAACAGACACTACCACACACAGCCCAAACCGAACAACTGTAAGATGCGTGGGGACATGTGTACACTCAGCCAGCCACGTAACCACCAACAGGTCCCCAAATATGCCAGAAGCGCCACAACGAGCACCCACCACACCCATGTGTCCGCCACAGCTGCACTAACCGACAAGTAACAGGTAAGTGGCAGGAACACAAAGTGCAGTGGGTGGGACGGTGGACAGCCCAAGTACAACACACACCAGGCCCCAGTCCCACAGCACAGCAAGGAGGAGCATCCCCCACAGCCACGTGTCAGCCCCCGCAGTGCACAACGACAGCCGAAAGGCAGACATCACGGTCCACAGCAATCGGTGTCAGTGGGTGTCCAGCCACCCCCACGACCCACAACACCCCCCCACCCCCACAGACCTGCAACATGGAGCACCCCCCGCTTAGAGCCATGTGGCATCCAGTACAGTGCACGCACGAACAACTTGCAGGTGGGAAACTGGACAGGGCTGGATTACTGGAGGCATGAGGACCATAACACGACCAACACATAGGACATGTCACGTAGCAGACGAACACGCAGCACCGCCCACCGTCACGAACAAGTGAACAATGTGCACACGGACATGAACAACAGACTCACACCCCACATGACCCATCACAGACATAGCAACACCCAAGGAGCCACGTCTGCATGCACAAGCCACACTGAATATAGTCCCACACGGCAGCCACTGTGCAACTCATCACACACAACCGAAACACCATTGAAGTCCTGTCCATGTAGCCCCTACTGCCTGTCAACCACACACCCCACAACTACGCCTATGTAAGACAAACAACACTAGACGCAACAGAGCGGAACAACATAAATGCACACGAACACCACTGAACCCATCAAACACACAGACACACCATGCACAAACAACATACCATCCATCCCATCCGTCAGCCCCAGTCTCATGAAAGGCATGTCATCCGCACAGCTGCCACACATACAGCAGTCACGCTGAGATACATGCCCATGACCAACCATGTGCCAGAAGTCAATGAAGCGCACGACACACTGTGAGCAACAACACACAACATGGGCCACACCCCCCCGAGCACTGCAGTGATGCACATGGCACAGGGCAGCACGCACACCAAGGAGATGGGACAACTGCAATACGTCGGGTGGCACACAACCATCACTCACTCATAACGATGCGTCCAATGCCATGTCCAGTAATCACAACAGACAGCAAATATGCAGGCCATGTCAAGCATGCACACACCTCAAACCATGCACTGTCATGCTGCCACAACACATGTCACGTTCGGCACCCATGGCTCACAGCATGTACCCCAAAAGCATATACCCTCCCAAATGCGAATCTGGGGCATGGCCCCCATGTTGCCATATGCGTTCCTAAGCGTTCCATTTGAACCCCAAAAGCATATTCCCTCCCAAATGCGAATCTGGGGCATGGCCCCCATGTTGCCATATGCGTTCCTAAGCGTTCCATTTGAACCCCAAAAGCATATTCCCTCCCAAATGCGAATCTGGGGCATGGCCCCCATGTTGCCATATGCGTTCCTAAGAGTTCCATATGAACTCCAAAAGCAAAGTACAAACCAGACCCAGGATGGGCCAGGAGCCCGCATACACCAGAGTCACAATGAGTAGGGGCACAGCAACACACCCATCGGCATGGCCAATCCGTCCCATGCCACATGTGCACAGCACACAGTCCCATTGCCTAGCACACACAACTACAGATGCCACAGCCACACACTCGCCTCCGGGAAACCCATGTACGAGATTGCACGAACTGCCAATGTCAGACGACTAATACATACTTCGCCAGGTGCAACACAAAAACAAATCTCATTCTCTCCACAGGTGACGAACTGCTGGATGCTGGGGATGGAGACAGCAGCCAGCACAGCCAGCCCACAAGCCCCCAACGAGGACACACGGATCTGGAGGATCTGTCCTCCTCTTCGGACACGGACCACCAAGCTGGCCCATCTGGCGTGGCAGGGCCCAGCCGCTCCCCAGGACCCCTCCTACCCACCAACCCATCATCCAGGGATGCTGAACAGTCCCAGTCCCCTGCTGCCACTGTCGTTGCGGCCACACCCACGGTCATTGCGGCCACTACCACTGCCGCAACCGCCACCATCGCCGCACCGACCACCACCGCCTCCACCACCACCACGTCTTCGCTGGCACCAGCCCCAGCGCAGGTGGTGGCCCGGCCGACTGGATCCACCCTGGGAGCCACAGCGAGGACCGTGGTGTGCAATGTGGCTAGTGGGCAGGCCGGTGGCAGCAGGACTGGTAGGAGGAGCAGGGTCAGGGAAACGCCAGCCTCCCCTGGGAGCCATGCCCTGCCTCAAATGGCCAGAGTCCTTGGGGCCTATGAAGAGGCCCAAGGACAATGGGCCAGGTCTGCTACTGACACGCGGGAGGTGCTGGGGGTGCTGAGGTCCATGGACGCCCATATGGGCCAATTCGTGTCCCGTATGGACCAACTCGTGGACCTCATGGGCCAGCTGGTGGTGGCGGTGGGGTCACAGGCAAGGCCAGCAACACCACCTCCGCCACCACCTGCTAGGGCGCAGGGTCGGCCAGCAGTGTCCACTTCCCCTGCGTCCACAGCCAGTGAGCACACCTCACCCACCACCAGCAGGTCGCCACCACACACCCCCCTCCCAAACGTGGAAGGGGCCGTCCGAAGAGGAAACAGATCTCCCGGGAGGACTTCGCACGCTCCAGTCGCAAGTGAGGCAGCCAGCCAGCCTACCGCCAGCCTTCCTTGACCAGCCACTGCATTGACTTGCTCTACGATCCCACTCCACACAGCCATCTGGATGGCATGTGTGTGTTGGACTATGGACATAGAACCAGTGGGTACACCCTGATCATCACGCAGCCATGACCGACAGCTCATTGTCACTGCACGCACCACTTTTGTCATCACCTTACACACAATCACATGTCACAGTTTGTAATAAATGCACCTTTTTCACTAACTGCTGTTTGTGCCCTGTGTTTTATTTGTACGGAATACAACGGCCACCTTGGGCGGAAAGGCACCTGATGCGTGGCATGGCAATGGAATCCGGAGGGCCTGTAGGGACCTAGGGGTGGGAGACAGAACAGGAGCACATTCAATGAGTGTGTCACACACCCATCACACAGTACATGTCAACAACTACAAGCAATGTACACACATCGCACAGAGCAATAGGGCACAATGCCACAGTCACCAACAGTGGCATACTACCCTGGCCATGGAGCGTTGACACACTGCACGCAGTGAACATACGGCCACCCTGACACAGCACACACACACCTGCACAGATACAGACACATCATCCGTCGTACATGGACACTCACCGTCAAGTGAAGTAGCGGGCGATGAGCTGCTGGCGCACATTCCCAGCTTCCTCCTCTCCGCTGTCCACCTCACTCGAGCTGTCCTGGTCTGCGGGCTGGGGCCCTGGTTGATCTCCGTCATCCACAATGAGGGGGATCTGCTTCCGAATGGCTAGATTGTGCAGCATGCAGCACGCCACCACTATCTGGCACACCTTCTGTGGGGAGTACGCCAGTGCACTCCCGGTGCGGTCCAGGCACCTGAACCTGGACTTGAGGAGGCCAAAGGTACGCTCGACCACACGTCTGGTCCTCCCATGTGCCTCATTGTATCGATCGTCTGCTGGGGTGCGAGGATTCCTCAATGGACTGAGCAGCCATGCCCCATTCGGATACGCAGAGTCACCTGGGTGTGAGGGACACAGAGAACCGTTGCTATTCCAACTGGACAGGGGACAGCATCGCACAACCAGCACGCTACACCACTCCACATACTCACCGACAATACAGCCACGATCCTGTTGCAGATTGGCCATCAGTCGTGGCAAGATGCTGTTGCGCATTATGTGTGCGTCATGTGCCGAGCCTGGAAACTTGGCACACACGTGGGTGATCACCATGTCCGCAAGGCACACCACTTGCACATTCAGGGAGTGCGTGTGCTTCCTGTTGCGGTACAGGTGCTCAGTGGCCTGTGGTGGAACAAGGCCAACATGTGTGCAGTCAATGGCTCCCACGACGTGTGGGATTCTGCCAAGGGCATAGAATGCACCCTTCACTGCCGCCAATTCACGAGCCCTGGGGAATCTGATGTACCTGTTTCGGTACAGCATCATGGCTGCCAGTACATCCCTCAGCACCTTGCTGAACATGGGCTGGGACATCCCTCCTCCACTGCCCACTGTGTGCTGGAATGACCCAGTGGCAAAGAAATGCATGGCGGCCATCACCTTAGCCGTGGGGGTGACAGCAGTCGGATACACCCTGCGGGGACGGAGATGGGGCTCTAACATGGCACACAGTCGATGCAGAGTTGGCCTGTCCAGCCGAAACTTCCTGATTACCTCTGTATCGTCCATGTCCGCCAGCAATTGGTATGGGCGGTCAATGTTCGGTCTCCGCCTGGGTTAAATGGCAGAGGACACATGTCAAAGCAACACGGCACATAGCAATTTCGCATACACATCACTGACATGACTGAGCAAGCACATGAGCCACAGCCCAGCTGTCAAGCTGGGACGGCACGGCCACAATACACTTACACAGGTCTCCCAACAATGGCAATGGCAAGTGAGACATACCACTGCCATGTGCATGCACATGGGGATCTAGGCCCCAATGACTTGCGGGGCGTGCTGATGGGGACTGACTGCATATTCGTCAAGCGGCAACGCCACGGCAACATGAGTGTCTGCTGAGCATGGAACTGCTTCCGAGGCTGGATGAGTATGGCACACGACGACGACGATGTGGGCACGGGCTGAGCGGCCAATACAAGTGGGACCTGTGGCACGAGGGGATATGAGACAGTAGTAGGTGTCAGCACTGCACCCTATGTACAGCACTGTACGGATCACAGCTCCCGAAACATTGACTGGTGTCCACATTGACAGCCCCATGCCAAGACGGCTGTGTGCTTGCAGTCACACGTCACAGGTGAGAGGTTACATTGCACGTGCCAGGTGGCAGACGTACATAGTGGGAGCTGGCATGTGTGTGCATGTGTCTCCTGTTCAGGATCCACCAGATGGGCGCTGACTCTGTACTGACCATTGGACACAGCATGTTCCGTGGAAGGCTTGTGTGTGTGGGATGGTGGCACTGGATGTGCCTCCGTTGGGTGGGGGGCCATGCACAGGGCGGGTACGTCGATGATTGCGCATTGTTGGTCACGGTGGGTGCACCAACTAAGATGTGTTGCCCTGTGTTCAATTCCTATGTCCGCATGATGATGGACTGTGGATGTGAGCAGACTACACATTGGTCGATGTGCTGTCTATATGCATGTGCCTTCACACCAGGCACAGCTGCCCCTGCACATGTGACCCCTGCTGGACTCGCTGCTGGGTCTGTGGAGCTGATGCACCTTCTGCGCGTGGGGCGGACAGCTCTCCTCACTTCCCTCATTGCGCATGTCATGTCTTTGCCGCAGGTGACATGGATCATGGAGGGCCCACATGTACGCGTGGGTAGGCTACACATGATTGTTCACTGGTCGCCACCCCCAGTCAGTGTTTCGAATGGGAAGGTTGTCGTGCTGGTGGTATGTTCGATGTGGCGGATGGGCGGGCCTAGGTGCGGGCTTACATTCCGGACATGGGGGGTAGTTGGATTGGCGACTAGTTGCAGTACACACGGGACACGTCTCTTCCTTTCCACATCTGGGTCATCCCTTGTACTAACTGACAGTGATACAGTCATCTTCGCCCCAGCCCTCATGTCCTCCCCTCGCCCCCCAATATGCATGCTCACCTGCGAGGCTAGCGCTTGCACAGGCAGCCCCATGCTCGCACCAGAGAGGGCAAGGAGTGTATGTGTGGGTCCAGTTGCACGAGTGGGCTGTCTCAGGGTATGATGTGTGGCGGGACGCCGTCCACCTGCGTGGTGCCCCAAATGGAGACCCGGCCTGCATGGACTATGCATCACAGTCTTCGCCTTCCGGATCCGCCACCTGCGACACCCAGTGGCTGTGGCTGCCCTTGCGGCCAGGCCGCGTCCGTCTGTGGCTGTTGGCCCACACATTCACTCTTTGGCCTCTCTGGGGAGGGCTCGGGGTGGTGGCGCACGCGCTTGCACTTAGTCGCAATGGCATGTGTCGTGGTTGGTATGATGGGCAATGGATGGGATGGTGCGAGCCACCTCCCGTGATGTCAGTGCTGCTCGTGCTGTGGTGCGTCCCCCTACACTTCCATCTGACTTGTGCCATGCTAGACGTTGAGGTTCTATTGCCTGCGTGATATGACCAGGAGGAGCGCGAGGAGACCTCACACACACCATGCTCCACTGCCATCCCATGCCCTGTATCGCCTGTGCGGATTGACTATGTTGGGGTTACACCTGGTCGACTGGGGCTGTGTGTGCCTTGTCAAGGGGCATGGCGGGCGCACAACAGGATCCAGCTTGTCCACAGAGGGTGGGCTGAGGTGCGCCTGGTACCGCTTTGTACGTGTGCCCGGCTGCTGTGCACACACGTGTTCACTCCCCCCGACAGGTGTCCTCTCACAATGCCCAGGGAAGCGGTGGTGTACTGTTCATGACCCCTCCCAACACGGCGTGCTCCAACTTGGCATGTGCGCATCTACCCGTCGCACCCACCCACCTGAGCACTGCGTCCATACGACTTCACACGACACATGTGTGTCTTCCACAGTAGTGCTACTCATTTGCGTTGACATCCAATACCAGTGGACTACATGGTCATGTCACGACTGCCGTGTACTTCACATACTCTCATCCTCTCTCATTCGTACTAGTGAAATGAGTCAGCGGAGACAGTTTTGGTTTCAAACATTATATTGAGTCTTCTGTCCTCTGTGATGCAGTATAGTGGACACTACTGGCAGCGGGATACATGTTGAGGATATACTGAGCATGATTACAAATGGGATAGGGTGTGGGGTTACATCTGCTTGGCCAAGGCTGTGCTAATGTACATTTACGTATAGCTGCGGAGCTGCGGACTTTGACACAGACGGTATACATGTAGCCTACCAGACCGCTCGGCATCATGGGCACAGTCCATCTCAGTTCCATGTGACAGGTTTGCTGCGGTTGTTCCTCATGCACGCGTGCATGTGAGATGACATCAGGTCATGTGCTTGCGTGCATGCAGCGGCGTGCCACTTGTTGTTGCACTGTGGTGGTTACTGGACATGTCACAGTCACTGGGGTCGTGTTGTTGTTGTATGCACTTGTCGTCCATGCAAAGGTCCTGGTATGGGATTCCCGGGGCGGGGGTGGGAGGGGTGCAGCACCCACAGACTCCAGGCGACCTATTCATGTCCACTGAGCGGTGTGTGTGTCCATGTGCGCTGGATCCATGTCGTGTCCTGGTTGTTCGTGCAGTTCCGTCCATGTGGGTGCGATACACAGAGCCCATGCCACTGCCTCCCACGATGCATGCGGTGTTCCTGGATGTGATGGGGAACAGTGTGCATGTCCCGGTCATATCCGATGTCATGGCGATGTCGTTGATGGTGTGGTTACAGTTGCCGGTCGTTTGGTATGGCTGTTGTGGTGGTGACTGGCCAGTCCGTGCGGAAGCTGAGCATGGGTGCGGGGTTGGACTTCATAGGTCACTCGGGGAACCTGCGTTGTGGTCCGACGTATTTACAGGTTGTCAGGTATGCGATGCCGTCCAGCAGGGCTTCCATGTCATTGGTGGTGTACATGTTTGCCAGCCAATGAAGCGGATGGTGGCTGTCAAGGTGTTGTTCGTAGGTTGTCCCTTGGAGGACCATGATGGGGCATGCTGGGTGACATTCGATGTAGCTGTTCTCGATGATCCGTCGTGTGGAGGCACAGTGGTTCCATTTCAGTGCGGGTGCGATGTTGGCCACATACGCCATGCCCCCATAGGCAGAGCAGGCCCTGTCGTGTGCGTCCAGAGGGAGGAGTAGTGGTAGCAGGTCCGCCTTCAGACATGCCGGGTTGGAGAGGCATATCTCGACGGGATGCTGGTAGGGACACCTCCGACAGTAGAAGACGGGCATGACGCAGCTGAACAATGTGATGCGGTAAGTCAGTCGGTAACTTACGTTCAGCAGGGACAGGAGATTGCATCCCAATGTATGTATCGTGTTGGTTTTGTACAGCTTGAGCTGTTCGGCGTAGTTTGGTAGGTGTGTTGCGGTTGCCATTTCGCAGCGGTTCGTTGAGGTGGCGTGCTCCGGCTGTGTGTGCAGTCTGCAATGTGCACGCTCCGGGGTTGCTGTGAGCTCTGTGTAGTCGTAGGGAGACAGGACTTGTGTTCTGTTGGCTTGTTTGGAGGACACGGGCCCTCTTCCCACATGCTTCTCAGACAGTTCAAGGTCAGTGCTGTGTGACTCCTTCCAATTAACTTGCATGTGGCCGACATGGGGGAGTGTTTTCTTCTTTCTTCCCCGTCCGTTGTGTGCTTCTGTGATATGCGCTATCTGCCCTGTGGTCGGTCTCCTCGGCATGCCTGTGTTGGTCTATTCTTGGACAATGGCTGTATTCACCGGCTTCTGTCGTAGGGCTGTGGTTTCGGTGTTGGAATGGAAGGTCATTCAGTGCTGTCTGCTCTCCCTTGTGTGGGCGGCAGCCTGCCTTTCCGCTCTGCGTTGGGCCTTGTGTGTGGATGTTATTCTTGGGCCACCTGTTGTCGGTCCCCGGGCTCTTTGGTGTTCCGTTTCATGTGTCTTGTTCATATGTGCAGGGTGGTATGGGTTTTTCAGTGTGGTACTGGCGTCCCTCTTCCCGAAGGGGCCCTGCTTCTCCTAGTTGGTGTTGCCGCCGCTGTGTGCTTCGCCATGTTTGTTACACTGGGGTGTGTCCTGCTGTTGCGTGACTTCACTGACATGTGTGCGTCGGTTGTGTGGCGTTGGGTGTTGTCCGTGAATTGGGCGTTGGGGACATGTCTGTGGCAGGCCTGTCACGTGTCATGTGCGTTCGGGGTGGGGCTGATGTGTGTGCTGCTTGGTTGTGTCCCTGTGTCTGTGTGCGACGCATGCATGGCGCTGCGGTTGGCCTCTGCGTTGTGCGCATGTGTGGCGGCGTCATCGGCGCTTTGGGGCCGTGACGGGGTGGTTGGTTCCTAGTCCCAGGTGGTGTGTACACATGTGTTCCGCGATGTTAGGATTTGGCCTGTGTGTCATATGTGGATGCAATGGTGGATGTGTAGTGTGCACGCGCTGGTGGGGGGTTGTCCGCTTTTTCCGCCCTTGCACTGTGTGCGCTGTTTGCGTGCACTTGTTGTGTGTGTGCCTACCTGCGTCTCCGCGGCACGTTGCGTCCTTGGTGGTGCATCAGCAGAAGCATGGGAAGGGCCTGCAGTGCTGGATTCATGCCCGGGGTGCCGCTTCTTCGTTGTCCGTGCTCTGCGTCCGTGTTTCCGCCTCTCTTTCACGTGCGGTGTCTCTTTGCCGTGGGAGCCGTTTGTTTGCGGCATCGTAATTTATGCGCCGGGCGGGACGTGTTTCGTCGGACGGTGTGTGTCAGTTGTGCTGCGCCGCTACGTGTGCGGGCGCACTTTGATGGCGGACGGTGTTGCTGGCTTGCCGGCGGTGTTTGGCCTGCTTTTCGCATCGTAATTGGGCGGGCGTGTGGACTGCTGCGTGCCGGCGGTAACTGGTGGTTTTTGCATCCGCCAGCACGGCGGTTGTGCTTCCGCCCGCCATCGTAATGGGCCCCTAGAAAACTAAAATATAGATTATAATTAATATATTATTTTTAATAGTTTTATATTATATATGTGTATATAAATAACACACATTCATGTATGTGTTTGTATTTATATTTATGGTTACATATTACTTAAACATATTTAATTTAGATTATATCAATGTTATATGTTAAAATATTTATTATTCACTGTTTTTAAATATATTGGCTAGAATAAAAATTTAAATATACTTCTTTTTTTTAATATCTGCACAACTACAAACAGAATGCCTACAAAAGCTCGAAGGAAAAAGGAACAGAAGCAACTACAGTATCTATGCATAACTAAGGGGTCGATTACGATGTCGGGCGGATCGCCACCGCCCGCATGGTGGTGGTGATCCGCCCGCCATAGTCGCCCGTCCGCCAACAAATTCACCCCGCCATATTACCATGGCGGAGGGGAGCCCGGCAGACGGTAAGACCGTCCGCATGTTTTCCGCCCAGCCGAACAGTCGACCGGGCGGAAAAGGGTTTAATATGGTGGCGGTGTCTGCAAGACACCGCCATCCATATTATGATGCCGGCGGAGATGAGCCTTTCCATGGTGGCGTCGCTGCCATGGAAAGGCTCACGGTCTTTGCTGTTGGGGGCCCGTTGCGGGCCCCCAGGGTGTTGGGGGGGGTGGGGGCTGCACATGGGGGGTACCTATGGTACCCCCCTGCATCTGCATGCACAAGGTGGCAGGCACCGCGCGGTGCCTGTCACGTTGACCATGCAGATGCACAACATGCATTTCCAGCACTGTGGCGGGCGGTGTTGTGAGCACCGCCTGCCACAATGCTGGAAATGGGGGATGCCACCGCCATTGTGGCGGTGGCATCCTAATCACATGTGCGGGACCGCCGCACACATAGCGGGCGGTCCCATTTACCGGGGCGATGGCGGGTGGACAAAGTCCGCCCGCCATCATAATCGGCCCCTAAGACACAAAATGGGCAAAATGCAGAAAAAGTGGCGAAAGAAAAAAGAGCTAATGGTAAGAGGACAAATTAATTTCTTTAAAATATATCTGGACACCTTCAAACATTTGAAAATAATGTAAATAAAAACCAAACTATTAGAAACAATAAGAGTGGACAAAATCTATTTCACAAGAACAGGAAATAATGTAACAAAGATGGATACACCTTAACCAGGAGACAGAAGCAGTTGAAGGAAATCAGAGCCAGGATGTTTAGTAGTAGAGTAGTTTAAATCTACTGAGAACTATGAAAAAGTATAGAAAAAGGAGAGAGGCACTGAAATAGAAAGAACGAGTTGAGAGAGTAGTTGATAAGGCCTTTGCTTTGAAGAGGAAGCTTTTCATTTTGATTATGACTAGAATGAAGACTCTTGAGAAAATAGTATTGTGCATGAGGAGACATAACCAGAAAAAAAGATTAGTAAACAGAAGTAGCTTTTGTACAGTTTTTAGTGGAGAATGGATACATACTTTTAGTACAGAGCCTTTCTTTGAATGACGAAAGCTGTCTCTAGGATAATAAATTAGTTCATGCTATTGATGAAAGAGGATGATGTGATGAAATGAAGACCGGCACTCCTATAGCGAAAGAGGTGATGGTACCTAGAAATGTAGAGCAAGTTATTGCAGAAGAGGTAAAAGGAAGGTGTAGTAAGGCACCTGTAGACAAATGGAATTGTAGTACTGTTTGTAGTATTAGATAGCAATCCATTGATATATGAAGGAAATTTCTATGTATCTTTCCAAGGCAAAGTTTAAAACACAGAATAAGTACTTTATAAGGATTGGATCCTCGCAAGATTAGAAAACATATAGATTTGCAGGGACACTCACTAGCTTGTTTATCAAAAAATGTGTGGCAAAGCACTGTTTATCATTTCAGGATGTTAGCTGTACACCACCCAACAACACAAACTTTAGTTAGGAGGCTGTACTATGTGAAAACTCCTGCTTTATGTTTAGGAGAAATGAATAGAGCACTTTTGAATTGTACTGTGGCAGACATAGAAAAGGTTTGTGATGAAGTGTAGTTTTGTTTCTTTGGTCCTGAACAGCACTCTTGGGAAAATTAAGAGTTGTTAGGAGGAGGAGTTGCAAAACAAGACACAGATATTACAGTTGATAGTTTTAAAGAAGAGATTACAACATTTAATACAGTGTGCTCTGAAAAATGAGGGTATGTTTGTATATGTTGTTGACACACTCACTACAAGATTCAAATAAGGACTGTTGACTTGTAGTTAACAAGTGAAGAAGAAAATAATGATAACTGGCAAAAGTTAGCTGTGTACTTATTTGTAGAGGAACACTTTGACTTGTTCATACGGCAAGTTATATGTAAGTACTGTTACATTAAATTAGAAGATAATAAAATGCCTGCTAGAGCTGTGCATAATAAGTTAGAACTGGTTTCTATTCCAGAAGCACTTCAAGGTTTAAATATTTATGAGTCCATTCTTATCCAAACTATACATCCATTTCAGGCTATATTCCCTATATAGCCAAAGACAGGCAAGGTATCACCAACAGAGCTGCAGAAAGGTCCAAAACGTAGAGTAGTATATTTGCCATTAGATTTCAAGAAAAATATTGAAACTGTATGGGTAGATAGAGATTTAGAAGAAGGACTTGTAATTCTTGTAAATGGTGTGCCTACTAAGAACAAAAAGATATGGCGGAAGTTAGTAGATGGTACTAAAGTTAAAAAACAACTTTATATCTGGTACAAAATAATGTTTACTATAGAAGTGTAGAAAGCCTGAAAGATATCACACAGTATGAGGATCAGACATTTCCATCAGCAGGTCAGATTGAGAAGGTGGATCAGTCCAGAACAGAAGAAATTTATGAACATTATAGTATCCACCCATTGCATTCTAAAGAGGTTATTGATGATGACATTGATCTGCTTCACATGAAGGAGGCGAAAGGAGCTCCATTAAATGTGTTAGAGAAAAGTTTAGAAGCTTGGTGTTTCCCACATCTTTTTCCTACTGAAGTAGGTGCCAGGTATGAATACCTGCAAATACCTGCATCTGAATATAGATCTACCAGACTTTATTCAGGAGACCCTAGATTTCGTCAGTGTATTCCGTATATATTTCACCAACTATTTGATAGGGACTTGTCTGTCCTCTCATATGTTGTGAATCATATTTTAAAAACGAGTTAATTTGCAGAATATATCAGCAAGAGAATTTCTGGAGAAAGTTCAAGAAAAGGATGACCACTTGGATTACAATTTAATAAACCTAATGGAATGTCAAAGTGGGACTAATGAATATTGGTTTCGGTGTCACAGGGAACTCAAGTGCATGTTGAGGAACCTTGGAGCACCTACTTAGTTTCTGACGCTCAATTGTGCTGAGTATGCATGGAATGACCTGCTAGAATTCTTGCAGGAGGAAAATTCAAATATAAAAGACATTCATCTGAAGACGCCAGGAGAACTGTGCTCACTAGAACCTTTCAAAGTTTTGCAGATATTTTGATCACAGATTTCAAGCAATGATGGCTGTCATCTTGAACAAAACAAAGCCTCCTCTTGGTGAAGTGATTGATTTCTTTGCCGCAGAGTACCAAGCTAGAAGTGCTCTCCATATTCACACGTTGTTGAGGGTAAAAGATGCCCAAAAGTTTGGAACAGACAGTGATGAGTCTGTGATATCTTTTATTGAGAAGGATGTAACTTTCTCTATTCCAAAGGAGAGTGCTGACAAAGTTCTACAATTCCAAAATCATAGATGCGGAAATTGCTGCCAGCGAAAATACAGAGCAAAAGGGAATTTTTATAGAAGATGTCGTTTTGGATTCCCACGACCTGTCATCTCACAAGGAAGAACCTACAACATAAGAAGAACTGAGGCCTCCAAGTACATTAAAGACTACAACCATATGATTCTGAAGATGTGGATCGCAAACATGGATGCACAGTTTGTTGCAGACAACTCAATTACTGTTGCTCGGTACGTTACGTCTTATATAACAAAGGGAAAGAAAAATTAGATGAAGATGTGGGAGGAGATTTCAGCAGAAAAGAGTCTTACAAATAAATTGTACAGTTTTAGTTTGAAAACGCTTTCTCAAAGAGAGATAGGCTGTTATGAATGTGTAGACCGGTTAAGCTCAGCTAGATTGTTTTCTAAATCTAGAGGAGCTCTATGGGTGAGTTTAGGGCTTGCTAATACTCGTAACAGAGTACTGAAGTCTTTTCCTGAAATCTAATATCTTGGAGAATTTGAGCCACACAGTACAGATATTCTGAAGAGTAACATGCTGGATATGTACTATCCAAGTAGAAGTCCTCATCTGGAAAGGATGTGTCTCTATGCTTCAATATTATACATTCCAAAATAATGTCAGTGAAAACATAGAAGAAGGAAAATTTGCTGTAGTTAGATGTAACAGATGATTGGTCAGACTTAACAAAGATAATGTAATCAACCGTTGAAAGCTAAGTTGCCAAACTCCAGACAAAAGAGAGTTTTTCTATTTAGCCATTTTACAGCTGTTTAAGCCATGGGGAACTGAAAGTGAGCTACTTGGAGAATTTGACTGTTATGAAGACTCATTCAACACTGTGAAAGGCAACATTGAGTGCTCTGTGTTTCCAGTCTATCTTCAAATGTTGAAAGACGATATTGAAGAAGTGGAAACAATTGCTGCTGAGATAGCAAGAGAGAGTTCTTAGAGCAGTCAAAGTTCAGCATCTGTATGTCAAGATCCTCTTGGACAGCCAATCATTCAAAATGAAGCTGCAATAGCAATGAATGAGGAGGGGAATGCAATGCAGCAAGTAAGACAGGATACTGTGGATCTAGAACAACTAATACAGCAATTGAAATAATTTTTTGAAGACGTAAAAGGTAAAGTAGAACACAGATTTCTGCATGAGGAAAAAAGTATGCATGTTCTACATATAAACCAGTTCTATTGTACATAAGTGGTCAAGCTGGAACTGGAAAAAGTTTCTTGATTAAAGTACTGACATGTAGTCAGTAGGAATGAGTGGGTGTGTGAGTACTGGTACAGGTCTGTGAATGGATATGTGAGGTGCTGTATTGGTATGTGAGTGGGTGTATGTGACCGGGCGGGCTCGGATCTGAAGGGGACTAGACGAGCAAAGAGCCTGGGAAATGAGGAAACCACCCTTTCCCCTCTTCCTTACCAGGAGCAGGACGAGTGGGGTTACGCAGTCCCACGAAGGACAGGGGACGAGGAAGAATACGAACACCGTCCCTTTAACTGGGAAGGCTGGTCGGCGGGACACGCCCCCTATGATGACGAAGAGGAACCCTGGCCAATAAGATCGAGTGGAGAACGGAGGCCGGTGTGTGACATCACCGGAGGAGTCAAGGAGGAAGTCGTGGACGGGAGGAGAGAGCGAGCAACCGAAGAGAACACCGGGAAGGAGGCAGCGAGGACGAGTGAAGACGGAGAGCCAGGAGGCCAACGACCCCGTGACTCGCCCAGCCACGCTCCTGGAGGAGCGTGGCTCACACAGGTACGCGACCGTTTGGCGGGCTGGGTAGGAAAGAGGAGAGACCGGATACCTGACCTGTGGGATCCCTGTTCCCTGGTATACCCACCCTGAGCACTTCCCTCACGCCGCTAGACGTATCGTGCACCGAGTGATCCCATCACCACCCTTCCCTGTTTCAAGTCTAGTGCACCTGTACACCTCACTTACACTTGGTATCCTGTTTGTTTTTTCACCCCCACCACCTTGGAGGACGGGACCGCGCTGGAGCGTGTAAGAAGAGGGAGGACCTCCACGAGGGAGCAGGAAGCGAAGGACCAGCCCCCGCTCCCGTACTACAGACAGACCACAAAGAGACGCGTGTTACACCCAATAAAACCCTTCTTACCCAAACCCAGTCTCCGACCCCTTTCTGACACCCCGCTACAAGTGGTGGAGAATGCGGGGACTGGGGCCACATCGCACGGATGTGTCCTCGACGAAAACAGACCGAAGAACCGATGGAGGTGGGCTACATCCCCCGGTCTATACTCTACACCGCTGAGATGGGGAGTGCTTATCACGTAAGTGTACGGGTGAATGATAAGGTGGTGAACGCCCTACTAGACTCAGGTTGTAGACAGTCTGTGATACAAAGGGTCCTTGTACAGCCCCAACAAATCATCCCAGATACCATAGTGCACATTAGATGTGTACATGGTGATGTGAAACCCTACCCGGTAGCCGTAGTGACCCTTCACCGCGTGACGGTAGAAGCCATGTCATCAGGGTGGGGGTGTTGGAGAACCTGCCGGAGGATCTCATCATAGGAACCGACAATCCCGAGTTCCTAGACCTGTTCCTACACACGTTACAGACCCAGAAAAGCAAAGAAGTGGTAAGAGACACGACCGACAAACCCGCAACAGCCTTGATAACCCCCGAGCCCTGGACCTTAGACAGGAGCTTCAAGTTCGCCCAGGCCAACGACCCATCCCTGTTTAACGCCTGGGAGCAGGCACATAGGACACAGCACTCCCCCTACTTCTCGTTTCCCAGATTTCTCATAAAAGAGGGCCTGTTATATCGACAGGGTTCTAAGGATGACCCCCATCAGCTACTAGTACCCCTTCCTTTCAGGGACCAGATCATGTTTTTTTCACATTCACATCTGACGGCCGGACATACAGGTAGTGAAAAGACAACACAGAACGTGCTAAGGCATTTCTTTTGGCCGGAGATATATAAAGACATTAAGATCCACTGTATGACCTGTGAGATATGTCAGAAGAGGAATACACACCGCCCCCCAGCAGTGCCATTACAACCACTCCCAATCATAGGCACCCCATTTGAAAGAGTAGGAATGGACCTCATCGGACCCCTACCAAAAACCCGGAGAGGGAATCAATACGCGTTGGTAATAGTGGATTATGCGACTCGATACCCGGAGGCGTTTCCCCTGAGGGCCCCCACCACTCGCCTGATATCAGAAAGATTCATTGAGCTGTTTTCACGGGTAGGATTCCCTAAGGAGATCCTAACCGATCAGAGGACCCCTTTCGTCTCCAGGTTAATGAGGAGGTCTGTGGGATGCTCGACTTGCGACAGATCAAAACCTCTGTCTATCACCCCCAGACAGACGGCCTCGTGGAGAGATATAATGGAACGCTCAAGGCCACGTTAAGGAAAATGCTCACAGTAAACGGAAGGGAATGGGACCGAGTTACTACCGCTGGCCTTGTACGTCATACGTGGGCAAAGACAGAGCAGCCTAGGTTGCTCATCGTTTGAGATGCTGTACGGGCGCCAACCCAGAACGCTGATGGAAATGACAAAAGATGCGTGGGAGAAGGAGGAAGTCAACGAAACCCGAGGAATGTTAGAATATACCCAGGCTCTGAAAGCCAGGATAGGCAAACTAAGGGACTTGGCGTATTCACAGCTCGAGAAGAAACAGGAAAAACAGAAAGCAGTCTATGACAAGGGGAAGCGATGGAGGAGGATGAAGGTAGACGACTGGGTTTTAGTGCTGTTACCCTCATCTACAAAAAATTCCAGGCCGAATGGTTGGGACCCTACAAGATCATCGGAACTATCGGAAAAACCAGCTATCGGGTGCGAATAACGGACCGGAGGAGCCAGATCTATCACGTGAATCTGCTGAAAAAGTGGTTAGGGCCCCCCGAAGACGGCACATCTCACATTACCAACACACGCCTCTATCTCTACCACCATGGAACAGTTGGTGGTCAATGAGGATTTGCGAGACCAAGAGAAAGATGAACTCCGCAAAACCCTATCCCCGTTTTCCTCCCTGTTCTCAGACAAACCTGGAAAGACCACAATGGCAGAACACTGCATCGTGACCCTCCCGGGAAGATCATCAAACAGCGTCCATATAGGATACCCGCAGCCAAAAGAGCAGCGGTACAAAGAGAGGTACAAGAGATGTTACAACTCGGGGTCATAAGGCCGTCCAAGAGTGAGTGGTCGTCTCCCATAGTGATGGTGCCCAAACCGGATGGGAGCACCAGGTTCTGTATGGACTTCAGAGCACTCAACGACATCTCCTCCTTTGATGCCTACCCTATCCCTCGTATTGATGAATTAATCGAAAAATTGGGGAGGCCCGGTATATCACCACGTTGGACCTCACCAAAGGATACTGGCAGGTGCCTCTGAGGGAAGAGGACCGGAAGAAGACCGCTTTTCCACCCAGGATGGGCTGTTCGAGTTCACGGTGCTCCCCTTCGGTTTACATGGGGCCCCGGCGACTTTTCAGCGTCTCATGAATACGGTGCTCCGGGAATACCAATCCTTTACGTCTGCCTACCTAGACGACATCGTGATCTTCAGCCCCTCATGGGAATCCCATCTAGAACATCTACAGACCGTACTGTATGCCTTAGAACAAGCCGGGCTACATATCAACTCAAAGAAGTCCCGGGTTGCTTTCCAAAGGTCAAATATCTGGGTTACGTACTTGGTCACGGAATGATAGAACCTCAAATAGAAAAGGTTAGGGCAATTGCAGAGACCCCGTTCCCCAGCACAAAGAGAGAAATGAGAGCGTTCCTAGGGTTGATAGGCTATTATCGCCGCTTCATCCCCCAGTTCTCCGACATAGCCGCCCCCCTCACCGACACCCTTAGACAAGAGGTGAAAACACAAAGTCTTTTGCAACCCACACCACGGATGCAGAAAGCCTTCAATACACTAAAGCGAACCATCACCACCAACCCAGTGTTATCCTCCCCGACTTTTCCCGACCATTTATCCTCCACACAGACGCATCAGACTATGGCATAGGGGCTGTCCTTTCACTAAACGTCAGCGGAGGGTGTCGACCATCCCATATTGTATATCAGCCGCAAGCTATTCCCACGGGAACTTAAATACCCCACCGTTGAGAAAGAATGTCTGGCTGTAAAATGGGCTGTCGACAAGCTGAGGTACTATCTTGAGGGTCACCACTTCACCCTGTACACGGACCACGCCCCCTCCAGTGGATGAGCAGGAACATCGCTCTTAACCCCAGGGTTCTGCGCTGGTTCCTATCCCTCCAGCCTTTTTCCTTCACTGTGAGGCACCGTAAGGGCAAGGACAATGGCAGTGCCGACTATTTGTCCCGTTATCCTCTCCCCGATCGGGAGAATCCAAGGGGGTGGTATGTGACCGGGCGGGCTCGGATCTGAAGGGGACTAGGCGAGCAAAGAGCCTGGGAAATGAGGAAACCACCCTTTCCCCTCTTCCTTACCAGGAGCAGGACGAGTGGGGTTACGCAGTCCCACGAAGGACAGGGGACGAGGAAGAATACGAACACCGTCCCTTTAACTGGGAAGGCTGGTCGGCGGGACACGCCCCTACGATGACGAAGAGGAACCCTGGCCAATAAGATCGAGTGGAGAACGGAGGCCGGTGTGTGACATCACCGGAGGAGTCAGGGAGGAAGTCGTGGACGGGAGGAGAGAGCGAGCAACCGAAGAGAACACCGGGAAGGAGGCAGCGAGGACGAGTGAAGACGGAGAGCCAGGAGGCCAACGACCCCGTGACTCGCCCAGCCACGCTCCTGGAGGAGCGTGGCTCACACAGGCTACGCGACCGTTTGGCGGGCTGGGTAGGAAAGAGGGAGAGACCGGATACCTGACCTGTGGGATCCCTGTTCCCTGGTATACCCACCCTGAGCACTTCCCTCACGCCGCTAGACGTATCGTGCACCGAGTGATCCCATCACCACCCTTCCCTGTTTCAAGTCTAGTGCACCTGTACACCTCACTTACACTTGGTATCCTGTTTGTTTTTTCACCCCCACCACCTTGGAGGACGGGACCGCGCTGGAGCGTGTAAGAAGAGGGAGGACCTCCACGAGGGAGCAGGAAGCGAAGGACCAGCCCCCGCTCCCGTACTACAGACAGACCACAAAGAGACGCGTGTTACACCCAATAAAACCCTTCTTACCCAAACCCAGTCTCCGACCCCTTTCTGACACCCCGCTACAGTGTATGAAAGGTTGTATGGGGGTGTGAGTAGGTGTGTGAGTGATTTTGTGGATGATGTCATCATTGATATAATTAGTGATGTCATTTCAGATGTCATCAATGATGTCACTGACCATGTCATGAGTGATGTAATATGTGACATCATAAGAGTGCATTGCAGGACGTAAGTTATAGTTAGCTCAGGTAACTATAACTGCTGAATTTCACTGGTTTTGTATGAGTGAAATCTGAGACTAACTATAACATTCCTGTAACCTTTGGTTTTTTCAGTGAATATATATAGAGTAGGTAGTTATATTTAGGAACAAAGTTTCCATAGGAAAAGCGTCTTTTGTTTTGCCAATAATTTTGGCGCTGCCTGACTAATCTTAACCAAATTTTTAAAAAACTTCCCCTTTATGGTTCAGCTACTGTGTTAAAAGTTTCGGGGTGATTTGTCAGCAGGGGCCGAGGAAAAAGGGAGGTCCCAAAACATGTTTTTCCCATGTTATGTATATGGAGATTTTTCATTTTTTGAACACGACTACAGCCCGAACCGCTGAATGGAATTACACCAAATTTGGCAGAAAGTTAGTTGTTGGTTTAGAAAGCATGCTTTTTATGATTCAGTATAAATCCGTATAGTAGTTTCAGACATATTTGAGGTAAAAAAATATAGATCTCTGGGAGCCCAAAATCCTGCTTAAAACCCACTGAAATTTAATTGGCTGCCAACACTTCAACCAGGAAGTGTTCACAGCCATCTTGGGACTCAGTTGAACTGAGTCCCACAAAAAATGTTTAAAAAAAGGAGGGCATGGTAGAAACACCCTGACCCCCTAGACCTCTTGAAGGGGTTGCGCTTGGACCCCGCAAGTCCCAAAAACCATTATTTAAAAAAAAAAAACATTATCGGGATACATGGATCTGGCCGCGAAGTGCGAGCTCCTGCACTTTGTTCACTATCGGCCCCCGGTGGGCCAGGTCATGGGGGCATTATGTATATATACGAGGGGGGGATACTAATGCCCCTGGAACCACCACCTCCTCGGGACTTATAATTTTATAAATAGGGGACCTCTTGGAGCCCTGGGGACCACCAGCTCCCCTCGGCTTTAATTAAAAATAATGCGGGGGCAGCATGGACCCCCGTAGCCCTGCGAGCGGCCACCTCCCCGGAGCTTTAATTGTAACTGATGCAGGGGCAGGCACCCCCCCCCCCACAGCCCCAGGGACCACCAACTCCCTGGGGCAAATTAGAACAAAGGAGGGGGGGCTGCATGGCCCCCTTGCTGGAGCCCTAGATAGCCCTGGGGACTGCCGCCCCCCCAGGGCAGGCTCCTGCAATGTACTGCGGTACCCACCTCCGGGGTATTGCAGTTTGCCATGGCTTGGCGGGAGTACCACTCCCGCCAAGCCACAGCAAACACTGCTCCACTTCGTACAAGCGAGAGCATGTAGATGTTCTTGCTTGCACGAAACAGAGTAGAATTGCTTTTGGACAGAGGGAGCTGCATGTTAGCAGCTCCTTCTGTCCAAAAACAATGCCAGCTCCAGCAAATGCAGGGAGCTGGCAGGGACTGCAGGGGGACTGCGGGGGGCCTTCATGCTCCTCCTCGGCCCTTAACATGAGAAACTGAGTACCCTGTGTGGGACCAGGGCACCCAATATTGTGGCCAGGCCTCAGGGGATGGGGTCCCCAGGGCCAAAATAGGGCCAGGAGGGGAACCCTCTTGGGCCAAGGGGACTTCATCCCCTAACCATCATTGTGTCAGGAGGTGCATTTGCAGAGTGGTGGAGAAAGGGGGCATGGCATTTGAAGACCTCTAAGCAATTGCGCTGTGTGGGACTTACTGGAGGTAACAGGAGGAGTTGTTGGCCCCCAAGGATGTCCTTGTGGGCCAACTACCCCTCCTGTTACCTTCAGTAAATTCCACACTGAGGGTTTGCATTTTGCTATTCCAAAATAGCGAATCGGTAAAATTCGCTATTTCAGAATCCCAAAATACTTTTCTTGATACATCTGGCCCCTTGTGTACAACAACTACTATCCTACACACCATCAAGATGATACCTCGCAATCTGACACTCAATCCAAATGTCATTCTGACATGATAGATGTATCATCTCTCAGGAGCTGCAGCAGCCTATGCCTACGACTCGAATCTCTGCAACAAGTGACAGCAACTCACCTCTCTTAGATTCCAAATTGTCACCCATTTCCATTAGCTTCACTGCTCCTAGCTCCATCTCAAGGACCTGCTCTACCCCCTTAATCCTCTACTGATCCCACTTGGATCACACAGTGACAAGCTCCTGAAAGCAAAAAGGAAAATAATTATACACCCAGCTCTACCTCACATATCACTGAACACTAATGCTTCAATCACACAAAACGCCTTCCTTTCTAATCCATCTAACACTGTCCAGGACAACCGAAGGCTAAAACCTAACCTCTATAATAATCCCAAGTCAACCCCTCTAAATGATCTAAAAATGTCAGATGGAACTTTTACCAGAACCACTCACACGGATGTTGAACCTTCTAGCAATCCTCTCCCCAGACCTCCTTGCACTGTACTCCAACCATCTCCCTCACCCCGAGCAGAGCTAGAAATCCTCAGAACCCAAACGGACAGGATTTATCTGAACTTGCAAAACGCCATTTTAAAAATTAAGAATATTTGACACCTCCCAGAAAATTATCTTTCAAAAATCAACCATTTTCAAAAATCAATACTCTCAGTCCACAGCAAGGTAAGTACTATTACCCTGCCTCTGTCCAATCGTCAATACTGAACATGCAAACACCATCGATACCTGACAGACTCTGAAACACAATCCCTATCGCTATCTTACAAATTGTCTCCCAATCTCCCCCCCAGTTGTGGATGAACATATAATTCGATAAGTCCCAATCTATGCCAACAGAACAACACAGCCAAATAACAGAAAGGTCAACCCTAACAACCTAAAAAGCAACTTTAACCCCGAAAAACATGAAATAAACCTGGGTAACTCACTGAAAGCAATCTCCTGCCTACTACTTAACTGCCACTCAACAATTAATCATGCCTCTGACATAGCTGACCTCATTTTGAGCCGGGAAGTTGATGTAACCATCTTGAACGAATCGTGGCTTACTGAATCTTCTTCCCCATGTTTAGACCTTCTTGTGCCTCCCGACTACAACATTGTTAGACTAGACAGACCACACAAAATGGGTGGAGGCTTTGCCTGTATCCATCGAGCTGACATCTCTATCACTATACTTCACTCCGACCCCCTTGAATCATGTGACTACCTTGGGCTCTCTTTAAGATCTACAGAAATCCAACTCTGCAAACTACACGTATTTTACCACACCCCAGGTACAAACGTCTTGTTCATTAACCAACTAATGGAAATCATTACAACAAACTCTGCCCCTCACTCCAATTATATAGTCCTAGGGGACTTTAATCTTCATTGGGAAGACCCCTATGATACTCAGGTCAATGCTGTAAAAGATTCCCTAGCAGACCAATCCCTAGTCCAAGCCTGTACCCTTACAACCCACACTAAAGGTGTAACACTAGACTAGATAATTTCCAAAGAAAAATAGGTTAAAACAATCCTAATCAACCCCTGCGATTGGTCAGACCACCATATTATCACCTTCCAAATACCCCCTACAAAAAAGAAACCAACCTCACAATCAATCAAACCCAGACAATGGGTTTGTGACACTAAAAACCTAAAGTTGGAGATACTAGCAACTCGCTGCAAGAAAGAACTTTTTCCTCCTAATAATATGGCTGACATCAACAAACTTACAGAACACTACAACTCCACGATGACAAAACTAATTGACTCCATAGCCCCGCCAAAACTCAAAAGAATACCGGACAAAAACCCCCTGGTTCAATGGATCTCTCAATGAAGAAAGACGCAAACTGAGACTAACTGAACTTCAATGGAGACAACATCCTTCATCTCCTCACTTAAGACTGCTAAGAAAGTCCAGAAACTCCTGCAACAAAAGTATCCTAAAATCAAAAAAGACTTCTTTAGATCGGAACTTGACAATGCCAAAAACAGACCGAGGAAACTCTTCGAAATATTAAAACAACAATCAAACAAAATGGCCAAATCTGCCCTCTTGACATCAAAATCACACTTAAGCAGCAAGGAATTCTCTTTTTTCTTTACTGCTAAAGTCATTTCCCTAGAGAATGAGCTCAAGACTGCCGCTGACAACCCAACTACCCCTAAAAATTCTCCAGCCGATCGTCCAACCCAACCTACTCTGTCAGTGCCCAAAAATAAAGCTCAGTGGTCTACCTTCAAACTATATGACCACAGAGATATTACCAAAACTTTATCGACTATAAAATCGAACAACCACTACAACTACCCTCTCCCATCAAATTGCTTGTTATCTATCAACCATACTGTCATCCCCATTTGGACCAAGATAATCAATGCATCGATTTTGCAGGGATTCAGCCCGGATTGCCTAAAAATCAGCCAAGTCATCCCCATCCTAAAAAAACCTACAGAATACCCTTCGGACCCAAACAATTTCCAACTGATAACCAACATTACCTTGCTAGCCAAAGTAATAGAAAAATGTGTTCAACAACAACTGAACCAACACATTATGGAATTCAAGCTATTAGACATTTCCAATCAGGATTCAGACCCGGGCACAGCACCGAAACAGCAATTCTACATATATAGTAAACGACGCCCTACTCGTATTAGACCGTAATGAAACATGTTTGCTTGTGCGGCTTGACCTCTCGTCCGCTTTCGACACTGTTAATGATGGCAATATACTCGAGAAACTTGAGAACAGGATGGGTGTAACGGGAATGATCCTAAAATAGTTTAAATCCTTCTTAGAGAACAGAACACAAAGATTTCTGGTAAATCAAAATCTATCCTCAACATCCCCTAACCTATTAGGAGTACCACAAGGCTCAACACTATCCCCTTCACCATTTAATCTCTATATTGAACCTTTAACCGAAATATTACAACAGGCTAACATCTCCTTCCACATGTATGCGGATGACACACAGCTGTATATTAAGATCACTTCCCTAGAAGAGATTAAGACGATGAGCCAAGCATTAAAAAAGACCGTTCAATTGCTAACAAACAATCACCTTAAGCTAAACTCTCAAAAATCCGAATTCCTTCTAATCTCCCCCCCAAAAAACTCCACAGTGATGAAGGATTGGACCAAGCTGATCACTGCACCAAACTGTACTCGGATCCTGGTGGACTCTACTAAGTCGCTAGCAATCACTCTAGACAAGAAACTAAATATGCAATCACACATAAACACGATGGCTAAAATGCCTGTTTTCTAGGCCTGGGCGGTAAATTCCGTTCCGCTCTCGGAATTTGCGAAATGTTGGTAATTCCGCGTTCCGCGGAGAACGCGGAATTGCCGAAAATTCCGCGATCCGCGACGTAGCGGAATTTTTTTCTTGTTCGCTCTTTCAAAATGCTTGTTAACGCGCGCGGTAGCGACTCACCGGGATCCCTGCGTTCGCCGACAAGTTTTCCTATCCGTTCGCGCGATCCCACGAGAGTGTGCGATCGTGAACACGTCATTCGGACGCGCCATCGGACATCTGCGTTCGCGAACAGGAAACACGCATCGCGAGCGGGCGGGACAAGTGAAACAAGATGGCCGCGCCAATTGGTGACCGCATGGGCAAGTTTGCGAGATTTTTCCCCCCGAGCACGCAAACAGCATCCCCGAACAGGAAAAACGCATCGCGAACGGGCGGAACAAGCAATTCCGCGTGCTCGTGGAATTCTGCGTGCTCGCGGAGATTTTTTACCGTTTCGCAAAATTTTGCGTAGCGCGACTACGCAAATTCCGCCCACCACAGTTATCTTACAAAAATGAAATGTTTCATCGAATCACCAGACCTCAAAACAGCAGTTCAGACATTAGTCATCTCGAGACTTGAATACGGATGTACAACTTTATCAGGACTACCCAAGATCTCAACAGCCCCACTTAAAGCCTGTTTTAATGCAGCCGTAAGACACTTAACAGGATACAAAAAAATTGATCACATCCCCCCACATCTGAAAGCGCTCAACTGGCTGCCTTATGAAGCAAGAATCCAACTAAAGATGGCCTGTATCACTCATAAAGCGATCCACCACAAAACTCCACTTTACCTAGCACAGAAAATTTCGATTTCTGGAGGAAGCAGACTCTCTCGGAGCGCCGGTAATCTTCTTCTGAAACCTTCATTCTTCCGTAAGAAAAAAACATACCACAGACCTTTCTCTGGAGCTGCACCAAGAATATGGAACTCGCTCCCCCCGAGCATCAGAAAAATCTCATCTACTTCACTCTTCAAAAAAGAAGCTAAGTCCTTCCTATTGAGCAAATTCCTCCCTTAATCCACAGCAGCCCATTCACACCATGTTCTAGAAGTCCCAACAGACAATCACTCGACCTACTCTAGCCTGTTGAGTGATGCACTCTATGAGTTCATCCGTTACCAGACTCGAGATGGAGCTCTTCATTCTATAGCTAAGCGCAATCCTCTTGTCCTTATTTCACACTGAGATATCCTTTTGAGGACAGCTACATCTAAATGTCACCATTGTGAATACCTAAAACAAGTACAAATGTATTATAAGTTAATAACCTAGGTTCTTTCTAACTGTATTATTGTTTTTACAAATGTTTCCTAGTTAATTTTTTTTTTTATTGAGAAACCTGGCAACTGTTTATAGGTATCAATTTTACTGTTTAAAACTACAGTGCTATAGATATGTGAAGCTCTCTGATACCCATTTCTGGGTCTTGTTCGCACTATACAAAACACTAAATAAAGAAATAAATACTTGTACAAAACCGGTGAAATTCAGCAGTTATAGTTAGCTGAGCTCAGTTATAGTTAGACTCACGCCCGCAATGCACTGCTTATGAACTAACTCAGATATTACATCACTCATAACATAGTCAGTGACATCACTGATGACATCACTGATGGCATCTCAAATGACATCACTGATGACTTCACTGATGACATCATACAGTGACAGTGTTTTTCAAAAGTTTATGAGTGTTAAATATATATACCAAGTTGTATTGGTGAATCAGTTGGTGTATGAGTGCCTGTATGGTTGATTAGGTGGCTACGAGACTGATTGTATATGTGAGTGATTAGGTGTCTCAGTGAATGAATGGCTGAGTGACTGGTTGTGTGAATGTTTGTATCAGCCTGTCAGTTGGTGTCTAAGTGGCTGTTTGGATGTGTGAGTGTGTATGTGAATGGCTGTATGGGTGATTGATTGGTTGTCTGAGTACCTGTATGGGTGTCTTAGTGTCTGTGTGGGAGGGTGAGGGGGTGTGTGACTGCCCATATGGATGAGTAAGTGGGTGAGTCAGTGGCTGTATGGGTTAGTGAGTGCATGTGTGTGAGCGGCTGTATGGGTGAATGAGTGTGTGTATGGTTGTGTGGGTGAGTGGATGTGTCAGTGGTATATGGGTGAGTAACTGGGTATGTGAAAGGCAGTATAGGTGAGTGATGGGGTATATGAGTGACTGTATGAGTGAGTGAGTAAATGTGAGAGTGGCTGTATGGGTGAGTGTGTACTTGTGTGAGTGACTGTATAGGTGAGTGAGTACATGTTAATAGCTGTATGAATAGGTAAGTGTGTGTGTGTGTAACTGTATGGGTGAGTAAGTGGCTGTGTTTTTGACTGTATGGGTAAGTGAGTAGGTGTGTGAGTAGCTCTATAAGTGACTGACCCAGTGTGTGAGTGGCTGTATGTGTGTATTAGTGGATATGTCAATGGCTGTATTAGTGAGTGAGTGAGTGTATGAGTGGCTGTATGTGTGAGTGAGTGGATGTGTGTGTAGATCTATGAATCAGTAAGTGTGTGTGTGTAAGTACCTGTGAATAGGTTTGTGAATGGTTGTGTGAGAGTGGGTGTATGAAAGGATCTTTGGGGTGATGAGTGGGTGTGTTAGTGATTTTGGAGATGATGTCATCAGTGATGTCATTTGAGATGTCATCAGTGACGTCATCAGAGATGTCACTGACCATGTCATGAGTGATGTAATATGATTTTTGATTTTGATTAAGATGTTTTTTTATTCCATTTCCTAACTATATTGTCCCTGACACCTTTGGCTTTTTCAGTGAATATATATCTACATACACACACACACACACACACACACACACACACACATACGCACAATACTATGGTATGTCCTGTTTTTATTCAATGCTCACCATCAACTCAATTCCATTGCCTCTATAAGTATTGCACCAAAATCTATTAGGGTGTTAAAATGCTTTGTTATGTGTTAGTAAGTAACATTTTAATTTTACGAACAGTTTTCTGTAAACTGGTATCAGACGAATCCCACACACCACAGTGTTCTGTGATTATCTCATTTTCGAGATTCTCCTGCTACAATTAAAATTGTCTAAATAAAGTATGCTGCCGCTACTTGGAGCTAAACCTGCACTATAATAAATATGTTTCGTTACGTGTTTTTAAATTATCCCAAAGCATGCTGTTTACCACATTCAAAAACTGAATTCATTAAACATATTTCTAAAATAAAGAAACGTTAAAAATAAACAACGTCATCCTTTTATAAACTGCATTCTTATTCTAATTTTGTCATTTTAGTGTGCATCACTAGACATTGTTGGAAATAATGTTTCTCCTTGGCCTTTATCACTCAGTGCCACTGATTAGAATGTATCAGGTGTGCTCCGTGATGCCCCTGGGAGCCATCAACAATCTACTGGAGAATGCCCCAAGTCGGTGCACAGCTTTGATAAAAAAAAGATAATTTCAGAACGAGTTTACACGCTTTGCCTTTAAGGCTAAGACAGAAACAAAATGCAATGTGGAATTAGCAACAATGCATGTTTCCAGCCAGGATAAGGAGAGGGGGATTCATTGATTGAGACGCGTCTGCGGCTCATTAGCATTGTTTGTCTTTGAGAAAGTTCTTATTGGGCCGACAGATGAGGAGACGTTGCTGAGCGAAGAGAAAATGAAGATAACTACAATAAAAACAGAAAAAACTAGGAAGGGCATGCTGTTAGAACTAATTACATTAAGATTGCTATCACTTAGCAGAAGAATATGTTACCTTGTTCCCCCAAGATGCTTGATTGCTTACATACAATTGGGTTTTCAGAGTTTTGCATGCATTATTAAATATTTCGCACTGTAATTACAACATTATACGATTGCGCATTTATGATCAAAGTAGATGATACTTGCCATTTAATTCAATATGCCATTTTTGGTGCGTGGACGTGATTAAAAGTCAAATTACTAATGTGATGTAAAATATTTTGCTTGTGCTTTTAATAGGATGACCTAACAATTATCACTACTCAAAGTGTAGATATAAACACTGCAGGTACTTGAAGCCTGCTTGTATTACTAAAACAACGCTGAGGGTATCCTCTTTTGTAGAGTCATGCAGTTATTAGAACAAGAAGAGATTAAACAATATATTTTCAAAATGGTCTTACCCATCCTCATCCAAACTCCATGGGTTTCTTTGTTGCTATATCCCACATGAAGCACGATGCAACAGTTCAAGTGCACTATATAGGCAACGAGGTTTATGACAAATTATAGATTGCAGGACCGTAAACCCCCACCCAGCCCCGCTGAAACGGGGGATTTCCCACTCAAGGGAGTAGCCAGAAAATTAAAATAGCCGCCACTTTGAACTGAAGCACTGATGTCATCAAGCAAACTAAGCAAGTGAGCCAAACCCTCACTTGAACAGCTTCCTTGTCTAATCCATCCATGCATCTATCCATTAAGTCTTTCACTGTTTGATCCACCTGCTGATATCCTCTTTTTCACCTTTACATTGTCATCCATTCATTCTTGCATCTATTATTCAATAATTCCCAATACCATCCAACCGTCGATCCATTTATCCACCCATCCATTCAATCTGCCATCTGTCATCCATCCACTCAGCCGTACAATCTGCCATCCATCCACTCGGCTATCCATCGATCCACTCTGCCACACATCGATCCACCCACTCTGCCACACATTGATACATCCACTCTGCCACACATTGATACCTCCACTCTGCCACCCATCCATCCACCATCCATCCACTCTGCCATCCATCCATCAACTCTGCCATCCATCCATGCATCCATGCATCCATCCATCCACTCTGCCATCCATCCATCCCTACACTCTGCCATCCACCCACCCATCCGCCCACCCATCCATCCACTCTACCATCCATCCATTCATCCACTCAGCCATCCATCCACTCTGCCATCTATGCATCCATCCATCTGCTCTGCCATCCACTCGTCCATCCAGCCATCTATCCATCATGCATCCACTCTGTCATCTATCCATCCATTTGTCAACTCTGCTTTATATTCATCCACACTTCCATCCAGTCATCCATCCACTCTGCCATTTATTCACCCTTCCATCTGTCTACGATCCATCTAGCCACTCTGCCATCTATTCACTCATCTTTTCATCCTCTCATCCATCCATCCCTTTACTCTGCCATCCTTTCACTTGTCCATGCACCTATCCGTCAACCCCTTCACTCTGCCCTCCTTTCACCTGCCCATCCCCTTTTCCATTCACTCACTCATCCATCTGCCCATCCCTTTACTTTGCCATCCTTCCACCTGTCCATGCACCTATCATTCACTTAACCTTTCACTCACTTGTTCACAATCTTGTTCATCCGCCCATTCATTCATCCATACATCCTTCTTTTTACCCTTCCTTCCAATATTCCTTCTTTCTTTTTCCCTGTTCTATTTACCCAATGTAATTTTTCTTTGCTCTTCTGTTAATGTTGTATTCCACTGTTGATGATGAGCTTTGCAGATGGAAGAAACCTGAAAACGAACACCCCCCCCTGCTGTAGCTGCTAAAGCAGGGGGATTCACGACGCCCCTGTTCCCACTCATACCCAGGGTGGGTCCGGAGCAGGACACAACAGCTGTTACTCTGGTGGCAGGAGCTGGGACGTGACCTCCATGGTCACAGTGCCCAGTTGTGAGCACTGTGGCATGGAGGCCAGGTTCATATCACCCAACAGGTTAATGGGTTGCATTATTCTGTACAGTGCCAAAATGAAAATGGTAGACTGAATTTTGAAACAGTTAAGAGATTACACAAACATAATAAAACTGGATATAGGGATCAGGGTACTTATCAAACAGAAATTCTACACCATTAGAAGGAATGGCAAAGTGAATACTCAGAGTTAGTCAATGTGGTCTGGTAGACTAGATCCTATGCTTCATTCTATGGCTGGCTTACAATAGATCATGGGTAGCACAATGGTGGTGTGTCCTGGTTTAAAACGTGGTTCTATATGACTGTTGAGTGGTTTCACAGAAGCCTTAAACTCTCTACCAACAAATCTCAGAAGAGAAAAAAAGCACGAGGATCAATGAGGTCACACTTTTTACAGGTAAGCTTATGACTTGTTCCAGAAACCCACAGGTGATTTTCATAAGTGGCAACCTATATATACTCTTTATAAGTTTGTATCCTTGATGCTGAAAGTCTGAACCTTCAAAGAAAGGCCCCTTAACACCATTGAATTGCCTTGAGCTGCAGGAGTGTGCCTATCAACTAATTTAATGTCCACAGTAAAATGTCCAGTTGCAATTGGTTCATATGATTCATTATCAGCACCACTAGCTCCAATTGTCCCACAGACCTTCCACACTATCTTACTAAGGTAGAGAAGTATTACAGGCTTCACTAACAGCACCTGAATCCCTGTGTTCCTGTTTGTCCTCTAGGCGTTAGCTACCCTCGCCTCTGAAGCAGCCTTTCATTTCCACAGATTCAAGGACATTGCAGAAGGTTATAACGGGTAAAAAAGACCTTTCTTAGACAATGAAAACTAAGTATATTAAATTAACATGTCCAGGCCTTCTCATTACACAATTTGCAGCAAAGTGACTTTGGTCCTTACAGGGATATGTTTTGAGGCACAAGCTCTCCTACAGAATATTTCACTTCAGACATAAACAAAATGGTAGCATGTTGATACCATCCATTCAACTCTGTCCCTCCCTAAACCTCTTCAGAGGTCTGGACAATGACTCCAACTAAGGACTAAAAACAATCTCCACCTCAAAGATAACTTCTGTACTGGCTAATATGCTACTTTTGGATCCCAAAGAAGGCACGCTGTGGAATACCTTGGACTAGTGTTTCCAAGTCTATTTTGGGAGCTTCACTATTACGTCCAGGTCATGGTTCTCTGAGATAGATTTGGTGTCAATCTTAGGAGGTTAGACAGAAATTTGGATGCAGCTGAGTTTCAGCTTTCAGCTTCAGCTTCAGCGCTCCGTCCATCATCTCTTTGTGTTTGCTTTGTTCACCCTAAGTTGGCAGGGTATGCCCAGGCATTGGTCCCTTGCTTACCTTGCCACTGGATTCAAACTAGCCTGACTGATGAGGGGTGTTACCCCGAAACCGGTCCCAGGATGCTTGTTTCTGGTCCAGGGAAGACCTGGCTTGGCAGTTCGGGCTGGACTGTTCCAATGAGGGACAGGGTCAAGACTGATTTGTATATGGCTGAGTCTGAACTGGGGTGACAAAGTGAGCTAAAGAATGATAATGGATTCAACCCAGATCTGTGACTGAGGGTGAGTGTCTGAAAAGTTTCAGTGCTCCGTCCATCATCTCTTTGTGTTTGCTTTGTTCACCCTAAGTTGGCAGGGTATGCCCAGACGTGGGTTCCTTGCTCACTTTGCCACTGGATTCAAGCTAGCCTGGATGATGAGGGGTGTTACCCCAAAACCAGTCCCAGGATGCTTGTTTCCGGTCCAGGGAAGACCTGGCTTAACAGTTTAGGCTGGACTGTTCCCATGAGGGGCAGGGTCAAGACTGATTTGCATATGGCTGGGTCTGAAGTGGGGTAGCGAAGTGAGCAAAAGAACGATGATGGATTCAACCCACATCTGTGATTGGGTGTGAGTGTCTGAAAAGTTTCAGCGCTCCGTCCATCATCTCTTTGTGTTTGCTTTGTTCGCCCTAAGTTGGCAGGGTATGCCCACACATTTCTGACAGTCCGTATCTAATGATTCAATGCATATATACGCTTCTTGAATATTTCAAATATAATCATTAATTATATATTGATTACATTTGCCTATACAAGCATTTTCTATAAAATTATAGCATAATACAGATTAAAACTTATCAAACTTTTAAACCATTCCTTGCAGCCTTCACGCCTACATCCTGTACCTGAACTTTGTACACTTCCACAACACTTTTGCACGCAATTACACTTGGCATCTTTAGCAAAAAAACGTTTGCCCTGTAAAGGAGAGCACATGAAACATAGGCCTAGCTAGCAGACCATAGTTACTAAGGAGGCCAAATATGAAATATATAGAGCAAGCGGAATATTGAGAACAAGCCAAACAGATTGTTGTCCTACAATATGGGAACTTTAATAAAGGTAATGCATTCAGTGTTGTATGTAAGATAGTTCAACATTTTGTGTTATACATGAGAAAAAACTACCTCCAACTGAACAGTGTAAGAATTTTTAAAGTCATTAAAAAGTTCCATGGCAATATGCAGTGACAAGGACACAATTGTCCAGATGCACTAAAATTGCAATACGGACCCAACAGGAGCGATGCAAGCTTTAACACTACTCTGAACCCACAAATAGCTTCACACTATTACAGTGCAGATTGAAGGTAGATCCTGGGAAAGGCCACTGGAGCACAAGAGTGGTACAAAGATACTGGATATCCTCACATGTCTGGCTGCACAGATGGACTTAATCTGCACTGCAGAAGCATTGATACCTAGAAAGAAGAAGACTTTTAGTATGAATATACTGTTGACTTTATCAGTTATGTTCTGTTCTTTTATATAATATACTTACTGACACTGTCTGTTTTTTCCACTCTCTAGATTTGAATGAAACTTGATCTCTAACCTGAGGTGTAAAGTAGTTGAAGTTAATATGGTACCAGCGAACAATACTCTGAGTTTAAGACAGCTACTGTTGGCATTATGCAATATCTTTTCATAGTTTGTTTTACATTTAATATAACAGGTTGCTAACTGTACTTTGAAAAGCATTCATTAACATTGCATATTTTGCCTATACTCTTGATAATCATATACCTGATATGGTCAATAACTTGATATTTTGCATGTCTAACAATACCAACAAGTTTGTGCCTACTTATTTCCACTAATATCTATTATGAATACAATGGGTAACTCCTTGTAGAAATGAAAAAAAGTGCAAAAATAAAGTTTGTAAGCATAATGCAGGACTCCTTGCAAAAACAACAAAGTGCAAGTGTTGTGCGAGAATATGTCTCAGATTCTAATGAAGCCTTTCATTGATTTCTCAGTAGTACAGGTTACAAGGATTCAAACCGCAAGTCCTGGCTACAGAAATGTTGTATAAAGATTGCCAAGCAAGGATGCTATAGTGTAATTTATACTCATTCAAGATGGCCACCACCATTTGCAAGTCTTGTGATAGTCGTGAGGCTCCATGAAACATTTAGTCCTTCTTACCTTTACATAGGAGTTTATTGTAGTGCTTTCTACTTAAGCATGATTCTTTTTTTCAAGATGGCAGCAATGAATGCAAACCTCTCCTGCCTCTTCTGCTGTGAAGACATTCAAGTTCACGTGTTTTGGAATAGTGCATCACAAGGAACTGGTGCATAAAGGTAAGTACATCCTGTGTCACATCCTAATGACAAGGTAAGTACCTTTATAACATCAAAGAACTCTGAGGTAATTTGGAATATCATTTTTATGTGTGCCTGGGAGTATTTTATGCCTTATGAGACATTTTTGCGTTCCCACCTCCTTCCTTATTGGCCTAGTTATGTCTGAATCATACAGCCAGCCCTAGCTTTTAATGCAAGATAAATGTGTATGCTTGAATTTATTAATCTAATTTGAACCATGTTAAAGGAAATCTAAATTCCAATAATGGAATGTTTACTAGGCTAATAATCCAGGAGTTGCCAAGGAGCAACAACATCCAAGCTAAATGCAGGTTCAAGCTTTAATAAGTAATTTGCATGCTTCAACAAACATCATATACTATCATCTCTCCAACCTATAAGACTAGAACTTGCTTGTTAGAAATGGAGCCCCAAGTTGGCAGAGGTTTGCACCCTGTCCAAGTAGGGACCACCACTCTAGTCAGTGTAAGCCAAATAAACACCTTAAATTAACCTGCGCTTAGCCCCTGGTAGCGTGGCACAGTCAGACTTAACTTAAGAGGCAATGTGTAAAGTATTTGTGCAACACTCAAATTACAGTAACTTAATGAAAACACCACAAAAGAACTATACACAGGTTTAGAGAAATAGAGAATATGGATCTGAGTAAAGCAAGACCAAAACAACAAAAATTCAATAAGTAGAAGTCAAGATATGAATTTTTAAATATTAAATGTGAAAACAGAGCTTAGAAGACCCTAGCGGTCAAAAGGTTACTTGAGGTCACGGGGGACCGGTGCAGATTCAAAGTTAAGGCCAACACGATGGAGGGCAGGCCCGCTACAGAACCAAGACAGGTCCAGCTGAAACATACCTTGGATGGAGCTTTTGTTGACTTCGAGAGCCTACTGTGTCGTCATCGAGCCTCGCAAAGGGGGTCCCATGCCGCAGTCGAGCTCAGTTGTAGTGAATGCAATGCGTCGTCATTGAGCCGCACAGGCTGTGGATCCGATGTTGTCGAACAGCCTCTGCGTTGGTGTCGAAGGGCGATGCGGCGGAATTTTGCACAAAGTCGAAGCGATGCATCTGTTTTTGCAGAAATCAGCTGCAGAACCCCTTTCTGAGGGCCAAGACTGGAGGGGCACCTCAGGCAAGGGTACGACTCTCAGATGGCAGAGTCCAGCAGCACCAGCAGGACTGCAGGAAGTCTTTTGTGTACCTGAGACTTCAGAAAACAGGAGGTAAGCCAGCAAGACCTTGGAGCCACTCTGGGTTCAAGTGAGATGGGCCCAGTACTTGTCCTCAGCAGGCAGAGATCAGCAGGCAGCAGGACAGCTCAGCAAAGCAGAGAAGCAGTTCCTCAGAACAGTCAGTCACAACAAAGTGGCAATCCTTACAGCACAGCAGACTTTACTTCAGCAGAGTTCTTCCCAGGTCCAGTAGTGTACCGATTTGATAGGGTCCCCCTGTACTTATACCCAAAAGTATCTTTGATGTAGGGGGTGACTTCAAAGGAGTTCGCTGATGTGCACAAGGATCCCTTTCCACCCAGCCCTATCTGCCAGGCTATCTGTGGGGGGTAATCACCCCTTTGTGTGAGGACATGACACAACCTATTCAGATGTAAGTGTGATCAACCTCTCCCCCTTTCTGCCATGAAATGTTTTTTTTTTAAAGTGTCATTCCTAAATTAATAATGTCAAATCCAATTTTAGCTCTAAAATGGATTTATCATTACCATTCCAAAGATAATAAACATGATTTAGGTACTATTTTCTAATCAGGAATTAGAGCTTAAAAGTGTTTTAAGGAATTCCTAATGTTAGGATATGCAAGGAATAGGCTCCTGAATTTAGCTGTTTGTCACTACCTAGATAGGTAAAACTTAATAGCACATGTCCTGCCTTATGGGTACACAGCACCCTGTCCTTAGGGTTACTTAGGGCCTATCTTAGGGATAACGTATGTGTAATAAAAGGGGATTTAAGGTTTGGCAAGCAGTTTTAAATGCCAAGTCGAAGTGGAAGTAAACTGAACACACAGGCCTTGCACTGGCAGGCCTGAGACAGGTTTTAAAGGCTACATGTGTGGGTGGCACAGGCAGTGCTGCAGGCTTACTAGTAGCATTTAGATTACAGGCCCTGTGTTTATGGTATACCACTTTACAAGGGACTTACACATAAACTAAATATGCCAATCAGGCATATACCAATGCCACCATGTTTTATGGGGGAAGCACATGCACTTTAGCACTGATTAGCAGTGGTAAAGTGCTCAGAGTCCTAAAGCCAACAAAAAGCATTCAGCAAAAAAGAGGAGGAGGAAGGCAAAAGGTCTGGGGTAACCCTGCTAAAAGGGCAATTTTCAACAATGCCTTTTGGAGAAAAGTCCTAGTAGTGTTAAGTGCTGACAAGCAATATTTGTATTGAGTATTTTTCTTTTTACAGCCATGTTTTGACTTCAGAATGCACCTGTAGTGTAATGTAGCTCCTATTTCCCTAATAGGCTCTGCGCATTGGAATAATATATCCTATAGGCTTGACATAGGACTGAGGTCGGTATGTCCCTATCGAGTATATTAAACTTAATTACTTGTGCCAGCTAGCTCAGAGGCCACTAGAAACTCCTTGACAACAAGAAGGGAGTAGTTTCTGGCAGCCGCAAAACATGACCACTTTGTTTCCCTTTAGAATCAGAACGTGTCCCAGAGTCGTGGAAACAATAGATAACCGTTTCACTAAGCTCAATCGTGCATACTTAATGTTCCTCAGTGTTACACAGAAAGAATAGACGGGCGTTTCAATAAAAGATTTATTGAACAGTCTTGTTTCTCGTGTAAGTAATATGTGCTGTTACGATCACAAGACAGTATGCAAGATAAATAATGTACAGCATAAGCAGTAGAAATAAATAATACTGCGCTAGCATGATCTTTAGTAGATATTCATTTACATAAATAACATAGACTAAAAATGCGAGTACTCATACGGTGCGTTTCTAGACTAGTTCTACCCCAATGTACCTAACCTAACCTAGGTGTAGGGAGAGGTATGAAGTAGGTGAAGTATTCCTTACTATGGTATACTAAGAGTATGTTAAGTCTAGTATGCCTAGTATGCCTAGTATGCCTAGTATGCCAAGAGTCCCTCTAGGTTCTAGTCAGCTCCATACCTTAAGAATGAGAGAGGTGGGAATCTCTTTCCAGACTCGAACTCCAACACCCCGCAAGGGAAGTCAGATCACTGGAAGCTGGACTCTCTGCGTGCAGGGATGACAGCGTCTTCCCAGTGCGTCAGGCCGGGATACGGGCTCCTCTGAAGTCGAGGTCTCCTCTAGTTTACAAGGGCTAGGGAAGGTATATTTATACCTGAGAGGTACCTCATAATGTTAGCATTGACGTGAGTCGGACAGCGGAAGATGTCATGAATGAACCCCTAAGGTATAACGGTTCATGCATAATAGATGAGTCCTTGAAGAAATCAATAGTCCTGTGCTAGGGAAACTCCCGAAGCCTAAGGGTCTGTTCTTCAAGAACTCGTTGTGATGTTTAGGGTGGACGGATGTCGGGGACCATGCCTGTATTTGGAGTGCACGGTTTAATGCCTAAATAAGGACTGGGATTTTATGCCTATATAAGGGCAGGGCGAATTGTGACTATATAAGGACATGAGACAGGAAAACCTATATACGGACATCCTAAGAGGAATTCAACAGTAGTGTAGACATTATTAACTACGGGAGAGAGTGGGCCATTTTTTATCCCATTGGGATTCTTGTTCTCCACTAAAGCCAAAGCTGTTGAAGAGAGGTGAACCAAATATTGATCAAACATAGAGTCTCATTACGAAAAGGTCTTTCTTTTGTTTGGTGTAAATGTGTTCAGGGGTGTTTGAGATATATTAGCTATAAAAATGTGGGTGCTGGGCTTTGAAGGGTTAATTTTATGTATACCTTTCTCATAAAGTGTATTACTAATTTGAAAGCATTTGGGTCATGAACCATTCATAAACCACATTTCAAATTTAAAACAAATTATTTACCGTATTTATTAAGATTTCGCGCAATGCAGTCAGGATAGTTTTTGTGCAGGAAAGGGTACCTTCCGGCACAAAAACTATCCTTTGAGGGTCATTCCTCTTTGCATGTCTGCTGAAGAATGCAGCACACATTCAAAGAGGAAATACCAGAGGAGAAATAAAGATATTTCTCCTTGTTACGGCAGCCTCAGGTAGGCTCACCATTTTGGCACAAACCCATGTTTACAAGACTTTGTAAACATGGGTTTGTGTCAAAATACATGGGTGGATGTATAGGAATGCCCATGCTTCTCCTGTGTATTGCCTAACTGGAGGAAACTGAGTTACTGGTTGAAGGGCGTGAAACCCTGCTCAAGCAGCAACCACAATTTGTTTGTGAATTCACAAGCAAACCCTAAATTAACCTGTGCTCAACCTTGGAGTAGCTCTACACAGAGAAGTCAGAATTAACGTAGATGCAATGAGTAAAGTATTTGTGAACCATTTCAAACAGTAACATAGTGAAAACACACCACAAAAGGATCCAGAATAAATGTAGAAAAATTGAGTATTTTTAAATGAATAAAACAAGACTTAAATGACAAAAACCCAATCGGTAGAATTGGAGATATGAAATTCTAAATATTTCTGTAGAAATAGCGCCAAAAGGCATAAAGTGCCAACTGTGGATATCTACTTGAGCAGGACCGTAACAAAGTCACAAGTTCAGGCTGACCACAATGGATCATGGGCCGGCTACAGGGATCCAGTTAAGCTTGCTGAACAAAGTAACTTCAATCGTGGCTTGCAAAGCGTTGCAAGATTCTGCATTGAACATGCACTGTGCAGCTGAAGCAATGCATCAGTTCCAAGATATGGCAAGGCTGTGGTGCGAGGTCCTGTTGCATCATTGTGAAATATTCCTTAAACAAGTGCTTGCAATGGGAAGTCCAGAGACAGGGATTGGTCGCACAGTTGGGGGGATGCGTCAGTTCTAAGGAACTGTGAGGCTGTGAGGCGGAGTCCAGCATCATCCTCAAAGCTGCTGTTGACAGGGAATGCAAGGGCCTACACCAAGGATGGATTGTGCAGCAGCAGTTCCGAGGTGGCGACAGGCTGTGATGCAAGGCAGGACTTTGTGACAGTTCTGACCTACCCAGCAGCGGAGATGCATTGGTTCTACTTGGGGTTGCGTCACGCAGCAGGCGATAGGTCAGTTCCCTGGGTCCACAGGGGCAGGTAAAGCACCTTAAGCCTACTTGCAAGGGTCCAGGACTGGTATGGCACCACTTGGCAGGGTAGACTCACAGATGGCAGAGTCCAGGTGCAGGTGCAAGGTTGATGAAGCCTTCTGTCTCTGAGGCTCATGTCAAGAGGCCAGCTAACTAGCCCTTGGAGTCACTGTTGGGTTCTGAGTTCAAGATATGTTGGTAAAATCCTTCCCACCCAGGCAGAAGGGCAGCTGGTCAGCACAGCAAAGCAGCAGTACAGAAAGGCAGCAGCCAGCAGAGTGTAGTCCAGCAGAGTGGCAGTCCTTCAGCAGCACAGCAGTCCTTCTTCCTGGCAGAGAATCCACAGGTTGAGAAGTGTCCTGAAGAGTTGGTGTCAGAGGTCCAGTTTTTACAGCTACTTGTGCCTTTGGAGGGGGTATGCCTCTGGAGGTTTCCCCTTGAAGTCTCCAGTCATCCTGCCTTCCCTGTCTTGGCTCCAGACTAATGACATGGGGTATACAGCCCTTTGTGTGGAGGCAGGACATAGCTTATTCAAGTATAAGTGGGGATGTGCCGAGCTCCTCCTTCCCATCCTGCCAGTTGTGGCCCATCCAGGTACACCAAAGCTTCCTATTCTGTTGTGGTTGTCTAAGGGAAGAAAATGCCAACTTTCTAAATGTACAGTAAAGGGAACAAGGAGACCCTGGAAGTCAGCGGGGACCAAGGGTAGATTTATGCTTCGTAGAACAAGGGTCCCACACAATTAGAATATTTAAAAGAGATATCACAATTTTATAATAAAAATCGGATTTAACAAATGTCTTGATACTCAAATAAGCTATTTAATGAGTAGGTCAATAAAACGTAGAAATAGTAAACACGAAAAAATTAAGTGAGCCAAACGTGACAAGACAGAGGGAAATCAGCCGATTTCCTTACCACAGGCAAGTGACTTTAAAAAGTGACTTTCCAGTATGTTAGAATATAGATAAAAAAGACCCACAGTTGGGGTTACACTTCGAGCACGTTGACCGCACCTGTGGTCTTCTTACTGCTGATTCATGACCTTATTGGTAAGGTTCTGGCTACCTTCTGTCCACCCCCTTCTTCCTACCCTCGGCGCCAATTGTCCTCACTCTGGTTATCTCTCTCTCTTTCAGAACTGTCGCCACTGATCCGGATACCGTGGCCCTTATGCTTATACCTATCATCAGCCGTACCCACTGGCCATATTCCTGCGCTCCTTTCCTTGCCTCTTTTTTGGTTAGTCCCCCTTCCTTCCGGTTTACCCCTTGGACTGTCTTATCACTCGTTACCTTCCCTTCTCTATATTTCCTCATCGTCTCTCTATTCCTACATCGCCTATCACCTCTCACTCTCTCATCGCTTCAGCTGACCCTTCTGATACCGACCTTCCCTCTTCCCTCCATTCTACCTGATCTCCCTTATACCTCTACACATCCACTTCCCCTTCCTTCTTAACACACCATCCCCTCCTCCTATTACCCCTCTTACCTTAATTTTACAGGTTTTAATCATTTTACTTCTTCCTCTCTCTTCCCCTTCCCTTTCCCTACACTTATCCAGGCAACTTTTCAGGCACTTGATCTATCCGTTAGTCCTGATGAGATCCAGATACCCTCTCCGGGATTGAAACGTCGTCGACACATACATCTTTAACTCTATACCATTATCTATATTCTACTGTGGAGTATGAGATGTAACCCCAACTGTGACTTTTGTTTATCTATATTCTCACATACTGGAAAGTCACTTTTTAAAGTCACTTGCCTGTGGTAAGGAAATCGGCTGATTTCCCTCTGCCTTGTCATGTTTGGCTCACTTAATTTTTTCGTGTTTACTATTTCTACGTTTTATTGACCTACTCATTAAATAGCTTATTTGAGTATCAAGACATTTGTTAAATCCGATTTTTATTATAAAATTGTGATATCTCTTTTAAATATTCTAATTGTGTGGGACCCTTGTTCTACGAAACTTTCTAAATGTGGCATTTCAGAAAACTTGTAATTTAAAATCCAACTTAATCATAAAATAGGATTTTACATTGTCATCCCAGAGACACAAACATGAGCTGGTTACCTGTTTCCATTTGGACACTTATAAAATGTAATAAGGTAACTCCAATGTTATCCCATGTGAAATGTAGGGCTTGCAGTGGTGAAAAACGAATGTAAGAGTTTTTCACTACAAGAACATGTAAAAATTCAAAGTACATGTCCTACTTTTTAAATACTTTGCACCCTACCCTCTGGGCTGTCTAGAGCCTATCCTATGGGTGACTGATATGTATTAAAAAGGAAGGTTTAAGCATGGCAAAAAGATTTAGTTTGCAAGGTCAAATTGGCAGTTTAGAACTGCACACACAGGCTGAAATAGCAGGCGTGAGACATGTTTAAAGTGCTACTCAAGTGGGTGACACAGTCAGAGCGGCAGGCCCACTAGCAGCATTTAATTTACAGGTCCTGGGTACATGTAGTACCACTTTACTAGGGCCATACAAGTGAATTAAATATGCCAATTGGTAATAAGTCAATCTTACGACGTTTAGAAGGGAGAGCACAAACACTTAAGCACTGGTTAGCAGTGGTAAAGTGCACAAGTCAACAGAAACATGTTCATCAAAAATAGAGGAGTTGAACCAAAAAGCATGGAGATGATCCTGCAGAGAGGGCCAGGTCGAGCACCACCTGATGCAAGATAAGGCAAGGCAACACTATGCACTGCCTTGCATTATTTTTATTTAACAAAGCCAAGTGAAAACCACTCAAATCGGGCTTTGCGTGGCTTTGTAAATCCCTAAAATAGATTTGCTTCATGGTTGTGCCAAAAATGTAACTCAACCGTTACACAAAATCTTAGTAAATCTTGACCCTTATTGGCAGAGAAAACAAATATTAAGGTCTGTGAACATGCAATGAGCAGAAACATTTTGTTGCAACTTGACATCTCTGAATTCGAGATTTAGCAACTAAGCAATGAACACCCTGGTGGGGGCTTTAGGAGCACACACTAACTCCTGGAAAGTTGAGGACATCCAAAAATTATTAATCTTGACACAAATTAGAAACAAAAATGGAATATTGCAGTGCTATTTGCTCAGCTAGACACTGCCCAGAAGCCATTTGAAGCTTTTTATCAGACTTCTTTGTAGGACAGTAACACATTCCAAGATGCCAATGTTTAATTCCGTTTTTCAATGAGGGTGATCATTATTCTGGGTATCAGGAAGAGAACACAGATACATCTTTGAAGTGGGCCACTTCCTAGAAATAATTGTGTAAAACATGCCACCTTCAAGATTAATTTCCCCAAAATCCCTACTTCTGGGAAGTCTCCCACTCCGTAAAAGTACTTCATGGGAGTGGACCCTTTCCCATAAGTACCAATGTACTGTTCTTATTGCTAGTGCAGTGCTGGGTGCAGTGTACTCTTCTAGATTCCCTACATTGAACCATGAACACCGACATACCAAAATGCCTAGGCTAGCAGAAGTGACTTCACACACCCTTTTACCTTAATAACTTTTCAGTTAGCGACATCAAATGACCCTCAGTCTTCACAGGAAGTCATGCCAAATGACCTTAACCTTGATGATAGTACAATAATTGACATAGGTGAAGTTCCATAAGAACTGCATAGTTAATTTAACAAAGCAACACAGACAAATGCCTATTTTAGATACCACCTATATTAAGGTGCTGACGGGAGATGCCAGGGGTACATTGCTCATTTCTCATTTCTCTTTGTACTATAGGAAAAATTATGTGTTAATCTGGAAGTATCCAGGGGGGTGGTTCTCACCTGAGAAAAGTATGAAAAAAATGGGGCAAATACTGTATTTTAAAGCACAATTTTCACATACATTTGCCAAAAGGCCTTAGGCTCTGTAAAGGCCCTCATTCAATGTTCATGTACTTTCATGGTGTGACAAGCCAATCAAACTAAATACTCCCCAAGAGCTGTTTCGAAAATGTGCTCTGGTCCTTAGTTGAAAAATAAATACAAATATGCCAATGCCAGAATTGTAATGTTAGTGGTGTCCATATGCCAACGGTGATCCATATGCCAAAAATTACCTTCAGTATGTGAAGGACAACATTTTGTTATGGTTGCTTCCCCAGTATGCAATGGTAGTCAACCTTTATTGCAAGAATTGATTCTGATGTGCCAGCACCAGCATTTTGCAATGTTTGCTTCCTAGGCTAAGAAATGTCCCCTGTATGCCAGCACCAGCATTTTTTCACAGGTTCCACACGCCATGAATTACCTTCAGTATACCAGGCCGGTACTAGATTTTTGGCATTGGTGTCCCATTGTGCCAAGAATTACCTTAAGTATGTCAGTGACACTATTTTGTCTCAGTTGAGCGCCATGCTAAGAACTGACTCAAGTATTTCAATGTCAATATTTTACTTATGTGCCTCTATAAGCAAAGAATTACCTTCTGAATGCTAGATTCAGTGGCTGACCTGGAAGCACAACAGCACATTCTCACTCATGCTCAAGTACATGCATTCCCACTTGTGCTCAATCTCTCGCCTTCATGCTCATTCACTTGCACACACATTCATTCTCATTCTCTAGCACTCACCCTTACTCTCACTCACTCCCACTTACTCTTTTATACTCACTCACTTTTAATCATAATTTCACTTGCGCTCACTAATGCTCTCTTTCACTCATTCTTTCAGTTTTATTTATTCTCACTCAGCCTGACTTACTCTCACTCAATTATTTGCACTCACTCACTGGCACATTCTCTGTAACTTTTACTCACATATACTTGGTGACTTGATCACACTCACTTCCACGCATCTTACTCTCACTCACTCATTGTTACTTATTCTTACTGACTCTGACTTATTCATTTTCACTCAAAATTACATTCACTCACTGTCACCCTTGCCGATTCTCAATCATACCCCCTTACACTTTCTAACAATCTCTTACACTCAATTTTACTTCATTCTCACTCACTCTCCCTCACTTTCAGTCAAGTTTTCTCTCACTCACTGATTCCCACTAACTTACAGGGTGAACAGACAGAATATCGACTTTTTATTTTCGGAGTACCATAATATCGAGTTTTAAATATCGAGGTAGAAGAATATCGACTGCAAGAATATCGTGGACCAGAATATCGACAGTAAGGTAAGAAATATTGTTTTTTTTAATATCGAAGACAGTATTATCGTTTGTAAAAATATCGTTGTTAATAATATCGATGTTTATATTAGTCTTATGTATATTAGTATGTATTTTAAATGTATGTGTTCTATATTTTTGTTTAAGTACTGTATTTATATTTTAATATATGTATTACATTTTTAGAAGTTATAAAAAAATGTAAGTAAATTTTGCATTTTAGTTCCGTAGTGGGTTGTGGGTTTATAGGAGAATAGGGTGGGAAGTAATTTAATTATAATACATTTAATAATAACTTTTAGAAGTTATTAATTATTTTTAATTAAATTTTGTGTTTTAATTCCGTATCGGGTTGTGGGTTTATAGGGGAATAGGGTGGGAAGTAATTTAATTATAATTAATTAATTAATATTTTTATTAATTAATATTTATATATTTAATATTTTATATTGTTAATTGTGGTAATTAATTTATTAATTAGTTGTTAATTGGTTGATAATTATTAATAATTATTTGCTAAAAAAATAATTGTGTTATATTTTTCGGAGCGCGTTTTGGCTTTATAGGGAATAGGGTGGGAAGTAATTTAATTATAATTAATTAAGTAATATTTTTTATTAATTAATATTTATATATTTAATATTTTATATTGTTAATTGTGGTAATTAATGTATTATTAATTAGTTGTTAATTGGTTGATAATTATTAATAATTATTTGCTAAAAAAATTAATTGTGTTATATTTTTCGGAGCGCGTTGTGGGTTTATAGGGGAATAGGGTGGGAAGCTATTTAATTATAATTAATTAATAAATAATTTTTATTAATTAATAATTAAGCATTTATCATTTTAGATTGTTAATTTTTGTTAATAATTTATTATTAATTAGTTATTAATTGTTTGTTAATTATTAATAATTAATTGGTGAATATGTAAATTGTGTTATTTTTTTAGGAGCAGGTTGTGGGTTTATAGGGGAGTAGGGTGGGAAGTAATTTAATAATAATTAATTTATTAATATTTTTAATTATTTAATATTTATGTATTTTAAATTTTAGATTGTAAATTGTGGTAAATAATATATTGTTAATTATTTATTAATTGGTTATTAATAATTATTAATTAATTATTAATTATGTTATTTGTGTCATTGTTTTAAGAGGGGGTTGTGTGTTGATAGGGAAATAGGCTGGGAAGTAATTAAATTCCAATATATTTTTATTATTTTTATTATAACATTTATTTTAAGTTGTTTTATACTGTTAATTGTGTGAATTAAATAATTATTTAGTGTTTTTAAATTGCTTGTTAATTTTAATTATTTAATTAATTAATTAATAATTAATTATGTTAATAGTGTTATGTTTTAGAACATTGGTGGTGTCATTTATAGGGGAATATGGTGGGAGGCAAATTTCTTATAATTAATTAATTGTTTGTTAATTAAATTTTAATTATTTTTCTTGAGTCTGAATAGTAAATTATTCCCCTATGCAATCCAACACTTTCCCTACTGTTGAACTCACTGGAGTGGGAATAGTAAATTATTCCCTTCCGCTATCCAACACTTTCCCTACTGTTGCACTCGCTGGAGTGGGAATAGTAATTGTTACCCCTCCGTTATCCAACACTTTCCCTACTGTTGCACTCGCTGGAGTGGGAATAGTAATTGTTACCCCTCCGCTATCCAACACTTTCTCTACTGTTGCACTCCCTGGAGTAGTAATAGTAAATTATTCCCCTCCGCTATCCAACACTTTCCCTACTGTTGCACTTGCTGGAGTGGGAATAGTAATATTTACCCCTATGCTATCCAACACTTTCCCTACTGTTGCACTCACTGGAGTGGGAATAGTAAATTATTCCCCTCCGCTATCCAACACTTTCCCTACTGTTGCACTCGCTGGAGTGGGAATAGTAATTGTTACCCCTCCGCTATCCAACACTTTCCCTACTGTTGCACTCACTGGAGTGGGAATAGTAATTGTTACCCCTCTGCTATCCAACACTTTGTCTACTGTTGCACTCCCTGGAGTAGGAATAGTAAATTATTCCCCTCCGCTATCCAACACTTTGGGGCCGATTCCGATCTCGGCCGGTAGGGCACCGAATCGGATTCGGCTGAACCGGATCCGATTCGGAGCCCTTATTCCCGACCGATTTGTACGTGCGTCCGGGCGAACGTGTACGATGCGAGTGCATGCAAATTTGCCGACCGACTCGTACGCCCGTCCCAACAGCTCTGACCGACTCGCACGGATGCGCAGCGCACGTCGCAATGGAGACGTTCCCCAGCCGGGCAAGTACGATGCGCGCCGCGAGCAGTCCGACCGATTTGCGCCGTCCGGCTCGAAGAAGCAGTCGGAGCTGTACTTTGGGGGTCCGTGTCGGACCCCCCTGTATGCGTAGCCGCGCGAGTCGCACACAGGGGGGACCCATGGGTCCCCCCTACCTGTGCGTGTAAGGCGCGAGTCGCTTCGCCGCGTACACGCTGCAGGGGGCGCCCTTGTCCGCCTCGCACCCATTGAGTCAATGGGAGCCCGCGTACGCGTTGTACGACAGGCTCCCATTAACTTCAATGGGAGTCCGACCGACTCGAGTCCGATGGCATACGTGCGCATCGTACTCGTTCGGTCGGGCTGCTAGGGTCCGATTCGGTCGGAAATCTCTCCGGGTCCGGCTCGGTCGGAGAGATTTCCGACCCGAATCGGAATCGGCCCCTTTGTCTACTGTTGCACTCCCTGGAGTGGGAATAGTAAATGTTACCCCTCCGCTATCCAACACTTTCCCTACTATTGCACTCGCTGGAGTGGGTATAGTAATTGTTACCCCTCCCCTATCCAAAACTTTTTCTACTGTTGCACTCCCTGGAGTAGGAATAGTAAATTATTCCCCTCCGCTATCCAACACTTTCCCTACTGTTGTAATTGCTGGAGTGGGAATAGTAAATTATTCCCCTCCGCTATCCAACACTTTCCCTACTGTTGCACTCGCTGGGATGGGAATAGTAATTTTAACCTTTCCGCTATTCAACACTTTCCCTACTGTTGCACTCCCTGGAGTGGGAATAGTAATTTTATCCCCTCCACTATCCAATATTTTCCCTACTATTGCTGTTAATGTAGTGTAAAATGTTATTGTAAAAGAATAAAAATATTTTAATATTTTAATTTATTATATATATTTTATTTTTATTTTTATTTTACTGGTATATGTATATATATATATATATATATATATATATATATATATATATATATATATATATATATATGTATTTAAAATTTGTAATATGTTTCTAACATTTTATAACTTATTATAATATTTATTTATTAATATTATTAAGTAAATATATATATTATATTTTATATATATATATATGTATGTTTAATTTTTTACATTATATTTATTATTTCTAATTTTAAACATTTTATAATAATTATAACTATCTTTTTTTATTATATGTATTATTTTCTTTATTTTATATTATTTTTTAAACATTAAAAAAACGATATTTTTAACAACAATATTTTTTACAACCATACTTTTTTTCGATATTTTTGTACTTACCATGATGTAGATAGGATGTCAATATTCTTGACATCGATATTTTGGTCCCGATATTTTGGGACCTCATAATTGTGGTCGTCGATATTCTGTCAGTGATTCAACTTACAGAAAAGGAATTATTTATAAAGGCACATTTCTACATGTAGAGGTCCTAATGTATAAGCTTACTTATGTTTCTAGTAGTAACTTTATACACTTTTGACGTTTTCCATTTTTTTGTGTAAATTGACTACTAGTTTCAGACTCACATGCCTCCGCTACCCTCCCCCTCAACAAAGGGGGAGTGCTTGCTAGAATAGGATTTACTTCCCTATGGTAATGTATAGGAAACAATTATATAAAGGTAAATAATTATTTAAAAAAATCAATTTAGAAATATTTTCAAGTAGAATAAAAATGTAAATTAACTTTAAATAGTTTGTGAATAGCAATGGGTGGATGTTTTTTATGTCCATAATTCACTGTAAACCCCGCTTTATCCATCCTTAAGCCCCTTCTTACCCCTCCTAATCAATTTCTGTTTGGTAGTAAGTATTCTATCTTTTCCAGCCACTCTTGCATGTTCCTATGTGTACATAGACCTCCATAACCATAGCAGAGACCTCTGCATAGAAAATATAGGGGAGGCAGAGGTGGAAGGCTCCACAGTTATGTTTATGAAAAGCATTTTGTAATATGTAAGTAGTAGTATTGTAGTACTACCAGTGCTCTAGCTCTCTTCTTTTCTGTTGTCATCCATTCCATTCCCCTGATGTTTGACATCTAGCCAATGGTACATTTTGAAATTTTAAAATTTATCAAGTTCTTCTTGTATGACAGAGTGAGATGACGATTGCTGCTACTTGATGATATCCGTTGTATACATATATGTTATGGTGCATTTAAATTCAGGGTAAATTCTGAAATGTGTGTTGGAAAGCAATTGAGCCAAGCCCTACTGCATACTGAGGGTGAATATCTTCCTCCAGTTGTAACAGTTCTGTGTGTTTTTAGTTATAAAGGCAAAGATAAAAATAACTTATTATGGAAATATAGGTAAATATAGCTTTTGTTATTGTATAATCACATTATGCTTTCCTTTCTGACTTGGCCATTATTCTCTATTAGCTTTTGAGATTGTCTTACTTATTTATTATGGAGGAATTTTTGATACCTGAACATATGGGTAAATGAGACAAGAGAAAAAGAAAAGAACAAGAGTTTAATTTAAGAGGTACTAGACATCACACCTGTGACCCGGATGCCTATTTAACAACTAGATGAAACATCTTTCTGGTGAGTCCTCTTCTGAGCTTCCATTCAATATGGAACGTGAGAAATTCTTGCCTTTCTGCACCATCCCAGTCATCCTGGTGGCACCAGCAAGGAAGCAATGGCCAGGCATTCCATGTCAATGTTGCAGATGGTAGCAAGTAATGCTTAAACATTTTTTTTTCAAGTTTAAAAAAAAGAATATTTATTCATCTTAAGATAACATTCGGTAGAATAATACAAAGCAATTAATTAAGAGATGCAGAAAATAAAAAAGCAAAAGTAAGAAAAACAAAAAAGGTATCCAATGCATAAAAACAGAGAATTACAGTCTAATTATTTATCAACTATACATACTAGAGGGAGTGTAAGGGGATATTTGATATAAACAAATCTTAAAATCTTGAGAGGGAAGTCAGAGACGTTGTAGAATTTCCTGGAGATGAGGAGGGAGCAAAAGTTGTGATAGCAGAGTAATCAAGAAATTGAGTAACAGGTGTCCAAAGGACCTTTCGTTTTAAAACAAGAGATAAAGGGGCATATCTGCAGTATCTAATCAGTTGTTGTGACAAACTGCATACCACCACGCCTTAAAAGACAATTGTGTAAAATCCTTCCAATTACGAGTGATTTGTTGGAAAGCAAGTGCTAATAACAAATCTAGTATCTTCATCTTAAATGGAGCATTGACCCAAACCTTGGATACACTACCTAAAAATACATTGGAAATAGAGAAAGAGACGTTGCTCTGGAAAATTAGATAAATTTGATGCCAAACTTGTAACCAAAATGCAGAGACTAGGGGGCAAGTAAAAAGTAAATGTTTCAAGTCAAATTGTGGTGTGGAACAAGTCCAACAAGTGTTCGGAGTATCTTGATTAATCTAATGAAGGTTATCAGGTGTCAGAAAAAGTCTGTTGTAGATAACATTTAAAAAAAGTGTTTGTGTAGTGCTAGCTCCATTAGTGGACTTCCTGGTTTTAATCCAGATTCGTTTCCAGGTGGATATAGCTAGAGATGTGAAAAGATCTTCCTTCCATGTAAGTTCAGTCTTAGACTTGGATCTCAAAGTGGGAGCCTGAAATAAATGCAAATAAATAAGGGAAGCCTTAGGACACGTAGGTTGAATAACAGATAATTGTGAGAGTGATGAAGTATAAGTATAAGAGGGTGAAATAGATTTAAAATAGTTATATGATGTAAAATAAGAAATTTGGGGGCCGATTATGATGGCGGGTGGACTTTGTCCGCCCGCCATCGCCCGGTAAATGGGACCGCTCGCTATGTGTGCGGCGGTCCCGCACATGTGATTAGGATGCCACCGCCACGGTGGCGGTGGCATCCCCCATTTCCAGCATTGTGGCGGGCGGTGCTCACAACACCGCCCGCCACAGTGCTGGAAATGCATGTTGTGCATCTGCATGCACAACGTGACAGGCACCGCACGGTGCGTGCCACCTTGTGCATGCAGATGCAGGGGGTTACCATAGGTACCCCCATGTGCAGCCCCCACCCCCCAACACCCTGGGGGCCCGCAACGGGCCCCCAACAGCAAGACCGCGAGCCTTTCCATGGCGGCGACACCACCATGGAAAGGCTCATCTCCGCCGGCATCATAATATGGATGGCGGTGTCTTGCAGACACCGCCACCATATTAAACCCTTTCCGCCCGGTCGACTGTTCGGCCGGGCGGAAAACATGCGGACGGTCTTACCGTCTGCCGGGCTCCCCTCCGCCATGGTAATATGGCGGGGGAATTTGTTGGCGGACGGGCGATTATGGCGGGTGGATCGCCACCGCCATGCGGGCGGTGGCGATCCGCCCGACATTGTAATCGACCCCTTGGTTAGGAATGTAGACGGAAGACTGAAGAGATCCTGAACTTGAGGAAAAGTAAGGAATGAATCCCGATCGAACAATTGATGAACCCAAATCAACCCTTTGATTCTCCAGCAATGCCAATAAATAGGTTGTTGCTTCTCCTGAATAAATTGGTTATTCCATATAGTAGAGTTAAGAAAGAAGTCAAAATCTGTGTTAGAATAATGAACTACAGAAGACAATAATCTGCAAGTATTATTGATAATAGGGCTGGACATTTTTCGAGGTTTTCGTATGAAGGACAGGAATTCTGAAAAAGGATATGTAGATAAAAAGTTCATTCCAAATCAACCCATAACGTGGTATATAATGAGGGGGGTGCAATCCAATGTGAAGATTGCCGCAAAAGGAAAGACTTATGGTATTTCAGGCAATAAGGAAAATGTACTCCACCCTCAACTTTAGGCTGTTTCAGCTTAGCTAAAGACATACGTGGCATCTTAGAAAAGCAGACAGTAATGAGTTTAATTTCTTGTAATACTTAAGAGGGACATGTAGGGGAATATTAGAAAGAGTAAAAAGAATAACAGGAACCAGCATCATCTTAATGGTGTCAAGACGGCCCCACCAAGACAGATAAAGGGGATGCCATTTACTAGTTAGAGAGGAGATTGTCTGAATACACTTGTCAATATTGATTGAAATAGAAGATGAGAGGGAGGAAGAGAAGTGAAGCCCAAGATGTTTAAGTTGTTTAGATTGCCACGTAAAATGGGAAGAAGAGAAATCACAACTAAGGGGCCGATTGCGATGTCGTTCGGAAACTGTTCCGAACAAATCGGTCTCAGATTTGTTTCCGAACGAATCAGGTTCTGCGAGTCTGAACGACTAATTACAATGCTTCCCAACATCGTTCGGTCGGACTTGCATTGACTTCAATGGGAACCTGTGTTCCGAACGAGAACACAGGCTCCCATTGAAAAAAGGGGTGGTTGGAGAAAACATTGCACCCTGTGGCGGGCACCCCATGGTGCCTGCCACATTGTGCATGGTTGGAAAGAGAAGTCCCTTGGGTACCCCCACGGGCCCCAACCGGTCGCCTCTGGGTGAAGGGGGGCCCGTAATGAGCCCCCAAAGACAGATTCTGTAGGAAGCTGGCTCTGTATATACTATACCAAAGTGAGGTATGGTGTGCACAGAGTCCAGTGGAACCCCAAAGGTAGGCAGAGGTAAAAGTAGATAGCACCTTACTCTCTATTTGTGGTAGTGTGGTCGAGCAGTGAGGCTGTATCAGAGGGTAGTGTTAAGCATTTGTTGTACACACTCAATCAGCAAATGATATCACACACTCAAAGACTGAACTTCAGACCAATTGGTTTTTTATAAAAATATTCTTTTAGTTATTTTATTTTCTAGAACCAAGCAAGCCTGGCACAGGTAAGCAATAAATACTTTACAGTGGTAATGCAGTTTGTCAACAGTTTGAATTGCGATTGTATATGCACTTTAGTTTGGTTACAGTAGAAATACTTGTAATGCAATGCTTTTGATATACTGTACATATACTTTGTATAGGCGTTTTAGCAGAATGTCAAGTAGATTACTTTACAGATTACTTTTCTTACACAGTGCAGTATACCTGGATACTGCACTGGGACATTTCCTGTAAACAGGTTAGCAAAAGCATTTTTGTTATTTAGTTACAGTTTTAAAGGTTTTCATAGATTTTCCAACTCCACACTTAGGGGCCCATTACGATACCCGGCGTAAAAGAATCCGCCAGGCATGGAAGCGGCAAAAATCCGCCCGCACACACCGCCTGAACACCGACCACGCCATTATGAGTACACAAACCGAAAACCGCCATCGGCGAAAAATCACACAAAATACCGCCCGCCATCGTCCGAGTCGGAGTCAAACCGCCCGCCACGGACGGAAACACGCACGACAACACAAAACCGCCCGCCCACACGGCCGACACACCGCACGTGAAATTACGATCGCACCGCCATGAGCGCGGAAAAACAACAAATATACCGCCCGCCAGCGCAAACAACGCCGATGAGAATCGACACGGCAGAAGCCATGGCGCCAACGTACCTGCACAGAAACCATCCGCACACAAAACCAATAGCACACAACATGGCCAACAAGTCCACACAGCAAGGCACACACAAATACACAAGCACAGTACACATCCCGAAAACACCCCCGGACAAACAAAAAATACAAAGGCCAGAACCCCAGACACAACACACCTGAAAACAACAGACCATGAGGACACACCCACATAGGTGAGTACAAAAGCAGCACTCCCACAGACCACAACCCCTTGCTACATTGCAAACCAGAGAGGAGAGGACACAGTGACACAGCAAGGACAGCAGCACACCACAGAAACGCACACATCACTACCACCACCACCACCACCACCACCACCACCAAACACCACCACCACCACCACCACAACCACCACCACCACCACCACCAAACACCGGCACCACAAACCCCCTGCACATTACACAACACACACCGCACCAGCACCACAAACACCATGGCACCACAAAGGATGCCCAAGTTCACGCCCATGGAGCTGACGGTCATGGTCGACGAGATCATCAAGGTGTACCCACAAATCTATGGGAACATGGTCCAGCACACACCACTAGCCACCAGAAACAGAATGTGGAACCGGATCGTAGACCAGGTCAATGCAGTCGGGACCCTGCCCAGGAACAGAGTCGAGATAAACAAACGTTGGAATGACGTAAAAAGCCTGGTCAAGAAGAAGGAGGGCAAAAACAGAGAGCTGGCTGCCGTCACTGGCGGAGGGAATCCCGCGCTCTTTAAGACCTTCAAAGCGTGGGAGGAGAAGGTGCGAGTCGTAATCCATCCGGAGATCCTCGCCGGATTAGCAGGGGAGTGGAGGCTGGTAAGTACAAACTAATGTATACCAGCACACCGCTATGTACTCACATGCGCAACTACCATGCCACAGCTCCCAGGGACAAACACCCCCATGTCCAGCACACAATACACAACACATCACACACACATGCAACAGACACTACCACACACAGCCCAAACCGAACAACTGTAAGATGCGTGGGGACATGTGTACACTAAGCCAGCCACGTAACCACCAACAGGTCCCCAAATATGCCAGAAGCGCCACAACGAGCACCCACCACACCCATGTGTCCGCCACAGCTGCACTAACCGACAAGTAACAGGTAAGTGGCAGGAACACAAAGTGCAGTGGGTGGGAGGGTGGACAGCCCAAGTACAACACACACCAGGCCCCAGTCCCACAGCACAGCAAGGAGGAGCATCCCCCACACCCCACAGCCACGTGTCAGCCACCGCAGTGCACAACGACAGCCGAAAGGCAGACATCACGGTCCACAGCAATCGGTGTCAGTGGGTGTACAGCCACCCCCACGACCCACTACACCCCCCACCCCCACAGACCTGCAACATGGAGCACCCCCGCTTAGAGCCATGTGGCATCCAGTACAGTGCACGCACGAACAACTTGCAGGTGGGAAACTGGACAGGGCTGGATTACTGGAGGCATGAGGACCATAACACCACCAACACATGGGACATGTCACGTAGCAGACGAACACGCAGCACCGCCCACCGTCACGAACAAGTGAACAATGTGCACACGGACATGAACAACAGACTCACACCCCACATGACCCATCACAGACATAGCAACACCCAAGGAGCCACGTCTGCATGCACAAGCCACACTGAATATAGTCCCACACGGCAGCCTCTGTGCAACTCATCACACACAACCGAAACACCATTGAAGTCCTGTCCATGTAGCCCCTACTGTCTGTCAACCACACACCCCACAACTACGCCTATGTAAGACAAACAACACTAGACGCAACAGAGCGGAACAACAGAAATGCACACGAACACCACTGAACCCATCAAACTCACAGACACACCATGCACATACAACATACCATCCATCCCATCCGTCAGCCCCAGTCTCATGAAAGGCATGTCATCCGCACAGCTGCCACACATACAGCAGTCACGCTAAGACACATGCCCATGACCAACCATGTGCCAGAAGTCAATTAAGCGCACGACACACTGTGAGCAACAACACACAACATGGGCCACCCCCGAGCACTGCAGTGATGCACATGGCACAGGGCAGCACGCACACCAAGGAGATGGGACAACTGCAATACGTTGGCTGGCACACAACTATCACTCACCCATAACGATGCGTCCAATGCCATGTCCAGTAACCACAACAGACAGCAAATATGCAGGGCATGTCAGGCATGCACACACCTCAGACCATGCACTGTCATGCAGCCACAACACATGTCACGTTCGGCACCCATGGCTCACAGCATGTACCCCAAAAGCATATCCCCTCCCAAATGCGAATCTGGGGCATGGCCCCCATGTTGCCATATGCGTTCCTAAGCGTTCCATTTGAACCCCAAAAGCATATCCCCTCCCAAATGCGAATCTGGGGCATGGCCCCCATGTTGCCATATGCGTTCCTAAGCGTTCCATTTGAACCCCAAAAGCATATCCCCTCCCAAATGCGAATCTGGGGCATGGCCCCCATGTTGCCATATGCGTTCCTAAGCGTTCCATTTGAACCCCAAAAGCATATCCCCTCCCAAATGCGAATCTGGGGCATGGCCCCCATGTTGCCATATGCGTTCCTAAGCGTTCCATTTGAACCCCAAAAGCATATTCCCTCCCAAATGCGAATCTGGGGCATGGCCCCCATGTTGCCATATGCGTTCCTAAGCGTTCCATTTGAACCCCAAAAGCATATCCCCTCCCAAATGCGAATCTGGGGCATGGCCCCCATGTTGCCATATGCGTTCCTAAGCGTTCCATTTGAACCCCAAAAGCATATCCCCTCCCAAATGCGAATCTGGGGCATGGCCCCCATGTTGCCATATGCGTTCCTAAGCGTTCCATATGAACTCCAAAAGCAAAGTACAAACCAGACCCAGGATGGGCCAGGAGCCCGCATACACCAGAGTCACAATGAGTAGGGGCACAGCAACACACCCATCGGCATGGCCAATCCGTCCCATGCCACATGTGCACAGCACACAGTCCCATTGCCTAGCACACACAACTACAGATGCCACAGCCACACACTCGCCTCCGGGAAACCCATGTACGAGATTGCACGAACTGCCAATGTCAGACGACTAATACATACTTCGCCAGGTGCAACACAATAACAAATCTCATTCTCTCCACAGGTGACGAACTGCTGGATGCTGGGGATGGAGACAGCAGCCAGCACAGCCAGCCTACAAGCCCCCAATGAGGACACACGGATCTGGAGGATCTGTCCTCCTCTTCGGACACGGACCACCAAGCTGGCCCATCTGGCGTGGCAGGGCCCAGCCGCTCCCCAGGACCCCTCCTACCCACCAACCCATCATCCAGGGATGCTGAACAGTCCCAGTCCCCTGCTGCCACTGTCGTTGCGGCCACACCCACGGTCATTGCGGCCACTACCACTGCCGCAACCGCCACCATCGCCGCACCGACCACCACCGCCTCCACCACCACCACGTCTTCGCTGGCACCAGCCCCAGCGCAGGTGGTGGCCCGGCCGACTGGATCCACCCTGGGAGCCACAGCGAGGACCGTGGTGTGCAATGTGGCTAGTGGGCAGGCCGGTGGCAGCAGGACTGGTAGGAGGAGCAGGGTCAGGGAAACGCCAGCCTCCCCTGGGAGCCATGCCCTGCCTCAAATGGCCAGAGTCCTTGGGGCCTATGAAGAGGCCCAAGGACAATGGGCCAGGTCTGCTACTGACACGCGGGAGGTGCTGGGGGTGCTGAGGTCCATGGACGCCCATATGGGCCAATTCGTGTCCCGTATGGACCAACTCGTGGACCTCATGGGCCAGCTGGTGGTGGCGGTGGGGTCACAGGCAAGGCCAGCAACACCACCTCCGCCACCACCTGCTAGGGCGCAGGCTCGGGCAGCAGTGTCCACTTCCCCTGCGTCCACAGCCAGTGAGCACACCTCACCCACCACCAGCAGGTCGCCACCACACCCCCTCCCAAACGTGGAAGGGGCCGTCCGAAGAGGAAACAGATCTCCCAGGAGGACTTCGCACGCTCCAGTCGCAAGTGAGGCAGCCAGCCAGCCTTCCGCCAGCCTTCCTTGACCAGCCACTGCATTGACTTGCTCTATGATCCCACTCCACACAGCCATCTGGATGGCATGTGTGTGTTGGACTATGGACATAGAACCAGTGGGTACACCCTGATCATCACGCAGCCATGACCGACAGCTCATTGTCACTGCACGCACCACTTTTGTCATCACCTTACACACAATCACATGTCACAGTTTGTAATAAATGCACCTTTTTCACTAACTGCTGTTTGTGCCCTGTGTTTTATTTGTACGGAATACAACGGCCACCTTGGGCGGAAAGGCACCTGATGCGTGGCATGGCAATGGAATCCGGAGGGCCTGTAGGGACCTAGGGGTGGGAGACAGAACAGGAGCACATTCAATGAGTGTGTCACACACCCATCACACAGTACATGTCAACAACTACAAGCAATGTACACACATCGCACAGAGCAATAGGGCACAATGCCACAGCCACCAACAGTGGCATACTACCCTGGCCATGGAGCGTTGACACACTGCACGCAGTGAACATACGGCCACCCTGACACAGCACACACACACCTGCACAGATACAGACACATCATCCGTCGTACATGGACACTCACCGTCAAGTGAAGTAGCGGGCGATGAGCTGCTGGCGCACATTCCCAGCTTCCTCCTCTCCGCTGTCCACCTCACTCGAGCTGTCCTGGTCTGCGGGCTGGGGCCCTGGTTGATCTCCGTCATCCACAATGAGGGGGATCTGCTTCCGAATGGCCAGATTGTGCAGCATGCAGCACGCCACCACTATCTGGCACACCTTCTGTGGGGAGTACGCCAGTGCACTCCCGGTGCGGTCCAGGCACCTGAACCTGGACTTGAGGAGGCCAAAGGTACGCTCGACCACACGTCTGGTCCTCCCATGTGCCTCATTGTATCGATCGTCTGCTGGGGTGCGAGGATTCCTCAATGGACTGAGCAGCCATGCCCCATTCGGATACACAGAGTCACCTGGGTGTGAGGGACACAGAGAACCGTTGCAATTCCAACTGGACAGGGGACAGCATCGCACAACCAGCACGCTACACCACTCCACATACTCACCGACAATACAGGCACGATCCTGTTGCAGATTGGCCATCAGTCGTGGCAAGATGCTGTTGCGCATTATGTGTGCGTCATGGGCCGAGCCTGGAAACTTGGCACACACGTGGGTGATCACCATGTCCGCAAGGCACACCACTTGCACATTCAGGGAGTGCGTGTGCTTCCTGTTGCGGTACAGGTGCTCAGTGGCCTGTGGTGGAACAAGGCCAACATGAGTGCAGTCAATGGCTCCCACGACGTGTGGGATTCTGCCAAGGGCATAGAATGCACCCTTCACTGCCGCCAATTCACGAGCCCTGGGGAATCTGATGTACCTGTTCCGGTACAGCATCATGGCTGCCAGTACATCCCTCAGCACCTTGCTGAACATGGGCTGGGACATCCCTCCTCCACTGCCCACTGTGTGCTGGAATGACCCAGTGGCGAAGAAATGCATGGCGGCCATCACCTTAGCCGTGGGGGTGACAGCAGTCGGATACACCCTGCGGGGACGGAGATGGGGCTCTAACATGGCACACAGTCGATGCAGAGTTGGCCTGTCCAGCCGAAACTTCCTGATTACCTCTGTATCGTCCATGTCCGCCAGCAATTGGTATGGGCGGTCAATGTTCGGTCTCCGCCTGGGTTAAATGGCAGAGGACACATGTCAAAGCAACACGGCACATAGCAATTTCGCATACACATCACTGACATGACTGAGCAAGCACATGAGCCACAGCCCAGCTGTCAAGCTGGGACGGCACGGCCACAATACACTTCCACAGGTCTCCCAACAATGGCAATGGTAAGTGAGACATACCACTGCCATGTGCATGCACATGGGGATCTAGGCCCCAATGACTTGCGGGCGTGCTGATGGGGACTGACTGCATATCCGTCAAGCGGCAACGCCACGGCAACATGAGTGTCTGCTGAGCATGGAACTGCTTCCGAGGCTGGATGAGTATGGCACACGACGACGACGATGTGGGCACGGGCTGAGCGGCCAATACAAGTGGGACCTGTGGCACGAGGGGATATGAGACAGTAGTAGGTGTCAGCACTGCACCCTATGTACAGCACTGTACGGATCACAGCTCCCGAAACATTGACTGGTGTCCACATTGACAGCCCCATGCCAAGACGGCTGTGTGCTTGCAGTCACACGTCACAGGTGAGAGGTTGCATTGCACGTGCAAGGTGGCAGACGTACATAGTGGGAGCTGGCATGTGTGTGCATGTGTCTCCTGTTCAGGATCCACCAGATGGGCGCTGACTCTGTACTGACCATTGGACACAGCATGTTCCGTGGAAGGCTTGTGTGTGGGATGGTGGCACTGGATGTGCCTCCGTTGGGTGGGGGGCCATGCACAGGGCGGGTACGTCGATGATTGCGCATTGTTGGTCACGGTGGGTGCACCAACTAATATGTGTTGCCCTGTGTTCAATTCCTATGTCCGCATGATGATGGACTGTGGATGTGGGCAGACTACACATTGGTCGATGTGCTGTCTATATGCATGTGCCTTCACACCAGGCACAGCTGCCCCTGCACATGTGACCCCTGCTGGACTCGCTGCTGGGTCTGTGGAGCTGATGCACCTTCTGCGCGTGGGGCGGGCCGCTCTCCTCACTTCCCTCATTGCGCATGTCATGTCTTTGCCGCAGGTGACATGGATCATGGAGGGCCCACATGTACGCGTGGGTAGGCTACACATGATTGTTCACTGGTCGCCACCCCCAGTCAGTGTTTCGAATGGGAAGGTTGTCGTGCTGGTGGTATGTTCGATGTGGCGGATGGGCGGGCCTAGGTGCGGGCTTACATTCCGGACATGGGGGTAGTTGGATTGGCGACTAGTTGCAGTACACACGGGACACGTCTCTTCCTTTCCACATCTGGGTCATCCCTTGTACTAACTGACAGTGATACAGTCATCATCGCCCCAGCCCTCATGTCCTCCCCTCGCCCCCAATATGCATGCTCACCTGCGAGGCTAGCGCTTGCACAGGCAGCCCCAAGCTCGCACCAGAGAGGGCAAGGAGTGTATGTGTGGGTCCAGTTGCACGAGTGGGCTGTCTCAGGGTATGATGTGTGGCGGGACGCCGTCCACCTGCGTGGTGCCCCAAATGGAGACCCGGCCTGCATGGACTATGCATCACAGTCTTCGCCTTCCGGATCCGCCACCTGCGACACCCAGTGGCTGTGGCTGCCCTTGCGGCCAGGCCGCGTCCGTCTGTGGCTGATGGCCCACACATTCACTCTTTGGCCTCTCTGGGGAGGGCTCGGGGTGGTGGCGCACGCGCTTGCACTTAGTCGCAATGGCATGTGGCGTGGTTGGTATGATGGGCAATGGATGGGATGGTGCGAGCCACCTCCCGTGACGTCAGTGCTGCTCGTGCTGTGGTGCGTCCCCCTACACTTCCATTTGACTTGTGCCATGCTAGACGTTGAGGTTCTATTGCCTGCGTGATATGACCAGGAGGAGCGTGAGGAGACCTCTCACACACCATGCTCCACTGCCATCCCATGCCCTGTATCGCCTGTGCGGATTGACTATGTTGGGGTTACACCTGGTCGACTGGGGCTGTGTGTGCCTTGTCAAGGGGCATGGCGGGCGCACAACAGGATCCAGCTTGTCCACAGAGGGTGGGCTGAGGTGCGCCTGGTACCGCTTTGTACGTGTGCCCGGCTGCTGTGCACACACGTGTTCACTCCCCCGACAGGTGTCCTCTCACAATGCCCAGGGAAGCGGTTGTGTACTGTTCATGACCCCTCCCAACACGGCGTGCTCCAACTTGGCATGTGCGCATCTACCCGTCGCACCCACCCACCTGAGCACTGCGTCCATACGACTTCACACGACACATGTGTGTCTTCCACAGTAGTGCTACTCATTTGCATTGACATCCAATACCAGTGGACTACATGGTCATGTCACGACTGCCGTGAACTTCACATACTCTCATCCTCTCTCATTCGTACTTGTGAAATGAGTCAGCGGAGACAGTTTTGGTTTCAAACATTATATTGAGTCTTCTGTCCTCTGTGATGCAGTATAGTGGACACTACTGGCAGCGGAATACATGTTGAGGATATACTGAGCATGATTACAAATGGGATAGGGTGTGGGGTTACATCTGCTTGGCCAAGGCTGTGCTAATGTACATTTACGTATAGCTGCGGAGCTGCTGACTTTGACACAGACGGTATACATGTAGCCTACCAGACCGCTCGGCATCATGGGCACAGTCCATCTCAGTTCCATGTGACAGGTTTGCTGCGGTTGTTCCTCATGCACGCGTGCATGTGAGATGACATCAGGGCATGTGCTTGCGTGCATGCAGCGGCGTGCCACTTGTTGTTGCACTGTGGTGGTTACTGGACATGTCACAGTCACTGGGGTCGTGTTGTTGTTGTATGCACTTGTCGTCCATGCAAAGGTCCTGGTATGGGATTCCCGGGCGGGGGTGGGAGGGGTGCAGCACCCACAGACTCCAGGCGACCTATTCATGTCCACTGAGCGGTGTGTGTGTCCATGTGCGCTGGATCCATGTCGTGTCCTGGTTGTTCGTGCAGTTCCGTCCATGTGGGTGCGATGCACAGAGCCCATGCCACTGCCTCCCACGATGCATGCGGTGTTCCTGGATGTGATGGGGAACAGTGTGCATGTCCCGGTCATATCCGATGTCATGGCGATGTCGTTGATGGTGTGGTTACAGTTGCCGGTCGTTTGGTATGGCTGTTGTGGTGGTGACTGGCCAGTCCGTGCGGAAGCTGAGCATGGGTGCGGGGTTGGACTTCATAGGTCACTCGGGGAACCTGCGTTGTGGTCCGACGTATTTACAGATTGTCAGGTATGCGATGCCGTCCAACAGGGCTTCCATGTCATTGGTGGTGTACATGTTTGCCAGCCAATGAAGCGGATGGTGGCTGTCAAGGTGTTGTTCGTAGGTTGTCCCTTGGAGGACCATGATGGGGCATGCTGGGTGACATTCGATGTAGCTGTTCTCGATGATCCGTCGTGTGGAGGCACAGTGGTTCCATTTCAGTGCGCGTGCGATGTTGGCCACATACGCCATGCCCCCATAGGCAGAGCAGGCCCTGTCGTGTGCGTCCAGAGGGAGGAGTAGTGGTAGCAGGTCCGCCTTCAGACATGCCGGGTTGGAGAGGCATATCTCGACGGGATGCTGGTAGGGACACCTCCGACAGTAGAAGACGGGCATGACGCAGCTGAACAATGTGATGCGGTAAGTCAGTCGGTAACTTACGTTCAGCAGGGACAGGAGATCGCATCCCAATGTATGTATCGTGTTGGTTTGGTACAGCTTGAGCTGTTCGGCGTAGTTGGGTAGGTGTGTTGCGGTTGCCATTTCGCAGCGGTTCGTAGAGGTGGCGTGCTCCGGCTGTGTGTGCAGTCTGCAATGTGCACGCTCCGGTGTTGCTGTGAGCTCTGTGTAGTCGTGGGGAGACAGGACTTGTGTTCTGTTGGCTTGTTTGGAGGACACGGGCCCTCTTCCCACATGCTTCTCAGACAGTTCAAGGTCAGTGCTGTGTGACTCCTTCCAATTAACTTGCATGTGGCCGACATGGGGAGTGTTTTCTTCTTTCTTCCCCGTCCGTTGTGTGCTTCTGTGATATGCGCTATCTGCCCTGTGGTCGGTCTCCTCGGCATGCCTGTGTTGGTCTATTCTTGGACAATGGCTGTATTCACCGGCTTCTGTCGTAGTGCTGTGGTTTCGGTGTTGGAATGGAAGGTCATTCAGTGCTGTCTGCTCTCCCTTGTGTGGGCGGCAGGCTGCCTTTCCGCTCTGCGTTGGGCCTTGTGTGTGGATGTAATTCTTGGGCCACCTGTTGTCGGTCCCCGGGCTCTTTGGTGTTCCGTTTCATGTGTCTTGTTCATATGTGCAGGGTGGTATGGGTTTTTCAGTGTGGTACTGGCGTTCCTCTTCCCGAAGGAGCCCTGCTTCTCCTAGTTGGTGTTGCCGCCGCTGTGTGCTACGCCATGTTTGTTACACTGGGGTGTGTCCTGCTGTTGCGTGTCTTCACTGACATGTGTGCGTCGGTTGTGTGGCGTTGGGTGTTGTCCGTGAATTGGGCGTTGGGGACATGTCTGTGGCCGGCCTGTCACGTGTCATGTGCGTTCGGGGTGGGGCTGATGTGTGTGCTGCTTGGTTGTGTCCCTGTGTCTGTGTGCGACGCATGCATGGCGCTGCGGTTGGCCTCTGCGTTGTGCGCATGTGTGGCGGCGTCATCGGCGCTTTGTGGCCGTGACGGGGTGGTTGGTTCCTAGTCCCAGGTGGTGTGTACACATGTGTTCCGCGATGTTAGGATTTGGCCTGTGTGTCATATGTGGATGCAATGGTGGATGTGTAGTGTGCACGCGCTGGTGGGGGGTTGTCTGCTTTTTCCGCCCTTGCACTGTGTGCGCTGTTTGCGTGCACTTGTTGTGTGTGTGCCTACCTGCGTCTCCGCGATACGTTGCGTCCTTGGTGGTGCATCAGCAGAAGCATGGGAAGGGCCTGCAGTGCTGGATTCATGCCCGGGGTGCCGCTTCTTCGTTGTCCGTGCTCTGCGTCCGTGTTTCCGCCTCTCTTTCACGTGCGGTGTCTCTTTGCCGTGGGAGCCGTTTGTTTGCGGCATCGTAATTTATGCGCCGGGCGGGACGTGTTTCGTCGGACGGTGTGTGTCAGTTGTGCTGCGCCGCTACGTGTGCGGGCGTACTTTGATGGCGGACGGTGTTGCTGGCTTGCCGGCGGTGTTTGGCCTGCTTTTCGCATCGTAATTGGGCGGGCGTGTGGACTGCTGCGTGCCGGCGGTAACTGGTGGTTTTTGCATCCGCCAGCACGGCGGTTGTGCTTCCGCCCGCCATCGTAATGGGCCCCTTAGAAACTTTTCATAGAAAAACAGTCAATGTTATTCTATGGAGGAAAATAGTGTTATGGGTTAACAGGTAAGTACTTTGTTGTGGGAGTTGTTAATCTAGGGTTAGACTCAGCGGTCCCGCAGGGTCAAGGATGCACTCATGTTACACCCTCAGCGGCACAGGGGCGGCCAGGTGCCGCTTCTTCGTTGTCCGTGCTCTGCGTCCGTGTTTCCGCCTCTCTTTCACGTGCGGTGTCTCTTTGCCGTGGGAGCCGTTTGTTTGCGGCATCGTAATTTATGCGCCGGGCGGGACGTGTTTCGTTGGACGGTGTGTGTCAGTTGTGCTGCGCCGCTACGTGTGCGGGCGCACTTTGATGGCGGACGGTGTTGCTGGCTTGCCGGCGGTGTTTGGCCTGCTTTTCGCATCGTAATTGGGCGGGCGTGTGGACTGCTGCGTGCCGGCGGTAACTGGTGGTTTTTGCATCCGCCAGCACGGCGGTTGTGCTTCCGCCCGCCATCGTAATGGGCCCCTTAGAAACTTTTCATAGAAAAACAGTCAATGTTATTCTATGGAGGAAAATAGTGTTATGGGTTAACAGGTAAGTACTTTGTTGTGGGAGTTGTTAATCTAGGGTTAGACTCAGCGGTCCCGCAGGGTCAAGGATGCACTCATGTTACACCCTCAGCGGCACAGGGGCGGCCAGGTGCAGAGTGCTGAGGACCAAAGTTATCCATTGGGGGATATGGGTGCTCCGTTTGGTGGCTGCTGAAGAGCAGGCCACTGGGTTGTGGAAACAAATCTCCTAGACTTAAGCTCAGAGCAAATGGGGGTTCAAGCCAGCACAAAAGGTGCACCCTCAGCGGCACTAGGGCGGCCGGGTGCAAAGTGCTGTTTTGGCATCAGGAGCCCTGTAGCTTTCAATGGGGAGTCTCCGGTTTGCAAACACACTGCAGGCTCTGGGACAAAGGTCTTCTGGGTGCGACCACCACTTGGAGAGGTAAGTTGGGATGCTGGGGGTTGGTTATACACCATCGGTTGGGCCACCCAAGGCCGTGGGACGTAGGATGCATGGGTGCCTTTTATGGTTGGATCTTCTTACCAGCTCCTGGTCATGCTTGGGGGGACCTTCTAGTTTGAGGCTGCAGGCATCGGCTGGAGGCTTGAGGCAGGTCAGGGATCACCGGATCCCGGGTCAGGATCGCCGGGGAGACCTCCTCTTGGTGTTGGACCACTCGAACTTGGGCCGTGGGCGTCGAGTGCAGAGTGGTGCAGACTCGCAGATCCTGCTGGAGCTAGAGTCTGTTGGTGAACAAATCCGGTGTTCACGGGAGACAGAGGGGCATATTCTCAAGGACTCATCGCCGAGTTAACGGCACTTTAGCACAGCAAAAGTGGCGAAAGAATTATCGCCCCATTCACAAGCTGGTGCAAACTCCCCACATCGCCAGTATACCAGCGATAGCTGCCGCAAAAAACATCGCCACGGATGAGAGAGACAACTAATGCTAATGATATGCAGAGTAGGCGTTCCCGTGCAAAAACACACGAAAACTCCACTTCGCGATATTCACAACGACCAGCCAGATCTGCGATGCGATCCAAAAACAGGCGATAAGGCGCGTTAGCAGCAGGGATTTAACACCTGCCTTCTACTGGTGTTAAGCAGGACGACAAACTGGAGTATAAAAGGGAGCCCAGCCCAGAGCCACAATGGCAGACCAACACATGTCATGGAGCTACTGATCATGCAGCTCGGAGCCCCAAGAGGCCCACAACACCAACCGCCACCCCCCCCAGGCTCCCCACCACCCCGATCCCCCCCGGACTACCACCGAGGCAGCGCAGAATGAGACAGCGGTCCTTGCGAAAACGCACCAGCTTCGGAGACTTAGCGCCAGAGGAAGTCATTGCCCACTACAGGCTCAAAAGGACAACCATCCTCCGCATCCTGACCCACATTGCCCACAGGCTGACGGTACCAACACAGGGGACAACCGACATCCCTCCGCAGACAAAGCCGCTGGCTGTGCTGCACCTGTTGGCCTCTGGTACCTTCCAACCAACAACTGCCAGAGTCGGAGGAGTCTCACAGCCAGCCCTATCAAAGTTCCTCACACCTGTCTTGGATGCCATCATCAGCTTGGTACCCCAGTACCTTCACTTCCCCCACACTGCGCAGGAACAGCTGGAGACCAAGCAAGGCTTCTATGCCATAGCTGGCTTCCCGCACGTGTTGGGGGCAATTGACTGCACACATGTCCTACTTGTGCCCCCTGCCAACACTGCACACAATTACATGCAACAGGAAGCACACGCATTCCATCAATGTGCAGGCAATAGTGGACCACCGGGGACTCTTCACCAACGTCGTCGCCAACTACCCAGGCAGTGTGCATGATTCCTACATCTTCCGACAGTCCATCATCAACCAGCGCTTCGAGGCTGGCACCTACGGAAATGCACTGCTCGTTGGTAAGTAACAACGGAGCACACCACACACCTCAACTCCACAATCATGCAACTCGCACATACGACATGCCAAACAACATGCCCACCTACCAGATACGACAACACATGGAACTGTGGTAACAGGGGCCAGACAAGTAGACAAGCCATCCACGTCATGGCACCGCTGCCACAGATTAGCAGGATGTGGTGAGAGGCGGGAACCAAGTATGTGCGAGGGAGGCAAGTGACCCATGAATCAGAATGTACACAATGCCAAGTGTGGCGGGGATGTGCTGGACAGACTTAAGTATGCAGAGCACAGACATGTCCATGTGGACATATACTGCTGGTGTTTGTAGTGTCATAGACAGTGGGCGCAACCATGTTACCTCAGGCAGTGGGGTAGACCCTGTACATGTAGCTATGTCGCCCTCCCTGTAAGCGTAAGCGGAGTGGGCTGGGCCAGCGTAGGAGTGGAAATCAATAGCCCGGGGCTCAGGGCGTGGTTCACTTCCGGGATGGCCACCAAGGCAACTACTGCGTGTGTCTCTGTTTCCGCCATATCCTGACCATAGGCCTACACACATGTGGCCGACCACCTTCAACGGCCAATATCACAGTGTCGTTGTCAGGCTTGTAGACATGCGCAGACAGTCATGACAATGGTGTGTCCTAGGAGTGCAAGTGATGCAACCGCGCAGTGCACACAAGTAAATAGGCTCGGGGGAGTGAGGAGCAGCTGTGAGGCAACGTACTACACATGGATGCCGCTCATTTGCCACATGCAAGACATGTCAGACATGTATCCCAAAGTCCCACACATCACACACCAATATACTAATAAGCCTGCCAACACAGAATGCCGAACCACCGATTGACACATCTCTCTCCCCTGTCACAGGTGATCAAGGATATGCACTCTGCCTGTGGATGATGACACCCCTCCGAGCCCCGAACACCCAGGCCCAGAGGCAGTACAATGCGGCCCACATACGCACCAGGGGAATTGTGGAGCGCTCATTTGGCGTGTTGAAGTCACGTTTCAGGTGCCTGGACATCACAGGTGGAAGACTCCTGTACAGCCCACAAATAGTGTGCAAGATGATCATTGCATGTTGTGTGTTGCACAACATATGTGTACGCACCAATGCCCCATGGATCCATGTGCCAGATGCACCGGACGATGATGATGAGGATGGGGCAGGTGGACCACACCCCAGTGCAGCAGCAGCTGGAATAGCCCGAAGGGACACTATCATTCACAATTTCTTCACATAAGCACGTCACATAGGGACTGTCCTTAGCAATCATTGGACTGGTCAAAATGACCACAGGCACAGCATGTGCAAATAAATTCATTCCTAGACACATTCCCTGTGTGCATGTCACTCCTCTGCATTGGCACATCACTCTGACAAGTGTATGTGCAACATTTAGTGCTGACAATTTCACCAATGGCAATTGGATGGTGGGAGTGTCACCTCCGTTATCGGGATTAACCCTGGGCGTAGTTCGCGTAGTAGCGCTTCACGTAGCTACGCGAAGCGCACTTCGCACTACGCGAGCTACGGTTAGCTACGCGAACTGCGTAGTGCACTGTGCAAAATGCTGTTCGCACTGATTGCACAGTGCCGGATGCTTGTCCGCACTGTGCAATCAGTGCAAACCGCATCTTGCACAGTGCAAGCAGTCGTTTTCTGCCGCTCGAATAGATTTCTACTCGAGCGGCAGCTTTCTCAACGCGGACTGGTAGTTTCTCATCGCGAGCATACGCGACCACTCGCAATGAGAAACCTGACCTCCCCGCGTTGAGAATCTCGCCGGGAGGTTTATTTTCCATGCTTGCGATCGGCAACTTGATGTTGCTGATCGCGAACGAGGAAAAAGTCTCGCCGGGATGTCATTTTGCTTGCTCGCGGTCGCCAACTTGAAGTTGAGGACCGCGAGCAAGCAAAAAATTACCGCTACGCGTGTTTGCACTGTGCTACGTGCAATTCGCGTAGTGCGAAGTAGCACAAACTTCGCAAACTACGCGAGCGTAGCGTAGTACTTCGCCCAGGGTTAATCGGGATCCTGTTTTCCTACGGACTGAACCGCGTCTTCCTCTTCTTCTTCTCCTTGCCCTTCCCTGGCCCCGAGGTCCCAGGCTGGTCCTCCGTGGGGCTTGTGGGGTTCGGGTTGTCCTCTGTACTTGCTTCAACTCCCTCCATTGTGCTTCGCAGTTGTTATGTTTTTTTTATTTATTTCTGTATTTTTTTCCTGCTTTTATGGTGATTTTTCCCGCCCGACGTGGGAATTGCAATCCTGGCGCTGCTTGTTGCCTATTTTTCTATCGCGGTCGGGCCCATCGCAACTTTTTTCACGTTCGGGTATCCTTTTTTATCGCCATCGCGGTAGTTGTATCGCGGACATTTGACGCATTCTCGGGAGACTATCGCATATTGCCGCCGTGTTGAAAATACAACGTTAACACAGAGTTGTTTTCCCGCGATAGACGGCGATATGGAAACGTGCGTTAGCCTTTTTTGGCGATGATTATCGCACGTTCTTGAGAATATCCCCAGTCTTTTCTTTTGAAGGCAGGGCAGGTCCTCGGGGTTCTTGAGGCTGCTGGCTGCAGGACACACTGGGGTTTCCCTTCTGCAGGTTCGAGGTGTGGACAGGCAGGTAGGGCTGGGGCCAAGTCAGTAGGCGTCCTCCTCTTGTTAGCTTCGGCACGGCTGTTCGGTCCTTCTTCTTTTCTTCTTCTGGGTTCTTGTCTGCCTTCTTGGTTCAGGGCTTCCCCCTAGATACGGTATTTAGGGAGTGTTTTAGGGGTCTCGAGGTCAGTAGCCAATGGGATACTGACCTTAGGGTGACTACACCCTTGGTGTGCTCACCCCACATGGAGGAGTGAGCACAATCCCTAATCCTGATTGGGGAGCGCCTGCCATCTGCAAGATTGCGGGCACTGAAGAGTGGGCTTCACCTTGCCTCCCCCACTTGAGGGGTGGGGTTGCAGAGGTGGGCACACCTTCTGGGCTGGCTAGTTTTTCCCGCCCATCTTCCTGCTGAAAAGGAGGGGAGACAGGAAGGGGGCCCGCTCCATATAGCAGGAAAGGCGGGGGGTCGCATTACAAAGGCTGTAAGGCCTTTGAAGCTCCCCTGCCACAGATGGCTCTTCCTGGCCTGGGGGAGGTGTGAACACCTCGCCCAGGAAATGCTTTGTTTCTGGGCTCAGGTAGCGAAGGCTCCCACCCTAGGGGTCCAGAAACATATCTTGTGGTGGCAGGCTGGTGTGTACCAGTCAGGGAACCCACCAGAGGCTGGTCATTTTTTAGGGGGTATCTCTGAGATGCCCTCTGAGTACATTTTTCATTAAATCCCACACTGGCATCAGTGTGGGTTTAATGTGCTGAGAAGTTTGATATCAAACTTCTCAGTTTTCAGTGCAGCCATTATGGTTCTGTGGAGTTCGTAATGACAAGCTCCTAGCACCATATACTCTTAATGGAAGCACTGCACTTACAATGTCTAAGAATTGAGTTAGACACTATAGGGGTACAGGGCTCAGGCACCAGTACCCTCACCACTGGTATAGTGCACCCAGCTAGAGGGGTGAGTGATCAATGGCAGGGCAGTGGGTTGTAGGCATGGTAAACATCATGGCACACAGGGATGTGTGCCAGGTTGACTCTTCACTTTGTTCTGCACCAAAACACACATCTTGCAAGGGCAGTGTGTGTGTGTAAAGGTACAGGGCCTCTAAGGGTGGCACAATAAGTTCTGCAGGCCTTAGAGGCCTTCCCTGGCCACAGTGCCCTTGGTACCCATGGTACCTTTTACAAGGGACTGATATGTGGCCAGAGAGGTGCCAATTGGGGGTACAAGGTACAGTTTTGGGGAAAGAACACAGGCCCTGGGAACCTGATTGGAAGGGACCCAGGGCACATCAAGTCAAAGTGCATCAGTAGTCTGGCAAAAAGTGGGGGGGTTACTGCAACAGAAACCCAGCTTCCTACACAAGACCCCCCAGCCCAAAGGCCAGGAGACTCAGCCAAACCTGGGAGAGTCTTTCTAGTCTTTCAGGCGAGGAATAGTAGAGGAAATGGTTTGAAAGTTGCAGGGCCTACTCTGCCTTACACCCTTCTGTCCAGGTCAGTCCCTTTGGGGAGCTGGCCTACCTCAACAATTTCAGGACCTATTTCCCAATGCTCCTTTCCTAGCTCTTTAGTGTCTTCCCCCCATCTTTTTAGCTTGGGTTCAGAGGTGCCTACCTCTGCAATTTCTAACTTAGCTAGGGCAAAGCCCAGCTTACCCACAGAGGTTACCCACAGCTTGAGCAACCCCACCATGACCAATAAGGTCAGGGGGCCTAACTTGCTATTTGGCAGGGGGCTAGGCCACCATGCCAAGGACAGTGCTGCCATGAAGGCTAACACCCAGCAGAGGCTACTGACAGCTGTCAGTGTCCAGAACCACACCATTAGCCCTTCACTGGTAGGTGAAGTGGCTAAACTTACAGGCTTATTTGGGTTCTGGTGGTCTGTCTGCTGTTTTAGGGTAGAGGGTCACTACACTTGGTAGTGAACACCCTTCTTCCACCCTCTGTTCTGTCAGCTGAGGAGCCACCAACTCAGGCTGGACAGTTGCCTGACTAGTCAGGTCTTTTTGTTGGCTAGGGTGGACTTCACCATTGACAATTTTGGAGTTCTCCCTTACTGGGATAGAATCTCCCTGGCCCACTGGAACTGTGGCTAGCAGTTGTCCACCTTTCCTACACTGTCTCTTCTTTTTCTTTTGGGGCTTTGCTGAACCAACTGCAGGTTGAGCCCCCCAGGTTCCTTTAGTTAGTTCTGGCACTGGACTAGTACCTCTCTTTGGCTCAGACCAACCTCGGGGTGGTCATTCCCAAGGAGACAATCAAGGGGGAGGTCTTTACTGACTACCACCTTTCTCCATCTAAGGGACCCAGCTATTTCTAGGAGCACTACAGCCACAGGTCTAACAGTGGCACCCCCTGGGACAGCCCTTACTCTTTTTGTTTCCCCTGGGACATACTGGTTTGAGAGAACCAAGCTGTCATGCACCACAGTGTGACTGGCACAGGTATCGCTCAGGGCAGTGGCTGGGATTCCATTCACCAGTGGGTGGTGGAAGTGTCTACTCCCCTCTGGAATCTGCAACTCACCTTTTGGGCCCAATTTCCAGTTGAAGGCTAGGAGGACTTCCTCAACTGAGGAATCACCCTCCAAAGCTACACTGGCAACCCCTGGAGCTACACTAGGGGCTGTATTTTTTTTAGGCAGCTAGTGTCCTTGGTGTGGTGTCCTGTCTTTTGACAGTTGTGACACCATACCTTGTTGGGATCCCAACGCTTACCTTGGTACCCAGTTTTAGTTTGTGAGGTATCTTTGGGCCCACCCTCCTGGACAGGTTTTTGGGCTACCTGGGACTCCTTACTTTTATCTTTTAGAGGCTCACTGTCTTTCCTCTGGGGAGGTTTTGTAACCCCTTTCTTTTGGTCACCCCCAGTGGACGTCCTAGTCACCCTTGTCTTGACCCAATGGTCCTCCTTCTTTACCAATTCTTAGGGCGAAATTGGACTTAGGTCTACCAGATACTGATGCAACTTTTCATCAATGTAATTACTTAATTTGTGTTCTTTCATAAACAAATTATAAAGACCATCATAATCTTGCACTTTACTTCCAGTCAACCAGCCACCTAGTGTTTTTATTGAGTAGTCTACAAATTCCACCCGCGGCTGACTCTGGGTTTTCTGAGCCCCCCTGAATCTAATTATATACTCCTCAGTTGTGAGTCCAAATCCCTCAATCAGAGTTCTCTTCATGAGGTCATAAGACCCATCATCTGCCCCACTAAGGGTCAGAAGTCTGTCTCTGCACTTACCAGAGAACAGTTCCCAAAGAAGTGGCCCCCAGTGAGTTGTCTTCACTTTTCTGGCTTCACAAGCCCTCTCAAAGGCTTTGAACCACTTGGTGATATCATCACCATCCTCAAATTTAAGGACAATACCTTTGGGGATGTTGGGATCATAGGATCCTTCTTTTTCTACATTGTTTAAATTGCTGCCACCATTGATGGGTCCTAGGTCCATCTCTGCTCTTTCTTTTTCTAGAGCCAGGAGTCTGATCTCTAGGTCTAATCTTTTGGTCAACCTGGCTAGCAGGATGTCCTCCTCATTGAGGCTGTTGTCAATGTCCTCAGTAGTACCTGATCCACCTGTGTGGGCTTTAGGTACTGAGAGGTTTATTCTTGGAGTCAGGGGCACTTGGGCCCTTTTCTCCCCAAGAAGTGGGGGGGGGGTTGGAAGGTATCCTCATCCCCTCCATCTTCTTCCACATTTGAGAGGTCTTCACCATTCTCAGAGGGATGGTCCTTAGCATACCCAGCCAACAGCTCCTGGAGCTTTTGTTTGGTGGGATGGGACCCCATGGTTATGTTTTTAATTTTTCATAGGGACCTTACCTCCTTGAAAGACAAGTGAAGTTAAGGGGTGAGGTCAAGCTCCTCAACCTGGTTGTCTATGTCATTGTGGTTATTTTCACTAACAGCTGGGTTCTTGTTAAGAGACATAAGTAAAAAAAACTTCTAACCCCTCTTATCCCTAGCTAAAGTGAATTTTTATTTTTCTAAAATTCTAAAAGGACTTAACCAGGGCCCTAACAAGACTTTTAGTAATTTGAAAACTTTTTGTCAATTCAAAAATTGGAATTCTAAACACAATTTAAGAGTTCTGTCATGTGAACAGGTGGTAACCAAGTTAGTCCAACAAATGCAAAGTTGTATATCCAACCGCTGATCCACCAATGTAGGAAGCTGGCTCTGTATATACTATACCAAAGTGAGGTATAGTGTGCAGAGTCCAGTGGAACCCCAAAGGTAGGCAGAGGTAAAAGTAGCTAGCACCTTACTCTCTATTTGTGGTAGTGTGGTCGAGCACTAAGGCTGTATCAGAGGGTAGCGTTAAGCATTTGTTGTACACACTCAATCAGCAAATGATATCACACACTCAAAGACTGAACTTCAGACCAATTGGTTTTGTATAAAAATATTCTTTTAGTTATTTTATTTTCTAGAACCAAGCAAGCCTGGCACAGGTAAGCAATAAATACTTTACAGTAGTAATGCAGTTTGTCAACAGTTTGAATTGCAATTGTATATGCACTTTGGTTTGGTTACAGTAGAGATACTTGTAATTCAATGCTTTTGATATACTGTACATATACTTTGTATAGGCTTTTTAGTAGTATGTCAAGTAGATAACTTTACAGATTACGTTTCTTACACAGTGCAGTATACCTGGATACTGCACTGGGACATTTCCTGTAAACAGGTAAGTAAAAGCGTTTTTGTTATTTAGTTACAGTTTTAAAGGTTTTCATAGATTTTCCAACTCCACACTGAGAAACTTTTCATAGAAAAACAGTCAATGTTATCCTATGGAGGAAAATAGTGTTATCGGTTAACAGATAAGTACTTTGTTGTGGGAATTGGTATTCTGGGGTTAGACTCAGGGGTCCCCCAGGGTCAAGGATGCACTCTTGTTACACCCTCAGCGGCACTAGGGCGGCCGGGTGCAGAGTGCAGATGCCCAATGTTATCCAATGGGGGATAGGGAGCCTACGGTTGGTGGCTGCTGACGAGCAGACCACTGGGTTGTGGGAGTAAAGCTCCTAGACTTAATCTCAGGGCAAATGGGGGTTCAAGCCAGCACAAAAGGTGCACCCTCAGCGGCACTGACGCGGCTGGGTGCAGAGTGCTGTTTTGGCGTCAGGAGCCCTGTACCTTTCAATGGGGAGTCTCCGGTTTGCAAACACACTGCAGGCTCGGGGACGAAGGTCTTCTGGGTACGACCACCACTTGTAGAGGTAAGTTGGGATGCTGGGGGTTGGTTAGGCAACCTCGGTTGGCCCACCCAAGGCCGTGGGGCGTCGGGTGCAGGGGTGCCTTTTAGGGTCGGACCTTCTTACCAGCTCCTGGTCGTGTTTGGGGGGACCTTTTGGTTTGAGGCTGCAGGTGTCAGCTGGAGGCTTGAGGCAGGTCAGGGTCACCGGATCCTGGGTCAGGATCACTGGGGAGACCTCCTCTTGGTGTTGGGCCACTCGAACTCGGGCCGTGGGCGTTGGGTGCAGAGTGGTGCAGACTCGCGAATCCTGCCGGAGCTGGAGTCTGTTGGTGAACAAGTCCGGTGTTCACGGGAGAAAGAGTCTTTTCTTTTGAGGGCAGGGCAGGTCCTCGGGGTTCTTGAGGCTGCAGGCTGCAGGACACACCGGGGTTTCACTTCTGCAGGTTCGAGGTGGGGACAGGCAGGTAGGGCTGGGGCCAAGTCAGTAGGCGTCCTCCTCTTGTTAGCTTCGGCAGGCTGTTCGGTCCTTCTTTTTTTCTTCTTCTGGTTTCTTGTCTGCCTTCTTGGTTCAGGGCTGCCCCCTAAATACTGTATTTAGGGGGTGTTTTAGGGGTCTCGAGGTCAGTAGCCAGTGGGCTACTGACCTTAGGGTGACTACACCCTTGGTGTGCTCACCCCACGTGGGGGAGTGAGCACAATCCCTAATTCTGATTGGGGAGTGCCTGCCATCTGCAAGATGGCAGGCACTGAAGAGTGGGCCTCACCTCGCCTCCCCCACCTGAGGGGTGGGGTTGGCAGAGGTGGGCACACCTTCTGGGCTGGCTTGTTTTTCCCTCCCGTATTCCCGCCGAAAAGGAGGGGAGACAGGAAGGGGGCCTGCTCCTGATAGCAGGAGAGGCTGGGGGTCACATTACAAAGGCTGCAAGGCCTTTGAAGCTCCCCTGCCACAGATGGCTCTTCCTGCCCTGGGGGAGATGTGAACACCTCGCCCAGGAAAGGCTTTGTTTCTGGGCTCAGGGAGTGAAGGCTCCTACCCTAGGGGTCCAGAAACATGTCTCGTGGTGGCAGGCTGGTGTGTACCAGTCAGTGAACCCACCAGAGGCTGGTCGTTTCTCAGGGGCCTCTCTAAGATGCGCTCTGAGTAAATTTTTCATTAAATCCCACACTGGCTTCAGTGTGGGTTTAATGTGCTGAGAAGTTTGATATCAAACTTCTCAGTTTTTAGTGCAGTCATTATGGTACTGTGGAGTTCATAATGACAAGCTCCCAGCACCATATACTCTTAATGGAAGCAATGCACTTACAATGTCTAAGAATTTACTTAGACACTGTAGGGGCACAGGGCTCAGGCACCTGTACCCTCACCACTGGTATAGTACATCCAGCTAGAGGGGTGACTGATCTATGCCAGGGCAGAGGGTTATAGGCATGGAACACAGGGATGTGTGCCAGGTCGACTCTTCACTTTGTTCTGCAGCAAAACACGCACCAAGGTACAGGGCCTCTGACTGCAGGCCTTAGAGGCCTTCCTTGGCCACACTGCCCTTGGTACCCATGGTACCTTTTACAAGAGACTAACATGTGGCCAGAGAGGTGCCAATTGGGGGTACAAGGTACAGATTTGGAGAAAGAACACAGGCCCTGGGAACCTGATTGGCAGGGACCCAGGGCACATCAAGTCAAAGTGCATCAGTAGTCTGGCAAAAAGTGGGGGGGTTATTGCAAGAGAAACCGAGCTTCCTACAGATTCCAACAGCCGTTTTGTGTCGGGCAGACCGAATCGGGATGGCTGTCCGGATCGGTCATCGTGATCGTTCATTCGGAAACCCTGTCCATTGAGCTGTACGATTCGGGTCCGAAAGACTTGGGCTGTCCTAATGCCTTTGGGAACTGATTTGGACAGCCCGGACGGTTTGTAATTGGTCATTGGGAAATGTGTATGATTAGTTTGGAAACAAGGCCTATGAATCAGATTCTGAGATACCGAAGCCCATTCGGAGCCTTTCGGAACAACATCGTAATCGGCCCCTAAAAGTGAATTTATTAAGGGGTAGAATTTCGCATTTGTCAGTGTTTAGCTTATAGCCCGAGACAGATGAGTAAGAAGCAACTTCTGATGTGAAAGCAGGAAGTGAAGAATGAGGTTGAGATATAAATAGTAAGTTGTCATCAGCGTATGCAGCCAATTTGACCTTTTGTGAGCAATGGATGAAATCATGAATGTTAACATTCTGACGGATCCGAGATAAACATGGGTCTAGTGCTAAATTAAAAGAAAGGGGACAACCTTGGCAAACCCTCTGTGTAAGTTAAAAAGAAGATGTCAGACCATTGGCACAATTGGCCACCTTAGGGAAGTATAAAGAAGAGAAATGAGAGTCATAAATTTTGTCCCAAAACCAAACCATGTTAAAGTTTGAAATAGGAAAGACCAAATACCACAATCAAAAGCCTTCTTGGCATCTAAAGCAATGGCTGCTAGAGAATCGGATAAACCTGCAGATCTAGAAATAATATAAAAAAATAAACGAGTATTGTCTGAGAGAAATCTACCCTTGACAGGGAGAAGCACTTCTAGCCGCATAGCCAATGCCTTGGAGAACATTTTATAGTCTAAATTAACTAAAGAGATGGGAATGATAGTTTTTACAAAAGTGTGGATCTTTGCCCACTTTTGGAATTAAGCAGATGAAGACATTTAGAAACGAGCCAGAAGGGGTAGCCGAAGTAAGAAGAGAATGAATTAACAGACAGAGTTTAGGAAGAAGCAATTTGGAAAAGTGTGAATAAAACTCAGCTGTAAAACCATCCGGCCCTGGAGCTTTGTCTTGTTTAAGGGAAGCAATGCTAGCTGTTTGAGAAATATACATCTCTAGAGAGGAGAAGTCGACTTGAGAATAAGCCGGTTGTGAAATAGAGGATAGATAACTTAAAATTGCAGGATCAGAGGGTAGATACTCCGGCGTGTATAGATTTGCATAACATTGTTGGAATTGAGCTAGAATATCTTGATCTCGGTGATGAGAAGAGCCATTGTCATCAGTTATTGAATCAATGAATAATTTATTTAGTTTAATTCTCAGATACTTAGCTAGTAGCCCTCCAGATTTATTTTGACCTCCATAATACTTAGCACTAGATTTAAGAAGATAAAAAGCAGCATTATAAGTGGATACTTTATTAAAATTAAGTTTGGCTTTAATTAGCTGATTTAGAGCTTGTTGTGAATGGGACGTATAATAAGAATGTTCTAAGAGTTTTATTTCATTAAGAAATAGTTTAGACTGTGATTGATATAAACGCCTCTTTTTAGAAACGAAATTAATTATAAAATCTAGAGCTGAGACTTTAAAGCATCCCAAACGGTATGAAAAGGGACGTCTTCCATTTGATTAAATAGGAAAAACTCTCGGACAAAAGCTGTAAAAGAAGAGGTGAAAGAGGAATCCAATATTAGGGAATTATTAAATCTCCCTCTTTTAGGAACAGTAGAATTGGGTATGATGTCTAAATGCACAGAAAGTGGGGCATGATCAGACATCTGAATGAAGCTGATATCTGCTGAATCTAGGGATTGAGTTAGGTGATGTGAAACAAAAACATAATCAATTCGAGATTGTGTATGATGTACTGGGGAGAAAAAAGTATATTCCCTTAAGGCCAGGCATCAGTAAGATTGGGTCACTGAATAGCTTTTGTGAAAGTTTTTTGGGAGTTATTTGGGATATAGTGCGATGAGGAGTGTCTGTTTAAAAAAGGATCAACAGGTAAGTCACAGTCACCAGCCAGAACCAGACTGTTGTCCGGATATTGCAGAAGCTTCTGAGAAATGAAGGACCAAAATTGACAATCAATTGCATTAGGCCCATATATGTTGAGTGAGCAGAGCAATTGAAGTCTTATCACAATACACTCCATTAGCCATCTCCCCTCCTCATCTTTTTCTTGAGAAATCAATTGATCTTTCAAAGGCTTATGACACAATATTGCAACTCCGTGTTTTTTCCCCAAAGCAGGTGAAAAGAAAACTTCGCCCATCCAACCCCTTCTCAATTTCATACATTCGATATCCGAGAGAGGAGTTTCCTGCAAAAAGGCTATACGAGCATTACGTTTCGATAAATGGGTGAGAACATGCTGTCTTTTAATTGGAGAATTCAAACCCCTGGCATTCCAGGAAAGCATTGCCAAAACCATTGTAAACAGACAGAATGGAGAGAACAAACAGACCTTAATCGAGAAAAGATACAGCCAAGCCACAGAAGTTGTAGAGGAAGGAATCTTCTGCAAGAGATAAGATAAGGTATAAAGTTTAAAAGAAGAGAGAAAAGGAAGGACAGAAAGGAAGAAAATAAAGAAAAGACAAAAAAGAACCACGTATCAGGAAAACAAATACATCAAACAAGAATATAATATAGACAGGGTAAACAGACAAGCAGAAAGAAAGACATACCTAACAAAAACCCTGCGAGGGTGGGGAAGGGACCACATGAAGAAGACATCATGTCTGATCCAGAGGGATTTGCATGACGTGGGAGGCGGGCAGTGCGACTAGTAATGGGGAACAAAGACATCCATGACATAGGAAAATCATCTGTAGGATAAGAGAGAAAGATATAAAGTGTTAAATCGAAGAACAAACCTGAAATTGTTATACTAGAACAATAAAGCTCTTCAACAAGACTAGCATATCACATTCTCAAAGACGACATAAGTAACAAGTAAGCTTAGCAACACCAAGCAGTCAATTTATAGAGGTTGAGGGAACAATGTTGATGACATCAGCTCTGTAAGACGTGAGAAAATCCCTCAAACGTGAAGGATCTTCATTTGTTGTTGTTTTATTATTATGAGTGACCTTGAAAAAGCATGGATGAAAAATACCCAACTGTGCTCCTATCGAACGAAGCACAGGTCTCATACTCCGAAAGTCTCTTCTCCTGTCTGCTGTAGCTTTGGCGTAGTCTTGGGAAAAATATAAAGCATTTCCTGACCAGGTGATTCTTTTAAGGCGACATGCAGCCGATATAACTTGCATTAAATCTGTATACTCCAAGAAAGTAAAGAATGACGCCTCTAGGTCTCTTAATAGGTGAAGCAGTCGAAGGAGGGCGACCCAATCTGTGAGCTCTCTGGATGTTAAGTTGCAGACTCTTCGGTAACTGTAAGACCTGAGGTAAAAAATATTTTTGGGAAGGCCATAAATGCTTAGGTTATTCCGTTGATTGCGATTTTCAAGGACTTCGACCTGTCTCTGTAAAGAAGAAACCTGTATCTATAAGGAGTTCACTTTAAGAGATTAGTCATTGAAGTGCAGGATTTGTTGTTCCGCTGAAGACAAATGTTCCTCCATGAGCTACCATCTATCAGTGAGAGTTTGCAATTTAGCATTAGTGTACTCCATAAAAGGGCACAGAGCTCTAGTTTCCTCCAATAAAAGTTCAAGAGAGGCTGCAGGTACAGATTTTGTAGGCGAGTGTGGGTCCTTTTTAAGCCTCTTAACTTGTGATTTACTGACCTAGGTTTGAGATGACATTGCAGGTGAGATATGAGAAGAGGCCGTGTTTAGCCCTGCATTTGAGGTAAGAGTTTCCATTGCAGCAGAAACAGCCAATGCCGGCAAATGCCTTCGAAATGTTCCTACTGGAGACTGAGTTATAGAGTGTAGAGCTCTTGACCTTCCCATGTATTAGAGTTACACAAAATTCACGTAGCAGCATAGCCAGTGTAAGGTAATTAGTACTCTACCACAGATAATCCTACAACTCATGCAGCAGTTAGAAATGCCACAGCAAGTATGCCAATAAAAAAGGAGACTCAGAGCATTAATTGAACATTTCCACAGATTTTGTCACAAAAATGCTGCTAGAAACCTGTTTAATGATGGTGCAGTGCTCCAGTGCTATCAACAGCTGAAGAAAAGTCTTTTAAAATGTCACAGAAAGCCATGGAGATGAGGAAACACTTCTTTCAGGAGATAATAATAATAAAAAAAAGACAATGCCTTTAATTATATAGGCAGCTCAAGTGGAGACAATCCCGTTAAAAATATGTGAACAGCCTTCAAGGGAGGAACTTGTCAAATATATACTTAGAGGATTAAGCTGACTCCTCTCATATCCAAAATGGCGGTCGGCTCTAAGGAACAGAGACAGGTCGCTTTAAAGTGCATTTGTGGGCCCCCCGCATCCCCAAAAACTGAAAAAATGAAACCATTGTGCATACCTTGTCCAGTACAGGCCACACAGCGAGAAACCAAGCAGGGGGGCCGCTGCTGCACCCCCGATATCTACTCCACCCTCGGAGCTTCACCGGGACACGGCTCTTTCCAGCGCGTGGTAAGCCACGCCTCTCGTAATGCTTAAACATTTTGTATAAAGATATTGCACAATTAACTGAAAAGTGGGCCTTTACGTTGGCCTTTATACAAGTGGAAGCCAGTGAGATTAAGTAGACAAAATATCATCTGAAGCGTCATCAACAGGTATGATAAATCAGAATCTGAGACTGTTGGTATATTTGATGAACAAGGGAATCAACCAGACAGTCCATGCAATAGCTTGAACACTGAAACCAGAATTATGTAAGAATAACAAACAATTTGTGGCTGAATGGTATGCCCTTTTTTAATAAATGTTCACTGGAATTAATTCTGTTAGTAATTGAAGAACTTGCATGAGTATTGAAAGAATTAGAAGAAGTAATTTCACAATTTATATCAGAAATTGCAAAAGGAACTAACACAACAGAGTAGCAAAAAAACAGAGGAGATAAATATTAAATTGGAGACATATAAAAAAAAATCAATGAGAGGAAATTTAATAAATTTAAAAGAGATTCTGTTTATTACAAACTAGATGAATTTTACACATGGGCAGAAATAAGAATGGGAGATGTCTTAAAAAGTGCAACAATAGAAAGCTGTGTTTCGGAAGAAGGAGTGTTTCTTGAAAAGGACAGGTAGAAGTAGGTAGAAGGGTAGAAGTAAAAAATGTGTTTATGCAATTCAGAACATCTCAGAATGTTTCTCCCAAAGGCCCAACTTCATAAGCCTAGCAGCTGAAAGGAAACAGAAATTGAGGTATGGACAAGGAAAAAAGAAGGGAAAGACAGAAGGAAAAAAGAAACTTACAGAAATCTAGTGATTAACTTCTCAAAAGCACATTTAACAAAACATGTAATGAGTGTACCTAGAATTATTAGAAATCTTTGGCTGGACTATTTTTTCAAAGTTTTGGAAGGAACCATATCAACTGCAGACGAACATCTATATACAGAATTCAAACATGAAAGTAACTTTATTTCTCCAACCACACACAAGATCCTTGGAAATTGTGAAAATCTTGTCAATAGTGGTTGAATAATTTGAACCATAAGAAATGCCAAAGTAGCTTTTCCGTTAAAGATTGGGGTGCTTTAAAATCCTAAGCCAATAATAGAGATATAACAATACAACTGGCTGATAAAGGCAGCAGTTTGATGAATGATATTGACACATACATGAAACTACAAAGTGAGCCTACTATTGAGTTTCTAAAAATGCTTGATTTCATGCTAAACCGAGCTAAGGAACTTGAATGGATTTCTGATAAAATTTTAAAAAGTCTACAGACACTGCACTGCCTTTTAAGATAAGGCCGCTGAGACGCAACAAGGGTAGGGAGCACTTGGCTAGTTACACATGAACACGGTAGTACATGTTTGCCCACGTATGGGGGCTGTGCATGAGAAACTCCTGATGTGCACAGCCCGGTAACTGCGCACAGGTAGCCTGGCACAGAGGGTACTCTGCAGTATTGGGTATTGATCTGGGGTAGGCCTTATAGTGTTAAGTTACACTCACAAGGAAAGTCAGTGCAGTTTACTGTCTTGTCTGGAGTGAAACACCATTATCTACCTATGGGGATGGCTACTTTAGAGTGCAGCTGTGGCCTACTGAGAACAGTGACATATCAAATTGGGGCGTAGCCTGTGTGGTAAAAACAATTCTGCAAGTTCCAAAAAGAAATGTGTACAGCTTCTGGGTCATGGTTACAGGCTTCAGTGAACAAAAGAGAAGCCCTGTTAGGGCTGTTTTTATAATTGCATTTTCACATGTTAGAAGTAAATAAAAAGCACACAGACAGAATAAGAATAATCTTGAGTGATTACTGATCAAACGATATATGCTTTATTGCCATTAATAAGTGCAATTTCAAGTGGTTATTTTTAATTACTGCATTTTCACTTTAAATGATGATATTTTGCCATGTGGTTTGTTGATCTGGAACCTTTGACAACATCTGTGTACTTACTTGTTGTGGTTGTTGGGCTTGACCCCTTTAGAGGGTCAGATGTGATTACCCAATGTCATCACAAGGTATTTTCATCCACCTTGTGTATATTCGTAAATTACAGCGTACTGTTGAGCAGTGCGTGTGAAATAAATGTATTTTTCCTTTTTCACATGAAAAAGGACAGACTGGACATTGAGTGTTATTATTGCATGCCAGTGAATGGAGATTACTAGCCCACAGCAACTCTCTTGAGTAGGTCTTGGACTGCTCTGCTGCGCTACCCTGAGAGAGTCAAGCGCTACAGTGGGGCATTTGGCTCCCAGTGGAGGGCAAATGTGCACCCATTACTTGTGCAGGCCACACAACTAATTGCAGTTTCCTTACAATAGGATATATATACTTATTTTGTATCTGTTGATTCATCAAAGGCTTATTGTTAGTCCTGACAGCCTTAGGGTGATCTTCCCCCAAACCTTTTACCTGCTTGTCTCCAATTATGCTGTATTCTTTTTGTTGGCCTTAGACTCTGATCACTTTACCACTGCCAACCAGTGCTAAAATGCATGTGCTTCTCCCCTAAACATGATTTGATACACAATTTTATTTATCTGTAAGTCCCTAGTGGAGTGCACTACATGTGTCCAGGGCCTGTCAATTAAATGCTACTGGGGGTCCAACAGCAATGATTGTGCCACCCACGCAAGTAGTACTTTAAACATGTCTCAGGCCTACCACTGCAGAGCCTGTGTGTGAAATTTACACTGCCATGTAGACTTAACATTTAAAGACCATTGCCAAGCTTTAAACTACCTTTTTATTACATATAAGTCACCCCTGAGGTAGGTTCTATGTAGCCCATACGGCAGGGTGCTGTGTAATTAAAAGGTAGGACATGTAGTTTTAAGTTTTGCATCTCCAGGTAGAGACAAACACCCAAATTTGTTTTTCACTACTGTAAGGTCTACACCTGTCATAGGTTAGCATTGGGAATTTATTTTTATCCTTATAAGCAGAAATTCCTGATTGGGAAGGAGTTGATCTGTCATGTTTCATATAATTGGGATGGTAATGAAAAATCCTTTTTTGCTAGCAGAGTTGAATTTATCATCACTATTTTGAAAATGCCACTTTTAGAAAGATAATATATAAGCAACAATGCACCACGTCTGAAACTATTTAGCCTGCTCACAAACTTTTCCATACTTGATCAAGAAATTTAATTTGAATGACTCCATTCTCATTCAATAGTTTGTACTTTTTGTGTTCACATATTTTGCATAACAAATCATATACATTGGAAAACATAACCATCAGTCAATATCTAATGAGCTTGAGTTACCCACAACGTATTTCTAGATTCTGAAAACAAATTATACATTTATAAAAATAATTTTTTGATGATTCATGGCACATAAAAATGTATCAGTTCACAATTTTCAAACAAACAGGAGTACCCTATTTACCTCAATCATCCAAACTAGAAAGATAAAGCATTGAGAGGAGTTGGTCCATCTATTAGTTAGACCAGAGCAAGGCACCTAATGTTATGGAAGGGTTGCCTTCATGCAGTTGAGAATCCAACAACTCCCTAGTGCGTGGTTGTTATGCCCCACCCATTATACAAACTGGCCAATGACCACCCTGGAGCACCGTGGAATGCACCACCATGCCCGACTAGCCCGGGGGGAGATCAGGCAAGCCCATCTCCCCTCAAGCCCCCATTGGCCGCTTTAATAGAACAGGTCTGGCAAATTATAAAAAACCTCGGCAACAAGCCTTACAAAACTACCCAACCTCACTAATACATCACAACAACCTAAACACCTACCCCCTCCCCTCTAATGAAGCTTACCCCCCCAGAAATGAACCTTCCCAACCCAAACCTTGTACTCCATACCTTTGATCCATATCCAATATCCTTTACCTCCCATTGCTCTGCTTTTGGACCCCCCTCCCATCCAAGAAATGCCTCTTAACCTGCCATCCAGGAAACCCTGAAGGCATTTTCCTGCCTCACCCGATAAGAAACTTCCCCACCAAATGCCAACTTAACCCCAAATCCCAAAACCTCTCCCCCGAAAGGTCAGCAATCTTAAGCCTCAATTCCAACATATAAAACGTGTTGCCTGGTAGACACAAGTGCACACCATTCTGCCTAAACAGCAAAACATCATCCTGTACAATCTCCTTATGCTGCAAAAGAGAAATTCCTGCAAAAACCTCTCATCTCCCTTTTTACCCTTTTCCTTTGTTTTTCTATTGTCCCAGGATTCCTCACACCTCCCCAATACTATCTAGGCACTAATTAAGTCCATAAAACATGCTTACCAGCCCACCTCTCCTTAACCATTTCCAAGTCTACCTTCTTTGCTAACAGCCCAATTCCTGATTAAGACACCAAGTTGTTCTCCCTTAGACGCACTACCAACAAGTTGGACAAAAACCATATGACACTACTTCCACCCCACTTAACCAACCCCTGAGATCCATAGAGTCCAAGCTGCCAGACAAAATGGCACGCTTCTGCATGCTTCACAACCCAATAAATGAAAGTGTGGCCAACTATCCAGACTGTGGAGATGCCACCACCAGGACCTGCCACACAAACTCAAAAGAAAAAAAAATTACCCCAATAACTTGCAAATAGCAGACATTATCAAAATGACAATGGTTTAAGCATCAAGCAGATTTGAACGACCATATCTTTTGTAACATTCCGACCTCCAGCTCCCCATGTTCATGATGCCAATATCAAAAGTGGCCAATCTCCGTGCTGCAGAAGCTGCCCCTATATGAAATGAGTGTGTGCCATACTCTCTGGCTGAAATACCCAACTTACATAATGCCATCCTCAATACGAATTGTACCTGAAAGTAATGTAGGTGGGAACCATCCTCACGCACAAACACATATCTCGAGTCCATGGGCAAAAATTGCACAAAAGAAAGCCAACAACCTACCAAACATGCCGGCAGAACTGCCGGTTGAAAGAGAAATTTCTGGCCCCTTCCCAATTGATCAGTTTTGAACTTAGCCAACCAGATTCAGATTCCTTTGTTATACAATGAAACATTGGAACTCAACAAACTTTCCTTGTCCCTCATACCCAACAATTCTGACACTCTAAAAGCACCATAATACATCCAAGAAATGGACAATGAAAACAGAGCCAACTCCCAGGGAGAGGAACACATGGCCTCCAACTCCACTATAGTGTCCCTCAGTAACTTACCTGTAATAGGGCCCCTCCTATCTGCCTGAGCCCCACCTTCCCTAGCCCATGCCACAACAATTATTTTGCAAACTTTGCCCTCCATGGGATCACATTCCCAAAAATACTTAACATAGAAAGAAATTCCTGACATCTTACCCAATAAAGTCACTGCTGAAAATCCTGCAGCAGTCTGAAACATAATAAAATTAACTGCATTCTTCCTTCTATGTAACAATACCAATGGGCCATCCAGCCTCTGAGAAGCACCCGAATGCAGGAACTCTGACCAAGCCTGAGCATAACTCCTGCAAGGTGAACCTGCAATGGATTGCTGAATCAAGCACAAAATCCTCAAACTCCCAACAACCACAGATCCCTAGGCATCACAGTCTTCATTGCGTCCGCTCCCGATGCAAGCCCACGGAATCTCTGCCACTGTGAACTCGATAGAGCTTCAGCGATATCATTATTCACTCCTGGAATGTATCGGAACTTGAACATAATATTAAACTTCAAGCATCCCAAAAGAAAAATCCTAAGCATCCTCAAAACGTTTTCATATTGGGCCTTCTGAGAATTCACCAAATTAACCACTGTTTGATCATCCACATTAAAAACTACCCGCCTGTTAGCCAGCAGCTTTCACGAGAGCCACCACCAAGGGAAAGAACTCCAAAAAAGCAATACTATGCCTGGCTGACTTCCATGCTTCAGGCCAATCTTCTGCCACCCAGTGGCCATCCCAGAAAACTCCAAAACCATGTGCTTCTGATGCATCTGAAAAAAACTTGCATCTGCCACAGCCAATCCTCATCATTGCTCCACATAGTCACACCATTGAAATCCTTAAGAAAGGTTATCCACATCCTGAGATCTGCCTGAATGCTGGCAAGCAAGTTTACCCTGTGGTGAGGGAAAACCGCTCCCCTCACTGCAAAACCAAGTCGCCTGCAGAAGGCACATCCTATCCTCCCCACACAACAAGCCAAATTCAAATGACCCAAAAGGCATTGAACCTGTCTCAACTCCAACTTGGGCTTAACCACAGCTTCCTCCAACAATGAAATCAACTCTTGAACCTTGTCCCCTGGTAAATGAACCTCCTTTTTCTGGGAGTCCAACTCAATCCCTAAACATTTAGAGCCCTCAGTCTTCTCCGGAGCTAGCAGAACACCCAGCACAGCCATAGCTGCCTTAAAAATTTCCAGTGCTCTGAAACACTCACCAGAACCACCCTTTGCCATTAAGAGAAAATCATCCAAGTAATGCGACACATGACGCATCCCACTCTGAAATTGAAAGAACCAATGCAAAAAGGAGCTGAAAGTCTCAAACAATGAGCATGAAACTGAGAAACCCATCGGCAGCATCCTATCCATGTAAATAAAACCATCAAATTGCAAACCCAATAAAGAGAAATTATCCAAATCATGGAAGACACAGGGGAGGTGATCCCTGTGGGTGGCGAAGCTGCTGAGAGCCCGCAATGGAACCGTCAGCGACCTGGGAGAGACGGACATGGTGTGGGGCTGCGCGGGCTGCAGGGAGCTCATGGGGTTGGTTCCCCTGTGGGGTGGGGCAGTCGGAGACCCCGCGCTGAGGCAGAACAATGAGGAGTCGGACATGCATTGCTGGGTGGGGCTGACTGTCTGTAGCATTGATTGGCCCAAGGACATGGCTGCTGTGGTGGGAGTCCAGAGGCTGTGGCTATCAGAGTGCGGAAGAGCGCGTACCCGAGCCAGCGGGAGGGGAGTGGCCTCGCTCCTGTGAGATCCTTCGGCCCACTTCCAGCTGGATTTGTCTTGCCTGCCATGCCAGAGCACGATTGAGGCGTTATACATGCCTTGCTGGGCCCAGCAGCCACATTGGTGATGAGGGAGCACCGGAGCAAAGGGATGCTTGATAGTAGGCATACACCATATGGATGCACCCCTTAGTTAGTGCCACTATCCGAGCAGAGACTGCGCTTTTGGCCGTGATTGGACTTGCCTGCTGGCTGGACAAAGTAACTACCGCAGAAGGTGATATTGTGGATCTGCAGAGGGAGGTGGCCATCCTCAAACAGCAAATGGCACAGATGGCCACAACCAAGCAAACCTTGAAACTAAGGGTGGAAGATGTGGAAGGCAGGGCCCGGCGAAACAATATCCGTGTCCTAGAGTTCCCTGAATGGGTGGAAAAGGGATAAGCTGAACAATTCCTGGGGAGCTGGGTCCACACTGAACTCAGGGACTATCTGATCTCTTTGTATCAGAGAGGGAGCATAGGGTGCTGATGCCGCCGTTGCCCCTGAGAGCGCTGTTGAGGGCTATGATAGCCAAAATATTTAACTACCGGGAAAGAGACATTATACTCAGGGTGGCACGGGAGCACTCTGACCTGCACTATGATAATGCTAAGATCTCCATATATCCGGACTACACTAAACAAGTGCAGGACCTACGCAAATTCTTTCTGGGGGTCAAACAGAAGCTGGGGGCCCTCCTACACCCACAAAACTGCAAGTGCTGGCACAAGGGAAGGCACACTTCATCGAAACACCTGAAAAAGTGAGGGAATGGCTGGAAATCCGAGGAGATGCTCCAAGGATGGAAGGCCTAACATGTGGACCAAGGGGAGTGAAGCCCCATTGTATATATTTGCGATGGGGGCTACTGCATAATCAGTGGGCGTCAAAGATTATTTCATCTAGAATATCGCGGGAGTCGGTAGACGATGGGATGGGCGACGCTCCGTCGGCGTTTGAAAAGTGACTGCGTTCTCCCGTCCCATCGTCTACCGACTCTTGCGGTGCTCTAGATAAAATAATGCTTGCCGCCCACTGACTATGCAGTGGCCCCATTGCAAATATATACAATGGGACTTCACTCCCGTTGGTTCACATGTTAGGCCTCCCTTCCTCTGAGCCTAATACCCTTGACCAGTATTGGATACATGGTCTTCCCTCAATACCTACGAGAAACACTTCTTCTGGGCATTCACAGCCTGCAACACCTCGTGCAACCAACCGGTTCGCCAACCCATAGACGTGTAGAATATCAGGTGCTCAGATACCAGTCCTGATGATGATCTTGAATAATTGAGATCAAAACGCCGTCGACCCCATTACAACAAAACTCCTAATTAATGAAAATGTTGTATAAGGAGTTTTTCTTATGTTGTCAATGCCATGTATGTTTTTACCATTTCCTCTTTTACTCACCACAACATGCCCTTTCTTGACTTACTTGTGAGCATTAAATCTATATATTTTCGAGTATTGTAAAATAAATCTATTGAATTACAGTGTTTATATGTGTCCTTTCCTATATTTGCTAAAAAATTGCCATATGAAATAGGATACAGGATTGATGTTCATTTAGATTTAATTTAATATCTCTTGGGCCAATTGGCCTATTATGAACCTTTGTCTCTCTTAATCATATATTCCCCCTGGTTCTAGTATTGGGGTCCCCTTGTTATGTAATACATAGGTTTGACTTGCGGCATTCGTAGGCAGCTCCAGAGGGAACTCACTGATAGAGAGAGGGAATTGGCTGAACAGCAGGTGGCAGGACTTTCTAGGACTGGAGGACAGCCCCCGAGAACAAGCGCTGCGTAGACAAATTATTGATGCCTGGGTCCGCCTAGATAAATATACCCTCAAACAATATAGACAGCGACTGCATAGAGAAGGGGATAAAACAGGCCTGTTATTGGCCTGGATAATCCAGAGAGAGCACTCCCTACCCATGACCACATATCTGATGTCTGCCGATGGCACCAGGGTCACCACGAGGTCCAGTGTTATTAATGTTTTCCAGCAGCATCTACAGAGAGTCTATACGGCTGATCCCACTGTTGCCCCGAGCCTATTTCTGCAGTTTCTGGAGGGCTTCCCCTCTTGAGACTGGACCCACAGACCGCCGCCGAGATGGATGCTCGATTGACCCAGGATGGACTTCGGGAGTCGCTGGGGACCCTCCTGAGGGCAAAGGAGCCGGGAGGGGACAGGTTCCCTACTGAGTTTTACCAGGCTTTTTTAGCAACTGTGACTCGGGGTCTCCCACAGGTCCTGACTGAGGCACAACAGACAGGGTTCCTGCCACCATCGCTGAGGGAAAGGGAGATTTGCATGATACCAAAACCTGGTGGCGATAAATCAAACCCTGCTGCTTATAGGCTGCTCACGATGATCAATACGGATATCAAGATATTATGTAAGCTATTAGCCAACCGACCATGAGGATCAGTGTAGCTTTATACCCGGCCCGCACACTGGCATGAATCTGCGACAACTGACCCATGTACTTCACGAAGTACAACATAGGGATGAAGAACTAGCGTTGGTAACGATAGGCCTGGAAAAGCTAAGATGATGGTACTACCTAGATGCCTATATATGTTGCAGAATTTACCATGCCTAAAACCTAAGGCATATTTTAAACGACTGCAGTTAGCACTTACATCTTTGTTATGGGCTGGCCAACTTAGTAGAGTGGCTTTACGTATGCTCTCTTTGCGATACGAAGAGGGGGGCCTTGAGGTGCCCCAATTTGACCTGTAATAATATCAGTGGCGGCTCGCAGAGGAAGTGCTGCGTGGCAGTGGGGTGGGGCGGGGGAGGGGCAGGGTGGGGGGGTAGTGGACTCAGACATATGATGGAACGGAGTAAAGTAAGTGAATAAATAAATAAAACAATTTACCTTGCGCGCGCTGCATCGCCGAGTTGGCGATGCAGCGCGTGCAAGGTAAATTGTTTTATTTATTAATTTACTTACTTTACTCCATTCCGCCGTATGTCCGAGTCCACTACCCGCACCCTGCCCCTCCCCCGCCCCGCCTACCGCCCTGCAGCACTCCCTCTGCGAGCCGCCACTGATTATTATGCCGCACACTTGCAGCATGCGGCCAAGTGGTTTGATGAAGGCGGCAATTGGGAACAGCGCTTACTGGTGGGAATTGTGATGGCAGAGCATCTGCCCATGGCCTTAATGGAGGGATCGGGAGTCGACAAGGACCAACCATACAAAGTGCGTCACACTGCACATTCATGGCAACAATACTTTGAAGAAATACTGGCCCCTTTTCATCGAGAACTCCCCATATGGATAGTGACTCCAGTTCATCAAATAATGGAGCATATGTCCTTTCATGCTTGGCGGGAGGGTGGTTGGGAGACCTTGGGAGACCTGTACCTGGGTGTGTTCTTCCTCAGATATGAACAGGCCTGCGACGGTTTTGCACTAGGAGAGGGACAAATTTTACATTAGGCGGGATGGGCTGATACTGCCAGGACGATTTGGCCCACATATCCGGCTGCCCCACAATTCACATGTACACTAAATGTCCTATTGACCTGTGGCACAGCTCTACAGGACCATCAGACACGATTCAACTGGCCCTTTTCCCAAAGCACAAGTAGCATGGGATGCCGATCTCGAAGCCCCATTGACAGATAGCGAATAGACAGCCATTGCTGGGCTTACACGCACAGTGTCATGTAATGCACGGTTAATTGATTCATTATAACTTTCTTCATAGGACTTATGTGACCCCACAAACACTTCAATGCATTAACCCACTCAGACCTGATGACTGCCCACGATGTGGAGCCAATAGTGCTGGCTTAATACACCTAGCATGGGTATGCGCGGAGGTTAGGGACTACTGGGCGCAGGTGGTGTCGGAACTGCGTAGGATTACACACATCCGTATCACCGACACTCCTTTATCTTGCTTTTTGGGCCAAGTTGTGAGGACAAAGAAGCGCAAAATGGCTTATAAATTCTTGCGCCTGGCCTTAGTATTAGCTGGACATAGGGTGGCTATTATGTGGATGGACACCATTACCCCACAGTTGACTATTGGCAATGAGATGTACTGGAATGGGCTTGGTGGAAGAGTCCCAGATGAAACTAAACAGGAGGGATGACAAATTGACTGATGACCTGGGTGCTTGGAGAAAGCTCAGTAACGTTGTTATTGTGTCGGATGTTATCACTGACTCTGCAGAGCATCGTAGCTCAGATGGAAGTGTAGAAGAGGACGGGGATGAATGAGTAGGACTGACCCGTAAGGTCAATAATGTGCATGTTTTTGTTAACGTGCAGTTGCAATGACAATTTGAAGTGCTCCTTCCTGGATGGTATCCTGATACAATAATTTCTAAGTGTAGCCTTTACCCCTAGATGCCCTAATTGATCATTGCTATTTGACCATCACGAATTTAAGCCAACTGTGTTTGAAAATGAAAATAAAGGTTTAAAAAAAATGATGGATGATTTCATTGATTTTTGTACAACTGGCACCGGGGACGCATCTCCCAGGGCTGATTGTTGGGTCTGTATCTTCCTCGTCCTCTTTGGCTGCTTCTCCCTAAAAAATTCAGCTATTTTTTAGCGTTAAAGTTCTGATTGGTGTTAAAGTTTTAATTGGGAGACCGTTCACCGGGGTCAGACTCAGCAATAATAAACTTTTGGAAAAATGGCATTTCTCTGCTCTTAGCTCTGTGTGCATGCAGTCCCTCTTGACAGCCACACATAAAAGAAAGTGTGACTGAGTGGTCATCCACATCCTGATCAGGATAGGCTATCCTGGGCAGGATAGGAGGGAAGAGTTGACATTTAAACCTGAATAGGCAGTGTCCTGTCCCCACACAAAGGGCTGCATCAACCCCTGTAGTTATTCTATAGCCAGAGTTGGGAGGGAGGACCTCTGTGCACTTCAAAGCCCCTCTTTGAAGTCACCTCCAACTCATAGGCACAACTGGGTATAAGCAATGGTCTGTGACCCCACCAAATCAGACACTTCAGGACCTGTAAAGAAACTCTGCCAGGAAAAAGGACTGCTGTGCTGCTACAAGGACTGCCACTCTGCTGGACTGCTGCTCTGGAAGAACTGCTTTTCTGTTGTGCTGCCCTGGTGCCTGCTAGCCTCTACCTTGCTGAGGAAGAACTGGACTCTTGCTTGAACCCAAAGTGATCTTCAAAGGCATGTTGGCTTGCCTCTTGTTGTAAGACTCAGGGATATCAAAGTCTTACCTCCTTCCCCTGTGCCTGGTCCATTGAAAGTGGATCCAGGTGCCTGTTCCCGTGGAAATAATGCATCCTCTGTAATGTGAGCAGATTAGCCGCCTTGCCGCTGTTGCGGAACATAACCGGCGCATCGCACTTGGAACCAGCTCATCACCATTGGAACCATTGCATCACGCCACTGCAGTGTGAGACGATTGATGCTTCCCCTTGACTGCATAAAGAATCCTGTCGCATCGCACTCTGAAGTAATGCATCTCCGAACCGGCGCTTCATCTTCAGAACCGGCACATCGCAAAAAATAAAGACGACGGATCACCTTAAATGCAGGATGGACATCGACGCATCGGTCGGCTGCAGACCGTATCTCGTAGTTGCGCCCAGGATCAAAGTACTTTTGTTCAATGGGCCTTGCGTAGCTCATGTATACGGCCTACGCTCCATCGCGGTCGGACTGAACTCTTGACTTTGCCCCGGTTCAGCTCATCCAGATAACCACAAAGGCGCTTCTTGCTTCTAAGCACTTTTATTCACTTCTAATCTTTAAAAAGTCATATCTTGACTTCTACATATTTGACTTTTGTCGTTTTGGTCTTGTTTTATTTATAACTTCATAATCTATTTAGTCTAGACTGGTCTTTTTGTGGTGTTTTCACTGTGTTACTGTTTGAAGTGTTGCACAAATACTTTACACATTGCCTCTTCAGTTAAGCCTGCCTACTCTGTGACAAGCTATCAGAGAGGGTGAGCGCAGGTTAATTTATGGTGGGTATCTGACTTACACCCACTAGGATTGTGGTTCCTGCTTAGTCAGAGTGCATACCTCTGCCAACCAGAAACCCCATTTCTAACACTTATATAGATATAATAATTTGGTTCTTTGCATTCTTGAGTAATAAATAATCTTCTGTTCATTTGTTTCTCTTTTGTAGATGCCAATATATCATTTCGTTCGCAGTTAAATGTGTTGTATAAATTAAGTTACTAATTTCCAATAGGAGTACTATAGGTACATGTACATGATAATATGGGTGTGATTTCAGATGATTGAGCATTAAAATCAGATGAGAGAGCAGACTTTCCAACTTTGGTTCTTTTAATGAACTTGCTGTTGATTTGTGGTACATACTCTGCTCTTTAAAGAAAGATTAATTTTCCACACTCCAATATGGCTGTAATTGTGAAGATGTAAGTGCCTATGGTGTGAAAAATATCTGCTTTTAACATCTGGTACTTGTGAGGGATGTAACTTTATTTCTGGGCCATAGGGTAGAAGTTTCAGGCTTAACTATATTAAGAGAAAAAGCCAGTAGCTTACTTAATAGTTTAGGCCATCATTCAGTCTATTTTAGATACGTAGGTTCTTCCACATTGCAATATGGCTGCTATTATTGAATTGCACATACGCATGGTATACCAGCTTGAATGTTCTCACAGGAAATCTATCACCAATCAATCAATCAATCAATCATAGCATTTGTAGAGCGCACTACATACCCGTGACGGTCTCAAGGCGCTGGGGGGGGGGGGAGGAGTGCTGCTACTGCTCGAAGAGCCAGGTCTTGAGGAGTCTTCTGAAGGTCAGCAGGACTTGGGTCTGCCGTAGGTGGATGGGGAGGGTGTTCCAGGTTTCGGCGGCGAGGTGGGAGAAGGATCTGCGGGGGATTGTGGCGAGGGCGAGGTCGGCGGAGCGAAGCTGGCGGGCGGGGGTGTAGAGGCTGAGTACTCTGTTGAGGTACGCAGGTCCGGTATTGTGGAGTGCCTTGTGTGCGTGGGGGAGGAGCTTGAAGGTTATCCTCTTGTTGACGGGGAGCCAGTGCAGGTCTCTCAGGTGGGGAGTGATGTGGCTGCGGCGAGGGATGTCGAGGATCAGGCGTGCAGAGGCGTTCTGGATGCATTGCAGCCGCTTCAGGAGTTTGGCAGAGGCTCCAGCGTAGAGGGCGTTTCCGTAGTCCAGCCTGCTGCTGACGAGGGCCTGGGTGACCGTTCTTCTCGTTTCAGTGGGGATCCACTTGTAGATCTTGCGGAGCATGCGGAGGGTGTTGAAGCAGGAGGAAGAGACGGCGTTGACCTGCTTAGTCATGGAGAGGGTGGAGTCGAGGATGAACCCTAGGTTGCGTGCGTGGTCGGTGGGTGTTGGAGCTGTTCCCAGTGCGGTCGGCCACCAGGAGTCGTCCCAGGCCGAGGGGGTGGATCCGAGGATGAGGACCTCAGTCTTGTCCGAGTTCAGCTTCAGTCGGCTGTTCCTCATCCATTTGGCGACGGCCTTCATTCCTTCGTGCACATTTTGCATGGCATCTTTAGTACATTGCTCCACAAGACATGATAGATTCCAGACTCAGATCTCAGTAGGTGAGAGCTGTAATGTGAATGGTACACATATCCATTTGTTGGGATCAAGAGGAAACCGGATATAGTAACCAATTTGATATAGCCACTTTACATTGTTTTGAGTTACGGTAGAATTTCAGCATGCACATATGCTGGTTGGTGCTCAGTTATAGTGGCATAAGAAACACTGGTTAGCTACATTGATATTAGAGCATGAATGGTTCCATTTTGTGTTAAGCTCAATCTCCTTTAAACCAAGATGCTTGAACAAAGGTGCTACTTTGTAAAACCCGACAACATGGACACTCGGATAGGGCTCAGTACACCACATAATGTTGAGTATATTGGGAATTTCCATAATCCAAATCGGGTTTTGAAAAGCCGAGCTGTTTCAATTTATCAAATTGTGTTTCTTTTATTTTGTCATTTTGAGGGATTTATAAATAGGAATATGCAATTTCTGGTCTTATTCACAGTGATGTTAAACTAATGGATAATATCCCCCTGATGAATTACTGCAGGACCTATAGGTCTGAAATGCATTGGGGATACTTTGAATATTGGTGGGAAAATGGAGAATTAATCATGATGTGTGTCTGTTCGTGTGTGTGTGTGGTTGTGGGTGTGGGTGTGTGGGTTTGTGTTACTATCCTTGTGAGAACTTGGGTATGATAACACACTCACTCTGTGGATACTCGAATGCACTGTGGGGACCTGAACCCAAGTTCCCACAAGGGGTATTCAGTCAAAATATCGAGTTGGAAATGTCGACTTACACTAATATCGAGGTTTAAATATCGTGACACAGATATATCAACAGCAAGAATATTGTGGTCAAGAATATCGACTTTAAATTAAGAAATATCGATTTTAAAAATATAATAATAATAATTCTTTCTTTATTCGGATGCAAAGGCGTCCATAAAAGATACAAGAATACAATCACACAATAAAACAAGATACATATCTTGAAACAACAATTATTATACACTGGTTAAAACATCACCCTCTTTTAGAAACAGTACAAATAGTTAAAACTCTAAAAGTCTAGGGCTATTCTCACCATCACACTAGGAGTGGCTTCGTGGGTGCAGGCTATTCAGAAATTAGTCTATTCTAGAGAGCCTAGATCTATAGGCTGCCCGCAAAAAGCTTATCACAGCGCAAAGGGTATAAGGATTTGGTAACAGCTGGAGATGCAAAAGTGACACTTTAGCTTGCCTGAACTTCAAGCTCTTTAGCAGGGGCCAAAGAAATCTTTTCCTCAGCAATGAAAACAATTTGCAAAGTAAAACAAAGTGGAGCGTGTCCTGTGGAGATCTGAGACCGCAGCCACAAGGACCCCTTTGGGTTGAGGGAAAACAGCAGATGGTGAAGTTGGTTAACTCTAAAACGCATGATTAAAAATCTGTTGTGCACGCTGGTTAATGCTAAGAGGTATGGTTCCATGCCCAACACAGATTTTAACATTACATAAGCACTCACTGTGGATTTCTTAAGCTCGATGTTTTCACGCTGCGCATTAGAAAATTGGTGGAATAGATCTTTTGTGATGTTAACATCCCTAGAGCTTAAAGTGTTGTGTGCAAAAAAAATGTCTGGCCTTCCTATTGCCCGAAAAGATCCCTTAACATAGCATAACCATGGGATTTTATTACCATGTTCAATGGCCAAACAATCTGATAGATCAATCGGTTCAAGCCCTTTTCAGCGCGTATCCACGTCTTTATCCAACACAGCAAGGGTTTGATTGCCACTTGGTCTACCAAATAATCAGCCCCTAGCTCTTCGTGCACGAGCCAGGCTGGGGTGCCATGGGGGGCTCGAAGGATCCAGCGCAAAAACATATTTTCCATCACTTGTAAACTCTGAGGGCTGACATACCCCCAGATCTCGCTGCCATATAAAACTTTTGCGATGACCTTGGAGTTGTGCAATTTTAGAATAACCTCCGGTGTCCAAGAGCCCAATCTGCTAGCAAAGCTAGTGATGGCCCCCATCGATTTGCTAAACTCGCTCAGCTTCCCTCTAAAAGGGCTCTCCACTGTAGGCGGTGGTCAAATAACACTCCTAGGTAGGGGAAAGCCGGTACCTTAGCGAGAATATGGTGACCAGCTTTAAAAGTTTTTCTCCGAAGGACCCGGGGACCAGCTACTAGTACATAGGACTTGGTAAAATGAACTGACAGGTCCAGCCTGCCCATAAAAGCGACAAAACTGTTTATTAAAACCTGTAGTCCCCGGGGCATGCGGGCCATAAGCACTGCATCATCCTGCCCACTCTAGGGGAATCCGACTGGAGTGTTAGTAGGGCCACCTCGAGGCCATTAATTTAAACAGAAAATAAAAAAGGAGCTAAAATGCAACCTTGACACACCCTCGTGTGCAATTAAAGCAATTTGTGATGGACCCCTCCTGTGAATATCTCACTGCCGTAGTCGTCTGGGCATGAAGTGAGGTAAGTAAGTGCACAATACCGGGGTCTACTCGCAAAGAGGTTAAAATTTCCCACAGCTTAGTCCGGTTGACTCGGTCAAAAGTGGGCGTGAGGTCCATGAAGGCTAGGTACAGGGCCCCCGGTTGTGTCAGTGCGTATTTAGCTGTCAAGAGATAGAGATTAAGACATTGATCGGTAGTTGACATGCCTTCGTGGAATCCAAATTGGACATCTGATAATATGTGACTGTCTGTTGCCCACAAGAACAATCTAGATAAGAGGACCCTGCCCAAGACCTTTACCGTAGCATTGATAAGAGAGATCGGCCGGTAAGATTGCTGGTTATTCTTATCCCCCTTTTTCAAAAATCGGTACTATTGTAGCTGTGGTCCATGAGGGCAACATCCCCTTTGAGGACGCTGCGTTTAAGAATTGGGTCAGTATGGGGACCCAGACCTCAATGTTATTACGGAAGAAGTCCTGGGGTATTCCGACGGGCCCGGGGCCTTGTTTAGTGATAGCAGCTCCATGCTTGAGTATACCTCCTCCAAGGAGAAGCTAATGGGAATAATAGCCTGACTGAGGGGTATATCTGTGCGTGGCTCCGCTGTGGGATCTGCAGCATATACCTTTTGGAAGTGAGAGACCCACTGGTCTGGCGTTAAGTGGTGGCACACTGTCAGTCTAGCTGGTTTAGCAAAGCAGGGGCTATTGATAATCTTCCAGAAAAGGGCTGAGTCACTCAATTCCCCTGCTTTAACTAGGTCCTCCCATGCCTGCTTTTGTAGCTCAAGCCTACGCACTTTTAGCAACTCTTTATAAAGGCGCCGACACAAAGTTACTCTGTCCTTTTCCTGGGTCACCTGTTTCAGGGCTACCTTTAAGCTCCTCAATGCCTGTGAACACTTGTGATCAAACCAGGAGGTGGACGGCTGGCCCCGCCCTACTGCCTGTGTGGTTAAAAGTCCTGAGACCGCCTGGGCAATGGAGGAGAACAAGCTTAAGATATCCTTGCTCGTTGTAAGAAATCTAGACATACATCTATCTCATGCTGGCAGGAAGAGAAGAGACTATAAATAAAATTAAAGGCCTTTACATCAATACTTGCCCAGCATAGGCGCCTGCCCTGATCTGTTGGAATTAGGAGTGCCTGAGACTGTTGGCTGCACTTTAACTTGTTACCCAACCCCATGAGCGAAAGTGTCAGTGGGGTGTGGTCACTAAATGGATTGTGTACAATATTAAAAGACCCCGGAACCACACCCAAGGGGGCTGTCACAAAGATAAAATCTATAATGGTGGTAGATCCCCTTCCCTTATAGGATGGGGCAGATGCAAGATAGACCTGGAGTACCAGTGGTCTAAGGTGTGTTTCAAGTTATGGGTGGCTAAAAACTTATTTATCTCCTCCCCTTCCAAGGTGTGCTCCATGTGCAAGTTTTCTGAGAGCACACAGGGCTGGGCATTGGGTTGGTAGTTTATGAATGATGGACACAGGTGACAGTTAAAATCCCCCACTAAAATGAGGTTTGTCTTCCCAAAGCCCTCCTCCTTTAGGGAGTACAAGGCACAGTTTAAAGCGTGCTAGTTGAACAACCCACCTTTCCCCCTCTTAGAGTTATAAAAATTGATTATAGCAATCGGGGGCGCTCTCCCCATGCACAGTTTTATGCTCTGAAACACTTGCGCAACCCACTTAAAAATCTGTAACTCCTTGCATAATTCTAATTCAACGAACAAGGAGATTAAGCTAAGTTCTCTACCGGGATTGTAGTAAGAGCCACCGGTGGGGGCTGGGGAAAGGGTAGACATGTGAGGCCTCGTCTAGGGGTCAGGGTTGGGCAGGGAATGCACATGGGGAAGGGAAGCAGATAGAATCACATTTGGGCTTCCTACAGCTTGGGAGCTGGCTACCTCTGATCCCTGTCTCAGGGGGCGTAATTGGTGAGGCGGCTCAATCGGTATATCATCTGACTCCTGAAGTCAGTCCAGCTCGTTCAAGTCCTCAAGGGGTGCAAAGGGATTTGAGAGTGGCAGAGGCTCCCCGAACCTCCTTCATTGAACCCTCCCCCGCGGGGTTCCTTATCCAGGTTAATCGACAAAAAGCCCAGCGGTAGTAATTTAATGCATGTGCCTGGGGAAAATGTTTTAGATGCTCCAAAGAGGTTATTCCGCGCTAACTCTGGGTGTCTTACTGTGATAATAATGCAATCTCTTTCAAATATTTTCCTTGAGGGGCCTATCCAGGCCACCCTCCATGCCATCAATATGTCGTGATAGTCCCTGGCAGAAAACCTGGAGTGCTGCGCTAACCAGTGCGCAGCTTTAATAATCAGATGAGTGGTGGGTTCCTCTTTGTGAGCACCCAAACCAGGTACCCCCAACAAAACCACAGTGTAAGGAGCACATGCTGGTGGGAGATCAATCACTGGGAGCTGTGAAACCTTCGAAGGGCGCACCCCAGAATGGGAAGCGTCTGCCATGCCTAGGGCCCAGGTAGGACTAATAACAAGGGGTGCACCACCACACTCAGAGCACGATCTACTGCCTTCTTGCCCTATATACTGAGCAGATACGCCCTTGGGCTTTGGAGGAGCATTCACATACGGGGTACCACTATTATTTACAGAATTACAGACAGGAGTATTATCAACCAATGGGGGGCTTGGTGGTAATTGAGCCAATGGGGGCTTTGCCCAAAAGTGTCCACTTTGCTTCTCAAGTCCCTAGAGGCTGACTCCAGTTTGTCCAATCTGATCAGAAGCGGTGATAAAAGGTCACTCAGGGTCGCCTTGATGTTGTGTAGAGCAGGGGCCAACTAGTTCAACAGTTCCTCGACATTTGACCTAGGAGCGGCACTTGACTGTGCCCAGCATGCAGCCGCAGGACCGTCCTTCCCCTTCTTAGCCTTCCGCTGTTGTTTGGGGGTCAGTGGGGTCGTCAGGTCATTCGGTGAAGTAGACGGAGGGGGGGAAGGCTTGGGGACTAGTATCTCTAGCGAAGATGACCCAGCTGTTGCCGGGTTTGTGGGCGGAAGGGAAGGATCTAGGGGTGGAGTGGCATTGGGGGTCAATGGGGGAGCAGGAGAGGGACATAGCCCCATGCTTCCCATGTCATCTGAACGCCGCCTCTCGGCCCTGTCTATCTCCTTAGTGATGACTCCCACTGCCTTTGCCAGGAATGTGTCGATGGTGAGGCGCGGCTGACCCAGGGGAGACACTGACTGTGCCTTCCTTTTCCCTATTAGACTGGAGGGATAGGTCAGGGTCAAGGCAGTAAGTCCAAATGCCCAAAATGACTTGGGGTGTGCAACTATAAACAGGATACACAAACCCCCCAGGAAACTTGCCAAACGTAAAGGCACTCACTGGTGACCCGTTGTCTTTAATCTGCTCCTCCATTTAATGGGAGTAGTTGAAGATGTTCAGGGATCCAGTCTCTGTCTCATGGGACCAACCAAGGGAGTGGGCCCAGCCCAGCCTTGTACAAACATGGATGGGCGTCCCGGGTGCCGCGGGAAGCCCAGCAGTGATTTGAGTGTGTTCGCTCAGCCCCAAGTAGCAACAGCTGCAAAGCAGTCCGGTGTGCCCTGGGACAGGGAGTCCCACCAGGGCAGGAACAGCAGCTGGAGTCAGGAGCAACAAGCCATGGAAGATCCCACAGGAAGCCCAGCAATGATTTGAGCGTCTTCGCTCAGCCCCAAGCAGCAACAGCTGCAAGGCCGTCCAGTGTGCCCTGGGACAGGGAGTCCCACCAGGGCAGGAACAGCAGCAAAAGTCAGGAGCAAAAAGCCACGGAAGATATTTTAAAGATATAGAAGTCATTAATATCGTTTGTAAAAATATAGTTGTTTAAAATATCGATTTTTTAATTAGTGTTATGTATTTTAATATATATTTTAAATGTATGTGATGTCTTTTTTGTATAAGTATTGTTTATGTTTTTAATACGTGTTACATTTTTAGTAGGTATTAATTTTATTTTAATTAAGTTTAGCGTTTTTTAGTTACGTAGCGGGTTGTGGGTTTATAGGGGAATAGGGTGGAAAGTAATTTATTTATAATAAATTAATGAATATTTTATATTTATTAATATTTATTTAATTGAGATGTTATAATGTTATTTGTGTTTTTAATTCTTTTCGATACATTTTAGGTGCGGGTTGTGGGGTTTACAGGGGTAAAGGGTGGGAAGTAATTTATTTATAATTAATTAATAATTAGTTGTAAATTAATATTAATTAATTAATTGACATTTAATTATGGTAATTGTGTGATTAAGTTTAGGTGTGAATTGTGAGGTTTATAGGGGTAAAGGGTGGGAAGTAATGTATTTTTTATTAATTAATAATTAGTTGCTATTATTATTAATGAATTAATTGACAATTAATTATGGTAATTGCGTAATGAATTTTAGGTGTGGGCTGTGGGGTTTATAGGGGTAGAGGGTGGGAAGTAATTCATTTTTAATTAATTAATAATTAGTTGTTGACTAATATTAACTAATTAATTCACAATTAATTATGGTAATTGTGTAATTAATTTTAGGCACTGGTTGTAGGGTTTATAGGGGAGAAGAGTGGGAAGTAATGTATTTTTAAATTAATAATTATTTGTTGATTAATATCAATTGATTAATTGATAATTAATTAGGGTAATTGTTTACTTTTTTAGCGTGTGTGGGTTTTGGGTTTATAGGGGTGAAGGGTGGAGAGTAAATTAATTTTACTTACTTTATAATTAGTTGTTAAATACTATAAGTTATTTAATTGACATTTTTATTAAATTGTTTAATCATATTTTTTACAGTTTAATTTTAGGGGTGGGTTGTGGGCATTGTAGGTGTAAAGGGTGGGAAGTTAATTACAGTTTATGTTTTTTAATTTTTGTTGATGAATAATATTTGTATAAATTATGCAAATTATGCAAATACATTTTTTTTATTTTCGATGTGGGTTGTGTATTGTGTGGTGTTATAGGGTAGGAAGAAAATAGACTACATTTATGTAATAATGAATGTTTTTGTTAATAAATAATTACTAAATACAAATATTTATTTGTTTGAAAATTATTTTTATTTTATTTTATATAATATTTCTAGGTAGTCGTGATATGTATTTAACATTATATTATGTTTCTATTTTTAATATTAAATATATTTTAGTTTTAATTTTTAACATATTTATATATTTTTTATTTTGTTGATGATATTTTGTTTATTTTTAATTTTGAACTGACTGGAGTGAGAATAGTAAATTTTTCCCCTCCGCAATCCAACACTTTCCCTATTGATGCATTGACTGGAGTGGGAATAGTAAATTGTATCCCTCTGCTATCCAACACTTTCCCTACTGTTGCACTCACTGGAGTGGTAATAGTACATTTTATTCTTTCACTATCCAATACTTTCCCTACTGTTGCACTCACTGGAGTGGGAATAGTAATTGTTACCCCTCCGCTATCCAACACTTTCCCTACTGTTGCACTCACTGGAGTGGGAAAAATAATGTTTACCCTTTGCTATCCAACACTTTCCCTACTGTTGTACTGACTGGAGTGGGAATAGTAAATTTTATCCTTCCACTATCCAACAATTTCCCTACTGTTGCACTCACTGGGGTGGGAATATAAATGTTTACCTCTCAGCTATCCAACACTTTCCCTACTGTTGCACTCAATGGAGTGGGAATAGTAATTTTTATCCCTCTGCTATCCAACACTTTCCCTACTGTTGCACTCCTTGGAGAGGGAATAGTAATTTTTACCCTTCTGTTATTCAACACTTTCCCTACTGTTGCACTGACTGGAGTGAGAGATTTAAGTTTAAAGATTTTTAAATATTTTAATGTTTTAATATATAATAGAATGTTTTTAAGTAGATTTCATTTTATTGTCATATGTATATATATAATATATATTCATTTGTTACTTTTTATATAATTTTTAAATTATAAAATACATTTAAATTATTAGTTTAATAATTATTTTAAAGTTAATATATATATAAATTATTATATATGTGTGTTTAAATGTATATTAAATATAATTTATTGTTTTAAATTAATTTTATTCTTTAATATATTTAATATTTATTAATTTATTTTATATATATATAAAAAACGATGTTTTGGGCAACTATATTCATGACATCGATATTTTTTCCCCGATATTTTGTACTTACCATTATAAGTATACGATGTAGATATTTTTGACATCAATATTTTGGTTATAATATTTTTGTATGGGGATATTTTGGGTGTCTATATTTTTTCAGGGTACCCCCACAAGGTAATGTCTTCTAAATGATAAAAATGACTTCAGAAACATGTGTGCCAATTTTTACTACTTTTTAAAAATTGACATTGTGGGGACCTGTGTTTCGTTATATGTTATTTGCTCAGCTCTGCCCCTGTAGACATTCAGTGGTATTGCAGCCTTAAACATACTACAGAAATGTTAACACACTTTATGCTATCAGCAGACAAAAGAACCATTACAATGAAAAAGTACTATGTCTATCAGTATATGTTATACTAAAATATGATGTTATAATGTCATGCGACCCTACCGCTTTTTAAAAACAATTTGTAAATTGTATGAGCATACTGAATTCTTTGTATTTGGAGTGTTATATTTGCCCAGCTTAAATGCATAATGTTAAACAATTAGATTTTTTTTGTTAGTTACCAATACTAACCCTGGGCGTAGTTCGCGGAGTTGCGCTACGCGAAGCGGTAAAACAACTCCGCCGCGCTACGTGGAGCTACACGAGCAGCCTAGTGCGATAGGAAAATGCTGTTCGCGGTGATTGCACAGTGCCGGATGCTTGTCCGCACTGTGCAATCATTGCAAACGGCATCATGCACAGTGCAAGCGGTCGTTTTCTGCCGCTCGAGTAGATTTTTACTCGAGCGGCAGCTTTCTCAACGCGAACGGGCAGTTTCTCATCGTGAGCAGTCGCGAGCATATGCGCCCACTCGCAATGAGAAACCTGACCCCCCCGCATTGAGAAATCTCGCCGGGAGGTTTATTTTCCACACTTGCGCTCGCCAACTTGATGTTGCCGATTGCGAACGAGGAAAAATCTCGCCGGGATGTTGATTTTGCTCGCTCGTGGTCACCAACTTAACGTTGAGGAACGCGAGCGAGCAGTAGCGTAGCGGATTTTCTCTGCACTCCACGAGATCCGCGTAACGCGGAGTGCAGAAAACTCCGCAAACTCCGCGAGCGGAGCGTAGTTCACCGCCCAGGGTTAACCAATACTTGACAGGTTTCATATTAAAAATTACAAAACATTTCGGAATATCACCCCTCACAAGGATGGTGTGTGATTATGCACAAGTCCCCACAGGGATGGTGTGTGATTATGCAGAAGTCCCGACAGGGATGGTCCATGATAATATTGAAGTCCTCACAGGTGTAGTGTATTAAAATATTGAAGACCCTAAACAGATCATGTGTGATCATATAGAGGTTGTCATAGGGATATTGTGTGATCATATTGAAAACCTCACGGGAACGATGGGGGCGTTTTAAAATGCTTACAGGATGGTGAGTGATCATATTGAGGGGCACAACTGTGGACCTCATAAGGTTCTGTCTTACCATCTTGCTGTCTCTGTAGGGTTGGTGTATGATCACATTGACAGACCCACATGCTTAGTGTATGATCATACCTTCACATGGATGGTATGATCAAACACTAGGGATGGGGTGTGTTCATATTGACGTCCTCAGATGTATGATGTGTAATCATATCAAAGTGTCTACATGGATGCATGGATGATGTGTGATTGTACTAAAGCACTCACGGGCATGGTATGGCATCATTCTGAATTGGTCAAGGGTGTCTGTGTTATTATATACATTGTGTGATCATATTAAGGGCCAAACAGGGAAGATGTGTAAACTTATTGATATTGTCACTGGGTTGTTGTGCGATGATATTGAAGTTCTCATGGGCACTGTGCTTCATTGTACAGATATCTGCACAGCGGTGATGTGCCATAGTGAAACCCATATGGGTGATGTGCTATTATAATTAAGTCCCCACAGAGATGGCGTGTTACCATACGGAAGTACTCACAGGGATTGTGTGTGATTATATTGACGTTTTCATGGACATGGTGTTTTATTGTACAGATGTCTGCACAGTGGTGATGTGCCATAGTGAAAACCTCATAGGGATAAAGTGTTATCTTGAAGTCCCCACAGAGATGGTGTGTTATCATACTGAAGTCCTCACAGGAACGGTGTGTGATCATATAGAAGTCCCCACAGGGATGGTGTGTAATCATATTGAAGCCTTCATATGGATGTTGTGTGATCATACGGAAATCCACACAAATATGACAAGAAAGCAAAAAAAACTGTGAAAAAGACAATTGACGCAAACAATAGCCACTCGCTTTCTTGTTGTTCGCATTGCTCCAATGCAACTGCGTTATAATTTTACTGTGAAAGGGAGCATAAAATATGTGCTGTTACATAATTGCATAATTTCAGGAATACTACTCACAACGAAATACCTGGTTCTACAGTTAAAAGCAAACTTGTAAACTAGAGTGTCATAGAAGTTTTCTTTTAATTGGAGGAAATCCCTCTCCCACCAGAAGTGGCATGCTTCATAATAGGGATTCCCCTCACACCGTGATCACAGAACATGGTGTGGGCTACAACTCCCTCTCTAAATCAGGAGGAGCTCTTCTGATGTTTTAGTGTGTGACTTTGACATATATATATATAAATTCACTGAAAAAACCATAGGTTTCAGGGGCGTTATAGTTAGTTGGACATTTCACTCGTACAAAACCATAGAAATTACCACCTTATAGTTAGTTCAGCTAACTATAACTCGCACGCCCGCAATGCACTGCTGATGACGTCACATATTACATCACTCATGACATGGTCAGTGACATCACTCATGACATCACTGATGACATCACTGATGACATCATCCTTGTGATAGAGTGGCAGACCTCCTCTCACCCTAATATAACCTTTGATACACACACTCAAAAATACAAACTAACATTTTCAAAACAATGGACATACCAATACCAGTTACAACACACCTATTCAGTAATTCCAAGATCTACACACACATCCACTCATTCACCAACAGTCCCTATACAGTCACTCATACATGTACTCACTCATCATATGTACTCATACACCTATACATCCTGTTACACACCACCACTCATCCATAGAGTTACTCACACACATAGTCACACATGCAAACAAAGTATCAAACATCCATTTACTTGCATATACAGTTATACACACACCACCACACTTACTTCTACAGAAACTTACACATACTTACTCTCTTAAACAATCACTTATAGAAACACCTACTTATTTGTACAGGAACTCTTCCAATCTCTCACTCTCACATATACTCACTTATATACACCAATACTCACATTTACTAGTTTAAAACATATGTAGTTACTCATAAAGACACTATTGAGACAGTCATTCACTCACTAACACACCCATACACATACTCATCCACCTATACAGTCCTGCACACATGCTGTCTTCAACACATACAAACAGTGAGTCACTCATTCATGCATCTATGCACTAAGTAATACCCCCACCGAACCATACAGACACTCAGACACTCATACTGATACTCAAAAAACCAACTAATAACCCATATAGACACTCATGTAGCTACTCACCAACCCATGCAGCCACTTATACACAACGTGAGAGACTGATACAGATATTTTCATATTTAAACATTACTCACTAACCCATGTATTCACTAAGATACACTTAGGGGCCGATTCCGATTCCGGCCGGAAATCTCTCCGACCGAGCCAGACCCGGAGAGAATTCCGACCGAATCGGACCCTAGCAGTCTGACCGGACGAGTACGATGCATTCGCATGCTATCGGACTCGAGTCGGTCGGACTCCCATTGAAGTCAATGGGAGCCGGTCGTACAACGCGTACGCGGGCTCCCATTGACTCAATGGGTGCGAGGCGGACAAGGGCGCCCCCTACAGCGTGTACGCGTCCATGCGCATCGCAGCGTACATGCACAGGTAGGAGGGACCCATGGGTCCCCTCTGTGTGCGACTCGCGCGGCTACGCGTACAGGGGGGTCCGATGCGGACCCCCAAAGTCCGGCTCTGACAGCTTTTTCGAGCCGGACGGCGCGAGTCGGTCGGACTGCTCGCGGCGCGCATCGTACTTACCCGGCCGGGAAACGTCTCCATAGCGCGGTGCGAGTCGTGTCCATGCGAGTCGGTCGAAGCGTGTTGAAGCCGCGTTCTAGTCGGTCGGCGATTTCGCGGGTGCTTGCATCGTACTCGCTCGGCCGGACCCGCGTACGATTCGGTCGGGAAACAGGGCTCCGAATCGGATCCGGTGAATCCGAATCCGATTCGGAGCACTACCGGCCGAGATCGGAATCGGCCCCTTAGTCAGTTATACAATCAATTTTACAAAACAAAATCATCCATTTAGACACTTATATACCCATTTATTCTTCCATAGACCTTGAGATATACATATATAAAACATATTTAATTTTCAGAAAAACACACATTCACTGGATGATGTCATCAGTGATGTCATCAGTGATGTCTTTTGAGATGTCATCAGTGATGTCATGAGTGATGTCACTGACCATGTCATGAGTGATGTAATATGTGACGTCATCAGCAGTGCATTGCGGGCGCGCGAGTTATAGTTAGCTGAACTAACTATAAGGTGGGAATTTCTATGGTTTTGTACGAGTGAAATGTCCAACTAACTATAACGCCCCTGAAACCTATGGTTTTTTCAGTGAATTTCTAAGGTTTTTTAAATGCTAATTTCTAACTATAACGTGCCTGAAACCTATGGTTTTTCAGTGAATTTCTAAGGTTTTTAAATGCTAATTTCTAACTATAACGTGCCTGAAATCTATGGTTTTTTCAGTGAATATATATATATTTATTATACTATGTATACATGTGAAAATGTCTCGGTCCCCTGTTTGCCTCGGTGGCACGGAAAAATGGGTGGAACTGACGTCAGCACGCCGACGAGGTTCTCTTATGGCTCCGATGACGTCATACGGTGTTGCGAGCGGAGCTGTGCTATTATGACGTCCTCGTTGACGTGGGAGAGCTAGGAAAGAATTTCTGTGGAATGCTGGTGCAGGGGATATTCACCTAAGTGTTCAGGCTAGTCCTTTGGGAGCAACTGTTTATGTTGCCACTCCAGAAACCGAAACCAGTGATCCGAGGGCAGAGGCCCTGCAGATGGCACACGAGGTGGGGTGCCCAGTCGTGTGCACCGGCGGGGCAGCGAAGTGACAAGCACCACAACCCACAAAAAAGGTAACGAGGGCACTGAATAACACAGGATCTTCTCTTTGTATCTGGCAGGAACAACGAAGTTAAAATGCCCTAGTACCAAAATGTAGAATTAGTGCTACAACGGTCTTCAAGAGGACCTGCGATGCTGCTTCTGCCTCCCGTACCCTGGAGGTGGCACATGGGTCACGCGGTACGGTCATACTGCGGTAGGACGCACACTCGTTGACCTCTCATGGCACTGCTCCACACTTCAGGGAGGACGCTTTCCATTAGCTATGTTTTCTGATGACATGTCGCGCCGGCCCCGTCCAACAACAGAACTCCTTTAGATCCAAACAGACTCTTCCACTCTCTCACCGGAAGTGAAACCAGGCCACTCGGACACTTTCACAATACAACAGCCGGGAATGCACTTTTCGGTAAAAAAACACATTCCTTCCTCCTAATTAATCAAATAAACGTCTCACTGAAGAACAGGGGCCAGCTTCGATCGGTAAACAGCCGTTACAATGACTTTTTTACTTTGCGATACCATTACAACGCATGCATTACCACGCATGCGTTGTACATCACGAAGTCATTACTGCACGTCGTTGTGAGGAAACGGAACAGCCTCTGTTTCCTTACAACAACATGGATCGTCTACAATTTTTTTAGAATGCATGGTCATTTACCACGCATGCCTTTACAACAAATTTTGTTGTAAAGGTATGTATGGTAAATGACCATGCGTTCTAAAAAACATGTAGACGATCCATGTTGTTGTAAGGAAACAGAGGCTGTTCCGTTTCCTCACAACGACGTGCACCGCCCCTCAGAGACGACGTGAAGCAGGAACCACGAGGAGAGAGGAACCACGAGGAGTGAGAGGTAAGGGGCATTGGGCATGGGGGTGGGGGTTTCTTTTCTAGGGTTTAGGGTAGTGCAGTGGTGTTTGGGTGGTGTAGGGGGTCGTGCTGGGGGTAGTGTTTTAGGGTTTAGGGTAGTGCAGTGGTGTTTGGGTAGTGTAGGGGGTCGTGCTGGTGGTAGTGTTTTAGGGTTTAGGGTAGTGCAGTAGTGTAGGGGGTCATGCTGGGGGTAGTGTTTTAGGCTTTAGGGTAGTGCAGTGGTGTATGGGTAGTGTAGGGGTCGTGCTGGGTTAGTGTTTTAGGGTTTAGGGTAGTGCAGTGGTGTTTGAGTAGTGTAGGGGTCATGCTGGTGGTAGTGTTTTAGGGTTTAGGGTAGTGCAGTGGTGTTTGTGTAGTGTAGGGGGTCATGCTGGGGGTAGTGTTTTATGGTTTAGGGTAGTGCAGTGGTGTTTGGGTAGTGTAGGGGGGTTGCTGGGGGTAGATTTAGGGTTTAGGGTAGTGCAGTGGTGTTTGGGTAGTGTAGGGATTCGTGCTGGGGGTAGTGTTTTAGGGTTTAGGGTAGTGCAGTGGTGTTTGTGTAGTGTAGGGGGTTGTGCTGGGGGTAGTGTTTTAGGGTTTATGTTAGTGCAGTGGTGTTTGGGTAGTGTAGGGGGTAGTGCTGGGGTAGTGTTTTAGGGTTTAGGGTAGTGCAGTGGTGTTTGTGTAGTGTAGGGGTAGTGCTGGGGGTAGTGTTTTAAGGTTTAGGGTAGTGCAGTGGTGTTTGGGTAGTGTAGGGGTTCATGCTGGGGGTAGTGTTTTAGGGTTTAGGGTATGGCAGTGGTGTTTGGGTAGTGTAGGGGGTCGTGCTGGGGGTCGATTTAGGGTTTAGGGTAGTGCAGTGGTGTTTGTGTTGTGAGGGGGTCGTGCTGGGGGTAGTGTTTTAGGGTTTAGAGTAATGCAGTGGTGTGTGTATAGTGTAGGGGGTTTAGGGTAGTGCAGTGGTGTTTGTTTAGTGTAGGGGGTCATGCTGGGGTTGTGTTTTAGGGTTTAGGGTAGGGCAGTGGTGTTTGTGTAGTGTAGGGGGTAGTGTTTTAGGGTTTAGGGTAGTGCAGTGGTGTTTGTGTAGTGTAGGGGGTCATGCTGTGGGTAGTGTTTTAGGGTAGTGCAGTTGTGTTTGTGTAGTGTACGTGGTCGTGTTTTTAGGGTATAGGGTAGTGCAGTGGTGTTTGGGTAGTGTAGGGGGTCATGCTGGGGTTAGTGTTTTAGGGTTTAGGGTAGTGCAGTGGTGTTTGGGTAGTGTAGGGGGTTGTGCTGGGGGTAGTGTTTTAGGGTTTAGGGTAGTGCAGTGGTGTTTGTGTAGTGTGGGAGGTCATGCTGGGGGTAGATTTAGGGTTTAGTGTAGTGCAGTGGTGTTTAGGTAGTGTAGGGAGTCGTGCTGGGGGTAGTGTTTTAGGGTTTAGGGTATTCCAGTGGTGTTTGTGTAGTGTAGGGAGTCGTGCTGGGGGTAGTGTTTTAGGGTTTATGGTAGTGCAGTGGTGTTTGGGTAGTGTAGGGGGTCGTGATGGGGTAATGTTTTAGGGTTTAGGGTAGTGCAGTGGTGTTTGTGTAGTGTTGGGGTCGTGCTGGGGGTAGTGTTTTAGGGTTTAGGGTAGTGCAATGGTGTTTGTGTAGTGTAGGGGGTAGTGTTTTAGGGTTTAGGGTAGTGCAGTGGTGTCTGTGTACTGTAGGGGGTCGTGCTCAGTTCTAGTGTTTTAGGGTTTAGGGTAGTGCAGTGGTATTTGTGTAGTGTAGGGGGTAGATTTAGGGTTTAGGGTAGTGCAGTGGTGTTTGGGTAGTGTAGGGGGTCGTGCTGGGGGTAGTGTTTTTGAGTTTAGGGTAGTGCAGTTGTGTTTGGGTAGTGAAGGGGGTCGTGCTGGGCGTAGTGTTTTAGGGTTTAGGGTAGTGCAGTGGTGTTTGGGTAGTGTAGGGGTCAACCAACATGAATTTGTCCTTGTGTGATGTAACCAATGCTCATGTAAAGCACTCCAATACCTGACCAGTCTTCACTATATAAAACTGCAAAAAAACAAAAAATAAAAAGTGTTTTGCACACTCCTGTCATTGGGCTATACGTGGGCTACCTCTGGGTGATATTTGTGCTACATTTGGGCTCTTTTTCTCTGGTGGCCATCTTGGGAGACTTATTTGTTATGAAGTTTCCTAATTTCCTCATTTACTACAGTCTCCTCAGTAGGAAATGCTTTCAGTTTTTACTTTGATTCCATCAAGAAGGCATTCAGATGTGTCACAAATTTGCCATAAATTCAGAATGTTAGCACTCTAGTTGTTCATTAGATCACTGTAGTAAAGCTACTGCTCACCAAGGAGTTAACTGGAAGTCTACTGCTTGTATTGAAAGTGATTGTTTCAGTCTGCATGTCAGAATTTTCTAATGAAATAGAAGAGGATTTGAGATCTCACTTAAAACATGCACTAAATTTTCTTTTTGCAGCACTAACCATAATTTCTATGGCAAAATGAACCCCTCATTTTGTTCCTTTTTAAATTAAATGTTTTAAGTGTTACCAGTTTATTCCAATCAAGATGGCTTCAGGTGTGCCATACTTTTGTCATAAGTAAGGCTGTTAGCACTCTAGTTGTTCTTTAGAACACTCTGGGAAGCTGCAGTAGAACACAAAGGCATCAACTGACAGGCTGCTCCTGTTGAAATATAACAGGAAGATATTTGAGATCTCACTTAAAACATGTCCTAATTTTTCTTTCTACAGCACTAACCATAATTTCTATGGCAAAATGAACCCCCTCATTTTGTTCCTTTTTAAATTAAATGTTTTAAGTGTTACCAGTTTATTCCAATCAAGATGGCTTCAGGTGTGCCATACTTTTGTCATAAGTAAGACTGTTAGCGCTCTAGTTGTTCTTTAGAACACTCTGGAAAGCTGCAGTAGAACACAAAGGCATCAACTGACAGGCTGCTCCTGTTGAAATATAACAGGAAGATATTTGAGATCACACTTGAAACATGTCCTAATTTTTCTTTCTACAGCACTAACCATAATTTCTATGACAAAATGAACCCCATCATTTTGTTCCTTTTTAAATTAAATGTTTTAAGTGTTACCAGTTTATTCCAATCAAGATGGCTTCAGGTGTGCCATTCTTTTGTCATAAGTAAGACTGTTAGCGCTCTAGTTGTTCTTTAGAACACTCTGGGAAGCTGCAGTAGAACACAAAGGCATCAACTGACAGGCTGCTCCTGTTGAAATATAACAGGAAGATATTTGAGATCACACTTGAAACGTCCTAATTTTTCTTTCCAGAGCACTAACCATAATTTCTATGACAAGATGAACCCCATCATTTTGTTCCTTTTTAAATTAAATGTTTTAAGTGTTACCAGTTTATTCCAATCAAGATGGCTTCAGGTGTGCCATACTTTTGTCATAAGTAAGGCTGTTAGCACTCTAGTTGTTCTTTAGAACACTCTGGGAAGCTGCAGTAGAACACAAAGGAATCAACTGACAGTCTCTGCCATTGTTGGATGTACATGTTTTACTGAGAATGTCAGACTTCATTCTCACATGACTGAGAAAGATAATGTGAATTTACAGAAAATATGCTCTCATTTTACCTTCTGGAGCACCTTCCAAAACTGTATGGGACAAGCATGTGAAAATAGTTTTCTCTCAAACATGATTCATGATATCCCAGCAGAAGGTTTTTCACAGGGTAAAATCACCTTAGAACACACCACAATTCCTGAAATTAGTATGGTACCATCAACAAATGAATTCTAATGTAACTAAAGTCTGTTATCACCCTTTATAGTTCTCCTATATATATATATATATATATATATATATATTATATATTATATTATATATTATCTACTGGCGGTCGCCAGTAGATAGTTATAGTTAGGACCTATTTTCCATAGGAAATCCGCAACATTCTATTTGAAATAACTTTTGCGCCGTTTGACGAATCTTCGCGAAATTTTCAAACTGTGTGGCCCGCTCCGGTCCGCTCCTATCCTTAAAGTTTCGGGGTGATTCGTCAAGCAGGGGCCGAGACAAAAGGGGGGTCCCAAAACGTGTTTTCCCCATGCAATTTTCCATAGGAACCTTTCATCGCAGCTACAGCCCGAACTGCTGAACGGAATTACACCAAATTTGGCAAAGAGGTAGCCCTTGGTTCAGACTCGTGCCTTTTGCTTAAATGATGTAAATCCGTTCAGTAGTTCCTGAGAAAATCACAATTAAAATCACATATATATCTATGGCCGCGCAGGATCCCCGCACCCTGCCGAGCACGAGCTGCATGCTAATTGGCTGTCAACACTCCAAATCAGGAAGTGTTGGCAGCCATCTTGTGCCTCAGTAGAACCGGAGAGTCAAGATGGCCGTCGTAGGAGAGGAGCTCTCCTAAGCTGGTAAAGGCTCGGGATAAACTTAGGTTTTAAATCCCGTATATCTAGCCTTACCACCCCCTACCTTCGACCGGAGCACAATAACTTGCCACCCCCGCCTTCGACTGGAGCAAAAATAACTTACCGGCATGGCTGAATAACTGCAGTGGGAGTTGTCGAGATCAGCGAAGTCCCACCGGTTGTTTTGATCGCCATTTAAGCTGATGGGAACAATGGGAGCGTTTCCCGGTGAAAATTCTGTTTCTCTGGTCGGGCCCCCACACAGCATGTTTTCTCCTGCCACGATCGCGCAGCTGACTCCTGGTGGAGCGGGAACGCAGAGGTCGATCGAGAGGGCAAATGAGATGCTGTGAGTTTCTTTGGGGGAGCATACCGCTGCAACGACCACTTACATGACCAGCGTGGCTAGACGTGATCGGAGGCTGCTGCGGTCGGAGAGAAGTATCGACCAGCAGGACCTCTGAACAAGATAGAGTCCTAACTGCAAGGAATGAAGCGGTGAGAATCATGTCCATACCTCAGTCTTGGGAGCTTGGTTGGGTGTGGGCTAGCCTCGCTGACGCTGCCTGATTCCCCAGTGAATCCTGTTCGTGCGGCTACACGATCACGCTGCTGCTACTTGGGGGCTGTGGGAACTTCTTTTACTTGTGGGGTTTGGCTTTGTTTGTGGCCTCTGGCTGGCTACGCCACGGTTTTTGAGTAGTCCTCAGGCCCGGGGGCAGTTTCTGCTTATTTTCCTTTGTTTGGGGCCCAGGCTGCTGGTGGAACCGATTGTGTTTTTCTGTGGCTGTGAGTACCTCCATTGGAGTCTCTAGGGCATGGGGTGAGGCCCCTGCCCCCTCTTCCGGCTGGAAATGTGCTCGCTTGGTGTTGTTTCAGCGTTTCCACAGCCATTTTGTTACGACCCCTCCTCAGAGTCTTCACCCACCCCCTGAGCAGCCATTTTCTCTTCCCCTCTGCCACCACACATCCCCGGTGTTTTACCTCACTCACTTGAGGTCTGGAGACTCCAAACAAATGGCTAAGCTTGGAGCTCCATCTAGGAGCCACAATTAGTACTGAAGGCTACTTTTGTTCAGACTGGCTTTTCTACAGGACCTTGGAGCTACATTACCTGTTGTTCACTGCCAAGCTTAGAGCTCCCTCTTGTGGACATAATTTGAATTCTAAAAGCTACCTTGTGATTCTGACCTCTGATGCAGGAACATTGAACTACTTTGAGCTAACCTGGGGATATATTTGCTGAGACTCAAACCCATCAGGGGCCACTCAGATCCACGGCAGCGCCCATCATCGTTTGACTCCCCTAAAACTCCAAAGCATGGTGAAAAAAGGCACAGGAGTCCAGAACATAAGGGGAATTGCCCCCCTTACTCACTTCATAGAAACCTGGGCCACTACAGACAAAGCAACAGACCAAAAAAAAAAAAAAAAGCTGCGGAGACTCACTTGGAAATTGACCTGATTTACTGCCCCAGACATCTTTCCTTTTGTAACGTATAATTTGTTACCTCTTTTTGTATTTTGTTTGTTTTTTTGTTATTTGCACAATTATCACTTTTTCCTCATGTAATGTAAGCGCTTGCTTTTGTATTACCCTCACTTGTAATTTTCTCCTCATGTGGTGTTGCTGTTCCTCCTGTGATGCTCTCTGACACCTTCGGGTAAAGTCCGCGCTAAATATAAAACGCATAAATAAATAAATAAATAAATTAGTAACAGTAGTAAAAAGAGGACATATACCCTCTGGGAGATAGGAAAACTGCTGGTCATAGAAATATGACTGCACTGTAACGACAACAACTAGCTCAATATATCAATCCTGGGTAACAAGTTCAATATATCTCCCTAACCTACCTCCTATCACAAGACAGTCACTTCATCTCTTCAAACTCTACAAAATGGAGATGCCTCCGACCCCGCACTATGTTGTCCCTCAACACTGCTTATGTATCTGTTCTGTGAATCTTATGTGACCCTTCCTGCATTCCCTTTCCAACTCTGAACTTCCTCGCAAGCATTGTTGTTGTTTCTATTGATTGTCAACTCTATCCTCTTACTCTAATTTTTTATCGCTTACTATCTTGCTTTCCTTCAGGTATTCCCTTTCAAATTGTTTCTATTGATTGTTGACTCTATTCTTCTTACTCAAACTTCTTTACCGCTTAGTATTTTCTTGGCTCATTGATTTATTCATATGTCCCCTAACTCTTTCTATATTTTTATTTTTATTTTTGTATTACTCTCTATTACGGCAGTCCCTCTCTAATTTAAACATTCCACGCCCTCGCAAGCTTTATTGCTGTCTTCTACTGATCTGCGCGTACTTGCCGATTGTTTATCTACTTGTTTGCAAACTTTGCTGCTGGTATACTGATCTGTTCCATTTGTGCCGACTGCTTATATATTAGATTTGCTCCATGCTGTCAATATAATTTTGTTTATCTATTTGATCTGCTCCTTTTTGTCGATTTATAATTCCTCGCCTGTCTACCCTATTCCTTGTCTAGCCCCCTTACTTCTACCCCCACTCTCCCAGTGCCCCCCTGGTTCCCAATCCTCATCTCCTGTTCTACCCCCATTTCCTTAACCTCCCTCTCCCCACTCTCTCTTCCTCTCACGTCTACCCAACATGCCCCCTCACAGCATTGACCATCACCCCCAGGACCCTACTCTCTTCAAACATGGCCCCAACTCATGGACCATTCTCTACCCTCCCAATCTCTCCAAACATGCCAAGAAAAACTTCAAACATAAACTCCTTATCCGTAACCCTGAAACACTCATTGTTGATAACTACCTCAGCCTCACCTCCCCCATTATAACCAACTACATCTTTTACTCCAAACGTCCTTCCAAATGGAAAAGCATCTTCCTACAACACCTCCCAATCTCTAAATCAATCAAAATACCATATGGATTCAAAATATCCACCACTCCCTCCCCAGCCTTTCTTGGAGATATTGATATCTCCATCTTCAAAACAGGTAACATCCTCATACAAGCCACGGTATCCCACCTTTCCATCTTCGAACACCACTTCAGCATTATGTCTCTCCGCCTTGACCACTCAGCGCCTAACACTCCTTCTCCCCTACTGAATAACACACCTCCAACCTCTCCCTCCCCCTTCCCCCTCACTTCACCTCCACCCGCAACCATCCAGCTAACACCATCCTCCAACAATCGACTTCACCATCACCCTCCCTGGACCTCACTACAGCAAATGGCATCCCCCAACCAACATTACCTATTTCTCATCCCCTCTAATTTTCCTCTCTCCACCTAACACCCGGAACTCACACTCCTCAGACCCCTCCACTAAAAACGGTTGCCCCCAATCCCTACCATCTACTTATCATTCCCCTCCCACAACCCCACCTCTGCCTGACCCCACAACCTCTCCCCCCCTACCCAACTACTCACGTACTCCACCATCCTTGCCCTTCAATCCCCTAACACAACTCCTCACCCCCCTCCTCCGACCCATCCCGTACATCCTCTTCTCCTCCCATCCCCCCTATCCTGCCCCTTCAGGCCCTCCTAACTCTGCCTCCCAATCCTTTATCCCAACCCCCGATAAATTCACAACCCCCCACCCCAATATATCCACTCTCCACTCACTCTATGCCCTTTTATCCTCTCTGACCACATCTCCTGAAGTTCTTAACCTCATGTCTAACCTAGCCCAACCCCTCACACCTTACAGCACCGACACCCCTCACTCCACACCCACTACCCTATCTCCCCCCTCACACCTCAGTCCACCCTCCGCAACTAACCCAGACCACTCCCTACCCCTAGATCATTCCCTTCCCCCGCCCCTTCTATACCTCCCCTTACCCTAATTGCCCCGAGCCTACACAACAGTGAACTCGACCTATCTAAATTGATTACTGAACCCCTCCCATCTAACAGCCCCGTCACCCCTCACTCCACTCCCACTACCCTATCTCCCCCCTCTCACATTAGTCCACCCTCTGCAACTAACCCAGATCTTTCCCTACCCCCCCCACGCCCCTACGCCCCTACCCTACCCCCCGCCCACGCCCTTCAGTACCCCCTCCACCCCAATTGACACGAGCCTACATAACACTGAACTTGACCTATCCAATTTGATTACCGAACCCCTCACACCTAACAGCCCCGTCACCCCTCATTCCACACTCACTTCCCTATCTCCACCCACACACATCAATCCACCCTCCGTAACTAACCCAGACCACCCCCCTCAATACCTCCCCTCACCTTAATTGCCCACAGCCTACACAACATCGAATTTGACCTATCTAATTTGATTACTAAATTCTCTCAACTCAGGAAAGACTTTATCTCCCACAACTCCAGAACCCTCCCTCACCATAAAATTCCCACCCAGCCCTGCCCAAAAATCCCCCCAAAAATTCCCCCCGAAAATCCCTAACACCAAACACAATCATTGGAGATCGACTCCTCTCTGCTGCCGTATACATAGACCTCACCGCACCTCGAACCATCTCTCCCCGTCCGACCTCTCTGACCTATGCAACTCTTACATTCCTAGCTAACCAACCACCAATTCTCCACTCCCCTACTCCCACATCCCTGTTATCTTAGGGACTAATAGAATCCCCTCCTCCCCCGCTTCCCCCAGACCACCGCCTCAACTCACGTCGATCCACACTTGCCCACCCACCATATGCAACCCCACACCACTTACATGTATGCTTGTCAACTGTCGCTCCGCAGTCCAACATGCCACGGAAATTTCGGAAACTATCCTGAGTGAATCCATTGATATTGCATTCCTCACAGAAACCTGGCTCAAAGACCACTCAACGAGCATACTTGACCTACTCTCCCCCGGGATACTCTATTCTGAGAAAAGATAGACCTGACAGAGTTGGGGGTGGTCTAGCCATTATCTTTAAAAATGAACTTCAGCTATCCCTTGTCAATAATTCTGGCTACTCCTCCTGCGAATACCTGGAAGCTGAACTGACAACCCAAAACGCCCACCCAATTCGTCTACACAACATCTATCGCCCTCCGGGCCCCCCAGCCCTTCATCGAGGACTTATCTGAGCTCCTGACACAATCCTCATTATCCAACTCAAAAATCTCTTTCTTGGGGATCTCAACCTCCATTGGAACGATACCGATGATCCCACTATCCCCCTCCTCACCAATCTACTTGAGATCAATGAACTCAAACAACTATGCCTGTCCCCGATACACACAAAAGGAGCCATCCTTGACGCCATTCTTTCCAACGAAGATCTGGCCTCCGTGACCAATATCCTCCCCATTGACTGGTCCGACCATCACCTTATACTGTTCACCATTGCTACCAATGCAAATCTCCCTACCTCCAAAATTAACAGACCTAAGAAACTGACCAGAAATCTAAAACATATCCCCCCGGGTGTTCTTGAGTCTAAACTCCAAGCTCAACTTCTTCTCATTACTCCCTCACAAAATGCCAATGAGCTCACTGAACACTTTAACAATACTGTCACTGGTATTCTTGAACAACTAGCCCCGCCCAAACTCAAAAACCAAAGAACCACCCCCTCCAACTCTTGGTTTAATACCGAGCTTAATAACGAAAGACGGTCACTCAGACTGTCGGAAAGAACCTGGAGACACCATCCCTCTCCCGCCCATCTTGCATTCCTCAGACATGCTAGATCCAAGTACAAAAAACACATCTTCAAGGAAAAGGCCTCCTTCTTCCGCACTCAACTTGATCATGCCAAAAACAGACCTAGGGAACTCTTCAAAATCATTCGTAACCAAACTTCCCCTCCACCTCCTAATCTGACCGCCTCCTCAGCCAGATGTGAAGAAATTTCCCACTTCTTCTCAGAAAAAATAGCCAAAATTGACCAATCCTTCCGCTCCACACAGCTCCCCTCTAACTCCCAATGCAAACCCGTCCTCACCTCTAATGCCTACCCCACATCCCCTCGACCAGCTGACCCTGCTACCTCTCCGGAAACCAACTCCCCTAACTCACAATTAAAGAACAATGCCTCCCTGCTCAACTTCCTCCCGTGACTGAGCTAGAAGTCCTTAAAATAATTGGTAATCTTAAACCGTCCTCCCACACAAAAGACCCCTTACCCTCTAACCTTGTCCCTGCCCTTAAGCACATCATCACCCCATACTGGACCACAATCATCAACACCTCTCTCTCCACTGGCTGTGTCCCCACCTCCCTTCAACTTGGACAAATCTCTCCCATAATCAAAAACCCCAATGCTGACCCCAATGACCTAATCAATCTCCGCCCCATCACTAACCTCTCACTTCTCTCAAAGGTCCTTGAAAAATGTGTCCTACTACAACTAGACAAACACATCGAAAACTTCAACCTACTTGATCCCTTTCAATCAGGCTTCAGGAAAGGCTGCAGCACCGAAACGGCAATGCTCAATGTCGTCGATGACATCCACCACTCACTTGATAATGGCGAGACCTGCCTTCTTATCCTCCTTGATCTCTCCGCAGCATTCGATACAGTCAACCATTCAGCCCTACTCAATGTGCTTAGGACCCGTTTCGGCCTCAATGATATTGCCTACAAATGGTTCGTCTCCTACCTACAACACCGAACTCAGCAAATCAAAATTCAAAACTGTCTCTCTAACCCCACTCCTGTCTCCCTTGGAGTCCCCCAAGGGTCTATTCTCTCTCCCTCCCTCTTTAACCTCTTTATGGAACCCCTCACCCTCATTCTTAAACAAGCAGGCATCAACTACCACCTCTACGCCGATGACACCCAAATCTATTACAAGATTAAAACTCATGCCGACATCTTACACCGGAACAACACCCTCACCAAAATCCAAACCTGGTTCCACTCCAATCATCTCAAACTTAACCCTAATAAAACTGAAATCATTCTTTTCTCCCCTAAAAACAACCCTCTCCCCGTTCAATCATGGATCTCTGACCTTAACGCACTCAACTGCTCATTCACCTTGTCCAACTCCGTCAAATCTCTTGGTATTTCTATCGACAACACCCTAACCCTTAACGCCACATCAAAAACTCTGCTAAAGGAGCCCTCCTCACTCTCCGTCACCTCAAGAAAATCAAACCCTTTATACCCACCGATGATTTTAAACTTGTAGTTCAGTCACTTGTTCTTTCACATATTAATTATGGTAACGCCATCCTCAACGGAATCCCCAAGGTCCACCTTGCTCCAATCAAAGCTGTGCTCAACCTTGCCGCCAGGCTCATTACAGACTGCAAACGCTTCGATCACATATCCCCGGCTCTCAAATCTCTTAAATGGCTCCCTATTGAAGGCAGATCTGCATACAAAACTGCCTGCATCACTCATAAAGTCCTCCACCAAAACACTCCACAGTACCTCTCCAAGAAACTCCTCATTGCGGGCACCACACGACCCCTGAGAAGCACCAACTCCCTCCTCCTTATACCACCACTGCATAAAAAGAAAGCCACACAATCACGCTCCTTCTCTGGGAATGCCCCTATCATCTGGAATGCCCTCCCAAAAAACCTGCGCTGCAACACCTCCTATTTCAGCTTCAAAAAAGACCTCAAAATCCACCTCCTCAATTATTATTGGGGATCCTAACCTGTGACCTGCACTCGATCTCCAATCTCACCATGTTATATTAGTCCAGTAATATTTGTCCATTTCATAAACATCATCGGCCTCATTACTTGATATGTATAGCTCCTGCCCCTGTTTATCTATTTGATTCGTTTATCTAACTGTTTGATTTGTTTATCTACTTGATTTGTATATTTCACATGTTGTTGTCATTATCTTTTATCTACTTATACGCCATGTTTGGCCCAATTATCATTGGGGGTCCTAACCTGTGACCTGCACCTGATCTCCAATCACCATGTTACATTTTGTCCAATATTATCTGTCCATCCCCCGAACATCATATACCTAGTTACTTGAAGTGTATAGCTCTTGCACCTGTATATTTATTTTGTTTTTGTATATTTCATACGTTGTTTCTTTATCTTTTTATCTACTTGTATGCCATGCTTGCGTTATATTATCTTCTCATGTAAAGCGCTCTGATACCTCTGGGTCTGGCCAGCGCTATATAAAACTCTCAAAAAAAATAAATAATGCGGCTCCCGCAAGACGCGGGGAGCCGGCGGGACCGTGGGGGCATTGGGGACCCCTCACGGTCCCCAACGGAGAGGGCCAGCCCCGGGGGATTGGTCACCGGGGCTAGTAGTGGCCCAGGAGGGGGGTCACGCGGCCCCCCTCCCCTACAAATTAAATTATTTTTTTTAAAACCCATAAAGGCCGGCCCCGGGGGATGGGGTCCCCGGGGCCTTAAATGGCCTGAGGAGGGGGGCCACGCAGCCCCCTCCAAATATTTTAATTAAAAAAAAAGAGGGCATGCCCCGGGGGATGGGGTCCCCGGGGCCAATAGAGGCCCAGGGAAGGGGGGCCACGCGGCCCCCTTCCCGTTTTTTTTATTTTAAAAAAAAATGAACATCCTCAGGCCCCGGGGGATGGGGTCCCCAGGGCCAAAAGTGGCCAAGGGAAGGGGGTCCACGCAGCTCCCCTCCCATACAAAAAAACAAAACAAAAAAAAAAAGACCGGCATCGTGCCGGAGGCCCCGCCCCCTCCCTGCAGCAGTCTGCAAATACGCCCCCTGGCACGTTTTAAGAAGGGGAAGTAATTCCCCTTGAATACTGGGGGTCCCTGGGGGCCAACTAGCCCACCAGGAACCTCCAGTATGCGCCAGAGGCTGCGTTGCAGAGAGGTGTACAGAGGCCACGCCCTTTTACACCTCTCTGCAACGCAGCTCTGTGGCGCTTTTGGAGGTACATGGTGGGATAGTTGGACTCCAGGGACCCTCAGGATTCAAGGGGACTTAATCCCCCAACTTAAAACGCGCCACGGGGCGCGTTTGCACAGTGGTGAAGGGAGGGGTGGGGCTTCAGGTGACATGTGTGCAAACAGGCCCCGTGGCGCGTTTTAAGATGGGGAATTAAATCCCCTTCAATCCTGAGGGTCCCTGGGGGCCAACTAGCCCACCAGGTACGTCCAGAAAGCGCCACAGAGCTGCGTTGCAGAGAGGTGCAAAAGGGGCATGGCCTCTGAACACCTCTCTGCAACGCAGCTTCCCTGGCGCATACTGGAGGTACAGGGTGGGCTAGTTGGACCCCAGGGACCCTCATGATTCAAGGGGACTTAATCCCCAACTTAAAACGCGCCACGGGCGTGTTTGCACAGTGGTGAAGGGAGGGGCGGGGCTTGAGGTGACATGTGTGCAAACAGGCCCCGTGGCGTGTTTTAAGTTGGGGGATTAAGTCCCCTTCAATCCTGAGAGTCCCTGGAGTCCAACTAGCCCACCAGGTACCTTCAGTAAGCACAACAGAGTTGCGTTGCACAGAGGTGAAAAAAGGTGCGTGGCGTTGGAACGCCTCTCTGCAACTCAGCTCTGTGGTCCTAACTGTAGGCACCTGGGGGGCTAGTTGGGCCCCAAGGACACTCAGAATTCAAGGGGACTTAATCCTGCAACTTAAAACGTGCCACAAGGCGCGTTTGCACACATGTCACCTCAGGCCCCCACTCCCTTCACCACTGTGCAAACGTGCCCGGTAGCGCGTTTTAAGAGGTAGTTTTAATCCCCCTGCCCTATTATGTACTAGGGACTTACAGAGGAGGTCATGCTAATCACAGGGGTACCCCAACGCATAGTGTTCCCTAGTGTATGTAGGTGTTTTCACTGTATTCTAAGTGTGTTTTAGCATAGCACTGGCTCTGGTTAGTCAGAGTCAGTTACCACTAGTACACGTTGGAAAAAGTTGTGGGCACAGGATGATTTTGGAACAAGGCCTCTTTCTGCTCCTCTGTTGGTTCTTGCTGCACATCTTTTGCTTCTTCCTGCACTTTTCTTCATCTTTGTGGACTTCTGTTGCTTCTTTCTGCATTTCTTTTGCTTCTTTCTGTGCATTTTTTCTTCTTTCTTCACATGTCCTACCTCTGTAGGCATAGTTAGAAACTAGCATTTAAAAACCTTTGAAATTCACTGAAAAAACCATAGGTTTCAGACACGTTATAGTTAGAAATTAGCATTTAAACAACCTTTGAAATTCACTGAAAAAACCATAGGTTTCAGGCACGTTATAGTTAGAAATTAGCATTTAAAAAACCTTAGAAATTCACTGAAAAAACCATAGGTTTCAGGCACGTTATAGTTAGAAATTAGCATTTAAAAAACCTTTGAAATTCACTGCAAAAACCATAGGTTTTAGGGACAGTTATAGTTAGTTGGACATTTCACTCGTACAAAACCCGTGAAATTGCCCCGTTATAGTTAGTTCAGCTAACTATAACTCGCGCCCCAGCAATGCACTGCTGATGACGTCACATATTACATCACTCATGACATGGTCAGTGACATCACTGATGACATCACTGATGACATCTCAAATGACATCACTGATGACATCATCCAGTGACTGTGTGTTTCTATAAAGTTTAAATATGTTTAATATATATATGCCAAGGTGTATTGAAGAATGAGTGGGTGTATAAGTGTCTGGATGGATGATTTAGTAGGTGCGTGACTGACTATAAGTGAGTGATTAAACGTATCTTACTGAATGCATGGGTTAGTGACTAAACTGTGTGAATGTCTGTATCCGTCTGTCTGTTGCTGTGTAAGTGGCTGCATGGGTTTGTGAATAGCTACATGAGTGTCTTTATGAGTTATTGATTGGTTGTCTGAGTATCTGTATGGGTGCCTGAGTGTTTGTGTGGGTGGGGTGTGTGTGACTCTGTGCATAGATGTGTGAGTGGGTGATTCACTGGGTGCATGGTTTCAAGAGTGCATCTGTGATGGACTGTATGGGTGGGTGAGTGTGTGTATTGGTGTGTTAGTGAGTGAATGTATATCTCAGTCATACATGTGTGAGTAACTACATATGTGAAAGGCAGTATATATGTGTGTTGGAGTATATAAATGGCTATAAGTGAGAGTGTGTGATTGTGAGAGTGGCTGTATGGATGAGTGTGTACTTGTATCAGTGATTGTATAAGAGCATAAGTATGTGCTAGTATTTGTATGAGTAAGTGAGCTGGTGTGTGTATAACTGTATAGGTGAGTAAATGGCAGTGTGATTAATTATTTGCATGGATGAGTGGCGGTGTGTGAGTGTCTATGTAGGTGTATGAGTGCATATGATAGTCCTGTACTGAGTGACCTTAAGTATGAGTGACTGTACAGGTGAGTGAGTGGATGTGTGTGTAGACCTAAGAATAAGTGAGTGTGTATGTAGTTATTGGTGTTGGAGTGTCTATGGTTTTGACAATGACAGACTGTAATTTACAGTGGGTGTATCAAAAGTTATATTAGGGTGTGAGAAGATGCATCAAATTATCATATGGATGATGTCATCAGTGATGTCATTTGAGATGTCATCAGTGATGTCATCAGTGATGTCACTGACCATGTCATGAGTAATGTAATATGTGACGTCATCAGCAGTGCATTGCGGGGCACGAGTTATAGTTAGCTGAACTAACTATAACGGGGAATTTCACGGGTTTTGTACGAGTGAAATGTCCAACTAACTATAACTGTCCCTAAAACCTATGGTTTTTTCAGGGAATATATATATATATATATATTACCTACTGGCGGTCACCAGTAGGCAGTCATAGTTAGGACCTTATTTCTATTCAAAAAGCGTTTTTTCTTTTGCCAATATCTTTGGCGCCGTTTGACGAATCTTCGCACTATTTTTAAAACTAATGGCCCACTCACTTTAGCTGTGTCTTGAAAATTTCGGGGTGATCCATCAAGCAGGGGCCATGAAAAAGGGGGGGCCCCAAAACGCTTTTTCTCTCAGTTTATTTCCATAGGAAACTGTTGAAGCAGCTACAGCCCGAACTGCTGAACGGAATTACACCAAAATTGGCTGAAAGGTAGCTCTTGGTCCAGAGTGCACTCTTTTTGTTAAATGGTGTAAATCTGTTTAGTAGTTCCTGAGAAATTTAAACTAATCTCAGATATACAAATAGGGACGCGGAGGATCCGCAAACCCTCCCGTTCTCGTGCCTGAGAACTGATTGGCTGCCAACACTTCAAACCAGGAAGTTTTGGCTGCCATCTTGTAACTCAGTTGAACTGGGACTCAAGGAAAAAGGTAAAAAAACATTAAAATTTAAGAAAAGGGAGCAGGGACCCCCAGGGCCCACAAACCTTTTTTTTTTAATTTTCCGCTGGATTCGTGTTGGATCTGTGATGAAGCTTGGGCTCCTGTGCTTCATTTAATTAGGCCCTCGGGTGGGCCAGGTTAATACATGTGGGGGCCTGCATTGCCCCCAGCAGCCCCGGGGACCGCGACCTCCCTGGGGCTTATCAATTCAATTTGGGGGGGCCACCCTGCCCCCCTGCTGCCCCGGGGACCACCACCTCCCTGGGGCTTTAATCTTTAAAAAAAAATATATATATATATATATATATATATATATATATATATATATATATATATTATCTACTGGCGGTCGCCAGTAGATAATTATAGTTAGGACCTATTTTCCATAGGAAATTCACAACATTCTATTTCCAATAACTTTGGCGCCGGTTGACGAATCTTCGCGAAATTTTCAAAACTTATGGCCCGCTCCGGTCCGCTCCTATCCTGAAAGTTTCGGCAAGTGGGGGCCGAGAAAAAAGGGGGGTCCCAAAACATGTTTTCCCCTTGCAATTTTCCATAGGAAACTTTAGACACGGCTACAGCCCGAACTGCTGAACGGAATTACACCAAATTTGGCAAAGAGGTAGTTCTTGGTTCAGAAAGAACCCTTTTGTTAAATGGTGTAAATCCGTTCAGTAGTTGCTGAGAAAATCAAAAGTAAAATCACATATATATCTGGGCGGAGCCTAACCACACATGTCATCGTGAGATCTGATTGGCTGTCAGCACTTCATCCTGGAATTGCTGGCAGCCATATTGGGACCAATATAAATGATAGTACCCCATTGAAATGCATTGTAGTGAATCAAAGATTTTGAGGGTTACCAAAAGGAGAACTATAAAGGGTGATAACAGACTTTAGTTACATTAGAATTCATTTGTTGATGGTACCATACTAATTTCAGGAATTGTGGTGTGTTCTAAGGTAATTTTACCCTGTGAAAAACCTTCTGCTGGGATATCATGAATCATGTTTGAGAGAAAACTATTTTCACATGCTTGTCCCATAGAGTTTTGGAAGGTGCTCCAGAAGCTACAATGAGAGCATATTTTCTGTAAATTCACATTATCTTTCTCAGTCATGTGAGAATGAAGTCTGACATTCTCAGTAAAACATGTACATCCAACAAGGGCAGAGACTGTCAGTTGATTCCTTTGTGTTCTACTGCAGCTTCCCAGAGTGTTCTAAAGAACAACTAGAGTGCTAACAGCCTTACTTATGACAAACGTATGGTACACCTGAAGCCATCTTGATTGGAATAAACTGGTAACACTTAAAACATTTAATTTAAAAAGGAACAAAATGATGGGGTTCATTTTGTCATAGAAATTATGGTTAGTGCTATAGAAAGAAAAATTAGGACATGTTTCAAGTAAGATCTCAAATATCTTCCTGTTATATTTCAACAGGAGCAGCCTGTCAGTTGATGCCTTTGTGTTCTACTGCAGCTTCCCAGAGTGTTCTAAAGAACAACTAGAGTGCTAACAGCCTTACTTATGACAAAAGTATGGAACACCTGAAGCCATCTTGATTGGAATAAACCGTTAACACTTAAAACATTTAATTTAAAAAGGAACAAAATGAGGGGGTTCTTTTTGAAATAGAAATTATGGTTAGTGCTGCAGAAAGAAAAATGAGGGCATGTTTTAAGTGAGATCTCAAATCCTCTTCTATTTCATTAGAAAATTCTGACATGCAGACTGAAACAATCACTTTCAATACCAGCAGCAGACTTCCAGTTAACTCCCTGGTGAGCAGTAGCTTTACTACAGTGATCTAATGAGCAACTAGAGTGCTAACATTCTGAATTTATGGCAAATGTGAGACACATCTGAATGCCTTCTTGATGGAATCAAAGTAAAAAACTGAAAGCATTTCCTACTGAGGAGACTGCAGTAAATGAGGAAATTAGGAAACTTCATAACAAAGAAGTCTTCCAAGATGGCCACCAGAGAAAAAAGAGCCCAAATGTAGCACAAATATTACCCAGATGTAGCCCACATATAGCCCAATGACAAAAGTGTGCAAAACACTTTTTATTTTTAGTTTTTTTGCAGTTTTATGTAGTGCAGACTGGTCAGGTATTGGAGCATTGCATCTTAAAACATGACCCCCTACACTACAAAAACACCACTGCACTACCCTAAACCCTAAAACACTACCCCCAGCATGACCCCCTACACTACACAAGCACCACTGCACTACCCTAAACCCTAAAACACTACCCCCAGCACGACCCCCTACACTGCCCAAACACCACTGCACTGCCCTAAACCTTGAAACACCAGCCCCTGCACAACCCCATACACTGTTCGAACACCACTGCACTGCCCTAAACCCTGAAACACCACCCCCAGCACGACCCCCTACACTGCCCGAACACCACTGCACTGCCCTAAACCCTGAAACACCACCCCTTCACAACCCCTAAACTGCCCGAACACCACTGCACTGCCCTAAACCCTGAAACACCACCCCCAGCACGACGCCCTACACTGCCCAAACACCACTGCACTGCCCTAAACCCTGAAACACTACCCCCAGCAAGACCCCCTACACTGCCCGAACACCACTGCACTGCCCTAAACCCTGAAGCATCACCCCCAGCAAGACCCCCACACTGCCCAAACACCACTGCCCTAAACCCTGAAACACCACCCCCAGCCCGACCCCCTACACTGCCCGAACACCACTGCACTGCCATAAACCCTGAAACACCACCCCCAGCACGACCCCCTACACTGCCCGAACACCACTGCTCTGCCCAAAACCCTGAAACACCAACCCCAGCACGACCCCCTACACTGCCCGAACACCACTGCACTGCCCTAAGCCCTGAAACACCAGCACGAACCCCTACACTGCCCGAACACCACTGCACTACCCTAAACCCAGAAACACCACCCCCAGCATGACCCCTACACTGCCCGAGCACCACTGCACTGCCCTAAACCCTGAAACACCAGCCCCAGCACGACCCCCTACACTGCACGAACACCACTGCACTGCCCTAAACCCAGAAACACCACCCCCAGCACGACCCCCTACACTGCCCGAGCACCACTGCACTGCCCTAAACCCTGAAACACCAGCCCCAGCATGACCCCCTACACTGCCCGAACACCACTGCACTGCCCTAAACCGTGAAACACCAGCCCCAGCACGACCCCCTACACTGCCCGAACACCACTGCACTGCCCTAAACCCTGAAACACCACCCCGTGCATGACCCCCTACACTGCCCGAACAACACTGCACTGCCCTAAACCCTGAAACACCACCCCCAGCACGACACCCTACACTGCCCAAACACCACTGCACTGCCCTAAACCCTGAAACACCACCCCCTGCACGACCCCCTACACTGCCCGAACACTACTGCACTGCCCTAAACCCTGAAACACCATCCCCAGCACGTCTCCCTACACTGCACAAACACCACTGCACTGCCCTAAACCCTGAAACACTACCCCAAGCAAGACCCCCTACACTGCCCGAACACCACTGCACTGCCCTAAACCCTGAAACATCACCCCCAGCAAGACCCCCTACACTGCCCAAACACCACTGCCCTAAACCCTGAAACACCCCCCAGCAAGACCCCCTACACTGCCCGAACACCCCTTCACTGCCCTAAACCCTGAAACACCAGCCCCAGCACAACCCCCTACATTGCCCGAACACCACTGCACTGCCCTAAACCCTGAAACACCACCCCCTGCACGACCAACTACACTGCCCGAACACCACTGCACTGCCCTAAACCCTGAAACACCACCGCCAGCACGACCCCCTACACTGCCCGAACACCACTACACTGCCCTAAACCCTGAAACACCACCCCCTGCACGACCACCTCCACTGCCCGAACACTACTGCACTGCCCTAAACTCTGAAACACCACCCCCTGCACGACCCACTACACTGCCCGAACACCACTGCACTGCCCTAAACCCTGAAACACCACCCCCAGCATGACCCCCTACACTGCACGAACACCACTGCACTGCCCTAAACCCTGAAACACTACCCCCAGCAAGACCCCTACACTGCCCGAACACCACTGCATTGTCCTAAACCCTGAAACATCACCCCCAGCAAGACCCCCTACACTGCCCAAACACCACTGCCCTAAACCCTGAAACACCACCCCCAGCAAGACCCCCTACACTGCCCGAACAACACTGCACTGCCCTAAACCCTGAAACACCACCCCCAGCATGACCCCCTACAATGCCCGAACACAACTGCTCTGCCCAAAACCCTGAAACACCAGCCCCAGCACGACCCCCTACACTGCCCGAACACCACTGCACTGCCCTAAACCCTGAAACACCACCCCCAGCACGACCCCCTACACTGCCCAAACACCACTGCACTGCCCTAAACCCTGAAACACCACCCCCAGCACGACCCCCTACACTGCCCGAACACCACTACACTGCCCTAAACCCTGAAACACCACCCCCTGCATGACCCCCTACACTGCCCGAACACCACTGCCCTAAACCCTGAAACACCACCCCCAGCAAGACCCCCTACACTGCCCGAACAACACTGCACTGCCCTAAACCCTGAAACACCACCCCCAGCACAACCCCCTACAATGCCCGAACACCACTGCTCTGCCCAAAACCCTGAAACACCAGCCCCAGCACGACCCCCTACACTGCCCGAACACCACTGCACTGCCCTAAACCCTGAAACACCAGCCCCAGCACGACCCCCTACACTGCCCGAACACCACTGCACTACCCTAAACCCTGAAACACCAGCCCCAGCATGACCCCATACACTGCCCGAACACCACTGCACTGCCCTAAACCGTGAAACACCAGCCCCAGCACAACCCCCTACACTGCCCGAACACCACTGCACTGCCCTAAACCCTGAAACACTACCCCAAGAAAGACCCCCTACACTGCCCGAACACCACTGCACTGCCCTAAACCCTGAAACATCACCCCCAGCAAGACCCCCTACACTGCCCGAACACCACTGCCCTAAACCCTGAAACACCCCCCCAGCAAGACCCCCTACACTGCCCGAACACCCCTTCACTGCCCTAAACCCTGAAACACCAGCCCCAGCACGACCCCCTACATTGCCCGAACACCACTGCACTGCCCTAAACCCTGAAACACCACCCCCTGCACGACCCACTACACTGCCCGAACACCACTGCACTGCCCTAAACCCTGAAACACCACGCCCAGCACGACCCCCTACACTGCTCGAACACCACTACACTGCCCTAAACCCTGAAACACCACCCCCTGCACGACCACCTACACTGCCCGAACACTACTGCACTGCCCAAAAAACTGAAACACCAGCCCCAGCATGACCCCTACACTGCCCGAACACCACTGCACTGCCCTAAACCCTGAAACACCAGCCCCAGCACAATCCCCTACACTGCCTGAACACCACTGCCCTAAACCCTGAAACACCACCCCCAACACGACCCCCTACACTGCACGAACACCACTGCACTACCCTAAACCCAGAAACATCACCCCCAGCACAACCCCCTACACTGCCCGAGCACCACTGTACTGCCCTAAACCCTGAAACACCAGCCCCAGCACGACCCCCTACACTGCCCAAACACCACTGCACTGCCCTAAACCCTGAAACACAAACCCCAGCACGACCACCTACACTGCCCGAACACCACTGCACTGCCCTAAACCCTGAAACATCACCCCCAGCAAGACCCCCTACACTGCCCGAACACCACTGCCCTAAACCCTGAAACACCACCCCCAGCACGACCCCCTACACTGCCCGAACACCACTGCTCTGCCCAAAACACTGAAACACCAGCCCCAGCATGACCCCTACACTGCCCGAACACCACTGCACTGCCCTAAACCCTGAAACACCAGCCCCAGCACAACCCCCTACACTGCCCGAACACCACTACACTACCCTAAACCCAGAAACACCACCCCCAGCACGACCCCCTACACTGCCCGAGCACCACTGCACTGCCCTAAACCCTGAAACACCAGCCCCAGCACGACCCCCTACACTGCCTGAACACTACTGCACTGCCCTAAACCATGAAACACCATCCCCAGCTCGACCCCCTTCACTGCACGAACACCACTGCACTGCCCTAAACCCTGAAACACTACCCCCAGCAAGACCCCCTACACTGCCCGAACACCACTGCACTGCCCTAAACCCTGAAACATCACCCCCAGCAAGACCCCCTACACTGCCCGAACACCACTGCCCTAAACCCTGAAACACCACCCCCAGCAAGACCCCCTACACTGCCCGAACAACACTGCACTGCCCAAAACCCTGAAACACCACCCCCAGCATGACCCCCTACAATGCCCGAACAACACTGCTCTGCCCAAAACCCTGAAACACCAGCCCCAGCACAACCCCCTACACTGCCCGAACACCACTGCACTGCCCTAAACCCTGAAACACCACCCCCAGCACGACCCCCTACACTGCCCGAACACCACTGCACTGCCCTAAACCCTGTAACACCACCCCCAGCACAACCCCCTACACTGCCAGAACACCACTACACTGCCCTAAACCCAGAAACACCACCCCCTGCACGACCCCCTACACTGCCCGGACACTACTGCACTGCCCTAAACTCTGAATCACCACCCCCAGCATGACCCCCTACACTGCACGGACACCACTGCACTGCCCTAAACCCTGAAACACTACCCCCAGCAAGACCCCCTACACTGCCCGAACACCACTGCCCTAAACCGTGAAACACCACCCCCAGCAAGACCCCCTACACTGCCTGAACAACACTGCACTGCCCTAAACCCTGAAACACCACCCCAGCACGACCCCGTACAATGCCCGAACACCACTGCTCTGCCCAAAACACTGAAACACCAGCCCCAGCACGACCCCCTACACTGCCCGAGCACCACTGCACTGCCCTAAACCCTGAAATACCAGCCCCAGCACGACCCCCTACACTGCCCGAACACCACTGCACTGCCCTAAACCCTGAAACACCACCCCAGTACGACCGCCTACACTGCGCGAAAACCACTGCACTGCCCCAAACCCTGAAACACCAGCCCCAGCAAGACCCCCTACACTGCCCGAACACCACTGCACTGCCCTAAACCCTCAAACACCAGCCCCAGCACGACCCCCTACACTGCCCGAACACCACTGCACTACCCTAAACCCTGAAACACCAGCCCCAGCAAGACCCCCTACACTGCCCGAACACCACTGCACTGCCCTAAACCCTGAAACACCAGCCCCAGCAAGACCCCCTACAATGCCAGAACACCACTGCACTGCCCTAAACCCTGAAACACCACCCCCAGCAAGACCCCCTACACTGCCCGAACACCACTGCCCTAAACGCTGAAACACCAGCCCCAGCAAGACCCCCTATACTGCGCGAACACCATTGCACTGCCCTAAACCCTGAAACACCACCCCCAGCAAGACCCCCTACACTGCCCGAACACCACTGCACTAAACCCTGAAACACCACCCCCAGCAAGACCACCTACACTGCCCGAACACCACTGCACTGCCCTAAACCCTGAAACACCACCCCCAGCACGACACCCTACACTGCCCGAACACCACTGCACTGCCCTAAACCCTGAAACACCACCCCCAGCACGACCCCCTACACTGCCCGAACACCACTGCACTGCCCTAAACCCTGTAACACCACCCCCAGCACAACTCCCTACACTGCCAGAACACCACTACACTGCCCTAAACCCAGAAACACCACCCCCTGCACGACCCCCTACACTGCCCGGACACTACTGCACTGCCCTAAACTCTGAATCACCACCCCCAGCATGACCCCCTACACTGCACGGACACCACTGCACTGCCCTAAACCCTGAAACACTACCCCCAGCAAGACCCCCTACACTGCCCGAACACCACTGCCCTAAACCGTGAAACACCACCCCCAGCAAGACCCCCTACACTGCCTGAACAACACTGCACTGCCCTAAACCCTGAAACACCACCCCAGCACGACCCCGTACAATGCCCGAACACCACTGCTCTGCCCAAAACACTGAAACACCAGCCCAGCACGACCCCCTACACTGCCCGAGCACCACTGCACTGCCCTAAACCCTGAAATACCAGCCCCAGCACGACCCCCTACACTGCCCGAACACCACTGCACTGCCCTAAACCCTGAAACACCACCCCAGTACGACCGCCTACACTGCGCGAAAACCACTGCACTGCCCTAAACCCTGAAACACCAGCCCCAGCAAGACCCCCTACACTGCCCGAACACCACTGCACTGCCCTAAACCCTCAAACACCAGCCCCAGCACGACCCCCTACACTGCCCGAACACCACTGCACTACCCTAAACCCTGAAACACCAGCCCCAGCAAGACCCCTACACTGCCCGAACACCACTGCACTGCCCTAAACCCTGAAACACCACCCCCAGCAAGACCCCCTACACTGCCCGAACACCACTGCCCTAAACGCTGAAACACCAGCCCCAGCAAGACCCCCTATACTGCGCGAACACCATTGCACTGCCCTAAACCCTGAAACACCACCCCCAGCAAGACCCCCTACACTGCCCGAACACCACTGCACTAAACCCTGAAACACCACCCCCAGCAAGACCACCTACACTGCCCGAACACCACTGCACTGCCCTAAACCCTGAAACACCACCCCCAGCACGACACAATACACTGCCCGAACACCACTGCACTGCCCTAAACCCTGAAACACCACCCCCAGCACGACCCCTACACTGCCCGAACACCACTGCACTGCCCTAAACCCTGAAACACCACCCCCCTGCACGACCCCCTACACTGCCCAAACACCACTGCACTGCCCTAAACCCTAAAACACTACCCCCAGCATGACCCCCTACACTGCCCGAACACCACTGCACTGCCCTAAACCCTGACTCACCACCCCCCTCCACGACCCCCTACACTGCCTAAACACCACTGCACTGCCCTAAACCCTGAAACACCACCCCCAGCACGACCCCCTACACTGCCCAAACACCACTGCACTACCCTAAACCCTGAAACACCACCCCCAGCACGACCCCCTACACTGCCCAAACACCACTGCACTGCCCTAAACCCTGAAACACCAGCCCCTGCATGACCCCCTACACTGCCCACACACCACTGCACTGCCCTAAACCCTGAAACACCACCCCCAGCATGACCCCCTACACTGCCTGAACACCACTGTCCTAAACCCTGAAACACCACCCCCAGCACGATCCCCTACACTGCCCGAACACCACTGCACTACCCTAAACCCAGAAACACCACCCCCAGCATGACCCCCTACACTGCCCGAGCACCACTGCACTGCCCTAAACCCTGAAACACCAGCCCCAGCACGACCCCCTACACTGCCCAAACACCACTGCACTGCCCTAAACCCTGAAACACAAACCCCAGCACGACCACCTACACTGCCCGAACACCACTGCACTGCCCTAAACCCTGAAACATCACCCCCAGCAAGACCCCCTACACTGCCCGAACACCACTGCCCAAAACACTGAAACACCAGCCCCAGCATGACCCCTACACTGCCCGAACACCACTACACTGCCCTAAACCCTGAAACACCAGCCCCAGCACAACCCCCTACACTGCCCGAACACCACTGCACTACCCTAAACCCAGAAACACCACCCCCAGCACGACCCCCTAATCTGCCCGAGCACCACTGCACTGCCCTAAACCCTGAAACACCAGCCCCAGCACGACCCCCTACACTGCCTGAACACGACTGCACTGCCCTAAACCATGAAACACCATCCCCAGCTCGACCCCCTACACTGCACGAACACCACTGCACTGCCCTAAACCCTGAAAAACGACCCCCAGCAAGACCCCCTACACTGCCCGAACACCACTGCACTGCCCTAAACCCTGAAACATCACCCCCAGCAAGACCCCCTACACTGCCCGAACACCACTGCCCTAAACCCTGAAACACCACCCCCAGCAAGACCCCTAAACTGCCCGAACACCACTGCACTGCCCTAAACCCTGAAACACCAGCCCCAGCACGACCCCCTACACTGCCCGAACACCACTGCACTGCCCTAAACCCTGTAACACCACCCCATGCACGGCCCCCTACACTGCCCGAACACCACTGCACTGCCCTAAACCCTGAAACACCACCCCCAGCACCACCCCCTATATTGCCCGAACACCACTGCACTGCTCTAAACCCTGAAACACCACCTCCTGCACGACCCCCTACACTGCCCGAACACTACTGCACTGCCCCAAACCCTGAAACACCACCCCCATCACGACCCCCTACACTGCCCGAACACCACTGCCCCTAAACCCTGAAACACCACCCCCAGCAAGACCCCCTACACTGCCCGAACACCACTGCACTGCCCTAAACCCTGAAACATCACCCCCAGCAAGACCCCCTACACTGCCCGAACACCACTGCACTGCCCTAAACCCTGAAATACCACCCCCAGCAAGACCCCCTACACTGCCCGAACACCACTGCATTGCCCTAAACCCTGAAACACCAGCCCCAGCACGACCCCCTACAGTGCCCGAACACCACTGCACTGTCCTAAACCCTGAAACACAACCCCCAGCACGACCCCCTACACTTCCCGAACACCACTGCACTACCCTAAACCCTAAAATACTCCCCCAGCACGACCCCCTACACTACCCGAACACAACTGCACTGCCCTAAACCCTCAAACACTCCCCCCAGCACGACCCCCTACACTACCCGAACACCACTGCACTGCCCTAAACCCTAAAACACTCCCCCAGCACGACCCCCTACACTACACGAACACCACTGCACTGCCCTAAAGCCTAAAACACTCCGCCCAGCATGACCCACTACACTACCCAAACACCACTGCACTGCCCTAAACCCTGAAACACTACCCCCCGCATGACCCCCTACACTACCCAAACACCACTGCCCTAAACCCTGAAACACCACCCCCAGCAAGACCCCCTACACTGCCCGATCACCACTGCACTGCCCTAAACCCTGAAACACCACCCCCAGCATGACCCCCTACACTGCCCAAACACCACTGCACTACCCTAAACCCTAAAACACGACCTCCTACACTACACAAACACCACTTCACTACCCTAAACCCTAAAACACTACCCCCTACACTACACAAACACCACTACACTACCCTAAACCCTAAAAAACTACCCCCAGCACGAACCCCTACACTACCCAAACACCACTGCACTACCCTAAACCCTAAAACAATACCCCCAGCAGTACCCCTACACTACCCAAACACCACTGCACTACCCTAAACCCTAAAACACTTCCCCAGCAGTACCCCCTACACTACCCAAACACCATTGCACTACCCTAAACCCTAAAACACTACCCCCAGCAGTACCCCCTACACTACCCAAACACCACTGCACTACCCTAAACCCTAAACCACTACCCCCACCACGACCCCCTTCACTACCCAAACACCACTGCACTACCCTAAACCCTAAAACTCTACCCCCAGCACAACCCCCTACACTACCCAAACACCACTGCACTACCCTAAACCCTAAAACACTCCCCAGCACGACTCCCTACACTATCCAAACACCACTGCACTACCCTAAACCCTAAATCTACCCCCAGCATGACCCCCTACACTACACAAACACCACTGCACTACCCTAAACCCTAAAACACTACCCCCAGCACGACCCCCTTCACTACCTAAACACAACTGCACAATTTGTTACAGGCGTTGCAACGCAGGCCTGTGGTGCTTACTGGAAGTACCTGGTGGGCTAGTTGGGCCCCAGGGACCCTCAGGATTCAAGGTGACCTAATCCCCCAACTTAAAACGCGCCACGGGGCGCGTTTGCACAGTGGTGAAGGGAGGGGGCAGGGCCTCAGGTGACATGTGCGCACACACGCCCTGTGGTGCGTTTTAAGTTGGGGAATTAATTCCCCTTGAATCCTGAGGGACCCTGGGGGCCAACTAGCACCAGGTACCTTCAGTAAGCACAACAGAGTTGCGTTGCAGAGAGGTGAAAAAAGGTGCGTGGCCTCGGAATGCCTCTCTGCAACTCAGCTCTGTGGTCCTAACTGTAGGTACCTGGGGGGCTAGTTGGGCCCCAGGAACCCTCAGGATTCAAGGGGACTTAATCCCGCAACTTAAAACGCACCACGGGGCGCGTTTGCACACATGTCACCTCAGGCCCCCTCCCTTCACCACTGTGCAAACGCGCCCCGTAGCGCGTTTTAAGAGGTAGTTTTAATCCCCCTGCCCTATTATGTACTAGGGACTTACAGAGGAGGTCATGCTAATCACAGGGGTACACCAACGCATAGTGTTCCCTAGTGTATGTAGGTGTTTTCACTGTATTCTAAGTGTCTTTTAGCATAGCACTGACTCTGGTTAGTCAGAGTCAGTTACCACCAGTACCCGTCTGAAAAAGTTGTGGGCACAGGATGATTTTGCAACAAGGCCTCTTTCTGCTCCTCTGTTGGTTCTTTCTGCACATCTTTTGCTTCTTCCTGCACTTTTCTTCGTCTTTGTGGACTTCTGTTGCTTCTTTCTGCATTTCTTTTGCTTCTTTCTGTGCGTTTTTTCTTCTTTCTTCACATGTCCTACCTCTGTAGGCATAGTTAGAAACTAGCATTTAAAAACCTTTGAAAATCACTTAAAAATCATAGGTTTCAGGCACGTTATAGTTAGAAATTAGCATTTAAAAAACCTTTGAAATTCACTGAAAAAACCATAGGTTTCAGACACGTTATAGTTAGAAATTAGCATTTAAAAAACCTTTGAAATTCACTGAAAAAACCATAGGTTTTAAGGACAGTTATAGTTAGTTGGACATTTCACTCATACAAAACCATAGAAATTCCCCCGTTATAGTTAGTTCAGCTAACTATAACTCGCGCCCCCGCAATGCACTGCTGATGACGTCACATATTACATCACTCATGACATGGTCAGTGACATCACTGATGACATCACTGATGACATCTCAAATGACATCACTGATGACATCACTGATGACATCATCCATGTGATAATTTCATGCATCTTCTCACACCCTAATATAACTTTTTATACACCCACTCTAAATTACAGACTGCCATTCTCAAAACCATACACACTCCAATACCAATAACTACATACCCACTCACTGATTCTTAGGTCTACACACACACATCTACTCACTCACCCGTACAGTCACTCATACTTACAGTCACTCAGTACAGAACTATCATATGCACTCATACACCTATATAAACACTCACACACCGCCACTCATCCATAGAGGTACTCACACACCTAGTCAGTCATGCAAAAAAATAATCACACACCCATTTACTCACCTATACAGTTATACACACACCAGCTCACTTACTCATACAAATACTAGCACATTCTTACGCTGTTATACAATAACTGATACAAGCACACACGCATCCATACAGCCACTCTCACAATCACACACTCTCACTTATAGCCATTTAAATACTCTAACACACATATATACTGCCTTTTACATATGTAGTTACTCGCACATGTACCACTGAGATATACATTCACTCACTAACACACCCATACACACACTCACCCACCCAAGCAGTCCATCACAGATGCACTCTTGAAATCATGCACCCAGTGAATCACCCACTCACACATCTATGTACAGAGTCACACACACCCCACCCACACAAACACTCAGGCAGCCATACAGATACTCAGAGAACCAATCAATAACCCATATAGACACTCATGTAGCTATTCGCAAATCCATGCATCCACTTACACACCAACAAACAGACGGATACAGACATTCACACAGTTTAGTCACTAACCCATGCATTCAGTAAGATACGTTTAATCACTCACTTGTAGAGTCAGTCACGCATGTACTAAATCATCCATTCAGACACTTATACACCCACTCATTCTTCAATACGCCTTTCCCTATATATATTAAACATATTTAAACTTTACAGAAACACACAGTCACTGGATGTGGTTTTGTACGAGTGAAATGTCCAACTAACTATAACTGTCCCTAAAACCTATGGTTTTTTCAGTGAATATATATATATATATATATATATATATATATATATATATATATATATATATATATATATATATATATATATATATATATATATTCTTCACCATTTTTGCACCGTGATCAAGACCTGTCGGTTGAAACGCGTTGGTGGTGGAAGGAGTAATGGCTTGCTAAAGGAATAAAACCGTTTATGAAATCTACCCCCTGGGAGAGTGCTGCATGATAATTTTTTTGGTGAAGAACGTTAATTCGAGGCTAGTCCTGCCTCGCCACGTGCACCAGCTGTGCAAAGTGCGCCCTTCGTGTGGGACAACATTGGTGGCTATATATATATATATATATATAAATATATATATATATATTATCTACTGGCGGTCGCCAGTAGATAGTTATAGTTAGGACCTATTATCCATAGGAAATCCGTAACATTCTATTCCCAATAACTTTGGCGTCGTTTGACGAATCATCGTGAAATTTTCAAAACTAGTGGGGCGCTCCGGTCCGCTCCTGTCTTGAAAGTTTCGGGGTGATTCATCAAGCGGGGGACGAGAAAAAAGGGGGGTCCCAAAACGTGTTTTCTCCATGTTAATTCCCATAGGAAATTTTAGCCACGGCTACAGCCCGAACTGCTGAATGGAATTACACCAAATTTGGCAAAAAGGTAGCGCTTGGTTCAGAAAGCGCCCTTTTTTTTTAAGTGGTGTAAATCCGTTCAGTAGTTGCGGAGAAATTAAAAAAATAAGAGTGAAAAAATGAATTTCCCCTAGGAAACTTTATGCAAGGCTACAGCAAAAACTGCTGAACGGAATTACACCAAATTTGGCAGAAAGGTAGTGCTTGGTTCAGAAAGCACCCTTTTTAAAAATGATGTAAATCCGTTCAGTAGTTGCTGAGAAAATCCAAAATAAATGTTTCGATATCTATGGCCGCGGTGGATCCGCGCACCCTCCTGACCACGAACTGCATGCTAATTGGCTGTCAACACTCCAAACCAGGAAGTGTTGGCAGCCATCTTGTTCCTCGGTAGAACCGAGGAACAAGAAAGCAGTAAAACAAGTGCGCAAAACGCAAAAAGGGGGCAGGGTAGAAACACCCTGACCCACTAGGCCTTTTTTAAAAATCGGCAAAAAACGCGCTGGGTGCGCGGATTCTGCCGATAAAAAAAAAATGAAGCGCGGGCTCCCATGCTTCGTGGTTAATTGGCCCCCGGGGGCATGCGGGGGTCTATTAATAATTGTATGGGGGGCCTCTAAGGCCCCCCCAAACCCCGGGGACCACCACACCCCGGGGCTTTAAACAAAATGTTGCTGGAGGGCTCTCAGCCCTCCCGCAGCCCCGGGGACCGCCACCCCTGGGGCTTCTTTTAAAAAAAATAATATACATGTGTGGGGGGGCTCGAGCCCCCCCACATGCCCCAGGGACCGCCACCTCCCCGGGGCACTATAAAAAAATGCTAATTTGGGGGTCCGGAACGGACCACCGAGCCCCCGGGACCACCACCTCCCGGGGGCTGTGCATGTGAAGGGAGGGGGCCGCGCAGCCCCCCTCCTGGAGCCCTTGATGGCCCTGGGGACCACCACCCCCCAGGGCCGGCTCCTGCAGTGTCCCGGGGTGCCTACCCCCGGGACACTGTAGTTTGCTATGACAGGACGGGAGCCTCGCGGCTCCCGTCCTGTCATAGCAAACTGCTTTGGTTTTTGGAACAGAGAGCAGGAAACCTGCTCTCTCTTCCAAAACCAAAGCAGATTGCTTTTCCACACGGGGAGCTGCATCTTAGCAGCTCCCCATGTGGAAAAGCAATGCCGGCTCCTGCAGGACGCGGGGAGCGGGCGGCACCGTGGGGGCATTGGGGACCCCCCCACGGTCCCCAACGGAGAGGGCCAGCCCCGGGGATGGGGTCCCCGGGGCTAGTAGTGGCCCGGGAGGGGGACCACGCGGCCCCTCTCCCCATAATTAAAACATTTTTAAAAAAATAAATAAATAAAGGCTGCCCCGGGGGATAGGGTCCCCGGGGCCAGTAGAGGCCTCAGAAGGGGGGCCACGCAGCCCCCCTCCATAAACAAAAATTTATATTTGGCCATGCCCTGGGGGATGGGGTCCCCAGGGCCGGAATTGGCCACGGGACGGGGGCCCACGCGGCCCCCTTCCCGTTAATTTTTTTTTTTTTAAATTAAAAAGGGGTCAGGCCCTGGGGGATGGGGTCCCCAGGGCCCAAAAAAAGTAAAAAGAAGAGGGGCCACACAGCCCCCCTTCCAAAAAACAAAAAACACGAGATCCTGCCGAGGCTCCGCCCCCTCCCAGCAACACTCTGCAAACGCGCCCTGTGGCGCGTGTTAAGTTGGGGAATGAATTCCCCTTCAATACTGGGGGTCCCTGGGGGCCAACTAGCCCACCAGGAACCTCCAGCATGCGCCAGGGGGCTGCGTTGCAGAGAGGTGGTCCAGGCCACGCCCCTTTTTACACCTCTCGGCAACGCAGCTCTGTGGCGTTTACTGGAGGTACCTGGTGGGCTAGTTGGACCCCAGGGGCCCACAGGATTCAAGGGGACTTAATCCCCCAACCTAAAACGCGCCACGGGGCGCGTTTGCACAGTGGTGAAGGGAGGGGCGGGCTTCAGGTGACATGTGTGCAAACAGGCCCCGTGACGCGTTTTAAGATGGGGAATTAAATCCCCTTCAATCCTGAGGGTCCCTGGGGGCCAACTAGCCCACCAGGTACCTCCAGTAAGCGCCATGGAGCTGCGTTGCAGAGTGTTGTAAAAGGGGCGTGGCCTCTGAACACCTCTCTACAACGCAGCTCTCTGGCGCATACTGGAGGTATCTGGTGGGCTAGTTGGCCCCTAGGGTCCCTCGGGATTGAGGAGGAATTAATTCTCCAACTTAAAACGCGCCACAGGGCGTGTTTGCAGACATGTCACCTCAGGCCCCACCCCCTTCCTTCACCATTGTGCAAATATTCCTCTAAAATCAGCCGAACAACAAATTCCGATTTACTCACCTGTTATCAGGAGAGACCTCAGTGCTGCATCTTTGAGCCCAGTACTGATCCTGAAATGTAATTTTAACCCTACTTACCAGTAACTTGAATTTCCTTCCATAGGATATAATTGCCTGCTTTTTGCTGAAAAAGTTTCTGTGTCGATTTTTGAAACATACAAATATTCCTCTAAAATCAGCCGAACTACGAATTCCGATTTACTCACCTGTTATCAGGAGAGACCTCAGTGCTACATCTTTGAGCCCAGTACAGATCCTGAAAAGTAATTCTAACCGTACTTACCAGTAACTTGAATTTCCTTCCATAGGCTAACATTGACTGGTTTCACTTGGAAATTCTTCTAAGTGTGGAGTTTTGGAACTTTATAATATTCCTCTAAAATCAGCCGAACTACGAATTCCGATTTACTCACCTGTTATCAGGAGAGACCTCAGTGCTGCATCTTTGAGCCCAGTACTGATCCTGAAAAGTAATTCTAACCGTACTTACCAGTAACTTGAATTTCCTTCCATAGGCTAACATTGACTGGTTTCACTTGGAAATTCTTCTAAGTGTGGAGTTTTGGAACTTTATAATATTCCTCTAAAATCAGCCGAACTACGAATTCCGATTTACTCACCTGTTATCAGGAGAGAACCCAGTGCTGCATCTTTTAGCCCAGCACTGACCCTGAAAAGTAATTCTAACCATACTTACCAGTAACTTGTATGTCCTTCCATAGGAATCCATTGCCTGGTTTTCAGCAGAAAAGTTTCAGTGTCGATTTTCACAAACTACAAATATTCCTTAAAAATCGCCTGTATGATTTAAACGCATTCTTTCAACTGTTTACAGGAGATGCACCAGTGCTGGATCCAGGATCCACCACTGAGTAAGAAAAAGTAACGATAACACTACTTACCTGCTAAGTGAATTTCCTCCCATAGGATAACATTGGTGATTCTATGTGAAAAAGTTTCTAAGTGTCAACTTTTAAAATACAATAATATTCCTTAAAAATCACTACTGTAACCAAAACGCTTTTACTCAACTGTTTACAGGAGATGTCCCAGGACTGAATCTAGGATCCAGTCCTGTGGTTAGAAAAAGTAATCCATAAAGTAACTAATTGCATTTAACTAGAAATTCACATTGAGCTCAATGTTGCATTGTGTTTGAAATTGTGTTGCCCATTGCAACTACTGTAACTACTGTACTTAAAAGTCTATTGCCTATTTGCAAAGTATTTAAACTAAAGTAATTCATTCTGAGAAAGTATATTTTGTAATGTAATGTATAATGTAATTACAATGTAATTTAAAAAATAAAATATCTAAAAATAAATAGTTTAAAAAAATGTAGTAAATCAGTATCAAAAAAATAAAGATAACAATTAATACATTTAAAAATTGTCATTTACAAAACCTTTGAAATTCACTGAAAAAAACCATAGGTTTCAGACATGTTATAGTTAGGAATTAGCATTTAAAAAACCTTTGAAATTCACTGAAAAAACCATAGGTTTCAGGCACGTTATAGTTAGAAATTAGCAATTAAAAAACCTTACAAATTCACTGAAAAAACCATAGGTTTTAGGGACAGTTATAGTTAGTTGGACATTGCACTCGTACAAAACCTGTGAAATTCCCCCGTTATAGTTAGTTCAGCTAACTATAACTCGCGCCCCCGCAATGCACTGCTGATGACGTCACATATTACATCACTCATGACATGGTCAGTGACATCACTCATGACATCACTGATGACATCTCAAATGACATCACTGATGACATCATCCAGTGACTGTGTGTTTCTGTAAAGTTTAAATATTTTTAATATATATAGGGAAAGGCATATTAAAGAATGAGTGGGTGTAAAAGTGTCTGTATGGATGATTTAGTAGGTGCGTGACTAACTCTATAAGTGAGTGATTAAACGTATCTTACTGAATGCATGGGTTAGTGACTAAACTGGGTGAATGTCTGTATCCGTCTGTCTGTTGCTGTGTAAGTGGTGCATGGGTTTGTGAATAGCTACATGAGTGTCTATATGAGTTATTGATTGGTTGTCTGAGTATCTGTATGGGTGCCAGAGTGTTTGTGTGGGTGGGGTGTGTGCGACTCTGTGCATAGATGTGTGAGTGGGTGATTCACTGGGTGGATGGTTTCAAGAGTGCATCTGTGATAGACTGTATGGGTGGGTAAGTGTGTATAAGAGTGTGTTAGTGAGTGAATGTATGTCCCAGTTGTACATGTGTGAGTAACTACATATGTGAAAGGCAGTATATATGTGTGTTGGAGTATATAAATAGCTATAAGCGAGAGTGTGTGATTGTGAGAGTGACTGTATGGATGAGTGTGTGCTTGTATCAGTGATTGTATAAGAGCGTAAGAATGTGCTAGTATTTGTATGAGTAAGTGAGCTGGTGTGTGTATAACTGTATAGTTGAGTAAATGGCAGTGTGTTTAATTATTTGCATGACTGACTAGGTGTGTGAGTACCTCTATGGATGAGTGGCGGTGTTTGAGTGTCTATATAGGAGTATGAGTGCATATGATAGTCCTGTACTGAGTGACCGTAAGTATGAGTGACTGTACGGGTGAGTAAGTGGATGTGTGTGTGTAGACCTAAGAATCAGTGAGTGGGTATGTAGTTATTGGTGTTGGTGTGTCTATGGTTTTGCGATTGGCAGTCTGTAATTTAGAGTGGGTGTATCAAAGGTTATATTAGGGTGTGAGGAGGTGCATCAGATTATCACGTGGATGATGTCATCAGTGATGTCATCAGTGATGTCATTTGAGATGTCATCAGTGATGTCATCAGTGATGTCACTGACCATGTCATGAGTGATGTAATATGTGACGTCATCAGCAGTGCATTGCGGGGCGCGAGTTATAGTTAGCTGAACTAACTATAACGGGGGAATTTCATGGGTTTTGTATGAGTGCAATGTCCAACTAACTATAACTGTCCCTAAAACCTATGGTTTTTTCAGTGAATTTGTAAGGTTTTTAAATGCTAATTTCTAACTATAACGTGCCTGAAACCAATTTTTTTTTCAGTGAATATATATATATATATAGGACTTGGTTTCCATAGGAAAAGCATTTTTTGACTCGCCTAAAACTTTGGTATCATTTGAACAATCTTCATGAAATTTTCCCCAAAAAGTATCAAAGTATGTTCTGTGTGTCAAGTTTGGGAGTGATCCGTGCAGTGGGACTGGGAAATACGGGTGCAAAATAAGGGTGCATTTGAAATGTTAATTGTCATAGGAACGCGTTGTTGAACCTACAGCCTAAACCGCTGGCCGGAATTACACAAAATTTAGCAGAAATATAGATGTTGTTACGCAGATTGTACTTTTTGTTATTTGGTGCAAATCTGTTCAGTAGTTTATGAGAAATGTAATTTGAAAATATAATAATATCTCTGGCTGCGGATATTTCGCAATGATTTCACGGTCTATCGCGAATGCGTGTGTCAGCAGGAATACTCTGATTGACTGGACGTCACCTGAACAGAAAGTTGTGGCTGCCATTTAATCGATCGGGAATGGTTCTCAGGGCTGAACATTTCTTTGAAAGCTAACATAGTGGTCAGGTTGAACTCTGATCCCATGTTTAAGAAACGGGGGTGTTAATGACACAAGTTATGTGTCTAAAATTGATTTTTTTAAACATGCACGATATTCGTGATGAGGACGCGACCACCAGCACTGCCCCCATGTGTACCATCGCTGGGTTGTCGCGACTATCACAACGTCTTCGCGAATATTGGTGGAAATATAAAACAAAATGTACCTATATCTATATACACACCCTCACTGGTCACTGTCACAGACTCATGTACTTACTCACATATCCACTCAGACACTCATACACCCACTCACAGACTCACTCAGACACTAATGCACCCACTCACAGACTCACTCAGAGGCCCATGTGTGTACTCACATAAGCATTTAGAGGCTCATGCACCCACCTACAGATGCACTCAAAGACCCTTGCACCTATTTGCATACATAGTCAGAGATTTAAACCCCCGCTCACAGACCCACTGAGACTCATGCATCCAGTCACAGATCCACTGAGACACTTACGCACCAATTCACAGACCCACTGAGACACTTATGCTTCCACTCACACACCCACTGATAGACAGACCCACTCAGACAGTTGTGCGCCCACTCATAGATCCAGTCACAGACTCATATACCCATTCACATACCCTTTCAGACAGTCACATACCCACTCACATACCCAGTCCGAAACTTAGACACCCATCACAAACTCACTCAAAACCTTATGCCCCCATTCATATACCCACTCATTGACTTATGCACCCACTTATAGACCTACTAAAGTAGTCATGCAGCCAGTCACAGACCCACTTGGACTCACATGGCCCACTGAATCATTAATATACACTGTTATAGAGATATTGAGAGACTGATAAATGTTTTTATAGATTTATTTAAATAATGATATATCTAGTGTGATGGTTAGAATTAATTATATAGTTGTTATTTTTTAATGTGGTGGTTGCTTTTGAAGTCCTGCTTTTGCTTTGCGTTTTCACAATGTATTTACGGTGATCGCGGATAGTGACGTCATCACGAGTCCCGGCATCACAGCGAATACGGAAAATAGGTTTTAGTGATGGTTTTTATAGAAACTCACTTGAAAAACATGAGTTTGGACTGTAGAGTAATAAACCCCCAGTGCCAAAAACGCTATAGTATGTGTGCATATATGTGTTTTTCAGTCTGTAAAAAAGGCACAATCGGCGCAGTTACCAATGTCTGTGCAACTCCTGGCATCACCATGATCACGGAAAATAGGTTTTAGAGATGGTTTTTATAGAAACTCACCAGAAAAACATGACTTTAGACAATACAGTAATAAACCCCTAGCGTGTAAAATACTGTAACATGTGTGCATATATGTGTTTTACACTTCATGAAAAAGCCACAATCTTAGCGGCTAACAACGTTGTTGTGAAGCCGCGAATAACCATGAAAACAGTAAAAATGTTGTGTAGATGGTTTTTAAAGAAACGTAGTACAAAAACATGAGTTTAAACATGTTTTCTGAAGAAGCATGTACATAGAAATATGTGTAGTGCAATGTTTAGAATGGATTTTTTTACTTATTATTTTTGCATGTGCTGGTGGCCGTTGAATGTCTGCTTTTGGTTTGCGATTTTGCAACTTGTTTGCGACCATGGCGACGTCGTCGTGAACATTCCCAAAAACAAAACAAAAAGGATCTTTGTAAAGAAAATTTACAATATTTCAGGTACTAATGCGGCTCTGACAAGAGCCTTTGTGTTGATTGTGTGTATATGACAGCTACACATAAGACCGGATGCAGAATTTCATGTTACTTAGAAACACCTTGTTGCCTTCATCTGTAAAGTGCACTCTATCATTTCTATAAATTCCATGCATGTCAAAACGCAGATTGTTGTTATAGATATAGCCCATGGAAAGGTCTCTGAGGAATGCAGAAACAGTTTTATTACCATGTTTCCTGGCTTTGTCAATCTGTGGAGAGAATTGATTTGACCACTTCCATTTCTGTCTTTGGCATATATTAGAGTACACCAAGACAGTGTGAGGGAAAAGTGACATCAGTTCTGCAAATGTATCCTTCATTAGGATTTCCAGCCCTACCAGTGCCTAGGTCATTTCTACCACAGTGCACAATCATGAGGTGAGGAGCTCGGTAATCCACAATGGTTTTAACAAAATTCAGCAACTGTTGAAACTTTAACCCTCTCTGACCAAACCAAGCAATCTCCACATTTGGCAAACCCTAGTCCCTGTCAATACCACTCTTTTTTTGCAGTCTCTTTAGCCCAGTAGACATAGCTGTGACCAACAATCCACAGTCTAAGCATTTTAAAGGGAAGGGGCAATAGAAGTCAGGAGAAGGCTAGAGCTGAATGAGGTAGTTTTTCAAATGAAAAGCAGTTAAATTGGAGGTGTGTTCTTTTTTTCAAAAAAATATATATTTTGTTGGTTGCTGTCAGCATGTAAATGAATAAAATTAGGTAGTGTGCTGGATGCACTAACAAGAAGTCCTATTATTGGCTGTTGTTTAAATAAAATAAAATGAAATACAGACATGGATATGCTTTTGAATCTGTGGAGAAACCACACCTGCTATATATCATTTGGAAGTAGCGTGTTCCCTCTAGAATGTGCTATAAACTTGTGACCGACTGGTTCCACTGAGTTGCTAGATACACTGGGCTAAGAGTGTATTGGGGTAAAGGGTGTTAAAGAGACAGAAAATATTTTTAAAAAGTTGAGTTATAACATAATTTAAGTAATGATAATCTTTAATTTCAAATTCAGGACTATGTAATAAATTGTTGCGCAGTATTCACATAAAAAAAACTGAAGATAAATATAGGTTTGAACTCCCGTTTTTTTGTGCAATTACTCCGTGATCATCGTGAAAACATCCTGAACACACATACACAGGAATCTCTTTTTGAAAGAGAGGGAAAGGGTTAACAGATGCTAGCCATTTACAAGTGGAGATAGAGTAGTCTAAAATGAAAAACATGATTTCACTTGCTGCCTTTCTCGTGATCATAGAGTGGAACATTGAAGATGTTGCCATTTTATAGTTGCTTTATATGAGAGTGGCGTAGTATTCTTGTGCTTAGTTTTTACAAATCCTAACAGTGTCAAAACTATCCAGAAAGAGCTAAAACAACAATATAATCTACAAACTCAATATGTACATAACTTTTTAATTATTTAAAAAATGTACATTAGAATTGAAGATGTATATGGGAGTTTGATTAAAAAAAGAGCATCACAGTGATATAAAAAAAATATCAGATGAACTGTATCTGGTAGAGGGTAAGTGTTTAAGATGTTAATATTGTTGAAAGTTACAATGAACAATACCTTTAAAAATGACAATGTTTTAAATGTCTAAGCATCATGTGCAGAACAGACAGATCTATGTTATTTGCATTCTGGGAATTGTAGTACTTTTAGTCACATTATTAAACAGGAGTACTGTAGTCATGAATAAAAGATAAGAGAATGTGCTGCGCCTGTATGTGAATTATAAAGTAGTAATACTTGTTAGGTATTTATTAGGAAGTGTTTGTCAATGTGATTTTTAACTTATACGACCGGTTTGCATATGTGTAGATGGTGAGATATGGTTTTTCTGGTTGCAGATAGTTATATGTAAGATGAGACTCTAGAGTTTACTTAAATATGTAAAGAAATATGGGGCAGATTTACAAGCCCCTTACGCCACTTTTGCGTCACTTTTAACATGGGAAAAGTGACGCAAAAGTGGCAAGGCTGTAAATCTGCCCCTATATATTTTTGGAAAGATGGCCTGAAGGTGTATATCTATTATGAAATCACATATATGTTTACATAGTGATCTTTGTTCTTTAAGGCTGTTGAAAATGTCATGTATATGCTGAGGGTGGTGTATTTCTTTAAACATGCTGTGTTTAAAATTGAGGTGAGTTAATAGTGCAGAATGTGTAACTTTTCTTTGAGAAATGCTGAATATATGTTTTAATGTAGGTATACCATTAAGAAAAGGTAATGTGCTATGAAAAAGTTAGAATTGTTTTCAGTTTTAGAAAGTTTCTGATGCATGTGCACGCTGAGTAACAGAGCAATGTATGCTCCTAGACAGCCGTATATGCAATTATATATGAAGTGTGATATGTAGACTTCACTCACACATAGCTCAGTAGAAAAGGATACATACACTAAAATAGTTAGTTTGATACTGACAGAATGACTTAAACAATGAGTCACAGATATAGTCACAACTGTTATGTATCTACCAGCAATGGAGGTACTTTCACAGTCAGCCAGGCACTACTCAGTCACTCATCCAATTACCCAGCCACTACTCAGGCAGTCATCAAATCACTCATGCACTATCCACACACTTATTCAATCACCCAGGCACTACACATGCACTCTTGCAATCACGCAGGCACTAATCATGTAGTCAGTGAACTATGCAGGCACTACTTGTGCCTTCATCCAATCACCTAGGCACTAACCATTCACTTCTACCATTACCAAGGCTGTGCCTATGTAGTCATTCAAACACCCAGGCACAACCCATGCACTCATTTTAACACCCACTTAAAAACCATGCACTCATTGAAATACTGAGGCACAACCCATGTACTCATTTAAACACTCACAACCCATGCACTCATTGAAATACTAAGGCACAACCCATGCACTTATCCAATTATGGAGGAAGTACCATTGCAATGAACCTATCTCCCATCCAGTACATATGCACTCATTCAATTACTGAGGAAATACTGTTGCACTACTACAATCACCCCAGAAGTACACTTGCTTTCATACAATCACTCAAGCTTTAACAATGGACTCATGCAATCACTCTGACACTAGTCATGCACTCAGCTAATAAGCCAGGTACTACTGATGAACTCATTCAATTATCCAGGCACTACCCATGTACCTATCTAATCACCCAGGCACTACCTGTTCACTCAACCAAAAACACATGGGCAGCAGCCATGTACTCATCCATTCAATGAAACACTACTCATGCAATCATCCAATCTGCCAGGTGCAATGCATACACTTAACAATCATGTAGGCACTATCCATGCTCTCTATAAATCACCTATATACTATGCATGCACTCTTGCAATCATCCAGGCACTAGAGTTGCACTCATTTAATCATCCAACCACTATCGATGCATGTATTGAATTATTGAGGCATTAGTCATGCACTTATCTAATCATTCAGGCACTACTCATGCACTCATCCAAACGCCCAAATAGTAGTGATATACTCATGCAAACAGGCACGCAGTAACTTTGCAGATATGGAACGACCCACAAAGTTCCCACATACTCAGGAAATCATCCAGGCACTATCTGTATCCTCAGGGAATCACCTAGGCACTACCTATGCACTTATTCAATAATCCAGGGAGTATTGATGTACTCAAACACAAACCCATGCATTTACAAGTTTTAGTGAGGAATATGTAGTCTTTTAGAACCTTCTGGTGAATTATCACTTCGCTTCAAAAAGCTTTATTTTGACAATAATGTCATAAAAGCAGGAACAACAAAACATACATGATTTAACTACTGAATAGATCTTACAAGTCAAACTGTATCAATATGTACAAATAAAACAGCCATTAATCGTTTCATCCTAAAAGCGGTTTCGTCGTTGGTGCCTCCATAGAATCACATAACATACACTATGTACAGTGGTAACATGAAATATAATATGATAAATATCACCACACAAAATGTCACAAACCGCAAGGGGTAAAGGGTGTTAAAGAGACAGAAAATATTTTTAAAAAGTTGAGTTATAACATAATTTAAGTAATGATAATCTTTAATTTCAAATTCAGGACTATGTAATAAATTGTTGCGCAGTATTCACATAAAAAAACTGAAAATAAATATAGGTTTGAACTCCCGTTTTTTGTGCAATTACTCCGTGATCATCGTGAAAACATCCTGAACACACATACACAGGAATCTCTTTTTGAAAGAGAGGGAAAGGGTTAACAGATGCTAGCCATTTACAAGTGGAGATAGAGTAGTCTAAAATGAAAAACATGATTTCACTTGCTGCCTTTCTCGTGATCATAGAGTGGAACATTGAAGATGTTGCCATTTTATAGTTGCTTTATATGAGAGTGGCGTAGTATTCTTGTGCTTAGTTTTTACAAATCCTAACAGTGTCAAAACTATCCAGAAAGAGCTAGAACAACAATATAATCTACAAACTCAATATGTACATAACTTTTTAATTATTTAAAAAATGTACATTAGAATTGAAGATGTATATGGGAGTTTGATAAAAAAAGAGCATCACAGTGATATAAAAAAAATATCAGATGAACTGTATCTGGTAGAGGGTAAGTGTTTAAGATGTTAATATTGTTGAAAGTTACAATGAACAATACCTTTAAAAATGACAATGTTTTAAATGTCTAAGCATCATGTGCAGAACAGACAGATCTATGTTATTTGCATTCTGGGAATTGTAGTACTTTTAGTCACATTATTAAACAGGAGTACTGTAGTCATGAATAAAAGATAAGAGAATGTGCTGCGCCTGTATGTGAATTATAAAGTAGTAATACTTGTTAGGTATTTATTAGGAAGTGTTTGTCAATGTGATTTTTAACTTATACGACCGGTTTGCATATGTGTAGATGGTGAGATATGGTTTTTCTGGTTGCAGATAGTTATATGTAAGATGAGACTCTAGAGTTTACTTAAATATGTAAAGAAATATGGGGCAGATTTACAAGCCCCTTGCGCCACTTTTGCGTCACTTTTAACATGGGAAAAGTGACGCAAAAGTGGCGCAAGGGGCTTGTAAATCTGCCCCTATATATTTTTGGAAAGATGGCCTGAAGGTGTATATCTATTATGAAATCACATATATGTTTACATAGTGATCTTTGTTCTTTAAGGCTGTTGAAAATGTCATGTATATGCTGAGGGTGGTGTATTTCTTTAAACATGCTGTGTTTAAAATTGAGGTGAGTTAATAGTGCAGAATGTGTAACTTTTCTTTGAGAAATGCTGAATATATGTTTTAATGTAGGTATACCATTAAGAAAAGGTAATGTGCTATGAAAAAGTTAGAATTGTTTTCAGTTTTAGAAAGTTTCTGATGCATGTGCACGCTGAGTAACAGAGCAATGTATGCTCCTAGACAGCCGTATATGCAATTATATATGAAGTGTGATATGTAGACTTCACTCACACATAGCTCAGTAGAAAAGGATACATACACTAAAATAGTTAGTTTGATACTGACAGAATGACTTAAACAATGAGTCACAGATATAGTCACAACTGTTATGTATCTACCAGCAATGGAGGTACTTTCACAGTCAGCCAGGCACTACTCAGTCACTCATCCAATTACCCAGCCACTACTCAGGCAGTCATCAAATCACTCATGCACTATCCACACACTTATTCAATCACCCAGGCACTACACATGCACTCTTGCAATCACGCAGGCACTAATCATGTAGTCAGTGAACTATGCAGGCACTACTTGTGCCTTCATCCAATCACCTAGGCACTAACCATTCACTTCTACCATTACCAAGGCTGTGCCTATGTAGTCATTCAAACACCCAGGCACAACCCATGCAATCATTTTAACACCCACTTAAAAACCATGCACTCATTGAAATACTGAGGCACAACCCATGTACTCATTTAAACACTCACAACCCATGCACTCATTGAAATACTAAGGCACAACCCATGTACTTATCCAATTATGGAGGAAGTACCATTGCAATGAACCTATCTCCCATCCAGTACATATGCACTCATTCAATTACTGAGGAAATACTGTTGCACTACTACAATCACCCCAGAAGTACACTTGCTTTCATACAATCACTCAAGCTTTAACAATGGACTCATGGAATCACTCTGACACTAGTCATGCACTCAGCTAATAAGCCAGGTACTACTGATGAACTCATTCAATTATCCAGGCACTACCCATGTACCTATCTAATCACCCAGGCACTACCTGTTCACTCAACCAAAAACACATGGGCAGCAGCCATGTACTCATCCATTCAATGAAACACTACTCATGCAATCATCCAATCTGCCAGGTGCAATGCATACACTTAACAATCATGTAGGCACTATCCATGCTCTCTATAAATCACCTATATACTATGCATGCACTCTTGCAATCATCCAGGCACTAGAGTTGCACTCATTTAATCATCCAACCACTATCGATGCATGTATTGAATTATTGAGGCATTAGTCATGCACTTATCTAATCATTCAGGCACTACTCATGCACTCATCCAAACGCCCAAATAGTAGTGATATACTCATGCAAACAGGCACGCAGTAACTTTGCAGATATGGAATGACCCACAAAGTTCCCACATACTCAGGAAATCATCCAGGCACTATCTGTATCCTCAGGGAATCACCTAGGCACTACCTATGCACTTATTCAATAATCCAGGGAGTATTGATGTACTCAAACACAAACCCATGCATTTACAAGTTTTAGTGAGGAATATGTAGTCTTTTAGAACCTTCTGGTGAATTATCACTTCGCTTCAAAAAGCTTTATTTTGACAATAATGTCATAAAAGCAGGAACAACAAAACATATATGATTTAACTACTGAATAGATCTTACAAGTCAAACTGTATCAATATGTACAAATAAAACAGCCATTAATCGTTTCATCCTAAAAGCGGTTTCGTCGTTGGTGCCTCCATAGAATCACATAACATACACTATGTACAGTGGTAACATGAAATACAATATGATAAATATCACCACACAAAATGTCACAAACCGCAAGACAAACCATACAACACAGGATTAATCAAATGGCGGGTAGCCAATATAAATATCAGACCAATAAAATCAGGCATGTAGTAAAACTCATTCATAAATGAATGGGATAAAAAGTTAAAAAGTTATTAACACGATATAAAATGCAAATAGTAAAAGTTTCACACAGTGGAATTCAGTTAATACCCTATAAAAATCAGATTAATACTGCAACAGAGTGGAAATCTGGTAGCAAAGGAGCGTGATTATTCTATATTGATGCAGTTTTTGATCTGATGGACCAAGCCCACTTTAGGAATTTGGCTAAGGGAATAGCATAGCGAAGCGAGGGATCGGTCCTCAAAATTCTTAAAGCTTCGCTGCTTTGCCTAGTGCCCAGGTTCTTACATAAAGGCACTAGCCAGGTCTTTCGCGGGATAGCATAGGCAGGACATACAAAAAGAACATGTGGATAGGTTTCTATATGTTCAGCACAATATGGGCACTTGTTATCTCCCGAATCTGACCAATTTGAAGTAAAGGATTTTAACGGTAAGGAGCCGACTCTAAATTGGAAATAGAGTTTTCGGTCAAGGGGTTTGGAGATAATATCCCAATATGGTTCAGGGTGGGGACGAGGTTTAGATAACATGAACCCCCCAGTCAGCGTCGTACTATCGCTCAGCCTGCTGGTGTTTTGACCCACCATGTCCCAGTATTTGCTCTTCAGTACAGCTTTAGGCACAGACAATAGGTTACTTGGGTTCTCCCATAAATTGTTCAAACCCATTGAAGCCAGTGCCCCCTTGATCTCACTCAGCCACCTTATTTTATGGTGGCGATCAGCAGCTAGGACATCCCTGAGTCCACTTGCAGAGGTGGTTAACTCGGGTGTGACCCAAATTTGGCGACAATATAGCAGGGGACGGAGACTTGCTATGTCAGCTAAAGGATGCCTTCCCATGTCGCTAAGCAATGGGAGTGAGGGAGTACTCTTGGGGAGACTAGAAATCGCACGAAAAAAGTTATTTTCAGCAATGGTCAGCTGTGTAAGATTTCCATACCCCATAGTTCCGAGCCATAAAGAACTGAGCTGATTACCTTGGCATTATATATTTGTATTACAGGACTAACTGGTTTAGTCAAGGACAGGCTAAAATCTTTGCTTAAGGCACCCGCTAGCTGTCTGTGTTTTAATGCCATTTTTTCAATATGGGATCTCCATTTCATCCTTTTCTCCATGGTGAATTAATATACAACCTGTCGCTCACTGTTTGCATGTACTCTGAAGAATTAGTGAGCTATATCCCCGGAATGAGATTAATGTACAGATTGTTATATGCTTTGTTTCCCAAAATTTAAATCTGATGCATCTAAGTAGAAAAGTGCTGAGATACTAAATCAATCAGTGACACAGTGGTAGAGCGTCACACAAATAGCTCTTATGTTGTGTTTTCGGATTTACAGGATTGAGACACTGTATGTACTTTTACACTTTAGTTGATGTTCATTTTAAAATTTACTACAGAAGGAGATAAACTGATCTTTTACCATATAAAAGTGAGACTGATATATGGTGCAGCTGTGTTGTAGGAGAGGGTGCTACAATGTTAAAAGGTAACTAATAAATAAAGTTTGGTGTTTTGCTTTGGGTTTAGTAAATTGAAGTAAGTGCAAGTAGGTATATAGTTAAGTTCAACTGTAGATTTAAAACTGCAACACAATATAAAAACAATTTTTGTATTATGTGTGTCAGTAGTAAAGTAGTCGGTATGTTGGCTCGAGTAAATATTAAAATATATTTACTGGACAATATCTACATAAATACAGACAGTTAGAATGGCTACAAAAGATTGGAGAAAGCAACAGAAGCAAGTACAGTATATACGCAGAACTGAGACACAAAATGGGCAAAATGCAGAAAAAGTGGTGAAAGAAAAAAGAGCTATTGGTAAGAGGACAAAGTCATTTCTTACAAATATATGTAGACACCTGCAAAGATTACAAAATAATGAAAATAAAAAGCAAACTATGAGAAAGAAGAAGGGGAGACAAAATCTATATTACAAGAACAGGAAAGAATGTAACAAAGATGGGCACACCTTAACCAGGAGACAGAAACAGTTTAAGGAAATCAGAGCCCGGATGTTTTGTACTAGAGTGGTTGTTAATCTACTGAGAAATATGTACAAGTATAGAAGAAGGAGAGAGGCACAGAAACAGAAAGAAGGAGTTAAGGGAGTAGTTGATAAGGCCTACGCTTTGAAGAGGAAGCTTTTCATTTTGATTATAAATAGAATGAAGCCTCTTGGCAAAATGGTGTTGTACATGAGGAGACAAAACCAGAAGAAAGAATTAGTGAGTAGAAGTAACTTTTGTACAGTTTTTAATGGAGAATGGAAACATACTTCTACTGCAGAGCCTTTCTTTCATGACGAAAGCTCTTTAAAGGATAACACGATGCCAAAAGTAATTTTGAAAATAAAGTTAAACCAATATGTTACTGAACAGCTAGACTCAAACTTTGTGTAAAATATGTCTATATATCTGTTTTACACTTTGTCATTGGTATTTGTGACTACTGACATCATCGCGACATCAGGTGTTGCTGCCCAGCTAACTATGACTGCTGAATTTCTCTGGTTTTCTACGACTGTAGTTTCAGCCTAATATTAACATCACAGCAACCTTTGGTTTTTTCAGTAAATATATATATTTGTCTTTTGTTGTCCTATATATAGGAAGCACAATAAACAAACTAAAATTAAGGATCCTACGACATCTTCGTGCCATAAAGAATAAAGATTTCAGTTATCCCATTGCGAAACACTTTCACAAATTCCACTCAAGTGATTGTAGACACCTAAAGTACTCTGGGATAAAAGTGGTAAAATCTACAGAAAGAGGTGGAGACAGAACGTTGAAGCTTCGGAGAACTGAATCGCGGCTCATTCTGCAGATTGGCACTGAATCACCTTATGGGCACAATCAGGATGCGGAATTACATGTGCACCTATAAATAGAAAGCACCCATTAGCCTAAATATTGAGCTGAACTTTGACATTATTCCCTAAATGGATGAATTTACTCTCCAAAATGTAGCCCGATACTACGAATGTCTATCTTTTTAATCCTTTGTACATAGCACATTGTCACTTTCTGAGAAAAACAACATTTTACAGATATTTACATTCTTGTATAACTTTATATTTTTGCAATTTTTGTATATAGCACATCGTCACTTTTTTAGTAAAACAAGATCTTATATATATTTACATTTTTGCACAATTTTACATTAGAGGTGCACCATTGATGGCATAAGATCAAAATTTGAAAGGAGAGGGCGCGAAATAGTTTTGCACGCCTCAAGAATAGTTGTGTATGTCTCAAACATTTCTTTGACCCGACTGTAATGAATGAGTGGAATTATAGCCACATGAACTAAACAGAATGCTGTGTTTGGAATATGACATGTATTTTAGACTTTACATCAATATTTTAAAAAAACAGTTTTTTACAAACTATTGAAACTTTTTTGATAGTTAAACTCCATCTGCATTTTATAAATATTGGGATTTTGCGCCTCACACTAAATGTGAATTGAATGTGTACTTTACATTTGACGGTCTTTCAATTTTGGTCTTTTATTCTAGGGACCTAAATCACGAATTGATTGACAAAAGTTTAAGAGTTTCCAGAAAAGTTACTGTATCTTTGACTATACATGAAGGACTTTCGCAAAAAAATATCTTGTCAAAAAATGCAAAATTCGAGGAAAATGTTAAACCTGTATAAGTCATTGAACCTTTATTTTGAAAAATTGTTCCGAAAGGGAAGGCAACATCTCCAAGGAGGGTCTGTAAGAAAATCACACTATAATGTAATTTGAAACTGTGCACCTCTCATGCAAATTTAAAATTTAAAAATTTAAAAATTTAAAAATTTAAAAAATTTAAAATTTAAAAATTTTAACATTTTAAAATTTTAAAATTTTAAAATTTTAAAATTTAAAGTTTTAAAATCTAAAAAATCTTTAAAAATTTATAAAAATATATTTTTTAAAAAAACCTATATATTTAGCTCATCCTGCTCTTTTGCACCTATTGAGACAAAATGTACTTTACAGTAATTGTAAAAATGGTGGAATAACTAACCCATTTTTGTGGACGAAGGTTAACAGTCTAGTTGTTGAATGTTAGTAGACACAAACAAGGGAAAAGCACATTGCACTTTAAATAAAACAGTCTATACGCATAGGACTCTATGGTCCAGTAGAAGGCTAGTGGTAGCCGAAACGCGAAGACCGTCCTACTCTTGCTCACTTTGCACATGGTGTGATCAATAAAGTTATTTGAAAAGGACTACCTGCTGTGGTGCCATGACTTTCGCTGCGAAGAGGGCGTAAAGGATTTGCGGATATATATATATAAACAACCGCCAAACGGTGCTCGCGCACCGTAATCGCCTCACCCCTTCCACTCCTCGGCGGCGGTCCACAGCGAGGGGCGACCCTCTATAACATACGAACCAACGCCGTTTTACGATGAAGAACAGCTGCTGTGGACACAGTTCCTTTTCAAAAAGCGGCTTTTAATAAACATCAGTAACCAGCTCTGGTTACTGATGTTTATTAAAAGCCGCTTTTTGAAAAGGAACTGTGTCCACAGCAGCTGTTCTTCATCGTAAAACGGCATTGGTTCGTATATATATATATATATATATATATTCACTGAAAAAACCGTAGGTTTCAGACATGTTATAGTTACAAATTAGCATTTAAAAAACCTTTGAAATTCACTGAAAAAACCATAGGTTTCAGGGACGTTATAGTTACAAATTAGCATTTAAAAAACCTTTGAAATTCACTGAAAAAACCATAGGTTTTAGGGACAGTTATAGTTAGTTGGACATTGCACTCGTACAAAACCCGTGAAATTCCCCCGTTATAGTTAGTCCAGCTAACTATAACTCGCGCCCACGCAATGCACTGCTGATGACGTCACATATTACATCACTCATGACATGGTCAGTGACATCACTGATGACATCACTGATGACATCTCAAATGACATCACTGATGACATCATCCATGTGATAATTTCATGCATCTTCTCACACCCTAATATAACTTTTGATACACCCACTCTAAATTACAGACTGCCATTCGCAAAACCATAGACACTCCAACACCAAAAACTACATACCAACTCACTGATTCTTAGGTCTACACACACATCCACTCACTCACCTGTACAGTCACTCATACTTACAGTCACTCAGTACAGGACTATCATATGCACTCATACACCTATATAAACACTCACACACCGCCACTCATCCATAGAGGTACTCACACACCTAGTCAGTCATGCAAAAAATTAATCACACACCCATTTACTCACCTATACAGTTATACACACACCAGCTCACTTACTCATACAAATACTAGCACATTCTTACGCTCTGATACAATAACTGATACAATCACACACGCATCCATACAGCCACTCTCACAATAACACACTCTCACTTATAGCCATTTAAATACTCTAACACACATATATACTGCCTTTTACATATGTAGTTACTCGCACATGTACCACTGAGATATACATTCACTCACTAACACACCCATACACACACTCACCCACCCAAGCAGTCCATCACAGATGCACTCTTGAAATCATGCACCCAGTGAATCACACCCCACCCACACACACCCCACCCACACACACCCCACCCACACAAACACTCAGGCAGCCATACAGATACTCAGAGAACCAATCAATAACCCATATAGACACTCATGTAGCTAGTCGCAAATCCATGCAACCACTTACACACCAACAAACAGACGGATACAGACATTCGCACAGTTTAGTCACTAACCCATGCATTCAGTAAGATACGTTTAATCACTCACTTGTAGAGTCAGTCACTCACGTACTAAATCATCCATTCAGACACTTATACACCCACTCATTCTTCAATACGCCTTTCCCTATATATATTAAACATATTTAAACTTTACAGAAACACACAGTCACTGGATGATGTCATCAGTGATGTCATTTGAGATGTCATCAGTGATGTCATCAGTGATGTCACTGACCATGTCATGAGTGATGTAATATGTGACGTCATCAGCAGTGCATTGCGGGGCGCGAGTTATAGTTAGCTGGACTAACTATAACGGGGAATTTCACGGGTTTTGTACGAGTGCAATGTCCAACTAACTATAACTGTCCCTAAAACCTATGGTTTTTCAGTGAATTTCAAAGGTTTTTAAATGCTAATTTGTAACTATAACGTCCCTGAAACCTATGGTTTTTTCAGTGAATTTCAAAGGTTTTTTAAATGCTAATTTGTAACTATAACATGTCTGAAACCTACGGTTTTTTCAGTGAATTTCAGAGGTTTTGTAAATGACAATTTTTAAATGTATTAATTGTTATATTAATTTTTTTCATACTGATTTACTACATTTTTAGAAACAATTTTTTTTTACATATTTTATTTTTAAATTACATTGTAATTACATTATACATTACATTACAAAAATACTTTCTCAGAATGAATTACTTTAGTTTAAATACTTTGCACATAGGCAATAGACTTTTAAGTACAGTAGTTACAGTTGTTGCAATGGGAAACACATTTTCAAACACAATGCAACATTCAGCTCAATGTGAATTTCTAGTTAAATGCAATTAGTTACTTTATGGATTACTTTTCTAACCACAGGACTGGATCCTAGATTCACTCCTGGGACATCTCCTATAAACAGTTGAGTAAAAGCGTTTTGGTTACAGTCGTGATTTTTAAGGAATATTATTGTACTTTAAAAGTTGACAGAAACTTTTCTCATAGAATCACCAATGTTATCCTATGGAAGGAAATTCACTTAGAAGGTAAAAACTGTTATCGTTACTTTTTCTTACTCAGTGTTGGATCCTGGATCCAGCACTGGTGCATCTCCTGTAAACAGTTGAAAGAATGCGTTTAAGTCATACAGGCGATTTTTTAGGAATATTTGTAGTTTGTGAAAATCGACACTTTGAAACTTTTCTGCTGAAAACCAGACAAAGGATTCCTATGGAAGAAAATATAAGTTACTGGTAAGTACGGTTAAAATTACTTTTCAGGGTCAGTGCTGGGCTAAAAGATGCAGCACTGGGTTCTCTCCCTGATAACAGGTGAGTAAATTGGAATTCGTACTTTGGTTGATTTTAGAGGAATATTATAAAGTTCCAAAACTCCACACTTAGAAGAATTTCCAAGTGAAACCAGTCAATGTTAGCCTATGAAGGAAATTCAAGTTACCGGTAAGTACGGTTAAAATTACTTTTCAGGACCAGTACTGGGCTGAAAGATGCAGCACTTAGGTCTCTCCTGATAACAGGTGAGTAAATCAGAATTCGGATTTCGGCTGATTTTAGAGGAATATTTGTATGTTTCAAAAATCAACACTTAGAAACTTTTTCAGCAAAAAGCAGGCAATGATATCCTATGGAAGGAAATTCAAGTTACTGGTAAGTACGGTTAAAATTACTTTTGAGGATCAGTACTGGGCTGAAAGATGCAGCACTGAGGTCTCTCCTGATAACAGGTGAGTAAATCGGAATTCGTATTTCGGCTGATTTTAGAGGAATATTTTAAAGTTCCAAAACTCCACACTTAGAAGAATTTCCAAGTGAAACCAGTCAATGTTAGCCTATGGAAGGAAATTCAAGTTACTGGTAAGTACGGTTAAAATTACTTTTCAGGACCAGTACTGGGCTGAAAGATACAGCACTGAGGTCTCTCCTTATAACAGGTGATTTAATCGGAATTCGTATTTCGGCTGATTTTAGAGGAATATTTGTATGTTTCAAAAATCAACACTTAGAAACTTTTTCAACAAAAAGCAGGCAATGATATCCTATGGAAGGAAATTCAAGTTACTGGTAAGTACGGTTAAAATTACTTTTCAGGATTAGTACTGGGCTGAAAGATGCAGCACTGAGGTCTCTCCTGATAACAGGTGAGTAAATTGGAATTCGTATTTCGGCTGATTTTAGAGGAATATTTTAAAGTTCCAAAACTCCACACACAGAAGAATTTCCAAGTGAAACCAGTCAATGTTAGCCTATGGAAGGAAATTCAAGTTACTGGTAAGTACGGTTAAAATTACTTTTCAGGACCAGTACTGGGCTGAAAGATATAGCACTGAGGTCTCTCCTTATAACAGGTGAGTAAATCGGAATTCGTATTTCGGCTGATTTTAGAGGAATATTTGTATGTTTCAAAAATCAACACTTAGAAACTTTTTCAACAAAAAGCAGGCAATGATATCCTATGGAAGGAAATTCAAGTTACTGGTAAGTACGGTTAAAATTACTTTTCAGGATTAGTACTGGGCTGAAAGATGCAGCACTGAGGTCTCTCCTGATAACAGGTGAGTAAATCGGAATTCGTAGTTCGGCAGATTTTAGAGGAATATTTGCACAATGGTGAAGGGAGGGGGCGGGGCCTGAGGTGACATCTGTGCAAACGCGCCCCGTGGCGCGTTTTAAGTTGGGGGATTAAGTCCCCTTGAATCCTGAGGGTCCCTAGGGGCCAACTAGCCCACCAGGAACCTCCAATATGCGCCAGGGGCTGCGTTGCAGAGACGTGTAGAGAGGCCACACCCCTTTTACACCTCACTGCAGCGCAGCTCTGTGGCGCTTTCTGGATGTACCTGTTGGGCTAGTTGGCCCCAGGGACCCTCAGGATTGAAGGGGATTTAATTCCCCATCTTAAAACGCGCCACGGGGCCTGTTTGCACACATGTCACCTGAAGCCCCGCCCCTCCTTCACCACTGTGCAAACGCGCCCGTGGCGCGTTTTAAGTTGGGGGATTAAGTCCCCTTGAATCCTGAGGGTCCCCGGAGTCCAACTAGCCCACCATATACCTCCAAAAAGCGTCACAGAGCTGCGTTGCAGAGAGGTGTAAAAAGGGCGTGGCCTCTGTACACCTCTCTGCAAGGCAGCCCCTGAGCGCATACTGGAGGTTCCTGGTGGGCTAGTTGGCCTCAAGGACCCCCAGTATTCAAGGGGAATTCGTTCCCCCTCTGCAAACGCGCCAGGGGCGCATTTGCAGAGTGGTGAAGGAAGGGGACGGGGCCTGCGGGCCCGATCGTTTAAAAAAAAAAAAATGTTGTCCCCTGAAGGGGGGCTGTGTGGCCCCCCTTCCTTTTTCCTGTTTTTGGGCCCTGGGGACCCCATCCCCCAGGGCCTTACCCCTTTTTTAAAATGTTTAATTAAAAAAAAAACGGGAAGGGGGCCGCGTGGCCCCCCTTCCCTGGGCCTGTATTGGCCCTGGGGACCCCATCCCCCGGGGCATGGCCTTTATTTTTATTCTTTGGAGGGGGGCTGCGTGGCCCCCCTCCTCTGGCCATTTAAGGCCCCGGGGACCCCATCCCCTGGGGCCGGCCATACCCTTTTTTTAAATTTTTTAAATTTTTTTAAACTTTGGGGAGGGGGCCGCGTGGCCCCCCTCCCGGGCCACTACTTGCCCCGGGGACCCCATCCCCCGGGGCTGGCAATCTCGTTGGGGACTGTGGGGGGGTCCCCAATCCCCCCACAGTCCCGCCGGCTCCCCGCGTCCCTTGGGAGCCGGCATTGCTTTTCCACATGGAGAGCTGCTAAGATGCAGCTCCCCATGTGGAAAAGCAATGTGCTTTGGATATTGGAAGAGAGAGCAGGTTACCCTGCTCTCTCTTCCAATATCCAAAGCAGTTTGCTATGACAGGACGGGAGCCGCAAGGCTCCCGTCCTGCCATAGCAAACTACAGTGTCCCGGGGGTAGGCACCCTGGGACACTGCAGGAGCCGGCCCTGGGGGGTGGTGGTCCCCAGGGCCATCAAGGGCTCCAGGAGGGGGCCGCGCGGCCCCCTCCCATTCAGTTCAAAGCCCCGGGGAGGTGGTGGTCCCCGGGGCTCTGAGGTCCGTAACGGACCCCCATATTTAAATGTTTAGTGCCCCGGGGAGGTGGCGGTCCCGGGGCGTGTGGGGGCTGGAGCCCCCCACACAGGTTTTTAATTTATTAAAAAAAAGCCCCGGGGAGGTGGTGGTCCCCGGGGCTGCGGGAGGGCTCAGAGCCCTCCCGCACCATCTCTTAAAAAGCCCCGGGGGTGGCGGTCCCCGGGGCTTGGGGGCCCTTGAGGCCCCCACACATTAAATTATCCCCCCACCATGCCCCCGGGACTTCGGCCACCCGGGGGCCAGTAGCATCGAAGCGCGGGAGACCGCGCTTCGATTTCCGGCAGGATTCGCGCACCCTGAGCGCATCCTGCCGATTTTTAAAATTTTTTTTTAATTTTTTTTTTGCCCAGGGGGTCCTTGTGGGACCCCCTGAGCAAACCTAGGGGGTCAGGGTGTTTCTACCCTGCCCCCTTTGTGCGCTTTGTGCACTTGTTTCTGTCCCTCGGTTCTACCGAGGGACAAAATGGCTGCCAACATTTCCTGAATCGGAATGTTGACAGCCAGCTGACAGCCAATTAACATGCAGCTCGTGATCGGGAGGGTACGCGGACCCTACTCGGCCATAGATATCACTATCTTTTTACTTTTCATTTTCTCAGCAACTACTGAACGGATTTACACCATTTAACAAAAAGGGTTCTTTCTGAACCAAGAACTACCTCTTTGCCAAATTTGGTGTAATTCCGTTCAGCAGTTCGGGCTGTAGCCGTGTCTAAAGTTTCCTATGGAAAAATGCATGGGGAAAATGCGTTTTGGGACCCCCCTTTTTTCTCGGCCCCCGCTTGACGAATCCCCCCGAGACTTTCAGGGTAGGAGCGGACCGGAGCGGGCCACAAAGTTTGAAAATTTCGCGAAGATACGTCAACCGGCAAGAGAGTTATTTCAAATAGAATGTCGCGGATTTCCTATGGATAATAGGTTGTAACTATAACTATCTACTGGCGACCGCCAGTAGATAATATATATGTGGAAAGGGATTTTCAGTGTTGTACCCTCAGTTGTACAAACCAAAGTCCCAGAGGGTCACAGAAAGGCAGCACTCTCAACAGCAGAGTCAAGGCAGGTTAAAGATGTTCATCATTTTTATTTCAATTTTCTGTTATTTTCTCCATATCAATCGTGCAAAGTGCCAAGTGCACCAGAAAACAAACAATCGACCTACGCATTTCGGCCAGAGGCCTTCGTCCGGGTCATGTGATCACAAGTGTTGGGTGTTTAAAAAGAGGTTGGTTTGACCCGCCCTCATTTACAAAAAGCACAAAATCCCAAATTAAAAACATATCGTTGAAGGAACAGTAATTCATATTGTCATTAATACATGGAAGAGATGTTTCTTTCGGTTTCGGTCGCCAGTAGATAGTTATAGTTAAGACCTATTATCCATAGGAAATTCGTAACATTCTTTTCCCAATAACTTTGGCGCCGGTTGACAAATCTTCGCGAAATTTTCAAAACTTATGGCCCGCTCCGGTCCGCTCCTATCTTGAAAGTTTCGGGGTGATTCATCAAGCGGGGACGGAGAAAAAAGGGGGGTCCCAAAACGCGTTTTCCCTATGTTATTTCCCATAGGAAACTTTAGACACGGCTACAGCCTGAACTGCTGAACGGAATTACACCAAATTTGGCAAAAAGGTAGCGCTTGGTTCAGAAAGCGACCTTTTTTTAAATGGTGTAAATCCGTTCAGCAGTTGCGGAGAAATTCAAAAAATAAGAGTCAAAAAATCAATTTCCCATAGGAAACTTTATGCAAGGCTACAGCCAAAACTGCTGAACGGAATTGCACCAAATTTGGCAAAAAGGTAGTGCTTGGATCAGAAAGTACCCTTTTTAAAAATGGTGTAAATCCGTTCAGTAGTTGCTGAGAAAATCAAAAATAAATGTTTCGATATCTATGGCCGCGGTGGATCCGCGCACCCTCCCAACCACGAGCTTCATGCTAATTGGCTGTCAACACTCCAAACCAGGAAGTGTTGGCAGCCGAGAAAAAGAAATGCGAAAAAAAAGAAAAAGGGGCAGGGTCCCACAAGGACCCCAGGGCCCAAAAAAGCATTTTTTGTAAAAAAAAAATCGGCAAAATGCGCGCCGGATCCGCGAATCCGGCGCTTCATTTATATTTAGCCCCTGGGTGGGCCAAGTCCCGGGGGCATGCATAAATTTAATAGCGGGGGCCCAGGGAGGCCCCCGCAGCCCTGGGGACCGCCTGCCCCCGGGGCTTTTCTAAAATATTTGCGGGGGGCTCACGGCCCCCCCGCAGCCCCGGGGACCGCCACCCCCCGGGGCTTGTATTTTAAATGGGTGGGGGCCTCCATGGCCCCCCAAGCCCTGGGGACCACCACCCCCAGGGCTTTCTTTACATATTTGCGGGGGGCATATGGCCCCCCCGCAGCCCCGGGGACCGCCACCCCCGGGGCTTGTTTTAAAAAAAAAAAAACTACCTGTGTGGGGGGCTCAAGCCCCCCCACACGCCCCGGGGACTGCCACCTCCCTGGGGCACTAACTATGCAAATTTGGGGGTCCGTTACGGACCCCCGGGTACCACCACCTCCCCAGGGCTGTGCAGATGTTGGGAGGGGGGCCGCGCGCCCCCCTCCTGGAGCCTGTGATGGCCATGGGGACTGCCACCCCCCAGGGCCGGCTCCTGCAGTGTCCCGGGGTGCCCACCCCTGGGACACTGCTGTTTGCAATGACAGGGCAGGAGCCTCGCGGCTCCCGCCCGCAGGGAAACCTACTCTCGCTTCAATGAAGCAAAGCAGAATTGCTTTTCCACACGGGGAGCTGCAAGTCAGCAGCTCCCCATGTGGAAAAGCAATGCCGGCTCTCGCAGGATGCGGGGAGCCGGCGGGACCGTGGGGGCATTGGGGCTCCCCCCACGGTCCCCAATGAGAGGCCAGGCCCCGGGGGATGGGTTCCCCGGGGCCAGAAGTAGCCACAGAGGGGGGCCACGCGGCCCCCATCCCCCATTATAAATTAAAGAAAAAAAAAAAATACACGGAAAGGCCAGCCCCGGGTGATGGGGTCCCCGGGGCCGAATATGGCCTTGGGAGGGGGGCCATGCGGCCCCCTTCCAATTTTTTTAAATAAAAAAAAAAAATAGGAGTCAGGCCCTGGGGGATGGGGTCCCCAGGGCCAATAAAATAGGACACAGCCCCCCTTCTTATTTATTATTATTTTTTTTTAAATACCGGCATCGCGCTGGAGGCCCCGCCCCCTCCCTGCAGCACTCTGCAAACGCGCCCCCTAGCGCGTTGTAAGATGGGGAACTAATTTCCCTTGAATACTGGGGGTCCCTGGGGGCCAACTAGCCCACCAGGAACCTCCAGTATGCGCCAGGGAGCTGCGTTGGAGAGAGGTGGTCCAGGCCACGCCCCTTTTTACACCTCTTTGCAACGCAGCTCTGTGGCGCTTACTGGAGGTACCTCGTGGGCTAGTTGGACCCCAGGGACCCTCAGGATTCAAGGGGACTTTATCCCCCAACTTAAAATACGCCACGGTGCGCGTTTGCACAGTGGTGAAGGGAGGGGGCGGGGCCTGAGGTGACATGTGTGCAAACACGCCCTGTGTCGCGTTTTAAGTTGGGGAATTAATACCCCTTCAATCCTGAGGGCCCCTGGGGGCCAACTAGGCCACCAGGTACCTCCAGTAAGCGCCACAGGCCTGCATTACAGAGAGGTGGTCCAGGCCACACCCCTTTTTACACCTCTCTGCAATGCAGCTCTGTGGCGTTAACTGGAGGTACCTAGTGGGCTAGTTGGACCCCAGGGACCCTCACGATTCAAGGGGACTTAATCTCCCAACTTAAAACGGCCCCAGTGCGTGTTTGCACACATGTCACCTCAGGCCCCCCCTCCCTTCACCACTGTGCAAACGCGCCCCGTGGCGCGTTTTAAGAGGTAGTTTTAATCCCCCTGCCCTATTATGTACTAGGGCCTTACAGAGGAGGTCATGCTAATCACAGGGGTACCCCAACGCATAGTGTTCCCTAGTGTATGTAGGTGTTTTCACTGTATTCTAAGTGTCTTTTAGCATAGCACTGGCTCTAGGCCTAGTTACTCAGAGTCATTTACCACCAGTACCCGTCTGAACAAGTTGTGGGCACAGGATGATTTTGCAACATGGCCTATTTCAGCTCCTCTGTTGGTTCTTTCTGCACATGTCTTGCTTCTTCCTGCACTTTTCTTCGTCTTTGTGGACTTCTGTTGCTTCTTTCTGCATTTCTTTTGCTTCTTTCTGTGCGTTTTTTCTTCTTTCTTCACATGTCCTACCTCTGTAGGCATAGATAGAAACTAGCATTTAAAAAACCTTTGAAATTCACTTAAAAACCATAGGTTTCAGGCACGTTACAGTTAGAAATTAGCATTTAAAAAACCTTTGAAATTCACTGAAAAAACCATAGGTTTCAGACACGTTATAGTTAGAAATTAGCAGTTAAAAAACCTTTGAAATTCACTGAAAAAACCATAGGTTTCAGGCACGTTATAGTTAGAAATTAGCATTTAAAAACCTTTGAAATTCACTGAAAAAACCATAGGTTTCAGGCACGTTATAGTTAGAAATTAGCATTTAAAAACCTTAGAAATTCACTGAAAAAACCATAGGTTTTAGGAAAGTTATAGTTAGTTGGACATTGCACTCGTACAAAACCCGTGAAATTCCCCGTTATAGTTAGTTCAGCTAACTATAACTCGCGCCCCGCAATGCACTGCTGATGACGTCACATATTACATCACTCATGACATGGTCAGTGACATCACTGATGACATCACTGATGACATCATCCATGTGATCATTTCATGCATCTTCTCACACCCTAATATAACTTTTGATACCCCACTCTAAATTACAGACTGCCATTCTCAAAACCATAGACACTCCAACACCAATAACTACATACCCACTCACTGATTCTTAGGTCTACACACACATCCACTCACTCACCCGTACAGTCACTCCTACTTACGGTCACTCAGTACAGGACTATCATATGCACTCATACACCTATATAGACACTCACACACCGCCACTCATCCATAGAGGTACTCACACACCTAGTCAGTCATGCAAATAATTAATCACACTCCCATTTACTCACCTATACAGTTATACACACACCAGCTCACTTACTCATACAAATACTAGCACATTCTTAAGCTCTTATACAATCACTGATACAAGCACACACTCATCCATACAGCCACTCTCACAATCACACACTCTCACTTATAGCCATTTAAATACTCTAACACACATATATACTGCCTTTCACATATGTAGTTACTCACACATGTACCACCGAGATATACATTCACTCACTAACACACCCATACACACACTCACCCACCCATACAGTCCATCACAGATGCACTCTTGAAACCATGCACCCAGTGAATCACCCACTCACACATCTATGCACAGAGTCACACACACCCCACCCACACAAACACTCAGGCACCCATACAGATACTCAGACAACCAATCAATAACTCATATAGACACTTATGTAGCTACTCACAAACCCATGCAGCCGCTTACACACCAACAGACAGACGGATACAGACATTCACACAGTTTAGTCACTAACCCATGCATTCACTAAGATATGTTTAATCACTCACTTATAGACTCTGTCACACACCTACTAAATCATCCATTCAGACACTTATACACCCACTCATTCTTCAATACGCCTTTCCCTATATATATTAAACATATTTAAACTGTACAGAAACACACAGTCACTGGATGATGTCATCAGTGATGTCATCAGTGATGTCATTTGAGATGTCATCAGTGATGTCATCAGTGATGTCACTGACCATGTCATGAGTGAAGTAATATGTGACGTCATCAGCAGTGCATTGCGGGGCGCGAGTTATAGTTAGCTTAACTAACTATAACGGGGGAATTTCACGGGTTTTGTACGAGTGCAATGTCCAACTAACTATAACTTTCCCTAAAACCTATGGTTTTTTCAGTGAATATATATATATATATATATATATATATATATATATATATATATATATATATATCCTGCACACCAAATGCTCCTGCCAGGATCCTTGTCCCGAGGCAGATGGTGCGTAATATCGGCGGAGCAAGCCGACAAATAATGCCACACAAAGAAGAAAAGAATGTCCGTGCTCTCAGGCACTCCCAAAGTGGAATTTTAATTACACACGGTAACGCGTTTCGACAGACGGCGCTGTCTTGATCACTTGATCTTCTTTGTGTGATATATATATATACATATATATATATATATATATATATATACATATATATATATATATATATATATATATATATATTACCTATTTTGTATAATACGTTACCCTTTCAATGCCCACTAGAATTTGCATTATAGCCACTGGGCAACCCTATATTCCCAAATACTATTTAGTACAACTGATGTGATTATTTCCTTTCAGGATTGGCATTGTGAATTGTTAGCCACTAGGGCGTTTACATGTTCCTATATGATTTGCAATATGCACTATTAACATCTCAAGACAGGGAGAGTTGGCCAATGGCAAGTACTTATATTCCAATTTATTTGTATTATACAGAGGAATTAGAACTGCAATTGCATTTCTTTCGCTGTTTGACATTTCACCAGGCTCTGAGTATATGTGATGAAACATACTCCAAGATGTCTGCTGTGGAAATCCAAACTGGAACACCAAGGACGATTGCTGTCCTTCATTTGTTTCTGGCATTGTCTATGTTAATGAGTTGCTGGCAGTTGACACAGTGTGTGATCAAGACTTTTGAAGTCGAAATATGTAACTGGAAGTAAAGTCATCTACTGAGCAGTATCTACCCTGAGTGTGCGTTTTACTTGGATTTTGATTTATATATATATATATATATATATTCACTGAAAAAACCATAGGTTTCAGGCACGTTATAGTTAGAAATTAGCATTTAAAAAACCTTAGAATTTCACTGAAAAAAACATAGGTTTCAGGGTTGTTATAGTTAGTTGGACATTTCACTCGTACAAAACCAGCGAAATTCATCCGTTATAGTTAGTAGAGCTAACTATAACTCGCGCCCCCGCAAAGCACTGCTGATGACGTCACATATTACATCACTCATGACTAACCCTGGGCAAAGCACTACGCTACGCTCGCGTAGTTTGCGAAGTTTGGGCTACTTCGCACAACGCGAATTGCACGTAGCACAGTGCAAACACGCGTAGCGTAGTGCAGCGGTCATTTTTTGCTTGCTCGCGGTACTCAACGTCAAGTTGGCGACCGCGAGCAAGCAAAATGACATCCCGGCGAGACTTTTTCCTTGTTCGCGATCAGCAACATCAAGTTGCCGATCGCGAGCGTGGAAAATAAACCTCCCGGCGAGATTCTCAACGCGGAGAGGTCAGGTTTCTCATTGCGAGTGGTCGCGTATGTTCGCGACCGCTCGCGATGAGAAACTACCAGTCCGCGTTGAGAAAGCTGCCGCTCAAGTAAAAATCTACTCGAGCGGCAGTAAAAGACAGCTTGCACTGTGCAAGATGCCGTTTTCAATGATTGCACAGTGCGGACAAGCATCCAGCACTGTGCAATCATTGCGAACAGTGCACTACGCAGTTCGCGTAGTGCCACGAGTAGCTCGCGTAGTGCGAACTGCACTTTGCGTAGCTTCGCGTAGCGCTACTTCGTGAACTACGCCCAGGCTTACTCATGACATGGTCAGTGACATCACTGATGACATCACTGATGACATCACTGATGACATCATCCATGTGATAATCTGATGCACCTCCTCACACCCTAATATAACCTTTGATACACCCACTCTAAAATACAGACTACCATTTTCAAAACCATAGACACACCAATACCAGTTACTACATACGCACTCACTGAATCTTAGGTCTACACACACATCCACTCATTCACCCATACAGTAACTCATACATGCAGTCACTCATCAATACAGCACTATCATATGCACTCATACACTTATACATACACTCACACACCGCCACTCATCCATAGACTTACTCACACACCTCCTCAGTCATGTAAAGAATCAATCACACCCATTTACTCACCTATACAGTTATACACAGACCACCTCACTTAAATATACAAATACTAACACATACTTACTCTCTTATACAATCACTCATACAAGCAGACACTCATCCATACAACCACTCTCATAATCACTCAATCTCACGTATAGTCATTTATATACCCCAAAACGCACATATACTGCCTTTCAAATATGTAGTTACTCACACATATACCACTGGGACATCCATTCACTCGTTGGGGACCGTGGGGGAGCCCCAATGACCCCACGGTCCCGCCGGCTCCCTGCCTCCTGCGGGAGGCGGCATTGCTTTTGAGCAAGGGGAGCTGCTGACATGCAGCTCCCTTGCTCAAAGCAATCCTGCTTAGCTTCATTGAAGCGAGAGCAGGATTTCCTGCTCTCGCTTCAATGAAGCAAAGCAGAGTTTGCTATGGCAGGGTGGGAGCCGTGCTCCCGCCCTGTCATAGCAAATGGCAATGTCCCGGGGGTGGGCACCCCGGGACATTGCAGGAGCCGGCCCTGGGGGGTGGCAGGTCCCCAGGGCCATCAAGGGCTCCAGGAGGGGGGCCGTGTGGCCCCCCTCCCTTAATTTACATAGCCCCGGGGAGGTGGTGGTCCCCAGGGCCCAGGGGTCAGCTATGGACCCCTGCATTTAAATAAGTCTGTGCCCCGGGGAGGTGGTGGTCCCTGGGGCGTGGGGGGGGCTCTTGCCCCCCCCACCACACATCTTTTAAAAAAAATAAAAAATTGAGCCCCGGGGAGGTGGCGGCCCCTGGGGCTGCGAGGGGGGCCGCATGTCCCTGCATCCAATTAAAAAAGCCCCGGGGAGGTGGCGGTCTCTGGGGAAGCATAGGGGGGTTGGGACCCCCCCACGCATTCATTTTAAAAGAAGCCCCGGGGAGGTGGAGGTCCCTGGGGCTGCGGGGGGCTGTGTGCCCCCACACATAATTAGCATAGCCCCAGGGAGGTGGCGGTCCCCGTGGCTGCGGGGCCCCTGTGGGCTCCCGCTTTTTCATTTTGGCATTGCCCCCGGGACCTGGCCCACCGGGGGCCTCATTAAAATGAAGCACGGGAGCCCGCGCTTCATGTTTTTAAAGTTTTCGGCGTGATTCGCGACCCCAACGTGAATTCTGCCGGTTTAAAAAAAAATGTTTTTTTTGGCCCTGAGCAGGCCTAGGGGCAGGGTGTTTCTACCCTGCCCCTTTTCTTCTTTTTTAACCTCTTTTTCACTGTTTTCTTGTAACTCGGTTCTTCCTGATTTGGAGTGTTGGCAGCCAATCAGAGTGAAGCTCGTGCCCAGGAGGGTTCGCGAACCCTCCCCGGTGCTCAGATATCAATATTTTTCTTTTTGCTAATATCTCAAGAACTAATGAACAAATTTACACCATTTAACAAAAAGGGCTCTTTCTGAACCAAGACCTACCTTTTGCCAAATTTGGTGTAATTCCGTTCAGCAGTTCGGGCTGTAGCTTTGTCTAAAGTTTCCTTTGGAAATTTACACAGGGAAAACGCGTTTTGGTACCCCCCTTTTTTCTGGCCCCCGCTTGACGAATTAGCCTGAAACTTTCAAGACAGGAGCTGACCGGAGCGCCTCACTAGTTTTGAAAATTTCACGAAGATTCGTCAAACGCCGCCAAAGTTATTGGGAAAACCGAAAACGGTTTTTGTAGAGAAACGAGGTCCTAACTATAACTACCTACTGGCGACCGCCAGTAGGTAATATTTGGTTATTTCAGTGAATATATATATAACTCCACACGCCTGCCTTTGACTACAGACAGACTCGAGCACACTCGAATTCGCTTCACAAACACAATTTATTGGCAAACGATGGTAACGCGTTTCAACAGCCGCAGCTGCCTTCGTCAAACCAATTGTAGTTGCCATTTTAGTTTACTTAAATACATGTTCCTGGGCTTTCCACAAGCCTTAAAGTGACAATGCAGATTTAACACTTAAAGTGACATAGTGCTTATCCCATTGAAAGTGACATGTGCATATCGCCGCTACTTAATTTATCTTTCCAGCATGAAATAACTTTGGAAGCTTCAACATACAATTTGTTGTGATAGTTGCTGCTATACTAGGCTATCCCCCCCAGAAAAATCTAAATAACTCTCAGTGTTTCATACATTGTGTCTACTAATGCTTCACATATCTGATAAAGGGCAAGTGCCCCACTACTATCCAAACAAATGTTCATGGGGGCCTCAAATACATTACGGGCAAATGCCCTTATAGTTACCCAGTATTTAGCAACTATTGCACATTGAGATAATTACTTTACTTCTTACCATAATCTGTTAAAGCTAAAATTGCAGCAAAAAACACAAAATGAAATCAAACTAATCACATGTATAAATACCCCAAAAGAAAACCCTGTGAAAGCACATACAAACAATGCATTGTTCATGGTCTGGATTGTTCTGCGAAACAGAGTTAAACCAGTGGCTTCATTCATAGATTTTGTTTCCATGCACTCTGGATACAAATGTGGCATAGTTTCATAAAATCTTCTACTATAAGGCACCCACAGTGACAAATTCATCATGTCATTACAGATGGACATGTAAGTCCTCTTCAGTATTGAGGCCTTGTAGGATCTTAGTGTTGAATCTTAAGATGTATCTTGATTCCAACTGCCTCAAATACCTCTCTCTGTTGCCACCCCTTGGTCTTGCTAGCACTTGATCTAACACAAAATATTCTAGATTGTTAACATCACTGTTGTGACTCTGTTCAAAGTCTCTAGCAACAGGATACGTTTGGTCCTTATGTTTGATGGCACGGATGTGTTGTAGGATGCCTTGGTGTACTTTTAGGATAGTGCTCCCTATATATAGTTTATGACAACTACATCTCAAGGCATGAATGGCATAATCACTCCTGCATGTTAGTGGCTTTAAAATCTGCCATTTGGTGTCAGAGAATGGCAGTGGCACCTCAGTGGTGTTGACCCCAAAACTACATGCCTTGCACTTATTGCGGCGGCCATACACTAGATGTTATTTGTTCCAATCTTCCTCTAGTGGTGGCAGCCCCCCTAAAAGTCACTTGGTCCGATCATTATCTGATCCCGTTCTCCTGGCATATTGACAGGGGGTCTTACTCGCCCAGGCCATGCCGGACAGGTGCGGGTAAGGCAACTTATAAAATCGAGCCGGCTGCTTTATGCCAAGCCTTGGCTGAATCTCAGCCTCAGCTCCCGGCGGACTTTAATCTAGCTCTTTCTCATTTCAATCGTTGGATTGAGAAGGCGGTGGTAGATCTTACTCCACAAGCCAGACCCAAATGTCAGAATGTGCCGCTATCTAAACTGTGGTTTACTCCGCAGCTTAAATCACAGAAACAGCATTGTAAAAGGCTTGAAAGAAAATGGAGACAGAATTATAGTACTGAGGCCAAAACTGTACTGAAAACAGCCCAAAAATCCTATTATGTAGCTATTGCTTTAGCAAAACGCACATATTATCCTGATCGTATTGCCCTATCTGGCAACAACACTAAAGAACTGTTTAACATTGTGAAAAGTTATGTGACTCCTAAAGCAATAAACAATGATCATGTTCCTTCTCTCTACTGGTGTGAAGAGCTATCTAATTTCTTTAACAATAAAGTCAGGGCACTTCAACTGGTTTTTGATAACCAGGATGCCCAGGCCTCCTTGGAGCTACCTGACCAACAAGTCTCCCTTCCTGCAACAGCCACCTTTTCCACTTTTGAGGCTATATCACTGACGGATTCTTTGGCTGCTCTATCTTCTGTTAAATCGGGCTCCCCGAATGATCCCTGCCCTGCTAAACTTATAGCTAGTGAGGCTGTGGTAATCAACCCTCTCTTGAATCAATTGATCAACGCCTTGTTGACACTGGCCTCTGTGCCAATGGATTGGAAACAGGCACTGCTCATCCCTCTTATTAAAAAGACGACTCTGGATCCCAATCTACCGGCCAGTTATCGCCCTATCTCTTTGTTACCTGCCATTGCCAAAGTTTGTGAGAAAATGGTTAATAAGCAGCTGACCTCCTTTATCGAACTGCATGGCTTGTTGCATCCGGCCCAATCTGGTTTCAGGGCTTCGTATAGTACGGAGTCAGCTTTGGTGGAAATCACGGAAGCTATCCGTGAGACTCTGGATGCTGGGGGCAGGGCAGCTCTGGTCCTTTGGACCTTTCTGCCGCTTTTTATACTGTCCCCCATTCACTCCTTTTAGCCCGTCTGCATAAACTAGGCGTCATGGGTGTCACCAGCGAGTGGATGAAATCCTTTTTAGAAGGTAGAACCCAGCAAGTTTGGATTCCCCCTTTTACGTCTACCCCTCAAGCCCTTTGGACTGGGGTCCCGCAAGGATCCGTGCTGAGCCCTCTCTTGTTTAATGTTTACCTGACCCCTCTTATTCAGCTGGCGGAGGCCCTGGGAGCTAAAGTTGTTGCTTATGCCGATGACACCCAGCTCCTGTTTACCTGGAAAAAGCAGGAGACCTCCACTGCTCACGTCAAAACCTGTTTAGCTAGAGTGTTTAACTGGCTTACGATGGCCCAGTTGAAATGTAATGAAGATAAAACCGAGATTTTATTCTTTGGGGAGTTCCCCCCTCTGTTCTGTCATACTTTTTGGCCAGACGAGTCCCCTAGGCCCTCACCGGCGGGTCTCCCAGTAAAAAATCGCGGGATCTGGTTCGACGAAAAGCTTAGTTTCTCCACCCAAATCAGTAAATTGACAGGCACTTGTTTCGTCATCTTGAAACTTCTTAAAACATTTCTGCCTCTCCTGCCTTTAGCAGCAAAAGAAATGGTCATCCGTGCTCTTGTTACCTCTCGCATTGATTATGCGAACGCACTGTATGCTGGCCTTCCCGGTTACCTTCTGGACAAACTTCAGGTGGTCCAAAATGCTACAGCTTGCTTGCTTCTTGACCTCCCCAAATGTACCAGTGTCAGGCAGCGTCTTCGCGAGCTGCACTGGTTACCGGTAAGGGCTAGGGTTGCTTTTAAAGCCCTGGTAACGGCTCATGCTGCGCTCCATGAGTATGGCCCTCGGTATCTTAGGAAACGCTTCCAGTTCTATACTCCTAGCAGACATCTGCGTTCCTCCAACATGCTTTTGGCCACCATCCCCAGATTTCGTTTGAAAAGAAGGGGTGGCAGTTCCCTGTCCTATTTGGCAGCTATAGCTTGGAACTCCCTCCTTTTTGACTTACGCAGCATTCAGAACTCTACCCAATTTAGGAAGAAGCTTAAAACTTTTCTTTTTGAGCAAACCGGTTCTGTGTTCGGACTGATCTTTTTCTTTTTTTTCCCTGTTGATTCTTGGGCTCACGCCGGGACACTCTTGAGTAGCTGTGGGCGTTATAAATCCTGATAACATAACATAACACTTATGGCAGTGTCGAAATCTTTTACTGCCACTAAGCCAGTTCTGCTGTCGTCTTATTCCGGGAGTGTTATTGACTAAATCATTTCTGATGGATCTGGCCTTTCGAAATGTTAACAGGGGTCTATTATGGATTCTAGGACCTAATATTGGGTCACTGCAGATCAAGGGCCAATGCTTTTGGAAAATGGCATGGATCTCCTGATGTTGATTACTATAGCCCGTGATAAACCTTATGGGCTGCCTTGAAACTGTCTGAATGTGTCTTTGTTTCTCTTCTGTGAAAATGAGCTTCTCTCTGGGACTCTGATTGGCCCTAATTTTGGCTGACTCCAACGTGGCTTTGCGGTACCCTCTCCTTATAAACCTCCCTGTTAGTTCTATTTGTGCAGCTTGAAGCTGTTCTACCTCACTACAATTTCTCCGCATGCGGAGATTCTCTGCATAGGGTATGCTATTTTTAAGCTTTGCCGTATGAAAGCTCCGAGCATGCAGCACCGTATTCCCTGCCGTGCTCTTGCTAAATGTTTTAGTTTGCAAGGTCTCATCCGCCACATAGATTGTAAGATCGAGGAACTCCACCTCTTTCTCACTTATATATGAATTGAAATGGAGATTAAGCTCATTGTCATTTAGTTTCTCCACAAATTCTGTGGCTGAGGATCTGTCGCCACGCCATATGACGAATAAATTGTCTATATAACGTGACCACAAGATCACATTACTAGACAGTTCGGTGGCAGATTTTGTTGCCAGCACCTGCTCCTCCCACCAGCCCATATGCAAATTCGCATAGCTGGGGGCGAAGCAGGTGCCCATCACTGTGCCCCTCATCTGCTGATACAGGTCAGGTCCAAACATAAAGATGCTATTACATAAACACCATTTAAGCATACCTAGCAACATCTCTGTGTGCTTGTATAATGTTATTGGCCGTGAACTTTAGAAGTATTGCACTGCCCTTAGTCCATCTTGATGCGAAATGCTGGTATACAGGGATGTCACATCAAGTGTGTTCATGATGTAATCCCTTTGCCATCCTACATAATAGATCTTTCTCAGAAAATCTCCAGTATCCCTGGTGTAAGATTGCAACTTTTTAACTGGGACCTGAAGAAAAGAATCCAAATATTTAGAGGTGTTCTCGAAGAGACTTCCTATGACTGAAATAATGGGTCGACCCGGTGGTACCACAATGTTTTTGTGTACTTTCGGTATTAATTAGAGAACCGGTGTAATTGGATTCTCTACTTTGAGAAATTTGAATTCTGCCTGTGAGATAAGACCCACTGCTCTCCAGTGATTTAAATAAGAGTGGAAATTGGTGGTTATCTCCTGTAAGGTTTTTTTGTCTACTTTTGCATAGCACAGGTGGTCACTGAGTTGGCTTAAAGCCTCTTCCTGATACATAGCGAGCGGCCATAATACAACATTTCCCCTTTGTCAGCTTGTCTTAAAACTATGTCAGGATGGGAGTGTAACTTTCTCACCAAACTCATATAGTTTATTTTGGATGGATCAGATATTTCTCCCACCTCAAAATGTGAGTAGAGCTTTTTAAGGTCCTGAACTATCAGATCAGTAAATGTATCAATGGAATCCTTTGGAACCATAGGCAGGAAAACCGACAAATCTTGCTCCCTGGCCAAAACATCATCTGTTAGTTCAGTTGCATCATTCCTGGATAAACTATCCAGCTCACGCAGTAGGATCAAATCAGAAACCTCCAAACTTTCACCACCTGTTGGTGCCTTATGCTGCACCTCTTCAGTTTTTTTGCTAGTTGCAAAAAACTTAGCTAACCTTAGTTTTCGTGTGAATTTAAAACAGTCAATTCTTGTTTGGACATAGTCCATATTTTCCGAAACACAGAAAGATAATCCATGTGAAAGCATATTAATTTCCCCTGTATTTAATGTCAGGTCTCTTAAATTTATTACATTGCAATCAGAAGTGTCCAAAGTCATTTGGTCTTCTTCTGTGCTCCCTTGCTGGCCATTTGTCCCTCCTGACCGCCTGTTCTTCCTCTGCCTCTTCCGCCTCCGTGATATGTTCTTTCCTGACTTGCCAACGGTCTGAGGTTTATATTTCTGTCCCGCCATAAAAAACGGAGCTCATCCTCCACTGTGGGTATTCTATCCATCAATTGCCTCCCATCCTCGTTGTCCGTATCCACCTCCGAACTGAGCTCTGAGCTGGTTTCCTCATTGCTAGGCAATGGCTTTGATTTTAAGCTCTGGGATAGCTTCTGTCGCCTGACTCCCTCAAATCTTTTAGAGAACGTGAAGATTTGAACCCGCTGGTAATCCAGCTTGTCACGCTTGAATTTTGTGGCCTTGCGGTCTTTGATGACCTGTTCATACTTCTTCACTCTCTCTTGCATTTCAAAATGCATCTTCTTGATTGCCTCTTGCTCCGGTAGTTTACTCAATTCCTCATTAAGGAGATCAATCTCTTTCAAAAGCGCCTGCTGATCAATATTATATATTACCTACTGGCGGTCGCCAGTAGGTAGGTATAGTTAGGACCTAGTTTCTATTAAAAAAAGCGTTTCTTCTTTTGCCAATATCGTTAGCGCCGTTTGACGAATCTTCGCGAAATGTTCAAAACTAATGGTTCGCTCAGGTCAGCTCCTGTCTTGAAAGTATCGGGGTGATTCGTCAAGTGGGGGCCGAGAAAAAAGGGGGGTCCCAAAACGCATTTTCTCCATGTTAATTTCCATAGGAAACTTTAGACAAAGCTACAGCCCGAACTGCTGAACGGAATTACACCAAATATGGCAAAAAGGTAGGTCTTGGTTCAGAAAGCGTTCTTTTTTTTAAATGGTGTATATCCGTCCAGTAGTTCCTGAGAAATTCAAAGATAAGGAATATCGATATCTGGTGGCCGAGGAGGATTTGCGAACCCTCCCGATCACGAGCTTCATTTTGATTGGCTGTCAACACTCCAAACCAAGAAGTGTTGGCAGCCATCTTGTGTCTCGGTTTTACCGAGTCACATGAAAAAAGGATAAAATCCAAGAAAAGGGGGCAGGGTAGAAACACTCTGACCCCGTAGGTCTGCTCAGGGGGTCCCACAGGGACCCCCAGGGCCTAAAAAAGCATTTTTTTTTTAAACGGCGGGATTCGCGCACCCAACAGGGAGAAAATAATTTAAAAAATGAAGCATGGTATCCCACGCTATGTTTTAATGAGCCCCCGGGTGGGCCAGGTCCCGGGGGCAATGCGCATGATATATGCGGGGGCCGCATAGCCCCCGCAGCCCCAGGGACCGCCACCTCCCCGGGGCTTCATTTCTAAATAAAATTTGCATGGTGGGGCTCCTGCCCCTACCATGCAGCCCCGGGGACCGCCATCTCCCCGGGGCTTGTTTTAAAATTAGAGTGTGGTGGGGCTGAGCCCCCCACACTGCCCCGGGGACCACCACCTCCCCGGGGCACTAATTATTTATATATGGGGGTCTGTTGTGGACCCCCCGCCCCGTGGAGCACCACCTCCCCTGGGCTATTTTCACGTTGGGAGGGGGGCCGCGTGGCCCCCCTCCTGGAGTCCTCCTTGGCCCTGGGGACCGCCATCCCCAAGGGCCGGCTCTGGCAATGTCCCGGGGTGCCCACCCCCGGACATTGCAGTTTGCAATGGCATGGCGGGAGCCTACCATTGCAAACTCTGCTTCGCTTCATTGAAGCGAGAGCAAGAAACCTGCTCTCGCTTCCATGAAGCGAAGCAGTATTGCTTTTGGACAAGGGGAGCTGCATGTTAGCAGCTCCCCTTGTCCAAAATCAATGTCGGCTCCCGCAGGAGGTGGGGAGCCCCCAGGAGGGGGGCCACTTGGCCTCCTCCCTGTTTAAATTATTATTATTATTTTTTTAAATAAGGCTGGACCTCGGGAGATAGGGTCCCCAGGGCCGAAATTGGCCACAGGAGGGGGGCCACGCGGCCCCCCTCTCGTAATAAAATAAAAAAAATAAAAAAATGGGTCAGGCCCTGGGGATGGGTTACCCAGGGTCCACAAAATATTAAGAGAAGGGGGGCCACACAGCCCCTTTCTAAAAAAAAAAAAAAGCAGAAGCCGGCATCTTGTCGGAGGCCCCACCCCCTCCCTGCACCACTATGCAAATGCACCTCCTGGCACGTTCTGGATTGGGGGATTAAGTCCCCTTGAATTCTAAGGGCCCTTAGGGGCCAACTAGCCCACCAGGTACCTCCAGTAAGCCCCACACAGTGAGATTGCTGAGAGGTGGTCCGAGGCCACGCCCCTTTTTACACCACTCTGCAAACGCGCCTCTTGGCGCACTGCTGGTGGGGCGATGAGGTCCTCTTGTGTCCTGAGGACCTCAGGACTGAAGTAGACTTCATCCCCCGAGCAGCAGTGCGCCAGGCAGCGCGTTTGCAGAGTGGTGTAAAAAGGGGGTATGGCCTCAGACCACTCTCAGCAATCCAACTGTATGGGGCTTACTGGAGGTAACAGGAGGACAAGTTGGCCCCCAGAGACCCTCAGGAGGCAAGGGGACTTCATCCCCCAACCAAGAGCGCACCAGGAGGTGCATTTGCAGAATGGTGGACAAAGGGGGCGTGTCCTGTGTCCACGTTTCAGAAATCCCATTGTGTGGGGCTTACTGGAGGTAACAGGTAAGCTAGTTGGCCCCTAACCACACCTAGCAGTGACAGGGACATTAATCCCCATCGAAGAGCGCACCAGGGAGCGCGTTTGCAGACTGGTGGGCAAAGGGGGCGTGGCCTGCTTTGAGAACTTACCAATGCTGCTGTGTGGGACTTACTGAAGGTAATAGGAGGGGTAGTTGGCCCCCAAGGTTGTCCTTGGGGGCCAACTAACCCTCCTTTTACCTCCAGTAAGTCCCACACAGTGGGATTGCTAAGAGGTCTTCAGAGGCCATGCCCCCCTTTCTCTACCACTCTGCAAATGTGCCTCCTGGCACACTACAGGTCGGGGGATGAAGTCCACGTTTCTTCTGAGGGACTTTGGGGGCCAAGAAGCCCTCCTGGTACCTCCTGTAAGTCCTATGCACCAGAATTCCTGAGCGGTGGTCGGAGGCCCAGCCCCCTTTCTCCACCTCTCTGCAAACGCGACTACTAGTTAAAGAAGCATTTGCAATGTAATAGGTTTCGCATTTGCGATAGTTAGAGCTATTGGCGTTGTAAATGTAAAAGTTTTTTATTAATGTTTCTTGGAGTGGAGTGGATGTAGGCTGTGTGTAGTGAAATTATGTGTATGTTGTGCAGTGAAATTATGTGGATAGAAAGTATGTGGTATTTAGTGTATAGGAATTATGTAGAGTGGGATTATGTGTTATAGAGAGTAATTGTGTGGTATGATAGTCTGTGTTGTGGAGTGGTAACCTCAGGTTTAGTCTTCCTCATTTCCATAGAAGCTAAACTATAAACTCAATGAGACAAAAAAAAAGAAGGAACCACTGAGGAGCACTTCTGGACCTAGTCAGAGGTATGAGCAGGGCCACTGGAATAATACGACTGTTTGGCTGCACCGACATTTGCACAATTATACATTTTCCACATTTACCACATAATCCATCATCTGCTGCATAATTTGCAGATTTGAATAACAAAAACCTTGTTTCTAGCTCAAACGGCTCAAATGTTACCAAAAATGCAGCAACAAGTGTTAGAGTGTGGTGGAAGGCCCTTTGCAAACCTAGAATGGTCACCTGTTATTTATTGCTAAATGTGGGTATTAAATTGGAACTAATGGTGTGCAAACCACTCTTGCTTCTTTCTGTGCCTCTCTTGCCTCTTTCTGCATTTCTGTTGCTTCTTTCTGCACCTTTCTTTCTTCTTTTGCACCTCTTTTGCCTCTTTCTGCTCACCACTTCAATTTTTGCACCTCTCATGCCTCCTTCTGCACCTCTGTTGCCTCTTTCTGCATCTCACTTGCTTCTTTCTGTACCCCTCTTGCCTCTTTCTGCACCCATATTCCCTCTTTCTGCACCTCTTGTGCTTCTCTCTGAAACACTGTTCCCTCTTTCTGCACCTATCCTGCCTGTTTCTGTACCTCTCTTGCCTCTTTATGCACTTCTCTTGCCTCTTTCTGCACCTCTGTTGCTTCTTTCTGCACTTCTGTTGCCTCATTCTGTACCCCTCTTGCCTCTTTCTGCACCTCTGTTGCTTCTTTCTGCACCTCTGTTGCATCTTTCTGCACCCCTCTTGCCTCTTTCTGCACCCTTCTTCCCTCTTTGTGCAACTCTCTTGCCTCTTTCTACACCTCTCTTCCCTCTTTCTGCACCCCTATTGCCTCTTTGTGCACCTCTTTTCCTTCTTTGTGCACTTCTCTTTTCTCTTTCTGCACCCCTCTTGCCTCTTTAAGCACCTATGTTGCTTCTTTCTGCACTTCTCCTGCTTCTTTCTGCACCCCCTTGCCTCTTTCTGTACCCCTTTTGCCTCTTTGTACACCTCTCCTGCCTCTTTCTGTACCTCTATTCCTTCTTTCTGCACTTTTCTTCTCTCTTTCTGGACCCCTCTTGCCTCTTTTTGCACCTCTGTTGGTTCTTTCAGCACTGCTCTTGCTTCTTTCTGCACCTCTGTTGCAAATTTCTGCATCCTTCTTGCCTCTTTCTGTACCCCTCTTCCCTCTTTCTGCACCTCTCTTGCCTCTGTCTGCACACCTGTTCCCTCTTTCTGCACCCCTTTTGCCTGTTTCTGCAACTCTCTTGCCTCTTTCTGCAGTTCTCTTGCCTCCTTCTGCACCTCACCTGCCTCTTTCTGCACTTCTCTTGCTTCTTTCTGCACCCTTCTTCCCTTTTTCTGCACATCTCTTCCCTCTTTCTGCACCTCTCTTGCCTCTTTCTGCACATCTCTTGGTTCTTTCTGCACCCTTCTTCCCTTTTTCTGCACTTCTCTTGCCTCTTTCTGCACCTCTCTTGCCTCTTTCTGCACATCTCTTGGTTCTTTCTGCACTCGTCTTTCCTCTTTCTGAAACTCTCTTGCGTCTTTCTGCACTTCTCTTGCTTCTTTCTGCACCTCTCTTGCTTCCTTCTTTCTGTACAATTCTTCCCTTTTTTGCATCCCTCTTGCCTCTTTCTGCAGTTCTCTTGCCATTTTCTGCACCTCTCTTGCCTTTCTGCACTTCTCTTGCTTGTTTCTTCCCCTCTCTTGCGTCTTTCTGTACCTCTCTTGCCTCTTTCTGCACCTCACTTTCTCCTTCCTGCACCCCTCTTTCTGAACCCCTCTTCCCTCTTTCTGCACCTCTCTTGCCTCTTTCTGCACCCCTGTTCCCTCTTTCTGCACCTTTCCCGCCTGTTTCTGCATCTCTCTTGCCTCTTTCTGTACCTCTGTTGCTTTTTTCTGCTCTTCTCTTGCCTCTTTCTGCACCCTTTGCGCCTCTTTCAGCACCTCTGTTGCTTCTTTCTGCACTTATCTTCCTTCTTTCTGCATCCCTCCTGCCTCTTTCTGTACCCCTCTTCCCTCTTTGTGCACCTCTCCTACCTCTTTCTGCACCCCTCTTGCCTCTTTTTGCACCTCTGTTGGGTCTTTCTGCACTGCTCTTGCTTCTTTCTGCACCTCTTTTGCAAATTTCTGCATCCCTCTTGCCTCTTTCTGCACCCCTCTTCTCTATTTCTCCACCTCTCTTGCTGTTTTCTGTACTTCTCTTGCTTCTTTCTGCACTGCTCTTGCTTCTTTCTGCACCTCTCTTGCAAATTTCTGTATCCCTCTTACCTCTTTCTGCACCCCTGTTCCCTCTCCCTGTACCTTTCTGGCCTGTTTCTGCACCTCTCTTGCCTCTTTTGGCACCTCTGTTGCTTCTTTCTGTACTTCTTTTGCCTCTTTCTGACCCCTCTTGCCTCTTTCAGCACCTCTGTTGCTTCTTTCTGCACTTCTCTTGCTTCTTTCTGTACCCCTCTTGCCTCTTTCTGTACCCCTTTTGCCTCTTTCTGCACCTTTCCTGCCTCTTTCTGCACCTCTCTTGCCTTTTTCTGCAGTTCTCTTGCCTCTTTCTGCACTTCTCTTGCTTCTTTCTGCATCCCCTTGCCTCTTTCTGTGCCCCTTTTGCTTCTTTGTGCACTTTTCATGCCTCTTTCTGTACCCCTCTTGCCTCTTTCTGCACCTCTGTTGCCTCTGTCTGCAAACCTGTTCCCTCTTTCTACACCCCTTTTGCCTGTTTCCGCAACTCTCTTGCATCTTTCTGCAGTTCTCTTGCCTTTTTCTGCAGTTCTCTTGCCTCTTTCTGCACATCTCTTGGTTCTTTCTGCACTCGTCTTCCCTCTTTCTGAACCTCTCTTGCTTCTTTCTGCACTTCTCTTGCTTCTTTCTGCACCTCTCTTGCTTCTTGCTGTACAATTCTTCCCTTTTTTGCATCCCTCTTGCCTCTTTCTGCAGTTCTCTTGCCATTTTCTGCACCTCTCTTGCCTTTCTGCACTTCTCTTGCTTGTTTCTGCCCCTCTCTTGCGTCTTTCTGCACCTCTCTTGCCTCTTTCTGCACCTCACTTTCTTCTTCCTGCACCCCTCTTTCTGCACCCCTCTTCCCTCTTTCTGCACCTCTCTTGCCTCTTTCTGCACCCCTGTTCCCTCTTTCTGCACCTTTCCCGCCTGTTTCTCCATCTCTCTTGCCTCTTTCTGTACCTCTGTTGCTTTTTTCTGCTCTTCTCTTGCCTCTTTCTGCACCCTTTGTGCCTCTTTCAGCACCTCTGTTGCTTCTTTCTGCACTTATCTTCCTTCTTTCTGCATCCCTCCTGCCTCTTTCTGTACCCCTCTTCCCTCTTTGTGCACCTCTCCTACCTCTTTCTGCACCCCTCTTGCCTCTTTTTGCACCTCTGTTGGTTCTTTCTGCACTGCTCTTGCTTCTTTCTGCACCTCTTTTGCAAATTTCGGCATCCCTCTTGCCTCTTTCTGCACCCCTCTTCCCTATTTCTCCACCTCTCTTGCTGTTTCCTGCACTTCTCTTGCTTATTTCTGCACTGCTCTTGCTTCTTTCTGCACCTCTCTTGCAAATTTCTGTATCCCTCTTACCTCTTTCTGCACCCCTGTTCCCTCTCCCTGTACCTTTCTGGCCTGTTTCTGCACCTCTCTTGCCTCTTTTGGCACCTCTGTTGCTACTTTCTGTACTTCTTTTGCCTCTTTCTGACCCCTCTTGCCTCTTTCAGCACCTCTGTTGCTTCTTTCTGCACTTCTCTTGCTTCTTGCTGTACCCCTCTTGCCTCTTTCTGTACCCCTTTTGCCTCTTTGTGCACCTTTCCTTCCTCTTTCTGCGTCTCTCTTGCCTTTTTCTGCAGTTCTCTTGCCTCTTTCTGCACCTCTTTTACTTCTTTGCGCACTTTTCATGCCTCTTTCTGTACCCCTCTTGCCTCTTTCTGCACCTCTGTTGCCTCTGTCTGCAAACCTGTTCCCTCTTTCTACACCCCTTTTGCCTGTTTCCGCAACTCTCTTGGTTCTTTCTGCACTGTTCTTGCCTCTTTCTGCACCCTTCTTCCCTCTTTCTGCAACTCTCTTGCCTATTTCTATACCTCTCTTCCATCTTTCTGTACCCCTCTTGCCTCTTTGTGAAACTCTGTTCCTTCTTTCTGCACTTCTCTTGCCTCTTTCTGCACCCCTCGTGCCTCTTTCAGCACCTCTGTTGCTTCTTTCTGCACTTCTCTTGCTTCTTTCTGCATCCCCTTGCCTCTTTCTGTACCCCTTTTGCCTCTTTGTGCACCTCTCCTGCCTCTTTCTGTACCTCTCTTGCTTCTTTCTGCACTTTTTTTTGTTTCTTTCTGTACCCCTCTTGCCTTTTTCCACACCTCTGTTGGTTCTTTCTGCACTGCTCTTGCTTCTTTCTTCACTTCTATTGCAAATTTATGCATCCCTCTTGCCTCTTTCCGTACCCCTCTTCCCTCTTTCTGCACCTCTCTTGCCTCTGTCTGCACACATGTTCCCTCTTTCTGCATCTCTTTTGCCTGTTTCTGCACCTCACTTGCCTCTTTCTGCACTTCTCTTGCTTCTTTATGCACCCTTCTTCCCTTTTTCTGCACTTCTCTTGCCTCTTTCTGCACCTTTCTTGCCTCTTTCTGCACATCTCTTGGTTCTTTCTGCACTCGTCTTCCCTCTTTCTGAACCTCTCTTGCTTCTTTCTGCACTTCTCTTGCTTCTTTCTGCACCTCTCTTGCTTCTTTCTGTACAATTCTTCCCTTTTTTGCATCCCTCTTGCCTCTTTCTGCAGTTTTCTTGCCATTTTCTGCACCTCTCTTGCCTTTCTGCACTTCTCTTGCTTGTTTCTGCCCCTCTCTTGCGTCGTTCTGCACCTCTCTTGCCTCTTTCTGCACCTCACTTTCTTCTTCCTGCACCCCTCTTTCTGCACCCCTCTTCCCTCTTTCTGCACCTCTCTTGCCTCTGTCTGCACCCCTGTTCCCTCTTTCTGCACCTTTCCTGCCTGTTTCTGCATCTCTCTTGCCTCTTTCTGTACCTCTGTTGCTTTTTTCTGCTCTTCTCTTGCCTCTTTCTGCAGCCTTTGCGCCTCTTTCAGCACCTCTGTTGCTTCTTTCTGCACTTATCTTCCTTCTTTCTGCATCCGTCCTGCCTCTTTCTGTACCCCTCTTCCCTCTTTGTGCACCTCTCCTACCTCTTTCTGCACCCCTCTTGCCTCTTTTTGCACCTCTGTTGGTTCTTTCTGCACTGCTCTTGCTTCTTTCTGCACCTCTTTTGCAAATTTCTGCATCCCTCTTCCCTCTTTCTGCACCCCTCTTCCCTATTTCTCCAACTCTCTTGCTGTTTTCTGCACTTCTCTTGCTTCTTTCTGCACTGCTCTTGCTTCTTTCTGCACCTCTCTTGCAAATTTCTGTATCCCTCTTACCTCTTTCTGCACCCCTGTTCCCTCTCCCTGTACCTTTCTTGCTTGTTTCTGCACCTCTCTTGCCTCTTTTGGCACCTCTGTTGCTTCTTTCTGCACTTCTTTTGCCTCTTTCTGACCCCTCTTGCCACTTTCAGCACCTCTGTTGCTTCTTTCTGCACTTCTCTTGCTTCTTTCTGTACCCCTCTTGCCTCTTTCTGTACCCCTTTTGCCTCTTTGTGCCCCTTTCCTGCCTCTTTCTGCACCTCTCTTGCCTTTTCTGCAGTTCTCTTGCCTCTTTCTGCACCTCTTTTGCTTCTTTGTGCACTTTTCATGCCTCTTTCTGTACCCCTCTTGCCTCTTTCTGCACCTCTGTTGCCTCTGTCTGCAAACCTGTTCCCTCATTCTACACCCCTTTGGCCTGTTTCCGCAACTCTCTTGCCTCTTTCTGCAGTTCTCTTGCCTCCTTCTGCACCTCACTTGCCTCTTTCTGCACTTCTCTTGCTTCTTTCTGCACCCTTCGTCCCTTTTTCTGCACATCTCTTGGCTCTTTCTGCACCTCTCCTGCCTCTTTATGCACTTCTCTTGGTTCTTTCTGCACTGCTCTTGCCTCTTTCTGCACCCCACTTGCCTCTTTCTGCACCTCTTTTGCTTCTTTCTGCACTTCTCTGTCCTCTTTCTTTACCCCTCTTGCCTCTTTCTGCACCTCTGTTGCTTCTCTCTGCACTGCTCCTGCTTCTTTCTGCACCTCTCTTGCCTCTTTCTGCACCCCTCTTCCCTCTTTCTGCAATTCTCTTCCCCCTGTCTGCACCCCTTTTCCCTCTTTATGCACCTCTTTTGTCTGTTTCTGCAACTCTCTTGCCTCTTTGTGCAGTTCTCTTGCCTCCTTCTGCACCTCTGTTGCCTCTTTCTGCACCCTTCTTGCCTCTTTCTGCACCCCTCTTGCCTCATTCTGCAGTTCTCTTGCCTCCTTCTGCACCTCACTTGCCTCTTTCTGCACTACTCTTGCTTCTTTCTACACCCTTCTTCTGTTTTTCTGCACCTCTCTTGCCTCTTTATGCACATCTAGTATCACGTAACTGAACGAAGT